>OY821520.1:114742754-116106488 GCA_963682025.1 Cordilura impudica
ATAATAAAAGGTGGGTCTATGAAAAAAGTCGATGAAAAAGTATGAACTTCATTTTTTATTTTTCAACGTTTTATTAAATTATTTAAAAAAAAATTATAAATATTTAATTAAAAAAATGTAAACTTAAAAAATATTTTTTGTTCGATGTACCTAATTATGAACTGGTTAACATATTTAATTTTTTAACATTTTTATGTCAATAAAAAATTCTGACCTAGTAGAGCAAAACACCACCGACTCGGCGACCTCTAACTACCCTCAGTACACTTGTCTCTTCGCTGCTCGTCTCCATATGTTTTCAGTTATGATCATATTAAAACAAATTAAGAACTTTTTAACAACGTTTAAGTAACCACTATACGTTGAGTTTAATGAACGATGTGTCTAGACCCTAAAGGCCCAATCACAAGCTAATGCAAAATCCTACAGTTCTCAAGACGCAACTTAATTTTTCTAACTTATTCATACTTACGCTCTGTGGGAGGACTCCTCAACTATCACATTTTCAGCCACAACCATATCGCTACCATCCATTTCCGATGTGACTTCCATGACTAACTCTTCAAATTTTTTACCCGTTTTCTGCAAATTCTTGGGCGATTTAGATCTTTCATTCATAAGCGAACCACTATTGCAGATCGAAGTCATAACTGGAGTTGCTGCTAGCGAGGATTTACCATATGAAACCATAGAGGGAGAGGTATTTGAAGGGGAAGAGGTAACAATAGAATACACACCATTAGTTTGGATTTTTGGATTTTTACTGGCAGTGCCATTAGCACCCGTTAGATCTGGATTCAGATGAGGAAATTCATCAAATTTAAAATTCAATAACCAAGAAAGATTTTTATCATCAAAATCAGATTCTTGTTCTAAATTCTCCAGCAGGGGAAACGATGCGAGGGACAACGAAGAACTGGCCGAAGATAAAGATTTTTCAGCCATTAAGGAGGTATTCGCTGTACTTAAGGGTTTTTGGGGTAACAAAAACTGGGTTTCTTGTTGTTCTGCCGTATTTAAAGATGAGGGTGAGTTTGTGCCAGAGCTATGGACTAAAGACGATGATTCTTGTGCCATTTTAAGCGACACCGTAGGATTTAGATGTGTTATTTCGGTATGCAAACTAGAATTATAACGATGATCCAATTCGAGTAGATCGGTGGCTTGCCAGTTATCCCCATTGTTATCCTCCTCAAACTGGTTGGTTGTGTTAACACAAACGGCTGAAGTTCCACTAAATGTGGTGGGATGATCCTCCGGCAAAACACTGGTGGCTGAAACTGGCACTAGTAAATTGGCATCGTATGCAAATAAATCATTTATAAATGAACTATTTCCTATATTAAACGGTCCCGCTTCCGAGTCAACAGCCTCATTAGGCTGCTGTTGTGCACCACTACCCCTCTGGTGGAATTCCTCTGCTCTTGTCGAATATGTGGTTTGATTTAGACCATAACTTGTGTCATCATGTTCATGTTCTATATGACGTTTCTTCCAATTGTTTAAATGATTTGAAGGATTTTCTTCAACCGTGTTCGAGCTGGCCGAGGTAGAGAGATTATGACTGATGTCGTTTTCACAATATTTTCGTTTTAAGAAATTGCTAAATTCGCTTTGGCCTTGAGATGTAGTCGTTGTAATTGCACCGTTATTAACGGGCATATTTAGAATCATATTTTTTTTTTCCCCCAAAATGACAACTTGTGTTTCAAAATTATTTAAGTTTTTTATTTTGATTTGTTAAAAAATGTTCACTTCACTTTTTATTTATTTTTCTTTTTCCAATTTTAAGTCTAAAATTTTAACGAGTTCGAACCGTGGTTCTACATTTACAGATGTTTTCAAGTCGCGAGTTCTTTACCAACTAAATTTCCTTTTTCAACAAATGTCAAAACAAATTTATCAATTTCCTTTTATTTACTAAAGAAAATTTTGTGGAATTTTTCTCTTTTTTTTTTCTCCTTTTTCGGCTCTTTGGACACATGCTCAGTCATGTTGATAATTTGTAGCGTTTAACGAAATTACTTTTACCTGCAAAACCGTTTTGTTGAAAGAGGATAGAAATACTTTTTCAACCTGTTCATGGTTGGCCGCACTTTCCTCTTTTGGCCATATCAATTGCATTTGGCTAAAACATATGCTTTTTATATCTAGCCAATATACAGGGTGTTGCTCAACCAATGATGCATGTAATTTATGGTATTTTTTTTTTATATACATGTACGAAAAAAAAATCCTTAAACAGGTGAAGGTTTTGTTGTTAACCTTATTTGGTTTTTTTTTTTCTAGGATTTCCAATTTAAATTTATTTATTATTTATATTCAATTGGAATTTCATTTATCATACATATGTATGTATGTATTTTGGGTGCCTTAAAAATTTCAGTGACTTCTAAACTGTAATAGTTTGTTTTCTTGAAGATTTTCTCTTTTCACCTTTACTGGTTTATGATTACACCGTGCGATAGTCATTTATGCCAATGAACTAAACTATGTACACGTGAAACTGGAGATCAATGGTAGTAAAACTGCGAACTCAGTTTTCCAGTTACAATTTTTATTTATTTCTTAAAGGACTTTAAAATTTTAATGGATATATGTATATTAGTTAGAGTGGTCCTTAAAAAATGAAAATGCAATTTTGGGGATAGGCGGGGTCCAGTTTGTTACCTTTCAATTTAAAACTAATAAATGTGAAGTTTGGGGACAATCGGATAAAGAAAAGTCGTGCCGGAAATCGATTGAAAATTTCAAGTGTGTTTATATGGGGAAAATATGACTTTTTTTTTGAGATTTTACGAAAAGTTCGTTCTATAGCTTAAGTTTTCCGGCAAGTTGTTATAAGAATCGGTATCAGTATTAAATTATCTTTTCAAAAAGCTATAAAAATTCGAAGTCGAATTAAAATTCGCCGATAACTAGCAAATGCCCCAGACCACTTTTGTGCCAAAAAAAAAAAGACTAGGTCATGAAATTTGAGAGCATTTTTTTCAACTTTGAGAAATTGATTAAAGACATAATTTTCTTTTTGTCCCTATACCTACATATAAGTAATTAAATATGAAGCATTGTTTTATTACCACGTTGTTAACCTATTGCGCATTGAGACCGAAAATGGGATTTTTTTTGATAAAATTTTGAAATATCCCTTTTCAAGTGTTAAAAAATTTTCTTAAACAAAATTTTAGAAAAATAGGTCCGTTTCATAACAACCACATGGAAAATTTTTATTTTGACCAATTTTGATGATTTTAAGAAGCAACCTAATCAGAATGCGAATAAACGATATTATGCAGAAACGAAGAATCTAGATCAGTTAATGAGGGCCTGTTGGTGACTTTCACTGACGGACCGACAGACTGTCATCGCTAAATCGTCTTCTCTTGTTATAAGGGTTTCCGTAATTTATTTCGATGCATGACAAACTGACATATATCCTCTGCACAGTGCTAGGGAGGGTATAATAGTTAAAATTAATTTAAAAATTTCGGAAAAATCTGTTAAATATTTGTATAACAATATTGTTATAATTTAAAAATATCTTGGCTCAATGATAGCCGATTTACCCCATTTTCAATAGCAAGCTGTTCAAAATAATTACAAATAATAAAATCCTAAGTTTACCCAGGTAATTGATTTATTTTGTGAATGAGCCTGATTTCAACAGACAGACGGACGGACAGACGGACATAGCCACATCGAATCGAGTTGTTATAATGATCAATAATTACACAAGGCAACAAAATAGAAAAAATTTTATGCCGAACAAAAACCGCTATACAATTTTAATGTATTGTGGTTCCAGTAGTACAAATATGGTCCAAATTTTAAATTCTATGGAAAAGTTTTTTTTAAAAAATTTTTAAGTAAAATTAAATTTTTTTTAGACGTTTCTCCACATAACTAATGATAACTTCAAAAGGGTTAGTCCGATAATATTCAAATAAATTTAGAAAAATTCAGACTTACATAATCTTTAATCCGTCTATATATTTAGTTTCAATCGGCTCAGTAGTTTCGGAGTTATAATAAATAATTGACGCAAAAAATATATTATAGTGTTATTAGGTAGGGTGTATGAAAGGACACAAAGATTGGGTGGCTAAGACTGGTGAGAACCGTCCAATCTTAGGAGGAATGTTTTTTAAATGCTTCCCTCAAAGCAAGGCACGTGTGCACACTAGATGCACTTATTTGTATGTAATTTACATGTAGGCAGGATATGCCAGAGTTTGAGCTCGTAGGCAGATTATGCCAATAAAAACAACTCTATTTCTTGGTGAATCCAATTCAAAACTATGATTAAGATTGATTTTATTTTTACAAAAATTTGGCTTTATATATTATAAAAATTAAGGGATCTTTTACTTAGAATAATTATATCTATCCCTATTTTATTTATGCATACATACTATCATACACATTTGTTTCTAATTGATTTTTGAAGGTGGGGCTTAACTGACCAATCAGTGCACGTTCAAAAATCAATTCATATTTTTCTTCAAAATTGAGTGACATTCCATTCTTCAACTTTGTTGAAGTTCATTGGCATAAATTTGTCACCTCGCTACAAGTGGGGTTTAATTTCACTAAGCGACATTCTAATTTATTGTAATATAACCCTTCACTTGGGGTTAGTGTATTTTATGGTATGTATGGTATGTATAGCTATGAATGCATGTGTACTTAGAGAATTTTGGATATAAACAAATGAATGTAAACAAATAGATGTAAACAAATAAACATAAACAAATAAACGTAAACAAATAACACGTGCATTCATTTAGAAATAAAATAAAATTAAATAAATACAAATGAGTGTACTTTCATACATATACGTATGTTACATCATTACAATATTTTTTACGTGAAAATATCAAATTTTTTTGTTTTAAAAAAAACATAAAAAATCGAAAACTGCAAAAATTGTTCTGATTTATTGCTTTTTCGCAAAGCCGCATGTAATAGGAACAAAATGAGATATCGATCGTGAAAATCGATTGGTTCTTTTCGACTTTATTCACAAATAAGTGAATTCTCTCATTTTCACAAAATTTTTGTTTTTGTTTGTTGTACATAAAAATAAGCTGTTAATATTCCTCTTTCGGTAGATTGAATTTTACACTTTATATTTTACTAAAATTTACATTTTATTATTTAAATTTATTATATTATATAAGATTTATTATTAAAAGATTTATAATTATAAACTACAAACTCTGGAATTTTCTTTTGTACGATTTTCTATTATTGTTGAATGACGAAGTGTTACTCTAAATACTCTAGCAAAAATCAGCCATCATGTGTGCATCCCAGCGACCCTGGTATCGTTCCTCCATTGTTCTCATATCTTGGTGAAATCGTTCGCCCTGTTCCTCGCTCAAGTCTCCTAGGTTTTCAGGAAAACGATTTAAGTGACTGTGTAGGTAGTGTACTTTGATGCTCATATTGCATCCAAGTCGATGGAAGTGAGATAACATCTCTTCAACGTGCGCAACATAATCATCACCCTTGTTATTTCCTAAGAAATTTTGAATAACCCATACAAACGAATCCCATGCATTCTTCTCAATTTCTGACATTGAATTGCCAAAATCAGTATCGTTCACCAATTTGCGAATTTGTGGGCCATCAAATATGCCTGCTTTTAGCTTTTCCATACTCAGATTTGGAAACTTCCTTGAAATATACTGGAAACATTCACTATCTTTGTTAAGTGCTTTAACATATTGTTTCATCAGACCAAGTTTAATGTGAAGAGGGGTAATATGATGCGATCTCGGGGCACTAGAGCCACATTTATAACATTTGGCATACCTGGAACCAGTGTTTACCTAGAAGGCCATTGCTTTCTTTTCCAATGTTTTGATTTAGCTCTGCTGTCCCATAAACATATAAAACAAGGATATTTGGTAAAGCCGCTTTGTTGACCTCAGAGAAAATTTACCATCTTAAGATCAACACAAATTACCCACTTATGTTCATCATACTTAATCTTCTTCATGACCGATGCAATTACAGAGTATTCTTCTTTTACTTTGGTTGAATGTGCGATCGGCAAGCAGTAAAATTTACTTCCATTATGCAGAAGGACACACTTCAAGCTACATTTTGATGAGTCGATAAATAAACGCTATTCGTTTGAATCGTATTTCTATAAGTCCATGGCAGTCATCAACCCAGAAATATCTGTGCAGTACACAAATTCATCCTATTCAGCAAAATAATGAAGTAAGGCTTTTTCTCGAGTACGGTAATACGAAACTCTAGTTTCTTCAGTTATGAGACCTGTTTCTTTCTTCCGGGACGCAAGTAATTCAGAAGATCTTTTCGGCAATCCAAGGTCTCTAATTACATCATTAAGTTGGTCTTGATTCTCGGCGAGAAATGTTTGTGTGGGATGAACTCGTCATTTTCAGATGTAGATGGTAGTGATGGAACTGAACTATCTGATTGGTAACAGATACTTGAGATTGAGTGTCCTGGTGATGATGAATGCACTTGACTACAGCTTGCACCCTGATCTTTAGCATATGCAACTTCTTGTGAATGTAGAACTGCAAGTTCAAACCCATCAACAGACCTCGTGGGGTAAGACCATCACATGTGTTTTCCAAAACCGCTTTTTGTAATTAAAAATAACAATCGGATTCGTGGCTCGCTGTTTCTCTCCATACCATAGGCGTCGAAATTTCCAAGTGTCGTCTGTAAAATGAAAAAAAAAATTGAAATAAGGAATAAGAAGAATTCAAAATATATGTTATTAAGAATTACTGTTAGTATAAAATATTCCAAATTTATTAACCTATACTTACTTTACGTTAGACGACGTCACAGATAAATTCATTCGACATGAAAGGCATATAGTACTCGGTGTCCAATGCTGATTCAAATTGTGCGGATATACATTATAGCAATCTTGAAATAACTTTTGCAGTGATGGATAGAATTTCGTTTTTTTCCTGGTGATATATTGGCCGCACACATAACAAAATAAATACGGATTGTTTTTATTAATACGTGAAAATTATTTTTAACTTGTAAGCTGAATGACTCTAATCTTTATGTAGGGATAAAATGATGTTTCCGTTATCGCAAAAACTTCGTGAATGAAATGAAACGGCTCAATCAGTTCTTATTAATACTGAGCGCGATTTCCAAGTGTGCCATATCTATGGACCTGTTTTATGATACGATACTGTAATTTGGGATAACCCTTTTTATGGGTACAGTTTGTGTGTGCAAAATTCCGTTACAGGTAGCCAACGGAAAACCACACTTTACTTTTTTACGTTTAATTGACTTTAAACGGATTTGGTATCATAAATGAACAGAAACAGCAATTCAGCGTCCACGAAAAATTATGAGCGTATATTTCTTTGCTACCGCAATCATAAAAATCAAATTACCTTTTGTTTATTACTTATTTTTTTTTAGTTCTGAGAATTCACTTAATTGTGAATAAATTCGAAAAGAACCAATCGATTTTCACGATCGGTATCTCATTTTGTTCCTAACGTGTGGCTTTGCGAAAAAGCAATAAATCAGAACAATTTTTGCAGTTTTCGATTTTTTATGATATTTTTAAAACAAAAAAATTTGATATTTTCACGTAAAAAATATATTTTTTGCTTCAATTATTTATTATAACTCCGAAACTACTGAGCCGATTGAAACTAAGTATATAGACGGATTAAAGGTTATGTAAGTCTGAATTTTTTTAATATTATCGGATTAACCCTTTTGAAGTTATCATTAGTTATGTGGAGAAACGTCTAAAAAAAATTTAATTTTACTTAAAAATTTTTTAAAAAAAAACTTCTCCATAGAATTTAAAATTTTGACCATTTTTGTACTTAGGTAGCCATGGTGCATCAAATCTATACAGTGGTTTTTGTTCGGCATTTTTTCTGTTGACCTGTGTTATTAATACTTTATTGGGTCGCAAATGCATTTTTCGATGCAAACTGCAATAAAAGACAAGTATATTTTTCAAAGAGTCATTGGTAAAATGTTCTTACTCCGAAATATTTTTTTAAATCTTTTTTTTATTAATATTTAAAGTTTTCAAGTGTACGGGTACATTTTCTAGCAAGTGTATTCGCATAAGAAACTAGTTACCGTATAAATTTAGTAAAACTGAGTAATCAGTTTTTACATTTCTTGTATCCTTAAAACTTTGACATTTTGTTACATGGTGTTATAAAAGATAAGTACCACATTTCACAAATTCATTTCATTTTAATTTTGTATTATTTTTATAGTGATTTGAAAATTCCCAATTTTTTTTTCTAATTACGCACATCAGATGTCAGTATCCAATAGATTCATAAAAATTACTTTTAATTTCATGTTAAAGCTTAATTAACGCTTTTAACGTTAAAAAGCAATGACTCATTAGATTGTAAATTGTTTTATTAAATAAATAATCAGAGAAGAACCAAATCATATAGAATTATATACAATACACAGCTTTAGAATTCACGTGTAATTATTTGTGTTTATACCATTTTTATCATTAATCTCAGTGAGAAAAAGCTGAATTTTTTTTACCGAACGATTTAGAATACCCCTCTGTCTGTGTTAGATGCTTACCTTCTCATTCAAGTGCAGGTCACAGATATAAACCTTGGAAAATGAGATTAAACAAGTAAGAGTGTTAAATTCGTCTGGGCCGAATCTTTGATACCCTCCACCTTTTTCATTTTCAATTTTCATTTTTTTTTTTATCATTTTCCATTTTTCACTTTGCAATTTTCATCTTTCGGTTTTCATTTTTAGGTTTTCATTTTTAATTTCTCATTTTCCATTTTTCATTTTCCATTTTCCACTTATCATTTTTCATTCTCCATTTTTCATTTTCCATTTTTCATTTTTCAATTTTCATTTTTCAATTTTCATTTTTCATTTTCCATTTTCCATTTTCCATTTTCCATTTTTAATTTTTCATTTTTCGGTTTCAATTTTTCTTTAATTTTTCATTTTCCATTTTTAATTTTTCATTTTTATATTTTCATTTTTCATTTTCCATTTTTCATTTTCCATATTCAACTTTCCATTTTTCATTTTTAATTTTTCATTGTCCTTTTGCCATTTTTATAGGTATACTATGTGGTTTGGGTATAATGAGTTTGTGCTGCTGTTTGTAACTACCAAAAATATCTGACCTTGACCCATCTTTAATTATACCGATCGAACCAGAATCACTATCTGATTCGATTTAACGATGTCCGTCCGTCCGTCCGTCCGTCTGTGTGTCCATGTACAGCTTGTAATCAAACTGCAGGTCGCAAATATGAATATATTTTGATGAAATTTGGTATATAAGCTTTTATTGGACATAGGAAATTGTTGAAATTGGTGAGAATCGGTCTAGACCGACTATACTTTTCTTACTTGTTAATTTTAAATTTTTCATTTTTCTTTTTCCATTTTTCACTTTCCATTTTTCACTTTCCATTTTTCATTTTCCATTTATCATTTTTCATTTTTAATTTTTCGTTTTCCGTTTTCCATTTTAATTTTTAATTTTTCATTTTGAATTTTTCAATTTTCAATTTTCATTTTTCATTTTTCATGTTCCATTTTCCATTTCTCATTTACCATTTTTAATTTTTCATTTTCCATTTTCCATTTTTAATTTTTCATTTTGCATTTTTCATTTTCATTTTCCATTTTTCATTTTTCATTTTTCATTTTTCATTTTTCATTTTCCATTTTCCATTTATCATTTTTAATTTTTAATTTTTCGTTTTCTGTTTTCCATTTTTCAATTTTAATTTTTAATTTTTCATTTTCAATTTTTCAATTTTCATTTTTCATTTTTCATTTTTCATTTTTCATTTTTCATTTTTCATTTTTCATTTTTCATTTTTCATTTTTCATGTTCCATTTTCCATTTCTCATTTACCATTTTTAATTTTTCATTTTCCATTTTCCATTTTCCATTTTTAATTTTTCATTTTGCATTTTCCATTTTTCATTTTTATTTTCCATTTTTCATTTTTCATTTTCCATTTATGACTTTGCATTTTTAATTTTCCATTTATCATTTTTCATTTTCCATTTTCCAATTTTCATTTTTCATTTTTAATTTTCCATTTTCCATTTTTAATTTTTCGTTTTCCGTTTTCCATTTTTCATTTTCCATTTTCCGTTTTTCATTTTCCATATTTCAATTTTAATTTTTCATTTTTCATTTTCCATTTTTCAATTTTCATTTTTCATGTTCCATTTTTCATTTTCCATTTTCCATTCTTCACTTTCCATTTTCCATTTTTCATTTTCCATTTTCCATTTATCATTTTTCATTTTCCATTTTTAATTTTTCGTTTTCCATTTTCCATTTTTCAATTTTAATTTTTCATTTTTCAATTTTCAATTTTCATATTTCATTTTTCATTTTTCATGTTCCATATCTCATTTTTAATTTTTCATTTTTCATTTTCCATTTTCCATTTTTCATTTTTCATTTTCCATTTTCCATTTTTCAAATTTCATTTCCATTTTTTATTTTGTATTAATTTTTAATAATTAATTTTAACGATGAAAAAATATGTGTTAAAACTTGCTTAGGCCAATGTGACACGTGCAGTATTAATATACACACAACTGTAATGACTTCAACAATACGAAGAATTACAACATATACAACATATCTTAAGAAAAACAACAAACACACTGAAAAATTTTATTTTTTCAAGAGTTTTTTCAAAGTTTCATTCATAGCTCGTGAACCCTTTGACCGCTTTTGACGATTTTAAATAGCAACTCCTTTGGAATGTTAATAAACGGTTTTATAGAAAAACGAACGGTCTAGCTTAGATATTGACGGCGTGATCGTGATTTCCACAGACAGACGGACAGACGGTCATCGGTAAATCAGCTTCCCTTGTTATAAAGATCAAGAAAATATGTTTTTTTGGGGTCTCAGGAATTTATTTCGATACAAACGGAATGAAAAACCTATATATACCCTCAGCCACTGAGGTGTGGAGGGTATAAAAATGGCTGATCATCAGACCTAGTCCCCTGAGTCAGACTTATAGTTTTAACTATATATTTTTTTAATATCAAAACAAAAAAATCTAATTTTCCATCTTTATCATTTAATGATTGATTTATCAAAGTGCAGAGATCGTTAATGCAATAGGTATATCATATGGCTCTGTGATATCGATTTTAAGTGATCAGTTGGATTTTAAAAAGCTGCCCAAAATATATGTATATGGAGCGTTTGACGTTGTTTATCTGTGAACAGAATTAACTCTTGCTTTAATAATTATTCTGTCCGATTTTTCAATATTGCTGTCAAAACAGGACTTTTCAAAACTATAACTTTAATAGTAAATTTCTTTAAGTGCAGGGTCGATGTATCATTCATATAATAAAATTTTTCCAATTATCCTGCATATTAATCTTTCAACTAATTGCATATCCGTTAACCCAAGTACATTATTATATTATCTATAATATTAATAGGCTAAGCGATTTCTCGTGACCGATGTTTTGTTGTACCGTTTTAATCCGATTTTGACCAAACGTATATTATTTGAAAGGTATTTCGTTTTAGCCATTTTGCAAATTTACAAATTTTTAAATTTTGTACTTTATTTTGAGTAAATTGCATTTATAGTTGCTACTAACACACATAAAATTAAACAATGCGATGTGTGTGTTTATTAAATTTGTTAATGTGTTTGTAATAAAAATGAGTTTGTTTTTTTGAGTTGATTTGTGAATTGGCTATAATTGATTAGCATACCTTAAGGGTGTTTATTTAATGAAAAAATAAAATTTCCTAGAATTTGCACTCGAATTACGAGGGTTGGAGTCTGCTAGTATTATATAAATATAAAAGGGTTAATGGGGTCAACTTATATTTTTCAGGAACCCTACGCTATTAAGATTAAACATAACACTTAAAAGTAGGAAACTGATAATTTTTTGATACAAAGTATTTAGAAAGAGTACATTTGCTGTATATTTCACAACAAACTAATTTTTCTCGAAATCCGCAAAAAAAAATTCCTTGTAAAAAAAATTCAGGCAGAGGGTTTTACTTAAAAAATCACACACAGTTAATCTCTAATATATATTTAACAAAAATTTAAAGTGCCAGATCCATTTTTTGAAATTTTGTTTGATAAAATTTTTTAAAACTTAAAAAAGTAGTTTTAAAAATTTTATCAAAAAAAATTTCCATCTTTGGTGTCATTTCGCAATAGGTTAGCAATGTGGTAATAAAACAATACTTCATATCTGAGTACTTATAAGTATAGAGACCGAAAAATAAATATGGCTTTAATCAATTAGTTAAAGTTGAAAAAATGTTCATCACATTTCATGACCTCGAATTTTTTGGCATAAAAGTGGTCTGGGGCATTTGTTATTTCTTTTCGAGTTTTTATTCGATTTTGAAGTTATATAGCTTTTTGGAAAGATAATAGTGCTGATATCGATTCATATATCAACTTGTCGAAAAAATTAAAACTGTAGAACGAAATTTTCGTAAAATCTGAAAAAAAATCATATTTTCCCCATATAAACACACTTGATATTTTCAGTCGCGTTAAGGCACCTCTAAATTTATTTTGATTAACCCAGAACTTTGTATTTCTCAGTTTTTTTTTGCTATTCGCCTATTTCTAGGTAGTGAGACTGTAAATTCGAACACTTTTTTTCCCCTCCATACGGGCCATCCTAGGGTATACACAGAAAACAGATTCATTATTGCTACCGAATTTATTGCCAACCGAATTGCGGTGAAGTTAATAAACGAATATCGGGTTCATAAAAATAAAAATTCTATTGTATTAAGAGTAAACTAGTAAGTAGATCCTCAACATTCGCGTGTAAATTCTAACCAATTTTAGCCAATTCACAATTCAACACTTCATAAATATCGATTGCGTTATTGGTTTAAATTCAACACAATTATTATTGTGAATGGTTTATGACAAAATTATTTTTCAATTCAACACAATTATTATTGTGAATGAAGAAAACACATTAACAAATTTAATAAACACACACATAGCATTGTATAATTTTATGTATGTATAAGTATGTATGTGTATGTATTTTACTCAAAAAAAAAAAAAAAAATAAATAAATTTTTAAAAATCTGTAAATCTGGTGGACAACTAAAAAGAAATACCTCTCAAATAATATACGTTCGGTCAAAATCGAGAGAAAACTGTGGAAGAAATTATCGGTCACAAGAAATCGCCTTACCTATTAATATTATAGATGTTTGATCACAATAGAAAATGCTTAGTTGCTATTAAATCTATAATATTAATAGACTATGCGATTTCTTGTGACCAATGTTTTGTTCTACCGGTTTATCCCGATTTTGACCAAACGTATATTATTTGAAAGGTATTTCTTTTTAGCCGTTTTGCAGAATTACAGATTTTTAAATTTAGCCCTTTATTTTGAGTAAATTGCATTTAAAGATGCTACTAACACATACATAAAATTATACAATTCCTGCAGGAAGCCTGGGGTCAAGTGTCCCCAAGTCACCACTTTTGTCTACTATTTTGTTGGCATTGTCAATTTAGCGTCTACACTATTTACTTTACTTTATTTGTCAAAAAAATTTTCCATAGTGAAGTTGGGAGTTCTGTTTTTTCTTGATTTCTATAGTTTTGTTTGAAAAACACGTGGTTGGATGAAAAACTAAAGTTTAAGGTAAATAAAAATATATTTTATAATAAATCAAATAAAAAAATAAATAAAAAGTAAACGAAGTTATAAAAGAAAAGTAAAAGAACAATCAAATTTGTACAAGAATATCTGCTTCCAATGTCTACATATGGTCCCATGAGAACTATCTAGTCACTACCTAATCAATAGTACCAATGTCACTAGTGATTTGCAATGACACGTACATGTTAAATGTCTATAGAAAATTACATTGTCTGGGGTATAGTTGGTCAGTAGTACTGGTGACAAAGTCAATAGTGAATCAGTACTGTTTCACTATTGACATTTCCTGCAGGGATGCTATGTGTGTGTTTTTCAAATTTGTTAATGTGTTTGTAATAAAAATGAGTTTATTTTTTTTTTTGATTTGTGAATTGGCTATAATTGATTAGCATACCGTTAGGGTCTTTATTTAATGAAAAATAAAATTTCCTAGAATTTGCACTCGAATTTCGAGGGCTGAAATCTGCTAGTATCTATTAATACAATTGTAAAACTTTAGAACAGTGCGGTGAATGATTTTGTTTTCTGTGTGTTCACTCACATAAAAAACCGATTTAGTGAACCGAATTAAGTTCCAACCGAATTGGATCGCTTGCGGCAATCTCATTAATATGGTTAGGTTAACCCACAAATTTCCACAAAACACAGATACACTGAGGAGCAAAAGTGTAACATGTTACTAAATGTTGTGAAATAATGCTCAGTATACCTTATTATGTATGCAAATAAAATAATTGTTTTAACTTATCATATATATTGCCCTCTATTTAAAATCAAATACAAACTTTTTTATTTTATTGTGAGAAGTAATAAAATTAATGGTAAACAAAGATATATGACCTAATGTTACACCCTTGCACCCTTTAATTTTTCTCTGTGCATATTAAAGAAAACCAAACAGAGAATTGGTAGTTTTAAAAATTTACCGTTATTTTTATAATTGTGCATTATCGTACACGTGTTTCTCAAAAATGGAAGGTTCCAAAGTCAAAGAAATAATAAATTCATTAAAAATGAATCTGTAAGAAAAATAGCTGAAAAATTAAAAATAAGTCATATGACCGTGCAAAGAATAAAGCAGAAGCATGGAATAATTAATACAGTTCCCCGCCTTGGACGTCCAAGAATTATAGATGACCGTGCTAGTCGGCATCTCGCAAAATTAGTAGCATGTGGCAATTCCGTCACCCCAGCTGAAGCCCTAAAAACATTAAAAATTGATGCCAGTCGGTGGACGGCTCGTCGAAGTTTAAAAACATTGGGTCTCAAGGCTGCTGAAAAAAAGAAAAAAGCATTTTTGTCTAAAAACAACATACAGCGGAGAAAGGAATTTGTTCAAACCTATAAAAATTGGACAGAACACGATTGGAGCCAGGTAAATGCAAATATTGAGTTAACATTTTAAATTTTAATAAAAATATTTTTACTTTTTTTAAGGTTATATGGTCTGATGAGACCAAAATTAATCGTTTTGAGTCGGATGGTCGCTCATGGTACTGGACTAAAGATCCCAATAGCATAATCCCAAACAATGAAACATGGTGTTGGTTCCATAATAGTTTGGGGTTGTATTACCAAAAATGGAGTAGGTCCGTTAGTTAAAATTGATGGTATTATGAAAAAGGAGCAATAATATACTAGCTGCCATTGAAAAATAGGGTCTTTCTCCTGAAAACGTTGTGTTTCAGCAAGATAATGACCCGAAGCATACGGCTAAAATTGTAAAGAATTGGTTAGAAAACCAAGAATTTTCGATTTTAAAGTTGCCTCCACAGTCGCCGGATATGAATCCAGTCGAAAATTTTTGGAGTTATATAAAGGCAAAACTATCGAAGTACGCGGAACCCCCAAATGGCGTGAACGAGCTATGGATCCGAGTTAAGGACATTTGGGAGTCGATTCCCAACGAAATGGTTGCTAATTTTTGTAACAGTATGCCAAACAGACTGCAAGAACTACAGAGAGCTAAAGGTTTATGGACAAAATATTAAAACAGCGATACAATAGATTAGAAAATAAGAAAATATTGCTGGGTGCAAAATTGTAACATTTGAATTCTGTAATTTAATTATAATTATCTTATTTAATATTCATAATAGAATTAAGTAGTGTTATATTTTTAAGAAATGACAATAAATAAGATAAGTTGAAAAAATTATTTCATTTTCATACATTATAAGAAATATTGAGCATCATATCTTAACATTGTGTACCATGTTACACTTTTGCTCCTAAGTGTATGTTTTAAAAATTTTTTGTGCGAATTTTATTAATATTTTAAATTTGAAATATGTTAAATAATAGATTTCATTTAATAAACGTGCGTGAAAAGGGTTTGGACTGGGAACAATGTACATCAAAATTAGGGGAGAGTTCTAGAAATAGTAAACAATTTAACCTTGATTATATATTGTTCAATTTATTGCTGTACCAACGACAAGTAACACCTTGAAAACCTTACCTTTATTAACAACAATGTAATCAATCACTAAATCTTGATCCAATACAATGACAACAGAAATTGTCTTTGGCAAATGCTTCTTAAACAACAAATGATTGAATGATGCGATGTACCTGTTGCACCTGTACTATTATTAACACTATTATTACTATTATGACTATTACCACCACCAAAATCTACTGCTACATTTACCACCACCTATTGTAGTCATATTATTTTGATGAGCGATTGAAGAAGGTGAGCTGTAAGTGGCAGCGGCAGGGTTGGAATTCTTGGTACATATTGTTGAATTAGACATCATTTACAATATTCTATTCTGGCAGGTCGACTTCGTTATTGAGCTTAAGCGATATATATTTATCTGGTTCTAATTCCTCTTTACGATTAACCGAACCGTGCCACTAATAATTCGATACTGGTTTTTTTAAAATAATACAATCACTGATCGTCAGCGACAATTCACGCGAATTTATTTGGAACAAAAGCTCATACAATCCAACAAACTTTAGATAATTGTATGCGAAAATCAGGAAATGGTAATCAATGACTTGAGCTCATAATAAAAAACCATCGATTTAAACTTTTAATTTAATACGACGAAGAATATTTTTGTGTTAATCTTAATTTTGTTATATTTTTCTTATGAATTTTTATATTTTTGTTGTAATAAAAACTTGTTATCCATAAAAACTAAATTGAAATGGTGTTTTTTTTTTTATTGAAAAATAATTTTTTTTTCTTATAATTGACAAAGAAAATATATCAAACCGATCGGACCTCTATTTTAGTAGGAAATAATTATGAGTACAAATATATCAAACCGATCAGACCTCTATTTTAGGAGGAAATAATTATGAGTACTATATGTCAAAGATTAGTAAGAAAGGAAAACTTTAGCAAATATGGTGAGGGTGAGTCTTAAATTTTTTTGATTTAAAAGGGAAATTTCTTAAAATTAAATGACAAAAATTTAATGAATTGCGATATTCTATAGGAGAAAATTGCCTTGAATAAACAACTTTAATTAACTCAAATTTTTATAACAAAGCTTTTTAAAGTTATAGCTTTTGAAAATTACAACATTTTGGAATCAATTTTATATAACCAAATAATTTTCACACCAAATATGCAGTTATGCCGTAAAAAAAATAAACTTGTTCTATATTATTACAAATTGATTGCATTACTTTGATTTTGTCGCTTTTTCCGTTTCCTTTTATTTACACCGTATTGTTTTATATTTTCCCCATACAGTGGCAACACTTTTAATCATTCCCTAATTCATATTCCTTTACTTACGTCGTTTAACACACATTTCTACCACCTCCTTTTTAGTTTTATAAGAAAATTATTAAGATCGGTCGGAAAAATTTGCACGTTCCAAGTAAATCAATAATAGAAACTAGCAGATTCCAGCTCTCGAAATTCGAGTGCAAATTCTAGGAAATTTTATTTTTTTCTTTAAATAAAGACCCTAAAGGTATGCTAATCAATTATAGCCAATTCACAAATCAACAAAAAAAAAAAACTCATTTTTATTACAGACACATTAACAAATTTTATAAACACACACATAGCATTGTATAATTTTATGTATGTGTTAATAACAACTTTAAATGCAATTTACTCAAAATAAAGCACAAAATTTAAAAATCTGTAAATCTGCAAAACGGCTATAAAGAAATATCTTTCAAATAATATACGTTTGGTCAAAATCGGGACAAAATGGTAGAACAAAACATCGGTCACAAGGAATCGCCTAGCCTATTAATATTATAGATAGTGACGCAATTTAAATAAAACTGAGAAAAATGTTTTTGAATATTCTATCGCACTGTGGACCATATTTTGAGAAGGCGGCCAAAAATCATTTTTTTATGGTTTCCGATTTTAAAGTTATGTTATTCATTTGAAAGTAAATACTAGTAAACCTCGGGAGCCAAAAAATTGCGACTCTATATCAACTATATCACAGCGAACTTTCTCAATATTTTGCTAAAAAAATTTCTTTGTAAATTTTAATTTTTAAATGACTGTAACTTTTTTGTTTAAAAATAAATTAGAATAAAATAAATTTTGTATAATTTTGTAGCTTCTAGGTTATTAATGTCAGAAATGTAAAGGCACTGACTGAGTCATTTAGAAATTAAAAAAAAGAAATGTTTAAAAAATGTTTGCCCTGATGTTTATAACTACCAAAAATATTGGACCAACACCCTATCTTTTATTATACGGATCGACTCAAAATAACTTTCGGAGTCGATTTAACGATGTTCGTCCGTCCGTCTGTGTGTTATGAATGCAAAAGTTGGTCGCACCGGTGTATTTTTTTGCGTGAGTTTATTTGTTTTTTATACTGACAGGAAAAGGAAACGGTAGAGTTGACACGAGTTGTTATATACTTTTAAAAAAGGGTTGAGGCATAATGCGTTTAATTGTTAAATTATATTAATGGGTAAAAAACTTGGTCGATATACTTGCTGTGAAAAAATATTAACTTTGACATAGTCACGCACAGTCACGCATAGTCACGTACAGTCACGGAGAGATAAAACCCCACTTCTGAAACTTTGTCCATATACTTGTTGTGGCCAAAGATTAAAAACTCATATGCATAAGGAAAGAAAGAAATTTAATAAAAACTTTGTTTTATGGGTTAGATTATTATATAGTTAACAATTTTCCTTGATTTAAAAATTTATGTATTTTATAAATTTACAACAAAAATTGATACAGAAATATTTAAAAAGACAATAAAAAAAATTTTTAACCAAAGTAACATGCGACTCTTTCATTGCAACGGTTGGTTTATTTTTCATTGATTTTTAAAAAAGAATTGTTATGGTTAGATTTCTGCAAAAGAAATATTATGTTTTCTTTTTGCATTTCTTTCTATTGATATCAACAAAATTTATTAAGCGTACTGAGGCGATGGGTTTCATGTACCATTCTGTAATAACCATGTTGTTTTCTCTATATATTTTCATATCTAAGTATGGAATTGCATTATTTGTTTCCTTTTCTATTTTAATTTGGTGTGGTAGTTGTTGAAAGTCTTCAATATTGTTTCCTCGTCTTTTCTTTTTATAATCGCGAATAAATCTCAACATTCTTAGTTAAAAGTTTTATCTGTACGTTACGTTTAACTATTTCTTCCGTTGTTTGTTCCAGCAAAGTGTCTAAAACAATATCCGCAATTGTTGGTGACAGGAGATTTCCCATTGGCATTTTTAATTTAAAATTGAAAAGGACATGACCTTAAAAGCCTAACTAGAGAACTCTAAAACACAGAAACTTATATTTAACAAATTTAAAAAAATATTTTGTGAGAAAATTAATAAATTCAGTTAAATTAATATTAAATAAAACAAAATATATAATAATCTATAATATTAATAAGCTAGGCGATTTCTTGTGACTGATGTTTTCTTCTACCGTTCTATCCCGATTTTGACAAAACGTATATTATTTGAAATGTAGTACTTTTTAGCTATTCACCAGATTTACAGATTTTTAAATTTTTTCCCTTTTTTTGAGTAAATTGAATTTAAAGTTGCTACTAACACATACATAAAATTATACAATGCTATATGTGTGTTAATTCAATTTGTTAATGTGTTATATGTGTAATAAAAATTAGTTTGTTTTTTGTGTTGATTTGTGAATTGAATGTAAACATACAATTTCCTAGAGTCTGCGCTCGAATTTCGAGGGCTGGAATCTGCTAGTAAAAATAAAAGAATCTATAGTTTTTTTTTGTTAAAAAATTTAAAAAATGTCTGTCAGTAAAATGTTAAAAATTATGTTATATAAAAAATAAAAACTTTGAAAATATATAATATATATTTAATATTAATGTAATATAAAGAAAGTTAAAAAATAACAAAATAAGAAAAATATAAAGGCCTCTTTTGAAAATAAAATTATGCTTAAAAATAAAATGTGAGAAAATATATAATAAATATATACATATATTAAAAAATATATATATTAAAAAATGTATGTATTAAAAAAAGTTAAAAAAAATTTAAAAAAAAAAATAAAAAAATTAAATTAAATAAATAAATTAAATAAAAAGTATTAACTATTCGTATAAAAAGGAACATTTTCATCATTAACAGTATCTGAAAGAATCACAGGTAAATATTTATTATTACTGAGCCTTATCTATAATATTAACAGGCTAGGCGATTTCTTGTGACCGATGTTTTGTTCTACCGTTTTATGCCGCTTTTGATGAAACGTATATTATTTGAAAGGCATTTTTTTTAGCCGTTTTGCAGATTTAAAGATTTTTAAATTTGTTCCTTTATTTTGAGTAACTTGCATTTAAAGTTGCTACTAACACTTACATAAAATTATACATATGCTATGTGTGTTCTATTAAATTTGTTAATGTGTTTGTTAATGAGTTTGTTATCTTCATTCACAATAGTAATAAACTATAAAAGTGTTGGTTTGTGAATTGTCAAAGTTGAAAAATAAAGCCGCCTAGGAATTGCACTCGAATTTCGTGCGCTGGAATCTGCTAGTAAATAATTATGCAATTATTGTTCTAAGACATTTTTTCAATGTAAAATATAATTACGTATTTTTACAAGTGAAATGTTTTAGATAAATTGTAAAAAGATTTTTAAAAGCAACAAGTTTCTTAGCTACATATTAAATTATTTTGCAAGTAGGATTTTGGTACTGGATTTCTTCAAAGCCCATTTACCGGTATTTTTCCCGTTTTTGTGAAAATTTTGAAATAAAACAAAAATTTATAATTAAATGTATTAAAAACAAGTAAGAAAATAATAATCGGTCTAGACCGACTATACCATACCCTATACCATGCGCTTAGATACTCTGTCTCTTAGGTCCAACTAATTAGATATAGAAAATGAGCATTAACCAAATTTGAATGACTTCGGATATCAAAAAGCTCATATCGGATGCTATATTTATATGGGGACTAGGTCGAAAAATGGACCGATCCTGGCCATATTTGGTAAGGTCACTTATTTATGCAAAAACATAAACAAACCAAATTTGAGAAAAATCTGTGCAATATTTTTGTTTTTTGATAGATTTTAGGGAAGATCGGGAATCAGCTCTATATGGAGGCTATCACTAACAATTGTCTTATAGGGTTTATTTTTGAACTACTTATAAATGGATGTAATAAACATACACAGACCCAATTTGACCGGGATCGATATGATAATTTGGATATTATGGCAATTTAAGTCGATCTCATAGAGGTCATTTGTATTGGGACTAGGTCTGAACATGAACCGGAATTCACCAATTTCAATAGCGATAGAAGCTTATATACTAAACTTCCTCAAAACATATTCATATTTACGACCTGTAGTTTGATTACAAGGTTTACATGGACACACAGACATCGTTAAATCGACTAATAACAAATAATAATCATACGCCCTGAATATGTTATGATATTAAAAAAATTTATAAAAAAACAAGTAAGAGTGTTAAATTCGGCTGTGTCGAATTTTTTGATACCCTCCACCTGAGTCTTAAACTCTATATTACACCCAATGTTGAGTACGGCTACCACTTTTAAGCTTTTGCCGATACTGAAACATTAATTTCGAATACCAAAATTCAAATGATTCTTGGCTAAAAAGTATTATTATTAAAAATAAGCTAATTTTAAAATATTTTTATCTGAATTATTTTTATCTGCATTACATTTAATACAAAAAGAATACATAATAATAACAGGTAAGAAACTAAATATATAAACTTTTAATATTTAATTTTTAGTTTTTAATATTTAATTTTTAATTCTTAATTTTTAATTTTTAATTTCTAATATTAAATTCTTAATTATTAATTTTTAATTTATAATTTGTAATTTGTAATTTGTAATTTGTAATTTGTAATTTGAAATTTGTAATTTGTAATTTGTAATTTGAATTTTTAATTTTTAATTTTTAATTTTTAATTTTTAATTTTTAATTTTTAATTTTTAATTTTTAATTTTTAATTTTTAATTTTTAATTTTTAATTTTTAATTTTTAATTTTTAATTTTTAACTTTTAACTTTTAATTTTTAATTTTTAATTTTTAATTTTTAATTTTTAATTTTTAATTTTTAATTTTTAATTTTTAATTTTTAATTTTTAATTTTTAATTTTTAATTTTTAATTTTTAATTTTTAATTTTTAATTTTTAATTTTTAATTTTTAATTTTTAATTTTTAATTTTTAATTTTTAATTTTTAATTTTTAATTTTTAATTTTTTATTTTTAATTTTTAATTTTTGATTTTTAATTTTTAATTTTTAATTTTTAATTTTTAATTTTTAATATTTAATTTTTAATTTTTAATTTTTAATTTTTAATTTTTAATTTTTAATTTTTAATTTTTAATTTTTAATTTTTAATTTTTAATTTTTAATTTTTAATTTTTAATTTTTAATTTTTAATTTTTAATTTTTAATTTTTAATTTTTAATTTTTAATTTTTAATTTTTAATTTTTAATTTTTAATTTTTAATTTTTAATTTTTAATTTTTAATTTTTAATTTTTAATTTTTAATTTTTAATTTTTAATTTTTAATTTTTAATTTTTAATTTTTAATTTTAAATTTTTAATTTTTAATTTTTAATTTTTAATTTTTAATTTTTAATTTTTAATTTTTAATTTTTAATTTTTAATTTTTATTTTTTAATTTTTAATTTTTAATTTTTAATTTTTAATTTTTAATTTTTAATTTTTAATTTTTAATTTTTAATTTTTAATTTTTAATTATTAATTTTTAATTTTTAATTTTTAATTTTTAATTTTTAATTTTTAATTTTTAATTTTTAATTTTTAATTTTTAATTTTTAATTTTTAATTTTTAATTTTTAATTTTTAATTTTTAATTTTTAATTTTTAATTTTTAATTTTTAATTTTTAATTTTTAATTTTTAATTTTTAATTTTTAAGTTTTAATATTTAAATTTTAAATATTAATTTCTAATTTTTCATTATTCATTTTTCATCTTTCATTACTCATTTTTCAATCTTAATTTTTTATTTTCCATTTTCCATTTTTCAGTTTTCAATTTTCATTTTATTTTCATTTTACATGTTTCATTTTCCATTTTCCATTTTTAATTTTCAATTTTAAATTTTCATTATTCATTTTCCACTTTCCACTTTCCATTTTTAATTTTTAATTTTTCAATTTTCATTTTCCATTTTTCATATTTCATTTTTCATATTTCATTTTTCATTTTTCATTTTTCATTTTTCATTTTACATTTTACATTTTTCATTTTTCAATTTTCATTTTCGATTTTCCATTCTTCATTTTTTAATTTTCCATTTTCCATTTTTCAATTCTCATTTTCCATTTTCCATTTTCCATTTTTTAATTTTCATTTTTCAGTTTTTATTTTCCATTTTTCATTTTTCATTTTCTATGATTCATTTTTATATTCCGTTTTTCACTTTTCAATTTTATTTTCCATTTTTAATTTTTCAATTTTCATTTTCCATTTTTCATTTTTCAATTTTCAATTTTCATTTTCCATTTTCCATTCTTCATTTTTTAATTTTCCATTTTCCATTCTTAATTTTTTAATTTTCCATTTTCCATTTTCTAGTTTTCATTTTCTATTTTCAGTTTTTCATTTTTATACCCTATACCACTATGTGGTTTGGGTATAATGACTTTGTGCTGCTGTTTGTAACAACCAAAAATATTTGACCTAGACCCATCTTTAATTATACCGATCGAATCAGAATCTCTTTCTGAGTTGATTTAACAATGTCCGTCCGTCCGTCCGTCCGTCTGTGTGTCCATGTAAACCTTGTAATCAAACTGCAGGTCGCAAATATGAATATATATTGATCAAATTTGGTATATAAGCTTTTATCGGCCATGGGATGAACCCTATTGAAATTGGTGAGAATCGGTTAATGTTCAGACCTAGCCCCCATACAAATTACCCATATGAAATCGACATAAATTGCCATAAGATCCAAATTGTCATATAGATCTTACTCAAATTGGGTTTGTATGCGTTCATTACATCCATTAATGAGTAGTCCAAAATGATCCCTTTGACCCCAAACAGAGCTGCTTCCCGATCTTCACTTAAATCTATTAAAAAACAAAAATATTGCACTGATTCTTCTCAAATTTTGTTTGTATATATTTTTGCAAAATACAAGAGACTTTACCAAACATGATCAGGATCGGTCCATTTTTGGACCTAGTCCCTATATAGATATAGCATCCGATATGAACTTTTTAATATCCGCAGCCAAAAAAATTAATAAAAATCCCACTCAAATTTGGTTTTTGCTTATTTTCTATGTCCAGTTAGTTGGGCCTAAGAGATAGGGTTTCTAAACGCATGGTATAGGGTATCGTATAGTCGGTCTAGACCGACTATAATTTTCTTACTTGTTCTTATTCCATTTTTCAATTTTCTTTTTTCATTTTCCATTTTTCATTTTCTATTCTCCATTTTTCATTTTCTATTTTTCATTTTCCATTTTCATTTTCCATTTTTCATTTTCCATTTTTTTTCTTTTTAATTTTTTCTTTCATATTGGCGATTTTTTTTATTATAACGTGATAACGATAAAAAAAATATGTGGCAATACTACTAACATAAGGTATTTTATTGTGTTCTTGGTATTGTTAAGATATATGCATATTATTTTTGTGGCATTTTTTTATGTTGTTGTGCAATTATTATGTTCAACCACTAAACTGTTACAACAAAAACACTGGGTTTTATTTTTTTTTTACAGGTATCTATATATGTTTGCTCGTATCTAATCACAATGATGCCCGATTTAGCCCATTTTCAATACCAACCTGCTGGGAATTATGGCAAATGATATTATTGTAACCTTATCCAGTTAGATGGCTTTTTTTGTGAATGAGCGTGATTTCAACAGACAGACGGACAGACGGACATCGCTATATCGACTCGAGCTGTGATAAGGATCAAGAATATACATACTTTATGGGTCGGAAATTAGTTTTTCGATGCGTTACAAACGGAATGACAAACCTATACATACCCTCTGCCACTGACGTGTGGAGGGTATAAAAGGGGGGAAAAGTGAAATTGTGTTGAAGAGATTATTCGATAAAATTAGTCCAACTTGATTTGCAACCCGGTTAGCTCAGTGCTCCGACTCTTTGGTGCGAAAAGTTAAAGCCAAGGCAGGTTTGGAAACGTACAAAGGCCAAAAAGTTCCAGACAGAAACGCTGTAAAAAACTTATACAGCCCTGTTCTTGAAACGTTGTTATTTGAATAAGAGTGAATTTGAAATCACATGAAATTGAAATTTTGGGTTTCTTGAAACCACTTTTTTTATTTATTTAATGGAAACATATGTTTGAGTTAAGAACCATAAGTTTGAGTTAAGAACATATGTTATCTAGAAACCGAGGTGCCATATGGTTCTTTATTCAGTTTCACAAAAAACTTTTAAGTATTTTGTGCATGTTTTTTCTTAAGTTTATAGAAAAAGTATAAAGAAAAATATTTTCTTTTAAAATAACAACTTATTTGTTCATTTAGAAAAAAGGGCATTTGTTTTGATTTCACAAAGCCTTTTCTATGTGAATTAAAACGAGAAAAAATATTCTTACTGAAATTAGAGAACAGCAAAAAACTCGTAGATTTAAGAATTTTTTCATATACGAGTTTTTTTTTGTGATAATGGTTTCAAGAACAGGGTTGATAGTCCAAAAACAGAGCACGGAAATTGAAATCATGTTACATAAAATAATACTCCTGCTGTATAATGGATGACGAAACGTATGTACTGGCAAATTTTTGGTAGCTTCAGGTTCAAAATTTTTATGTTGCCAATGTCGAAAATAAGCTTAGGACGCAAAAGCAGACGAAATTTCAAAAAAAAGCAAGCAATATGCAGTTGCGGCAAAAGAAGCAAGTCATTTGTTAAAACGGACTTTATACGATATATCCGGGTAGCGATAACCAAAAAATAAAAATACTTTCAATAATGGTTATTGGTAACCAAAAAATTTTGTTGGTTGTTATAATAGTTAATCATAACATAAAAAAAAAAAATATTTCTCATTAATATTGGTTACGGTGACCAAAATACTATAATCTTACGATAATGGTTAAAAATTCCCTAAAATAGATAAAGCGAATTTTAACGTAACCTTTTCTTTCGAAAGAAAAAATAACAATTATTTTCCATCCCTGAATAAAACAAATCAATGTCGTTGGAAAACCATTTGCAAAATTTATTGCATGGCACACAAATTGACATGTAAAAAACTTTTTTTGGTACTCTATCTTAAAGCCATTACATATAACATTAAAAATGGAGTTTTACAATGTTTCCAGCGATATATATTAACCTGAGATCTTATCTTATATTTAAGTGATTTTAAAATCAAAATTCAATTTAGCATTTCGAATAAATAATTGAGAATTATATTTTATTTAAATAATATTCCATTTAAAACTCGCACACTAAGGATTTGGTGACCAATGAGGCCAATCTTGAATTTCATTGTACAGAATAAGACCAGGACTTTTTGTGGATATTACTTGTGAGCCAGCATACAGTTCATAATTTGGATCCAATTCACCATTTTTAACACCACATTCTAAAAGTTTTTTAGCTGCGTTCAAAGCGCTGCGTTTAGGTAATTTAGCTGAAATGTAAGAAGAAAATATCAAGAAAAGTTTTTGATTAATGTCATCAGATCATCATACCGCTATAATCTCCAATAAAGGCAATACCGGTACCATTGGCATTATAACCATAAGTATGAGCTCCAGTGACACGCCAGCCAGTTCCCTCATAGACTACGCCATCATTGCCGATAAGGAAGCTGGATTAAAAAAAAATAATAATAATTAAAATTTTGTATATTAAAATTTTTATAAACAAATAACGAATTTTTGAAATGTTGTTAACACTTCTCAAACAAACACTTGGCTGATAACTTGTGCTCTGAAGATAAGGCGAATTCTTTCCTTTATACTTTGTTTACATTGTCTCTTTATATACAAGATTAATATTTGACTTAAGCAATATAGGGATTTTTCTTTTAACTTGAAACAATTCTTACTTATAAGCAATATCATCATACTCCAAATCGTTGATATGATAATGTTGCATTTTTTGTAAAATTTCAGAACATTTTAAGAATGTTGTACACTCGCCGGTCACCGTATGATGTATGATCACATATTTAATGGGTATTGGCCGGTAGTTTAAAATTCTACCTTGATGACCTCCCCATTGTCTTTTGAGTTTAATGCGTGGACAATCTGTTTTAGCATCACCATAAACAAAGGCCGCAAAAGCCAAAAATACGCAAATTGTTTTTAACATTTTGTGTTCTTTTTTTTTTCTTAATCTCGCACTTTATCACTTGAGCACCTCAACGAAACTGAGCTTAAGTTCTTAATGCTTTTCAATTATATAGATGTAATTGTGTTAAATCACTGTAGAAATTACTCATCAAGCGTGGTGAATTCCAAAACAGACAATAAAATAAATAAATCGGTAGTCTCTCTTAATAGGAACATTTGTTCATAATTACTTTTAAAAATGTCTAAAGCGTTCTTTGCTCTTCTAAGTTACGCTTTTAACAAATTTTATGTATATCCCCGCATATATAGAATTTATCGTTGGCATTAACAAGGAAAGTGTTGCTGAGCTGTGCTTTTAATACCACAAATCACACTTGGGAATTTTCCATTGGCATTAAAATTTAATTAGCATTAACATTTGCTATACTAATATTAACAATTATTTTTTTTCATTTAATAGCATTGTTTCAAAGAATTGGAATAAAATGAAAAAAAATTTCCTAAACAAATTAATTAAAATTGAGGAAAAAAATTTGATTACAAAGAAGTAACTCCTATAAACTTGTAAAGTATGCTTTACATATAAAGCGAAAGTGTGTAACAGCAATAGCAACAACAACAAAAACAAAAAAATAAACAATATATTAAACCGCTTTTAGAGGCGAAAAATATTCAAACCTATTCCTGAATTTAATATCAACATAGCTACAATGCTTAAATTCGTTTTTCAATTCTAAACATTGCTAGACATCTCCAGACATGTGCGATAATCTTGTTTCGAAAAACTATTTCTTTAATTGGGACATTATTAATGGTAATTAAATTTTAATTAATTTAATAAAAACCATTGGCATTGTGAAAAGTAATATTTCAATAAAATATTCAATTAATTAGTTCCGTGTGTGCAACAAATAAATACAAGTTATACTTTTTTTATAACATTTTCCCTAACTGATTGATTAAACCATCATGAATATCAATTAATAATATGGACGAAACAAACTCACCCACTCAGTAATTCTCAAAAAAAAAAAAAAAAACGTCGGTAGAAAATGTTTATTTTTTAATTATATTTATTGGATAATTTTTTTTTATTTATTTTATTTACTTATTTTTACTTTATTTTATTTAGTTTAATGTTTTGTTTATTTTATTTATTTTTTATTTTATTTATTTTTTTCAATATTACTTCATTTAATTAATTATTTATATTTTTTATTAATTTATTTATTTTATTTTGTTTTTATTTAATTTTAATTATTTAATTTATTTTTTATTTATTTCTTTTTTTATGTTATCTATTTGATATAATATTATTTATTTTGATTGTTTTATTTATTTTATTTGTTTTATTTATTTTATTTTATTTATTTTATTTATTTTATTTATTTTATTTATTTTTTTTTATTTATTTAAATTATTTTAATTTATTTGTTCTATTTAATTTATATATTTCATTTATTTTATTTATGTAATTAATATTATTTATTTTGGTTGTTTTTTATTTTATTTGTTTTATGTTTTTTATTTATGTTATTAATTTTATTTATATTATTTATTTTATTTATTTTATTTATTTTATTTATTTTATTTATTTTATTTATATTATTTATTTTATTTATATTATTTATTTTGTTTATTTTATTTATTTTATTTATTTGATTAATTTTATTTACTTTATTTATTTTATTAATTTTATTTATTTTATTTATTTTATTTATATTATTTATTTTATTTATTTTGTTTATTTTATTTATTTTATTTATTTTATTTATTTTATTTATTTTATTTATTTTGTTTATTTTATTTATTTTATTTATTTTATTTATTTTATTTATTTGATTAATTTTATTTACCTTATTTATTTTATTAATTTTATTTATTTTATTTATATTATTTATTTTATATATATTATTTATTTTATTTATTTTGTTTATTTTATTTATTTTATTTATTTGATTAATTTTATTTACCTTATTTATTTTATTCACTTTATTTATTTTATTTATTTTATTTATTTTATTTATTTTATTTATTTTATTTATTTTATTTATTTTATTTATTTTATTTATTTTATTTATTTTATTTATTTTATTTATTTTATTTATTTTATTTATTTTATTTATTTTATTTATTTTATTTATTTTATTTATTTTATTTATTTTAATTGTTTTATATATTTTATTTATTTTATTTATTTTATTTATTTGATTTATTTTATTTATTTTATTTATTTTATTTATTTTATTTATTTTATTTATCTTATTTATTTAATTTATTTTATTTATTTTATTTATTTTATTCATTTTATTTATTCTAATTATTTTATTTATTTTATTTATTTTATTTATTTTATTTATATTATTTATTTTATTTATTTTATTTATTTTATTTGTTTTATATATTTTATTTATTTTATTTATTTTATTTATTTTATTTATTTTATTTATTTTATTTATTTTATTTATTTTATTTATTTTATTTATTTTATTTATTTTATTTATTTTATTTATTTTATTTATTTTATTTATTTTATTTATTTTATTTATTTTATTTATTTTATTTATTTTATTTATTTTATTTATTTTATTTATTTTATTTATATTATTTATTTTATTTATTTTTTTTTATTTATTTTATTTATTTTATTTATTTTATTTATTTTATTTATTTTATTTATATTATTTATTTTATTACTTTAAATTATTTTAATTTATTTGTTCTATTTAATTTATTTATTTCATTTATTTTATTTATATAATTAATATTATTTATTTTGGTTGTTTTATTTATTTTAATTATTTTATTTATTTTATTTATTTTATTTATTTTATTTATTTTATTTATTTTATTTATTTTATTTATTTTATTTATTTTATTTATTTTATTTATTTTATTTATTTTATTTATATTATTTATTTTATTTATTTTATTTATTTTATTTATTTTATTTACTTTATTTATTTTATTTATTTTATTTATTTTATTTATTTTATTTATTTTATTTATTTTATTTATTTTGTTTATTTTATTTATTTTATTTATTTTATTTATTTTACTTATTTTATTTATTTTATTTATTTTATTTATTTTATATATTTTATATATTTTATTTATTTTATTTATTTTATTTATTTTATTTATTTTATTTGTTTTATATATTTTATTTATTTTATTTATTTGATTTAATTTATTTATTTTTATTAATTTTATATCTTTTATTTATTTTATTTATTTCATTTATTTTATTTATTATATTTATTATATTTATTTTATTTATTTTATTTATTTTACTTATTTTATTTATTTTATTTATTTTATTTATTTTATTTATTTTATTTATTTTATTTATTTTATTTATTTTATTTATTTTATTTATATTATTTATTTTATTTATTTTATTTATTTTATTTATTTTCTTTATTTTATTTATTTTACTTATTTTACTTATTTTATTTATTTTATTTATTTTACTTATTTTATTTATTTTATTTATATAATCAATATTATTTATTTTGGTTGTTTTATTTATTTTATTTATTTTATTTGTTCTTTTTATTTTATTTATTTTATTAATTTAATTTATTTAAATTTATTTGTTCTATTTAATTTATTTATTTCATTTATTTTATTTGTATAATTAATATTATATATATTGGTTGATTTATTTATTTATTTTATTTATTTTATTTGTTTTATATATTTTATTTATTTTATTTATTTTATTTATTTTATGTATTTTATATATTTTATTTATTTTATTTATTTTATTTTTTTTATATATTTGATTTATTTTATTATTTTATTTATTTTAATTGTTTTATTTATTTTATTTATTTTATTTATTTTATTTATTTTACTTATTTTATTTTATTTATTTTATTTATTTTATTTCTTTTATTTCTTTTATTTATTTTATTTATTTTATTTATTTTATTTATTTTATTTATTTTATTTATTTTATTTATTTTATTTATTTTATTTATTTTATTTATTTTATTTATTTTATTTATTTTATTTATTTTATTTATTTTATTTATTTTATTTATTTTATTTATTTTATTTATTTTATTTATTTTATTTATTTTATTTATTTTATTTATTTTATTTATTTTATTTATTTTATTTATTTTATTTATTTTATTTATTTTATTTATTTTATTTATTTTATTTATTTTATTTATTTTATTTATTTTATTTATTTTATTTATTTTATTTATTTTATTTATTTTATTTATTTTATTTATTTTATTTATTTTATTTATTTTATTTATTTTATTTATTTTATTTATTTTATTTATTTTATTTATTTTATTTATTTTATTTATTTTATTTATTTTATTTATTTTATTTATTTTATTTATTTTATTTATTTTATTTATTTTATTTATTTTATTTATTTTATTTATTTTATTTATTTTATTTATTTTATTTATTTTATTTATTTTGTTTATTTTATTTATTTTATTTATTTTATGTATTTTATTTATTTTATTTATTTTATTAATTTTATTTATTTTATTTATTTTATTTATTTTATTTATTTTATTTATTTTATTTATTTTATTTATTATATTTATTTTATTTATTTTATTTATTTTATTTATTTTATTTGTTAAAATTATTTTGTTTATTTTATTTATTTTACTTATTTTATTTATTTTAATTATTTTTTTTATTTTATTTATTTTATTTATTTTATTTATTTTATTTATTTTATTTATTTTATTTATTTTATTTATTTTATTTATTTTATTTATTTTATTTATTATATTTATTTTAATTATTTTATTTATTTTATATATTTTATTTATTTTATTTATTTTATTTATTTTTATTTATTTTATTTATTTTATTTATTTTAATTATTTTATTTATTTTATTTATTTTATATATTTTATTTATTTTATTTATTTTATTTATTTTATTTATTTTATTTATTATATTTATTCTATTTATTTTATTTATTTTATTTATTTTATATATTTTATTTATTTTATTTATTTTATTTATTTTATTTATTTTTATTTATTTTATTTATTTTATTTATTTTATTTATTTTATTTATTTTATTTATTTTATTTATTTTATATATTTTATTTATTTTATTTATTTTTATTTATTTTATATATTATATTTATTTTGTTTATTTTATTTATTTTATTTATTTTATATATTTTATTTATTTTATTTATTTTTATTTATTTTATTTATTTTATTTATTTTATTTATTTTATTTATTATATTTATTTTATTTATTTTATTTATTTTATTTATTTTATGTATTTTATTTATTTTATTTATTTTATTTATTTTATTTATTTTATTTATTTTATTTATTTTTATTTATTTTATTTATTTTATTTATTTTATTTATTTTATTTATTTTATTTATTTTATTTATTTTATTTATTTAATTTATTTTTATTTGTTCTATTTAATTTATTTTATTTATGTAATTAATATTATTTATTTTGGTTGTTTTATTTATTTTATTTGTTTTATTTATTTTATTTATTTTATTTATTTTATTTATTTTATTTATTTTATCTATTTTAATTATTTTCATTTATTTATTTCATTTATTTTATTTATATAATTAATATTATTTATTTTGGTTGTTTTATTTATTTTATTTGTTTTATTTATTTTATTTATTTTATTTATTTTATTTATTTTATTTATTTTATTTATTTTATTTATTTTATTTATTTTATTTATTTTATTTATTTTATTTATTTTATTTATTTTATTTATTTTATTTATTTTATTTATTTTATTTATTTTATTTATTTTATTTATTTTATTTATTTTATTTATTTTATTTATTTTATTTATTTTATTTATTTTATTTATTTTATTTATTTTATTTATTTTATTTATTTTATTTATTTTATTTATTTTATTTATTTTATTTATTTTATTTATTTTATTTACTTTATTTATTTAATTTTTATATTTATTTTATTTATTTTATTTATTTTATTTATTTTATTTATTTTATTTATTTTATTTATTTTATTTATTTTATTTATTTTATTTATTTTATTTATTTTATTTATTTTATTTATTTTATTTATTTTATTTATTTTATTTATTTTATTTATTATACCCTATACCACTATGTGGTTTGGGTATAATGACTTTGTGCTGCTGTTTGTAACTACCAAAAATATTTGACATAGACCCATCTTTAATTATACCGATCGAATCAGAATCACTATCTGATTCGATTTAACGATGTCCGTCCGTCCGTCCGTCCATCTGTGTGTCCATGTAAAGCTTTTAATCAAACTGCAGGTCGCAACTTGGAATATATTTTGAAGAAATTTAGTATGTAAGCTTCTATCCATAGGATGAACGCTATTGAAATTGATGAGGATCGGTCCATGTTCAGACCTAGCCTCCATACAAATGACCCCTATGAAATCGACATAAATTGCCATAAAATCCAAATTGTCATATAGATCTTAGTCAAATTGGGTTTCTATCCGTTTATTACATCCATTAATGAGTAGTCCAAAAATGATCCCTATGGGACAACTCTTAGTCATAGATACCATATAGAGCTGCTTCCCGATCTTCACTTCAATCTGTCAAAAAACAAAAATATTGCACTGATTCTTCTCAAATTTTGTTTGTATATATTTTTACAAAATACAAGAGACTTCACCAAACATGGCCAGGATCGGTCCATTTTTGGGTCTAGTCCCCATATAGATATAGCATCCGATATGAACTTTTTCATATCTGCAGCCAAAAAAATTAATAAAAATCCCACTCAAATTTTGTTTATGCTTATTTTCTATATCCAGTTAGTTGGGTCCAAGAGATAGGGTCTCTAAACGCATGGTATAGGGTATCGTATAGTCGGTCTAGACCGACTATAATTTTCTTACTTGTTTTTGTAGTAGATTATGTCGTCAAAAGGATCCAAACAAGTTAAGTGCACTTTATTATTTTGCACTTTTATATATTTCGACTTCCCTAACCACCATTGTAATTTATTTTATTATTTTTTTATATTATGTTATATATATTAGTTATATAGTGTATTTATTATATTCATTTTATTTGTCTTCGTTTTATTTATTTATGTTACTAATTTTATTTATTTATTGTACTAATTTTTTTTGCTTTTATTATTGATTCTATTGATTTTATTATTTATTTTTATTTTCTTATTTAATTTACTTATTTTATTTTATGTATTTTATTTAATTGTTTTTCTTATTTTTGTTTTCGTTTCGAATTGGAAACTTCTCTGATGAGCCGTAATCCTCTTGTGGTTGGTAGTTGAATTTGGTTGCATAAACATAAAAGCATATGTACATTTTACAACAATTGAATGCGCCACCTTTTTGTGAATATTGTACATGGGTCGTGTCTTTGCTACAGCAAAAGAAAAACTATGTAAAAGAATTATAATTTCTTATGATTTTTTTAACGCTATTTTTTGTTTGATTTTTGATTGACTTACCGACTACCTATTGCTCTGAAACTTTCGGAAACACATTATTATTTAATTTTCTAATAGCTTTCTGACTAGCTACCGCGTTGATACTTTCAGCTTGTACATGATTTCAACATTATATCACTTGGTTAACTTGAAACCGTTTAAAAGCATGTTTTAAATAAATATATTAGAAAAAAATCATTTAAAAGTTGTGTGAAAAAATATAAAAAACTTTCTTGTTATGTTCAAAAACAATAAAAATAAAACCAAAATTACAAACATCATTAAATTAATTAATTTAGAGTCATCCTGCTTGCTACTATAGCGTAATGTTAGGCAACATATTAGCGTAGAAAAGGTTTTTAAGCAGCGTGCTAGGCACTATTGGCAGCTTTTTTTTTTTTGAAAGTAGCAAACTATTTATTTTTTATTTTTACGTTACAAAAATTGTATTTTATATTGTTATGTGAGTATATTTTTTATCACTATTTATAAACAACTTAGGCAACTTATGAAAAGACTTTCTTTAAGAAAAGGAAATTTTTTTTGGTAATAATACTTTTTTAAGAGATTGTATTTTTAATAAAAGAAACTTTAAAGTAAATTGAATTTCTAAGGAAAATGTACTTTTTAATAGAGGTAATTTTATTTAAGAGATGGTAATTTTTAAAATAAGTACCTTTTTTTTAAGAGAAGGTACTTTATAAAAATTTAAAAAATTAACTTTTTTATGAAAAGTTAATTTTTTAGAAAAAGGTAAATATTAAGAAAAAGTTACTTTTTTATGGAAAGGTTTTTTTTTTTTTAAACAGTCGTGCCACATTTTCGGTTCTTTTTTTTTCTCAATTTTTCTGTGATTTTCAATTTAAAACTTATTGATTACTTTTCTTTTACTTCTAACTAACACAAACAAATAGCAAAATCATAAATTTTGAGCTCTTATTCCTTCCAATATGCTGTTATTTAAAGGTCATTTGGAATGACGCGAAATAGCCCCTTTTTTAATCCATACAAACTGTCTTAAATTTCAGAAATTATTTATTTATCATACACCCTCATGTCTATCATAAACAATAAAAAAGTAACATTTATTTGTCGCACTGCGCGGCCACCACCCACACATGGATGGGAGAATGTAAATTTTTTTTATTCATATATTATATATCTAGGGATCAGGACATTTAATTTTTAGAGTTTTTATATCGTATACCACTATGTGATCAGGGTATTATGACTTTGTGCTGATGTTTGACCTAGACCCATCTTTTACTATATCGATCGACTCAGAATCACTTTCTGCGTCGATTTAGCGATGTCCGCCCGTCCGTCTTTCTGTCTGTCTCTGTGTCAGTGTAAACTTTGTAATCAAACTACTGGTCGGAAACATGAATATATTTTGATGAAATTTGGTATACATATAAGCTTCTATCGGATGACCGCTTTGAAATTGGTGAAAATAGTTTCATTTTCACACCTAGTCCCCATATAAATGACCCTTATGGGATCTACTTAAATTGCCATAATATCCAAATTATCATATAGATCAGGGTCAAATTGGGTTTGTGTATGTTTATTTCATCCAATTATCAGTAGTCAAAAAATAAATCCTATAGGACAATTCTTAGGCAAAGCCCCTGCATGAAGCTGATTCCCGATCTTCACATAAATCTATAAAAAAAAAAACAAAAATATTGCACAAATTTTACTCAAATTTAGTTTAAAGATGTTTTTTTGCGAAAAATAACTGACCTTACCAAATATGATCAGGATCGGTAAATTTTTCGACCTAGTCCCTATATAAATATAACAACCGATGTGAACTTTTTCATATCCAAAGGTAAAAAATAAATAACAATGTCACTCAAATTTGGTGTGTGCTTATTTTCTACATCCTATTTGTTGGACCTAAGAGATAGAATCTCTAAACGCATGGGATAGGGTATTGTATAGTCGGTCTAGACTGACTATAATTTTTATACTTGTTTAGTTTAAAATTTACAATAATAATATTGTGCGCGTCAAAGGGTTAAGAAAAAGCCATTTTTAACAATTGGTACATTTTTAAGAAAATTTACTTTTTTAAGATAAGTTAATTTTTTACGCGAAAATCCTTTTTGTGGAAAAGTACTATTTTATGAGAAGGTACTATTTCAGAAGGTGTTTCTTAAAGAAAATGTACTTGTTTAAAAAAGGTACTTTTTTTAAGAAAATATACTTTTTAAGTCAGTTTCATATAAAAGTCTAAAGAATAAAAAATTTAAACAACAAAAAAAAAAAAAATTATGTGAGTCCGGTCACAGGGGAGATGTGTAAACATTTAATAATTAAAGATTTTTTTATGTCACTTTTTTAAAACCAAACAGAAAGCGTCATCTATGTATCACTTATAGCAAACAACTCTCTTATATTTGTGGGGACTCTCTTTATATTTGTGGGGTTGTTAAATTTTGTATTTGTTATACGTTTATGTTGAATTAGCTGAAACAATTTTATATCATAATTTTTTCATCAATACAATCATAAGTTACACCGATTTGTCCTACGGCTCACAGCGTAACATGTGAGCTCACATATTACGCTGTTTTTGCGATTGTATTGTGAAATAGAAATCCCCCTGCGCGTATAGATGTTTACACATCAATAATTCATTTATTCTTAAACTTCACTTTTTATTGTACATTTTTATTTAAAATGAACAAGTTTAATGACCGTGTTACAGCCGGGTTGAATGTCTGAATTATGGCCGCAATTTTAAGGAATTGATATCTAACACAATGGGGTACCCAGTTGGTTAAATCTTTAAATTTGAAACTTTTTTACACATACGAGTATTACGCATATTAATATATAAAAAACTGTCCTATTAAGAACAATAAAATATTAGAGATGGCAACACTTACTTAAGTGCTGCTACTTAATACATTTAGAAGTGCCTGGAGAAATACATTTTTAATGAAAGGACGTTTCTTTTATAATACAAAATAAAATTTAGGGCAGCCTTTCTTAATTTTTTTTTTAAATTGATCTAATATGATCGACCCCCATGATCCATAAACATTTCTCAAAGTTTGAAAAAAAACTCAATATTACTTTAACCAAATAATTAATAAACATTAGGTAAAGTTAGCTACGATTCACTTGTATGAATTTCAATTCGATTTTAAAAAATTCATTCATTATCAATGGGAAACATAATCAACTCATAGATTTATTAAATTTTTTTTTATAGGATTTCTCATAAATTAATATGCCTTTTTTTGTTGCTTTGAGATTGAGTATCTTTGATATTTGATATCATCAATCATACGAGTAGTAAAATGTAATGAGAAAATAAAAAACAGTAGTAACATTCTAATCGTATATTTGCACAAGGAAAGGGTATAGTGGTTCTGGGATATTTGCGGTTTATAATAAGAACCGGTAAAAATAAAATATGTATATTGTACTAACAACTCGTACTTGTAATGTATTAAATATAAAATATTTATAATAAAGACAATGTATTAATAAAATGTACTGTAAAGTGAGAAAGAGTAGGTGAAAGATTGGAATTATTTACCATCTCATAGGAGAATAAATACTCGTACATACATAGATTATGCTATAATCAACATGCCAACAAGTTAGTGAACCCAACAGAATCTATTGGCAAAATTAAAAGCAAAAAAAAAAAAAAATGAATTAAGATCAAATTTCATTCAGAGTCTGAGAGATGATTAATAATAAAAACATAAGAAAATCTATTGAACCTTCACATGAGATTATTGTTCTGTGTTGTACCCATCCAAGTGTGGCATTTATATTTAGCAGTCATTTTAAAAATAACAATGTTGTATACCTGTTATATTGTTTCAACAGAAACAAACAATGATATTCGAACGGAGCTTATGGATCAGAACCTGGGAACCAGTCCAGGGTTTTCATGTGTGGTTCACAGATGGCTCTTTGCTATTATGTATGTATTATGTATGTATTTATGTATGTATGTGTGACTGAATGTCTTAGAAGAAAGACAAAAATTAAACTCATTCTCATACTATCCCACAGTCAGGTTGCACAAAAGCATTTATGTTCTATAACGTGACGTCTAGACTCGTTTTGGATGGAACCATTCTGTGGTGTTCCAGTTGGATACATCAGGGAAAAAATGAAAGAGTGGAGGGAATCACAAATTGCCAAACACTTCGGTAAAAGTCTCGGCCAACAGCATATTATAATTTATAATTCTCCATCCAGTGCTCAATCGGAAAGATTAATTTGCCTTGATAATAAAGACTTAAGGACCTTCAGGGGATTCTTTACTGGATACTGTAATCTTAGATATCATATACGAATAACAGGTCAGTCTGTTACAGACACATCTAGGTTCTGCGAACAGGGATTGGAAACAGCACTCCAAAACTAAGTGGCAAAAGAACCCTAGCCCTTGGAGGATACACTATATCTCCCCAGGACATATGGTATCTCATGGGGTAATTGGTTTTACAAGAAGCAAACCATGGGCTGCACAAAAAATCAAATTGGTCGCAGTGCGTAGAGTTTTCTTAATCTAATCTAATCTACTAATGAGACAACAACAGAATTGTAATCTTCATCAATTTGAAATTTGTTTATTAACATCATCACAATTCGGCCGCCAATAATTTCGGTAGGAAAGCAAACTCATATTTGCTTTCCGTGCATGCCGAATATTACGGAGATTACAGCTTGAGTAATCTTTTATGTCGGTATGGCAACATTTAGTGACTTTGACAACCGATTGATTTAAGCACACATGCTTTTGAAACATCAATTCAGTAAAATTTTTGCCATGTTACATTTTACACCAAAACAGCACGAAGAAATAGTGACGCTGTACATTGAAAGTAGTCGTTCAGTTGTGTTAACTCAAAAGGCATATCTTCGAAAATATTGTGGCCAAGAAGCACCGCTTGACAGCGATTAGTGTTCATCGTTTAGTGTTGAATTTTGTTGCGTACGGAACAGTGGGATATTTTCCAAATACCGTTCATCAACAGTCAAGATGTTTCAATGAACTGGTTGAAGCGGCATCGTTACCACGCTCAGCATTTTGTTGTCAGTGGAACCATTTTGCGGCGCATTTTAAATGACTATTTGCATTTGCTTCCATTTGAAGTACAATTGCCTCAAAGAATTTTGCAGGCAGACCGGTCTCGTCGCTTGCAATACGGCCAAACAGTCACTGACACTAAACTTGCTTCCGGACGAAAATTTTGATGACCAACTAAGCCCATTTCACACTCTGTGGCGGCGTTAACAAGCAAAATTGCTGCGTTTTGGGAACGGAGAATCAACACGAGATCCAGGAAATACCATGGCCTGCCCAAAAAGTCACTGCTTGTGCCGGAGCAGAGTGGCGCCCGTAGAGCAAACGAGGTTGCAAAAATCAAAATTTTCATGTGCGCCGACGAAGTTTTGAATAATTCAAATATGCTACTCTTAATAATATCACATTTTTAGTTTAGAAGATATAACCGTTCAAAGTTGACCGACTTTCGATTTTCAAAAAAACACACAATTTTTAGTCAATTTGTTGCGATTTCAGGTGTAATATCACGAAAAATAGGTAACGAATCGCCTTATTTTTGTTTGTATTGATTGATGTATTTATTAAATGTATAATGATAAAAAAAAATTAACTGTTTGCTTTGTGTTTCTCCTGCTAAATCACTATTTAAAAACTATCCGTTTTTCACTATTTTTCAACTTTGACGGAAAATAAAAAAATCTATATTTTTCTATATTTGCCATATTTGCAAAACATGTTCTTTGATTATTATACATAATTCAAAAGGTTTTATCTGCCCGTTTGGCTTCTAGAGGTAAAAAAGGTTAAAAAGACATGGTTGCAGAAATTGTATGGCGTGCATCCCTTACATGTTTTGACTGACAGTAGTTTGATCTAATAGTTTGAAAATTGCATTTTAAGTCGGTTGTCTACCTGTGAGCCTCTGCCAAAGTCTACTCCCAATATTCTGTTACAGACACAGGATGCACAAAAAGTACTCATTGAAATTCGCAGGTACGCACCTCACTTAAAAATTACTTTGGAGTACAAATGGTCAAGAACAATATTGACTTATGGTCCCTCCAGGTAGGCACAAATCTTATTTAGACACGAGCATAATATCAAAATTGCATAATTCAGCCTAAATCCATATGTATTCAGGTAACAGGTAAATTTTTACGCATGGTAGCATAAGCCTATATATTGCAAAATAAGCATAATGCCTGGATTAGTCTACGACTGAAAGTTGGCGCAACAAGTACTGAAACCATGGCGTTAAACAATTTAAATTTATTTGAACTGTTTAGAAGGTCAACCACACCAAAATTTTTCACGGAAGCTGCTTTAGAAGAACTTGATAGCTTATACGGAAATATTAAGAGAAGCGAAATTATAAAAAATAATTTTTATCTGATATATGCAAATATTAACGCAAAATGGGTGAAATCTAATCGAACCATTCAGAACTTCAACTCCAAATACGAGGACTGGCTTAATGAAGACACCATCCTGGATATATTGGCAGTAGATAAACCCACCACGTCAACCAGAGGAGCAAAGGGAAGGCTTACCGATGCCACCAATGACTTGACCACGAAGCATTTATCGACGCGATGTCTATTAAATATACAAAGGATAGTGAAAGAGTTAGGTCGCAGATTACAAAATCTGTTGCTGATGCAAGCCCACTGCGACTAAAAAGGATTAAGGAAAGCATTTCCACGCCCACAAACGCACACATTAAAAAGTATGGTTCCGAAGAAGCCTTGGCCTTGTTTATGGACTTACAACTTTCCAAAGAAAAATATGAGATACTGCGGGCATCCTTGATGCGACACGGGGCTAACGTATTACCAGGATACAAGCATATTACGCAAGCCAAAATAAATTGACGACCACTGCATACGGAGTTTACGGAAGTCTCTGTGAAAGCCAATCTGCAGGATCTCATGGGCCATACAGCAAAACGGTTGTTGGAGAGTCTCCCTGAAAATGGGGTGAAAATTTTTCCTGAGAAACTGACATTAATCAGCAAATGGGGCTGCGATGGATCATCCGGACAAAGCGTTTATAAGCAAAGGATATCTTCAGATGACGCTACAATATCGGACGGAAATATGTTTATGGCATCTGTTGTTCCTTTGCGGCTAAAATCTGATGTTTCCCTACACTGGAAAAATCCACGTCCGTCATCAGTGCATTATTGCCGACCAATAATGTTTCAGTTTGCAAGGGAATCGGTAGAACTCATAAGGACCACGGTGAAGGACATTGAAGAACAAATAAGCAAGATTAAGCCTACAAAGCTGCAAATTGGAGAAGGAAAATATATTGAATGCAATTACGAGTTCCACCTGACCATGGTTGAAGGAAAAGTCATAAACGAACTGACAGGAACAACCTCAACATTGTCATGCTCGATTTGCAAAAAGAGTCAGAAGAACTTTGGAAATTTAAACGATTCTACAAACGAGGAGATTACGAATATGGAATGTCACCATTGCACGCAAGGATAAGGTGTATGGAGTTCTTGCTTAAACTGGCGTATACCCTACCACAAGAGGAGGAAAACTTCGATGAAAATACATCAACAAAGTATAAGGAAAAGATCAGAAAGAAGCAAATACAGGATGCTTTTTTTAAACAAGTTGGACTAAAAGTAGACTGTCCCAAGCACGGATACGGTAACTCAAACGATGGAAACACTTCTAGGAGATTTTTTGAAAATGATGAGGCAGTAACTAAAATCACTGGAATTGACAATCAAATCGTGAAAAGATTGGCAACGATCTTGAATGTTTTAAACTGCAAAGAAAATGTCAATTCTACAAAATATGGAGAATATGCATCAAAAACTGCATCTTTTTTAGCAGAAATGTATCCACAGAAGAAGTTGACCCCGACCGTTCATAAAATATTGGCGCATGGCAAAGATATAATTGAGTACCAGTCTTTGCCAATTGGAGAGCTTTCTGAAGAAGCACAGGAGTCTCTTAACAAATTTTATAAAAAATATAGATTGCAGAACACATTCAAAGCATCAAGGGTAAGGCAAAATGAGGACCTCTTCAACATGTTGGCAGCATCTTCCGATCCACTTACTTCTTCCCTGCGGCATGTGAAGTCACGAATAGAGTTAGAAAATAATTATAGTTTTGAAATGATTAGTCTTTTAGATATACCTTCTTTTACGAATTGTGAGGAATATTTTACAGAAAATTGAAAAAATAAATTTAAAAAAGAAGTATTTTTTTTTAATTTGTTGGGTAATAATTTAAAACATAAAACCCTAAAGAAAAAAAATAAAAACAATCTAAAAATGTAAAAATAATTTTTTTTAGTTACCATAAAATTGATTTTTCTACTAATTTTAATTTTAATAACCCATAAGTAGGCCCCTACAAAGCGTAGCACCCTTTCCAAACGCTCATTTCATAGGCTGAACAGTTATCTATCATATGCTGTTTAAACTGTTCAATTATGTTATTCGGTTCAAAAGATATGATTTTTGCAACGAAAAACTTAAATGGCGCCACTGTGCGGCGTTTGCGGCATTTTTCTTCAGAGAACGATAAACTGTGAGTGGGAAACCGATATCGGTGTATGTTGGCTCTTTATGACTGCCCGAAAATGCGGGAAAAAGTTCTGGACGGTTATTGGTTTCAACAAGATGGAGCACCATGCCATACTGCAAATCAAACAGATCTCCAGTTCAGACCCCTTCTGATTTCTTTTTCTGCGGTTATTTGAAAAGCAAAATGTACCCCAACAACCATTAAAGAGCTCAAGGTAAACATTTGTACCGAAATCATCGCTATCCCGCCCATGATGCTCGAAAAATATCACTTATATGGAATTTGTTGGTTCATTTTAAGTTATTCAAAATTTACATACCGACATAAAAGATAACGGATAATGTTTATACCTCGAGTTTTTTTAGAGGAAGTTTGTACCTGGCCATGGACAGAAAAACAATTTAAATTATTATACCCAATAATACCAGTTAGGGTATACTGCGTTTACGCTGATGTTCATACCTATCATCTGGCCTAGACCCAGATTTAGCTATGTATGTCCATCCGTCCATCTGTCCGTTTCAAATTATAGGTCGCTCATATGAATATATTGTGATAACATGTAGTATCGGCCATAGGACGATAGCTATTGAAAATCGATGCTTGTTTTGACCTGGTCCCTTGCCGCGGTTTCAGATGAACATGGTGAAAGTTTTCATCAGGATATCAAGGTGTTGGGAGAGGGATACAAATGAAAATCACAAAGTGTTATGCTTGCTGAATTCGTATAGGGCTTTTACAGAAACCTCGATCCATCGGAAATTAGAGTCCAGCTAAATACAGAAAAACATATTATGCTAACTCTTTAATCTGTTGTAATACTACTGCTATTTATACCCTATACCACTATGTGGTTTGGGTATAATGACTTTGTGCTGCTGTTTGTAACTACCAAAAATATTTGACCTAGACCCATCTTTTATTATACCGATCGAATCAGAATCACTATCTGATTCGATTTAACGATGTCCGCCCGTGTGTCCGTCCGTCTGTGTGTCCATGTAAACCTTGTACTTAAACTGCAGGTCGCAAATATGAGTATATTTTGATGAAATTTGGTATATAAGCTTTTATCGGCCATAGGATGAACGCTATTGAAATTGGTGAAAATCGGTCCATGTTCAGACCTAGCCCCATACAAATGACCCCTATGAAATCGACATAAATTCCCATAAGATCCAAATTATCATATAGATCATACTCAAATTGGGTTTGTATACGTTTATTACATCCATTAATGAGTAGTCCAAAAATTATCCCTATGGGACAACCCTTACTCATAGGCCCCATGTAGAGCTGCTTCCCGATCTGCACTGAAATCTATCAAAAAACAAAAATATTGCACTGATTCTTTTCAAATTTTGTTTATATATATTTTTGCAAAATACAAAAGACTTTACCAAACATGATCAGAATCGGTCCAATTTTAGGCCTAGTGCCCATATAGATATAGCATCTGATATGAACTTTTTCATATCTGCAGCCAAAAAAATTAATAAAAATCCCACTCAAATATGGTTTATCTTATTTTCTATGTCCAGTTAGTTGGGCCTAAGAGATAGGGTCTCTAAACGCATGGTATAGGGTATCGTGTAGTCGGTTTAGACCGACTAAAATTTTCTTACTTGTTTTTTTAAATATTTTTTCGAATAAAATGGATTTTTTTCCATAAGTTTGAAGCGAAAAAAAAATACATACTATTATAAACCGCTATTAAAAAAAAATTATGCATATATTTCTCTTCATTTCTTAATTTCTGGAAAAAATGGTCAAATTGACCCATAAAGAGAAGAGCTAGAGGGTTAAGATCTCCCACAAAAATTATCATTATAAAATTCCACAATATAACTCTGAAAATAAGAATTCTCTCCCGACATTAACTTTTAACAAATTTTTTCGTTTAGTATAATGCTGCATTCGGCCAAAAAATTAAAATTTTAACCCACTATAAAAAAAAAACACTCAGACCAGCTGGACCATAAGTATATTCTACAGAAATGATCTACTCAACATGCCCTTGCAGAACTAAGGGGTCGATATTCTGTTCCGAAAATGCTGTTGGAAAGTGTAATTTGTTCATTTTAATTTTAGGTGTACGCATACTTTTTCTAGCAAGTGTACTTAAGTGGCAGCCTTATGTTTCTTTAGCTTTTGTGTTGGTTATGGGAGTTGATTTTATCAGTAATCTAATACATACCTAAATATGTACGTATCAATGATTTATTCGATTAATAAAAATTATCTGGGCAGCAGTTTATTTAATGCATCTTAAAATTGTTATGCTAATTGATCAAATATCTTTAAGTTTTATTTTAGTAACAACAAATTTTCAATTTAAGCACGTACTCTAATCTAATTTTTTGATATTTTTTTTGATTATAAAATTCATGTTGAACTCCTTCATGTTGTAGTATTGAGTGGAGATTTCAGATTCAGTTATATTTTAAACCTTTCACTTGCTGGACAGCTAAACATACATAAATTACATACAATCTAAAATTCATGACATTAACACCTACACGTACTTGTTGTGTTGAAGTTGAACGAAGATATTCTTTAAAACTAATATATTTTTTTATAGAACTTTTAATATATATTAAAAGCATATGATTGTAATTTTTGTGCTAAATTGTTAAAGAATTTTTATTAAAAAAAAATTGCTGATGCCGAAATGATAATTCTCTATTGGAATTTCCAACATTTGTGAAAAGGCCAATAATTTCAATTTAAAATAAACGTAATATACAGTCAGTCAAAAAAGCTTACGTACACCCTACTTGAAAAATAAACCATAAAAAGTTACTGTTTAGAGAAAAAATTATAAAATATATATATTTTATATTTTTAAAGATCTAATTGGCATTTTCAACACAAAAAATAAAATGGAAGAAAAAAAAATATTAAATTTAAATCAAAAAAGTAAAAGTAAAACCTCCACCTGTCTCTTAAACTCAATGTTACAACCAATGTTGGGTACAGCTACGACTTTAAAACTGTTTTAGCTGAATTAGCTAGTAATATGTTAAATTAAGGATACATTAAATACAGAAAACAATAAAATAAAAGTAAAAGATTAAAGATTAAAAACTATACCCGATAAAAGCTTACTTATCTACCAAATTCCATCTAAATTTATATTTCTATAATTGCGACCTTTAGTTTGCGTACCACGGTTAAGTGCACTGACACATGGATGGGCGTAAGCCGTTAAGGTTTTACTGTATAAAGTATTCTTGATAGTTACAAACATCAACGAAACTTATTAAATATATTTTTTTTTTCAAAAAGTGTACTTTTAAAAAAGGGTCCCTTTTCATAAAGGATCCTTTTTAAAAAAGTGTACTTTAAAAAATGGTACTTTTTTAAGAAAAGGTACTTTCAAAAAGGGAACTTTAATAAAAGGGTACTTTCTAAGGAAGAGGTACTTTTGAAAAAAAGGACACATTTTTTAAAAAAGGTTTTCTTTTAGAAAATGACTAATTTTTTAAAAATAGAGTACTTTTTTAGAAGATAATATTTTCTAATTACTTTTTTTAAGAAAGGTACTTTTTTTAAGAAAGGTCCTTTTTTAAAAAGGTACTTTTTAAGAAAGTACTTTTTATTAAAGGGCAGTTTCTTGAAATAAAGGTTACCTTAAAAAAAGAAGTTTCTTAAAAAAAATCATGTGAGTCCGATCACAAGGGAGATGTGTAAACATCTAATAATTAAAGAAAACATCAACATCATATTTTCAATTGCATAAAAATAAGTCGATTATGCTGTTTTCTGAAATTCAATTGATGTTTTCTGAAATGCAATTGATGTTTTCTGAAATTCAATTGATGTTTTCTGAAATACCATTAATGTTTTCAGCAATTTAAATGATGCTTTTTGAAATTCTATTGATGTTTTCTGAAATACAATTAATGTTCTCAGCAATTCAAATAATGCTTTTTGAAATTCAATTGATGTTTTCTGAAATTCTATTTATGTTTTCTGAAATTCAAATGATGTTTTCTGAAATACAATTGATGTTTTCTGAAATTCTATTGATGTTTTCTGAAATTCAATTAATGTTTTCTGAAATTCAAATGATGTTTTCTGAAACTCGAATGATGTTTTCTGAAATTATATTGATGTTTTCTGAAATTCTTTTTATGTTTTCTGAAACTCAATTCATGTTTTCTGAAATACAATTGATGTTTTCTGAAATTCTATTTATGTTTTCTGAAACTCAATTGATGTTTTCTGAAATACAAGTGATGGTTTCTGAAATTCTATTTATGTTTTCTGAAACTCAATTGATGGTTTCTGAAATACAATTGATGTTTTCTGAAATTCTATTCATGTTTTCTGAAATTCAAATGATGTTTTCTGAAACTCGAATGATGTTTTCTGAAATTATATTGATGTTTTCTGAAATTCTTTTTATGTTTTCTGAAACTCAATTGATGTTTTCTGAAATACAAGTGAGGTTTCTGAAATTCTATTTATGTTTTCTGAAACTCAATTGATGTTTTCTGAAATACAATTGATGTTTTCTGAAATTCTATTTATGTTTTCTGAAACTCAATTGATGGTTTCTGAAATACAATTGATGTTTTCTGAAATTCTATTGATGCTTTCTGAAATTCAATTGATGTTTTCTGAAACTCGAATGATGTTTTCTGAAATCATATTGATGTTTTCTGAAATTCTATTTATGTTTTCTGAAATTCAGGTGATGTTTTCTGAAATTCTCCTGATGGTTTCTGAAATTCAATTGATGTTTTCTGAAACTCGAATGATGTTTTCTGAAATTATATTGATGTTTTCTGAAATTCTATTTATGTTTTCTGAAATTCAAATGATGTTTTCTGAAATTATATTGATGGTTTCTGAAATACAATTGATGTTTTCTGAAATTCTATTGATGCTTTCTGAAATTCAATTGATGTTTTCTGAAACTCGAATGATGTTTTCTGAAATCATATTGATGTTTTCTGAAATTCTATTTATGTTTTCTGAAATTCAGGTGATGTTTTCTGAAATTCTCTTGATGGTTTCTGAAATTCAATTGATGTTTTCTGAAACTCGAATGATGTTTTCTGAAATTATATTGATGTTTTCTGAAATTCTATTTATGTTTTCTGAAATACAATTGATGTTTTCTGAAATTCTATTGATGTTTTCTGAAATTCAATTGATGTTTTCTGAAACTCAAATGATGTTTTCTGAAATTATATTGATGTTTTCTGAAATTCTGTTTATGTTTTCTGAAATTCAAGAGATGTTTTCTGAAATTCTATTGATGTTTTCTGAAATTCAAATGATGTTTTCTGAAATTATATTGATGGTTTCTGAAATACAATTGATGTTTTCTGAAATACAATTGATGTTTTTGAAAGACAATTGGAAAATGTTTAGAAAAGAACATATCATAATTTTTTCACAGATACAATCAGATAAAGTCACACCGATTTACACTTCAGCTCACACCGACGTGTTACGCTGTTTTTGCGATTGTATTGTTTACACATCAAAATGTACTTGATTTAAAACTGTGCTCTTTTTTTGAAGAAAAAGCGCTTATTTAAGAAAACTGACTTTTTAAGAAAAAATATGTGTTTAAAAAATCTCCTTTTGAGAAAAGGTACTTATTAAGGAAAGGTGCTTTTTGAATAAAATTTACTTTTTTTAGGGATTATATTTTTCTTTCATATTGCCGATTTTCTATTTTAAATCGGGATAAAGGTAAATACAGATGTTGGAATGCTTGCTCCAACTAAAGTGATACGTGCAGTAAAACCACCAAGCAAATGCCGTATCTACAACGACTACAATAATAAGAACAATTACAAAACATAACTGAAGAAAACCTACAAACTTATTGAACATTTTTATTTTTTCAAGAGTTTTTCACATTTTTATTCATGTCTCTTGATCTGTTGGACCGATTTTGATGAGTTGGAATAGTATATCAATCCGGATGTGAGTAACCATATTAGGCAAAAACGAGGAGTCTAGTTTAGTTACTGAGGGTGTGATTGCGATTTCCACAGACAGACGGACAGACGTTCATCGCATAAGCAACTTTTCATGTTATAAGGATCAAGAAAATATATATTTTATGATCTGGTGTGGAGGGTACAAAAAGCTTAAGTACAACAAAATTGTGTAAGTAACATGATATGCTACAAAAAACGTCATTCATTAGTAAAACACGTAAAAAAATCATAGTCGGTCTAGACCGAATACGATACCCTATACCATACGTTTCGAGAATTGCTCTTGGGTCCAACTAATTGGATATAGAAAACAAGCATAAACCAAATTCGAGTGCCGTTGTTACTAACTTATTTTGCCTGCAGATAAGAAAAAGTTCATATCGGATGCTATATTTATATCTGGACAGGTCGAAATTTGGTGAAGTCACTTCTTTTTTGCAAAAACAAATATAAACCAAATTTGAAAAAAATCTGTGCAATATTTTTGTTTTTGATAGGCTTAAGTGGAGATCGAGAGCCAGCTTTATATGGGGGCTATGGCTAAGAATTGTCCTATAGGCACTACTGATTAATGAATGTATTAAGCACACACAAACCCAATTGGAACGAAATCTATATGTTAGTTTGGATCTTATGGCAATTAGGTCTAAACATGCACCAATTTTCACCAATTTCAATAGAGTTCATCCGAAGGCCGATACAAGTTTATATACCAAATATAATTAATTTATTCATATTTGCGAACTGTAGTTTGATTTCAATGTTTACGTGGATAGCAGTCGATCGGCATAAAAAGAGATGGGGCTAGGTCAAATATTTTTGGTAGTTACCACCAACAATCTTGATCAACAATCACTTTTATTGATCGTTTAATTACTTGGTGCAACATTAATCTAATAGGCCTGACTGCTCCCGATTACTCCAGCGGCTTCATGGTTGACTGCTCCCGATTATTCCAGCGACTTCACGGCTGACTGCTCCCGATTACTACAGCGGCTTCACGGCTGACTGCTCCCGATAGCACCAGCTGATTCACGGCTGACTGCTCTCGATACTGTTGCCGTCTTCCGAACGACCGATGTTGCCGACGCCTGCCGATCAGTGTAGCCGAGCCACCGCCATTTCAGTATATCTGAGCCATCGATATTGGCGCCTCCTACCGAACGATCGATTTTGTAGACATCTACCGATCAGTATAACCGAGCCATCGATATTGCCGCCGCCTACAGAACGACCGATATTGCCGACGCCTGCCGCTCAGTATATTCGAGCCACCGATAGGCCGTCGCCTACCGAACGATCGATATTGCCGACACCTCACGATCAGTGTAGCCGGACCACCGCCATTCCTCTCGCCCACCGAACGATCGATCTTGTCGACGCTAGCGATTTCTATCGGCCACCGAAAGGTCGATATTGCCGACTCCTGCCGATCAGTATTGCCGAGCCACAGATACTACCGTCGCCTACCGAACGATCGATATTGCCGACACCTACCGATCAGTGTAGCCACCACAGCTTGACATGGTGTTTTTTTATCATTATCCTGTTGAAACCAAATGCCAAACCATAATGCGACGTGTTAAATCGTTGGAAAACATTTTTTTTTATTTAATTCAGTTCCAATTTTAGTAATTTGGAGGCAGTAATTTTGAGATTCTGTTTTACTGACGCCAAAATAGTTCGCTTTTCACGCTTAGTTAGTTTAGAGGGGCGACCAGAACAACGTTTTAACAAAATTGAATTAGTGGATGTGAAAAGAATAATTATATTCTTTTATGCTTTATGCAAACCAATTTATCGTTTACTGAAGTAAAAGTATTAAGACTCTTTCTGGTACTTATAGTTGATTTTACCGGGGTTTTCTGCTTATCAAACAAAAAAAAAATTAAGTAGAATTTATTAATACTTACAATTTTCACCTTCAAGTGTGCGGATACTTTTTCAAGCAAGTGTATATGCGTATTACTTTATTTTTCTGCAAAGTTTTATTTTATTTTGTTTTTAATAATATATGTTGTACTTAAACTTTTTTGACTTACTGTATATGTGAATATCATGTTTTATTTAATATATGTAATGCTTGATTTCACTATGTCATTTTCAATGTCAATTGTTGTTAATTATTGTCAGTTGTATTTGACATCTAAACTGAACCTGCCAACAAGTTGGTAATTTATTTTCGTTTGACAATCGGATTTTTTGTTAGTTTATATGATGTAGTGCAAACGTAATTAATAGCAAATTACATGATGTTAGTTGAGGCAATTGTTTGTTGTCATTTTATGTGACATAGTGAAAACCAGGCATAACTACAAACCATCGCTTGCTCCCAAATTCCCGTTTACACATCATTAGTACCAAATCTACCAATTTAAAAACAAATTTAAATTTCAAATATCAAAACAAAAGAAGGCTTGCCTCTCCATCAAATCTCAACTTTTAGCCTTAATATGTCATCAAAAGTAGAAGTGTGACTAACAATGAATTATGGCGCAATCCAAATGACAATATGTAATGCTTATTTTTCGACGTCTAAATAAACTTAACATAAGAAATGTTGCAAGTTCCAGCCAAGGATTGTTAAACCTCTTATTTAATCTGCATAAATAATTTTATAAACGCCTCGTTTCCAGGAACGACAATTATATTATATTTTAAAAAATTTTAAAATTGAACTGTTTTCATTTACATAAAATTATGTTATATATTCCATGTTGTTGTTGTTGTTTGGTATCAAGTTAATCGGTTTTAAACCAAACAAATTTACACGTTTTATTTTTCATTTCTAAAAATGGGTGTGCCAAATATAAAACTTTATTAAAGTTATTGTTATGGAAGGAGAATAGTTTTAAGAACACCGTAGACAAGTGATGTTAACCATAAATTGGCTGGTCCTAAAATTAGATTAAGTTCAGATTTATAAGTGGCAGTATCTTGAAATCTGTTTTGTAATGAAATATTGAACTAAAATGTAACCGGTCGTAACCTTGGTTAAACTTTGATTAAAAAAAAAAAAATTCAATAAATTTTAATTTAATTTTTTTAATTTTTTAATTTAATAAGAAAAATTATTAAAAATATTTGTTATTTTTAGGAGAATTAAAAATTTTAAAATATTTTTTTCTTTAGCAAAATTTTTTAAATACAGGATATTTTCTTTTTTTATGAGCCCTAAAAGTTGCGAAACTTTTATAGTACTTAAAGTAAAATTTTTTTATTCTATCGACCAAAATTGCGTAGACATGCTGTAGAGAAAATTCCAATGCTTGTTATATCAATGTGTTGTTTTTTTCCCATAAATGTTTTTTGTTTTTAAACTGTGCTCAAAAACAAAAAATACCAAAAAATTTATATTTAAAAAAAGTAAAAATTTAAATATGAAAAAAATTTAAGCAAAAAAAAAAAAAAGGAAAACAGAGAAAATGCGCAGTTTGTTTGGGATCTATATTAAGAAAAGAAATAAATAAGCTACTTTCATGCAATCATTTATTGCATATTGTGTGCTACAGGCAGTTAAGTGAGGGTCAAAGCGTTACTCCCTATTGTAGAATAGCTATGGAGGGTAAGTAATTTTTGTAGCCATTCAGTTTTGTTAGACGCCAAAGTACATCATTTCTTTCTCATCGAAAGTACACATAAAAGTTTTTTCGGTTTCATAAAAGTAACCTTTTTATACCCTCCACTCCAGTGTGCAGAGGGTATATATAAGTTTGTCATTCCGTTTGTAATAATTAGAAGAAAAAAATCTGAACCCCATAAAATGTATATATTTGTGATCCTTGTAACAAGCGGAGTTGATATAGCGATGTCCGTCTGTCCGGCATTCCGGCTGTCCGTCTGTCCGTCTGTGGAAATCACGATGATGGCTTCAATCGGGTAGCTAGGATGCTCGTTGGTATAAAAAATGATTCACTAATATCCTGAGAAGTTTGCTATTTAAAATCGTCCAAATCGGTTAATCTGGTCCCGAGAATTGAGCGAAGAAGTAAAAAAAGTCCTCAGAAAATATGATATGAATATCTATTCTTGTCACGATAACGCCATCAATAGGACAGCTAGGGTGCTTGCTTTTAGTGAGAATGATTCACTAATATCATGGGAAGGTTTCTGTTTTTTAAATCATGACAATAGGTTTCATAGGTGCCGAGAAATCACTGAAAAGGTAAAAAAAATATGACGTTTTCCTATATTGTTTTCCTAAATTTTGTATTTTGTCATAGCTATGCATGTTGTTTTTGTGGTCGTTGTGTTAATAATATAAAAATTCACCAATATCAATATTTTTTGGTGTAATATTTAAGTTAATTAATTAATAAAAGATACTATATAAAATCAATATCAATATTCTGCGATTTTTATAACATCACAAAATGGTACAAATTGATACATACTACTGTTGCCAATATCAAAATACTATAAATAATATTGATATATTCTGTATATGTATATCCATAATAAGCGCATATTAAAATAAATCGGTATTTTATTTTATTTATAAAAAATTCTGAAATTTTTAGAGTTGCAAAAATAGTATGGTTTTAAGGGTTGTAGTTTTAGTACATTTATAAACTCTGCATACTTGCATTCAAAAGTAGTAGGTAAACCATAAAATATTTACCCTGTAAAAAAATTGGTATTTAAAAAAATAAAATTTTTTGTCAATTGTTAAACAAATATGTTAATTATAATAAATTTTTAAAATTTATTATTTAATGTACGGAGGTAAACGCCATTCCCAAAAATGTTGTGCATTAGTTATCCACACTAAGAACAACCGCGGAGCTCAGCTCAATCAATGTGCAATGATCAAGCCTTGCCCTGGGAAACATGCATTCATGCTTTTCATAACACAAACGCCATTCCCAACTACCAAAAATTTTAGCCACGAGCTATTCACATTATGAACAGTCGCGGAGCTCAACTCAATCAAAGTGCAATGATCAAGCTTCGCCCTGGGAAACATATATTCATTCTTTTCTTAACACAAACCGAACTTCTTATGGTAGATTAAAAATAAACTAATTGAGAAGTACAATTCAGCATTACGCTGTATTACAATACTTTTTTCTTATTTTACTGGTAGCTAGTAAACAAAGTGATCTTATCATTGTGAACGAAATAGAATTGAAATTGTGTGCAGATTTGTTTTACTTAAAAAACCTGTTCCTACAGATAGTGAATAAAATCGCAGTAAGCATTTTATGCAATAAATGATCATGTAGAGTCTTTTTTGACTCATCTGTGCTATTAAAACAGTCATAAATGCGCTCTTTTGCTAATCACACAATATACTTTTGTCGGGAGAAAATATTACCTTACCCGCGAATCTTCTTGATAGTCCTTTTTATTCGCTTTTCTGATCAGTTTCGACTCATTTTTGAGTCGTATTTAATGTCATTTTTCTATAAATCACTTTTTAAGCGTAAGCAAAAATCATTCTCTAGTCTTTTTCTAATAGCGCATGTGATAAATCAGTTTTTAATCATCAAAAGTGCTCGAAGAAGACACAGTAAGGTAATTTTTGTTAAAACAATCTTCGAAATGATGACTGGGATATCGTATATTTTTGTTAACACACACACATATGCTTAGCTGAACCAGTAAACCGAACTCTAATCTGCTTCTTATATGTATACAGCCGAACAAAAACGAAAATACTCACCAAAGAGTAAAGTAAACAACAATTTCATTCAGTCTTATGGAAGCTTTTGAACAAAGCAAGTCTATGTCGCGTTGTCTTGTGAAATTTTTAATTTTTTTTTAATAGGTACTAGTGATGCCAGCAGATTTTTTCAGAAATCTCTACGCTTATGAAAAAAATTCCCTTTTTTCCCTACACCTACTTTTTTCCCCTACACTACTTTTTTCCCCTACAGTACTTTTTTCAAAATTTATGTTTAATTTGTACATTTTCAATTTCAATAATGTAAAAATAACATAAAAGCGAAGAAAAAAATATATAAAAAATAAGATTAGAATATCATGAGAATTACATAAGAATAATAAAAAAAACTAACAGATATTATAAAAAAATTATTTTTACAATTCTGAATAATTCATCTTTTTGATATGGCTAGATGCACATATAAAATTTACACAATTAATTAAAATGGCTTGCAAATGATATGTTATAACTCAAACAGAATATTTGTTCTTGGTTTTAAAAGATTTTTTATAATAGTGGTTATTAGCATGTATACTTAGATCTGATTTATCGCATTTTAATATTTTTTCACAAGCCTTGCATCTGCATCGTCGCCTTTGACCTGTTCCAACCATCCATTAGATTCTCGTCTCTCAACTAACTGAAGCAAAATCTTTGTTTTCTGTATTTCTTTGACGTGTTTTCAGCATCATCGAAAAACGAATCGGACATTTTTCTCAAATTAATTATGTCAAATTTATAATATTTTAATGTAATGCACAAAAAAGTGTTTTATACTTGTCAGTGTTATTAAAGAAGTTTTGGTTTTGCCTTGTATCAGTAAAATGTTCAGATATTGACTAAAAAAAAAAAAAAACAATTTGTTAAATATTTTCATCTTAATTATATTAATGAATTTAATGACACAAAGATATCTTTAATACAATAAAAACAAGTAAGAGTTGAAAGTTGATCTATGCGGACTCACAAATGTGCCCTGTACTAATAGTTCTGGAAAATTGAAAAGGATTGTAAAAAATAAAATGCATCTTTATATTAAAAAATTTAAATTAAAAAGAAAATTACAAAATAAACCATTTACCTGGTTAAACTTAATATTGTTTGTAATTATCTGGATCAGGTTAGTATTTAAAATGGGATAAATCGGGTGTCATTGTGCCAATTTATGACCTAAAATATGTAGACACCTCTATAAGATGCTGAAAATTCAGCGCATTTGTTGTAATAATTCAGTAATAGGTTTATCAAATTGTTTACATATTCAAATATTTTATTTACGTTTGTTACAAATAGTGCAAGAAGTCCAGATATTAATGCAAACGTAAAACATAGGTGGAGGGTATCAAAGATTCGGCATAGCCGAATTTAACACTCTTACTTGTTTATGATGAATTCCATATTTATTTTTATGAGACCGCAAAATACCGATTTTTCCCATACAATCGAGGCACACACATAGTGTACATGAACTAGGATTACAATAACTACATAAACCTACCACATTTATTTATTTCTCTAATTTTAAATGTACATAAGTATGCTTCTTATTTTTTTGAAATAGATGTCATTTTACTTGTCCACGACAAGTACAATAAATATTCAAAAGACGATAAAGCTCTTATAATTGATGCTGCTTTCAATGGCGATGATTAGGCCCAACTTGCGTTTTCATTAAAAATCAATTATAAGACAGCATACACTTGGATACGCAATGGACGGCATTCCGAAGTTAAAAAAGGTGGTTGTAAACCAAAATCCCTTTCTGAACCGGAAGTTGAGGAAGTAGAACAACGACGTCAGTACTTTGAGGAATTTATAGATTGTGCATTACCAAACATAACACAGGGTGATTGCGCTCGAGCTGTGCAACAGAGAGGACATTCCTGTTGGACAGTAATATTTTTATTTTTTTTTTAATATAATATAGAATTTTGGATTTGCTATTAGTCAATTAGGGTTGTTTTGTTCGCATCTTTACTTTTATATTGCTTTTAAGTTTCTTAAGTATATACGAAGATATAAATATTTTCGTACTCGTATTTATAATTATAAATTTTAAGTTTTTTCTTATAAACAAACTTTTATTTATGTATGTATGTATTTATATACAATATGTTAAATACATATATACATATATGTTAAAGAAAAAATATTTTGTGTGTTAATTAATTGTAAATAAAAACAGATACAATTATTATATACATATTGTTTTCCTTCAATTATAAATGCGAAGCCGAGAAATGAATTTGCAATTTCCATTTAAAAACATAGTCAAAATCTTTTTTTACAAAAGTTCTTTATAGTCGGATAGTTATTATATTTTAATTTGAAAAGAGAAAGAATATTTTTTTTTGTAAAAAAGACAGAAATAGACTTTTGAAATAAAAGTAGACAATTCTGAAATTCAATTGGAATTTTCTGAAATACAATGGGAAAATTCTTAAATACAATTGGAATTTTCTGAAATACAATTGGAAATTTCTGAAATACATTTTGAATTTTCTGTAATACAATTGCAAAATCCTGAAATACATTTGAACAATTCTGAAATACAATTGGAAAATTCTGAAATACAATTGGAATTTTCTGAAATATAATTGGAATTTCCCGAAATACATTTGGACAATTCTGAAATACATTTAGACAATTCTGAAATACAATTAGACAATTCTGAAATACAATTAGACAATTCTGAAATACATTTAGATAATTCTGAAATACATTTAGACAATTCTGAAATACAATTAGACAATTCTGAAATACATTTAGATAATTCTGAAATACAATTGGAAAATTCTGAAATACAATTGGATAGGTGTAGATCGAAAAATGGACCAATCCTCACGATATTTATTATAAAGTCACTTTTTCCAAAAACATATACAAACCAAACTTGAGAAGAATCTTTGCAGTATCTTTTTTTTGATAGGTATAAGAGTCTATTGTCATTGTGACTAAGATTTGTCCGATAGGGTTTATTTTTGGACTACCGATAAATATATGTAACAAACTCTCAAATCCAATTTTACCAAGATCTGTATGATAATTAGGATCTTATGGCAAGTTAATTCAATCACATAAGAGTCATTTGTATGGGGACTAGGTCTGAACATGCACAGATTCACAGCACTTTCAATATCGTTCGTCCTATGGCCGATAGAAGCTTATTTAAAACAAATTTCATCAAAATATGTTCATATTTGATTACAAAATTTACATGGACACACAGACGGACGGACGGACATCGCTAAATCGACTCAGAGAGTAATTCTTAGTCGACCGACTCAGAGAGTAATTCTTAGTCTGGATCAAATATTTTTGGCAGTTACAAACATCAACGTATAGTCGTTATTGGAATAAAAATTCCATTATTTTATAAAAATTGTAAAAATGCTTATCGGTTAACTTATCACTCGCATCACTAGGGAAAAAATCTAAAAATACTTGCACTTTAGTGCAACTAAAATAATCCAACATTGTTTTTAACTCAAATAAATAATTTAAAGTAGTGGGCAGAAATATTGAAGAACAACTTTTTCGAACGAAATTTGAATTTGAAACATGATATGCGGTTTCTTTTGTAAAAGTTACCTGATATTGGTTCAAGATAGAGAAGTTTCAAGGAAAAAGTCGTATGTTTTTACTTTAGTTAAACATTTTTTTATTGTCATTTTAAATATTTCTATATCACTTTTTATTTTTAATTTATAAAATACATAAATTTTTAAATCACGAAAAATTGTGAACTACAGTACTTTTCGCTTGAAGGGACTGGATAAAATGGTACATTTTAAACGAAGTTCGCTTTAAATGAAGACTTGAAAAAACCATTCATATAAGTGCACATGCATGTGAAACTCCTTTGTCTATTTATTAAAACATTATTAGGATATTTTAATACATAAAATTAGTTTTTAAAAAAATCATTTATTTTAGTTTGCTTATTACCAATATTAGTTTCATTTATATATAATTCCACTTGAGCCAAGTTGTCAAGAATTTGTTGTGGAGTATCGCGTGACTGAAGAAAAGTTCTTACAAAACTTACGCTACACATTGCATCCAGAGCAGTTGTGACTGGGATGGGCTCTTCGTTGTCCATATCATCGTCAAGGTTGTCATCACCAGCGCAAACAGACTGCAAAATAGCTTCGTCGTCCAATGCTTCCGTAGTTACAAGGTCGTCATCAAAACATATGTAATCATTGAAGCTTATTGTCCCAACTGTAAATGAAAATAATAAAGGTTAATTTAAAGTGCGATAACTTAGCAAAAATTTCCATTGGTTGGTTTATCAATCCTATTAATGGCAGATCATCATCCGAGTCGAACTCACCCTCATTCTTGGTAAATCCGCCGTGCCGAAAGCAATTAGCAACTGTTGCTTTGCTAACTTTTAACCATGCCATATGCAAAAAATTTATTGCGTCCAGTATACTAACTTTGAAGTCATCTTCACCCATATCAACTGAATTAACAATTCTTGAGAGAAGTATGTGGCGATATTTACTTTTCAATGCGTGAATGACACCTTGGTCCATAGGTTGTAAAACTTAGCTAGTATTTGGAGGCATAAACACTAATTTAATGCACTCTAAGTCCGTTGTATCTGGATGAGCTGGGCAGTTGTCTACCAGTAGTAAAATTTTTCGATTCGCACGGCGTAAATTATTGTCCCATTGTCTTAATTCATTGTTGAAAATTTCGGATACCATCCAAGCCTTTTTATTAGATTGGTAATTAACTGGTATTTTTTTTATGTTTTTGAAGCACCTGAGATTTTTTGATTTTCCTATTACTAAAAGTTTTCGTTTCTCTGTACCCTACGAGCACTGTTAATCGTTCCTTTGATAGTTTTTCACCTGTACAGGTCTAACCTTTGAAGCGCAGTGTATTATTAGGAGTCAGTTTATAAAATAAACCAGTTTTATCGCCATTGAATATGTCCCCATCTTTAAAATTTTTTCTTACATCTGGCCACTTATTTTGCAACCAATCATTGACCACATCCACATTGACTTCAACCGCCTCTTCAACTATTTTTCCGCTAGTGATGTTGTGGCGTCTTTTAAATCTATCAATCCAACTGTCGCTGCACTTAAATTCGGAGTAGTTAAGCTTTTCTCCAAATTCTTGTGCTTTCGCCTGTAAAACGGCATTGGTTATAGTCAAATTACTGGCTCTTTTCTGAGTAAACCATTTTAATAGGCAATGGTCGAGTTCTATGAAACAAGGGGTTTTAACCTTTTTATGTTTGAGGAGTTTTGATCAAAATTAGTTAGGACCAAGTCCTTATTTTTCCAAATTGTAGCAATTGTTAACTTGCTGAGACCCAATTCTTGGCATATTTGCTTTTGTTTTACACCTTGTTGTAAGCGTTTTATTATTTCATATTTCTCTTTTAAAGAAAAACATTTTCTTTGTTTTTCATTTGGTACTACGTCCATCTTGTAACTTTGCAATTTTCAACTGCAGTCTGCACATCGTCTTCACACAAACAAACATTAAACATAGGGCAATTCCCGGAATCGAGAACATAGGGAAAAACACTGCGTGTTAGTCGTGCCAGAGTACAAAAATATAATTTTTTGTTCATAGCACCACTTTTTGGTTCGTTTTAACCGAAAAATAAACCAGTTTTGCGTGCAAATAAAGTTCATTGTAACCGAAAGTTCGCTTTAAACGGGTTCGTAATAAGCGAAAAAAATTGCATGGTTTATTAGAAATAAAACGCGTACTTTTGAAATTGGTTCATTTTAGGCGAAAATTCGTATTAAACGGGTTCGTTATAAACGAAAATTACTGTATATACAAAAATAGTATAATTTATTGTTAGTGTACTTTCAGTACACTACTTTAAATCAAACAATTTTAGTAAATATTTCTTCTAAATTACCTTGATTTTCATCTTCTAGAAGTTGTTCATTGGAGTTAGTTTTCCATTTTTGTCGAATGTTGGACATATATGGATCTGAAGTGCACAACAAAATAGTGATATAGTCTTTATTAGTGCAACATCTGGACATATTTCTTGTGCTGTGCTCGCGAAAGAATCTGTAGTCTTTGCTCCTTTTTTCTTGCGCTTCTTCAGATAGATCTCCTATTGGTAGCATATTGTTTTGAATTATTTGTTCTCCATGATACAATATTTTATGAACTGTGGATGGCATGTATCTCCAAGAGTATTTTTCGTTATAAAGTATAGCTATTTTATTGGCGTACTCTCCAAATTTTTTTTGCATTTATCTTTCTGCTGCGTGCTAGAACTTGTAATATGATTTTGAATCGTCTTATTAATTCATGATCTACACCTGTGATAGATGCTGCAGTTTCCGGATCGGAAAAAAATCTCCTTGCAGTATTTCCATCATTTGTGTTTCCTTCCCCTTGTTTTGGTTGGTCGATTACGAGGCCTAGCTGTAGATATTTTTGTTGAATTTGTTTTTTTTTGCTTTCTTTCTTCTTCATTTTCTTTGTTTTTTCTCACTGTTTCGTCTAACGGACCAAATTTCAAATCATAACCCAATTTAAGAATATGCTCCATAAAACGTATTCTAGCATGAAGAGGGGACATTCCAAATTCGTAGGCTTCCTTAAAACTATCGTCTTCTGGTGGGGGTTGGCTTAATTGACTTGATGTCTTTTGGCATATAATGCAGCTTGACGATGACTTTGTTTCGCTTAAAGCTTGTGCAACTTTTCCATCAATCATTGTGAGACACATTTTAAAATTAACTTCAATGTCTTGGTGATCAAATTTTAATATTACTGGTTGAAATTCTTTAATTTCACCTTTTATTTTTTGAACTTCTTCAGTTATGACATCTTTGGTTTCGTTTTTGAATGTAAATTTTATTGGTCTGCAATACTTCGTTGAAGAAGGAATTTAATTTTTCCATACATCAATTTCTGTTGCTCTACTAGTTGACGGCTTTAATACGCTAGAAATTTTTTTTAAGCAATGGAACGCATGATACCATAAATAAATTAGCATCTGATGAATTTTCGGCATTAAATTGCTTGTATTGTTTCTGACCAGAGTATCCATCACATCCCCATTTAGAAATTTAAGTAATGCTGCTATTTCCATTTTTTTAAATGATCAGTATCAAACGTATTTAGCCATCGTTCTGCAGTATGTTCAAGGAGATCTTGCAGTTTCATTTCTGATGAACTTGAAGTGATACTATTAGCAGATTGTGAAGGTAAGCATTCTTTTTTGGCAGAAACTAAATCTCAATACTCTGGAAAAATCCCACAATTCTTTTCATTGGTTCGCTTCCGCAATTCCTTATATTAATTTTTGGTCAACTTCAAATCCAAAAATAGGGCGAACGCTTCTTCTGGAGTAAATTTCTTTTCTTAATTGGTGTAGGAATGCTTTTCAAAATTTTTTTGCGCGCCTTGGGCTCGCTTCTATTATTTTTTTTTCAATTATTTAAATTTTATTTTTCTTATTTTCTTATTTTTTTTGTTGGTTGAATTTTGTGCAAAAATGAATCCTTAATAATTCTTTGAGAAATTTCTTCATTGATATCCTCCAGCTTGCGCCTTTGAGATCTTTCACTACATCCTTCAGTTGGTTTTAAAGGTCGACCCTTTGTTCCACTTTCGTTGGCAGTTGTAGATGAACTCTCAAAAATAAGTTCCTTTAATAACCAGTCTTGGTGACGTTTGTACATCTTGCTTTGCTATGAGAGCATTCAAAGTACCATTTTTTTTAAATTTGATGCAAAAGTTGTAATTTTTCTTTGTGTATTTCAATTTCTTTGTGTATTTCAATTCTCAAAGAAATGGTTGCTCAACATGAGCAAAATTATATCATCTACATCTTTTTGTTGAAAATAAATATAAGCGAGATCTCTATAACAGTACTTAGCCATTGTTGAAACTGTAATGAATAATATTTGTGGAAACATCTATAATATTAATAGGCTAGGCGATTTTTTGTTACCGATGTTTTGTTCTACCGTTTTATCCCAATTTTGACCAAACTAATGTTATTTCAAAGGTATTTATTTTTAGCTATACACCAGATTTACAGATTTTTAAATGTTTTCCTTTATTTTGAGTAAATTGCATTAAAAGTTGCTACTAACACATACATCTAATAATGCATATGCTATGAGTGTGTTTATTAAATTTGTTAATGTGTTCGTTAATGAGTTTGTTATCTTCATTCACAATAATAATAAACCAAAAAAGTGTTGGTTTGTGAATTGGCTAAGTTGAAAAATACAGTTGCCTTGAAATTCCACTCGAATTTCAAGTGCTGGAATCTTCTAGTTGTTATAAATACTCTTTCTTGCAATTATGTAAAATACAATTTTTTATCTTTTATTGTCACTTTTTGAAGCATAAAAAACCCAGACCCTAACCGCTTTTAAAAGGTGAATCATACCTGCTCATATCTTAAAAGGATGTATAGCAATAGTTTTTTTCATCATATACCTATTATTAAAATTTTTTTCCCATTTTGTCAGGTGGTTGAACTATATTACTCATGTTCCGACTATTAATGTTTTTGATAATAAAAATGAAAAAGATTTCACCCATTAATATAATTTAACAATTAAGCGCATTATGGCTCAACCCTTTTCTTATAAGTATATAACAACTCGTGTCAAAAAGTGATTTTGAGTCGATCCGTATAAAAGATTGGTATAAGTCCAATATGATTGGTAGTTACAAATATCAGGGCAAACTCATTATACCCTAACCGCATAGTGGAAAACTTTTGTATTCATAAATTTTGCACAAAATATCTGACCTTGGGTCAGAAAAATTATTTTGGTACACACGGGCGGAAACTGGCGGGTATGCAATAGGGTATAGGAGTGTAGGGGACGGTTCGGACTATAGAACAGAACAAGAGTTTTTTGATGGCTTTTGATGGGCAGGAGTTATGCTTTATTAAGTAAAACATTTTTGGGAAATTTTGACCTCTTTAAACTTTTTTTTTTAATTTCTAAATGACTTAGTGACTACATTTCTAACATAAGTTGCTTGTGAGTTACAAAATTATACAAAGTTTATTCTACTTTAAAATCTTTTAAAACAAAAAAGTTACAGTCATTTAAAAATTAAAATTTATAAAAAATTTTTAATTTTAGCAAAATACTGAGAAAGTCCATTTTCGAAGACAATGTTCGCTGTGATATAGTTGAAAGAGAGTCGCAATTTTTTGGTTCCCGAAATTCACTGGTATTTAGTTTCAAATGAATAACATAACTTTAAAATCGGTAACCATAAAAAAAATGATTTTTGGCCGCCTTCTCAAAATATGGTCGAAAGTGCATCGAATATATTTTTGTTCAAAAACACTTTTTGTTAAAAAATTCACTTTTGATTACAAAAGTAGTTTTTTTTTTAAATAAAAAACTAATAAAAAAAACTTACTTTTTTTATTAAAAAATAGTTTTTCTTAAAAATGCAATTTCTCAAAAAATTACTTTTTTTTGAAAAAGTACCTCTTCTTAAAAAGTACCACTTCTTAAAAAGTACCTTTTGTTAAAAATGTGCGTTTTCTTAAATTTTTTTTTTTTTTCGTAAAATGTACATTTTCTAAAAAGTACAATTTCTTCAAAAAGTATCCTTTCTTAAAGAAGTACTGTTCTTCAAAAAATTATCTTTTCTTAAAAAAGTATCTTTTCATCAAAAATTTAATTTTCTTCAAAAAAGAAATTATTTTAAAAAAGTACCTATTTTTACAAGTTTACCTTTGCTTAATAAGGTATATTTTCTAAAAAAAAGTACCTTTTCTTAAAAATTACCATTTCTTAATAAAGTATATTTTCTTAAAAAAGTACTTTTTCTTAAAAAAGTACCTTCTATTAATAAAAGTACATATTCTTTAAAAAGTACTTTTTCTTAAAAAAGTACCTTTTGTTAAAAAGTCCATTATCTTAAGAAAGTATATTTTCTTAAAAACAACATTTTCTTAAAAAACTACCTTTTATTAGAAAAGTACCTTTTTTAAAAAAGCAAAATTTTCTTAAAAAAGTGAGTTTCTGAAGAAAAATGTTTTTTCTTAAACAAATACCTTTTCTTAAAGAGTATCTTTCTTAGAAATGTACCTTTTGTTAAAAAGTACATTTTCTTAAAAAACTGATATCTCATAAAAAAAGGATCTCTTTATTAAAAAATATATTTTCTTAAAAAAGTACGTTTAATTAAAATGTACCTTTTATTATAAGGCGTCTTTTATTAAACATGTATCTTTTATTAAAGAAGTACTTTTGTTGAAAAAGTAAATTTTTTTAAGTACATTTTAAAAAGTATTTTTTTTTTAAATGTACCTTTTATTAAAGATGAACCTTCTCTTAAATGAGTGTCTTTGGTAAAAAAGTACATTTTCTTAAAAAAAATAAATTTTCGTAAAAAAAGAAGCATTCTTATATAAGTACCTTTTGTCCAAAAAGTAATTTTTCTTCAAGAAGTAATTTTTCTTAAAAAGTACCTTTTCTTAAAATGTACCTTTCGTTACCAGGCTTAAGAAGTGCCTTTCCTTAAAAATTACCATTTCTTAATAAAGTACCTCCTCTTCTTAAAAAAAGCACATTTTCTTAAAAAAGTACCTTTTCTTAAAAAAACTATTATTCCTTAAAAAATTGCCTTTTCTTAAAAAAACTACCTTTCATTAGAAAAGTACCTTTTCTTAAAAACCGAATTTTCTTAAAAGAGTTATTTTCTTAAAAAAGTGAGATTCTTAAAAAAATACCTTTTTTTAAAATGTATCTTTCTTAAAAATGTACCTTTTGTTAAAAATGTACTTTTGGTTACCAGGCTTAAGAAGTGCCTTTCCTTAAAAACTACCATTTCTTAATAAAGTACCTTTTCTAAAAAAGTAAATTTTCTTAAAAAAGTACATTTTCATAAAAAGTACTTTTTTTTAAATATACCTTTTGTTAAAAAGTACATCTTCATTAGAAAAGTACATTTTCTTAAAAAACCGAATTTTCTTAAAAGAGTTATTTTCTTAAAAAAAGTTAAATTTTTTTTAAAAAAGTACGTTTTCATTAAAAAAGTACCTTTTCATAAAAAAAGTACTTTTTCTTAAAATATACCTTTCGTTAAAAAGTACATTTTCTTAAAAAAGTATTTTTCCTTAAAAAATTGCCTTTTCTTAAAAAACTACCTTTCATTAGAAAACTACCTTTTCTTAAAAAACCGAATTTTCTTAAAAGAGTTATTTTCTTAAAAAAGTGAGATTCTTAAAAAATACCCTTTCTTAAAATGCATCTTTCTTAAAAATTTACCTTTTGTTAAAAATGTACTCTTTCTTAAAAAAGTTAATTCTCTTAAAAAGACCCCTTTACCTTTTCTTAAAAAAGTAACTTTTAGTAATAAGTAGTTTTTACTAAAAAGGTACCTTTTATTGAGAGGTGTCGTACTGAAAATGTACCTTTTATTAAAGATGTACCTTTCTTAAAAAAGTGTTTCTTTTAAAGAGTAATTTATTTACATTTTAAAAAATAAATTTTCATTTAAAATTTGCCTTTTCTTAAAAATGTGTATTTTTTAAAAAAGTACCTTTTCTTAGAAAATAAAATTTTCACAAAAAATAAGTTTTCTTAAATAAAGTGTCATTTGTCAAAAAGTACCTTTTCTTCAAAAAGTGTTTTTTTCAAGAAGTACATTTTCTTAAAAAAGTACCTTTTCTTAAAAAATATTAAATATTATTAAAATGTATATTCAATTAAAAGTCCCTTTAATTAAAAATTTACTTTTTATTTTACAAGTACATTTTCTTAACAAAGTAAATTTTCTTAAAAAAGTGCCTTTTCTCAAGAGTACCTTTTCTTAAAAAGTACCTTTTCTTAAAAAGTACATCTTCTTAAGAAGTACCTTTTCTGTGATTTTTTTTTTAATTAAAAAAGTGCCTTTTATTAAAAGGCGCCTTTTGTTGAAAAGTGCGTTTTATTAAAAAGTGTCCTTTGTTATAAATGTACCTTTCATTAAAGAAGTACCTTTTCTTAAAAGTTGTATTTTTGTTCAAAAAGTGTCATTTCTTACAAATTTTATTTATTAAAAACTGCCTTTTGTTAAAAAGTGCCTTTTGTTAGAAATGTACCATTTATTAAAGAAGTACCTTTTCTTAAAAAAGTACCCTTTGTTAAACAAGTACCTTTTTTAAAAAAAAGTTCCTTTTAAAAATAAGTACTTTTATTTAAAATAGTATCTTTTATTAAAAAAGTACCTTTATTAAAAAGTATCTTTCTTTGGAAACATTACATTTGAATTGCTAACGATTCGCGGAACTTATATTTGGCCTGGTTTTTTGATGGAAACAGTGTAGTTTAGTTATATCTTTAACGCTTGTTTTGCACAATTTATGTTGTTGTGTGTATAAATTTTTGCGAGATTTTATTATATAAAATATTAATACGGGATTAACAAGGGAAAAATACGTTTATAAAAACAACTTACATATTTATTTTGTTGTGCTAATAAATTAGTAAATTTTTATTGCCAATGATTTGCATATAAATCGGATTTTAATAGGATTGAGCTATGTTTTTTTTTTTGCATATATAAACTTACGAGGGTTTTGATTGAAAGTGTGTCTAAACACAGAGGTTAACACCTCAAATAATAATAATAATTGAAAAAAATAGTACTCGTAAAGCATGACTTCATTGTAATTAATAATTTAAATTGCAAGTTATGTGAAATAACTAGAACTAGATTTTCATTAACAAGAAGATGATCTAGAAAATAATCTTAATTTATTAATAACGAACATTAAGCTGAATTGTGTCATAACTTGTCTGACAACAGCAACACGAGTTGTTTGCAAAAATAAGAGCAAGAACAAGAAAGGCAGATCCAGCACAGTTTCCACAGTCATAAGTAGCATCTAGTGAACTTAATTGATGTACATACTTTGAATACAAGTACGACACATACTCGTACGTACTTCAAATATGCTTAATGAAAATAAAACATGCAATTCATTTATAAAAAAAAAATACTTTAAAACTTTTTTTTATTACTTCAAACGGAATTTCTTTTAAGAAACCTACATGAGGTAGAACAGTTGGAATATAGAAAAAAATCAATAATCTCTAACATATTTTTTAAGTGCGAAATTAATAGAGGTTTGGTAAAAAATTGATTTATTATATAATTTTTTTTAAATTTTAATATTTTAAAATTTTCGTATATGATCATTTTATTACAAGTATTTATGACGTTAACGTAACGTTAACATATACGCAAGAAATATATATATATCTGTTAAGTGCAGTGTTGCCAATTTATGTGTAATTACACATATTGTGAGTACTTTTCAATTCAATGTGCTTGTTTATATGCTTGTGTTTATTACAAAATGGTCGTAATTCAATTTTTATTGATTTATTTATTTTTGCGAAAAAATTAATTTTTTGTAATGAGATAAGTCTTTAATTTTCTATTCATAGACAATCGTGATTAAATGTTCGAAATGACAGTGTTAGGGATTCTAAATGTCTGTATTAGTAACGTTGATGTGAATTTTAGAATTTGCTATAAATAAAAATATTATTTAAACATATCTCAGATTCTTACCATTAAAAGAATCAGAGTTTTATATCAAAACTCTTTTTAAAAAACGCATTGATTCTGAAGACTTACCCCTGAACTTATACAACTTGAATTCCTAACCACCAGGACTTGTTAACAAAAAACTACGAATTAAAAGTTATGATCTCCACATTATTTTCAACTTAAAATTAATTCCATAAAACATAAAAAAGAACAACAACTAAAATAACCCCAATTTTTATCGTCAAAAAAGAAGAGTTATAATTTATTTACTGGCTCTTAGCTTCTCTGACGGCTAAGGGTCCATTAGGCATCGAACGGACAAGTTTTGTTTTGATAACATAACAAGTGTTTTATGCTCCACATGTGTCTTAAACTCCATATTATAAACATATTAATACAGATTGATCACTATTATAATTTCTCATTTACATATTTTATTTAAAAGACAATGAAGGTTTTAGAAAGATTTATCTTCTACCTGAGAAATTCAGTATTTTTCTGGTATTAGAGTAGACTTTCCATTGTTGGGTCATGCGTAAGCGAGAAAAGTAAAGGCTAAACTTTATTACAATTAAAAAACAGATTTTCGTCTATGACAATTTTATCAGTAAAAAGTAATTTTATCTATTAAAAGTATAAGAAGAAACATAAGATTTTGTATTATATATTTTTTATTAGCAGTATTTTTTATTTGAATACTTTAATTTAAATACATTTTCTCTTGACGCTAGAGGCGGCTCAAAGCCGCCTTTAAGCCGCATGACTTGGAACTCTTCACACGTGCAATATAACTCATTAAGCAAATGCTACAAACAAACGGCCAGAATAAAAATAACAATTACCAAAAACAAACTTTAGAATAACTGCGATAACAGGAACAACATAAAGAATCATATTTTTATCAAGAATTTTTACTTTTCACTTATATATCCGAACCTATTGAACCGATTTTGATGGTGTTAAACAGTAACCTGCCCAGTATGTCAGTCAATAATTGTCACTAAAACTGAAAAACCCAGCCGATTTATTGAGGACAGACGGACATTGCTACATCAATTTGTAATAAGGATTAAGAATATATATATATTATGGGGTAAAGACTTTTTTTAAAATATAACAAAGGAAATGACAGATTACTAAGCCAAAAAAGTGTACTCGTGCTGGCCAAACTCGGACGTTGTCAAAGATTTGTAATTCTAGTCATTATCTACATTACATTAATATTTAGTATAAAATCCCTTGTTATACCCTCCACCCCAGTGTGCAGAGGGTATATATATGTTTGTCATTCCGTTTGTAATAATTAAAAAAAAATTTGGACCCCATAAAATATATATATTTGTGATCCTTATAACAACCGGAGTTGATATAGCGATGTCCGTCTGTCCGTCTGTCCGTCCGTGTGTTTGTCCTTCTGTCCATTTAAGCCTTGTAAACAAACTACAGGTCACAAATATGAATATATGAAATTTAGTATATAAGCTTCTATCGGTCATAGGATGAACGGTATTGAAATTGGTGAAAATCGAGGCCTAGTCTCCATAGAAATGACCCCTATCAGATCGACTTAAATTGCCATAATATCCAAATTATCATATAGACCTCGGTCAAATTGGGTTTGTGTATGTTTATTGTATCCATTTATCAGCAGTCCAAACATAAACCCTACAGGACAATTCTTAGTCATAGCCTCCATATTCCCGATCTTCACTTAAATCTACCAAAAAACAAAAATGTTGTACAGATTTTTCTCAAATTTGGCCTAGGCCGACTATAATTTTCTTATTTTTATTAATTGAAAAATTATTTTTTTCTTAATTTCAATCAGTTCAAACCGCATAAGTTTTTCTTTAGTCCCTTAAAGAATGTATTAAAAAAACACTTGTGCGAATGTATTAAAAGTCGTGATTTTTTCGATCATTTTTGTGTGGCAGTATTTCTTAAATTTTCGAAAGAAAATTATAGTTGGTCCAGACCGATTATACGATACCCTAAGCCATGCGTTTAGAGAAAGGGTCTTAGGTCCAAATTTGAGTGGAATTATTATTAACTTTTTTGCCTTCGGATATCAGAAACTTCATATCGGATGCTATATTTATATGGGGACTAGGTCGAAAAATGGACCGATCCTAACCATATTTGGTAAAATCACTTGAATTTTGCAAAAACATATAAAAACCGAATTTGAGGAAAATCTGTGCAATATTTTTGTTTTTATGATAGATATAAGTGAAGTTATGGAAGCAACCTTATAAGGGGGCTATGACTAAGGATTGTCCTATTGCGTTTATTTTTGGACTACTGGTAAATGGATGTAATAAGCACACATAAACGTAATTTGATTGAGATCCATATGATAATTTGGATCTTATGGCAATTTAAGCCGATTTTATAGTGGTCATAATATGGGAACTAGGTCTGAACCAGTTCAATAGCTTTTATGTACCAAATTTCATCAAAATATATTCATATTTGCGACCTGTAGTTTGAATACAAAGTTACATGGACACACAGACAGACGGGCGGATGGACATCGCGAAATCGCGATCGGTATAATAAAAGTTAAATATTTTTGGTAGTTACAAACATCAGTCAATATACCCAAACCACATAGTGGTATAGGGTATAAAGATAGAAAATCTAATCGGACTGCCAGAAACTTCAGTTTAAAATCTAAAGTAATGTTGATTATAACAATCTTAAAGATTCTTGCATTCTCCATGTGTCGATTAGCATTTTTAAACACTAGAAAACTTTCAAAATATTTGATTAGGGCCTTAAAAATCTTGAGTTTAATTGACAATATAAAAACTGAATCTGCCAACTTTTGATTTCTAGGTTATTAAACTTAGTTTAACTGAGATATAAAAACTCCTTCTCATTATTTTACCTAGAACCAGCTGTTTAGCATTCACTGCAAATACTTTGAAATTCGGAACTATTTTTATTAAATAAAGTTCAGCCATTGGGAATTTGTTCTTTCAAATTCTTAAGTTTTTGAAGGTTATTCATATAAAAAATCCTTCAAGTTACTGATTTAGAGTTTTGACAGATTATTTAACTTGAGTTCTGAGATTTAATAGACTTTTTCAAAACAATTGCTCTTATCAACCATCCATTAAACAGCCATTGAAAAATTGATTTGTAAAAAAAATTGTGATTCAAAAAATATGTGTAGTTAAGAGCAGTGCTTCTCAAACTTTTTCATATTGCGGCTCCCTAAATTCCGAAACAAAAGTTTCATTCCCCCACCTCCACCCCACCCAAAAAATAAAACCATTAAAACACTATTTATCATTAATTTTGTTTAAGTAATATTTTTATTAGAAATAATAAATCCATTTAAATCATTTTTTTTAAACAAAAACTTTTTAAAATAAACTCAAAAATAATATTATATAAAAATAACTTTTACAAAAAGAATATCTAATTTTTACGATATAATAATTTAATGAGAAGGATGTGATTGCATAGTTTTACACAAATAATCAATATCGGATGAAATTTCAAGAATACTAACTCGAAGGTTTTGTTCCAAAGAGCTCGTTGAAAGGCACGATCTATGTTTATTTTTAAGTACTAACTAGTAATGAAGAAAATGCTGTTTCACAAAAATACGTTGTCGCAAAAGGTATTAATTTTAGCAATGCCACATTTGCGATAGTCGTATATTCTTGCTGTCGCCTTATCCAAAATTCTGTACAACTTTTTTCGTTAAACTCTAATTCAAAAGAATTATCTGATCTAATTTCAATCAATTCTTCTTGAGCTACCCAAGAAATATGATCATATTTCAATGTTTTAGCAAATGGCATCCTTATATAGTCGTATTTTCGTTCCTCGTCCATGTTTGGAAAATATTTAGCAAAAAATCTTTTAGATTCATCAATATGATTCAGTATTGTTTTTTTAATTGAATTTGATATTGATATTTCATTGGTGCAAACAAAGTCATTCAGACATGGGAACATTTCCATATTTCCTTCGTTAATAGAGTTTGACCATGAACAAAGTTTTTGTTGAAAAGCAATAAGTTTTGTATTCAAAACTAAAATATTGTTTCTTTTCCCTGCAGAGAAAGATTTAATTCATTTATTTTAGCAAAAAAATCTGCTAAATATGATGCTAAACACATCCAACTTTCATCACTAAAGTGCGTAGTAAGATCTGGTTTTTTATCTAAAACAAATAATCGTAACTCATCTTTAAGTTCTAAAATTCTATTTAAAACTTTTCCACGTGAAAGCTACCTTACTTCAATATGATATAACAAAACCTCATGCACTGATCCCATCTCCTTACATAAAATATTAAACAATCTCGAGTTTACAGCACGATTTTTTTTACAAAATTAACAATAGTTGTAATGTCACTCAAAATTTCACTGAGTTCGGAACATATTCTTCGAAAAACTAAATGTTCTCTGTGTATTACGCAGTGAATATGTTGCGCATCTGGTGATACTTTTTGTACTTCTGCTTTGAATCCAGAAATTCTCCCAGTCATCGCTGCTGCACCATCTGTACACACTCCTACACATTTTGACCATTCAAGTTTATTCTCTGAAAAGAAGTCATCTACCTAAAGTCAGGCCTACGAGCAGTGTGGTTAGTTTTCAGTTTTCGTACCATACAGCTTTACTTTGCATTAATTTCAGAAGATACAACTCTGTCCAAACAAACAATCGTTATTTTTGAATTTTTGAATATTTTTTGCATTTATACTTCTAATTTGCACTATTCTCAGTTTTCGTAAGAGTTGTCATATGTGATGTACGGTTTTTGTACATACCTACATATGCACTTTACATATATTTGAGATGACGCTTTGAAGCGAAGAAAAATTTTTTTGTTTGTTAGATTTATCGTCATTTTTCTGACATATTGCAATTACTACTGTAATTAATATGCAATTTTTAATTTTGTTTAAATGGTGCGTGGTAAAGAAGAAGAAAGCATATATTTCAAAAATTCATAACTGCACTGTATTCTTAATCGGACTGTATTCTTAATTTGGACAGAGTTGTATCTTCTGAAATTAATACAAAGTAAAGCTGTATGGTATGAAAACTGAAAACTAACCACACTGCTCGTAGGCCTGACTTTAGGTGAGTGTGTTAAAGCGCTGACCAAAAAGTGCAAGTACGAGTGTATGTGAAGGTCCACGGTTCAAAACCTCACGGCCGCCCTAAGTAGAAAAAATTTTCATATAGAAACAACCTATTCAATTAAAACATAACAATTATCACAATGTTCAATAAATCGCTGATGAAGGCTGAAATGCCAGAAACCGGTCCGATTAAGAATACAGTGCAGTTATGAATTTTTGAAATATATGCTTTCTTCTTCTTTACCACGCACCATTTAAACAAAATTAAAAATTACATATTAATTACAGTAGTAATTGCAATATGTCTGAAAAATGACGATAAATCTAACAAACAAAAAGAACTCATCTACTTTTACAAAAATATCAATACCTCTTGTTGAAGTTAATAGCTCCCGACAAAAAAGTAAATCGTCAGTTAGTTCCTTTTTATCTGCTGCCTTTCTTTGAAAAAATTCGAGTGGCTTACTTTGATATTCTGGGTGCAAAGTAGTTAAATGACGCAGTAGTTTTCCTGGCCTCATACTATCGTTTGATAGTTGGGTGAAACAAATTACACACATAGGTCTTTCTTGATTATTAAATGTTGACGAAATAAATCCATATTTCAAATAATCAGTATTATATTTACGATTTTTCAATTGAGGTGTATTATCTGCGGCGACTTTTCTCTTATTACCAGTTGTTAATCTCGATGTTGAAGTAGAAGTTAATGGTAAAGATGATAATTCTACTGGTTCTTGTAGATGTTCAGATGTAAGTTCTATTAATTAATACACTTTCATAATTTTCTCGCTCTTTAGGTATTTTTATTAGCCACTTATCCATTTTTAAACCCGTACTAAAATCGTTAAAATTTTAAGAAAATAATAGTTAAATTTATCATCTAATTAAAAGAAATAATAATAATTACCTTGAATATAGAATGAAATATAATTATTTTATAATATTTAATTATACTTTTTTTGCTTTAATATATTCACTTTTTTAATATTACATAAAACAAAACTACAAAAATCTGCAATGTTGAAAGCACATAACTAAATGAAGATAAAATTTAAAAATGTGCTTCTTTTTGCAAACTAACTAAGCCTACTGCGGAAATAAATTTTTCAATTTAATAAAATTCTAGGAAGTTAAAAAATATGCTTCTGTGTAGCTAAGCCTACTACGAAATCTAATTTTATAAAATTTAACAAAGTTTAAAAATATACTTTTGTGTAACTAAGCCTACTGTGAAATCTAATTTGAACAAATTTTACGATTTTAAATTTAGGAATACACCATTTTCAAAGAAATTTATGAAATAAAAAAAAATATTTTAAAGACTAAATACATAAATGTAGAAATACTTAAATGTTTTGCGGCTCCTTTAAAAAAGTTCTACGGCCCCTTAGGGGGGCCGCGGCTCACAGTTTGAGAAGCACTGGTTAAGAGCAGCTATACGAAAGAGATGTAAAGAGAAACAACAACATATAAAACTTCTCTAATTTAATGTTAATAAATTACGTTCTTTCTATCAGCCATATTAGAATTAACAGAAATGTTGTCTTATTAGTAATATTAATCGGTTAACATAATTTTATTATTTTAAAATAACATACGCTCTTTTACACTCTCACTCAATGTTAGCAACGTTTTATCATTTGCTTTGTTTTTGTGGGTAGGAGAGAGGACTAGAAACGAAAGAGATAATTGCTTAACAAAACCAGATCTGTTTTGTTTTCGGCATTTTCGACGTCATCTACAATGAATTGTTTACATTTCATGCCAAAACGTACAACGGCATTAACGTACATACCGGGAGTTGCGTTTGTTTATGTTATTAGTTTGTTCAGTTTTGAATTGAAATTTTAGCGGTTTTTGAAGGTTTTTCAAACATCCAAAGCGATTGAAATACGACCTACTAAGTGTCGTCATGTGTGTGTAATTTTAACAAATGAATGTGAAAAAATAACAACAAAAGACAGACAACTTTCTATTGATACGCAATTGATATGATTTTTAAAGAATAAAAAAAAACTAAGATTAAAAAAATTTTATCAAAAATACTACTAAAACCAGTTTTGAAAAAAAAAAACAACAAATAACAAGTGAAGTAAATAAACAAAAATATAGAGAAAAATTAAAAAAAAAAATAATTGTTTATGAATGCAGTTTCAAAAATAAAAAATTTAATTAAAAAATTGATGAAAAAAAAAACAACAACAACAAACATATTATGTCGACTCGTGTTAAAGGGTTTAAATGATATAATTTATGTATGTTTTATTATTTGACTTAAAGAAAATATTTTTTTTTTATAAAAATGTTGTTGGATATGAAATATTTGTGAGACAAAGTGAAAGCGTGTGAAGTAATGAGAAAGCGAAATATTTAATTAAATTAAAAAAAGATTACATACATTAAAAAATAAACAATTTAACATATGTATTTATTTCAAAGCAACAGCGTTAAAAAATATGTATCATTTAACAATTGTGCAAATACGGAAGTCATTAACTGCTAACCAATGTATTTCATTGAGTGTAACGAAATTCATTAAAATTTAATAAAAAAAAGAAGTTCAAAAATCGACTTATCATTAATCATCATAGTATTAAAAAGCATTTATTTTCCATTAAATCGATTATTGAAAAAAAGTTTCAATTCAAGAGTTAACTGTTTCTTTTTTTAAATCAATTAAATATCTTCAGTATTTGAAGAGCGTCAGCGTGTGAATGTGTATTAAATGAACCCTTAACTTATGTTAAGCAACTTTATTCTTCCTGTGCATAAAAGTTGACATTTTACAATTAACCTGTTACATCCTGTGTGTTGGGAACACAGATATCATCAACCTTTTTCATCTTTTTTGCGGTTTTAGAAAATCCAACCAAAACACTTAAAAGGATTACTTATTATTGAAAGGAAATAAAGGTAAGGTTAAAGCACATTTTGTAAATTTAATGTTTGGAAACTTATTTTCGGTGTTATTTCTGAAAATCGGCGGTATTGCTGAACTTTAGGTTAGGTAATAAGAAGCTACATCTTATAAGGAAGGTATCCTGGATGCAACGCTCTGATCACTTTGAAACTAGGATATGTATTAGGGGATAGAATATTAAGTAATGCATGAAACACATAGACGACTGCGGCTACACGAACACACGACTACAAATGCTGCTGGCTGCAATTGTAGTCGTGTAGTCAGCTACTCAATTTTTTTGAAAACGACAGTAACATATAACAACAATATAAACAGCTGTTTTTATATAACTAAAAGCATTTTCATTTCAGTAGTGCCAATTATATTCTCTTTACTTTTTTAAAATAGAAAAACATGCATGATTGTATATAAACTTGATTTAAATATACAATTACTTATTTATAATGAATTATTATAACGTTAGAATAAATTAAGAAATTTATTTAACTCCTTTTGATTATTAATCGAATTACAGTCGACCCTCGGTTAACGAACGCCCCGCATAACGAACATTTCGCATAACGAACACATTTTTTTGGGAAAAAAAGTTTCTCTTACCGAACGAAGTTTCGCATAACGACCAACGAAAATTGCATGTAGAATTTCTGTCTGTATTTAGCAACGAAACAGGGGAAACCCCGAATACACATTATAGTGCTGTGTTTAGCTTTGGTTTCATAATTGTGTATTTTGTTTTATTTTTGTGCATAATTGTATCACCTGTGTGCATAACAAAACGCGTTGAAACATACAAATGTTCTATTTTTATTAATTTTGTTTTTATAAAAATTGCAAAATAACATACGTAAATGCCTTCAAAAAAAGATTCGGAGAAAGAGAAAAATAAAAGGGCCAAAATAACTATTGAAATGAAACCCAGGATCATTGAAAAACCTAAACAAGGTTATCGAAATCAACGATTTCTACTATCCGCAAGAATAAGGACAAGCTTGAGGTGGTGAATGCTTCAAAGGGAGTATCAAGAGTTTCTTCGCAACGATCACAAATTCTCGATGATGTTGAAAGATTGCTTCTGATATGGATTAACGAAAAGCAAATGCAAGGTGACATAATTTCGCAGAATATAATTTGTGAGAAGGCTAAAACGGTATTCACCAATCTTATTGAAAAGTCACCAGGAACATCAACAGTCAGAGGAGAAGAGTTCAAAGCAAGTAAGGGGTTGTTCGAGAATTTTAAAAAACGTACTGGTATTCATAGCGTTATGAGACATGGTGAAGCAGCAAGCTCAGACGCAGAGATTTATTTGCGACGAAACGGGTGTTTTTCGGAAAAAGATTCCCAAGCGAACGTACATAACAGTAGAGGAGAAAGCAACGCCCGGCCACAAGCCAATGAAAGACCGCCTTACTCTGCTTTTTTGTGCCAATGCAAGCGGTGACTTGAAAATAAAACCACTTCTTGTCTATCATTCAGAGAATCTACGTGCCTTCAAAAAGCATAATGTCGACAAGAGCAAGCTAAATGTCATAAGGAAGTCCAATAGTAAAGCTTGGGTGACACGTGTTTTTTTTACTGAGTGGATCAATAAAGTTTTTGGCTATTCTGTGCAGAAATATTTGATTGAGATGGATTTGCCTCTTCGTGCCTTGCTTATTATGGACAACGCTACTTCACATCCACCAGGTTTACAAGATGATCTCATTGAATAGTTGAAATTCATCAAAATTCACTTTTTGCCTCCTAATACAACCCCACTGCTTCAGCCCATGGATCAGCAAGTTATTTCTAACTTCAAGAAGCTCTTCACTAAAGAACTTTTCCAGCATTGCTTTGACGTGACTGAAAAAACCAATCTCACTCTAAAAGAGTTTTGGAAAGATCACTCGAAACTTCCTGGAAAAAACTTTGGCCCGAACGCTTTGCCGAATGCTCATTTGAAGGACTCGACGCAGTATCTATGGAATCAATAACCAACGAAATTATATTTTTGGCTGACCAGATTGGGCTAGAGGTGGATAGCAATGACATCACTGAGCTTGTGGCAGAGCACAGTGAAAATCTGACTACCGAAGAGCTTGTAAAATTGCAATGTGCTTTACAGCAAGATGTTGAGAAGCAGACTTTATCAGACGAGGAGATAACAGAAGAACAGCAACCGTCTAGTGCAATCAGAGAAATGCTCAAAGCATGGGAGTCTGTGGCATCATATGTTAAAAATCATCACCCCAATCAGACAGAGGTTATACGTGCAACAGAATTATTCAACGATAATGCTGTGTCTCATTTTCAACAAATTTTGAAGCGATGTCAGAAACAAACGACTCTAGACAGTTTTTAGTTTAAAAAAACTAGATATGCATGTACCCATTGTAAAAAAATTTTCTTTTCTAAACTATTTCTTTTTTCCATTTCAAATTGTCTCCTTCCGTCCAATACATATTCAGTTCCTTAAAAATTTTTATACGTTTCATATAACTTTCTTTCAATAAAAGCTGAACTTAAAATATTTTGGTGTATTTTTTCAGTTCTTTAAAAGTTTTGATGCATTTTATGTTACTTTCTTTCAATAAAAGTTCAAATTGAAACCTATTAGAGTGTATTTTTTCGACCTGGAACGCATTATTTTATTTTACATTGATTTATATGGGAATAATGGTTTTGCTTAACGAACGTTTTGCATAACGAACAAGATGCTGGAACAAGATGCTGAACAAAATAAAATATTTCATAGGACTAATAATCTTTTCCATATTTTGTTATATTGTCAAGACTATTTTTGTTTTGCAGCCACCAAAAACATAAATTATCCTAAGTTGACTACAGCGACAAAAGTTGTCGTGTAGCCGTGTAGCTGTATTGGTGTCAATATAATCGTTTTCGTATAAACGTGTGTATTTTATTTTTGACAGGCTGTAGTCGTGTAGCCGCTGCCATCTATGTGTTTCATGCATGACCTGTATTTTTTATTTTTTTTAGCGGCTCAATCCCATACTTAGGAGAGGGATGCAGGTTCGATAATATAGATTTTCTTATCATGTTATGAGTAAAGCTATCCAACGATATATTTATAATACTTATCACAAGTTACTACTGTAATTAATAAACTAGTATAACCCAGCACTGGAAATTCGAGTGCAAATTCTGGGAAATTTTATTTTTTCTTTAAATTTTTTCTTTCAATGCTTTTTTTTAATCTATATAAGATTTTCCCGTCAAACATATGCGATTAATTAATTGTAAATATTTTCAATTAAAAATTCTCGGTCTTCGAAGTACAGTTTTTGTTCCTTTAGGAACAAAATAGTAGAAATTTGTGTTCCTGGTATAGTTCTCATGCCAATAAACCTCTTTTTAAGTAATTCTTCTCCGGCTTATAAAGCAGGATGTTCACGGCACCACTCATACAGTTTGGACGCTGCAAACTGGCTCGACGAGCCTCTCCCTTTACGGTTCCACCAAGACCATCGCTAGGGCATTTTCCATGGCTTGCGGCAAAAAAATGCCATTCGGCTGGAAACCCAAAATCATCTTCATAGTGACATAAATTAGCAAAATTTTTTTTATTTTTAAATTGAGCGGCTGCGCCATCTGAAAAATAAAAAAATTTTCGTGGTGTTGTACAAAACTTATTTTGTAGAAACATTATCATTTGGTGATGGAGCAAGTGGCTTGCAACATTGTTGTATCACGAAATGCAAACAAGCCTATCGGCATCTTCCTTTAAGTTTTAAGCCTTAGAAAATATAAAATATAAGAACGTATTTAAGTTTTTTTACAATTTTTTCTAAAAAAAATATTTGTTATTAAAAAAATTAATAAAAACAAAAAAATGATAAAAAAATATAGTATACAATTTTTTTAAACTAATTTCACATTTTTATACATATCTCAGGAACTAATAAGAGCTCACTCAAATGCAGAGGAGACTATTTTATAATTTTAAAAATTTTATTTTTTGAGATATAGCTTCCCAAACTTTAAATCATGGGATAGTAACCTTTGGCCTTTCGAAAAAAAATCGCTTAACTTAGTTTTAAAGCTATTTTCAATACCTATTAAATGAGAACTTCTACGTTTAAAACTTTTGAAGATATAAGCAATAATGGCAGACCACTTATGTGTGTTTTTAATGAATGTTCTACTGTTCGAAGCGCCATATTTCGGGAGCCACAAAAGCTCGACACCCAAGATTTTTGAATTTTTATAAGCTTAGTACTGTAGAATATTCATGCTAATTTTGTACAAGGTCGAAAATGGCGTTTTTTTTTTTGTTAACTTTAAATGGAATTACCCTATATAACAAATTTATGATAATAAATAATTTTAGAATAGCATAAAGGTATGCCCTGTGTTGAATTGTGAATTGCATAAAATTGATTAGCATACCTTTAGGCTCTTACAAAATTATTTATTATATATATATATTTCATTTTATTTAATTTAATATAGTTTTAACATATTATTCATAAATTTTAAAATTCTTCACTTCTCCTCCATATGGACTATAACTATTCAAATTTTCATACTCCTCCGTGCCCGCATTATGCGTAAAAAGGGATGAAAGGGTTTGCCTTCTCGTATTAATATATAGATAATATAATGTGGTAAAAATTGTATTTCCACCAAAAGAAATTATTTTTAATAACCAAAAACAATACATTGCTACTAATCTTTGCTCATTCAAAACCAATTTATGTAATATACGGTGGGTAACAATACATTGGAAACTTTTATAAAATTCTTAAGTCCTAATATTAAGTTTTTTTTTTGCGAAGTTACTCTTTTGTGTGTTTTCTAACAAATTTGGTACAAAAAATACATAAAAAAAATTGGTAAACGACATTTTTTAAAGTGATGCCAAAACAATGGAAACTTTTGAGCTTCCATACTAGAGTTGATTAAAACAATAAAAATAGAAGATGGCATGAAAGAAAATGTATAAAATCTGAATCGCTCCTAAAATATTTATAGTTTCTGACCTTTTCCTTCAACTGTTTTTAAAACACAATTGTATTTTACAATGTTTTAATCTTATAATTAATTTCTATAATATAATCGATAAAGTTTTGTTAAGAGTTAAAAACTAGAATAAAGGACGATTTTACTGCTGATCTTAAGCAAAAGTAAATTTTTGAGAAATATTCTATGAATAAATCCATAATTTCAAAAATTATCAAGAAATATCGTGACGGACGACTCAACATTTAGGCAGCAGGACCCATAAAACGAGTTAATGACAGGATAATTTAATAGCAAGAGAGTTTTAAAAATTTTCAAAAATGCTATGTGCTCGCCATTGAGGCTGATCTTCGTTGTTATCTTCCTGTGAAGAAACCACTTATATCAGAGCAAATCATCTGGCTCGCATAAAGTTTGCTAAAGAACTTATGACCTGGTCAGGACGGAATTGGAATACTGTTCTTTTTTCAGATGAGTCCAAGCACCCCCGGTAGGTGAGTAGGTAGCATGCTCGCCTATCATGCGAGTGGTCGTGGGTTCGATTCTCACCAGAGGCTTTGATCTGTCGCTGCAAAAAATAAAAAAAAAAAATTAACACACTACTCCCTCTTTCCCCCTTAACCTATTTTCCTGAGGTCAACACAATGCACTGCATCTGTAGGGGGCATCCCCTGAGTGTTGATTAATAAAAAAAAAAGAAAAGCTAAATTTAAGAGGCCATGATGGAAGAACGTTTATGCGATCACCAAAGGTAAAAAAGACTACAACAAAATATACAAATAAAACTCTTAAATTTGGCGGCGGCAATATTATGGTATAGGATAGATTTTCGGGCCTAGAAATGAGTCCAGTGCATAAAGTACAATATACTCTAACTGAAATTGGTTACAAGCAAAATCAAAATACCGCAATGTATCTATACGCGAAGAAAAACATGCCCTGGTCTGGAAGTTCTATCATGATAATGACCTCTAGATCTAAATCCCATAGAAAATCTATAGGAAATTGTAAATAGAAAAATACGGATACGAAGTTACACAAACAAGACAGATCTTATAGAGGCAGTTAATTCAGAGTGGTAAAAAATTCAATGGATGTTATTCTAATATAAGGGATTATTTCTATCATCTATTAAGCTGGCTTTATTGGATAGATAATTTTATGCCATTAATGTTTAAACTAGCAGATTCCAGCCCTCGAAATTCTAGGAAATTTTATTTTTTCATTAAATAAAGACCCTAAAGGTATTCTAATCAATTATAGCCAATTCGCAAATCAACACAAAAAACAAACTCGTTTTATTACAAACACATTAACAAATTTGATAAACATCCACATAGCATTGTATAATTTTATGTTTGTGTTAGTAGCAACTTTAAATGCAATTTAATCAAAATAGAGGAATAAATTTAAAAATCTGTAAATCTGCAAAACGGCTAAAAAGAAATTCCTTTCAAATAATATACGTTTGGTCAAAATCGGGATAAAACGGTAGAACAAAACATCGGTCACAAGAAATCGCCTAGCCTATTAATATTATAGATATGGTTTGGGCCATGTGACCTCCACGGCTGGCGCAAACATGACGCAATCTGGAACTCCAATTTCCAAATACTTTGCGCAGCATTTTTGGCCGTATTTCGCCAATAACTCGTTGAATGTTGATTTTCAGATGTTCAAGTGTCTCTGCGTTTTCGGCTTAGACGAGTAACTTTACATATTCGCAAAGAAAATAATCCAATAGGTTTAAATCGCACGGTCTTGGTGGCCAATTAACAGGACCATTACGGGAAATTTTTCGTTCAGCAAAAGTTTCTTTGAGTAAATTAATTGTAGCGTGCGCTGTTTGGCATGTGGCTCCATCCTGTTGGAACCATATGTCTGCAAGATTAATGCCAGCTAACTGAGGTTCCAAAAAAGTTGTAATCATTGCTCTATACCGTTTACCGGTAACTGCAACATTCTGTCCAACATTATTCTTGAAGACATGAAGACTCCGCCGGCCTGAAAAGTGCACCAAACAGTAATTTTCTGTAGATGTAATGGTGTTTGCACAAAAGCTTGTGGATTCTCTTCACTTCAAATGTGACAATTTTGCTTATTGACGTACCCAATCAAACAAAAATGGGCTTAATTGCTGAACAACATTTTGTATGGAAAATCAAAATCAGTATCAATTTATGCTTCAGATTATTGGCCGAATTGGCGGAGCATATGATGGTCATTTCTTACACAAGTTGAATCTTAAAAGCTCTGGAACCAACATCCTTTTGTCAAATCTTCCACAGCCCCATTTACAGAACGGCGCCGAATTGATCGATGTGGATCTTCTTCAATGCTCTGCTGTACAGCGGCTACAGCTTATTCGGTGCGCACTGTTTTGGTATCTTAGGGGATGCACATTATCATTAGGAGTAAATATGGTGCGAAAACGATCCATTGTTATTCGAATTAGCCACTGTGATGGACGATAAGTTTGACGAACAGAGCCATTATTTTCATAGAAAATTTCAACAACTTGCAAGCGTTGCTCTGGTGTAAGTCTCTCCATCATGAAGTGACAAACCGAACTAAACAAAAAGCCACTATCAGCTGTTAAATCGGTTGTCAAATAGTGTTACCAACTCAAAGTTGTGAACCTCTAAAAAAAACACCCTTTATTTACATATTTTAACGGTATTATGAACGGTGGAATGGCTCTGTTTATCAGCCTTTCGCTCTCTCTTATCGCTTTACCACTTTTATGGTGAGGAATGTCTATTGAAGTTTGTTACCGCTGTCGATCCTTTAACAAATTTAAATTGCGGTTTAATTCAACGTAAATAAATCTAAGAGGCCGGATGGTATACCAGCACTGGTGCTGAAACAGTGCTCTTTGAAGCTAGCTAGTTCATTGGCCAACCTTTTCAACCATTCGTATCGCGAGGGAGTCTTTCCCTCTTGCTGGAAGGTTGCTGATGTCCAACCAATCCCTAAGAAGGGTGAGGCTAATAACCCTAAAAATTGCCGTCCAATTGCAGTCTGCTCTGCGCTCTCAAAAGTGATGGAGAGCATGATCAATTTCCATCTTGTCAATTACCTAGAGGCCAACTCACTTCTTAATATTCGACAGTATGGCTTCCGTGGAAATCGTTCTGCAGGAGATCTTTTAGCTCTACTTTCTGAGCGCTTGAGTCAATTCAATCACAATTATGATGAAAGTAAAGTGGTTGCTCTAGATATTTCCAAGGCGTTCGATCACGTGTGGCACGGTGCATTGATATCAAACCTTATTGCATTTGTGGTCAGTATTGACTTCTTTTGATTTATATCGAGTCTTTTCAGACAACACATAATACGTTTTGTTATTGATAGGGCCTCATCCAATAGTTTTAGCTTAATTCAGGGGTACCCCAATGTTCCGTTCTTCCTCCTTCTATTTTCCTTATCTTTCTGAATGGTCAAACCATCAGTCCCATCGTCACAGATGACAGCAACATTTGTCATTCATTTTTCTTCAATAGTAGACTAAGCCTTTCTGAGGTTTGGGGACAAAAGGCGGACAATGAATGACTCAATCAAGACCTGTTAACAATCTCCAAGTGGGTTAAAGCGAATAGGTTTGATTTTAATGCGCAGAAGGTTCAATGTTGCTTACTGACGAATAGGGCCTTGGATTCAACAATGTCATCTGTAGGTATGGATGGTATAGGTATTGAGGAATCGGATACTCTTGATGTTCTGGGCATGAGAATTCATTGTGATGTTCATTGGAACGAGCATGTTTTTTAAGTGTCGAAAGAAGCATTCAAGTATCTTGGTTCTTTAAAACGGTGCAAAAATTCCATCACTCTTTCTAATCTCCTTAAAATCTATACCACTTACATCCGACTGCATTGCTGAGAAAATTCGTTTAGTAGTCGAACTAGCGCCATGTTGAATAAACTCCCTGCACAAGACTTTTCCTGACAGTTACAATCTACTACTGGCCCGCTTCCTCCTTCCTATAACCTATTTTCCTGACATCAACACAATGTACTGCATCTGTAGGGGGCATCCCCTGAGTGTTGGACAATAATTAAATAAAAAAATTTATATATTTTTTTAACACAAATGAAGTATGATTTTTTTTGTATTAACATTAACTTTAGTTTGCGCTTAATTTTTTGTACTTTTTTTTACTTTAATGCTTTAATGCTCATGCATTCACTCAATGGATTCAATTAATGGATTTCTATGTATATAAGGGATATTGATGATATACAACTTTAAAATACCATTTTTTTAAATTAAAAAGTCGTATACTTTGTCTGAGTTTGGATTACTCCTACTATATGTGTATTATTAAACTACGAAATTAAAAGAAACTATTGAAACTACTTAAATTTTGAAAATTCAATATCAAAAAAATTAGAAATAATTGTAAGTACGAGTGTGTACTGACAAACAAAGTATTACAGATGTCAGTTTCAAATTAGCATCGACAATGACTTAAAAATATGCATCGGAATCAAATTTCAACTACATACTTGCTTCATCTGGGTATGTAAATTAAAACAACAACAACAATGAACTTCAACAAGAAAATTGTGAAAGTCAATCTATGAAATTTCAATTGTTTGTCAAGGTTTTCACAAATTTTTATTAATTTAAAACATATTGAGTTACAAAAATTAAAAAAAAAAAATATGACAACAACAACAGTAACATTTTGCATACCACAAGACATCATGGAGAGTTGATGATGATACATATTAAAATAAGGTGGCCATGTGTTGGAAAATTTTGAAAAGAAGTGTTACCGTCATTTAATTATCTTTGATTGCGGATAGATAATGTGATCAACTATTTTGAGATTTGTTTAAAAAGCCAAAGGATCCCTAGAACTGATAAGCGAAATTCTGACCTACATTTTGTATATATTTATTTATTTATTTATTTATTAATTTGGAATTCTATACACAAGACTAATGTCTCTTATTACAGTATAGAATTATTAATTTGGTGAAAAAAAAAATTGTACATTACAAATAATTTATAAAAAGAAAGAAAAAACAAATTACAATTACAAATACAATTATTAACTTAAATGTAAATGTAATATAAGTTTAATTTTGACTCAAAAAAAGATTAGTAATAATAGATTAGTAATAATAAAGTTTTAAAGTTTTACAAATCAAAGTTTTCAAAATGATCAAATGACAAAAGAGAAAAAAGAATTTTTATCCAATCAAACAATAAAGTTCAAAATAGTTAAATCGGACAGCACTAATGAAGAACTGTGAGCTGAAAATTAAATAACGACGTTTAAGAGGTATAATTCTGTTTCCTCTATTGATGTTCCGGCTCCTTAGTGTAGATTACCTTATGTAAAAATATTAAAGATCAGGTTTTGAGTAATTCATCAAACTGAAAACCATAGAGCTTAGCTGTTGTTATTGGTGAAATGGAATCATACCTTCTCTTGCCGTACACGTAACGTGTTATATTTTTAAATGCAGAGTTGAGTTTATCTCTGTTAGCAGCATCACATTCAGCAAACAATTCACATCCATACATCAGAATTGGCATTAAATAGGTTTTTGCAATAAGTGATCTAATATTGACGGGTGTGCAATGCTGCGTTGACCAAAGTGTTCTTAGCATCGAAAAAGTTCTACCACATGCATAGTTAATGTGGTCGGACCATGTAAGAGTATTGTTGAAGAAGATTCCTAGATTTTTTTGCTGAATTTACAGTTTCTATACATTCATTATTAAGATTTAGGTCAGGTATGTAAACAGCTCTATTAAATCGTGTTTGAATAACAAGGCATTTAGACTTCTTTGGATTTATGTTAAGTCCATTTGCTGTAGCCCAGGTATTAACCCTCTGAAGTTCCTCATTCAAAATTGTGATACATTGTTGAATCATAGAAACGTTACAGCTGATGTAAAGTTGTACATCGTCGGCGTACATTCTTACTTTACAATACTGAAGTTGGTTCGGAAGATCATTCGCATAAAGAGAAAACAGAAGAGGGCCTACAATTGATCCTTGCGGAACACCTGTTCCAACTGGCTGTAATTTAGATCGGGTTGAAATACTTTGAACAAACTGATATCTATTATCAAGATATTTCGATATTAAACGTGTGGCAGTAGTTGAGAAACTGAAAAAGTTTTTAAGCTTATAGCATAAAATATTGTGATCAACAGTATCAAAAGCTTTCGAGTGATCTAATAGTATTAAAAAATTTGTCATCCCTGCATCAATCTCTTTCCCTATATCCTTCGCTACATCTATCAAAGCAGTAATACAGCTATGTTTTCTTCGAAAACCGGACTGACGATCTGTTAATAGATGGTATGTATTTAGATAAAGTGATATTTGTTCGTGAATGATTCTTTCAAAAGCTTTAGATAAAAATGGTAATATTGCAATTGGTCTATAATCAGATTTCGTTTTGGGTATTGGGATAATTTTTGAATTTTTCCATTTAGTAGGATGGCAGCTAGTACTTATAATGCTATTAAATATATGTGTTACGAATGGCAAAATTTGAGGGAGAAGAATTTTGAGAAATTTAGGATGAACTTCGTCCGCTCTAACAGCATTTGATTTAATAGACATACAACTTTTCAAAACAACAATCTCATTCACACAATCAAAACTAAATTGGTTAATTTGAGGGATCAAAGTGATAAAAAAAAGTAATTATTGTAGTAACTCATGTCTGCTACCACCATAGGAATATTAACGAACTGTTCATTTACAACGTCAGGATCAAGGAACACCGGTTCGTTTTTCATATCTTTGCCGATGCCAATTTCTCTAATCGTTTGCCACGTTTTTCTGGATCCTAAGGCTGATGAGAATTTATCGGCGTAGAAATTCGATTTAGTTTGCTTAATCATCTTGCGAGTTTCATTTCTTGCAGCACAGTATTCAATATGTAAATTTGTCGTTTTAAACTTTTTCCAGCGAGAGTAAGCGAGGTCTCTTCGATTAATGGATTGTTGTATTCTATATGAGAACCATGGATTTTTCGTTGGACGTATTATATTAGTTTTTAGTGGTACTGATTGATTAAACAAATTTAGTATATTGCTTTCAAGGAATGATAGTTGATCATCATCATGTAATATATTTGTTGCCAATCAATTTTAGAAAATTCATCTTCAAGAAATGAGTAGTTTAATTTCTTGAAATCACGAATGAGTGGGAACATGCAATTTAAAGTTATACGTCATAAAAACTAGATCATGTTTGGTAAAACATTGTGTGTATCACTTACAAAGAACAGGTCCAGTAAGGTGCTGCTATTAGATGTAAAATGAGTGGGTGTAGTTGTATTGGGAGATGTAAGTCCTAGCAATGTCATGCTAGTTATAAGGCTAAAATCGGTCAAGATATTGCAGTTGAAATTGCCAGCGATGACAATATCATCATACATTAATATTTGATTCTCAACAACTGTTAAAAATGATTTCATGCATACATTTTTATCAGGCCGATATACGCAGCCAACTAGTAATTTACTTTTCTCAGAAATGATCTCAATGAACAAATATTCGATCAAATCATCAGAACCTGAATAGCATAAAATATTAAATACTATGCCCTTTCTCACATAAATAGCAACGCCGCCTGCATATCTTAATCTGTCGACTCTTAGTAGGACATATCCATTTAAAGAAACTGATAAGTTAGTGTCATTGGAGTCATACCACGTTTCCGAGACACGTATAACATGTATACCACAGTTTTCAAAAATAAATCTAAATTCGTCCATCTTGTTTCTCAAACTTTTAGCATTAATATGGCAAATCTGCACATCATCATCACATTGTTTGGTCAAGATTCTGATCATTTTTGCTGTGCCATATTTGGAATTTACCCTGATGTTATTGAGATTGTGCATTAATATACACGAGTAACTGGAGTAAAATAACCCACAAATTATCACAAAAAGTAATATTTAAACAAGCCAATAAAAGCATTATTATACTAAAGGTGAAATTAAGGATATAAAAAATTAGATTTAGATAATAAAGAAGGTATAAGAAATTTTTACAGTTAATAAAATTATCAAAACAAATCAAGATAAATTTGTGAAAAGTTAAAAATTTTAATGAAATAAGTTGTGGTAAAGAATTTACATTATATAACATCACCACTTTGGTGATTGATGGAAAAGGAAAAACTGTCGGCTTCCTCAGGTGGACGAAACAAGAAATTAAGATAATCAATTTCATCAATACGGATTACCTGGCTGTCAGCGGCTTTCTTCACATATACCAATCCACGCATTGTAAAGGCACTATGAATTTGATTATCCTTTTTCATACGTACTGCTTTACGAAAAATTTGGTAATTGGACACCGTGAGGCTTTCATTAATGAAAAATTTATGGTTTGAACTGAGGCCAATATGATTTAATGTAATGTATTTGTCGTGAGAAAGGAGAAAAATCCCGATTAGAATGAAGAAATTTGGAAGTTCTTTGATCTGAAGTAATATTTTAACACTGATGTTAAAGATGGCTGGTTAATGTCTCCGGTCCATGTTCTTGGTGAAGTTCGACGTCATCAACAAGTCACTAACGGAAAATCGAGGTATCTCTTGGGGCATGTTCGGCAATCTGGAAGCACTATCATACACAGATGATATTGTATGTCTTAAACTAACAAGCTGCAGGAAGAAAGTTTGAAGAAAGATACTCGGATTGAATTGGTGCTGAGCGCAATAGTAGTTTTAGCCACATACTCACTTATGACTCCGTAGCATAGTGGACAGCTAGCAGTTCGGTGTTAAACCAACTATACAAGGTGCAACACTCAGTATATATTGGAGTAACCAAAGCGATATGGACCTGTCCTCTCTTAATGCTTTACTACATCTTATTTCCATTGCTTTATTACATATTATTCCTGACGTATACATACCTCTGTTGGTAGTGCAGTGCGATTGACAGGCTTCTCAATTGGTTAACACAAAACATAAGGCTAATACTGCACGATGTTACACCTCGACTGATACCGAGAGTTCGCCTCAGTTCAAGTTCTCTGCTAGAAAAGTTTAGTACAGCGATGACGCAACGGAAGGGTATGGGATCCACATCTTCAGTGATGGCTTAAAGGTTAGTTGCGGTATTGGAGCACGTCTCTTTTCCATTGATTATAATATTCAGCTTCCTTACAGACTACTGTGCGATGCTAGTTTCTTTCAGATGGAGATTCTGGCGATCAGGGAAGCTTGTAGGTCTCGAATGTCGAGCTGTTCTTTTCTCCCTCGTAGGATAGTGTGAGGAGGAAGTGTCAAAGCTAAACCATCTCTCCATGATTACTGTAATAAAGGTCTCCGACCATAGGAAATTTTAAAGTAATGAACAGATCGACAAACTCGCAAGGACAGGTTTAGCTCTTGATATTTCTTCCGCTACCTTGGTCACAACTCCACTGAGAATCATTAAGGGAGGAATCGTTTCTACATCTATGTCACTAGTCCATAAGTCTGCAAATGACATTTCGAGACTAACAGCTATATTGTCACTGGTTGATCGTTAAGCAAGCGAAGAAACGCGGACATCAACAAAATAAATATTTTCACAGCTGTGGTGGAGAGGAGCCAGCATATCATCTCTGCGAGTGTGCAGATTTATGTAATATCAGACATAAAATGATGAGCTATCTGTCATATTGGAAATAGATCTTATCTATTATAACAATATTTTAGACTGGTACCGACGCAATTTATCTTTCAAGTGGTGGGTTTTCTAAATGAAATCAATTGGACGAAAGAAACGAAAACGCCAAATGGGCGTATCTCATCCAGCATGAATAAGGCCGGAGAAAAATACTCCCAAGTCCAAAAAATATGAATAACTTACACATAAACAGTCAAAACTAAAATCGAAATATACAATTCCAATATAAAGTTAGCCCAGCTATACGGCTGAAAACTGTGGACTTTAACATCCAAACATAGTGCCGGTTTATACATGAAAGTTTTCTTGCTGAAAGTCATGAATTTATAGGTAAGACGGGAGAGAAGAATGGCGGGGGTACATACTTTCCTGTACTCTGAAATTATCTTTTGTTTCTTGCTTCGTAATTATCAAAGTGAAGTTATTTTACGTTTTCTTTCAATTTCATGTTCGTTTGGGTTAAGAAAGATAATAAATTGAAATAAAATTTATTTTAATGTAATAAAATGATAAAATAAATGATAAAATGATAAAGTAAACATGAAAAAATCTTTAATTTCAATACAAAAATTTTAGTGTGTAGACACGGATGAAAGTTTAAAAGAGAATTTCAAACAGTTTCAGAAAGAAAAATTTCATGTGTAAACCGAGACATAGTAACAGCTACCGGTCTTTCGCAATGGGCTCCACCCGGAGTTAAAAGAAATATACTTTTATATGCAAATATACATTTTATGCAACAAATAAATTTGATTAACAAAAATGCAGGGACCGTAACAGTTCCATATTTTATCGTGAAAGTCACAAAATATAAATTATCAACATTGCTTACTTGAATCAGTTCTCCGAGATTTAATTCTATATGCTTTTTGTGTTAAAAAGTTTCAAAATAACTCTTATTTTCGGTCCCTGTTTTTAAAATTTATCAAATGATTTTTAAGCACGATTTTCAAAATAAGCCTGAGTTGAATGAAAAACAATAAACTCTTAAAAACTTCTGAAATGTTTCTGGTTAAGCAAAACTTTTTTAGTATAAAATTCCATTAATGACTAAGAAATCACTTGGAAAATTTCTACATTTAATTGAAAAGAAAACTGAATTTCTCTTTTCCAAATAACAACTTTAGAATAGCAAAAAGAAAAACACCAATATCGTAGTATGTTGATGTGCCCCTAGGGGCTTTTTTCGTAGCAGACTAATCAAACTAAAACACCATAATCAAACCTGCGAGATCAAAGCACTCTATTGGACGCACAATATTAACAAGTTTTTCATTAAGTTTATCACCATAAAATACATTAAACGATAATAATGCGTTCAAACAATATGATCGAAAAGTATTCGGTGCAAAAAAAAATTACATGAAAGCAAGGTTCAGAAAATACACACATGAAACACACAATGTTCTGTTCAAAAGCAGCCAACACATATCTTTATTTTCATATCAATTATGTGCGTTTCTAAATTTTCTACGGTGCCCAACACAATCATGACTGTGTTCGTTTTAATATTTCGTTATTTACACGAAGATTTATGTATCACGTACTTTTTGCTTCGATCACACATAAACCACACATATTGGAGTGTTGCTTTAATTGAAGTTCGTGTTCTGGTACGTGTACTGAAAAAAAAAACAGAACATGTACAATAAACAGGTTCGAGTTCAGTTATATTTTAAGTCGTGTTGTGGCTCGTGTACTAAGAAAAAACAGAACATGTACAATAAACAGGTTCGAGTTCGGTTATATTTTAAGTCGTGTTCAGGCTCGTGTACTAAGAAAAAACAGAACATGTACAATAAACAGGTTCGAGTTCAGTTATATTTTAAGTCATGTTCTGGCTCGTGTACTAAGAAAAAATAGAACATGTACAATAAAGAGGTTGGAGTTCAGTTATATTTTAAATTCGTGTTCTGGTTCTTGTACTACAAAAAATTGAAACACCAATTCGCGATCTGATACACCCCGATAAAAACGACAACAATTGTTTCAACCAAATTTATTAAAACTTTATTGACCCTTTCTTATGACTTACATTGCAAATTGTTTACAATTGTTAAATATTTTAAAATTTTATTGGCCATTTTTTTGTGATTTACGTTGAAATTATTTACAATTGTTTTTATTGACTGGTTTTTATTTTAATAAAATATGGTAATAAAATACTTAAGACACAAAAACTGCACACTGCACTTAAATCTTTCTTGCAGGTTTCAATCAGACGTGCAAATTTTTTCATTTCGCTTTTGTTGTGTCTTATTTCTGACTTTCTGGTTGAATTTTCCGTTTATAGTAAAATTTCACGGCGAATATTTTAATGGTGTTTTTTGCTCTTTTTAAAAGAAGGACAAAAAAGACCCATACCTTGAGGAGTTAGAGGGTTAACACATTCTACAAAAATGTTCTCCTTAACAGATCACATAAATATGTTGACCACATTTTATACCTAAAATGTAAGGGTCACATGGTTTATTATGCCGATTAGCAATAAAAATGTGCCTGAGCTGGAAAACTTTAACCCCCTTCCTCAAATGAAATTCAGATGTAAACTTTCAAAACGCCGATATACGTGTCTTTTTTTGTCTCCTCCATCAACATTTATAGGCCGGACCTTCTAATTTTTTTTCGTATGGTACAGTGTTATTAATTTCATAAAATTATCATTCATAATTATGTCTGGGTTTTAATAGCTTGGAGCTAGGCACCTGAAAAAAACCTTTCCTTAAAAAAGTAAATTTTCTTAAAAAGTAAATTTTCTTAGTTTTTTTTTTCAAAAAAGGAAATTTTTTTTTAAAGTGCATTTTCTTTAGAAAGTTCTTTTTCTATAGAAGGAACCTTTTCGTTAAAAAGTACTTTTTCTTAATAAAGTACATTTTCTTAAACAAGTACCTGTCCTTTAAAATGTCCTGTTCTTAAAAAATTAATTTGCTTAAAAAGTACATTTTCTGAAATGTGAACCTATTCTAAAAGCAGTAATTTTTCTAAAAAAAGGACTTATTCTTAAAAAAGTACTTTCCATAACAAATTTACCTCTTCTTAAAAAAGTATATTTTCTTAAAAAAGTACATTTTCTTAAAAAGTCAATTTTCTTTAAGAAGCACATGTTATTTAAAAAGTATATTTCTTTAGAAAGTACCTCTCCTTAAAAAAAGTTCTCTTCTTTTAAGAAGTAAATTTTTTTAGAGAAGTACATTTTTTATTTATTACATAAAAAAGTACATTTTCTAAGAAGTAAATTTTCTTTAAAAAGTAACTTTTCGTAAAAAAATACGTTTTCTTAAAAAAGTTTCTTAAAAAGTACATTTTCTTAAAAAATGACGCCTTTCTTAAATAATCGACTTTTCTAAAAAAAGTTCCTCTTCATAAAGCACATTTTCTTAAAAAAGTTAATTTTCTTAAAATTTTACCTATTCTTTAAAAAGTACATTTTCTTAAAAAGTACCTGTTCTTAAACATTATATCTTCTGAGATAAGTGCCTATTCTCAGAAAAGTAAATTTTTAATTTTCTTAAAAAAGGTGTCTTTTCACTAAAAAGTACCTTTTGTTAAAAAAGTGCATATTCTTAAAAATATAATTTTCTTAAAAATGTACTGTTTCTCTAAAAAGTACCCTTTCTTAAAATAGTGTTTTTTCTTTAAAAAGTACCTTTTATTAAAAGAGTACCTTTTCTTTTAAAAGTACGTTTTGTTAAAAAAGTACGTTTTCTTACAAAAGTGCCTTATTAAAAAATTAAATTTTCTTAAAAAAGTACATTTCCTTAAAAAAGCAAATTTTCTTAAAAAAACACATTTTCTTCAAAAATATATTTTCTTAAAAATTTGCCTTTTGTTTAAAAAGTACCTTTTCTTAAAAAGGCACCTTTTCTTTAAAATGAAAATTTTCTTAAAAAAGCATTTTTTCTTAAACATTATAAGATATGTACCTATTCTAAGAAATGTACTTTTCTTAAAAATGTACTTCTTTAAAAAGTACCTTTTCTTAGAAAGTACATTTTCCCAAAAGGTAAATTTTCTTAAAAAATACATTTTCTTAAGAAAGTGAATTTTCTTAAAATTGATCTTGTCTTAAAAAATTACCTTTTATTAAAAAAGTAAATTTTCTTAAAAAACACTTTTTATTAAACAAGTAAATTTTCTTAAAAAAGTAAATTTTCTGAAAAAAGTAAATTTTCTTAAAAAAGTACCTTTACTTAATAAAATTTTATAAATGAAAGGTATTTTTCTTAAAAAGTTACTTCTTAAAAAAGCTAATTTGCTTTCAAAAGTAAATATTAAAAAATTACCTTTTCTTAAAAAAGTATCTTTTCTGAAAAAGCAACTTTTCGTAAAAAAGTATATTTCATTAAAAATTAAAAATAAGTAAACTGTTATCACAAACTTTTTACACTCTAAGCAACAGAGATGCATCGATAATAAAAAAAAGGAAATACTTTTTGAATACAGGGTAATTCTTACCAACAAATAAACACGATTTTGTCAATTATTTTTTAAATTTCAGCGCAACAGGTGAAAATAGTTTTTTATGCGTAATTTTTTTCTATTTTTATTTTGAACTCGTATTTTGCCACTAAAAAACTGATGGATAAAAAAATGTGTGTCTGGCAAAACAATTTTTTTCGTCTGTTTAGTGTGTAAATTCATAACTGACTTTTGAGTTGCAATAATGCTGAAAAGTGGTTTCGGTAGTCAATTATTGGGGACAATGATTTTATATACGCACATACACATACGACCTACCTCACTATGACTACGCGCGGTACGTTGCACGAGTATCTACTTTGTCTACGAGTAGTTTTATGGGCATGATCATGTTTGCAAATATACTGGCTGGGTGTGGATAATCATAAAAAACAAAAATAATAATGTTAATCACAAATCAACGATAGAAAGTTTGTTCACACTTTGGGAATATCCGTTTTTTGAACTTTTTTTGTGTGTTCGAAAAATATTTTTACGTATTTATTCGCTCAAAAATAAATTAAAATGTGTTGGGAAACCAAATAGCGATTAGTTGAACAGAACGAGATTTATTTCTAGTCAAATTTTATCAGTGAACTGAAAATGTTTGATTGTTTCCTTAATTTAGATTTGATTACAGTACTTCTCGCTTATAGTTGCACAACTATAGTTGCACAACTTTTGTGGACTATAAGCGATTTAGGATTATAATTTTTTATAAGCCATTTTATGGATTATAAGTGAATCCTGATATAATCCACATTTTGGACTATATAAAAATTATTTTCTTAAAAAAATCACTTTTTTAAACAAAATAAAAGTTTATTTAAAAAATAACCAAATACTGATTTAAATTAAATTAATAGTTTAAACAAAAGCCTTTATTATTAATTAATTCAAATGCCTTAAAAGCTTATAATAAAAAACAACAACGTAAATAATTTAAATGCTTCATGGGCTTAAAATATGAGATTCATTTTAAGTCTTTGGATGACTAAATCAAACACAACATTTTAATCAATATCATAGTTTCTATATGAAATATAAATTGCAAAATGTTGATAATTTTAAAAAGAATTCTGTTATCTTAGATTGTTCTTTTTTAAAGAAGCTTTTACAAAAAATGATTTTATTTTTTCAAAAATTAAGTTTTGCTCCATTTCGTTGTCAGAACAAAATTTTCTTATAATTTTAATGGAATCTAAAACTTCTATTGGAGTAATTTTGTTTGTTGGCAATGAAAAACTTCAACAGTAGAATCATAGGGATCTAAAACATCAAAATTATTAAGATATTCTTCATTCGATTTGCCCGGAGCCCCATTGTCCAAAATATCAGCATCACTCAAGATTCCATGACAAATATGCTCGTCATCGCAATATTGATATTCTGAGCAAAATGTCAAAAGTTCGCTTACACAATTTTACTCCTCTTTAATCTCATGAATATCCCTATTATTGTTAAAACCTGCCTGAAATAGCACATAACTGCTTCCTAACAATGATCTGCCTATATTGTTGCTTAAATGAGTGAATTATTCCAACACAATATAGCAGATTTTAATGTTTTAATTCTTGCACCAATTGCACCTTACATAGGAATCTATAATACTAATAGACAAGGCGATTTCTTGTGACCGATGTAAGTTTCACAATTTTACCCTGATTTTGACAAAAAGTTTATCATTTGAAAGACATTTCTTTTTAGCTGTTACCAAGATTCACAGATTTTCATCGTCTGGAATATTTTTTTGGAGTTATGATCGTTTAAAGTTGCTACTAACACATACATAAAATTATACAATGCTATGTGTGTGTTTATTAAATTTGTTAATGTGTTTGTGTTAATGTGTTGGGTTTGTTTTCTTCATTTAAAATGAGTTGAATTGTGAAGCATACCTTTAGGGTCTTTATTAAATGAAAAAATAAAATTTAATAGAATTTGCACTCCAATTTCGAGTGCTGGAATCTGCTAGTAACAGTAAATCGTTTTTTCAAATGCGCCGTATTGATGTAAGAGACATTCCTAGCTGAGCAGAATGCCTTCTGGTAAATGGTTCTGGTGTTTCGTTGACACGTTCAATATTTTCCGCAGTTCGAAGCAAATCTCTTACGGTGCCATGTTGGTGGTGACGATCAACTAAGCAACGGACCATTGCTTCAGAGGGCGCAAAATAATAAAAATAATAAATAATAAAATTCTATTATTCTGGTTCTTTGTTCAGTTGTAAATCTCTCTATTATTCTCCAGGTGTTATTTATATAATCTGAAAAAAGAAAATAAAAAATATATAAACGAAAAAGTTATTAAATTTTTAAACCCCATGGTGAATGCAGAAACCGGTTAACCGTAACATAAACTCCGGTTTTCAGATAACAGCGGTTGAGAAAAAAATTAAAAATAAATATATTAAAACTAGTTGATTGTGTGGCGCCTAGGCGCCCGTTTAAAAATTATGGATAAAATAAACAGTTTAAATTTAAATACACGAAAAATTTATAATAAATTAAATTTCTTTTAATATAGTAGTAAATTGAAAATTATATTGTTACATATGTACATATGAAAAAAGATTGAGTTTGTAGAAATTGTGTACATAAGTATCAAAACAGATAAGAAATATTTGGCAAAAAAGTTTTTCAATTTAGAATCTCTTGAAAAACTATATTTCGTGTGAAAAATCGTTGGTCATTTAATAGTTTTCCTTGCTGTGGGTTCTATTGAATACGTATCTTAACTTGGCTTGCAACTTTTGATCGTGACAAAGCCACATACAGTTGGCCGTGTGAAAATACCGCGGTCTCCAAATTAATGCCAACGTAATCAAATGACTGGCCTTGAGCCTTGTTTATGGTAATTGCGCATGCAGGAATTACTGGAAACTGGCGGCGTTTTAATATGGAATTAGAACCGTATCGTTTTGGTCAGCGTTACAGAATCAGTCAGTCTCTCAGTCAGTCAGTGAGTCAGGGATCAGCGTAAATATATTTTAGATATTACCCGGCCTTCACACGTTAAATTTTTGGCTATCAGGTTGTAATGCACTCATACTTTTTTACTCTTTTTTACTAAACAATCATACGTTTCAATTCTCTCTTTCAATTTTTCAATGGAACAGTTACTTAACAATTTTTTGACTATTGTATGTGTGATCAATTTGACTTGAACGTGGGAAGGCCGGGTAAAGTGAGGAGATTGGAGATTCCAAAAAATATTAAAATTTAATACAATGGAGTTCACTTATAACGAACCCTGGTTGTAATAAATTTTTGTTTGTAGCGAAGATTTCTTCGGTTCCAAGAGTTTTAATCACATTTTTCATACAAATTGCTTGTCTTATAGCGAACAGTGGTTACATCAAACTTTTGACTTTAACAAACAATTTTTTTTTCCACTTCAGAATTTTCCTATATTATATATATTTTTAAAAAATTAATTTTAATTTAATTTTATTTTAATTTAATTTTAATACAAAACAAAAACTTCGATTTTCAAATGAAGTTTTGTAAAAGGTCCTTTTATGTATATTTTCGTAAAAGTTTGCCAGTAGCCAACCTTTCCTTTGTACTTTCTGCTTCTATACATAAGGAGTTTTTAATATTATATGATTTTAAAAAAAATATTTTATTTTGATAGAAACTCGGTAATTTAAGTCTTATTAAGACAAACTATTAATATGGATCCTTTTAATAATTTAATTTACGTTTTATAACTTTTTAAAATGCATCAAAATAAATAAACTTATTCAACTAAAAAAAGTTTTTAAACCTTTCGGACAAAATAAAAAAATTACTACGGTTATAACGAACTTAGTCTATAACGAACTAATTTGGCCGGTCCCGCCGAGTTCTTTATAACCGAACTCCATTTTACTGTAAAAAAAAATAGGATAGCATAGAAAAATAAAACGTTTTAGAGCAAGTTTCCTAAAAGTTTCTTAAGCGGGGTAAGGTTTTAAAAGTTAAAAAAAAGTCGTATTTTCATAATTCTTTTTTGAAGATATGAATAACGTTGGATAATTTATTTCATATATACGTTATAGCATAACATTTGAGGAATCCTTGAGAAAAATTTCAATTAAAAATTTTAATAAATAAGTCCGTGACAGGGAATCATAACTCATCATAACTCTCGTTACCGGATGATGTGAAATTTAAAAATCGAAATGCGTTTCAAAATTGACATGTTTCCTTAGGTAGTGACGAAGGGTTTTTTACAATTTTTTTTTTGCAGCAATTTTGAAGTGAAAAACGATTTTTGCTATACAATTTCGGAAATTTGTTGTTAAAAAAATTCTTCGTGGTTACCTGATGATTTATGTGTAGATATAGTGTCTGAAATTTCAAAAGAATCGGTCAAGTAGATTTTGAGTTATGATGTTCACGGACTTCGAACATTTATTTGCGAAAAAATCGGTTTAAAGTTTTTTAAAAACTGATTTATATACTATATACCGTATGAGGCCGGTCGCAGGAAAAGCTGTATCTTCTTAAGTTTTGCTCTGATTTACTTAAAATTTTGAAACAACACGCTCGACATGTTGTGCATTCAGAAAAAGGTTTTATAACCTAGCACCCCTTAAGGAAGTGCAAACACCAAGCCACCTACACAAAAGAGGAAAAAATATTTCATATTTCATCATACATATAGACTGAAAAAACATTTTTTGCAAAGTTATCTATAAATCTAAAAAATAAAAAATAAGGGCGTATTAGTTTTACTTAAAAAAAAAAACTTATTATTCCAAATCGCCTGTAATTCTTCCATGATAATTTCAATAAATTATTCAAATTAAAATCTTAAATATACCTATTTACGTAATTTATGGTTGTCTAAATTTTTTGAAAGCAAATTATGCAAAAATTAATATTTTGAGTGAAAAAAAAATTATTTTCCCACCTCTCTTCTGAAATTACAATTTAATATAATTATGCAAAGTTAGAATAAATAATTTAAATTTTAAACCTAATATTCCACTATTTTTTCAAGTGCTTTTCAATACAGAGCTTTAAACGAAATCATATGTTGGACAACAACAAAATCCACATTGAAGATCTCTTTTTTCTCAAATATTTATTAAAAAAGCATACTCTTTGGTAAGTGCTGGCCATCAGAGAACCTGAGCGAAAGCACTCATAACAATACAAAACAATTTTGAGATGAAAAACAAAACAGACAAATGGAAAAGTTTAGTTTGATAAAATAAGTATGTATGCATATCGGACGACGTTAAATGAGAAAAATAAAAATGTTTAAAATTTCATCCATTACTTTTTTGCAGAATTTTTTTATTGACCAACAAAGGGAATTTAAAGAATTTGAATAGATATTAGTTTTTTTTATGCATTTTTTGCGTTCAAATTATTCCATATGTAACACGAAATATGCATATGTAGTGCTATTGTTGTTAGCAGTGCTGCCAATTTTGACAAATTATTGTAATTTCAACGATTTTTTAATTTGTTAAAATGATTTGTTAAATTTGTTAAAATGATGATTAAAGATTTAAAATTTTCAGTAGTATAAAAATTACGATTTCAAGGGTTAACAATTAATGGGTTGCTTATCGAAAATTGATATTTTTTATTCAGTGTAAATGTATATTACAAAATATGTATAGATTTAATTCTGGGTCAAGTCGTTTCAAAACGGAAATACCTTGAATAGCATTTCCATTTAAGATTTAAGTTTTAATTACGGCGATACTTTAAACCTATATTATAAGTTTCAGCTATGATATATATGAATAAAATTATTTAGTTGATTGCTGTGTTAAATTTTTTTCGTTGAAATTTCATCACTAATACATATAAATAACCAATGCTGTAATAATATTCGTAATATGAATGATATAAATAAATTTTATTGTTTCGAGTTTTATAAGCGGTAAAATTTTCTTGACAATTTCTTGTTTTAAAAATGACGATTTTGGCGATTTAGTTTCCAAAATTGTCGATTTTCAAAAGATTTTATTAGCAGCACTGGTCGGTAACAAAGAAGAGAGAAAATTGTGTGTGGTTTTGTATAAAATGAGAAAGATTAAATTTTGTTTGTGTATTTCGCATAGCCTTGTATGGAGTGCTATGTGTGTGTATTATTTCAGCGTTACAGAATCAGTCAGTCAGTCAGTGAGTCAGGGATCAGCGTAAATATGTTTAAGAAGATAAAAAGATAATTCGGACAAAAATCGGGTTTAGGTCTATGACATACTATTGCAGAACTTAATGCTTTTACATTAAATCGCTTTAAATAACCGGTTCTCGAAAAAAACCCGGTTTTTTTGGTAATCCGTTTTGCATACAAAGTTCAATTTATTTTATTTTTTTTTTTATTTTTCCCATTATTTTTTTCCTGTTCTTTTCTTTATATTTCAATTACATAATTAAATCAATTGTGCTAAATTTCTTAAAGTTAAAACTTAAGATTTTTAAACTCTTTCTTTTAACTCATACTCTCTGTCTGTCTGTCTGTCTGTCTGCCATTTGTGGACCCCATTTCCCCTTATCCAATTGATTTGAAACTTTGCCCGAAGTCTTGTCCTGACTACAGATTAATTTTGGGGTAGTCACGCACAGTCACGGATTGATCTAAATGTCATTTCCCCTCGTCCGATCGATCTCAAACTTGGTCCATACACTTGCTGTGAGAAAAAGATTAACTTTGACTTAGTCACGCGCAGTCACTCATGGTCACGCACAGTCACGGAGTGATCTAAATGTCATTTCCCCTCATCCGCTCGATCTCAAACTTGGTCCATACACTTGCTGTGAAAAAAAGATTAACTTTGACTTAGTAACATTCAGTCACGCATGGTGACTCACAGTCACGCAGTGATCTAAATGTCTTTTCCCTCATTCGATCGACCTGAAACTTGGTCCATTCACTTGCTGTGAAAAAAAGACTAACTTTGACTTAGTCACGCACAGTCACGCATGGTCACGCACAGCCACGGAGTGATCTAAATGTCATTTCCCCTAATCCGATCGATCTCAAACCTGGTCTATACACTTGTTGTTAGAAAAAGATTATCTTTGACTTAGTCACGCGCAGTCACTCATGGTCACGCACAGTCACGCAGTGATCTAAATGTCATTTCCCCTCATCCGATCGATCTCAAACCTGGTCTATACACTTGTTGTTAGAAAAAGATTATCTTTGACTTAGTCACGCGCAGTCACTCATAGTCACGCACAGTCACGGAGTGATCTAAATGTCATTTACCCTCATCCGACCGATCTGAAACTTGGTCGATATAATTGCTGTAAAGAAAGATCAACTTCGACATAGTCACGCGCAGTCACGCATAGTCACGCACAGTCACGGAGAGATTAAAACCCCAGTTCCCCTCATCCGATGGATCTGCAACTTTGTCCATAGACTTGTTGTGGCCAAAGATTAATTTTAAGATAGTCACACACAGTCACGCACAGTCACGGAGTTATTCAAAACTCATATGCATAAGGAAAGAAATAGTTTTAATAAAAACTTTGTTTTTATGGGTTCGATTATTTCGAGAAATAATAGATCTGCTCCTACTTTAACTAAAATCCATAATATTATCGATTAGAATTATTCAAAAGTAAGTATGATTGCAATATGTTGCCCTGTTATTTAGTAATTTTCTACCAATTTCCATACAAATAAAATTTTTTTTTCAACAATACCAAATTATATTATTTCTTCTCATACAATTCATTTTCATATGCAGGAATTTTTACAAGTTGCCATTGTATGTACCATTGTAAAATAACGTACGAATACAAGTTATTGCAGCATTCATTCATAATTTTTCGCTATTATTATTATTTTTTTTTTGGGTTTTAACGTTGCCGGTAATCATAGTTAGTGTCGCTTTCTGTAAGAAAACAGAAAAAAAGAAACAAAACGTTTTGTTTTGTTTAAGATTTATACACTTAGGAAAAAATAAAAGATTAAGCAAAACACTACATAAAGTTTTTTTAATTTAATAGAAAATTTCTTAACTGTCATTTCTCAACGTGCATTCATATCTTTATTGACAGCCTTATCTTCACATGTGAGTTTAACGAGAATTTAACGTATTGTTTTTTTTTGACTTCCTGGCTTCACATTAAGTTGTACATTTGTTTGGTTTTGAGGTCAACAACGGCAAATTGGCAGCACATCTTTGTGCAACAGCTCATTTAAAATATGCTGCTGCAAGCCATTTTCAATGACTAAAGAATCTGAAAAGAAGAAGAATTTTAGCTTTTTTAATGTTTATCATGGAATTGGTCAATGTTGTTTTTTTGAATCACCAGCCAGCCAGTATGTGGTCAAGACATGTTGCAAAAATATTGAAAAAACCCACTAACTACAATGATTATTGTTACTAGAATGTGTTAAAACAATCACACGGTTAATTGTTGATTTCCTATGAGAATTTAAAAATTTTTATAAATAAAAGAAAGAAAAAAACAAATCATAATGAAGAAAAAATTCAAGAAATTTTTCATCTGTTTTAACAAGAAATTAATGAGATTTATTTAATCTTTAAAAAAAAAATACAGTTTAACTTGAATTCTTAACAACACAAACACTTCTACCACCCCTAAAGGAGGTTACTTTGGCCCATTACGTTTTTATTGTTAATTTAATTTACTGCTCTTTTTCAAAATGATTGCGAACTTGAGTTTTTTTTTTTCAAATTTTGTTTCGATTGCCTTGGCTTACATTTATCTTTTCAGTATAATGTGATTTGTTATATATGGTTGTGAACTACTTCAATGATTATTTAGGTTATTCGAGTACGTTACTTTGTTTTCCATGTATGTACGATGAAAAATGTAACATTATTTTCTTACCTTAAAAGCTAAGCTAATTGCTACAACATAATGTCATTAACACTTGTGGTTGTTGTCATGTTTTTCGGCAACAATGAAAATTACCCACTTAGCCATGATACGAGTATTAAGTATGTGGAAGGTTTTCTTTTTTTTTTTTTTTAAAGCAACTATTGATAATTATAAATAAATCGTCAGTATGAATTTAAAAAAATCATACGAATTTTCTGTGATTTATTCAGAAGCAGAATGTGTAAAAAAAATTTTTTTTATAGAAAAATTAAAAAAATTATGTAGATTTATAAGTTTATGTAAAATCATACAAAATTAAGACTACAAAATATTAAAAAAAAAAAATAAAAAATTTATCATATGGAGAAAATTCTCCGAATTTTTTAAAATTAAAAATTAAAAATAAAAAATTAAAAATTAAAAATTAACAATTAAAAATTAAAAATTAAAAATTAAAAATTAAAAATTAAAAATTAAAAATTAAAAATTAAAAATTAAAAATTAAAAATTAAAAATTAAAAATTAAAAATTAAAAATTAAATATTAAAAATTAAAAATTAAAAATTAAAAATTAAAAATTAAAAATTAAAAATTAAAAATTAAAAATTAAAAATTAAAAATTAAAAATTAAAAATTAAAAATTAAAAATTAAAAATTAAAAATTAAAAATTAAAAATTAAAAATTAAAAATTAAAAATTAAAAATTAAAAATTAAAAATTAAAAATTAAAAATTAAAAATTAAAAATTAAAAATTAAAAATTAAAAATTAAAAATTAAAATTAAAAATTAAAAATTAAAAATTAAAAATTAAAAATTAAAAATTAAAAATTAAAAATTAAAAATTAAAAATTAAAAATTAAAAATTAAAAATTATAAATTAAAAATTAAAAATTAAAAATTAAAAATTAAAAATTAAAAATTAAAAATTAAAAATTAAAACTTAAAAATTAAAAATTAAAAATTAAAAATTAAAAATTAAAAATTAAAAATTAAAAATTAAAAATTAAAAATTAAAAATTAAAAATTAAAAATTAAAAATTAAAAATTAAAAATTAAAAATTAAAAATTAAAAATTAAAAATTAAAAATTAAAAATTAAAAATTAAAAATTAAAAATTAAAAATTAAAAATTAAAAATTAAAAATTAAAAATTAAAAATTAAAAATTAAAAATTAAAAATTAAAAATTAAAAATTAAAAATTAAAAATTAAAAATTAAAAATTAAAAATTAAAAATTAAAAATTAAAAATTAAAAATTAAAAATTAAAAATTAAAAATTAAAAATTAAAAATTAAAAATTAAAAATTAAAAATTAAAAATTAAAAATTAAAAATTAAAAATTAAAAATTAAAAATTAAAAATTAAAAATTAAAAATTAAAAATTAAAAATTAAAAATTAAAAATTAAAAATTAAAAATTAAAAATAAAAATTAAAAATTAAAAATTAAAAATTAAAAATTAAAAATTAAAAATTAACAATTAACAATTAAAAATTAAAAATTAAAAATTAAAAATTAAAAATTAAAAATTAAAAATTTAAAATTAAAAATTAAAAATTAAAAATTAAAAATTAAAAATTAAAAATTAAAAATTAAAAATTAAAAATTAAAAATTAAAAATTAAAAATTAAAAATATAAAAATTAAAATTTAAAAATTAAAAATTAAAAATTGGAAATTAAAAATTAAAAATTAAAAATTAAAAATTAAAAATTAAAAATTAAAAATTAAAAATTAAAAATTAAAAATTAAAAATTAAAAATTAAAAATTAAAAATTAAAAATTAAAAATTAAAAATTAAAAATTAAAACTTAAAAATTAAAAATTAAAAATTAAAAATTAAAAATTAAAAATTAAAAATTAAAAATTAAAAATTAAAAATTAAAAATTAAAAATTAAAAATTAAAAATTAAAAATTAAAAATTAAAAATTAAAAATTAAAAATTAAAAATTAAAAATTAAAAATTAAAAATTAAAAATTAAAAATTAAAAATTAAAAATTAAAAATTAAAAATTAAAAATTAAAAATTAAAAATTAAAAATTAAAAATTAAAAATTAAAAATTAAAAATTAAAAATTAAAAATTAAAAATTAAAAATTAAAAATTAAAAATTAAAAATTAAAAATTAAAAATTAAAAATTAAAAATTAAAAATTAAAAATTAAAAATTAAAAATTAAAAATTAAAAATTAAAAATTAAAAATTAAAAATTAAAAATTAAAAATTAAAAATTAAAAATTAAAAATTAAAAATTAAAAATTTAAAATTAAAAATTAAAAATTAAAAATTAAAAATTAAAAATTAAAAATTAAAAATTAAAAATTAAAAATAAAAATTAAAAATTAAAAATTAAAAATTAAAAATTAAAAATTAAAAATTAAAAATTAAAAATTAAAAATTAACAATTAACAATTAAAAATTAAAAATTAAAAATTAAAAATTAAAAATTAAAAATTAAAAATTTAAAATTTAAAATTAAAAATTAAAAATTAAAAATTAAAAATTAAAAATTAAAAATTAAAAATATAAAAATTAAAATTTAAAAATTAAAAATTAAAAATTGGAAATTAAAAATTAAAAATTAAAGACTCAGGTAGAGGGTATCAAAAAATTCGGCACAGCCGAATTTAACACTCTTACTTGTTTTTAATATAGTTTTCCATATTTTTAAAAATTTTTTTTTTTTAGAAAAATAGATAATCTCAGATTCTATGAAATTGTTTTCTTTAGAAAAATTCTCAGATTCAAATTTTTTTTTATATAAAAAACATTTTTCAAAAAAATTTTTTCGCAAATATTTTGAAAACTATTTCGTGTGGAAAAATATTTTTCCTTTCGAAATATTTTTCGATTTTGACAAATTTTCATCAGTTTTGGACAAATTTTTCTATATAAAAACAAACTAATTTCGTTTTTTTAAACAGAAAAATTCTCAGATTCTGATTTTTTTTTAGAATAATTCTCTGATTCTGATTTTTATCATATAAAAAACATTTTTATAAATTTTTTTTTTCGTAAAAAAGATTGAAAATTATTTCGTGCAGAAAAATTTATTGATTCCAAAAATTTTTTTCCTTTCTAAAAATTCTTAGATTCTGAAAGATTTTTTTATATAGAACATTTCTCAGATTTGAACAAATATTATTCGTAAAGAAATTTATCAAGTTCGAAAAAATTTTTCTTATATAAAAATTCTCAGATTTTATGAATTTTTTTTATGATTCTTACAAAAGAAAATTTCTCAGATTCTAACATTTTTTTTTTATTGGAACATGTTTCAAATTTAAAAAAAATTTTTTTATTAAAAAAAATCTTCAGATTCTGACATTTTTTAGTAGAAAATAATAGAATTTATTAGAACATTTTTCAAATTAAAAAATATTTTTTCATGATTGAGTTTGAAATTGTTCAAATGTTTTTACTTTAAATAAAGCAAAAGCATTAGTACATTTGTTTCAAAAATTGATCTATATTCTGCATGACAGGTTATACAGCTGTTTCGGGAAGAGTCACCAACCCTCATCAGTAACCCAAAGCAGTAGATAGTTTGTTTGGTAAAAAGTTAAATTCATATATATTTGCTGAAAACAACCAAATGAGAATTCAAGCAAAAGTTATACTATTTAAGCCTCTTCCAATATAACAAACTAAAATATAGAACAACTTTTAAACTTTGATCTTGAGCCTGAACAATTTCAAACTCAATCATTAAATTGATAAAGATCGAAAATAAGATTTTTTATTTTTATAAAAAATAATAAAATTAAAAAAAAAAAATATTTTTTCATTATAAAAAAATCCTCAGATTCTGAAAAAATTTCATTACCTAAACAATTTTCATATTCTAAAACTTTTTTCGTATTTTGAAATTTTTTTTAAAGAAACATCAAATTCTGAGATAGTTTTTCATATACAAAAATTCACAGATGCAACTTTTTTATATAGAATAATTTTAATATTGACGCATAGAAAATTTTTGAAAAATTTTTTCCCATGGTAAATTGTCAGATTCTGAAACGTTTTTTGTTTCGAAGAATCTGAGAATCTAATAGAATTTTTTTTTAGTTTTATTTAAAGATTTTGGTAAATTTTTTTGTATGGAATATGTACATGTATGGTTTTGAAATATTTTTAAATTCTGAGCTTTTCATATACATAAATTCTCACATTTTGGTCTTATTCTCATGATCTGAAAAAATTGTTGTCATATTCTAAATACTTATTTATATTTTCAAATTCCAACAAAGCTACAGAAAATTTTCATAGTCTGAATAATTTTTTGTATCAAAAAATGTATCAGATCTGTAAAATTTTTTTTTTATATAGAAAAATTTTCTTTTTTTTATAAATAAAAAATTTTTTAGATTCGATGAAATTTTTCATATAGAACAATTTTTAGATTTTGTCAAATTTTTTCTTTTAGAAAAATCCTCAGATTTTGAAAGTTATTTAAAAAACTTTTTCCATAGCATTAAAAGATTTTGAAAAAAATTTCGTGTAGAAAAATCTTTTGATTCCAAAAAATTTTTAGATTCTGAAAAAAAAATTGTTTTATAAAAACAATATTCAGATATTGAAAAATTTTATTATATTTATAAAAAATTTGATTTTCATTTAGAAGAATTATCAGCTTTTGAATAATACATATTCTCAAAAAAATTTTTTTTTCAGAATTTGAACAAAATTCCAATATAGAAAAATTTTCCTTATTTTGAAATCGAAAAATTCTCATATTCTATGAAATTTTTCGTATTGAAGAATTTTCAGATTCGAAAAAATTTTTTCTTTAGAGAATTCTCAGATTTTAAAGTTTTTTATATAAAAAACATTTTTAAAACACTTTTCTAAAAAATTTTTTCATAAAGAAGCATTATCAGATTTTGAAAAGTATTTCGTGTAGAAAAATTTTATGATTCCGACAATTTGTTCCTTTCAAAAAATTCTTAGATTCTGAGAAATTTCTTCAGTTTTGGACAAATTTTTTTAATATGGTTTTGGTGTTTTTTATTATTTTTTTTTTTTTTAGAAAAATGGAAAAATTCTGAGATTCTATAAAATTGTTTTCTTTAGAAAAATCCTCAGATTTTATATAAAAAACATTTTTCGCAAAGAAGATTTTGAAAAATATTTCGTGTAGAAAAATATTTTTCCTTACGAAAAATTCTTTGATTTTGACAAATTTTCATCAGTTTGGGACAAATTTTTCTAAAAAAAAAAATCTATTTTCTTTTTTTTTGTAAGAAAAATTCTCAGATTCTATGATTTTTTTTTTAAATTCTCTGATTCTGAAATTTTTATCATATAAAAAACATTTTTATAATTTTTTTTTTTGAAAAAAGATTTTGAAAAATATTTCGTGTAGAAAAATTTTTTGATTGCTAAAATTGTTTTCCTTTCAAAAAATTCTTAGATTCTGAAAAATTTTCTTTTGTATAGAACATTTCTCCCATTCAAAAAAAATTTTTTTTCGTAAAGAAAATTTATCAGATTTTGAAAAAATTTTTCTTATACAAAAATTCTCAGATTCAGCGAAATTTCACATATTGGGGTTCATTCATTTTGAGGTTCGTAGATAAGAAAATTTTTCATATTTTGACATTATTTTTAATGAAACATTTTTCCAATTTTAACAAATTTTCTCATATAAAAAAAAGGTTTAGATTCTGAAAAATGTTCATATTCTGATTTTTTTTTTATAGAATATATTTCATATTTTAAAGTTTTCTTCATTTATAAAATTCTCAGATTCTTACATTTTTTTTAAGTAGAACAAATTTCCGATTTTAACAAATTTTTTCATAAAAAAAAAATTCTCAAGTTCTGAAAATTCTTTTATTAGAACATTTTTCCAATTTAAAAAAAAGTTTATATATTCTGAACAAAATTTCATATGCAAAATTATCATATTCTGATTTTTTTTAAGAAACATTATCAAATTCTGAGTTAGTTTCTCGTATACAAAATTCGGAGATACAGCTTTTTCATATAGAATCATTTTTATACTTTAGTTAATATTGATGCATAGAAAATTTTGGAAGAATTTCTTCCTATGGAAATTCTCAGATTTTGAAAATTTGGTTTTGTTTAGAAGAATCTCAGAATCTAATAGCTATTTAATTTATAATTATTTTAATGTTTTTGTCATTTTTTTATACAGAAATTTTACAGTTCATAAATTGTTAATTTGTATACAAAAATTCTCAGGTTGTGAAAATTTTTAAATTCTGAGCTTCTAATAATATTGAAAAATTTTTTTCGTATAAAAAATTTTTCGTACCAAAAAAATCTCCAATTTTGACATATTTTATCATTTAGAAATTTGTTGTTAAATTTTTTCTATTTGCTACAATTTTACTTTAGAAATACTGTCTGATATTAAAAGTTTTTTTCGAATTAAAAAAAAAAATTTTTTACATCTGAAAATTTTTTCGTATTAAAAAAATTCTCAGATTTTGATATACATATATTGTTATTCAGAAATTTTTGGATGACTATATTCATTTTTCTCATATTCTGAAAAAAAAAATATAATAGAAAACATCAGACTCAGACTACAATTTTATGTATGGAAAAATTCTCAGATTCTGAAAATATTGTTTGTATAAAACTCTTATCGGTACAAAAATTTGTTTGTAACATTTTTCCCGAAAATTTTACATTAGACAAACTTTTTTTTTCTTATAGATAACTTATTCATCAGTACTCAAAGGCAGTAGATAGTTTGTTTGGTTACTGATGAGACTTAATGACTCGACCTGAATCAGCTGTATAATCTTTCATGCAGAATATAGATCAATTTTTGAAACAAATATGCCAATGTTTTTTGCTTTATCTATAATATTAATAGGCTAGGCGATTTCTTGTGACTGATGTTTTGTTCTACCATTTTATCCAGATTTTGACCGAATGTATATTATTCGAAAGGTATTATTTCTCAGCCATTTTGCGGATTTACAGATTTTTAAAGTTTTTCCTTCATTTTGAGTAAATTGCATTTAAAGTTGCTACTAACACATACATTAAATTATAAATGCTATATGTGTGTTTATTAAATTTGTTAATGTGTTTGTAATAAAAAGGAGTTTGTTTTTTTATGTTGATTTGTGAATTGGCTATAATTGATTAGCATACTTTTAGGGTTTTTATTTAATGAAAAAATAAAATTTCCTAGAATTTGCACTCGAATTTCGAGGGCTGGAATCTTCTAGTTTAAAGTGAAAGCATTTGATCTTGAGCCTGATTAATTTCTAACTAATCTCTAAAAATTATAAAGATTGAAAATAAGATTTTTTATTTTTATAGAAAATAATAAAATGTTAGCAAAATATTTGAAAAACAAAACAATTTGATAAATTTATAATAAATTAGTACAAAAAACACACTGAATTTTTAGTATTTTTAATAGGTGTTTCATTATTTTTGGCCATATCTTGGCATAATGACGCCCGATTTATTAAATTTTAAATACTAGCCTAACCGAAATAATGGCAAATAATATTATCTTAAGTTTACCCACACAAATGGTTTATTTTGTGAATGAGCGTGATTTCAATAGCCGGATGGACGGACAGACATACTGACGGACATCGCCATATCGTCTCGAGTTGTTATTATTATCAGGAATGTATATACTTTATGGGTCGCAAATTAAATTTTCAATGTCCCACAAACGAAAAGACAAACTGATATATACACTCTGTGCAGTGGTGTGGATGGTATAAAAATGTCCACACAAAATTACTCAATTTTTAAATAAAATATTTTCTTTTATTAAATTTTGAAATTTTTTAACTCCTCTCTGAAATTACCAGCAATAGTGTGTTGACAACAAATATTATGCTGCCTTTATATATAACTACCTCAAGCCATTTAAACATGTTAAAGAAAAAATAAACGTTATGATAAATGATGTGGTTTAATAGACTTGACGTTGTAAAAAAAACGATATAACAAAATCTAGAGTAACAGAAATTTTGAAAGTTTGTAATCAAATGTGATGGTCAAATAATGAAATGATTAGAAAAAGTATGATATAAATATAAATAAATTTTCTTAAAAAAAAATAAATGTTACAACATTTAAAACCATTCTTTGTCAAAAATATCTACAAATTAGAAAATTAAACATTATTATATCAATAAACATTGCAAACAAATCAAAGTTATCTTGTTAAAGCATCAACTCAAGCATTTAAATCATTTAAAGCAATCAATCATCAATTGAAAATCGTTTTTTAGTTGAGCAGTAAAGACCAATCATCGAAACATTTAGAGTGTTTTAGTTTTAAAGAAAGAAAAAAAAGGCCGCAAAAATCCAACATTAATTTAGAGTTGCTCTACATACAGATAGAAATAAAATTACTATATTTAAGTTTATATGTATATGTACTTTAATTCTTTATAACTACATACACAAACATGTACTTGTATGTGCAATGTAGTTACTCGTACTTTTGAAAATGTGTTGAAATGTTTAAGGCCTTAAGCGAAATACTGTTAAAAGTGCCGCATACTACATTTTTTTAAAAATATATTTTATATATATTTTTTAAGAAATTATTTAATTACTATGAATTTAAAACGTATTACTTAAAAGTTAACTTTGTTTATAGCCTCCACTCCAGTGTGCAGAGGGTATATACAAGTTTGTAATTCCGTTTGTAAAAATTAGAAAAAAATTTTGGACCCCATAAAATATATATATTTGTGATCCTTATAACAACCGGAGTTGATATAGCGATGTCCGTCTGTCCGTCTGTGGAAATCACGATGACGGCATCAATCGGGCAGCTAAGGTGCTCGTTGACATAAAAAATGATTTATTAGCATCTTAAAAAGTTTGCTATTTAAAATCGTCCAAATCGGTCGATTAGGGCCCGAGATTTGAATGAAGAACTAAAAAAAGTCTTGAAAAAATATAATTTTCTATGTTGTTCTTGCCACGATCACGCCCTCAATAGGATAGCTAAGGTGATCGTTTTTAGTGGGAATGATTCACCAAATTCATGGGACGATTTCTATTTCAAAAATCATTAAAATCGGTGGAACAGGTCCAGGGAAATTTCTGAAAAAGTAAAAACAAATGAAAAATATGATGTTTCTATATTGTTCTTGTTATTCTAAATGTTGTATTGTTATCATAGCTGGACTTGTTATTTTTGTGGTCGTTGTGGTAATAATATAATAAAAACCCACCCTTTGTACATTTTTTTATCAACTCTGGTAGAAAAATTTTAAAGTTTCCATTGTTTTGGCATCACTGAAATCTAGATCATTTCTGTCATTGCCACGAGCCTGCTTGCAAAGTTTCAGATCGATTAGGTCACGGGAAAGGGGTTAAAATCGATCCAAAATTTTTTCGACAAGCAGACACTACGAGTTAATATAAAGGGAGTAAAAATTCACCAACATCTAAAGCAAATAATGCTAAAATACCTAGTTGTTAATAAAAAGAAAACAATGTAAATTTAGCAAAAAAAAATTTTTATGTATTAATTTATTTAAAGAGAAAAACACAAAAATAACGTTTGATGTTGTATTTTTTGTGTGTAATATTTACATATACATACATACATATGTACATACACATATTAAATAATGCAAATAATATACACACACAGAAAAAAAATTCGCCAACCGAATTGTTTTAAATTTTGGCAACTGTATTTTTGATTGTATCAACAGAAATTAAATAGCAGCTAATAATTTTCTGTTTGCGATAAAGTATTTACTCTTAAGATAACAGAATTGTGATCATAATCAACTCGAAATTCAATTATCAACTCCAGCGCAATTCGGTTGTTAACAAATTCGATTGCCATAATGAATCTGTTTTCTGTGTGCATATATTATATACATATATGTATGTATGTATATCCATAGTAACTGCAGTATTTTGTTGTGGGGAAAATACATTTCTTTTGCATTAACAGAGTGTCACTTCATTTTGCTTAGCGTGACTATGCCACAGTAGATGGCGCCACAATTTTTGTTCTAATTAGCTTTGCAATAATTATTTCTATTTTAACATGAATGTCAATATTTTCAACTAGATATTATACAGAACAATGTTAAGAGTATACACGGGCTGGTCAATTATTTCATACGTATTTTCATTATTCTTTTACAAATATGAACATAAGTTTGGCATATTAACTTTTTATTGTCTTTACAAAATAGAGTTACCGAGTTCATCAATGATTTTTTTGCTTTCAAAACCGTTCTACATAGTTATATAGAATTATTATTCTGCTTTACCTACAAAATATCTGATTGCGATTACATCTAATTTTTAAAAATTGTTTATAATTACTAAAGCAGTATTGTTCACATAAATACAAAATTGCACTTTTTAAATTTTCCACTCAAATTTTAGAAAATATCAATTCTAAAAACCAAAATTAAAATTTGAAATTATAAATTAGAAAATATTAATTGAATTTCAGAAAATCATATCAAAACGTCGGAAATAATAATTTTAAATTTAGAAGACATCAATTGCATTTTTAATATATAAAATTTTATTCGTTAAACACAAATTGAAATTCCAAAAAAAAAAACACCAAATATGTTTACATTTAAAAAATGTTTACATTTTAACAAAATATTGGCATTGGCATAATAGCTTTTCAGTAACTTCTTTTAACGATAGTCGAATCGTTAAAAAAATAAAATAGCAAAATTATCAGTAAAATTTTTAAACGATATTCGCTATTGTTAAAGTCAGCTGTTGTTGTTATCTAAACGACAACCATTTTTATGTTGTTTATTCAATCGATAAAAACTTAAATTTTTAGGTTGAAATATCGTCATACATATATAAAAATCATAAAATAGTGAAAATATTTTGCTTCTATTAAAAAAATCATGTGAGTCCGATCACAGGGAAGATGTGTAAACATCTAGTAATTAAAGATTTTTTAATGTCATTTTTTAAAATCAAACAGAAAGCGTCATCTATGTATCACTTATAGCAAAAACTGTTTCAGCTAATTCAACAACCGTTTGCTGTAAAACGTTAAAAATATCCTAATATAAACGCATATAAGTGATACATAGATGACGCTTTTAAAAAAGTGGCATAAAAAAACTATTTTATATCATAATTTTTTCACCAATACAATCATAAGTCACACAGCGTTATCTGCTTCAGCTCACACCGATATGAGTTACGCTGTTTTTGTGATTGTATTGTGAAATAGAAATTTACCCCCCTGCGCGTATAGATGTTTACACATCAAAAACTTTTTTATATAAATAAAAAAATTAAATAGCATATTCAATTCATTATTTCATTTTCAAATAAATACACAGAAATATTAGTAAAAAATTAAAGATATTAAACATAAACATAAAATCATCCTGTCAAACACGAAGTAATTTGTTTTTTTTCTATTCTTTTGTGTTTTTCGCTTATTTAGACAGAGATGCCACTCGTTTACAATTTAAATAAATAGAAAAATAGATTTGTCCACTGTCGTTAAGATGTATGTCCTTAGCGAATCACTTAATCCTTAGTGCAAACAACAATAGCTGTCGTTATATTATGCGATTGTCGGATCGTTGAAATTTACAGAATCGGACTACAGAAAACATTAATTTAAATTCAATGAATTTTAGAAAACCTCAAATGATATTTAAGAATTGCGAACATAAAAATTGTTACATAAATAAACGCAATTTGATGAGAATGTTATTTATATATAAATTTTCACAATTTTTTTTTTTGATGAAAATTTGAAGTTTTTTAGAAAATAAAGATAACAAATTATTTTATTTAAAATGTTTGGGACATTTGTTTTTTTGCGTTTGGCATCCCTAATTTGATTATTTATTATTATAAATTTATTCTCTATGTTTTCCAAATATGGCAATATTTTAATAAAAAAAAGTTGAGAGTTTTTTTTGGTTATTATTTTGTTACTCCATCCGACCTATATGGCCGCAATGACAAAATATTTCGCCAGTTAAAAGAAACTATACAGCCATCTCCAATTAGCACGATTTAATGCATATAGCCACCCTACACAACCATTACCTTTGCAATTGAGGTTAGGGCGAGCTATTTAATTAGCAAGAACTAAATTAAACGAGAAGTTATGTCATATAACCGGAAACGTATGCATATAGAAAACGCATGCATATTTTTCCAATATTTTGTTTACATTTATTATCAATACTCAAACCGAGGTGGAGGGTATCAAAGATTCAGCACAGCCGAATTTAACACTCTTACTTGTTGCAAACTCTATTTTATATTGTTTTCTGCTATCTTAACTAAACTTAGATTTGTAGGTTTTAGGAAAATAATTATTCTTTTTTTATTCAATTAATAATTAATTTTCTTTTTTAATTGATAAATTTTTTATATCTAGTTTTTTAAAAGCACAGTAATTTTTTTTAGACAATTTTCTACGTACAATTTTTTATAATTTTTTTTTACTAAACTATTCTTAACACAAAATGTTTAAATATTTTTTTTCGTTTTATATAAATATGTGACCTTTTCCGAGAAGAGGGACCTAGTGTGTGAATATTATGTTTTGAGAAAAAAACGCATTTAAAGTTTCTACACCCTTTTAGGTGGTACCAGAATCCACCGTTTTTGACACAACCCGTTTTTTGACACACTAGATCCCTTTTCTCGGAGAAGTTCACATACAAATTTCTAAAATTTTACTATAAATTTTGCTTTATGTTTTTAACAAAAAATTTTTTGCCCCTTTTTCATGGAAAATTGGTCTTAATTTTAATATATATTCATTTGAAACGTTGATCAGTACGAGGACGGTCACAGAACAACCCGACCTGACAAAGAAAAAACATATTCCCCTTCGATTTCCGGTTTATAGTAAGAACTGTCTAGCTTTTAAAATAACCATCAACCGCAGACACCACTTCATCGTTGTTGGCGAATCTTTTATCACCGAGCCATTTGTTCAAGTTTGTAAATAGAAAATAATCCTGAGGAGCTAGATCTGACGAAAAAAGTGCTTGATGAAGCAATTCGAATATTAATTCATGGATTTTTGCCAAATTCTGAATTTTTACTTAATTTTTCCCTTAAACGCTGCAATAAGTTGACTTAATATTCGCAATTGATTGTTTTTTTCGTTTTTGAAGATAATCAATGAAAAATATCCCACGCGCATCCCAAAACCATAACCTTGCCTGCATATGGAACTGTCTTTGCCCTCTTTGGACACGATTCCACCATTTCGATTTACTGTTGCGACTATTCCTTTGTATCAGGTGTGAAGCCATGTCCCATCAATGGTTACGAATCGACGCAAAAGCTCAGCTTTATTGAGGTGAAACATCGTCAAACACCTAATGAAACATCTTCACGAAGCTGTTTTTGTTCTATTGTGAACAAACGGAGCACCCATCTTGCGGGCAGCTTTCTCATCTCTTAATTTTAGGTCAATATGCGATGTATAGTCAATGTGGAATTCCTATTACATCAGGCAGCTCACGCTCCTTCATCCGATGATCATCCAATACCATGGTTGTGGGGTGGTCATTGCATTTTGCCGACCACTACTGAGTACGTCTTGACAGCTCGTACGGTGCACAGTGGACCATTTGACGAGATGGCGGTCAAAAATCTATAACTTTTGATTGGATTGGAATTTTGATATGCGGTTTTTTTTTTGTTTGGTAGGTGAGACTTTAGCCTTTAAGTTTTGCTATAAAACGTAATTCTCGACCGAAAATAAAAAAAAGTTACGGAGGGTTTAAAATACATTTTCATTTGTAGTTGAATTTTAGTACAAAAGTGAAGTGTTAAAACGTAAAAAAAGGTTTTTTTTTTTAATATAATGTCTTATTTGTTCCGTTAATTTTACAACTAATACTTTTTAATAATTTTTTAAGTAAATTTTTTCGGAAAATGCCAAACTTTGGCCCCCGTAAACTTTTTAGTCCTAATGTGCACAAGGGCCAAAGGTTGTTTTTTTTTTTTTTTTTTTGAAAGATCCCGAGTTAAAATATAATTTATTTAGCAGCGAACGTAAAAGTTACCTTATATTGGTTCAAGATAGAGAAGTTTCAATGAAAAACATGTATGTTTTTGCTTTAGTTAAATTTTTTTTTATTGTCTTTTTAAATATCAATTTTTATGGTAAATTTATGAAATATAACAATTTTTATTGTAAATTTACAAAATATATAAATTTTTAAATCAAGAAAATTGTTTAACTGTATAAAAAAAAAGTGTAACTTATTGTTAGTGTAATGAAAAAGTACTTTAAATCAACCAATTTTAGTAAAAATTTCTTCTAAATAGCCTTGATTTTCATCTTCTAGAAGTTGTTTAGCTTCTTCGTCTAATTCAATAGAGGTAGTTTTCCATTTTTGACGAATGTTGGACATATATGGATCTGAAGTGCGCAACAAAATAGTGATAAGGTCTTCATTAGTACAACATCTGCATATTTTCCTTGTGTTGTGCTCGCGAAGGAATCTGTAGTCTTTGTTCCTCTTTTCGTGCGCTTCTTCAGATAGATCTCCTATTGGTAGCATATTGTTTTGAATTATTTGTTCCCCACTGTGGATGGCATATATCTCCAAGAATATTTTTCATTATGAAGTATAGCTGTTTTATTGGCGTACTCTCCAAATTTTTTTGCATTTATCTTTCTGCTGCATGCGAGAACTTGTAATATGATTTTGAATCGTCTTATTAATTCATGATCTACACCTGTGGTATATGCTGCAGTTTGCGGATCAGAAAAAAATCTCCTTGCAGTATTTCCATCATTTGTGTTTCCTTCCCCTTGTTTTGGTTGGTCAATTACGAGGCCTAGCTGTAGATATTTTTGTTGAATTTGTTTTTTTTTTTGCTTTCTTTTTTCCTTAATTTTCTTTGTTTTTCTCACTGTTTCGCCTAATGGACCAAATTCCAAATCATAATCCAATTTAAGAATATGCTCCATAAAACGTATTCTAGCATGAAGACGGGTCATTACAAATTCGTAGGCTTCTTTAAAACTATCGTCTTGTGGTGGGGGTTGACTTGATGTCTTTTGACATATAATGCAGATTGACGTTGACTTTGTTCCAGTTAAAGCTTGTGCAACTTTTCCATCAATCATTGTGAGACACATTTTAAAATGTACTTCAATGTCTTGGTCATCAAATTTAAATATTACTGGTTGAAGTTCCTTAATTTGATCTTTTATTTTTTGAACTTCTTCAGTTATGACATCTTTGGTTTAATTTTTGAATGCAAATTTTATTGGTCTGCAATACTTTGTTGAAGAAGGAATTTAATTTTTCCATATATCAATTTCTGTTGCTCTACTAGTTGACGGCTCTAAGACGCTATACCTTTTTGTTAAGCACAATGGAACGAAAGATACCATAAATAAATTAGCATCTGATGAATTTTCGGCATTAAATTGCTTGTATTGTTTCTGACCAGAGGATCCATCACATCCCCATTTAGAAATTAAAGTAATGTTGCCATTACCAATTTTTTGTAAATGATCAGTATCAATCGTATTTAGCAATTGTTCTGCAGTATGTTCAAGGAGATCTTGCAATTTTATTTCTGCTGATGTTGAAGTGACACTAATAGCAGATTGTGAAGGTAAGCATTCTTTTTTGGTAGAAATTAAATCTCGATACTCTGGAAAAATCCCACAATTATTTTCATTGGTTCGCTTCCGCAATTCCTTATATTGATTTTTGGTCAATTTCAAATCCAAAAATAGGGCGAACGCTTCTTCCGGCGTAAATTTCTTATCTTCAATTGGTGTAGGAATGCTTTTCAAAATCCTCTTTGTGCGCCTTGGGCTCGCTTCTAATATTTTTCAATTATTTCAATTTTATTTTTTTTTATTTTGGGTTGGTTGAATTTGGTGCAAAAATGAATCCTTAATAATTCTTTGAGAAATTTCTTCATTGATATTCTCCAGCTTGCGAATTCGAGATCTTTCACTACATCCGTCAATTGGTTTTGCTGGTCGACCCTTTTTTCCACTTTCGTTGGCAGTTCTAGATGCACTCTCAAAAATAAGTTCCTTTATTAACCAGTCTTGGTAACGTTTGTATATCTTTGCCTTGCTATGAGAGCATTCAATGTACCGCCTTTTCAAATTCGATGCAAAATTAGTAATTTTTCCTTTGTGCATTTCAGTGTCTTCTAGGTTACAATTCTTAAAGAAGTCGTTGCTCACTATATGCAATATTACATCGTCTACATCATTTCGTTGAAAAGAAATGTCTGCCAGATCTCTGTAACAGTACTTAGCCATTGCACAAATTGTAATGAATAATAATTGTGGAAACATTATTATAAATACTCTTTCTTGCAATTATGTAAAATAAAATTTTTTATCTTTTATTACCACTTTTAGAAGCATAAAAAACCCACACCCTAACCCGTTTTAAAAGGTGAAGCATACCTGCTTATATCTTAAAGGGCTATGTCGCAATAGTTTTTTTTTTACCATTTACAAATCTTTTATTACCACTTTACAAAGAAATTTTTAATTTTAGCAAAATACTGAGAAAGCCCATTTTCGTAGACCCTGTTCGCTGTGATATAGTTGAGATAGAGTCGCAATTTTTTGGCTCCTGAAGTTTACTAGTATTTACTTTCAAATGAATAACATAACTTTAAAATCGGTAACAAAAAAAAAATGATTTTTGACCGCCTTCTCAAAATATGGTCCACTGTGCGGCGTCGTTTAAACTCTGGCAGCCAATATTTTTAGTCGTAAACGAGGGAGCAGACTTCCACAATGTAGAATCAAACTTGGCTTTAATATTGTTGAGAGTGAGATGAAAGTATTGAATTACATAACGTTTTTAACACTTTTTTTTCATATATAAAAATTCGCGAGATCGTTTACTTTGGATGACTCAAAAAAAAAACTACCTTGAAACTTAAAGCTACATATGTTTATAAGGTGGCCACTTTTTACTTCTGACATCTTTACGTCAGATCGGGTTGTTCCGGGACCGTTCTCGTATATATTGTAATCATGACCACGCCGACTTTATGTGCATAGTTTGTGTCTAATTGGATTTTCTTCATATAAATTTCATTTATTACCTTTTCTTAAAAAAGTACTTATCTTGAAAAAAGTAACATTTCTTAAAAAAGTACCTTTAAAAAAACACTCCTTATTTTAGAGGAAAGTTTTCTTGAAAAAGTACTTTTTCTAAAAAAAAGTAAATATTTTTAAAAAAGAGCTTTTTCTTAAAAAAACTAAGTTTTTTTTTGAAAAAGGTACCTTTTCTTCATAGAGTACCTTTTCAAGAAAAGGTACTTTTTTATAACAAGTACCACTTAAATAAGTAACATTTGCTTGAAAACTTAATTTTTTTTCAAAATACCTTTTCTTGAAAAAGCAACATCTATTAAAAAGTACCTTATTTAATAAAAATGTATCTTTTTTCATATACAAAGCCTTTAAAGTAACACATATTTTCATAAAAGTATCTCGTCTTAAAAAAACTGTCCTTTCTTAAAAAGTAAATTTTATTAGAATCTACATTCTTTTAAGGAAGTACATATACTTAAAAAGTACCTTTTTTGAAAAAGTCGGTTTTCTTTAAGCAGTAAATTTTTTGACTTTCTTAAATAAGTTAGTTTTCCTTAAAAATATCTATTATTAAATAGGTTAATTTCTTAAAAATACCTTTTCTTAAAATAGATCATTTTCTAAAAAAAGCTAATTTTCTTAAAACGTCCTTTTCCTTAGTAAATAGTTTTTCTTTAAAATAGACTTATTCTTTAACAAGCGTCTTTTCTTTAAATGTACTTTTTCTTAAAAAAATATCTTTTCTTAGAAAAGCCAATTTTTCGAAAAAAGTAATTTTTTAAAAATGCATTATTTTTAAAAAGATACCTTTTTTTTAAAAGAAGTAGTTTAATCTTAAAAATAACTTAAAATAACCTTTTTCTAAAAAAAGTACCTTTTCTTATATAAAATAAATTTTTTTTAGAAAAGTGCCTTTTCTTAAAGAGATATTTTCTTAAAAAAATATATATTTATATATATTTTTTTTTACAAAAATACGTTTTCTTAAAAAAGTACCTTTTCTTAAAAAGCACCTTTCCTTAAAAAAGAACCTTTTCTTAAAAAGAATTTTTTTTAAAGTAAATTTTCTGAGAAAAGCACCTTTACTTAAAAAACACATGAATTAAAAAAAGTACAAAAAGCACAAATAAGTATAAAAAAGTGTCCTTTTCTTAAAAAGTACTTTCACTAGAAAAGTACTTTTTCTTTAAAAATAAAATTTTCTTAAAAAAGTGCCTTATCTCAAAAAAGTATATTTTCATAAAAAAGTAATTTTTATTAGAAAAGTACCCTCTTTCAAAAAGCACCATAACAAAGTCCCTTTTTTGAAAAAGTACCTTCTCTTAAAATTACCTTTTCATAAAAAATTCCTTTTCATAAAAAAATACATTAAAGAATTAAATACTTTAAAAAAAAGTACCTTTTGTAAAAAAAATTCCATTTAAAAAAAAATTATCTTTTCCTTAAAAAAGTAAATTTTCGTTACAAAGTTCTTTTTACTTATAAAGTACGTTTTCTTTCATTTCATTTAAAAATTTCTTAAAAAAGTATTTTTCTTTAAAAAAGTTCTTTTTCTTAAAGAATATATACCTCTTCTTAGAAAAAGTCTATTTTTTTAGTAGATTTTCTTAAAAATAATAGTTTTTTTAGTTTTTGCTTTTTCTTAAAAAATACGTTTTCTTTAGAAAGTACAATTTCTTATAAAAAGTACATTTCCTTTAAAAATATCTTTACTTAAACGCACTTTTTCCTAAAAATTTACCTTTTCTTTGGAAGTATCTGTTTTGAAAAAGAACTTTTTTTCATTTAAAGTGCCTATTTTAAAAAACTACCTTTTCTTAAACAGAACTTTTTTAAAAAAAGTAAAATTTAAAAAAAAAAAAAATACATTTTCTTAAAAAAACAATTTTTCTTCAAAATTTACCTTTTCACAAAAAAGTACTTTTTGTTGAAGAAATACCTCTTATTAAAAAATTAGCTTTCCTACAAGAAGTACCTTTTCTAAAAAATACCCTTTCATAAAAAGTACTTAATCTTAAAAAATTAAATTTTCTAGAATAAGTACCTTTTCTCAAAAAGAACATTATATTAAACAAGTAAGAAAATTATAGTCGGTCTAGACAGACTGTACGATACCCTATACCATGCGTTTAGAGACCCTATCTCTTAGGCCAAACTAACTGGACATAGAAAATAAGCATAAACCAAATTTTAGTGCGATTTTTATTAAATTTTTTGGCTGCAGATATGAAAAAGTTCATATCGGATGCTATATCTATATGGGGACTAAGCCCAAAATTGGACCGATCCTGACCATGTTTGGTAAAGTCTCTTGTATTTTGCAAAAATATGTACGAACAAAATTTAAGAAGAATCAGTGCAATATTTCTGTTTTTTGATAGATTTAAGTGAAGATTGGGAAGCAGCTCTATATGGGGCCTATGAGTAAGAGTTGTCCCATAGGGATCACTTTTGGACTACTCATTATTGTAAAAAACGCATATGAACCCAATTTGAGTAAGATCTACATGACAATTTGGATCTTATGGCAATTTATGTCGATTTCATAGGGGTCATTTGTATGGGGGCTAGGTGTGAACATGAACCGATTCTCACCAATTTCAACAATGTTCATCCTATGGCCGATAGCAGAAATTTTCATAATATGTTTATATTTGTGACCTGCAGTTTGATTACAAGGTTTACATGGACACACAGACGGACGGACATCGTTAAATCGAATCAGATAGTGATTCTGATTCGATCGATATAATAAAAGTCAAATATTTTTGGTTGTTACAAACAGCAGCACAAAGTCATTATACCCAAACCACATAGTGGTATAGGGTATAAAAAACATATTTTCTTTAAAAAATTACAATTTCTTCTAAGAAGTATTTTTTAAAAAAATTTCGTTATTTGAAAAAGCACCTTTTCTTTTCTTAAAAAAGTCTATTATTTTGCTGTGAAAGGCTAAAGATCCCATTGATATATTTTTCCAATTGAAATTTAAAATTTTAAAACAACTGTAAATGGTGTTCATTGAAGCTGCAGTCTAAATAAGATTTTTCAAAAATTGTTAAACAACATAATGCTGAAATAATTTAACGTTTTTAGAAAAATAATCTATTAGACACTCCCTTTTACTATAAATGAATTTCTAAGAAAAATCTAGTTCAGCTACGAGTATGTTGTTTAAAATGACCACTAACTTTGACACCATAATTGAGCAGTACTAAATTATAATTGCAGTATGCACCAAGTATATGATTACGCTGCTATAAAACAATGTGGATACGAGTATGTTCGAACTCTTAAAAAATCTCCCTCCCACTCCACATAGACAGACGGACAGACCATATATTTTATCTACTGTTTATAATTGTCGTATTTTATTTTCCAAACTGCAATCGTTGCCGCCTTTAAAAAAAAATTAAATAAAACAAAAAGCAATCAATATTCATTTCAATTCCATCGATTGCTGTTTGTTTCAGACATACATACATCCATACATACTTGAACATAACGATGGCGCTTATATTAGAAGAATATATTTTTGTTTTTCTAGAAAATTTAAAGTTGTCTTTAAATTTTAATAAATAATGCAATTTGAACAAAAATTTGTATTTTTAAAGTTTTATTTTTTTTTTCAAAGAACATATTGAAATTTGTATCAAGATTGAAAATTATTTGAAAAAAATAAAGATTTGAATTTTCCAATAAAAATTTTAATGTATGTAATCTAATAAAACTTGTAAAATCATGCTCTGCTTATAAGTATCGCTCTGTTGAATCATATAAATATGTTTGAGTTTATCTGTACAAGGCGTGGGAACTCATTCATTTTCAATACATTTTAAAGTCAAGCTCAATAAGTAAACAAACAAATTGAAATAAATATTCTATTAGAATATACTCTGCTTTTTTTAAATGTTTTCATGTTATTTGTGGTTATTTTATGAAATAACAATTAAAAACTAGTAAAAAGAAATCAATTGTTTTGTAATTTTTTATGGAAGAAAACTTGACATTCAATTTAAAGTTTACAGTCACTCACAGCTTACTTCGTTTGAGATAATATTTTTACTTCTTAATGAAAAAAAACAACAACAATGCAATTTAACAAATTTTTTTTTGCATTTTATTCTTCGACCTCTTCTTAGCGTAACAAGACAAAAACAATATTTGAAAAATGTTACAAATAAAGAAAAAATATAACAAAAACTAAAATTCATATAAAATCAAAGTCACAGCTTATTTCGTGTATATACCAAAGTTCAGAAAAAAACACACACTGAATAAAAAACTCGTACAGATATGTAAACAAACATAACTTAGACCAACACACACATATTTTTATTTTCATATCAATTATGTTTGTTTTTAAATTTTCTTCGGTGCCCAACACAACCATGACTGTGTTCGGTTTAATATTTCGTTATTTACACGAACATTTTTGTATCACGTACTTTTTGTTTCAATCACACATAAAGCACACATTTTTGAGTGTTGCTTTATTTGAAGTTCATGTTCTGGTACGTGTACTGAAAAAAAAAAACAGAAATGTACAATAAACAGGTTCGAGTTCAGTTATATTTTAAGTCGTGTTGTGGCTCGTGTAGTAAGAAAAAACAGAACATATTCAATAATTAGGTTCGAGTTCAGTTATATTTTAAGTCGTGTTCTGGCTCGTGCACTAAGAAAAAACAGAACATGTACAATAAACAGGTTCGAGTTCAGTTATATTTTAAGTCGTGTTTAAAATATAACTGAACTCGAACCTGTTTAAGTCGTGTTTAAGTCGTGTTTAAAATATAACTGAACTCGAACCTGTTTATTGTACATGTTCTGTTTTTTCTTACTACACGAGCCACAACACGACTTAAAATATAACTGAACTCGAACCTGTTTATTGTACATGTTCTGTTTTTTTTTTTCAGTACACGTACCAGAACATAAACTTCAAATAAAGCAACACTCAAAAATGTGTGCTTTATGTGTGATTGAAACAAAAAGTACGTGATACAAAAATGTTCGTGTAAATAACGAAATATTAAAACGAACACAGTCATGGTTGTGTTGGGCACCGAAGAAAATTTAAAAACAAACATAATTGATATGAAAATAAAGATATGTGTTGGCTGCTTTTGAACAGAACATTGTGTGTTTCATGTGTGTATTTTCTGAACCTTGGTATATACTAAGCTTAAAAACAATTCTTATTTAAAAATGAAAAAAAAAAAAAACAAGTAAGAAAATTATAGTCAGTCTAGACCGACTATACGATACCCTATACCATGCGTTTAGAAACCCTATCTGTTAGGCCCAACTAACTGGACATTGAAAATAAGCAAAAACCAAATTTGAGTGGGATTTTTATTAATTTTTTTGGCTGCAGATATGAAAAAGTTCATATCGGATGCTATATCTATAAAGGGACTAGGTCCAAAAATGGACCGATCCTGATCATGTTTGGTAAAGTCTCTTGTATTTTGCAAAACTATGTATAAACAAAATTTGAGAAGAATCAGTGCAATATTTTTGTTTTTTAATAGATTTAAGTGAAGATCGGGAAGCAGCTCTATATGGGGTCAAGGGGATCATTTTTGGACTACTCATTAGTGGATGTAATGAATGCATACAAACCCAATTTGAGTAAGATCTATATGACAATTTGGATCTTATGGCAATTTATGTCGATTTCATATGGGTAATTTGTATGGGGGCTAGGTCTGAACATGGACCGATTCTCACCAATTTCAATAGCGTTCATCCCATGGCCGATAAAAGCTTATATACCAAATTTCATCAAAATATATTCATATTTGCGACCTGCAGTTTGATTACAAGCTTTACATGGACACACAGACGGACGGACGGACGGACGGACATTGTTAAATCAACTCAGAAAGTGATTCTGATTCGATCGGTATAATTAAAGATGGGTCTAGGTCAAATATTTTTGGTTGTTACAAACAGCAGCACAAAGTCATTATACCCAAACCACATAGTGGTATAGGGTATAAAAAAAATGGTGAACTAATATTTGGTGGGGTAACCTTTTTGCTTTATCACACTTCTTAAACGAGAATTCACCGAAGAAACCAATTTTTTCGTGTAATTCGGGGAAATGTTATACCATTTAATTATTAGGGCCTCTTTTAGGCCTTTTACGTTGTATGTGTTATAAAGTCTGATTTTTGTTTCAAGCAGATGCCATAAATTTTAAATTACATTAATGGCTGGTGATTGGGGTGGCGTGTGGGGCACATGTGGACAATTCTAAATCAACCATGTTTGGACTTCACCCGACTTGTGTTTTGGGTCGTTGTCTTGATATAAGCTGAAATTCTCTCTTATGCACAATTTTTCCGCACTCTGAAGTAAATTTGCCTTCAAAATATTTAGGTATTGAATTTTGTCCATAATCTCTTCCATAAAGTGCAAACTTCCAACTCCTGATGCCGACAAGCATCCCCAAACCATCACATGACCACCGCCATTCTTTACGGTACCACGCAAACCTTTCCGTCAGACCCAAATAGGTTATATTTACTCTCATCAGAGAAAATAACGGCACCCCAGAACGAGTCTGGCTTTCCAAAGTACTCTGTTACGAACTGTATTCTAACCTTTTTATTCATTGCGCTTACAAAAGGGTTATTTCGAGCCGTTCGACCGTGAAAATTATTGTTTTGAAGAATTCTGCGGGTGGTTTCAGGGTTGCTCTTTTTTTCAATGTCCTTTTTCGCTTCCGCAGCTAAATAGGGTGCACTTATTTTTGGATCCTGCTTAACTTTTCTTACAATCCATCTGTCATCAGCTTCATTAAATATCTTTTCAGGAGCATTTCTGCCATTAGCTGCAATGCGTAAGAAGCGCTGTATAATATATTGGACTGTTGAAGGGCTCAAATCAGCAATTTCAGAGATTTCCTTTTGGGTTTTGCCCTTTTTAAAGTGTTTAATCACGATTTCACGCCTTTCAATTGAAGTGCGTCGACCCATTCGGATAGACACTAAAATAATAACTGATATAATTTCTAATACCACATTAAGGAGGAACAAAACATATTATGAGTCAATTGAAGTCATATATTAGTCTCAAATAACGGTTAATTCAAACACACGAAATAAGCTGTGACGTCGATTTTGCAAGTGGTTTTGTTGTTGCTATATTTTTTCTTCTGTGATAATATTTTTGAATTTGGTTTTTGTCTTGTTACACGAAGAGGAGAACAAAGAATAAAATGCAGAAATTTTTTTTTTATTAAATTGCATTGATATTGTTTTTTTTTTTTTTCAGTAAGAAGTAAAAATATTCTCTCACACGAAATAAGCTGTGAGTGACTGTATGATGTTGTTTTTTAATGACATCTTATTTTTTTTTTGTTGTTTTTGTATTTAATTAAATTATACAAATTGATATTGTGTTATTTTGTGGGATTTTAGAAAATTATTAAAGAACCAAAATCAGAACTAAAAACAGATTAGAACCAAACAACATTTAGATGATTTTTATACAACAATTGGGGACTTTATAGGATTTTCTTGTAATATAAAATTAAAGAACTGTCAATCATTTCATTGGATTTGTATCACAATTGAAGAACTTATAGTTAGTATCGGGATTAAATTTTTCTATAACAAAGTCCAGACTATACCACTTTCAATGATATGAGTAAAGTTCCACTTATAGTTAGCAGTCGAGAAAAACATCACATCGCAGACATAAGAAGAACCACCCTTTTCAGTTTTTTTTTAAACTAGGGTATGGTCGATTTTTCATTTTTAACTGCCAAATGAATCAGTTCAGAAAGATTTCTTTATATTTTGACTTCGTTATTTTCAGTAGAATGGGGAATTAAATATCCCACCGCATCCCAGTCATTTGGCTCTAATAAAATTTCCAACTTTGAACAATAGAAGGACCATTTTCAACATAACATTTTTCCTCAATTCAGTTCATGGTAAAATTGATTCTGAAAATATGTATAAATGTTCCTAACTGACAACTTCGTTTAAAAGCTGTTTACCTGAATTTCCACCGATCAAATTTTTATCAATTTTGATTCAATGCGACTAATTCTCGATATGCCTTTAAATCCATCTAATTGTTTCAAAAATATATAATATATTTTACTTGAGTTTGGTTTGAATTCAATTTTGAACTTTGAATATTAGTTTTGACACCCTGTAGTTGAACCCTTTATAAAATCTTCAAATTAAACTTAATTATCAATCAATAAACCAAAATATTTCCTTCTTTGTTTACAAATAAAAACATATAATAACCCATGGTGCGATGTGTAAGGGGAGTAGTAGCTTCGGATTCAAATAATAAAAGAAAAAAAAAATCCATTAATGAAGTTGTAAAAATAAAACGCATAAATAAAATCTGAAATAATTTTATGAGCCATAACGAATATTGATTTTTAAACAAAACAAATATTTTCCATTATATTTAAATGGATTGAAATTTCAAAACAAAGGAATTATTTAAATTACTATGAATTCGGCGAAGATTATATGAAAAAAATATTTTTTTCTTATTATTGAATATAAAATAAAATAAATTTCTTAAAAAGAAATTTTCTTTAGCAAAATACAAAAAACCACATGCCTCTCATTTTTTTTTGTAAGTTGAATGTTTTGAGATTTCTTTTCTTCGTTTTGGAAAATTATAAAAGCAGTGCAGCTCATGTAGTAGAGCATTACTATACGAATTAATATAAATAATGTGTCCAGTCCAATTCAGTTCAGTTCAATTTGTATGTGCAACAACAAATTGGTAAAATTGGAAAAATACTCTATAGACCATTTGTAGTACAAAATCATTATGACTTTTGACTCGTATTCTTATAAAAATTTGTACGGGTATTAGAAAATGCACTTGTTATTGTACGAGTATTGCTTTCATTATAAATCTGTGGCAGTTGCCACAAGAAAATGTTTCTAAAAATACTCGTGCTTATGGATAACAATGAAAATGTGCTACAAACATGTACGAGTACATGAGGCACGAGCAACATGTGCTATTAATCTTTTAGGCACTTGACTAAAAGGAAAATAAAATGTTTACTCTATATACGAATGTATGTATGAATGTATGTATATGAGTTTATATAGTCTACAATATTTTGTATATACATTTGGATTTTTTGTTTTGGGCATTTTTTATTTCAATACAATATTTTTTTTATAGTTGGTTTGCTTCATTTTCTTAAAGAGGCGTGTTTTTTTGTTGTTGTTGTTTTTGGTGTAAATTAGATTATATTATTATTGTTTACATTAAAATGTACGAATATGTAAACATTTTATGATTCACAAATTATGCGGAAATTATTACTAAGAAAATTATTAAAAAAATTATTTATAGTAATTTGGTCTTTGTGACCGTTTTTAAGCAAAATGCGCGAACAGAGGAGTGTGGAATTTGGCACAGTTATAGCTCATATAGAGGAGTAGTGCAGGATGACATAATTTATGTATAATATGTGTTAAAAACATATTAAATTAAGTAAAATAAAATATTTATAATGAATAATTTTATAAGAGCCTAAAGGTATGCTAATCATTTTTAGCTAATTCACAATTCATCGCCTGTGCATCTATTATTTAATCGAATTTCATTATTATTGTATATCACACGCCCTGTGTTGAATTGTGAATTGTTAAAATTGATTGGCATACATTTAGGCTCTTCTAAAATTATTATTTATTAGCAAACTCATTCAGCTGTCTTCTGTACGTTCAACAAATATTTAATGAATTTTATTTAAATATTCATAAATTTTGTATATACATATATAAAAAAAATTAAAGAAAAAAATTTCCTAGAATTTGCACTCGAATTTCGAGTGCTGGGCAATGCTAGTTATTATTACACTGTGGAACAAATTCAGGTTAGCCAAAGTTAGGTCGATTCTGAGATTGAGGGGTGAAAATAGAGGCTAAATTAGAAGACCCGTATCGCGGCGGTTGTTTATGTTAGTTCGAATTTTTTTTTTAATCGACCTTCGAACTTTGCAGTCAAATGCCGATTTTCAGCATATTGCTTATATGCTATAACTCGTCGACTAATTGATATTTTTTCAATCTGTAAAAGCCAAACCATTGCTAGAGACCTGTGCAACAATAAAAATTTTTAAAAAAAATTGATTTAGAAAATTTTTGTGGTGCCTATGAAGCAAAATGTTGGAAATTTATTTTTTTTTCATGCTTTTTGAAAATATTTTCCTTCTCAGTAAAAATATAATATGCTTCTCAGTTTCTTCAATAAATTTCATTTGAAAAGAAAACAATCATAATACAAAACTTGCGTTTTCCAGCTTAATATTAATTTACTTCTCATTTTTTATGTACCACTTTTGCTCAGTGTTGGTTTTGAAGAAACATTGAAAAAGAAATTATAAAAATATGGAAAAAAATATATTTTTGAAATGTTAGTTATGAAAAGTTTTAAGTAAAAAAATTAAATAAATTAAATTAATGATTTGGCCACTTGCCGTTTAGCAGGCGGCTGTGGATCAACATCACTGCTCTCTCTAATATCTTGGTCATCGTCATCATCATCAGAAAGGTCGATAATTTCGTCCAACAGATATTATGGAATTTCATCTTTGTCTTCTCCTTCCTCTTTTTCCTCGTCTTCCTCTTCTTCAAAGGTGTTTTTATACCACCAACAAATTTCAGCGGGTATTGCATCTGAAGATATCTTTCCTCTGTACCTGAAACGAAAATAATTTTCAATCGTTAACATGTTTAAATTGTGCACTCTGACAAAGATATTAGAAAAATCTAGGAACTCAAAATATGCACACTCTATAGTTACCTTATTTCAAATGGAAGCGCAGTTTGGTGATAACGTTCGCCTTGCTCATCAGATTCAGTTGGCAACTGTTGAGCGAGTTGATCAAGATGCTGATGCAAGAGATGAATTTTATACGACATATTAACCCCAAATTCATCGAAAGCTGCCAACATGTTTGCAACAGATTGCCTGTAGTTGTCTCTGCGTTCTTTACTCAAAAGTCCTTTAATGACTGCTTTCAATGCGAGCCATGCATTTAATTCTCGGTCTGTCAGAACTTGGTCAAAATCTTGACGACTCATTAGTTTCCGTATGTCGGGACCATTAACAATCCCTTCCTCATTTTTGGCGTTATTTAGTCTTGGGAAAATGTCTTTTAAGCGGTTGAATACAGCTGGTCTTTTTGCGATACATTTCAAAAAATTTTTAGCAATGTCAAGTTTAATGTGGAGCAACGGCAACAAAATTTTCATTTCAGGAACAAGACTTTCGTGTAGCCATTTCCGTCCAATGCGACTATTCCAGTTATGCTGTTTGTACTGGTTTCTTCCTTTAATACCTTCTCCGTGTCGTGAATCCCAATCGCACAAAAAACACGGATATTTTGGATGGCCATATTTTGATAAACCAGTAATCAATGAACCTATTTTGAGGCCGCAGCAAATGCGCCACTGGTGTTCGTTATATTTGACTACTTCCAGAATGTGTTTCAAATTATCGAAATTTTCACTAGTATCAGTGCTATATGCAATCGGATCAGAAGGCATTCTATTTGTCTTGTGCAAAAGCACAACTTTTAAGCTGATTAGTGAACTATCGATGAATAAACGCCAATCATCTTTTTTATAGGTTAACCCTATCGTCTCCATTAACTTTTCAATATCGTTGCAATAAGCGAAATTTTTTGCACCATTCACATTGAAGAACTTTTCTAACTCTTTTTGGCGTTTTCGATATGCTGCTACTTTGGTGTCTTTCGCCAGCAAATTATTTCCTTTCAAAAATGAAGCCAGTAGTTCTGATTTTTTCTGAGTCAAACACAAATTTGCAACAATTCCATCCAATTGGTTTTGTGTGACTAGGATTGGGTCCTTTGATGTTTCTAGGATGTACCTTCACCAGGGTCGTATTCTGAGAAGAAATTCATAGATGTAGCAGCGGCGGTTGTAGTACTGATATCTGTTTGAAGATCAATAATTCGGTATGTTGGCACCGCTACCTGTCCGGTGGTTGAAAACAAAAAAGTTGTTTTACTAATTCCTAATTCTTGGAACTTCCCTTTTTAATTACTTCTAACTACCTAAATCGCTATTTATTTAATGGTTTTGGGATTTTTAACGCAAATTATCCACTAAGACTATTTTCTTTTCAAATGAAATTTATTGAAGAAACTGAGAAGCATATTATAGATCAAACAGAAAGCAAAACAGACTTAGTTTTGTGGAAAATATTTTCAAAAAGCATGAAATAAAATAATTTTTCCAACATTTTGCTTCATAAGCACCACAAAAATTTTCTAAATCAATTTATTAAAAAATTTTAGTTATTGCACAGGTCTCTAGCAATAATTTGGCTTTTACAGATTGAAAAAATATCAATTAGTAGACGAGTTATAGCCAAAAAACCATATAAACAATGTGCGGAAAATCGGCATTTGACTGCAAAGTTCAAAGGTCGATTAAAAAATTAATTCAAACGAACATAAACAAACGCCGCGATACGGGTCTTCTAATTTAGCCTCTATTTTCACCCCTCACTCTCAGAATCGAACTAACTTTTGCTAGCCTGAATTTGGTTCCACAGTGTTATTTTAGATTTATTTAATTTAAAATAAATATGTAAAGAAAAACTTATTTATTTTTATGATTTACTAAGAAATATTTTTACACTCGTTACTAAAAAATTATGGACTTTTATTAATTTATGATTTTTATACTCGTGAACAAACCTCAATAATAACACTAGAATATAGGATTGCTTATTATTAAAGGATTGTTTATTATGACCCAATAACTACCTCTATAATGAGCAACTTTTTGAACTTGGTTTCATTTTCAATCCTAGGACCCTCTTAGAGTAGACCCTTAACGGGCAGAGGGCAGATCAATAGTTCGTGACTTTATGAATTACCCACTTAGATAACTAATTAAAAGATGTCTTGAATGTAAGTGCGACTATTTCTTTTATGGTTTTTACAACCTGTAAAACTCGAAAATCTCAATAATAAATTTTTTTCAAGGACAAGTTTTTTATGAATTTTTCAAACGCAATTTAACTATTTAGAATATGTCTTTAGTTAGGAACAAGCAATCTGTTCACTAAGGATATCAGTATGAAGGTAATAGAATATAGAAGCGCAGGAGTATTGTTTTCAAATCAAATTAGTAGTTTAAGTGCACTGAACAGAACTATGAAACAAATTGCTTTTCCGACTAATATTACAAATTAAGAAATGCGAAAAAAATTTATAAATATCGAAATCGTTAAAATCTGAGAATTTTGTTATTTCTCACGCACAGCCTATGTTCCTGCAAAAAAAGAAGAAGGGACTTTAAGAAACGGTATTTTGTTTTAAATAAAAAAGGTACTTTTTGCATAAAATGTGCTTTTTAAGGAAAGTGTGCTTTTGTAAGACAAGGTACTTTTTATACCCTATATCACTGTGACCCATCTTTTATTATACCGATCGACTCAGAATCACTTTCTAAGTCGATTTAGCGATGTCCGTCCGTCCGTCTGTGTGTCCATGTAAACCTTGAAATCAAACTACAGGTCGCAAATATGAATATATTTTGATGAAATTTGGCATATAAGCTTTTATCGGTCACAGGATTCACGCTGTGAATTGTTGAAATTCGCTCCATGTTCAGACCTTGTCCCCATACAAATGACCCCTATGAAATCAACATAAATTGCCATAAGATCCAAATTATCATATAGATCTCAGTCAAATTGGGTTTGTATGTTTTTATTATATACATTAATCAGTAGTCCTATAGAACAAGCCTTAGTCATGGGCCCCATATAGAGCTGCTTCCAGATCTTCACTTAAATCTATAAAAAAAAAATGTTGCACAGATTTTTCTCAAATTTGGTTTGTATATATTTTTTCAAAATATAAGTGATTTTACCAAATATGGTCAGGATCGGTCGATTTTTCGACCTAGTCCCCGATATGAACTTTTTCATATGTGCAGCCAAAAAAATGAATAACAATGCCACTCAAATTTGGTTTATGCTTATTTTCTGTATCAAATTGGTTGGACCGAAGAGATAGGGTCTCTAAACCATGGTATACGGTATCGTATAGTCGGTCTAGACTTGTTTTTAATGTATTTCTTTTAAAAAGAGCTGTTTTTTTTTACAGAGAATTTACTTCTATAAGAAAATTTACTTTTTAAGAACATGCAAATTTTTTAAAAAATAAACTTTTTTAAGAAAAAGTACTTGTTTAAGCAAAAGGCAATTTTTAAGAGACGATACTTTTTTGAGAAAATTTACTTTTTAAAAACCGTACTTTTTTAAGAAACGATACTGTTTTATGAAAAAAGGTACTTTTTTTTAGAAAACATACTTTTTTAAGAAAAGTTTCTTTTGTTTATGAAACATACTTTTTTAGTAAAAGGTACTCTTTTAATATATGGTACACTTTAAGAATAAAATTAGTTTTTACCTTTTTGACGGAAAGGGATTTTCTTTTAAAAATGAACCATTTTAATAAAAGGTATTTTTTTAAGGAAAGGGAACTTTTTAATTAAATGTACTTTTTTTTTAAAAAGGTGCTTTTTGAAGGAAAACTGTTTATTAAGAAAAGTTATTTATTTAATTCAATATTTATTAAAAGGTACTTTAAAAAAAAATACTTTTTTAATATACTTTTTGAAGAAAACTTATTTTTCTGAAGAGGTTCTTTGTTAAGAAAATATGTTTTTAATTGAAGGTACTTTTTTTAGAAAAGTTATTTTTTTAATAAAAGGTATTTTTTAATAAAGGTACTTTTTTAAGAAAAGGTAATTTATTAAGAAAAAGTACTTTTTAATAAAAGTTACTTTTTAATAAAAGGTACTTTTTAATAAAAGGTACTTTTTAGTAAAAGGTACTTTTTAATAAAAGGTACTTTTTAATAAAAGGTACTTTTTGAATAAAAGGTACTTTTTGAAAAAAAGGTACTTTTTGAATAAAAGGTACTTTTTGAATAAAAGGTACTTTTTGAATAAAAGGTACTTTTTGAATAAAAGGTACTTTTTGAATAAAAGGTACTTTTTGAATAAAAGGTACTTTTTGAATAAAAGGTACTTTTTGAATAAAATGTACTTTTTGAATAAAAGGTACTTTTTGAATAAAAGGTACTTTTTGAATAAAAGGTACTTTTTGAATAAAAGATGGTTTTAAAATAAAATTTACAGTTTAAGAAAAATATTCTTTTTAAGAAAAATTTACTTGAAGAAAATATATTTTTTTTTAAATGCAAGTTAGTTTTTTTGGGAAATTTATTTTTTGAAGAAAAAGGTACATTTTTAAGCAAATCGTACTTTTTTAAGAAAATTTATTTTTTTAAGAAAATTAATTTTTTTTTAAAATTGCCTTCTAAATAGAATTTTTTTTTCTAAGAAGAGCTACTTACTATATTTAAGAATAATTTATTTTTCAGGAAGATGTAAATGCTACTTTTAAGAAAGTCTACTTTTTTAAGGAAAAATATTTTTTAAGGAAGGGGTACTTTGTTAACCATAGATTCTTTTTTTATTAAAAGGTATATATTAAGAAAATTTCCTGTAGTACCTTTTCTTAAGGTTCTATATTAAGAAAAAGTATTTTTTTAAGAAAAGTTATTTATTATAGAAGTGCAATTTTTTAAGAAAATGTAATATTTTAAGAAAACGTAGTTTTTTAAACGTACTTTAAAAAAAATTTACTTATTATACTTTTAAGAAAAGATACTTTTTTAAGAAAAGCTACTTTTTTTAAAATAAGGTTCTTTTTTAGTTATCGGTGAATAGGTAATTTTTGCTGAAAAGGAACTAGTTTTCTGAGAAAAGAAACTTTTATTGAGAAAAGGTACTTTTTAAAGAATAATTTACTTTTTTAAGAAGATGTACTTTTGCAGAAGATGAAAGAAGCTTTTAACAAACATTATTTTTCTAAGAAAAGGTACCTAAAAAAGATACTTTTATATGAAGTACTTTTTTACTTCTTATAGAAGAGGTCCGCTTTTAAGAAAAAATACTTTTTTGAGAAAAATTAACTCTTTTTACAAAAAGGTACTCTGTTTAAAATGGGAACCTTTTTAGGAAAAGTTACTTTTTAAGAATAACACTGCCTAACATAACAAGACTTTTTGATTGGAACAGAATAGCGATCCCTTAATTCTGAAAGGTAATGTTGAATAGATCATTTTTTTTAGAATAAACTTTTAGTCCAGCTTACTTTACTTTACTTTTAATTTTGATGGCTATTACAACCGGGAGTCGGTTTCAGCCTGAAGCAAAATAGAACGCCAGTTAATTCTGTCTTCTGCATGCTGGCGCCAATTGGTAACGCCAAGTGATGTTAGGTTTTGTTGCACCTGGTCGTTCCAACGGAGATTGGGTCGCCCTTTTCTTCGTTGCCCACCGATGGGTTCTTCCTTGTACGTCTTACGAGCCGGAGCAACATTTTCCATTCGCCAAGTGTGTCCAAGCCAACGGAGTCGTTGTATTTTAATACGCTTGACTATATCCACATCGGCATATAGCTCGTACAGCTCCTGATTCATTCGAATTCGGAATCCATCATCAACGCGTACCACTGGAAATAAAATACTTCATCTTGTCCTCGTTCACTTTTAGGCCCATGATCTTTGACTGCTTTTTAAGTTTTGCAAAAGCTCCACTTACCGCTCGTGTGTTGCGACCAATGATGTCAATGTCGTCAGCATAAGCAAGCAGCATGACAATTTTGTTGTAAATAATGTTAGTGGTTTTGATTTTAGTCTCTTACAAAATCTTCTCCATTAGAAGGTTGAAGAAGTCACATGATAAGGCATCGCCTTGTCTGAAACCTGGCTTGGTAAAAAAGGGTCGGAGAAGTTTGTTCCAATTTTGACGGCGCTTTTGGTGTTTTGCGGTTCACATATTAAGGATTCAAATATCTTATATGCAACGGAAAGGAGGCTTATACCCCGGTAGTTGGTGCAGATCGTAGGGTCTCCTTTCTTGTGGATAGGGCAGAGGACACTGAGATTCCAATCATAAGGCATGCTTTCTTCTGACCAGTTTTAAATAGCTCAGCTGGGAGGCCACCGGCGCTGCGGCTTTGTTGTTTTTTAGCCGGGCTATAGCTATTTGACCTCCATATAGTCGGGGGGCGGTATGTCGATGCCGTCGTAGTTGATTTGCATTTTTTGTCCAGCTGGTTTCTGTTATTTTTTTTTTACAGTGGGTCAAAGTTTTCATTCTTTGGTCCAAGGGTCGATTATACTAAATGAAAAAAATCAAGCATAATTAAGCTGACACTAAGCATGGCGGAGTCTGTATGCAAATTATGATATTGGTTTTGCTTTACTTGTGGACATTTCACGCACCCTACAATTGAAGTACCCTATTTTTTCTTTTTGGAATACGATTTTCATCTGCAACTTGGATACCAAAAACTGTATGTGCTCCTTGCGAAAGTGCTCTATTGACCTGGTATAAAGGCGGCTAAAGCGCTGCTGCCCATGACATGGATTGAACCTAAAGATCACAAATCAGAGCCATGCTATTTCTGCGTAAATTATAAATTTGTCATTTTATCACAAGTGCGCCACGAAGATGTGCTGGCGCCTCTACCGCCTACAGATACATTTTCGACTAATATGATATATGTATTTCAATATAGAAATAACAACGGCAGTTGAGAAGTTATCTTTTTTGAGAAAAGGTACTTTTTAAATTATAAATAATTTTTTTAAGAATATATCCTTTTTTAAGATTAAGCATTTTTTTAAAAATGTACTTTTACTAAAATTTATTTTCCTAAGCAAAGAAACTCTTAAAAAGATACTTTTAAACAAAAACTACTTTTTGACTTTTTATAGAAGAGCTACGTTTTTAAGAAAAGGCATAGTTTTAAATAACTTCGCTTTTTGAAGGGAATTTACTTCTTTTTTTTTTAATTAATCAACACTCAGGGGATGGCCCCTACAGATGCAGTGCATTGTGTTGATCTAAGGAAAATAGGTTAAGGAGGAAAGAGGGAGTAGTTTTTTTTTTTTTTTTTTTTGCAGCGACATACCAAAGCCTCTGTGGGAATCGAACCCACGACCCCCACATGATAGGCGAGCACGCTACCTACTCACCTACCGGGGCTACTTTTTAAAGAAAAGCTACTTTTTTGAGAAAAATATACTTCTTTAAGAAGACGCGCTTCTTGAACGAAGAAATATTTATTAAGAAAACGTACTTTTTACTTGAAATCACTTTCATAAGTAAATGTACTTGTTCAAAAAAAAGTATTTTTTTAAGAAAATGTACTTTTTAACGATAGGTACGTTTTTAGGAACAGGTCCATTTTGAAGAAAAAGTATTTATCGGTGAAAAGAAATTTTTAGGAGAAAACTAACTTTTTTAAGAAAATTAACTTTTTATATAACAATGTACCCTGCCAAGAAAAGGTACTTTTTAGTGAAAACTAACTTTTTTTTTTTTTTAAAGAAAATCTACTTAAAAAATTTTTTTTTAAGAAAAGGTACTTTTTCAGCAAAGGTAGTTTATGAAGACAATTTTTGTATTCAGAAAATATCCTTTTTATACCCGATACCACTATGGTTAGACTTGGTGCTGATGTTTGTAACTACTGAAAATATTTGATATTTGACCTAGACCCATTTTTATTATACCGATCGACTCAGAATCACTTCCTGAGTCGATTTAGCGATTTCCATCCGTCCGTCTAGCTGTGTGTCCAAGCAAACTTTGTAATCAAACTACAGGTCGCAAATATGATTATATTTTGAAGGAATTTAGTATTAGAATGGACGCTATTAGTGAAAATAGGTGTATATACATACCTAGCCCCATACAAATGACCCCTATGAGGTCGACCTCAAAATATTTTTTATTTTTTTTTTTTTCAAAATTGTCCTAAAATATTTTAGAAGTTTTTTTCTAGCTAAGAGTTGTTACTTTACTATATATAATTTTTTCCTTAAACTCCACTAAAAGAACCTTTAAATCTTTTAATCCAAGATTAAAAAATAACAAAAACCAATACAAAGCTTTTGTTTTCAATCCCTGTCAAGTTAACATTCAATCCATAGCTAATATCAAAAAAAAAAAAAAACATAAAATTCCTAAAACTATCGTTTATCAATTCGCGGTTCAAGATGAAAGTGAATGGTGCTGGTTGTTTCCTTGACAAAAAACTAAAAACAAACAAAGAAACAACAACTTTTTGTACACTGACAAGTACGAAATTTTATGTCACCCATAAGAATACACCATTCAAAAGCCATTTGCGCTTAAATATAAAAAAAAATAAAATAAATAAATGACAAGTTCTTAACAAACGATATAAATTCAGTTTTGTAAAAAATAAAATACACTTGAGACTTGACGCTACACAAGAAAACGATAAAACAAACAACCAACCAAACAACCAACCACTGGCAATAAACAATTAAAGTTACAATACAAAGCAAAATAATACTTTTGAAGTTGATTAGGTAAACAAAACATAAATTGAAAAATAAATATGAAGTAACTATTCGAAGTATGACGGGGAACATAATTTAATTACGGAGACTGTAAGTAACATTTTTCGAAATAATGTTGAATAAACTTATAAAGTGGAAGAAATCATTATAAAATTCAATTATTGTAGCTAAAAAAATGAATTATGAAACTGCCAAGTGAAAAAAGAACAATAAAATATACTAGCAGATTCCAGCACTCGAAATTCGAGTGCAAATTCTAGGAAATTTAAATTTTTCATTTAATAAAGACCCTAAAGGTATGCTGGACAATTCAACTCATTTTTAATAAAGGAAACAAACGCAACACGTTAACACAAACACGTTGACAAATATAATAAACACACACATAGCAGTGTATAATTTTATGTATGTATTAGTAGCAACTTTAAACGATCATAACTCCAAAAAAATATTCCAAACGATGAAAATCTGTAAATCTGGAAAACAGCTTAAAATAAATACCTTTCAAATGATAAATTTTTTGTCAAAATTGGGGTGAAACTGTGAAACTTACATCGGTCACAAGAAATCGCCTTGCCTATTAATATTATAGATGCATATAAAATAAACTCGGAGCTTTTTATTAATTTTTAAATTAATAATTATTTATTGGATTGGAGTGACAGAGAGAACAGAGAGAATAATGGAATAATCAATGTGAAATGAATCCGATTTAATTTTTGAGGAATCAAGTTACTTAAAATTGAGCTTATCTAGATTCTATAATTAAATCTATAAAAATTCTCAAATGCGGGTTTAATTAAGATATGATCATTTATTTCTTTATTCAAATAAATTAAACATTTTCATTTTAATAAATAAAACAAGTAAGAAATTATTGTCGGTCTAGACCGACTATACGATACCCTATACCATGGTTTAGAGACCCTATCTCTTCGGTGCAACTAATTCGATATAGAAAATGAAAAAGTTCATATCGGATGCTGTATTTATATGAGGACTAGGTCAAAATATGGACCTATCCTGACCATATTTGGTAAAGTCACTTATATTTTGAAAATATATATACAAACCATATTTGAGAAAAATCTGTGAAATATTTTTGTTTTTTGTTAGATTTAAGTGAAGATCGGGAAGCAGTTCTATATGGGGCCTATGACTAAGAATTTTCCTATTGGAATTATTTTTGGACTACTGATTAATGGATATAATAAACACATACAAACCCAATTTGACTGATATCTATATGATAATTTGGATCTTATGGCAATTTATGTCGATTTCATAGAGCTCATTTGCATGGGGACTAGGTCTAAACATGGACAAAATTTCACCAATTTCAGTGGCGTTTAATCTATTGTCGGTAAAAGCTTATGCACCAAATTTGATCAAAATATATTCATATTTGCGACCTGTAGGTTGATTACAAGGTTTACATGGACACACAAACGGACGGACGGACAGACGGACATAGCTAAATCGACTCAGAAAGTGATTCTGAGTCGATCGGTGTAATAAAAGATGAGTCTAGGTAAAATATTTTCGGTAGTTACTAACATCAGCACAAAGTCATTATACCCAGACCACACAGTGGTATAGGGTATAATGGCGTTAAAATTTTAAAAATCAGTGACAGAAAAAATTGACTTTTGGCCAATGAAATCAAAATTGCAGCCACAGTGCGCTGGTTATAACGATCAAGAATATATATATTTTATGGGGTCCAAATTTTTTTTTAAATATTACAAATGAAATGACAAACCTTCTGCATAGTGGTGTGGAAGTGTAAAAAGTTGGACTTAAAGTGCTGTTATTTTAATGTTTTTTTTTTGCTGCCTAGTACGGTTAATTTTAATTTATCAATATCAATTTGAATTTTTCAAATATTATTTTGGATTTTTCCATTTTTTCCATTTTTGATTTGATATGGTGTATGTTTATAGGCACAGTGCGTGCTGTTATCGACTTATCATTTTCGATGTTATAGCATCGTCCACTTTAATTTTGTTTTCTTCATGACCACTATCGTGTAAATCCTCCGATTCCATATCTGATAATTCCATTTGCTCCTCATTACTTTTCACGTGAAATTCCTCTTGAATCCATTGGTTTATGTCAGCATTCGAGCAAAGATGTTCCGTACCAATTTGAGCTACAATTATTGAAATATTTTTCAATAGTTGAAATATCTTCGTTTTCTTTCTAAATTATATTTTGTAAAATATTTAAGGGCATGTTATCTTCTTCACTCCATTCACTGCCGACTTCGATAAAGGCATTCCAGGATTTTTGGATATTGGACACCGATATTTTATCCCAGGATGTAGCTAGAATCTGAACTGCATTTTTGAGATTGAAGTTTTTTAGTTTGAGCTCCAATTTGTTGCCTTCTCGCCAACCAAGTGGGTGAGCAGTTGTTTTTTTATAATATAATTTGACCAAGTTGATTCATTGCTATAATTAAACCGTCATCACTTTTTACTTCCTCAACTACGTGACATGTCGCGTTATCTAAAGGAAAATCTGCTATATGCGGCAGACCTTTTGAGGCCAAAAATTCTCGGACATACAAAATTTTTACTAATGAACAACTTACTTTTACTAATTGGTAAAAATTAACTTACGTGGGGAACAAATTCCTGATGGCACCAATTCTTGAATATAAATGATGTCATACATGCATTATTACTGGACTTGTAAAGGGTTTTTCAACAGGGACGCTACAAAAGTAGAAAGACAGGGACAGCAAACGACGCCACATTTCTTGCCGCTCTTTTGACATTTCTCTTCAGTAAGGCTTGCCATTCTATGATGGAAAGATATACGAGCCAACAACGAGTCGAAATTATTAAAATTTACTACCGAAATTCGGAGTCAGTGGCCTCAACGTTAAGAGCACTACGTGCAATTTATGGTCGTCATAATCGTCCTAGCAGACCAACAATTGAGCGTATAGTGGAAAAATTTGAATCCACAGGCACAGTACAAAATGTTCCCATGCCAGTGAGACAAAGAAGTGCCCGTAGTGTCGAGAATATTGCTGCCGCTGAGGCTTCAGTTGAAGAAAGCCCAAATGTGTCTCTCACACGTCGTTCTCAAGCATTGGGCATATCTGTGACGTAGTTGTGGCGAATTTTGCGAAAAGATCTCGGCCTACATCCTTACAAGATCAAATTGACGCAAGAACTGAAGCCGCTTGGCCACCAGAAGCGTCGTATATTCATGAATTGGGCAGAGCAACAACTTGAAAATGATTCGGATTTTCATCGCTCATTTCTCGTTCATTTCTGGCTGAATGGTTTCGTCAATAAGCAAAATATGCGTTATTGGTCAGACAGCAATCCACACGTACTCCATGAGTCATCATTGCATCCCGAAAAAATTACGGTTTGGTGCGGTTTATGGGCCGGCGGCGTCATTGGGCCGTACTTCTTCCGTGGTGATCAAGACCGGCTCGTTACTGTGAATGGGAATCGCTACCGTTCAATGATAACCGAATATTTTTGGCCGCAGTTCGATAATATGGACTTGGAGGATATGTGGTTCCAACAGGACGGCGCCACAAGCCACACAGCGAATGTCACAATCAATTTATTGGAATCCAAGTTTGGAGAACGTGTTATCTCACGAAATGGTCCAGTCGATTGGCCGCCTCGGTCGTGCGATTTGACGCCGTTGGACTATTTCCTGTGGGGCTACGTCAAGTCAATGGTCTATGTCAACAAGCCAGCGACGATTGATGAACTTCGTACGAATATCGAAATTGCAGCAGTATCAGCCGATTTATGCTTGAAAACCGTCGAAAATTGGGGTCACCGTCTGGACTTCTGCAAGCGTGCCCGTGGTGGCCATTCAAAAGAGATCGATTTCCATACATAATGGCATCGTACTTTCACAGGAATAAAGAATTTCATTGATATCCAAAACCGTTTTTGTTTTATTTAAAAAAACTTTTGTAGCGCTCTTATTGAAAACTATTACAGGATTATTGAAAAAGAATTTAAAGGCGCGTGGGTTTTTCGATTTTCCAACAACCAACAATTTCAGTTTGTTTGTGCCATTTGCATTTGAACAGGGCAAAAAATTTATGTGCTCTTTACATATTTTTCTTCTCGTTATATGTGACAATAAACTGGATTCGTCGGCATTGTAGATTTTTGGTGAAGAGTTAACCCATGCTCATCAGCGTAATCCTTAAACTCTTTCACACATGGATCAATAGGATGAGCCATTTCCATGTCGATGCTTAAATTTTTTCAACCATCCTTCACTGGCATTGAAAGCTGAATTGGTTTGATAAACTTTGGAACACAAATGACTGGCTTTTGATCGTAAAATCTCTGCTGATATTGGAACATTTCTTCCCTTTGTTTTACAAACTACTTATAAAGCATTTTTTTCCATTCTTGGGCATTCAACATTTGTCAGGGCCACTTTCTGTTATACGTACGAACTTTTTTAATAAATTTTCTGGCTTAATAATACGGTAAATCGAAGACTCATGCAACTCACTTAAATTGAGTTTATGTAATCTCCACTTAAAAATTTTTTTTAATTCTTTAATTTTTGAGAAATCGTTGGCTTTAAAATATGTTGTACTTTTCCCATATTAAGAGATGTATTTACACAACAAACGTATTTACAAACGAATCATAAACTGACAAAATTGAAGATCAAAATCATCCAAAAAAGTTAATATACAAAAGACGGAGATTACCCTTTTTGGTTATAGACATTGTATTAAATAAAAAAAAAATATTAAAAAATTGTAAAAAAGTAAGAACGACTCAATTTTTTGCAGAATTTGAACTTTGTTGAAAAAAATTAAATTAAATTTAAATTCACACTAAATAAAAAACAGGTACGATATCCTATACCATGCGTTTAAATACTCTATCTCTTTGGTTCAACTATTTAGATATAGAAAATAAACATAAACCAGTTTGAGTGGCAAGTTTTTTTGCTATATTTATATGGAGACTAGGTCGAAAAATGGACCGATCCTGACCATATTTGTTAAGGTCACTTATTTTTTGCAAAAATATATACAAACCAAATTTGAGAAAAATCTGTGCAATATTTTTTTTATACATTTAAGTGAAGGTCGGGAATTAGCTTCATATAGGGGACTATGACTAAGAATTGTCCTATAGGATTTATTTTTAAACTACTAATAAATGGATGTAACAAACATAAAGAAACCCAATTTGACCGAAATCTATATGATATTTTTGATATTATGTCAATTTAAGTTGATATCGTAGGGGTCATTTGTATGGGGACTAGGTCTGAACATTAACCAATTTTCACCAACAGCATTTCTGCTTTGGCCGATAGAAGCTTACACACCAAATTTCATCAAAATAAGTTCATATTTGCGACCTGCAGTTTGATTACAAGGTTTACATGGACACACAGACGGACGGACGGATATCGATAAATCGACTCAGAAAGTGATTCTGAGTCAATCGGTATAGTAAAAGGTGGGTTTAGGTCAAATACTTTTGGTAGTTACAAACATCAGCACAATACGCTAACCACACAGTGCTATAGGGTATACAAAGTTACTCTGCACTTATTTACCAGACATCGACTGTAAAATGAATCTGATCTATATTATATTGTTTAAAATATGTATATGGTTAATTATTTTTTTTTTTGTTGTTTTTCTTGTACTTCGTGACTTTGGCGTTTTGTTTTTAATGTTTAGTTTTTTTTTAAAATCTAATTCTCTTATTTATTTAGTGCGTACGTGCTTTTTGTTTTGGTTTCTTATACGGGTATCAAATTCGACTTGGATAGCAAAAGTTTAGTCCGATATGTTTTTTATTTTGTTGCTTTTAAAGTTGTTAACAAGTCTCGCTTATAATAATTTAATTCACTAATTTCCTATGGATGTTGTTTATTTTAAATTTCGAATAGTTTACTTTTAGTTTTTTTTATTGTTTTTGTTAACAATTTTGTATTTCTTGTTTATTAATTTTAATGACTTTAAGCGGAAACATTTCTTGTTCGTTTGTATTTTTTTGTGAATTACTAAAAAAAAAATCATTAAAACAACAACAAAAGGTATGTGTGAAAATAAAAAATGGTTAGAAAAATCTGTACCATATTTAATTGATTTGTTGTTTCTTTTTTTGGTTTGAAATTTGTTATTATATGGAACAGAAACACACATGCGATCTAAAGTCAAACGAATAGAAGACAGACCTTTGTAGCATTTCCAACTTTAAGCTCCTCACTTCCGTGGAACGTTTCGCACGTTTATCATGTAAAATTATATTACAACAATTTGGTTTTTTTTAGTAGCATAGCGGGCTTTTGCTGGACTTCATCCAACGTATTTTTTTTTTTTCTTAAATAAATACTTTAATTATTGTCATTGTCAACAAATGTTTTTTGATTTGTAATTTTTCGTAAGTGTAATTTCTGATAGACAATACTACCATACCATTTTTTTTTTTGCAGGAAATAATATTTATGAAAGCTTAACTTAAATAACTTTATACCTTTTGTTGCCATATTTTTTAAATTTTGCAATCTTCTTTGTAAACTATTATCAATTAAAATTCTTGGAAAAATGTGTAAAAAAAAATAAACTGTAGCAATTTTCATAAAAATGTTGTTTTGCTTGCATCTAAAACTTGTTTTTATCGATGTTGTGAATAACGAAATTTACGGTTTCATGTTTAACATACAACATGCGTGCACGCAGTATTTGTAACTAAAATCTTTAAAAAATACATTAACCCTTTAACTGTCTTGAAAAAAACAACCACTTGATATGACAATTATTTATATGAAGTTATTGTCAAATTCTCGTTTTTTCCGAAAAACTGTCTACCATTTGTCACAAACAAACTTTGTTGGATTTGGCTCACCTTGAATGTATTATATGCATAGGTCAATGAATGAAGGAAGACTTTGTTTCAATCTTATAGACAGACGTCTTTTGAAGTCACTCAATTTTTAAAGTATAACTGTAGATTTTAAACACAATGTGGCTCATTTTCGGATTTAAATCTGGGCTATATGTGGATATGGCTGTGACTTTACAACGAAGCTTTACTATATTCATCAATAAATGTCGTGCAAATTTGAATTAATTTTTCTTAGTTGCACTTCATTACTAATATATTAATTTTTGTATAGCAAAATTACATTGCACAGAACTAGATGCTGTAAGGGACTTTCTGTTCATCTGTATATGTAAAGATCTTTTACAGAATTCGTATTATATAGAATTAAGTAAAATTTCTGATCTTAATCGTGTAATACTCGAGCGCCAAAAAATACATATGGACCATAGTATATATATTTTTTTAATTAATCAACACTCAGGGGATGCCCCCTACAGATGCACTGCATTGTGTTGATCTCAGGAAAATAGTTTAGGAGGAAAGAGGGAGTAGTGTGTTAATTTTTTTTTTTCAGCGACAGACCAAAGTCTCTGGTGGGAATCGAACCCACGACCCCTCGCATGATAGGCGAGCACGCTACCTACTCACCTACCGGGGCGTTTGGGATTAAATAATTTTCTGTGATATGTGGTCATTAATATAATCGTAAGGATGACGTTTGGAATTGATATCATTAATATTTGCAATTGTGTAATACTCGGGCGCCAAACTTTAATTAATGTCTTTACACTTAGTGATTGCAAAATACGAGTATCATGCAAATTAAATTGTCGATAATTCGATAAAAAAAAAATTTATTTATAGCCAAACTTCGATGAATATTAATGCATTGAATTTAATTAAAATTTTTTTATTCGTTCTTTTTATTTTTTTATTCGTTCTTTTTATTTAATTAAATTATAAAAAACATAACGCCTTTCGACTTTTATCATTTGATCGTATTGTGTTTTTGTGCTGAACACACCTGCAATCGAAAATGGCTTTACTGATTCACTGAATTTAAGGTTGCTGGATTCTAAGTAGAGGGCTTTACTGATTCACTGAATTTAAGGTTGCTGGATTCTAAGTAGAGGGGTTTTTTTTTAGAGGTTTATAACTTTGAGTTGCTAACACTGGTTTAATTGACAACAGATTTAGCAAGTAAAAGCGGCTTATTATTTAGTTTGGTTTGCCATGTTATCACGGATAAGCAACGCTTGAAAATTTTTGACATTGTCTATCAAAGTACTGGTTCTGTTTGACAAAGTTATCACGCAATTCATCCTAAAGTATAAATTCGGTCTGAAGTATAAATTGATATTGATTTTGATTTTCCATACAAAATTTTGTTCAGCGATGAAGCTCATTTTTGGTTGAATGGTGTCGCATGTAGAGTGAAGATAATCCACAAGCTTGTGTCCAAACACTATTACATCCCAAAAAATTACTGGTCCATATGTCTTCAAAAAAACGATGACGGGCAGAATGTTACTATAAGCGTTGAACGGTATAGAGGAATTATTAGAATTCTCACTGGCATGTGGTTTCCACAGGACGGAGCTACATGTCACACAGGGCACGCTACAATTAATTTACTAAAACAAACTTTTGATGAAAGAATAATTTCACGTAATGGTCCTGTTAATTGGCCACCAGGATCGTGTGATTTAAACCCACTTGATTATTTTCTTTAGGGCTGAGTAAAGTCGCTCGAGTGCGCCGATAAATGGCGAACAATTGAACATCTGGAAATAAATATTCGACGAGCCGCAAATGCAAATGCAAATGCTTCGAAAAATTTGTGAATTTTGGAGTTCCAGAATCATATTTAAATATTAATGGCATAAAATTATGTATCCGCTTTAATTAAAATTAAAAATAGTTTCATTTGCTTTAAAGTTCTGTAACTCTAAAAATACACCCTTTATTTACTAGGAACTTTCAAATCTTCAAATTATGTCATTTCTCTTTTGATAATTTCTGCTGCTAACGTTTTTCTCTTGTATTAATTGGTAAAATATTTACTTCCTTGATAATACAGCAGCGGGAATAGGATTGTATGACTTCTTTGATATTGTGTTTTCAAAAAGGTTTTTATAATTTTTATCACAACTTCTCATCACCAATTCTATATTTAAAATTGTAAGTTGTAACGAATATGTGAACCCAATGTCTCATATTCATATACTAAAATCTGAAAAAAATTCAGTTAAGAGCAAAATATTTATTCTTTTACACAAAAACTCTCCACAATAGTTGAAGAAACGTAAACAACAATATCTGGAATAAACTACAAAAGCTGATTAAATAGTAAACAAAAAACAGCTGATCGCATAATACACTGTATAATTTTTTTTATGGAGACTATCAATAACAATTATACATCTGTTGTACCATTTTAACACTTACGACTCGTATACCATTTAGGACAGTATTATGAATTTCCAAATTATTTAGCTTTAGTAAAGTATTTAAGTTTTATTTGTTCTTTTGAATTTGTTCCTCGTCCCTGGATACGTAAAATCAATTTCGATATAAATTGATTACTTAAAGGGCTGCTTTGGATTTAAATATTGTTTGTACTTAAATGGCCTTTAATTGATACCGGTGAAAATTCTAGGAAATTTAATTTTTTCATTTAATAATCAATTTTAGACAATTCACAATTGAACAAAATTACTTTTCAATTCAACGCAATCTATATATATAAAATTCATTTTCTGTTTGTTTGTTTGTTTATTTGTTTGTTTGTTTGACCGCTATACAAATTTTTATTTTTCAACGGATTTTCCTGAAATTTTGCACACATTATCTCTATACCCAAGGAAAGGTCGCCATATACTTTTTACCGGCCACGCCTACTTTTGCGCCCACTTTTTATGTAAAATTAATTTTCTGTTTTATTCATATTTGTTCACTATACAAATTTTTGTTTGTCAGCAGATTTCTCTGAAATTCGGTACACACGATCCCTGTACTCCAGAGAGTTCGTCATATTATTCTTGCCGGCCACGCCTACTTCTACGCCCACTTTTTGTATACAATTCGTTTTCTGTTTTTTGGTGTATTTGTTTGCATACAAATTTTTATTTTTCAACGGAATTCTCTGAAATTTGGTACACACTATCTCTGTACTCCAGGAAAGGTCGCTATATGCTTCGTACCGGCCAAGCCTACTTTAACGCCCATTTTTTGTATACAATTCATTTTGTTTTTTGGTATATTTGTTCGCTATACAAATTTTTATTTTTCAACCGATTTCTCTGAAATTTGGTACACACGATCTCTGTACTCCAGAGAGGTCGCCATATTATTCTTGCTGGCCACGCCTACTTCTACGCCCACTTTTTATAAAAAATAAATTTTCTGTTTTTTGGTATATTTGTTCACTATAGAAATTTTTATTTTTCATGGGATGTCTAAAATTTGGTCACACGATCTCTATACTACAGGGAAGGTCACCATATGCTTCTTACAGGCCACGCCTACTTTGCGCCAACTTCTATGTATATAAAACTTATTTTTTCCTTTTATTTGTTTCTTTATTTGAATGCTATAAAAACTTTTATTTTTCAATGGCTTTCTTCGAAATTTAGTACATATTCCAGGGAAGGTCGCTATATGATTTTTACCGAACACGCCTACTTTTACGCCCAATTTTCTTATAAAATTCATATTTTGTTGTGTGGTATATTTCTTCCCTATACAAATTTGTACTTTTCAATGGATTTCTCTGAAATTTAGTTTACACGGAAATAACTACACGGTGAACAAATTCCCCAAACTTAAAAAAAGGTACCCAATAGAAATGAACAAATCGAAATAAAAAATGAACTTACTCCCCAAATTCATTCTTAAATTTTTACATATTTTTATTTAATGAATTTTGTGAAATATTTATTTTAGTAAACATTTGCATACTGCTCTCAATATATGTCCAACAATAAATGCATTTAAAATGAGTATTCTTTTCAATACCATCATTTCGTTGCGCGGAAGCTACGCGCACGGGGAATACAGGTTAGCTAGAATATCGGAATGATCTGAAAAATATGTATATTTTGACAATTAAAATAAGTTGGCAACAGCTGCGCGGCAGCACATGTGTGGTTGCCAAACGCGCGGAAGCGGAGCGCGACCGCGGAATCGGACGCGACGGGTGCGGACGCGACGCGCTCTCGGAACACAACTCAGCTAAAATATCGCAATGCTCTAAAAAATATGTTTTAGGAATTAAAATAAGTTAACGAGAACTAAGCGGCAGCACGGGTAGTAGCTGCGAGGAAGCGGGACGAGGCGCGTGGACGCGAACGCGACAGAGGTAGACGCGACGCGCTCGCGGAACACAGCTCAGCAAAAATATCGCAATGATCTGCAAAATATATTTTGGCGATTAAAATAAGTTGACAACAACTGCGCGGCAGCACGGGTCTGGCTGCCAAACGCGCGGAAGAGGACGCGACTTGCTCGCGGAACACAGCTTAGTAAAATGTCGTATGATAAATTTTATCTACGTATGTGAAATAATTACCTGTTGATCAAAATAGGCCACACATATACTATAAGCAGTTGCTTAAAGAAACCTTGCGACACAACGTCGCATTAGTCTTTCATTTCTGAAACTTGAATTTAACGTCTCTGCTCAATGACGATCACTTATTGAATGAAGTAATTCAATTTTTAAAAGTTTTGATTCATTTAATTCGCGAACCATTCCGTTATATTTGATGTTTATAAATAAACTGAAAAAAAAAAACTTAAAGCGGTTTCGCAGCTTATCTTTGAAGCATCTTATAAAAAACTTCTAAATTAAAAAATCAAAAAAATTTTAATTGAAATAAAAAATGAATTTACTGCCCATACCAATTTTTGGGGAGAAAGTTCATTTTATTAGGGAATTTGTTAATTGGGGACTAAATTCTCAGCGCCTGGTAAGCATAGTGAACCATTTTTCAAGTCAAAGGCCTTTTTATCCCGGGCAAGACCGGGTAAAAACAGCTATTTATTATATAATTTTGTATATGTGTTAGTAGCAATTTTAAATGCCTTTTACTCCCAAAAAAATGTTAAAATTTAAAAATCTGTAAATCTGGAGGACAACTAAATAAAATTCCCTTCAAATGAGATATTTGTCAAAATCAGGAGAAAGCTGTGGTCACAAGAAATCGCCTTACCTATTAATTTTATAGATATATCTCACATTATATATTTTATATCTTTTCCAGATTTGGTACAATATAAAAATAAGTAGCGTTTGTAATACATATTGTGTAATACTCGGGCGCCAAAATAAAATTAATTATTATATTTACATTAAATATTCTTCATATTTTTGACTCAGGTTTCATACAAAATGACTTCCCAATTATTATAACTTCTGTTATTATCAGTATTGGCGGACTTGGTTGACTATTATTTTGTCACTAGTGCTAGTTTATATAGACTCTTATTTATAAGTAAATTTTGTCGAATTAAATTTTTTCTAGAAAGTTTGCTTTATAATTTTGCTTCTATATCTAAACTGAAAGGATCTTTTTCTGAGTTCATATTAAAGAGTCAGTATATGTAATTTGCATTCTATAATGCTCGGGCGCCAAAACAAAACTAATTATTATATTTACATAGAATATTCTTCATATTTTTGACTAAGTTCTCATACAAAATGACTTTCCAATTATTATAATTTCTGATATTATTAGTATTGGCGGACATGTGTAGTATAGACTTTTATTTGAAAGTACATTTTTTTGAATGAAATTTTTTTTAGAAAAGTTTTCTTCATACTGCTCTATATCTAAACTAAAAGGATCTTTTTCGGAATTCATATTAAATAAAGAGTTAGTGTTTGTAATGCTCGGGAGCCAAAATGAAATTTTGATTATGATTTTATGATGTTATGATTTTTACATTAAATATTATGACATGGAAGCTTTTTTTGAGGCAGTTCCCATACGAAATGCCCTTTTAATTATTTGAATTTAATTTTTAGGGTCATAAATATAGTGTAGTTTTCGACTATTATATCTTCACCAATACCGGTAATAATGGTACCAAAATACCGGTATTACAGACTTTAGAAAAATAACGAAATACCGAGATACCGCATGCAGCAATACCGGTAACCGGCATACGTTTTTTAATATACCATACCACTATGTGGTTAGGGTGTAATGACTTTGTGCTGATGTTTGTAACTACCAAAAATATTTGATCTAAATTCATCTTTTATTATACCGATCGACTTAGAATCACTTTCTGAGTCGATTTAGCTATATCCGTGCATCCTTCCGTCTGTGCGTCTGTCCTTCTGTGTGTCCATGTTAACCTTGTAATCAAACTACAGGTCGCAAATATGAATATATTTTGATGGAGTTTAGTATATAAGCCTCTATCGGCCATAGAATGAACGCTATTAAAAATGGTGACAATTGGTCCATGTTCAGACCTAGTCCCCATACAAATGGCCCCTATGAGATCGAATTAAGTTGCCATAATATTCAAATTATCATATAGATCTCCGCCAAATTGGGTTTGTGCATGTTTATTACATCCATTTATCAGTGGTCCAAAAATAAACCCTATAGGGTAATTCTTAGTCATAGCCCCCATATTTAGTTGATACCCGATCATCATTTAAATTTAGCAAAAAGCACAAATATTGCAAAGATTTTTCTTAAATTTGGTTTATGTATGTTTTTTCAAAAAATAAGTCACCTTACCAAATATAGGGCGGATCAGTCAATTTTTAGACCTAGTCCCCATATATATATAAAACATCCGATATGGACTTATTCACATCTGAAGGCAAAAAAATTAATAAAAATGCCACTCAAATTTTTATTATCGATTTTCTCAATACCGGTTTCCTCAAAACCGAAATACCAAGATGCTTTCGGTATTGGTATCGCTTAGCTCTAAATATTTTTGTGAAGTCGTTTTTCAGACAGTTTGCAATTAATATTATAATTATTATGCAAATTTTTAATAGCACGTGGAAGAGAAGAACAAATCATATATATTTCTAAAAACCATAACTATCCAGTTGATATTCTTAATCAGATCGGTTTCAGCATTAAGGCATAATACAAAAATGGGTAAAATTTAATTTATTTTTTATTTCAAAAATCGAAATTAAATTTTCAATTTAAAGTATTTAAATAATGTTCAAAAATTAAATAATCTATAATATTAATAGGCTAGGCGATTTCTTGTGACTGATGTTTTGTTCTACCGTTTTATCCCGATTTTGATCAAACGTATATTATTTGAAAGGTATTTCTTTTTAGCCGATTTGCTGATTTACAGATTTTTAAATTTTTTTCTTTATTTTGAGTAAATTGCATTTAAAGTTGCTACTAACACATACATAAAATTATGCAACGCTATGTATGTGTTTATTAAATTTGATAATGTGTTTGCAATAAAAATGAGTTTGTTTTTATACCCTATACCACTATGTGGATTGGGTATAATGACTTTGTGCTGCTGTTTGTAACAACCAAAAATATTTGACCTAGACCCATCTTTAATTATACCGATCGAATCAGAATCACTTTCTGAGTTGATTTAACAATGTCCGTCCGTCCGTCCGTCCGTCCGTCCGTCCGTCCGTCTGTGTGTCCATGTAAAGCTTGTAATCAAACTGCAGGTCGCAAATATGAATATATTTTGATGAAATTTGGTATATAAGCTTTTATCGGCCATGGGATGAACGCTATTGAAATTGGTGAGAATCGGTCCATGTTCAGACCTAGCCCCCATACAAATTACCCATATGAAATCGACATAAATTGCCATAAGATCCAAATTGTCATATAGATCTTACTCAAATTGGGTTTGTATGCGTTCATTACATCCACTAATGAGTAGTCGAAAAATGATCCCTTTGACCCCATATAGAGCTGCTTCCCGATCTTCACTTAAATCTATTAAAAAACAAAAATATTGCACTGATTCTTCTCAAATTTTGTTTGTACATATTTTTGCAAAATACAAGAGACTTTACCAAACATGATCAGGATCGGTCCATTTTTGGACCTAGTCCCTTTATAGATATAGCATCCGATATGAACTTTTTCATATCATAAAAATCCCACTCAAATTTGTTTTATGCTTATTTTCTATATCGAAGTAGTTGGACCGAAAGATAGGGTCTCTAAACCATGGTATAGGGTATCATATAGTCGGTCTAGACCGACTATAATTTTCTTACTTGTTTGTGTTGATTTGTGAATTTGCTATAATTGATTAGCATACTTTTAGGGTCTTTATTTAATGAAAAAATAAAATTTTCTAGAACTGGCGCTCGATTTTCGAGGGCTGGAATCTGCTAGTGTTCAAAAATATGAGAATTCTTAAAAAAGAAAAAAAAAGAAAAACGTTAATGTATTAAGAATTAATTCTATTTAAAGCATAGGAATGTAACCAGATATTTATCTTAGTTGTTACACAAATCTTTTTTACTCTTTAAGTTTGGGTCTACAGGGCTACTAATGGATATCATAATAGAGATGGCATTGAAAAAAATTCTAAGAATCATGCCATTAAGAGTCTGTATCATTGCAAAGTGTCCATTTCTATCACTATCGAAAATTGAGTTAATTGATCTCACTCTCAATTGACAAATATCTGTAATAGGCTAGGCGATTTTTTGTTACCGATGTTTTGTTCTACCGTTTTATCCCGATTTTGACCAAACGTATATTATTTGAAAGGTATTTCTTTTTAGCTGTGCACCAGATTTACAGATTTTTAAATTTTTTTTCTTTATTTTGAGTAAATTGCTTTTAAAGTTGCTACTAACACACATAAAATTATATATATGCTATGTGTGTGTTTCTTAAATTTGTAAATGAGTTTGCTATCTTCATTCACAATAATAATAAACCCAAAAAGTTTTGGTTTGTGATTTGCTGAGTTGAAAAATAAAGTTGCCTAGAAATTGCACTCGAATTTCGAGCGCTGGAATCTGCTGGTATATATTTATTGTGTTAATGTTTAGCGTTTGATTCTAATGAGTGTATCTGAAGTCATAATTTATAACAAATTACCTAATAATGATGGAATAATGTCTGCTTTAAATAATTTTCAAAATTAGGCCTAAAAATAAGATCCCTGAAATATTGTGATTTCTTAGTAGCCGTTAATGGTTAAAGAGTCTCTCTGTTAACTAGCTGAAGAGTTTGAATATGCAAATATTACAGAAATCATAAAAATGTACGAGCTTGTACCATGTGAATATTAAGAAAATATATTAAAATGTAACTATAGTCTCTTGATAGTGATAAACACACTGATAAACTGCAATGTTCGAAGGTTGGGTAAAAACGTTTTTTAGCCACAAAGTTTCAAAAAAGAACTGTCTATGTCAATTTTAACTGTAAGCAATTGAAAAGAGGATCTAACAGGTGTTTGAGTGTATGTGTGTATGTTTGGCTTTTCATGTATTTATGTTTTCATAATTAGAGTAATGGTTACTACTAAAAATTTATAGTTCTAGTTAGACGAGATCTCGCCACTAATATGCCATGTTTAAGTCTGTATCATAACTAAATATTTTTGTTATGGTTTGACTAGATTTTTCCTTTAAAGTTGATTATTTTTGTTATTAAAACTTAAAGATTTTTGTTATGGTCTGGGTACAATTTTTGAATTTAAAGTTAATTTACATAAATTATAGTGAAAAAACTTTCTCTTAAAGAATTTTTGTTACTCAAAAGAAATACATTTTTAATGTTTAAGCTTGAAAGCAACAGAAATCGAAAATATTTTATATTTGATGTCAGCACCATAATTGATTAATTGTGGGGGGTTTTTTTTTAGTTGTAATTCACACCCTTTTTTTTAGCACTAAAATTGTTATGATTTTGTGATTAAAATAATTTATTAGATCACCTTGTTTTTTATGTTCATATTAAAAACGACCGTTGAGTAAAATATTTGCATAATTTAATCATTTATGAAGCTAAATTATGTCCACCTTTTATTGACTGTTTTTATTCTTTAACAACCAAATGACATAAATTTGTGTTAAGTGACAGCATGTCTGTGTTGGACTGGGTATAGCTTAAATAGACATTAATATGACGGGGCTGGCTTCAAATTGCTGTAATTTTAAGGTAAATAAATGTCTTTTGTTAGTAATTATTTTTTTTTTGGATAGATCTTGAGAAAGGGTTAGCTGTCAAATGAACTGTAGCACTGTATTCACTTTTGGCATTTAAGATCACCATATTCTGGCAAATCGTTATGCATAGATTCATGCTTGAATAACACCACCAAATTATCCAAAATTACTTTGAAAATTAATCATCGATTCATGCAACTTATAGACGACTTCGTGATTTTTATGGCGTGATTATTTGTGAAAATAAATTTGAACAGAGATACAAAATCGTTGTATAAATTTGTAATCTCAAAAAGGAAATCTGCTGATTATTAGCGGAATGTTTGCTGAATTTTTTTGCCCAACTTATTCTGATGTTCAGTCAGTATGACGCTTCAAAAATTAAATAATAATAAAAATGGCTTCCTAAATCGATTAAAAGTTACAATTTTTTTACATTTTTAAAAGAGTGACTTAAAAATCTAAATAAAACAATTGTTTTCTAATAAATTCTTTAATTATCTCATTGGCATCTCATTTGCATGATCGCGAGTTTTGTATAAACAATTAGCAACACTTTTCATTATTTGGAAAAAAATTAAATTTACTACCGCACAAGTGTTTCTTAAGCTCTTCAGACAAAACAAAAGTAGCAAATTTCATCAATAATTCGTTGCGGTTTAAATAATGTCTGTATTTGTCCAATAAACAAAACTTTGAGCTGAAATATTTGAACGTAGGCGTTTAAGTCGTCACTGTGTGTTATTTTTATGGCATTGAATAATAAAAAAAATATTGTTTAAATACAAAATTCCATCATAAACACTATAATTTATGGTGATAGAATGATAGAAAAGAAGAAGATTTTGAATGAAAGAAAAAAAAAAAGAAATAATACTTATAAAAACTATAATCATAAAAATTCATTGAATTACTAAATTCAACGTTATTTGCTGCTAGTCAACTTTATATTGAAGTCTTCTCTATAGATTGACCAGCCATTAAAGGTAATAAATTTGTTATAATGAATCAATTTGCTGTTTTTTTATTTAAATATTTATCCACGTGCTTTATGCGTTAACGAAACGAGATAGCAGAAATATTTTTAATTTCTAGGCGATTAAAAGTAAAAAATTTGTAGTTATTAAAAAGAAAAGAAAAAAAAATTAACATTTTAATGGGTTTTGTAAACATAACTTTTGAAATAAACACAGAAACAGGTGAAGATCAATTTTTTTTTTTTTTTTTGTAGATTTTTGATAATGATAATTAGTTAGTTAATTATTAAACAAACAAAAAAAAAAAAAAAAAAAAAAAAAGAACAAAAAAAAATTAATCTTGAATATAATCTAATCTTAGCATATCTTAGCGGTGTAGCGTCATAATTAAGAAGGTATTAAAAAGTAGTTGACTACAAGTATTGGTTTTGAGTTTGAAAAAAAACTTCCCAAATTCTTCTAAAATCATATTGATTTCCGCAAAAGATAAAATAGATATTCATATTCTATAGAAAGCTAACGATATTTATGGACATACCAATATTTATGGAGCTTTTTTTTATGAATATTCAACAAACTTGTTAGGGAAGTTATGTAAAATGTCATCCATAATTCAGCACAAAAATAATGATGAAGAACTTCTACAGATATGGTGTAAAACAACTTCCAAAAATGTTAATATAAAATATATCATAAAAACCAAGAATTTATCATTAACCAAGTAAAAAAAATTATAGTCAGTCTAGACCGACTATACGATACCCTATATCATGGTTTAGAGTCCTTATCTCTTCAGCCTAACTAATTCGATATAGAAAATAAGCATAAACCAAATTTGAGTGGCATTATTATTAATTTTTTTGGCTGCAGATATGAAAACGATCATATTGGGTAATATATTTATATGGGGACTAGGTCGAAAAATGGACCGATCCTGACCATATTTGCCAAAGTCACTTATGTTTTGAAAAACTATATATAAACCAAATTTGAGAAAAATCTGTGCAAAATTTTTGTTTTTTGATAGATTTAAGTGAAGATCGGGAAGCAGCTCTATATGGGGCCAAGACTTAAGGGATTATTTTTGGCCTATTGATTAATGGATATAGTAAACACATACAAATCCAACTTGACTGAGATCTATATTATAATTTGGATCTTATGGCAATTTATGTCGATTTCATAGGCGTTATTTGTATGGGGACTAGATCTGAGCATGGACCGAATTTCACCAATTTCAAAAGTGTTCATCCTATGGCCTATAAAAGCTTATATACAAAGTTTCATCAAAATATATTTATATTTGCAACCTGTAGCTTGATTACAAGGTTTACATGGACACACAGATGGACGGACGGACTGATGCACAGACGGACATCGCTAAATCGACTCAGAAAGTGATTCTGAGACGATCGGTATAATAAACAAGTAAGAAAATTATAGTCGGTCTAGACCGACTATACGATACCCCATACCATGCGTTTAGAAACCCTATCTCTTAGGCCCAACTAACTGGACATAGAAAATAAGCAAAAACCAAATTTGAGTTGGATTTTTATTAATTTTTTTGGCTGCAGATATGAAAAAGTTTATATCGGATGCTATATCTATATGGGGACTAGGTCCAAAAATTGACCGATCCTGATCATGTTTGGTAAAGTCTCTTGTATTTTGCAAAAATATATACAAACAAAATTTGAGAAGAATCAGTGCAATATTTTTGTTTTTTAATAGATTTAAGTGAAGATCGGGAAGCAGCTCTTTATGAGGCCAAAGGGATCATTTTTGGACTACTCATTAATGGATGTAATGAACGCATACAAACCCAATTTGAGTAAGATCTATATGACAATTTGGATCTTATGATAATTTATGTCGATTTCATAGGGGTAATTTGTATTGGGGCTAGGTCTGAACATGGACCGATTCTCACCAATTTCAATAGACGGATGGACCGATTCTCACCAAACCACATAGTGGTATAGGGTATAAAAATGGGTCTAGGTCAAATATTTTCGGTGGTTACAAACAGCAGCACAAAGTCAGCACATAGTGGTGTAGGTTATAACCTACTATGTGGTTTGGGTATAAAAAATATGAAAAAACCCACACTCTTAAAGCAGCACAATTCCACACAGAAATTGAAAATAATAAAATTGTTATTGGGCAGGGCAAGGGACCTGCGACCCTTTTGGACAGGTGGACACCGAGCAGTGGTATTATAACACCCGTTAAAATACTAGCTAGTGTGAGCAACGAAAAGAAGGAAAACTATAAACCCTTCGGAAGGCAACGGGAAACCACCGAAGTAACATCCCTTGTAAATCATACAATATGAATAATACAACAAATAACATACGGCCCTCAGTCTCCGGCTAAACGAGGGTGCTAAGAATCCCCGGAGGTAAAACAAATCAGAAACTTAACATATGAACTTGGAATGTTAGAAGTCTCTATGAAACTGGAAAGCTGAACAATACCATAATTGAAATTAACAGGCTCAACATAGATATACTGGGTATAAGTGAAACATGGTGGAAGGAAATTGGTGAATTTAGATCCGAAAACACGAGAGTGTACCACTCAGGAAATCAGAATGATATACACAAAAGAAGGTGTGGCAATTATTTTCAAAAGCCATATATCAGAATGTATATCTGAATACGTCCCAATGTCAGATAAAACAATGCTTATAAAGATAATGGGAAAGCCGACTAATATTAACATAATTCAAGTCTACGCCCCTACATGTGATGGAAGTACTGACGAAATCGAAGAATTCTGTATTATTATTATTATTAATTTTTTATTAATGAAAATCCTAATGTAACAAGATTTAAAATCTTATAAAAAAATAAGAGGAATGTATGTAAGTTTAATTTATAATTAAAATTAGAAGAATAATATAAAATAAAATAAAATATAATATAAAATATATAAAAAATAAAATAAAAATGTAAAAATAAAGTGTAAAAATATCCTGCACAGCAGGTAAAAATTATATAGAAATTAAAATTAAATTAACTAAAGAAATTAAAATGAAGTATTAAAAATCAATTGAGAAAAAGTTTAAAAAGTTCTTTCTTAAATGATGTTGTATTTGATATTTTGTGAAGTTGATTATTTAAAGTATGTAACGAGTTCCAAAGACGTATGCCATTTACAAAAAAGTGTCTTTCGGATATTAGTCTATTGTACAATATTGGTACAAGACAGTTATCACGGTTAGATCTTGTAAATAGTAATCGCTCGAAAAGGTAAACGGGTTCTTTAGTGAAAATAATTTTATGAACCATAAGTAAAGTTCTAAATTTAAGATAGTCTTCAAATGAAATGCCATAAATTTTATTTAGAAAAGCGGAGATACTATCATATTTGCGTAAACTATAAACATATCTAACTACACTTTTAAAGACGCGTGTAAGTTTACCCATGTCTGTACTATCACAACCTGACAACAATTCACAATCATATAAAAGCGTAGGTAAGATAAACGATTTTGCAAGAACAAATCTAATTTTCTGCGGTGTGAAGTACTGAGAAGACGAAAGACTACGGAGAATACTATAAACTTTTCCAGAAGCTTTGTTAATTTGATCATTCCACGTTAGAGTATTATTAAAAATCAATCCAAGGTTTTTAGCATTCGCAACGTAGGCGATATCCACTCCATTAATACTAACTTTCGGAAGACAAGAGGTATCATATATCTTTTTAAAAATAACAAGGCACTGAGATTTTTTCGGATTTAAGGTAAGACAATTCAACCTAGCCCATTCAAATACGTGGTTCAGTTCAGTATTCAGGTTCTGTACACAATTTTCCACATCTCGTACGTTACATGATGTGTATAACTGAACGTCGTCAGCGTACATGTGCATTTGGCATGAATTAATTACGCGTGGTAGATCATTTATGTAAATAGAAAACAAAAGAGGGCCAAGTATAGACCCCTGCGGAACAACCCTACTTAAGGACGCAGAGGTAGACGACTTGTCTTTAGAGACAACTACTTGCTCTCTATTCCGAAGGTAAGAGCTAATCAATTTAGAGGAGGTTTCAGAATAACCAAAAATATGTTTAAGCTTTTTAACAAGAATATCATGGTCCACTGAGTCAAAAGCTTTAGAGTGGTCCAATAAAGTCAAAAAAGCAATATTACCACTGTCAACGATATAACGAAGATCTTCCGATACATCGATTAAAGTAGTGATACACCCTCTTTTCCTGCGAAAACCAGATTGCTTAGATGATGAAAGATTATTATTGGATATATGTTCATTCATTTGTTTGCTCATAATTTTTTCGAAAACTTTCGATAGAAAAGGAAGTACGGAAATTGGCCTGTATTCTTTATTAGATTTCGGCAAGGGAATTACTTTTGCCCATTTCCACAAATCAGGGAAAATAGATTTTGTAAAAATAGTGTTAAAAATATGAGTGATATAGGGTAAAACCTGTGGTAAAATAGCTTTAATAAATATTGGATTCATACCGTCTAGACCAATTGATTTTGACTTTATGGAAAGAGAAGCTTCCAGAACATCCTCCTGTTTAACGCAGGAAAAACTAAATAAAGAAGCCAGATTGCAATCTGGTAGATTTGCGTAAGAGTCAGAACGAAGAGGAGTTGAGTCATTTGAAGTAAATTGTCTATTCAATTCATTTAGTTCAAAAGTGGAAAGATTTACCGATTCACTTTCATCTTTATAACCAATTTTCTTTATCTCTTTCCACATATTTTTAGTATCCATAGCCTCTGAAAATACACGACTATAATAGCGTTGCTTAGCTAACTTTACTTCCCTAGTAACAGATCTACGTAGTGATTTAAAAATTTCATTTGACTGTGTAGTTTTATATCTTTTCCACTTATCGTAAGCAGAATTTCTTTTAACTATTAAATCACAAATATTTTGATTAAACCAAGGCTTAGTAGAAGATTTAACAGTTTTCTTTCTAACCGGTACGTATTTGTCGTACAGGTATGTGGTAGCTTCATAAAAAAAGGATATCTGTTGGTTTAAATCTGGATTACTGTAGATACTGGTCCAATTTTGATTATATTAATTTCATTTAAAAGAGCATCATAGTTAATATTCTTGTAATCACGGAAATTAATATGCTGTGGTTTTTCATGTTTAAAATAAGGAAGGTTAAAGGTCATATAAATGACGTCATGTTTTGAGAAATTAGGAGAAGAAAACTGGTCATGCAAAAGAACTTTTCTAATATCTGAGACAAAGAACACGTCAATAAGGGTACTACTCATTGAAGTGAAGTGAGTGGGGATAGTAGTGTTTACAGCTATAAGCCCAATCGGTTGGAAAAGTGAAATTAGATCAGAATCAATGAGCAAATTTCCATTTAGGTCTCCAGAAAGAATAATATCACTATAAGATAAACAATTTTCATTAACATATTAACAACCGGAGAAATATCTAGTGAATCATTAGGCCTATATAAAACACCTATGAGACATTTGCTTACGTCACAAGGAAGTTCAATAAATACAAAATCATATTCTTCATCGATAGATTTGCAAACAAATCGAGAACGTAATTGTTTCTTGACATGCATTGCAACGCCTCCAGCACGTTTACCAGTATTCCTATCAGCTCTAAATGAATCATAGCCGTCTAATTTGACCTGAAAGTTTTTTATCTTATTCGAATTGAACCATGTTTCAGATATACAAATTACATCAATTCCTGAGTTTTCAAAAATGTATCGAAATTCATCAAATTTACAAAAAAGACTTTGGGCATTTAAGTGACAAATTTTCTTGTTGTATTTGGAACTCGACCGAATATTAGAAGAAGTCATAATAAAGTATTAAGCAAATATCAACATCAAATAAGAAATACTCAAAAAATTTAAATTAAAAAGGCATAATAAAAAGGAGAGATATAAAAAAAATACAAAAATAAAAATAGGTTATGGAAATAATTACGACAGTTTTAAATTTTAAAATATTACTGGCGAAACCCTTCTACTACAGAAACAGAAAAGTTGTCACGTGTGTTTTTCGATGTTTCAATATTTTCCAGAAAATGCACATTCTCCACACAAAACGCACTATCGGACTTAGAGCGTTTGGCATAAATACGGCCACGGCGAGTGTAAACTGATGAGAGTAGTTTTTTCCGTTTTAACTTAATTGCTTCCTTAAGAAGATTGTGGTTAAATTTGGTTAGAGCTTCATTTATATAGAATGGTTCATTAGAATCAAAACCAGCATGACAAAGGCGCAGAAGGTCTTCAGAGTTACGACGAAAAACAGCAGCTTGCTTCAAAATATAATTTTTCTCCTGAGCTGATGACAATTTTATGGCAATAGCAGGATCAATAACGTTATCATTTTTACTGTTGTTTCGAGAGTTTTGAAGACGAGTTATTTTAATTATATTTGGAACAGTTGCATTAATGGTCTCACAAATATTCATAAATGTAGTCTGTAAGTTTTCATTTTCATAGTATGGAATGCCGTGAATTCGTATCTCATTAGCGACTTTAGTATTTTCTTGCTTGTCCAAAGATCGCTTTAAGGTATCAATTTCATTTTTAAGGTCAACAATTTGCGAAATAATTTGTTCTAGCTTGCTGACCCTGTCGGAGACAGAATATATTTTTTCCTCAATGTTGACAATTTTAGTTAATATACGCTCCTCAGACTCCTTTATTTTAAATGCAATGTTATTAGATATGTCAATTGACATTCTGGAAAAACGTTCTCCCATTAATAGCATAAGTTGGGAATCAGGATTCATTTTATGCCAAATTATAAGAACAATTTAGTCACTAAATACCGTGTCGATAGAATATTATTCTGGGCTTTTTTTTTTAATTATTAGTTGTAGGAAATTGATGGCAACTCTTTATAAGTTTTTTTGAGTTGTTATGATTTAAATTATTCTACGATAATGTTGAAAAATTATTGAAAATGACGAAGCCACGTGAAATAACGTTTGTGCTGGGCGACTTCAACGCGAAAGTAGGACAGAGTAATGGGTGTAACCGGAAAATATGGATTAGGTGAACGAAATGAGAGGGGAGACAGACTTGTACAATTCTGCCAGGAACATAAAATGAAAATTACAAACACCCTATTTCGCCTACACCCTAGAAGACTCTACACATGGAAATCACCACAGGACAATAGAGGAAAAATTGTGAGAAACCAAATAGATTACATATTAATAAACAAAAGATATTGTACCTGTGTGACAAAATGCTCAACATACCCGGGAGCAGACGTACGATCTGATAATAACCTCCTGGTATCAAATTTCCGCATCAAACTATCTATTGTTCGAAAACAGAAGCCAAAACCTAAAATTAATACTGAAAAACTAAGTGATCAATCAGTTAAAAATAAAGTTAAGGATCGTATAAATAATAAACTTGCAGGTGTCGATGGTGATGATGTAGAAAATCTGTGGAATAATGTCAAAAATATTATTAGCACGACTACGAAAGACTCACTAGGAAGCTGCATAAAAACAAAACAAGATGAATGGATGACAGACGAAATTCGAGAACTTCGAACAGAAAGAAGTAAAAATAAAAACGTATACAGAGAAATCCGAACGGCAACCCGAGCTACAAAGAACGCACTACTAAATCGTCAATGCCAGGAAATCGAAGTGCTGCAAATCCTACACGACGATTTTAATCTACATAAAAAACTCAAGGAAGCCGCAGGAATATACAAAAGGATATCTTAAGCAATTCTGTTTGATGACAATAAGGAGGCTGTATTCGAGATGACACAGGCCTATATCCACACGAATGGCTTAAATCAACGTTTGTTACAATACCTAAAAAGAACAATGCAAAGAAGTGCAGTGAATATAGGTTAATTAGCCTAATGTGCCATGCACTTAAAATCTTTCTGAGAATAATACACAAGAGAATATACGCCAAATGAGAAGAGGCCATGGGAGAATCACAATTTGGCTTCAAGGAAGGAATTGGTACTAGAGAAGTGCTAATTGGTATCCAGGTACTTATTCAAAGCTGTCGGGATGTCCAGAAAGATGTCTTCCTTTGCCTTATTGATTATGAAAAAGCCTTCGATACTGCTCAACATGACAAGTTAATGGAAACTCTAACAGCCATTGGAATAGACGAGAAGGAAAGGCGATGCATAAAAAATCTTTACTGGAACCAATCAGCGCGAATTGCAATCAATGGGGAACTCACTGAAGAAATTGCCATCTCAAAAGGAGTGAGGCAGGGATGTATACTATCGCCCTTGCGAGAATCAATTGAAAGAGAAAGAATAGGAATTAAAATAAACGGAAGATTTATAAATAACATAAGGTATGCTGACGATTGGCAAGCTCTATAACTGGCCTGCAGAAGCTGATAGACAAACTTTCATCGGTAAGTGAATCATATGGCCTGGGAATTAACATTAAAAAAACTAAATACATGGTTGCCAGCAGAAAAAACTTACACGACAACACAACACTTAAAATAAGAAACACTGAACTCGAACGAATGAAAAACTTTAAGTATCTGGGGGGTCTTATTAAATGATTCAATGGGACGCATCTAAGGAAATAATATGCCGTATAGAGATGGCAAGAGATGCATTTTTTAAATACAGCAAGGTTTTGACCAGCCATGATATCAGTCTTGCAACAAAATCACGATTTATCAGGTGCTATGTATGGTCGGTTTTATTGTATGCCGTAGAAGTATGGACAATTAAAGCAGTGGACGAAAAAAGATTAGAAGCTATTGAAATATGGATATACCGACGTATATTGAAGATACCATGGACCGACCACGTTCCAAGCAATGAAGTACTGAGAAGAATGAACCAGGTTCCACAACTTATTAAAACTATCAAAAATAGGAAAATCGTTTATTTAGGACATATAATGAGGAACGAGAAATATAAATTTCTTCAAAAAATTATCAAAGCTAAAATTGAAGGAAGACGCGAAAGAGTAAGAAGAGAACTTTCCTGGCTGAAAAATATCCAAGAATGGACAGGATATCATGATGAGCTAAATTTAATAAATGCTGCAAAAAATAGACAACTTATGAATATCTGAAGTTATATAAAATTACAAGATCTTATTTTATTTTTATTGTATGTATACATGTTATTTAGAACTGTATAATTGTATTTTGTATGATCGCTTACATCCGAATAACGGATTTGCAAATAAAAGAAGAAGATTGGGCACTAGATATTTTTATCAAGAAATTAAGGAAATTAGAAAAATAATTTTAATAAAAAGTTTATATACAAAAATTATATTAGGAAAAGCGGATTTTGAGTTAATGAAATATATTATTGCAAGGAAAAAGAGTGTTTTTGTTTTACTTAGATAGAACTTACGACAACTAACGTCAAACGAATTATCAAACTGCGCTTACTTTTTGATATTTATGATCAGTGTATGTACTCCGACAAATCATCATGAATAGATTCATGTTGGAACAGCTCCACCAAATTATCCATATTTACTTTGAAAATCAGTTGTCGATTGATGCAACTTGTAGACGATTTTGTGATTTTTATGGCGCACATTATCGTCCATCTTGGCAAGCCATCAGTATAACTATAGATTTCATACCACACACTCTCTAACTGATGATGTAACACCAACACCTCGAAGTAATGTGCATATAGAAGATAATATCGCAGCTGTTAACGTTATTGAGGAAGAAAATCGAAATATATCAATTCATCGTCGATTTTTGGAATTGGGGCTCTGTTCGTACACTACGTAGAAAATTTAGCGCCGCGGTGGCCATATGCCCGAAGTCATTATCGATATTAAAGCCATATATTGTAATTTCGAATAAAAGAAATGTTTTGATTTAAATTTAATTCTTTGTCTTATTTTTTACAATTTCAATTTCTATCGGGCTTAAAAAACACCCTTTAGATACCATAAAGTGATTTACATCACAAGATCCGTAAAGAAAACTTCTGTCCCACGACAATATTCAATTCATTGGTGTTCAACGATCAACGATCATGAAATATTATATTACCGAGACATAATTTCATTGTAACTATGGAAACAAATGTTCCGAAAGTGGCTCTTGAACTAAAAAAGTACATTTGCGGATTATTATTATTTTTTTTTTTTTGAAAAAGATACTTTAAAATATATATAAAATACATTTAAACAATTTTTGAAAAAAAAATATATTTTAGAAAATAGTACTTTTTAAACAAATGGTTTGTACATGTGTACTACACAAATTGAGCAACATTTTACTTTAAGTAAGACTTATACAAAAAAAAAATATTTTTAAAATAAAAAAATACGTTTTTTGAAAAATATTTTTTTAAAGTAATTTATAAAATAATCGAACGCATAAAAACAAAGTTTTTATTAAAACTCTTTCTTTACTTATACATATGAGTTTTTAATATCTCCGTGACTGTGCGTGATTGTGTGTGACTATCTTAATCTTTGGCCACAACAAGTCTATGGACAAAGTTTCAGATCGATCGGATGAGGGGAAATTGGTCTTAAATCAGTCCGTGACTGTGCGTGACCATATCAAAGTTTATGTTTTTTCACAGCAAGTCCATCGACCAAATTTCAGATCGATCGGATAAGGGGAAATGGGTTTTAAATCACTCCTGTGACTGTGCGTGACTACCCCAAAATTAATCTATAGTCACAACAAGACTATGGGCCAAGTTTCAGATTAATTGGATAAGGGGAAATGGGTTTTAAATCACTCCGTGACTGTGCGTGACTGTACGTGACTATGTCGAAGTTGGTCTTTTTTTACAGCAATTATATCGACCAAGTTTCAGATCGATCGGATGAGGGGAAATCCGTTTTAAATTTCTCCGTGACTGTGCGTGACCATGCGTGACTGTGCGTGCCTAAGTCAAAGTTAATCTTTTTTTCACAGCAAGTGTATGTACCAAGTTTCAGATCGATCGGATGAGGGGATACACCATTCAGATCACTCTGTGACTGTGCGTGACGACGCGTGATTATGCGTGACTATCTCAAAATTAATCTATAGTCACAACAAGACTATGGGCCAAGTTTCTGATTAATTGGATAAGGGGGAATGGGATTGCCCCACGACAGACAGAGATATTGAGTTAAAAGAAAGAGTTTAAAAATATACATTTTAAAACGAACTTTTTTTTCAAGTGTAAAGTTATTTTAATGAGTACAAATTTTGAAAAGAGCTACTATAAAAAAGATAAATTTTAATGAGGTACTCTTTTTAATCAAGAAATTTTAGATAAAGGTATTTTTTAAAAGATAGGTACTTAAAAAAATTTACTTTTTTCAAAATGCATTTTTTTAAAAAGCTACTTTTTTGAATAAGGTACTCTTTTTAAAAAGAAATTTTTTTGAAAAGGTACTTTATATATAAAGGTACTTAAAAAAATATTTAAAAAAAGACATTTTTTAAATGGTCACTTTTTTGTAAAAGGTACTTTTTTGAATGAAAAAATTTTCTTAGCAGATACTTTATTTAAAAAGATGTTTCTAAAACAAGGTGATTTTTTTAAAAGAAACTTTCTTCAAAGGTAATTTTATTAAAAGAATTTTATAAAAAAAACTTTTTTTAAAAAGTTACTTTTTGAAAGATTACTTGCTTAAAGGCGTACTTTTTACAATAAAGTACTTCCTTTAAAGAGCTATTTTTTTAAAAAATGTATTTACTAAAAAGGTGTTTTTTAAAAGGTTCTTTTATAAAAAGGTACTTTTATTAAAAAGTTAATTTTTTTAAAGGTTACGTTTTTAAAGAAGGTACTTCTTAAAAAGGTATATTTTTTAAAATGGTATTTTTTTAAAAGGTACTTTTATAAAAATCTAACTTTTTTTGAGCGTACTTTTTTAGCAAAACATTTAATTAAATTAAATGGTAAAAATGGTTTAAAAAAGGTACTAAAAAAAATTTTTTTTTAAATGTACTTTTTTTAAAGTTTCCCTCTTAAAAAAAGTTCTTATTTAAAATGGTACTTTTTTCAAAGGTACTTTTTTATAGAGCTACTTTTATATTAAAGTTATTTGAAAAAACGTACTTAGTATAAAACGAACTTTTTTTAAAAGGTACTTTTGCTGGAAAGGTACTTTTTCACCACTCAATAATCAGCAAAATTTTTTTATTCAATAAAACTTATATCTATGTATAATGAAAAGCAATACTTATTTGAAAAAGTTATTTATTTTTTTTTTAAGTTGGTTTTCTTGAAATAGGTAAATTTTTTTAAGTAAGAGCAATTTTTGAAGAAGTTACTTTTTTTAAGTATATATAAAAGGTACTTTTGTAAAATGTCCTAATTTTTTTTTAAAGAAAGGCACTTTTTTAATACACAACATGGAAGAACATTTTTTGAAAATTTTCGAAAATAAAAAGATAATTTTTTAGAAAGGTATTTTTTTTTTAAATAGGAAAATTATTTGGAAATGTGCTTTATTAAATATATGTGACCTTCTCCGAGAAAAGGGACCTAGTGTGTGAAAATTAAGTTTTGAGAAAAAAACGCATTTAAAGTTTCTACACCTTTTTAGGTACCAGAATCCACCGTTTTTGACATAACCCGTTTTTTGACACACTAGGTCCCTTTTCTCGGAGAAGGTCACATATATATTTTTAAAAAGGCACTTTGTTTAAAATGGTACTCCATTTTAAAAACGGTAATTTTTGTAGTATTTTTTTTAAGGTACTTTTTTAAAAACGGTACAATTTTTGTCCAATAACAATTTATTACGAAAAAACAATTTTTTTGGGGAAGGTACATTTTTAAAAATTGTATTTTTTTAAAAAGTTCGTTTTTGAAAGAGTACATTTTTTAAAGGTACATTTTAATGTTCAATAAAAATTATGAAAAAAAAATTTATTTAGGAAAAAATATTTTTTTAAAGTAATTTATTGAAAAAGGCAATTTATTTAAAATAGGAAAAATTGTTGAAGAAGTTATTTTTGTACGCGAATATATATGTCTAGAATATTAGATTTTAAATTAATATTTAATAAATTTTAAATCAGAATTCGATGCAAATAAACTTATTTGCTTAAGTGCGGTCTATAAACCTGTCTTTTGTTCGTCGTTGTACTGGGTGAAGGGTACTCTGGATCCTATGTATTTAAAATTGATGGATTTAGTTAAGACTTCCAGACATTCAAGTTGATGACAGTCTTTTCAAGAAATAACAATATACATGACAGTAATGTAACAGTGGCCTGTTGGCTCTCTATGTATATACATATAATACAATTGCTAACTTAGTTATCTGTGGCAGTTTTATGCATTTTTCTATGTTCTTTATATTATAGATCTTTTTTTTCTAGCGATGTCAAATTTGCATTAATTTCCTCTTAACTTGTCACTCAATATAATATCGAGAAATTCTTTTAATTTCCATCATCAATCAATATTATTGAAATACGTTAACAGATGTTGTCACATAACTGCATTAATTAACATTAATTACAATATTTTTTTTTTAACTGCATTGTTATTGTGAAGTCCACTATAGTGGTCTCTCTTATTGGTTTTTGCTCTAAAGTTTTACGTTATCTTCCTGTCTCCATACTAAGCTGCTTCTTTAAATTATTCCAACATAATTTCTCAGTTTATTGTTACAATAAACAATAAAGTTTTATATGTTTTTTTCTTTTACAATTTAGCGCATTGGCGCCTAAAAATGGCTCGTACTAAATGAAAAAAAATGCATAAATGTTATTCTAAACGTGACATAATTTTCATTATTCCACTTTTAAGAAGCGGTCAAGAAATATAAAGCATTGCAAGCAAATAAACAATTGCAAAAATATTAATATGACATGGTTTTATACAAATAACAATAATAATGAAATTTTATGTTGAATGCGTGTAACTCTGGTCAATTTTAATTTAATAAAACACACAGAAAACAAATTTATATAAATATTTTAGCGAATAAACGTAATTTCTTTCAACAAAAATTTCTTATTTAAACTCAGTTGGAGTAATTTTTTTTTTTTTTTTTACTTGGGTGGTTTCATTTTCATGCTGATTTAAGTTAGATGGGCGTTGCAAAAGAAAAACGTTTTAGAATATTGCATTAAAAATTGTGTATTAAAAATGAGATTCCAGTGAATGTGCGCTCGAACATATTGTTAACTTGATAACGATTTTCAAGGAAGTGCTATAGATTTCAGAGTTCCCAAAAGATACCCCTCTATTGTGAACAAGTCTTGTTACAAATAATCCAACAGAGAAATATTTATAGACGAAACTATCAGCGATATAGAAACGTAAATGATTTGTACCAAATGAAAATACTAAACTTAAGAATTCGCGAACGGATTGAAAATTTTAAAAATAAATCGTGGACTCATTTACTGTCTACATTGGACAAAGGCTCTCCTCATTTTTGAGAACCTATCAAAAGTTTTGAGGAATATCACCAACTAAGAGAAATGCGAAATTTTAGCTCAAACCTATTCGGATTCGATGAATTTTTTAATTTTTAATTTTTAATTTTTTGATTTTTAATTTTTAATTTTTAATTTTTAATTTTTAATTTTTAATTTTTAATTTTTAATTTTTAATTTTTAATTTTTAATTTTTAATTTTTAATTTTTAATTTTTAATTTTTAATTTTTAATTTTTAATTTTTAATTTTTAATTTTTAATTTTTAATTTTTAATTTTTAATTTTTAATTTTTAATTTTTAATTTTTAATTTTTAATTTTTAATTTTTAATTTTTAATTTTTAATTTTTAATTTTTAATTTTTAATTTTTAATTTTTAATTTTTAATTTTTAATTTTTAATTTTTAATTTTTAATTTTTAATTTTTAATTTTTAATTTTTAATTATTAATTTTTAATTTTTAATTTTTAATTTTTAATTTTTAATTTTTAATTTTTAATTTTTAATTTTTAATTTTTAATTTTTAATTTTTAATTTTTAATTTTTAATTTTTAATTTTTAATTTTTAATTTTTAATTTTTAATTTTTAATTTTTAATTTTTAATTTTTAATTTTTAATTTTTAATTTTTAATTTTTAATTTTTAATTTTTAATTTTTAATTTTTAATTTTTAATTTTTAATTTTTAATTTTTAATTTTTAATTTTTAATTTTTAATTTTTAATTTTTAATTTTTAATTTTTAATTTTTAATTTTTAATTTTTAATTTTTAATTTTTAATTTTTAATTTTTAATTTTTAATTTTTAATTTTTAATTTTTAATTTTTAATTTTTAATTTTTAATTTTTTATTTTTTATTTTTAATTTTTAATTTTTAATTTTTAATTTTTAATTTTTAATTTTTAATTTTTAATTTTTAATTTTTAATTTTTAATTTGTAATTTTTAAGTTTTAATTTTTAATTTTTAATTTTTAATTTTTAATTTTTAATTTTTAATTTTTAATTTTTAATTTTTAATTTTTAATTTTTAATTTTTAATTTTTAATTTTTAATTTTTAATTTTTAATTTTTAATTTTTAATTTTTAATTTTTAATTTTTAATTTTTAATTTTTAATTTTTAATTTTTAATTTTTAATTTTTAATTTTTAATTTTTAATTTTTAATTTTTAATTTTTAATTTTTAATTTTTAATTTTTAATTTTTAATTTTTAATTTTTAATTTTTAATTTTTAATTTTTAATTTTTAATTTTTAATTTTTAATTTTTAATTTTTAATTTTTAATTTTTAATTTTTAATTTTTAATTTTTAATTTTTAATTTTTAATTTTTAATTTTTAATTTTTAATTTTTAATTTTTAATTTTTAATTTTTAATTTTTAATTTTTAATTTTTAATTTTATTTTACATTTTTCAATTTTCTTGTTTTATTATTCATTTTTCGCTTTTCATTTTTAATTTTTCCTTATTTAATTTTTTATTTGTCATTCTTTATTTTTCATCGTTTTTTCATTTTTCTTATTTTTCGTTTTTCATTTTTCATTTTTTATTTTTCCTTATTTGTATTAAAAATGAGATTCCAGTGAATGTGGAACAATTAATGAATGGTTATGGTTGGAACGAGTCAACAGTATTGTTCGCTGTGCAAAGTAATTTAAAAGGCGCTGCTAAATTATGGGTCAATTCGCAAAATGTTTTCAGTAGATGGGCAGAGTTTGTTAATGCGTTTGAGATGGATTTTCCATATATTATGACTTCTGCTGACGCTCATATAGAAATAATAAACTAAAATGAAAATGAATCGATTATCGAATATTATTATCGAATGTTTTCGACGGGTCGTCGTTGTAATATTGAGGACAGTAGTATTATAAAATCCATTATTAATGAAAGACTCTGCCGGCAATGAACATTAAATCGTGCACTGAACTATGTACAAAATAAGCTAACATTTTCGGAAAAGATAAAATAAAAAATAATAGTCATAGTGAAAAACCGCGCAAAGTATTTTACAAAAATGTGAACGATGACAAGCCTACGGGTACAGATATATATGAAAAAAATGAAAAGACAAAACCCGGTCGATATGTTTTAATTGTCGCGAACATGGTCATATTGCTAAGAATTGCAACAAAAAATCCAGAAGAGTGAAATGCGGAAAGTGTAGCTCGAATGATCATGAAACGGGTAAATGTCCATCGCGATCAGTTAATTTAATTGATAAACAAAATAACTGTGTAAAGAACAAGGAAATTTTTAAAAAATTTGAAATCGATAACAACAAATATAATGCATTTATAGATTCCGGTAGTGGTAAGTCTTTGGTGGCTAAACGCGTATGGTCAAAGTGTAAGGGACCAGTGGAAAGTTGTGAAGAAAAATTATACGGGTTTGCTGGTGGAGAATATGTATGTCGTGAAAAAGTTTTGACAACGATGAAAATCGATGACGTGACGTATGTGTTGAAGCCGAACTTTTAATAGTTGACGATGAGATAATGCAATATGATTTAGTTATCGGAAAAGACATTTTATCGGAAAATCGAGTGATTATGGAAAATGGACAGTTCGGGTAATAGCTTTAAAGGGTGAAAAGTTAATTGTAAATGAATGTCTTAATGAAAACGAAAAGTCTCAATTACAAGAACTGTTAGGAAACTATTCGAGTTGTTTCGCGGAAGATCTAAAAGAAATCGGCAAATGTGATAGCATCGAAATGGTCATTAACGTTAACTCTGATAAACCCGTGGCAAGAAAACTATATAATATTTCGATTTCTAAACAGAAAACGGTCGAAAAATAATTAGTGAACTTTTAGAAATGGAAATAATCCGTCGGTCCAGTTCGTTATACGCGTCACCAATTGTTCTCGTACCGAAACAAAACGGTAAGGATCGATTATGTGTGGACTACCGGGAATTAAATTCAATAACAGAAAAGCAGCCGTGACCGATGCCAACTGTTGAAGGTGTTTTGCAGTCATTAGCTGGTAAGAAGTATTTTACTATATTGGACATGATGTTTGGTTATTACCAGATCCCAATTTGTGATGAATCAAGACAATATACCGCTTTTGTGACGCATAACGGACATTTTGAATTTAATAGAATGCCATTTGGGTTAAAAAAAAATGCCCCATGCACTTTCCAGCAGATGATGTCTATTGTCTTGGAGCCAATAAAGGAGCAAGTTGTAAGTTATGTCGACGAAGTAATCGTGGCGTCCAATTCTGTTAATGAAAGCTTAATAAAATTGGAAGCATTTTTAAAGGTCATTCAAAATCATGGCCTAATTCTTCGCTTATCAAAATGCTCATTTTTGCAGAACTGTGTAACATTCTTAGGTCACGAATAGAGTGAACATGGTGTGACGCCTGGTAAAATTAAGATATTGGCAGTAAAGAACTTCCCTGTCCCAACCAATGTAACGGAAGTAAAACGTTTTATTGGCTTAACCGGATATTTCCGTAGATTTATCGAAAATTATGCATTAATAGCAGCTCCTATAACTCGATTGACTAGAAAAGATATAGATTTCATATGGACCAATGAATGCAATGAATCATATAAAAAATTAATGCGATTATTAACGAGTGAATCTGTTTTGTGTAAATATGATGTGAACAGACAACATGAATTACATACAGATGCATATTCTGTTGGTATAGCTGGTATTTTGCTACAACGAAATGATCAAAATGACTTGAAACCGATTGCTTATTTCAGCCGTTTGTGTAATGAGGCTGAACGGAAATATCAGGCATACGAATTAGAGGTGTTAGCTGTGGTTGAAGCTTGTCAACGGTTCCGCATGTAATTACTAGGAAAACAATTTCTAATCGTAACTGCTCAGCAATATCAAATGTGAAATTATCAAGGTTCAGAAAATACACACATGAAACACACAATGTTCTGTTCCAAAGCAGCCAACACATGTCTTTATTTTCATATCAATTATGTGCGTTTCTAAATTTTCGACGGTGCCCAACACAATCATGACTGTGTTCGTTTTAATATTTCGTTATTTATACGAACATTTTTCTATCACGTATTTTTTGTTTCGAACACACATAAACCACACAGATTCGAGTGTTGCTTTATTTGAAGTTCGTGTTCTGGTACGTGTACTGAGAAAAAACAGAACATGTATAATAAACAGGTTCGAGTTCAGTTATATTTTAAGTCGTGTTCTGGCTCGTGTACTAAGAAAAAACAGAACATATTCAATAATTAGGTTCGAGTTCAGTTATATTTTAAATTCGTGTTCTGGCTCGTCTACTGCGAAAAATTGAAACATCAATTCGCGATCTGATACACCCCGATAAAAACGACGACAATTGTTTCAACCAAATTTATTAAAATTTTATTGACCCTTTTTTATGACTTACGTTGGAAATTTTTTACAATTGGCAAATATTTTAAAATTTTATTGGCCATTTTTTTGTGATTTACGTTGAAATTATTTACAATTGTTTTTATTGACTGGTTTTTATTTTAATAAAAGATGGTAATAAAATACTTAAGACACAAATACTGCACACTGCACTTAAATTTTTCTTGCAGGTTTCAATCAGACATGTAAATTTTTTCGTTTCACTATTAAAAGTTGCGTGTTTTTTATAGCAAAACTTATTTCTGTTATTGCTTTCCAATTTTTTTAATTTTCACGAAATATTTGCAATTTACACAATAACACAGTACACTTATAGATCACGATCTAATGAAAACTGAACCACTTTTAATGAATAAATGACGCATGCACTCGCTATTTATTGCAAAATCAATTGCGTGAAATTGTAACACCTGCAAGCAATTGTAACGTAAGTCATAAAAAAGGGACAATAAAATATGAAAATATTTTTTTGGGTTTTTCAGATATATTTTTCAAATCATTGAGAAAAGGATTGTGCATTGACCCTAATTGGTTCGCAAATTAAGGGTGGGTGATTTTGTTTTTCATGATGCAAAATTTGTTTGTGTCTAAAGTTATTTGTTACAAAAAAAAAAAAAAATGTTTGCAAAAGATCCTAACAACCAACAAGTGTGTCGCAAAATTGGGTTTTTCGTCTATGACACTAATTGGTTGCGAAAATAGGGGTGGGTGTAATGCAAAAAAACATAACAACCAACAAGTGTAACTTTTATGATGCTAAATAGTTTTTGTGTCTTAAGTATTTTATTACCATCTTTTATTAAAATAAAAACTAGTCAATAAAAACAATTCTAAATAATTTCAACGTAAATCACAAAAAAATGGCCAATAAAATTTTAAAATATTTGACAATTGTAAACAATTTGCAACGTAAGTCATAAAAAAGGGTCAATAAAACTTTAATAAATTTGGTTGAAACAATTGTCGTCGTTTTTATCGGGGTGTATCAGATCGCGAATTGATGTTTCAATTTTTCGCAGTACACGAGCCAGAACACGAATTTAAAATACAACTGAACTCGAACCTGTTTATAAATAAACCAACACTCGAATAAAGCAACACTCGAATCTGTGTGGTTTATGTGTGTTCGAAACAAAAAGTACGTGATAGAAAAATGTTCGTGTAAATAACGAAATATTAAGACGAACACAAGTCATGATTGTGTTTGGCACCGAAGAAAATTTAAAAACAAACATAATTGATATGAAAATGAAAATATGTATGTGTTGGTCTAAGTTATGTTTGTTTACATATATGTACAAGTTTTTATTCAGTGTGCGTTTTTTTCTGAACTCTGGAAATTATCCAAACCATTAATACCAAGGGTCTCATGATGGTTTCTGAAGCTTATGGAATATGATTACCGTATTATACATCGAGAGGGTAGCAAAATGTCTCATGTCGATGCCTTGAGCCGAGCTCCTATCGATGCTATGGAAAGTGAGGCCATTGTTCGAGATGTTGGTGAGAAAATAATGATGATAAAACCATCTACTGAGGATTAGGTCTACATGATGCAACGCGAGGATGAAACGTTAAGAGAAATCATAGATGTGTTAAATGGTAAAAATCCGTCGAAACAACAAAAACAGCTTACAGATGAATATGTCGTAAAGAAGAATCGTTTGTTCCGAAAGGGTGAAGGTGATGCGGTGCTGTTGGTGGTACCTCAGAGTTTAAGATGGCATATAGTGAAAATGTGTCATGATGACGTGAGCCATCCAGCTCTGGAAAATACTGTGAAAAGGATATTAAAGCATTTTTGGTTCCCACGAACGAGAAATTTTGTGAAAAGTTATGTGAAATCGTGTGTTGAATTTTGTTTCTGTAGGGAATCATCCCGAAAAGAGTGTGAGTTGTATGGTATGGATATACCGAAAATTCCTTTTGCAACCATGCACATGGATCATCTTGGTCCATTTGTAAAAAGTCGTCGAGGAAATGAACATCTATTGGTACAATACATATTCCTATATTACACTGAACAAATTATACTGAACGATAAAACTTTAAACTGTAATATCTCTAAACTATTTATTTTGACCTAGAATTCAAGAAGATATATGTACATATTACCAATAAATTAATACAATATTTTTTTTTAAACATTTATTTACTGTTAAAACACTTTAAATTAAATTGATTAAATTTGTTATTGAAGTTGCAAAGCCTGTTATTTTAATAGAACAAAACATATGTAGGAATTTTTATACCCTATACCACTATGTGGTTTGGGTATAATGACTTTGTGCTGCTGTTTGTAACTATCAAAAATATTTGACCTAGACCCATCCTTTATTATACCGATCGAATCAGAGTCACTATCTGCTTCGATTTAACGATGTCCGTCCGCAGGTCGCAAATATGAATATATTTTGATGATTTGGTATATAAGCTTCTATCAGCCATGGGATGAATGCTGTTGAAATTGGTGAGAATCGGTCCATGTTCAGAGCTAGCCCCCATACAAATGACCCCTATGAAATCAACATAAATTGCCATAAGATCCAAATTATCATATAAATCTTAGTCAAATTGGGTTTGTGTGTGTTTATTACATCCACTAATCAGTAGTCCAAAAATGATCCCTATGGGACAACTCTTAGTCATAGGCCCCATATAGAGCTGCTTCCCGATCTTCACCTAAATCTATCAAAAAACAAAAATATTGTACTGATTCTTCTCAAATTTTTTTTGTATATATTTTTGCAAAATACAAAAGACTTTACCAAACATGGTCAGGATTGGTCCATGCTTGGGCCTAGTCCCCATATAGATATATCATCCGATATGAACTTTTTCATATTTGCAGCCAAAAAAATTAATAAAAATCCCACTAAAATTTGATTTATGCTTGTTTTCTATATCCAGTTAGTTGGGCCTCAGAGATAGGGTCTCTAAACGCATGGTTTAGGGTACCGTATAGTCGGTCTAGACCGACTATAATTTTCTTACTTATTTCAATTGTTTTTTTCTTTTCTTCTAAACACAATTATTTCTACGAGGACACATAAAACGTTATTCAATGACAAAAGAAAAAAATTAAAAAAAAACAACTGCAAGTGGTTTGTTTGTATTTATTTGTTGTTGTTTGCAAACTGATTATAAAAAAAGACAAGTGTTTTTTTTTTATATATTTCACTCAATGAATGAGCGATCGTATAAACATGCACAAGTGAATGTTATGAAGATAAACAGGTGATTACAATGTCTGTATTTGAAGCAATGAATCTGGTTTTTAATATCATTGCTTAGATTAAACTAAGGTTGGCCATTAGACGATTATTCTATCATCTCTGGATAATTTACACTTATTGAATTCAACATAAATAAATTAAAAGAAAAAAAGATTTTTATATCATATATGCATTAAAATTGGATTGATGAGAATATGTCAACATTTTAGGTCACTTTTGTTACAGAAAAACTTGTAGTGGCTTTTGTTTTATTTATAATAAAATTATTCTTTTTTTTTGAATTAAGTCTATAAAGAATATGTGTTTTTATTTCAATCTACTTTTAATGAGTTTAAAATTAATTTAACTGTTTTTATCTCTTTTTATTTTCTTTTAGCAATGTCTTCTCAAAAATAACCTATTCTCATCATAGTCATCTCCATTAAAAGTCATATATTTCTTTGTGGAAAACAATGGCTTCACCCATGTCACCCACCATCTACAGGCAAGGACCACCTCAAGCCGGTCCTCCTAATTTAGTTTATAAGTCAATGGCTCCCAAACATTATAACATGGGTGTCGTACAAAATATGACTGAGCGTTCTCGCCTTATAGAGCTGCTAAGAGCTCCCAATATTTTAACATCGCCAACAATGGAACCACCCTCGAAAGGTCTTCTAAATGGACCAGGTCAAAATAATTGTTTTCTCAACTGTGCCGTACAGGTAAGTTTCAGGTGTTTTTATTTATTTTTATATTTTTCTCATAGGAAAATTTTGCGATATCATGTTTAAAATGTTTGAACATTTTATGTTGTTTCTTGTTTAGAAAACTACCATATATCTTTCCCTTCCAAGCTCTAGGCCTGCCAAAGAAACATATGTTATGATTTTGATTTTTGTTTAACAACTTTATGAATTTATTATTTGAAGTAGGTCTAAGATATTCATGTGTTTGATTTTTTTTCTCTTTCCGTACTATAAAATTAATTCAAAATCATAATCAGGTGGTTATTGTAATAATAAAAAAGGAAATATAGCGAAACATATGAAAGTTGCACTTAGTCGTTCATATATAAATGACTACATCTACAAAAAGTTTACACGTAATAGTTTCATGGGAATATGATTTTCAAAAGCAGCAGCCGTGGTAGAGGCTTAAGAAAAACCCAAATCAAAGCATTTCACTATGGGCCAGATTACAAGATAATTGACTTAGAATCTGAAGGGTTTTCAATATGGCAATATTCGTAAGAATTTGAGAATTTTTGTGGACAAAAAAAAAATTTTTTTATCGAATTTTTTGTATAAAAAAAATAAAATCTAAGCACTTTTAATAAAATTTTTTTTCTCAAATTAAGAAATTTTCTGTACGACAAGAATGGAAATTTTGAAAATTTTTTTTTGTTTCTGAGTTTAAGAAATTTTAAATTCTAAGCACTTTTCTTTACAAAATATTTTTCTTAAATTAAAAACTTTTCTATGCGAAAAAATTGGCCGATTTGGTATAAAAAAAATCAAATCCAAGCACTTTTATATACATTTTTTTTTTTTGAAATTAATAAATTTTATATACGACAAGAATGGAAATTTTAAAAATTTTTCTTTGTTTCTGAGTTTAAGAAATTTTAAATTCTAAGCACTTTTCTTTACAAAATATTTTTCTTAAATTAAGAAATTTTCTATGCGAAAAATACATTTCTTTTTCTGATATTAAGAAATTTTCTATATGACAAGAATGGAAATTTTAAAAATTTTTCTATACAAAAAACTTTTGTTTCTGAGTTTGATAAATTTTAAAATGTAAGCACTTTTCTTTACAAGATATTTTTCTTAAATTAAGAAATTTTTTATGCGAAAAATTGGCGGATTTTGAAGATTTTTCTATAGAAAAATTTTTTTTCTTAGTTTGCGAATTTATCTACAATTTTTGACTTTATTTGTAGGCACTATTTATTTGCTTCTTGGACTTTTTCTTTATAAATATTTTTTTTTTTAAATATAGGAACACGTAAAAAATTTCCATTTAGAATTTTTGTATAGGAAAATTTTTTTTAAAACATAATTCTTGCTCTATATATGAAATAGTCTAGAGGTGTATAAAATAGTTTCTTCTCAGGATATAATAGTTTCTTCTATACTAAAAGAAATCCAAAATCAGTTAAAATTCTTCAGAATCTGTTTGTGCTCTCTAGAAAACTAAGTTCGGAATCTAAGGGTTTTTTGGTAAGAAGAATGCCTCAGAATCTACGGTGTTTTCTCAAGTAAAAATGATCCAGCATCTGAGTTATTTTCTAAGGGAAAAAGTCTGCAGAAACTGAAGTTTTTCTGTAGGAATACTTCCAAGGGAAAAATTCCTCAGCATCTGACAGAATTTCTGCAGCGTAAATTCATCAGAATCTGTGTTTTTCTGTAGAATCTAAGGGTTTTTTTTATGGGAAAATGCTTCAGAATATAAAAGTTTCTTCTATAGGTTTTTCTATAGGGAAAATTTGATGGTATTCCTCGGAATGCGGTTTTTCAAAAAAAAAAAAAAAAAAATTCCTCGAAATCCGACGTTTTCGTTATAGAAAAAATGCTTTAGATTCGGGCAGTTTTTCTTTGGAAAAATACCTCAGTAGGTGAGGGTTTTTTTTTACAGGAAGGATGACTCTGAAGGAGGGACTTGCTTTGTATGTTTCTATAGCAAAAATGCCTCAGAATCTGAGGGTTTTTCTATAGGAAAACTGCCTCAGTATGTGAGTGATTTTCGATAAGAAGAGTGACAAAACAAATGCTATTCTATTATAGTGGTTTTTTTGTAAGAAAAATTCCTCAGAATCTGGGGATTTTTCAGTTAAAAAAATGCTTTAACATGTAACGGTTTTTCGATAGAAAAAAAGCATCAGCATGTGAGGGTTGTTTTTATAGGAAGAGTGACTCTGAATATGGAACATTTTTTTAGTTTTTTCTTTTTTCTATATGAAAAATGCCGCAGAATCTGAGAGTTTTTCTATAGGAAAAATATTTTAAAATCTGGGGGTTTTTCTGTGCGAAAAATGTCTCGGAATCTGAGGGTTTTTTAAGAGGAAAAATGCCTCAGAAAGTGAGGGATTTTCTATAGAAAAAATGCCTCAGAAACTGATTGTTTTTCTATAAGATAAATTCCTTAGGATCTGGGGGGTTTCTGTGGGAAAATTACTTCAGTATTTGGGGGTTTTTCTGTAGGAAAAATTATTCAGCAGTTCAGTGTTTTTCTACAGGAAAAAAAGTTCAGTATTTTATGGTTTCTCTATTGGAAATATGCTTCAGCATTTAAAAGTAATTCTATAGGAAAAATGCCTCGGAGTCTGAAGATTTTTCTCTGGGCGAAATACCTCAGAATCTGAGGGTATTTCTGTGGGAAAAATGCTTGAGAATCTGGGGGGTTTTTCTAAGGGAAATATAGCTCAGAATCTCAAAGTTTTTGGAAAGGAAAAATTTCTCAGTATATGAGGAAGAGCGACTCTGAGCGGCGCTGTATTAGCATTTTTATATAGGAAAAAGAATATGGAATCTGACGGTTTTCCTATGCTTCGGAATGTATGGGTTTTGCTATATGAAAAATGCCGCAGAATCTGAGAGTTTTTATATAGGAAAAATATTCCAAAATCTGTGGGATTTTCTGTGGGAAAAATGTCTCGGAATCTGGAGGTTTTTTAAGAGGAAAAATGCATAAGAAAGTGAGGGATTTTCTATAGAAAAAATGCCTCAGAAACTGATTGCTTGTCAATAAGAGAAATTCTTCAGGATCTAAGGGTTTTCTGTGGAAAAAATTCTTCAGTATTTGGGGGTTTTTTTGTAGGAAAAATGATACAGCATTCCAGTGTTTTTCTACAGGAAAAACAGTTCAGCATTTTAGGGCTTCTCTATTGGAAATATGCTTCAGCATTTAAAAGTAATTCTATAGGAAAAATGCCTCAGAGTCTGAAGTTTTTTCTCTGGCAGGAATACCTCAGAATATGAGTGTATTTCTATGGGAAAAATGCTTCAGAATCTGGGGGTTTTTCTATGAGAAAAATACCTCAGAATCTCAAGGTTTTTGGAAAGGAAAAATCTCTCAGTATGTGAGGAAGAGCGACTCTGAGCGGCGCTGTATTAGCATTTTTATATAGGAAAAAGAATTTGGAATCTGACGGTTTTTCTATGCTTCGGAATGTATGGGTTTTTCCTATATGAAATATGCCGCAGAATCTGAGAGTTTTTCTATAGGAAAAATATTCCAAAATCTGTGGGATTTTCTGTGGGAAAAATGTCTCGGAATCTGGAGGTTTTTTAAGAGGAAAAACGCCTAAGAAAGTGAGGGATTTTCTATAGAAAAAATGCCTCAGAAACTGATTGCTTGTCAATAAGAGAAATTCTTCAGGATCTAAGGGTTTTCTGTGGGAAAAATTCTTCAGTATTTGGGGGTTTTTCTGTAGGAAAAATGATACAGCATTTCAGTGTTTTTCTACAGGAAAAACAGTTCAGCATTTTAGGACTTCTCTATTGGAAATATGCTTTAGCATTTAAAAGTAGTTCTATGGGAAAAATGCCTCAGAGTCTGAAGTTTTTGTCTCTGGGAGAAATACCTCAGAATCTGAGTGTATTTCTATAGGAAAAATGCTTCAGAATCTGGGGGCTTTTTCTAAGGGAAAAATACCTCAGAATCTCAAGGTTTTTGAAAGGAAAAATGTCTCAGTATGTGAGGAAGAACGACTCTGAGCGGCGCTGTTTTAGCATTTTTCTATAGGAAAAAGGATTTTTTATCTGACGGAACTTATGGGTTTTTCTATCGGAAAAATGCCTCCGCTTCAGTCTATTAAGGTTTTGTATCGCAGAAGTTTCTCAGAATTGAGCGCCTTTCTATAAAAGCATACTTCAATATCTAGTGGTATTTCCTGTAAGAAAAATTATTCAGATTCTGAGTTTTTTCTATAGGAAATATCCTTCATTAACTGGTTAGTTTTCTATAGAAAAAATAGCTCAGGATCTAAGGATTGTTCTATAGGAAAAATGCCTCAGTATGAAAGAGGTTTTTGTTATAGGAACAATGTTTCAGTATATAGAGATTTCTCTTATAGAAAATTTGTATCAGAATATGAGGGTTCTTCTGTAAAAAATGTCTTGCAGTAGATGCGGGTTTTTCTGTTGGAAAAATGCTTCGAAATGTAAAAGTTTTCATGTATAACAATGATCTGGAAACTGTGAGGTTTTCTGCGGGAAAAATGCCCAAGACTCTGAAGATTTTTCAATGGGAAAAACACCTCAAAATTTACGGTTTTTCTAAAGGAAAAATGGTTTAGAATTTGAGGGTTTCTCAATAGGAAAAATATTTTAGAATCTGAGGATTTTTTAAAAGGGAAATGACTCAGAATCTGAGGATTATTCTAATCGAAAAATACTACAGCATTTGGCAATTTTTCTTCAGGAAAAATGCTTCGACATCACAGGGCTTTTCCTCTGGAAAATGTTTCAGTCTCTGAAGGTTTTTCTATCTAAAAAATAGCTAAGAATCTGCGGGTTTTTCTGTAGGAAAATAATTCAGTATCCAAAATTATTCTTTTTTTGAAAAAATTATCCAGAATCTGTGGAACACAACTTAGCATCTGAGGGCGTCCTGTAGAAAAAATGACTCAGGATCTAAGGTTTTTGCTTTTGGAAGAATGCTTGAGCCACTGGGGGCTTTTCTTACGAAAAAATTCTCCATCATCTAAGAGTATTTCTATAGAAAATGTATCATAATCCAAAATTTTCCCAAAATCTATATAAAAAATTACTCACACACAAAAAATTTTTCTTTAGATACGATACCTTAAAAGAAGATTATTTCTGACCCATTGTTGTGACTCATGCATGAACTTATTCTGTATATATATTTAAGTGCAATTTATTACAACTTCTTATTCATTCAAAATTTTCTCAACGTTCTTTTTCGAAACAAGAAAAAGGGTTGTTTTTAAACTTTTTTTGTTTTTCTTATTCTTACAACTCTTTCTTTAATTTATTCATTAATTTAATTTAGTTTTTTCTTATACATAATATAAAAAAAAATTTGTACACAGTTGTTTGTCTTAAGTTTTTTTCAAAATCATACTTAAAGTGTTGATGTTAAACTTATAACTATCAGGTTGTTAGTGCGGGTGTGTATGCGGGGTTTATTAGTCTTCGACCAGCCTCAAACATGTTTTATGGGCCTTGACTTTCAAATAATAAGGTTTTCAATTAATATCTTTGGGTGTTTTTTTTTATATTTCTTTCAGTTAGGTTATTTTATCTTTATATAATTTGGTTTCTTTAGTTTTTTTTTTTTTTGAGATTTCTGAAATAATGCTAAATCTGTTAAAAAGAGAGATAAGCCACAACAATTTTAGCTGTCATTTCTCGTTAATGCTTTGCTGCTATTTATTTTTTTTTTTTTTTTTGGGTATAAGTGATGACAGTGAGAAATGAGTATATGACAAGATAATGATGGAATCATTGTCAGAAAACCAGCCATAATATGGTGATACATTAAAACCGTAAAATGTTATACGTTTGTTTAGAAAGAAACAAGTTTGTTTCTTTAGTCTTTTGTTTTGACAGTTTTAAACAAACCCAGCGAAAACAAGGAGGATCTACTATACGGTACCATACACCGTACGTTTAGAGAGGGGTTTCAAGTCATTGTTATTAATTTTTTTGCCTTTCAATATGAAAAAGTTCATATAGGATGCTATATTTACATGGTGACTAGGTCAAAAATTGGATCGATCCTGACCATATTTGGTAAAGTCACTTATTTTTTGCAAACGAAATATGAGAAAAATCTGCGCAATAATTTTGACAGATTTAAGTGAAAAGCGTGAAGCAGCTTTATATGGGGCCTATGATTAAGAAATCTCCTATAAGGTTTATTTTTGGACTACTGATTATTGGGTATAATAAATGCACACAAACCAAATTTGACCAAGATCTATATGATAATTTGAGTCTTATGGCAATGAACGTCGATCTCATGGTGTCATTTTCTAAAATTTCAATAGCTTTCCTCCTATGGCTAATAAAAGCCGATATACCAAATTTCATCAGACAGAGGACAGACGAACGGACAGATGGACGGACATCGCTACATCGCTACAGAAGGTGATTGTGAGATGATCAGTATAATTAATGATTCATCTAAGTCAATTATTATTACAAACCCCTTAATGAAGTAGTTCAAAATGCACCATTCAAATATGTTATTGATTTTAGTTATTGCTTCCTTCCTTTACCAACCTAATGCTAAATTCATTGTTGATAATTTCTTTGAATTTTTGTAATGTATTATTCTTTTTGGGTATTGCTATTTTCCTGTTTTATGAGAAAACAAGTAAGAACATTATAGTCGGTCTAGATCAACTATGTATACGATATTCTTTACCATGCTCTTAGAGACCCTATCTCTTAGGTCTAACTAATAGGATATAGAAAATAAGCATAAACCAAATTCGAGTGGCATTGTTATTAATTTTTTTGGCTGCAGATATTAAAAAGTTCATATCATATGCTATATTTATATGGGGACTAGGTCGATCCTGATCATCTATACTAATATAATAAAGAGGTAATGTGTGTTTGTTTGTTTGTTTGTAGAAGGTAATCTCCGTAACTACCCATCTGATCTTCCTGAAATTTTCACAGAGTCTTACTGAAGATATGTGAAGTGCTATAGGCTATAATTTTTTAAATATTTTTTGTGGGCGTGGCACCTCCCACACAAAGTAAATTTTTAATATCATATACATATATTGAGTACTATGATAGGGAGAGCTTTGCAAATTTGTGTGAGGTCACCTATTGTTAATATTAGTAGCTACGCCGGAAATGGGCGGGATCGGATAGGTGGGCGTGGTACCTCCCATACAAGTAATATTATATATCTCGAGTAATGTGACAGAGAAATTTTTTAAAATTTTTCTGATGCCACCTATTATTAATGTGAGTAGCGGATGCAAAATGGGCAGTATCGGACCAATAGGCGTGGCACCTGCCATACAAAGTAAATATTAAATGCCATATATCTGGATTACTGTAATAGTCAGAGTCTTGGGACTTTGTGTGAGCCCATAAGTAATTAATTTGATTAGTTAGACATAAAATGGGCGTGATCGGAGCAGTGGCCGTGGCACCGCCCATACAAAGTAAATGTATGATATCATATAACAGGTGTGCTAAAAAAGGAAGCTTTGACATTTTGCGCGAGCCTATCAGATCTAAGTATGAGTAGTCGAACGGGTTCACACCAATGGGCGTGGCACTCCCCATGCAAGGTAACTATTTAATGTCATAAATCTGGAGTACTGTAAAAGAGAGAGCTTTGTGGCTTTGCGTGAGCCCATAGGGTCTTTGTGTGATTAGTCGAACAAAAAATTGGGCGTGATCGGAGCAGTGGGCTTAGCACCGCCCATGCAAAGTAGATATCTAATATCATATAACTGGTGTACTAAAAAGGGAAAGACTCGACATTTTGCATGATATTAATGTGAGTAGTCCAATAAAAATTGGGCGGAATGGGATTAGTGGGCGTGGCACCTGCTATGTAAAAATATGAAGCACTACGAAAGCAACAGTCTTTTGACAAGTTCGTTAGTTATCAATGTGATTTGTCGTGGAAAATATATCGCCATAATCAAAAATCGCCAAACCGAAAAATCGCGAAAAATAAAAATCGCCCAATAAACAAAAATCTTCAAAATCAAAAATGGGCAAAATCAAAAATCGCTAAAAAGAAAAATTGCCAAATGATATTCTAAGTTCAAGGCCAATAGCTAAGTGTTGCCAGATCTAATATGGATAATCCATCTTCTTCTCATGGGCAGCCACATGTACCTTTCTCAAGGGTAGGAACGCCGAAAAATCTGATAATTGTTGTACCGAATGAAAAAACAAAAAACATTGTACATCAGTATCAGCAAGCATTGAAATAAAAAAATCTATACTAATAATCTATACTAACATAATAAAGAGGTAATATTTGTTTGTCTGTTTGTTTGTAGGAGGTAATCTCCGTAACTACTCATCTGATCTTCCTGAAATTTTCACATAGTCTTACTGCTGACATGAGAGTGCTACAGGCTTTAATTTTTTTAAATATTTTTAGTAGGCGTGGCACCTCCCATACAAAGTAAATTTCTAATATCATATATATTAAGTACTATGATAGAGAAAGCTTTGCAAATTTGTCTCAGGTCATCTATTATTAACGTGAGTAGTCAGACAAAAAATGGGCGGGATTAGACAAATGCGCGTGGTACCCCCATACAAACTTAATATTAAATGTGATATATCTGAATTACTGTATTCGTGAGAGCCTTGGGACTTTGCGTTAGCCTTTTCATAATGATTCGGAAGAGCACGGCAGGGGGGGGGGGGGGAGTAGCGAAGCACACCGGGTTACATCTAGTATTTAGTAAAGTAAATTATATTTTGAAAAATATATTCAAACCAAATTTGAGAAAAATCGATGCAATATTTTTGTTTTTTGATAGATTTAAGTGAAGATCGGGAAGCAGCTCTACGACTAAGAATTATCCTTAGGAATTAGTTTTGGACTACTGATTTATGGATATAATAACCACATACAAGTTCAATTCGACTGAGATCGATATAATAATTCGGATCTTATGGCAATTTATGTCGATCTCATTGAGTCATTTGTATTGGGACTAGGTCTGAACTTGCACCTATATTCCCCAATTTCTATAGCTTTCATCATACGGCTAGAGAAGGCTCGTATACCAAATTTCGTCAAAATATATCCATATTTGCGACATGTAGTGTGATTACAAATTTTACATGGACACACAGACGGACAGACGGACGGACAGCGCTAAATCGACTCAGAAAGTGATTCTGAGTCGATCGGTATAATAAAAGATGGGTCTAGGTCAAATATTTTTGGTATTTACAAATAGCAGCACAAAGTCATTATACCCAAACCACATAGTGGTATATGGTATAAAAATATGCCCTGTCGTGCTTCCCTATGACATACCGAGACTTATTGACATGTATGTTTTCGTAATCAATTCTTCCTACGAAGTTTATATTGTGCAATTAAATCATATTATATTTTTCTTTATTTCAATGCTAGCTGATATACAATATTTTTTGTTTTTCCATTCGATGCAAAACTTATCAAATTTTTCGGCGTTACTCTGGAGAAAGCTACGCATAGCTGAGGATGAGAAAAACATGGATTTTCCAAATTATATCCGGTAACACTTAATGATTGGCCTTCAATTTGGAATATCTTTTGGCAATTTTCCATTTTAGCGATTTTTAATTTCGCTTATTTTTGATTTTGCCGACTTTTGAAGATTTTTATTTTTTTTTTTTTTGCATTTTGTGTTTTTTTTGCCTTAATTATATTTCTTTTGGAAGTAAATTCTTAGATGAACCCCAAAATCAAAAAAATCGGTGTTGAAGAGAGAAAAATTATCCTGAATAAGGGCAAATATTTTCTTGAACAAGTTCAGAATATAGGCTGAATCCGCTCCTCAGTCATTGAAAAATTACAAATCCACCAATTATATATTATCAAAACCACGTTCTGGTCGCCACTCCAAACTAACTGAGCACGAAAAGCGAACTATTTTGGTATCAGCAAGTCGGAATCCCAGAATTACTGCTGCCATGCAGATACCGCACGACAATAAAAAAAGAGCCATAAAAAAATTTATGGACTTTGCAAAAGAGCATCTAAATAAGACTCTAGAATTTTGGGAACGTGTTTTATTTTTAGATGACAGCAAATTGTACATTTTCCGAATTAAAGGAAAAAGTCCTACGTTATATGGACATTATTTAAATAACGCTTTTGGAGAGTGTTGGTGTCCAGTTTGTTTCCTTTCTATATAAAACTAATAAATGACAAGTTTGAGGACAATCGGATAAAGAAAAGTTGCACCGGAAATCGATTAAAAATTTCAAGTTTGTCTATATGGGGAAAATATGACGTGTTTTTCAGATTTTACAAAAATTTCGTTCTATAGTTTAATTTTTTCGACAAGTTGTTATACGAATCGATTTCATTATATTTATGTTATATTTTCAAAAAGCTATATAACTACAAAATCGAAGAGAGACTCTCCAAGAAATAGCAAATGCCCCAGACCACTCTTGTGGCAAAAAATACACTAGGTCATGAAATTTGATGGCACTTTTTTCAACTTTGAGAAATTGATTAAAGCCGTCATTTTTTTTTTTTTTTGGTCTCTGTACTTATAAGTACTCAGATATGAAGTATTATTGTATTACCGCGTTCTTAACCTATTGCGCCATGAGACTGAAAATGTGCAATTTTTTTTGATAAAATTTTAAAAACACTTTAAGGTTTTGTTAAATACATATTAGAGATTAAAGGTGTGAATTTTTAGGTAAATCCTTGTGCTAGAATTCTTCTTACAAGGATTTTTTTCGGAAGTCGAGAAAAAGTAGATTTTTGTGAAATCTTCATTAAATGTACTATTTTTAAATACTTTGTATCAAAAATTAATCTGTTTCTACTTTAAAATATTTTATTTCATCGTTCTAACTATGGGTTAAAGAAAAAAAATTATTTTCGTCATTAACCTATTTGGACTTATTGCCACAAATGGCCCCAAACTAGTTTAGGACGATTAAGTAAAAAAATCAAATATTTTGCAAATACTGTTGAATTTATAAAATTATTACTTAGAACTAGCAGATCGCTGCCCTCGAAATTCGAGTGCAAATTCTAGGAGATTTTATTTTTTCATTTAATAAATTATTTTATAAGACCCTAAAAGTATGCTAATCAATTTTAGCACATTCACAATTCAACACTTTTTATTGTCGTTATTGTCGTTATTGGTTTATGTCCAAAATTATTTTTCAATTCGACACAGGGCTTTTTGCAAACACCTTAACAATTTTAATAAACACCCATACAGCATTGTTTAATTTTTTGTATGTGTTAGTTGCAACTTTAAATGCACTTTACTTCAAAAAAAAAAATTAAAAATGTAAAAATCTGTAAATCTGGTGGACAGCTAAAAAGAAATACCTTTTTAAATGAGGTATGTTTAGTCAAAATAGGATTAAAACTAATAATTTTGGATCGGTCACAAGAAATCGCCTTGCCTATTAATATTATAAAATATTATAACAATATATATACTATATATACATATATTTTTAGGATTTTAAAAATTATTTTTGGACCATCTTGAAAAAAATACCATAAATTAAAAAGAGTTAAGGAATATCGAAAATATTTTGTTAAGCTAAATGTCCCAGTAGTATTGGTTGCACAGGTGGAAAATAAGAATAAATGAACAAAAATGTATTCACGTTACATTTACGCTCAGTCGAGAAACATGCCCTCAAATCCGAATAAACAATCAGCAAATACCGCAACATTCTGATGTAAAATATTTGGGACTTCATCTTGACTGCCGCCTTACTTGGAACAACTACATAGGATCAAAATTAGCACAAATAAAATTGAAATTAGTTCAACTTACGTGGCTAATTGGCAGAAATTCAAAGCTAAATCTTGATTGCAAGTTATTGATATATCTGTGGTTTTCTAGAATAACCGCGTATGTCATAAAATAAAAATGTTCAGGGGAGCCAAAAACGTTATATTTGAAATTATGGGCTCGATATAAAGTTTTTAGAGCTTCTTATTTAAAAGTCCTGTAGATATGGGCAATTAATACTTTATATAAAATTTTGAGTCAAAAATCTTCGGACGAACAGATCCTAGAGAAGGACGAAAAACAATATGTAAATAACACTTAAAGTGTGTGCAGATAAAACAACCTATGTCGACAAACGTCGTTTTCTTTGAAAAAGAAAACTACCAATGCAACCACACATGTAGACATAAGTTGTTGTTGCTTGAAAAATAGATTTTTTTGTTCGTCAACAAAAAGCTAACGGGACTTAGGATGAGAATATAACAACGTATCAAGAATAATAGTGACATCAAATAACAGAAATAAACACACAAGTTTTTATAAGTGGTTATACACTGAAAACTAATCCAAAATTATTTTGCATTTTCTTTTCATTAATAACAACGTATGTCGCTATGTGTAGTTTTCTGAGAAAATAATTTATCAGCGATCAAACGTAGGTTGACATACGTCGTTAGTGCTGCAAATTATTTTAATAAACATTTAAGTTACGTCGTTATTTAAAGAAAAAACTCAGAAATGGTCAATATTTTTTACAAAACAATTTAACACATGTAAAGAGCGTTAAAAATTGATAAATTTGGCATCGTTAACTCAAAACTGACAAAAATGGAGATACGCGGTTATTCCAGAAAACCACAGATATAATTCAATCATGAAACACATTTGGTGCTACAGTATACAGTTATGGGGAACCGCTTTAGCTTCTAATATAGAGGAAATACAAAGATGCCAAAATAAGATCCTAAAGTTGATTACCCGCGCTCCATGGTATGTGAGAAACTAACAATTGCATAGAGAATTAAGTGTACCCCTAGCTGAAGTCGAAATTTTGAAAAACTGTTCAAGCCACTTGAAAAAACTCATACTCATTTCTTATGCATTTAACAGTTTCTGTCTTAAGTCTTTGGTTTGCTCTAGAAAATATTGAAGAAGAAAAAATCATTTAACCTTTTCAATTTTATGAATGCATATTACAAACAGTTTCAAGATGATTCTAAATTAAAGCTAAAATTTAAATTTATAAATGTCTTTAGTTGACATTAATAAAAAATAATATTAATCGAGCACCTGCTTGTTTCAATTTATTATTCTGCATTATTTACCCTAATGCAGAAGTAAAAATATTTGAGTCATCATAACTTTTGATGCACTAATTACTACGATAAAAATCTAAAAATGACAAATATTTTGCGGGCTTTAATATTAAAAAAAAACTGCACGTGGGTTGCATGGTCGACAGGCACAAGTTGGCTTCTATTTTAATTACTTTGACACAAAACCATTACTGGTTTGTTGAGTTTTCAACATAATTGCAAATTTACCCCTTCATATTTTCCCAAAAAAAAAAAGATATAAAACAAATGTGGCCATTTTATAAATATTTTTATAAGCAATTGCATTCATTAAAAAAATAATAAAAAAAACTGCCACACTCATTTTACATACTTTATGTTTTCAATTATAAACTTTTATAAAAGGGGTTTCTATTTTAGTGTTGAATTTGATCTGATTTATTTTGCTTTCAAGGAAAATTTTAAAATTACAATTCTCCTAGCTTTTCTTATAGTTCCTATTTATAATTTGCTTTATTAAGATATCTATAGTTCAGCTTAGTTCTCACCAACTTTTTTATGTGTGTTTCATTTAAGTGCATCTAAAAGTTGCATGCAGCATGCTATGCTACTTGAGAGACACATGTATACCACGGTTTAACTATGATGTGTCAAGTAATAATTTTAAAAATTATTTACTTTATTTCGATGTGAATTTTTTTTTTATGCTTTTTGCTTTCTTCTTGCATTTAAGTGTAAAGCAAATTTAGAATTAACTATGGAGTTTATATATGTTTTTTTTTAAGTAGCAGTTGAAAATAACAGCTGGTTTTATTGTTATTGGAATATATGATTGCGAACAACCTCCATATAGCTGGGCGATAGCATATTAGAGTTGATTAGAGTTGAGATTTTATTGTGCGACAAAAGTTAACCTATTTTCTTCTCTAATTAATAAAAAATGCATAAATATAGAAAAATTCTCAAATTTAAGGCCACATATGTATAAAATTTGTTGCGATTTTTTTATTTCCCTTTTTTAAAATATTGAAATTTAAAACTATTAAGAAAATATTTTTCTTAATTTTTCATTAGATGTATTTTAAAACAAAACAAAATTAAAAATTAAAAAACCAAAAAATAAAATAAAAGTAGTTTTTTTTTATAACATAAATTTTATTGAAAGAAAAAGAAACAAAAGACTTAAGCCACAAACTTGATAAATTGCCATGAGTCTATTGTTTCATTGGTCAATTTGTTAAAACAATTTTTTCCCACCACTTTAAAATAAATCATCATTTATAACCACTTCTACCCATTCAACCACTAACCATTGCTATTCTTTCTATAATTTTATAGTTTTATACAAAAGGAAAATTACAAACAATTTTTTTAATTTTATTTTATACTACACATAATATCCATAACAACCCCCTTTTATGTTTAATATCAAAACGTCTTAGATGCACAGTACCATTTACATATCTAGCTTATTAAAGTCAAGACAAAGACCAACATACAACAACAAACAGACAGACAGACAGATCTTATGGCTTATCGTGTGAACTAATCTTGACTTGTTTAATTGAGCCTAACTTTGAAATAAGAATACTACAGTGAAACAAACCAAGATATGGAATATATTAATGTAATAATTTTAACCTTATAACAGTGGCCATTTCTGAAGCAAGATGTTAAGAACAATAAGAATAAAAAAAAAAGAAATATAGAATAAAATAAAAACGAAGCCAAAGAAAATTGTCTTTGAAATGAGTCAAGTGTTCACTTGCACTTGCTGTAACTTATATACGACTGGATACAGGTATATTTATAATTTGTAAGCTAATTTAATACAATCAAACAAATAAGGAAGGTATGCGAACAAAAGCATTTGTAATGAAAAAGCACAAAAATTACCAAAATACCACGCCATGGAAATTCGATATGAAGAAATCTTTTCTTGAAAAACACATTTTCGTTAAAAAGTAGATTTTTTTAAAAAAGGTATTTTTTTGAAAAAGTAATTTTAAAGCAGTAAAATTTTCTTAAAAGAACCTTTTTCTACAAATGTAAATTTTTTAAAGTTCTATTTTAAATAAGAGCGTTTCTTAAAAAATCACTTCTAAAAAAAGTATCTTGTTTGGAAAAATTATATTTTCTTTACAAGTTCCATTTTCTTAAAAGGTTACCTTTATTAAAAAGTTTAGCTTTTTCAATAAAGGTACCTTTACTCGTAAAATATCTTTAAAAATACCTGGTCTTGAAAATCAAAATTTTATTAAAAAATATTTTCTTCCAAAAGTAAATTTTCTTGAAAAGATATATTTTATTAAGAAAAGTATATTTGTTACAAATATAGTTTTCTAAAAAATGCCTTTTTGGGAAAAAAGCAATTTTTTTTTAATTTATCTTTTTTGAAAATGAACAAGTAAGAGTGTTTAATTTGGCTGTGCCGAATCCTTGATACCCTCCACCTCGGTTTGAGTATTGATAATAAATGTAAACAAAATATTGGAAAAGGTAAACAATTTGTTAAACTTAATACCAAATTATTTCAGAAAATTCTTTGGGTTGATTTTCGTCTTTTTTTATTATTTCGGATTTATTTCGGTGTTTGCTTTTTGGTCATCGTGGTTGCTGATAGGCACGCATTTAGATTATATACCTATATGCATGCGTTTCCGGTTATATGACATAACTTCTCGTTGAATTTAGTTTTAGCTAATTAAATAGCTCGCTCTAACCTCCATTGCAAAGGTAATGGCTGTGTAGGGTGGCTACATGCATTAAATCGTGCTAATTGGAGATGGCTGTATAGTTTCTTTTAACTGGCCAAATATTTCTTCATTGCGGCCATATAGGTCGGATGGAGTAACAAAATAATAACCAAAAAAAAAAAAAGTTCGCTCAACTTTTTTATTAAAATATTGCCATACTGTGAAAACATAAAGAATAAATTTATACTAATAAATAATCAAATTAGGGATGCCAAACGCAAAAAACCAAATGTCCCAAACATTTTAAATAAAATAATTTGTTCTCTTTATTTTCCGAAAAACTTCAAATTTTCATCCAAAAAAAATTGTGAAAATTTATATATAAATAACATTCTCATCAAATTGCGTTTATTTATGTAACAATTTTTATGTTCGCAATTCTTAAATATCATTTGACGTTTTCTAAAATTCATTGAATTTAGATTAATGTTTTCTGTAGTGTGATACTGTAAATTTCAACGATCCGACCGACAATCGCAAAATATATCGACAGCTATTGTTGTTTGCACTAAGGATCAAGTGATTCACTAAGTACATACATCTTAACCAGAGCCGACAAATCTATTTTTCTATTTATTTAAATTGTAAGCGAGTGGCATCTCTGTCAAAATAAGCGAAAAACACAAAAGAATAGAAAAAAAAACAAATTGCTTCGTGTTTGACAGGATGATTTTATGTTTATGTTTAATATCCTTATTTTTTTTTACTAATATTTCTGTTTATTTAAAAATGAAATAATGAATTGAATATGCTATTTAATTTTTTTATTTATATAAAAGAGGTTTTTTAATAAAAGCAAAATATTTTCACTATTTTATGATTTTTATTTATGTATGAAGACATTTCAACCTAAAAATTTAAGTTTTTATCGATTGAATAAACACACAAAAATGGTTGTCGTTTATCGAATATCGTTTAAAAATTTTACTGATAATTTTGCTATTTTTTAACGATTCGACTATCGTTAAAAGAAGTTACTGAAAAGCTATAAATTTCTCCTGAATGACAATATTTTTTTTAAACGTAAACCTTTTTTAAATGTAAACATATTTGGTGTTTTTTTTTTTTTTTTTGAATTTCAATTTGTGTTTAACGTATAAAATTTATATATTAAAGATGCAATTGATGTCTTCTAAATTTAAAATTATTATTTCCGACGTTTTGATATGATTTTCTGAAATTCAGTTAATATTTTCTAATTTATAATTGGACATTTTAATTCCAGTTTTTAGAATTGATATTTTCTTAAATTTGAATAGAAAATTTAAAAAGTGCAATTTTGTATTTATGTGCATAATAATGCTTTAGTAATTAAAAGCAATTTTTAAAAAAAATTAGATGTAATCAGAAATTTTGTAGGTAAAGCAGAATAATAGTTCTATATAACTATGTAGAACTGTTTTGAAAGCAAAAAACTCATTGATGATCTCGGTTACTCTATTTTATAAAGACAACAAAAAGTTACTATGCCAAACTTATGTTCATATTTGTAAAAGAATAATGAAAAAACGTATGAAATAAAAAACCAGCCCGTGTATACCCTTAACATTGTTCTGTATGATATCTAGTTGAAAATATTGACATTCATGTTAAAATAGAACAAAAATTGTGGCGCCATCTACTGTGGCATAGTCACGCTGAGCAAAATGAAGTGACACTCTGTTAATGCAAAAGAAATGTATTTTCCCCACAACAAAATATTGCAGAATTTTATGTAAATAAAATAATATACCGATTTATTTCTAACATGCAGTTATTATGGATATACCTACATATGAGTCATTCCATGTCAAACCGTACGATTTTTGCTAAAAATTGACTTTGATGTCTTCGATGTCTTTCAAAATTTGAGAACGAAGTCTTCATTAAAAAATATTTTACACGTGTTTCGGGAAAAAAATTAAAAATTTTTTTTTAAAAAGTTATTTGCATTTGAAAATCGTCAAAATCGTGAAAAATCTTCCGACATGACAACATTTAAACTAATGTTTTTATAAAACTAGTAAATGGATTTTGAAGTTCAATACCTTGTTTTAAAGGTATTTGAACCTTCTTTTTAAAAAAAATATTATTTTTTATAAATTGATTTTTTTTTAATATTAAAATTTGGGTTTTTTACTTAATTTCTGTTTTCCACAATCTTCGAACAAGTCGAAAAATCTGAAAAAAATATTTTCTTTAAGGTTAATATATTCTTAACATTCCCTCAAAATTTCAGAGTGGAGGTCGAATGGATTCTATTTTTTTACGATTTTTTTTCATTGCAGCACCACAAAAAAAATAACATTTTGTTTATAAACATTTTACTTTCAAGCATGTTAACGAAAATTTCAACGCATGTATGTATGTGTGTATGTATGTATGAAAGTAAAAAAGTGTATTTTTATTTAATATATAACTAAAAGTTAAATAATAAGCAATTTTAATTTTTATATACATTTTTATAGAAAAATCAGCTGCAAATGATGTAGTATGAACTTTAATTTGTCTCTCTTGGTACGGAATAAACGCATGGTAGCCTAAAGTACCTGGTATCATTTTTGCTTTAGTAAACCGTTCTTTAAGTTTTTTCTCCTGCTCATTATATTGTTCCGTACTAAAAAATTCGCAATTTATGTTTTTAACATTTTGTTTAACCCATTGATAAAAAGTAGTCGGGGTATTGATTGGATTGTCAATATTGGTCAAACTGGCTCGGGCTGCTAATCTTTTAATTGTGCCTCCAAGCCCATCGCAAGGGCCCTTTCCGTGCGAAGTTGCAAAGAAGTGCCACTCTGCTTTTATAGCGAAATCATCTTCGTGAAATGCAAGATTGACAAAATTTTTCTTGGTTTTATATTGAGCACTTGCACCATCTGAGAAGTAAAAAATTTTTTTTAAGGAACTCAATGTTTCTTTAAGGAATTTGATTAGACCTTCCTGAAATAAATTGACAGCTATTGTGTCGTGTTTTAAGCATTCCGATATTGCAACATAATTAATAAATTTTTCTTTCCCATTGTCATTGTAGTAAATAGCATTAAAGTTCATACTACATCATTTGCAGCTGATTTTTCTATTAAAAATGTATATAAAAATTAAAATTGCTTATTATTTAACTTTTAGTTATATATTAAATAAAAATACACTTTTTTACTTTCATACATACATACACACATACATACATGCGTTGAAATTTTCGTTAACATGCTTGAAAGTAAAATGTTTATAAACAAAATGTTATTTTTTTTTTGGTGCTGCAATGGAAAAAAATCGTAAAAAAATAGAATCCATTCGACCTCCACTCTGAAATTTTGAGGGAATGTTAAGAATATATTAACCTTAAAGAAAATATTTTTTTCAGATTTTTCGACTTGTTCGAAGATTGTGGAAAACAGAAATTAAGTAAAAAACCCAAATTTTAATATTAAAAAAAAATTAATTTATAAAAAATAATATTTTTTTTAAAAAGAAGGTTCAAATACCTTTAAAACAAGGTATTGAACTTCAAAATCCATTCACTAGTTTTATAAAAACATTAGTTTAAATGTTGTCATGTCGGAAGATTTTTCACGATTTTGACGATTTTCAAATGCAAATAACTTTTTAAAAAAAAAATTTTAATTTTTTTCCCGAAACACGTGTAAAATATTTTTTTATGTTTATTACGTCTGGCAAATTTAAAGAAAATCGGAAGAGGTGGTGTAAAAAAGGTGTTCGGTCTGACATGGAATGACTCATATATATAATATATGTACATACATACATATATTATCTTATATATTAAAAGAATTTATGAATAAACTTTGCATTCAAGATTTTTTTCAATATTTTTCTTCTCTCAAACCTTTATAACTAGAGTTATAATTAACGTAGGCTGATGACATAGGTCTAAGAATACTCAGTGGATCAAGCTCCTTCTTTTGAGTTGGGTTTGAGGAAAGTTATGCGTGGGGAATCAACTTTACTTTTACTCTATGTTAACTTATCTTGGCATATTTTGGCATTACTGTACGTTAACTTCTCTTGGCAAATTCGTTGAGTTTGAGGAAAGTTATGCGTGGACAATCAACTTTACTTTAACTGTACGTTAACTTCTCTTGGCATATTTTGGCATTACTGTACGTTAACTTCTCTTGGCAAATTTTGGTATTATATTATAAAAATTAATATAATATAATATAATGCTGCGGAGCAGCAGGGGTCCTCTAGTTTGTATTATTTAATATGTGTATGTATGTATATGTATATTTGTGTTTTTCTCTTTAAATAAATTAATACATAAATTTTTTTTTTTTTTTGCTAAATTTACATTGTTTTTTTTTATTAACAACTAAGTATTTTAGCATTATTTGCTTTAGATGTTGGTGAATTTTTACTCCCTTTATATTAACTCGTAGTGTCTGCTTGTCGAAAAAATTTTGGATCGATTTTAACCCCTTTCCCATGACCCAATCGATCTGAAACTTTGCAAGCAGGCTCATGGCAATGAGAGAAATGATCTAGTAAATTTTTTAGTGATGCCAAAACAATGGAAACTTTTAAATTTTTCTACCAGAGTTCATAAAAAAATGTAAAAAGGGTTAGTTTTTATTATATTATTACCACAACGACCACAAAAACAACAAGTCCAGCTATGACAACAATACAACATTTAGAATAACAACAAGAACAATATAGAAACATCATGTTTTCATTTTTTTTTTTTACTTTTTCATAGATTTCCCTGGACTTGTTCCACCGATTTTAATTATTTTTGAAATAGGAATCTTCCCATGAATTTGGTGAATGTTTCTCACTAAAATTGATTGCTCTAGCTGCCCTATTGAGGGCGTGATCGTGACAAGAACAACATAGAAAATTATATTTTTTCAAGACTTTTTTTAGTTCTTCATTCAAATCTCGGGCCCTAATTCACCGATTTGGAGAATTTTAAACAGCAAACTTCTCAGGATGTTATTGAATAATTTTTTATGTCAGCGAGCACCCTAGCTGCCCGATTGATGCCGCCATCGTGATTTCCACAGACGGTCAGACGGACAGACGGACGGACGGACATCGCTATATCAACTCCGGTTGTTATAAGGATCACAGATATATATATTATATGGGATCCAAAATTTTTTTTCTAATTATTACAATCGGAACGACAAATTTATATATACACCCTCTGCACACTGGAGTGGAGGGTATAAACAGTACAATTTTCTAAAATGGAACCTTTTTCTACAAATGTAGATTTTTTAAAGTTCTATTTTAAATAAGAGCGTTTCTTAAAAAATCACTTCTAAAAAAGTATCTTGTTTGGAAAAAGTATATTTTCTTTACAAGTTCCATTTTCTTAAAAGGTTACCTTTATTAAAAAATTTAGCTTTTTCAAAATATCTTTAAAAATACCTGGTCTTGAAAATCAAAATTTTATTAAAAAATAAATTTTCTTCCAAAAGTAAATTTTCTTGAAAAGTTATATTTTATTAAAAAAAGTATATTTGTTACAAATATAGTTTTCTTAAAAACGCCTTTTTGAAAAAAAAAATTTTATTTTAATTTTTGTTTTTTTAAAAATGTACCTTTTCCTTTTTTAAAAGTAAAATTTCTTAAAAAGGTACCTTTTCTTAAAGAAGTAACTTTTCTTAACCCTTTATTGCCCGATGTTGCCTATATTGTTTATTTTAGCTTAGAAGTCCCGCAATTTTTATTTTTTTCTCCTACGGTTTTTTCAGAGTAGCTTGTGGAGGCCTAATTGCAAATATTTTATTGTAAGTATTGATAGAGATCATTTGGGAGCTAATCTTGTTTGATTCCACATGTAAATTTTTTTTTCCGAAAAAGTGAGTTTTTAAATAATCAAAAAAAAATTAATAGAGATATTTAAAAGTTTACATTACAATACATAAAAATATTGCTTAAAGGTAAGAAAATTAGAAAAAATTATTTAAAAATTGTTCTAGGTGGCGGTCAGTCACTTTTCAGACATAATGTTGCCTATAGGCAACATAGGCTAAGCCTGTATATATAGGACTCTGAAATTGATATCAATTCATATTTAGGTCTAAACTACTAATTAAACTTGAATTATATTTAATCATGCCCCAATTAATGCGGGCATGAAAGGGTTAAAAAGTAATACTTTTAAAGTTCCCTTTTTTGCAAAGTACATTTTCTAAAAAGTACCTTTTCTCAAAACAGTAACTTTTTTTAAAAAGTAATATATTTTAAAGTTCCACTTTTTTTATAAAGTACATTTTCTAAAAAGTACCTTTTATTAAAAAAGTACATTTTCTTCAAAATGTATATTTTCGCAAAAAAGTACATTTTCTTAAAATAGTAAATTTCCTTAAAAAAATATATTTTCTTAAAATGTATCTTTTCTTAAAAAAGTTCCTTTCCCTATAAAGGTATTTTTTAAAAAAGTACTTTTTGTAAGAAAAGTACCTTTTTTACATAAGTACCATTTCTTAGAAAGGTACTTTTTTAAAACAAGTAAATTTTCCTGAGTAAGTAAATTTCTTTCGAAACAAAATACTTCATTATAAAGTACTTTTTCTTAAAAAAGTAACTTTTCTTAACAAGTATTTTCTGTAAAGTACCTGTTTTTAAGAAGGACATTTTCTAAAAAGTACTTTTTCTTCGAAAAGTACATTTTCTTAAAAAGTGAATTTTCTTAAAAAAGTACTTTTTCTTAAAAAATTACATTTTATTAAAAAGTGCATTTTCTCAAAAAAGTACTTTTTCTTAAAAAAGTAAATTTTCTTAAAAAAATATATTTTCTTAAAAAAATATATTTTCTTAAAAAGTATCTTTTCGTTAAAAAGTTCCTTTTCCTATAAAAAATACCTTTTGTTAAAAAAGTATTTTTTCTTAGAAAAGTACCGTTTCTTGAAAAAGTACCTTTCCGTAAAGAAGTACATTTTCTTCAAAAAGTGGCTTTTATTAAAAAAATATATATTTTCTTAAAAAGTACATTTTCTAAAAAAAAAGTTCTTTTTGTTAAGGGTTTGCATTTTTGATCTCTATTGCAATAATTAGTTTTTTTTTATTATTTGTTCGAATTGAGATTATGTATATATTTTCTGATAATAGAAAAGATAATAATTTTATAATGTAAGAGAAATGTGGAAAAACTTCAAGACAGCGCTAGATGAAGTAGCTACTAGCGCTACTTTCGAACAACTTCAACTCATGCTTAATAAAGTTCGTTTTTTTGAAAAATCATTTTTTTAAAAAAAAAGTAAATTTTCTTATAAAAATAACTTATCTTAAATAAGTACCTTTACTTAAAAAAGTGCCTTTTCTTAAGAAAGAATATTTGCTTAAAAGAGAGGCTTTCCTTAAAAAAGTAATTTTTTTAAATTACGTTTCTTAAAAAGTACAAACTCTTAAAAAAGTATTTTTTCTAAAAAGTACATATTCTTAAAAAAGTACTTTTTCTTAAAAAGTACATTTTCTTAAAATTGTACCATTTCTTAAAAGAAATCTTTTTTAAAACAAGTAAATTTTCCTAAATAAGTAAATTTCTTTCGAAAAAAAAATCTTTAAAAAGTACTTTTCTGAAAAAAGTAGCTTTTCTTAAAAAGTATTTTTTTTTTTTAAAGTACATTTTCTAAAATGTACATTTTATTAAAAAATTACATTTTCTTAAAAAGGTAAATTATTTTAGAAAAGTACATTTGTTTAGAAAAGTACCTGTTCTTAAAAAGTACCTTTTTGTAAAAAAGTATTTTTTTTTCAGACTCAATTTGCTTAAAAAGTAATTCTATGTAAACAATATTTTTTTTTAAGTATAGTTTTCTGTCTTAAATATCGTTTCTGAAAAGCATCTTTTCCTAAAAAATTACCTCTTTTTAAAAAGTACCTTTCCTAAGTACTAAATAAGTACTTTTTCTTTAAAAAGTACCTTTTCTTAAAAAATACGTTTTCTTAAAAAGGTACTTTTTTTTTAAAATAAACTATCTTAAAAAAGTATTTTTAATGTACCTTTTCTTAAAATAGTACTTTTTCTTATAAAATTACTTAATAAGTACTTTAAAAATGTACCTTTTCTTAAAAAGGTACTTTTTCTAATGGAGGTATTTTTTAAACTATCTTCTCTTAAAAGGTACATTTTCTTACGAATGTACTTCTTTAAAACAGTGCTTTCTTAAAAAAGTTCATTTTCTTAGGGCCATTATTACAACTTGCTTTAAAGTAAATGTTAGTTAAAGGTAACTTTAGCTAAAGTGAACAATAAAGTTACCTTTAACTTCTTTTCGTTATTACAACTTCCCATTAAATAAAATTAATATTTTTGATATTGTGGCAGCACCAAAGGAAACACCGATTACTTTTGACCAAATGAATTGATTTATAAAATACATAGTGGCAACGTTCCTTTAGTTGTTCGCAAATAAACAATAAAAAAAATAGAATAAAAACCAAAAACCTTTATTATAAGTTGCATAATTGTTGTAAATGTGTAATGAAACTTTTTAAAAATATACAAGCATATATTTAAGTATCTCTAAATAAATATATTTCCAAAACTAAATTGATGTGAATTTCGTCTTCATAGGTCAGAAAATGTGGCAATATTAAATACATAAACCTCACGTTAAAAGTTAAAGGCAACAATATCTTCCCTTTAGCTTATCGGTCACTTTTAGCTTAAAGTATAGTTGTAATAACGAAAAACTAATAATCTGCCTGTTAACATCCTAACTTTAGCTATTGGCAAGTTGTAATAATGGCCCTTAAATTAGTAAATTTCTTTCAAAAAAAATTTTTTCATAAAAAATAACTTGTCTTAAAAAGTGCCTTTTTTAAAAAATTTCCTTTATTTAGAAAAGTGCATATTCTTAAAAAGGTAAATTTTTTTTAGAAAAGTAAATTTTCTAAGAAAATTACCTCTTCTTAGAACAGCACCTTTAAAAAAACTCTTTCTTAAAGAATACCTTTTATAAGAAAGTATATTTTTTTGTTAAAGAAGTACATTTTCTTAAGAAAGTACCTTTTTTTTTAAAAAGGTATAAAGATATTTTTCTAAGTACAATTTTCTAAAAAAGTACCTTTTTGCAAAGAGATTTTTTTTTTTACGTTTTCACAGCGTTTTTAAAAAAGTACTTTGTCTTTAAAATGTATACGAAATTCATGTGGAAGTATTTTTTTTAAATGCAACTTTTCTTAAAAGTAGTTTTTGTAAAAAAAAGTATTTTTTCTGAAAAGCAATTTAAAAAAAATACCTTTTCGTATAAGGTAACTTTTCTTAAAAATTTATTTTTTTTTATTTTTTATTTTTATTTTTTATTAAAAATTACAGTTTCTTAAAGAAGTGCCTTTTCGAAAAAGGGATCTTTTCAATATTAGCTACTTTATCCTAAAAAATCACAGAACTTGCAATTTTTTAAATCACAATATTTTGTTTAATTTTTGGATCATATGTTTCATAGAAAAATTTTACCTGAAATTTTTTATACAACTTAAAGTTTATTTTTATTATAAATTTTTCGTCACAAAAAATATTTTTACTCAATGATTTTTTTGTATAAATTCTTGTTTGTCATCAAAACATTTTTTTGTTTATAAACTTTTTATATTAAACTTTTTTTTGGAGTTTAATTTTAATTTACATAATTAAAAAATCTTTTAAGTCATATCATTTTACTCTATGATTGAAGTACATTTTGTTTTTGCAAAAACAATTTTTTTTCTCAACGGACTCTCCTTCTAACCCAATAAATTGGTCCAATTTTTCTCCAATTTTTTATCCCTTTCAAATACTAGTATTTATCAGAGTAATCCAAATGGACATTGTTTGATCAATGAGTTCACCTTTTGAAACTAAATCTCTTTCCGACAAGCGATTGTTTAGGTATAGAAATAGAAAATAGTCACCGGGGGCTAAACCTGGAGAATATGGGAGATGAGATAGCAATTTCGAAAATTTTCCAATGACAACTACATACGAGGTCAATTTTAAGCAATGCTACGATATTTTTGGATGTGGTGACCTCAATTCGCCGTCCAAAATGTTCGAAAGTCAGTAAATCACTTTTTTGCAACTTTTTATCCAACAAGTTTGTTAATTACATGGCAATATGAAAATTAAAGCAGACTTCAAATGAAAGGAATTTCTTTGACCTAATATGTGATTTATGTCCATATAAGGCCTACCACTCAAGTCATTGAAGTTCGAGCTAGGGAAATATTAAATTTTTACTTTATGAATCTTTTTGGTTTATACAAAACTTTTACGTTTTAATTATATTTTAATAATTATTTTTTTTTTCTTCATAAATTTTTTTTATATAAAAATTTCTTATCTTTTATTTTTCTCTCTTTCTAATTTTTAATATAAATTTATTTTCATTGAAAATTTATTTTCTGCAATACTTTTTTTACGTCTAAACTTTTTCTATTCTAAAATATTATTTTTTGTATCCGCAAAATGTGTAATTTAAAATTTATATACCGTTGTGCATCAATTCAATTTTTTCCCTCAAAAATATTTCATTTATTATTTTTCTACTTTAATATTAGTCATCACAATTCATATTTGTTTTATTTGTTGGGCTACCTTCCCCTCTTAGCATGACAAGGGCTGGTGTTTCTGACAAGTGTAATATTAAGAAGTTGAAGTGGTAACAGAATAGGAAACAAAGTCGTATATCAAATGTTACCATCTTTAAGATAAACAATCAAACAAGTTCTCATCAATTTTTGATTAATTTAAGTTGGCTGTTTTAGTTGCGCTTGTGAAAAACTAAGCCGCATTGTGGCTATTTTATAAGTACGAGTATAATGTTAGGAACGGAAGGAAGTAAAGGAAGTTACTTTGTACGTGTCTTATTAAGAGTTGATAGAGAAAAGGGAGTATTTATTATTATAAACTATTGACTTCCTTCCTTTCTTAGCTAATGGTGGAAAAATTTTGTTAATTTAAAAAAGACATAATATGACCAAGTGTTAAAGAGTTCATAAGTGGCAATAAATAGAGGCGGCTTATTAAAGGGTAAAATATTATTCTTTTTTTTAATTAAAATTGGGGTTAGAAGAGTGTGAGGGAAGAAAAAGAAAAAAATAGAAAAAAAATCGCCGCATCCGATATCGAGTATGATCCATTAAAAGTCATGAATATCGGTTTAATAGGTCCCGATATTTCACTTAAAAAGTAAAAAAAAATTTACAATATGATGTTTCTATATTGTGCTTGTTATCGTTTTGTATTTTTTTTTTCATAGCTGTACTTGTTGTTGTTTTTGTGGTCGTTGTATTTGCAGCATTTGCTTTATAAGTGTGTATGTATGGTTATAATACGAAAAATCACTAACATCAAAAGCAAATATTGCTAAACTACCTAGTTCTTATTTAAAATAAGTAACAATGTAAAGTTACCAAAGTTTTTACTTTCGTAATATATAACATATGTACATATAACTTAAAGTTTTTTTTTTATATATTTTTCTTATATATTAATTTATTTAAGAAAAAACAACAATAAATTTTTGTGTTGTATTTGTGTGTGTGTGTAATATTTACATATACATACATATATTAATTAAAAAATAAAAAAAATCAATACCAATATTCAGCAACTTTTAGAAAAATCTTTTGTAAAAATCGGTTGGTAACTAAAAGTGTAGGAGAGGTCACAAGATGACACCTTGCCTATTAATATTATAGATACCCAAAAAATTTGGTTATGTTTATGTCGTTTGCAAAAATATGTACTGTTCCTTTGGGTTTACCTTCTATTTGTCAAAAATTAATTTTTTCAATCGACTTTATTCATCGGTTCTCAAATGTAATCACTCAAAACAGTTAAAATTTATACCAAACAAAATTTTAGGAGGTTGTTAATATTTCGCTTTAAACATTTTTGTCCACTTCGAATTATAAGAAATTTTAAACGAAATATTTTTTAGAAATGTGAACACAAATTGGTGAAAGAAGAGAACAGTTGTGTTTAAATATAATTAAAAAACAATTGAGTTAGAAATTAAATCCGGCTCATGATCAAATGTTTTTACTTTAGATAAAGCAAAATAACATTGGCACATTTCTTTAAAAAATTGATCTATATTCTGCATGACAGGTTATATAGCTGTTTCAGGAAAAGTCACCTCATCTCATCAGTAACCAAAAGTAGTTTGGTTAAAAGTTAATTCATATATATTTGCTGTGAAACCAATGCATTTTTTTAAATCCATAATTTTTTCTTACGATTGCGTTATATTTTTTAAATAATTTTTTATTTATTTTTCTAAAGTTTTTTAAAATTCTTCTTTCTCGTATGGCAGGAATTTTCAAAATTGATTAATTAGCTTAGACCTTTTACTCATGTCTGTTTAATAATTTAAGACGCTTTTGATTGCTTCTATTATGGCCTACATCTAGAATGCATTAGCATTATTTTTTAGATGATAAAGTTTTTAATGCATTTTTAAAGGTTGTTGGTTTTTTTTTATGAATATATAAAAGATTGAAAAAAGAAATATTATAATTAACATAATTTTGTAGACTTTCTTTTTGTAAAACTATTATTATTTAATATGTTAAATAACCTGGCTTAACCTGGTTTTTATGGATTTTTTTAAGAAAAACCAAACCCAAAATATGAAAAATATTCAAAATTTTAATTTGTGATGCAAATAATTTTCATTTAACCAAATTTATGTAAAAAGCTTCTGATTGGAATTGGATTTTTAAACATTTTGGGTAAAAGGGTTAAAATTTCATAAACCAAAAGAACATTATTGAATATGCAAATCACATCTCTGGGGATCGGCAGCCCATTTTACACTAATTTAAACGATGAAAAAAATAACAAATGCCTAAACAAGAACAAAACTTAGAAATTTTAAAAACTTCAAACAAAATATATAAAAGACTCAAGACACGAACTTGTTAACAAAACAGTCAAACATGTTAATAAAAAAAATTTGAAGGCCTGCAAAGAATTTGAAATTACTTGAAATTTTTAAAATTTAAAAAAAAAATCATTGAATTTTATAATAATACTTGTATGTCTAGAAAAGGTCTAGTCTGGTTTTAATCGTAAAAAAAGTCAATATCATTATCATCATTATCATTTTAATTTAAATAAATTTTGTTTTACCAACTTTGTTTAATTAACCATGAATTAAGTACTGGTTGTTGAATGTTGAGTATGCTAAAAACCTTTATACAAAATTGTACTACCAGAAAAGTTCCCACTTGAAGCAGTCAGGCGTATGACAAGCAAATGCATAATAATGTTGAAAGTTTAAAGGTTTTAACACTTTTATTAAAAAATAACAAGAAAAAAAATTAAATACTCTTTCAATGCCTCGAAGGGCGATTGTGAGTTGGGAATGAGGGAATACAAATTTAGAAATTATGATAATAAAATCAGTTTTATGTTTAAGTGAAGCGCCACAAGTTCGCATCAGAATCAACAACATACGAGTATCATGTGTAAATATTGTTTAGTATGTTCTTATGAAAATTGATATCATGCGAATGTTGTTAGGTTTTAAAATTTTGTTAAACTTGTAGCTGTTGTTATAAAAATCATAGGGACAACATGAATAATAATTACACTGTACGACAAGCCGAAAATTAATGTACGGCATTTTTTAGATAGAAATTAATCATATCTATAAAAACATCATTGTTTTTGTAACAACACAATAAAGAAGAAATTATAATAATAATAGGCAAGGCTATTTCTTGTGACTGATGTTTTGTTCTACCGTTTTATCCCGATTTTGACCAAACGTATATTATTTGACATTTATTTCCTTTTTGCCGATTTGCAGATTTACAGATTTTTAATTTTTTTTCTTTATTTTGAATAAATTACATTTAAAGTGTCTACTAACACATACATAAAATTATACAATGCTATGTGTGTGTTTATTAATTTGTTAATATGTTTGTAATAAAAATGAGTTTGTTTTTTGTGTTGGTTTGTGAATTGGCTTAATTGATTAGCATAATTTTAGGGTCTTAATTTAATGAAAAAATAAAATTTTCTAGAATTTGTGCTCGAATTTTGAGGGCTGGAATCTGCTGGTTAAAAAATTAAGAGGCAAGGCTATTTCTTGTGACCGATGTAACTTTGTCAGTTTTAATCCTATTTTGACCAAACATCCGTCAGTTTAGAGGTATTTCTTTTTAGCTGACCAACAGATTTACAGATTTGCACCGTCTGGAACACTTTTTTTTTGAGTAATGCTCATTTAAAATTATACAATGCTATGTGTGTGCTTATTAACTTTTTCAATGTGTTTGCAAAAATTGTATATGAAAAGCACTGTGTTGAATTGAAAAATAATTTTGGACATAAACCAATAACGACAATATAGAAAATAACGATAATAACGCAATCGATTTTCATTATAATAATTGCATATCACACACCCTGTATTGAATTGTGAATTGCCTAAAATTAGCATATCTTTACGTGGCATACAAGGTGATTCAAATACCTTTAGGCTTTTATTTCTGTGTGTTCAACAAATATGAAATAATGAAATAAATTTAAAGAATTAAATAAATTAAAAAAATATAAAAGGAAATAAATTGAATGAACTTGCACTCGAATTTCGAGGGTTGGGCTCTGCTAGTTGTAATAAATACCGGTCAAAAAAGAAAAGCTATAAATTTAAATGGTATTAGAATTTAAGGGTTAATTACATTGTGCAACACTCCCAAAATTATTTTACAGTGTAATTTTTTCTTTGTATAAAAAATAATTTCTGCAATAGTTTGAAACGGATGTTCTACGGGACTATAGGAGCGATCGAACTAAAAATTTGGACCATAGGTCGTAAGCTCTTCTATGTTTTTTTTTTTTATTATATTGAACCCGATAAGATCAGTGGGCTTGGAATCTCCCATGTAAAGAATATATTTATCATAACATGTCTAAAGTAGTATCAGAGTGAGAGTCTGGTCTTGAAACTTTGTGTCAGTTCATTAGTTATAAATGTGCATAAATGAGTCTCAAATGGACATGGTCGGATTGGTAGGCATGGCACCTGCCATACGAAGTAAATATTTTTTTTTCTTGTTGCCTATGGAAGCTGAATATTAAAATATCATGGGAAATATTAATGTAGACTAGATCAAAACAACGTTCGAGGAGAGTCGCTGCATCCTTATATAAATGAAAGGCAACAAAAGACTTAAGATACAAAATTCAGAATTTGAGAATTGTGATTTATCATCGATACTGGTGACTCTGAAGCTATAAAATGACTATACAAGCTATAAAATGACTATACAAGTAGATTGTTGTTTTTAAGTCCGATAGAACTTAAAATTTTGAAAAATAACACAAAAAATCAAATTTTATTCGAAAGATCAATACACGACATTAACATTTGAAAATGGTGTCGGGCATATGGCAACAGCGGCTGTTCTTGACGAAGCGCATTGCTGGTCGTATGTCACGAATAACACGAACAATATAGGCATCGATGGCTTCAGTTGTTGCTGGTTTATCAGCATAAACCAATGACTTCACGCATCCCCACAGGAAATAATTAAGAGGTGGCAATGACAACAAGTCAATGGTTCCGGTCACCGTATCGCATGTAGCGCAAAAAAATCATTGATCATCGTGCGGTAATGATCTCCATTAACCGTAATGCAAGATCCGGGTTCATTTTTGAACAAATATTATCTGATGATGCCACCAGCATGTACTAAATCGAGTGACAAGTATGTGGCCTCGCATAGAGATGGCGTGACAAGTGCCAATTTTATTTTATTTATTCAGTATGGCCAACTATCAGAAAAATTATGTCAAAATTTTATGAAATATCATCAATTTGAAAAAAAGTTACCGTTATAAAAATGATGCGGCTTCTAAAGTTTGTGAAAAAATGGATTGCAAAGAGTTTCGTGTTTTGATCAAACATTGTTCAAGTCAAAGAATGGATTGCTATTCTGAATTTCAACGTGGCCAACAATTACAAATGATGTTGATCGTCTTGGTCGTCCAAATGAGGCCAATACCGAAGAAAACGTAAGAAAAGTGCATCAGGTTGTATTGGATAATCGAAAAATTAAAGTGAGTGAGATTGTTGGCATCATAAAAATATCAACAGAGCGAATTCGGCATATATCACGTGATCATATAAATATGAAAAACCAATCTGCTGGATGGATGCCAAGATTTTTAACAGCTGAACAAAAACTAAAACGTGTTCATAATTCAAAGTATGCTTTAGAGATGTTTGAAGTATATTCAACTGAATTTTTACGTCGATTTATATCAACCAATGAGGCGTGGATTCATTATTATACACAGGAGTCCAAATGTAATGGAAATATAATGGATTCACGTGGTATAATATTTTTTTTTGATTATTTAGGAAAAAAAAATAACTGGCAAGTACGAGGGCGGATTGATATTGAAGCTACCTAGCGCTAGATGGCAGCACAAACGAAGAAGTGATTACCGAAATTAACGAGTATATTGAGGGGTTCCCGAAATCGTATTATTCAGATGGTATAAAAAAGTTGGAATATCGACTTACTAAATGTGTCGAAGTAAAAGGAGACTATGTTGAGAAATAAATTGTTTTTGAAAATAAAAAATGTTTTTTTCCTACTTAGGTAGCTTTAATATCAATCCGCCCTCATACTATGTTGAGTTATTGGACAGATTGGATAAAGAAATTAAAAAAAAAACAATCCCACTTAAATAAGAAAATTCTTGTGCCACCATGACAATGCACCGGTGCATTCATCTGCTTTGGCTTCAGAAAAATTTAAATTTTTACGAAGTACTCTTCAGATCTGGCCTTAGCGATTATTATTTGTTCCCGAACTTGAACAAATGGCTCCAAGGAAAAGAATTTTCCACAAATGAAGAAGTCATATCAAAGCCTATTTTGAAGAGTTTGACAAATCGAATTTTTTTCAAAGGTATTAAGATCTTATAAGATTTTTGGAAGAAGTGCATTTCACTTAAGGGAGATTACGTTGAAGAATAAAATTGATTCAAAATCCAAAAAACTGTTTTTTCATTATTAGGCCACGGAGTTTTCACTCCCTGTAGTAAGCCGCACCAAACGGTGCATTTTTTTTTTTTTTTTAATGTAATGGAGTTTGTAGCGTCTGTTGTGGATTGGTCTCACTCTATATGTGGCAATTTAGTTTTTTAATAAACTGGTTAAGCCAAAAATATGACTCATCGCTGAACACAATTTTGCGACAAAAGTCATCCATAAATTGAGCAAATCGATGACTGATTTTCGAAGTAAATTTGGATAATTTGGTAGCGCTGTTCAAGCGTGAATCTATTTATGATGATTTGCGTCAATAAACTGATCATAAATGTCAAAAGTATGAGGGCAGTATGGCAGTTCGTTTGACAACTAGCCATTTCGTAAGTTCTACCCAAGCAAAAAACCAAGCTACACTAATAAAAGAGCATAATACAAATGGGCTTCATTCTGAGGAAAAAGGATAAAAAGTCAGTGTTTTTGAAATCCAATAACTTTTTAGATAAACAACCCATTTATGCCATTAAAATCATTCAACAATACTTTTTTCCCGTTACCAGTTTTTTCTTCTGTAAGAAAAATATATTGTGGGTGACACTACATTGGAAACTTTTACAAAATTAAAATTTTTTATTTTTAGTATTATGTATTTTTTTTAGTATTATGTATTTTTTTTTACGAAATCACTCACAATTAGAAAAAAATAGATTAAAAAAAAAATATTTTTTTAGTGTTGCTAAAACAATGGAAACTTTTAGACTTATTTGCCAGAGTTAATTAAAACAATGAAAATAGAAGATGGTATGAAAAAAATTTTATCAAATCTTATGCCGTTTTCTTTTCTGACAAAAAATGTCGCATTTTATTAGCACTTTTTACGAAAAGAGTATTTTTTTTTATATTCTAAATTAAAAGTAACCTAATTTTATACATCAATCGAAAGGTCTCAAAGCGTTGTGTTCATAAAATGCAAAAAATTTTGATTACTATCCTCTTTGAAGTCATGGGGTGAAAATGTTAGAAAAAGGGGAACAATGTGGAAATACTCTCACACTATGACCTGAAAGAAGTCAATGGCTACAATTTTTTGCGATTTACGAGCGCTCGACTTTGAAACCTTTCGATTGATGTATAAAATAAAGTTGCTCTTAATTTAGAATATATAAAAAATACGCTTTTCGAAAAAAGTGCAAATAAAATGCGACATTTTTTGTCAGAAAAGAAAACGGCATTAGTCGTTATGTAAATATTTGTAGTTTCTGGCATTTTATTTCAATTGCTTTTTAAATACAGTTGTATTTTTCAATGTTTTAATCTTAAAAATAAGTAAAGAGTTCAAAACCGGAATAATAGATGTTTCTACTGGGGGGTCTTAAGCAACATAAAATTTTTTGGAAATATTCTATGAATTAATCCATAATTTCAAAAATTATCAAAATATATCATGAAAGGGTTATGGGGACAACTCAATATTTAAGCGGCACGTCCCGTAAAAGAAGTCAAATACAGGATAATTTAATAACACGAAAGTTTAAAAAATGTTCAAATGTGGTACCTAAAGAGGTTGTTAACAATCTGAAACTAGGAATATGTACTCGACCTGTTTCCCAACCAGCAATTGAGGCTGATTTTTAACAGAGAGAAATGATCTGGCTCGCATAAATTTTGCTAAAGAAAACATAAACTGGTCAAGACGGAATTTGAATAATGTTCTCTTTTGAGATCTGTGTTTAGTTTAATTTAAGAAGCCATGATGGAAGAACGTTTGTTGGACGCCCAAAGAGAAATAGACTAGACCCAAAATATACAAATAAAACTGGCGGTGGCAATATTATTACACAAGGTTGCTCTTTGGGCAAAGGAATACCTCCAATTCATGTAGAAAAAGATACTGTAACTGGAATTGGATACAGGCAAATTCTAAACGACGTAACGTATCCATTAGGGATATAACTTTTTTTTTTTGCATTTTTAGTACCCATAACTACGTTGTAGCCCATTATGTTTTGACCACAAAAATCATATTCCGAGGTCATTTGCGCAAAAAAAAGTTCCCGCCACCAAGCAAATTTCTAAGAGTCCTCAAGAAGAAAAAAAAATATTTATTTTTTTTTTTTTAAATTAATTTTCTTCATTTATTATAAGTACATCAATTAAAGTTGAACAAACATTTACACTTTTACTATGTTGCTTCGTTGCTGTCCCGGTATCGCTGATGGTTCCTGAACCCAATATCTAAAAAAACATTCACGAGCACTCTTATATGTTAATAAAAATTTTTTTAGAGCCTCAAAATTATTTTCTTTAAAACAATGATCGGAAAACCAAACATCGTACCACGGACCACATACGAACTCACAAATGTTATATAATTTTTGGCGATGTTTTGGAATAAGTATAAAGGTCAATATTGCTAAAATGGCTCTCGAGTTCCATCGAGCATTGTGTACTGGAGGTATTGCTTTAAAGTTAATGTATGGAAATTTTTTATTTTTCTGATAGTATGTAAAAGCTCTACCAAGTTCATATAAGTACTGCATATCATACGCCAATTTATGTGTTCAACTTTGATTCGTTCTTCATTCTGTTTGTAACTTTTCTTAAGATCTTCGTAGTTATTTATCAATTCGTGAACAAAATCATAAGAAATATTAGGCGAGGAAGGCTTTCCTTCCAAGCATTCGTCCATTATATGTCTTAATACAAGGTCAAGAATATGATGCTGGCAGCCAATATATTGTGGTGGAACTAAACCCATTGATACACAATGATTCTGGAAAAGAATTACAACTCCATTTTTTTCCCCAGTGTTTACGCTGGTCGTATCGCAGACGATAATTTTTATTGAATTCCATAAATTGAATTTATTCAAAACTTCTTTAATACCATTAAATAATGTTAAGGCTTTACCATTGTCCAAAACAAGTACGGCTAATTTTATTTCTTTGCATTCATTTTTTAAAACTATCACCTGAATTTCTTTATCATCTATTTTTTTTTCCCATCAAAGTGAATACACCAAAATCCATTTTGCAAAGTTTCCAAATAAAAAATTTCTTGTCGTTCATCGGATTTCATCACAGCTTTATATATACCGGCTTGGGATGGCGTTGATATATTAACTCCTGATTCTGCTAGATGCTTACAAATTTTGGCAGCTTTTTTGGTGCTTATATGTACTTGAGTTACTAGGTTAACAGCTGGATTTAAAGATTTCTTCACATTTTTTTCTCTTCCTGGAGGTGTGTAATTGTCATCATCACTAACTGAGTCATATTCTATACCAGATTCAAAATTAGAGTCATACTGTTATTAAGCTCATAATCTATTTCGGTACTGGTTTTTTCATGTCGCCATTGCTATCACTAAATTCGTGATCGTCTATTTTGGATGTTATAGTAAACATTTTATTAAAATCGCGGCTTTTTGAATGTTTTAAAATTTTTTGATAGTTTTGTATCAATTTTTTACTATTCTTTTTATAGATCTTAATGCAAATGCTGGCACACGATTCTTGTTACACAAACTAATTAATTCTTTCGATATAATATCGTATCTTTTTGTTTTGCATTTTTCTTCTTTAAGTAAGGCATTAAATCGACCAATAATTACTTTTTCTTTAGGCATTCTTTTTAACTCGGACAAAGATTTGTCAACGCTTTTTATTATCGCAAACTTATTGACATTTTATGAAGAGCGAAAAATAACGCAAACGAAATCAAAAACTTTTAAATAAAATATTAATTATATGAATTAATAACTATCATTAATTACAGGGCCTCCTTCAATTTGATTTTTATTAAAAAAAAAAATAATTAAATTTTTTTTTTTAAATTTATTATGTATGATTTGCAGTCTTTATCTTTAGATCCCTGCATCTTAAAAACTACTTCAATTATCGACTGTAACAATAAGCACTAATACTGTTACATTTTTGCGCTCCTGGCATATAAAAATTAAGTTATTTTGGTCTAAGTTTAATATATAATTCTAAATAATAAAAAAGTATAAACTACAAACTTCATCGCGTTGGTGGCGGGAACTTTTTAACGTCAGCGAAAAAGTAATGACGCAGTTTTCATATTTTTCCATGGTATATACAGCTATGATAGGTACCTTTTGAAATTCGCGAAAAATTTAAAAAAGTTATACCCCTAGTATCCATACGTGGAGGGTTTTGGTCTGTTAGTTCAAAGAAAATACGCCTTCAAAATTGTAACCGAATAGCTTCAATCTAATGAGTTAGTGTTTTGGAATGGTCAGCTTAATCACCACATCTCAATCGCATAGAAAATCTATGGGAAATTGTAGATTCAAAATAAAGTGACACGAAATTGCACAACCAAGATAGATCACATAAAGGCACTTAATGTAGAGTGGCAAAAAATTTCAATAGATATCATCAAGAATTTAATTGACTCCATGCCTCTGCGCTGTGAAGCAGTACTAAAACTAATGGATGGAACTAGAAATAGAGTGTATAGTAAAGGTTTCGAAAGTTTTGTCAACAGCATACAAATTAATATTTTTTCTTTAAAAAAAAAAAAATGTTTTATTATTAGATTTTTTAAATAAATAGACAAGTTTTTAATTTTGTGATCCAGATATTTGGAATTAACGGTTCAAGTCATCAAAAATATATTTGTGAAAAGTTTCCATTGTATTGTCACCCAGTGTATAAAAATACTATGGTTCAGGTACTTTCTAACTTCGGTCATTGATAAAATATTGAAACATCTAAAAATAAAAGCCTCAGTTGGGCAGTGCTGAGGCAAATTTTTTTAATTATATTCATTGGATACAAATTAATTTTTATGGCTGTTGAGAACTTCTGTGTCTATATCGCCATAAATCTGGTCTAGTCAAGTTATTATTACAATGATATTTTGTAAATGAGTCTTCTTGCTTATAAGTTTTCTGATTAATGGATTCATTCACACCTTTGCATGAAATATGAAAATGCTTGAAATGCTTTTCTCCGTCGCCGCAATGTACAGGGTGGCGCCTTTAGTGTTTGCATTTTGAACTACTGGTTATTTTGAGTATGGCAACAGTAATGTTAGCTGCGTTTTAACAAAAAGTTAATATAAATATACGGTTTAGGAAATGAGGTAATCTACGGTTTGAGCAACGTTGGGAAATATTAAAACCTTATTTCCAAATTGTTGAAAATTACGTTAAAAATTCGGTAAAAAAAAACAATGTCTTCCAGGCAATATGTGGCCAATTTTGTCAAAACTGTACGTGAAACTGGATCGTTAATGGATAAACCAACACGTCTTCGTACTCGTGCAGTACGTACTAATGGAAAACATTGCTGATGTTGCCCAAACATTTCACGCCCTTCTTTGAGGCAAAATTTGCATGAAGATTTCGGTGCAACACCATACAAAGTTCAATATGTGCAGAAACTATTGAACACTCGGAAGAAGATGAGCATTTTTATCGAAAAATCATCTTTTCTGAAGAAGCTCATTTTCAGCTCGGTGGTAAAGTCAACAAGCAAAATAATCTCGTCTAGGGCACAGAAAATCAACACATGACTGCTGAAAAGCACATGCACCCAGAGAGATGCACTGTTGTGGTTTTTGGACCTGCGGTACTTTTGGGCAATTTTTTCGAAGATCCGGAAGGCAAATGCATTACAGTGAACGGCGAGCGCTAGAGTTCAATGGTAACTGATTATTTGTGGTCCATTTTTGAAGGTATGATCTGCCACCGCGCAGCTAAGTTTTGACCTGGATGGTCATCGGTAAAATACAGCTTCATACTGTCGAAAATATATTGAAAATTTGGGTTGATCATAGGGGCTACTGCAAGGCCAGCCGAGAAGTTATTTAAATGAAATAGTGTTCCTGTACTTTTTAATAAAAAACCCTAATGAAAATTATGAGTTTTTTATTTATAACAAAATTAAAATGTCAAACTTATATGGTTCACGCTTTGGCCAAAATTTAAATATGATCTTCTAACTTGCCTCAAAGTCATACATTTCTTCAAATAATTTTCAGTCATCCACCTAAGTATATTATATTTTAACTCCCATTTATTACATCTTCTGAGTATTCCCAAGTCTTTGTTTTTTTTCAAAAATTTGTTTGCTAAATTTTATGAGATTTGAAAATAAAACTTTGTATATATTGGAATGAGCAACCCGCATTGGGCTCACTGTCTTTAATGTCGGAATCAGTAAATTTATGTTGTTTTTTAAACACCACCAACTTAATTAAAAAATTAATTTGTCTCAGTTTTTAGTAATGACCCGTTATAAAAAATAAAAAATGCTATACATTTTATAAATACATTGACATGTCTTTGGAAGACATTGTTGACCATCATAAAATTTACAAAAAAAAAGAACAATAGATAGATGACTCAAAAAACCTCCAGCTTGCTTTACTTGACTTAATCACCTGGGTGGCATAAACATTTTTTGAGCCATAAAAACTATCAGAAAAGCTTTTCTAAAACCACAAAAATTCAATGACCATGAACTATAATGTGGGTGTTGAATTACATAAAGATTTTTTTCTTAGTTAAAAAAAAGTATTAAAATAATTATGACTTAACAAAAGTTAAAGAACCCATATAAAAAGTTGAAAAAAAAACAAAAAATTAAAAAAAAACACTTTGTTTCTTTAAATAGACCCACGTGCTAATGGCGAGTTTTTTTATTTAATTATATTTAAATCTCTTTTAAGTTTTATTTCTTTTTCATTCAAGTTATTTCAACTTTCTTTGTTATTATTGATTTTAGATGATCACATTTAGTTTGTTTTGTGTTTTACATGTCAATTTTCGATATAAAAGTAAGATGTTAATTGAAAACATTTCCGCCGCTTCGTAACTGCGTGTTGTTTGTAGTTGTTCTTGTTAGAGTTTTGGATTACCAAAAAATAAAACGTTATTTATTATAGAGCTATAAATTACAATTCTGGGATATTTTATGTGATTAGGTTAGATTCTTTATTTGTTTCATTTTTTTCGTTTAACATTATACATATATATAATATTATTCTTAAAAGTAAAAAAAGTTTTAAATGTTACACGTTTGTATTCTTTAAAAACATGAGCATTTTATGCAGTTCGTAAATAGAGTAAACTTATTTATTTTAAAGCGGCTTATTGTGAAAGTAACTTAGCCAGACTTATTGTCGGTAAAATGTACAAAATAGTGAGTAAAATAACTAAAATAAAAAAAAAATTACCAAAATAAATAAAATAAAAAATAAGTATGAATAATGAAACGAATAAAATAAAAGAAACGCATTAAACAAATAAATAACTTAAATAAAGAAAAAATAATTATCATAAATCATATATGTAAAATAACCCAATTAAAATAAATATAATAAATAAAATAAAAAATATATATAATATAAACAAAAAATAAAATAAACATATCTGTACTTCTATACTAATACAATAAAAAGGTAATGTGTGTTTGTTTGTAGGAACTAATCTCCGTAACTACTCATCTGCTCTTCCTGGAATTTTCACAGAGTCTTAATGCGGCTATACGAAGTGCTATAGGCTATATATATTTTAAATATTTTTAGTGGGCGTAGCACCTCCCATTCAAAGTAAATTTATGATAGGGGGAGCTTTGCAAATTTGTGTGAGGTCGTCTATTATTAATTTTAGTAGCTATGCCGTAAATGGGCGGGATCGGATAAATGGGCGTGATTCCGCCCATACAAAGTAATTACTCAATATCATATATCTCGATTACTGTGACAAAGGCAGGTTTGCAAATTTGTCTTAGTTCATCTTTTATTAACGTGAGTTGTCAGACAAAAAAATGGGTGGTATCGGACAATGGGGCGTGGAACCCCCATACAAAGAAAATAATAAGTGTCATATATCTAGAGTATTGTAATAGTGAGAGCCTTGGGCCTTTGCATGAACGCTTTCACTGCAGCGCAGGTGGGTGGGAAGTGGTAAAGGAACATACCGAGTTACATCTAGTAACAAATAAAGTAAACAAAATAAATAGAATAAATAAAATCTAGAAAAAAAATAACTTATATAATAAATTAAACAAATAAAATAAATATCGTGATAGAAATAATTGTCTGTGAGATAAAAAAAATAATAAATAAAATAACTAAAATAAATAATATAACTAAAACAAATAATATAACTAAAATAAATAAAAAATAAAATTAAATAAATTAAAGAAATGAAAAACATAAAATAAATGAAATAAATAAAATAAATAAAATAAATAAAATAAATAAAATAAATAAAATAAATAAAATAAATAAAATAAATAAATTAAATAAAATAAATAAAATAAATAAAATAAATAAAATTAATAAAATAAATAAAATAAATAAAATAAATAAAATTAATAAAATAAATAAAATAAATAAAATAAATAAAATAAATAAAATAAATAAAATAAATAAAATAAATAAAATAAATAAAATAAATAAAATAAATAAAATAAATAAAATAAATAAAATAAATAAAATAAATTAAATAAATAAAATAAATAAAATAAATAAAATAAATAAAATAAATAAAATAAATAAAATAAATAAAATAAATAATATAAATGAAATAAATAAAATAAATAAAATAAATAAAATAAATAAAATAAATAAAATAAATAAAATAAATAAAATAAATAAAATAAATAAAATAAATAAAATAAATAAAATAACTAAAATAAATAAAATAAATAAAGTAAATAAAATAAACTAAATAAATAAAATAAATAAAATAAATAAAATAAATAAAATAAATAAAATAAATAAAATAAATAAAATAAATAAAATAAATAAAATAAATAAAATAAATAAAATAAATAAAATAAATAAAATAAATAAAATAAATAAAATAAATAAAATAAATAAAATAAATAAAATAAATAAAATAAATAAAATAAATAAAATAAATAAAATAAATAAAATAAATAAAATAAATAAAATAAATAAAATAAATAAAATAAATAAAATAAATAAAATAAATAAAATAAATAAAATAAATAAAATAAATAAAATAAATAAAATAAATAAAATAAATAAAATAAATAAAATAAATAAAATAAATAAAATAAATAAAATAAATAAAATAAATAAAATAAATAAAATAAATAAAATAAATAAAATAAATAAAATAAATAAAATAAATGAAATAAATAAAATAAATAAAATAAATAAAATAAATAAAATAAATAAAATAAATAAAATAAATAAAATAAATAAAATAAATAAAATAAATAAAATAAATAAAATTAATTAAAATAAATAAAGTAAATGAAATAAATAAAATAAATAAAATAAATAAAATAAATAAAATAAATAAAATAAATAAAATAAATAAAATAAATAAAATAAATATAAATAAATTAAATAAAATAAATAAAATAAATAAAATAAATAATATAAATAAAATAAATAAAATAAATAAAACAAATAAAATAAATAAAATAAATAAAATAAATAATATAAATAAAATAAATAAAATAAATAAAATAAATAAAATAAATAAAATAAATAAAATAAATAAAATAAATAAAATAAATAAAATAAATAAAATAAATAAAATAAATAAAATAAATAAAATAAATAAAATAAATAAAATAACTAAAATAAATAAAATAAATAAAGTAAATAAAATAAATAAAATAAATAAAATAAATAAAATAATTAAAATAAATAAAATAAATAAAATAAATAAAATAAATAAAATAAATAAAATAAATAAAATAAATAAAATAAATAAAATAAATAAAATAAATAAAATAAATAAAATAAATAAAATAAATAAAATAAATAAAATAAATAAAATAAATAAAATAAATAAAATAAATAAAATAAATAAAATAAATAAAATAAATAAAATAAATAAAATAAATAAAATAAATAAAATAAATAAAATAAATAAAATAAATAAAATAAATAAAATAAATAAAATAAATAAAATAAATAAAATAAATAAAATAAATAAAATAAATAAAATAAACTAAATAAATAAAATAAATAAAATAAATAAAATAAATAAAATAATTAAAATAAATAAAATAAATAAAATAAATAAAATAAATAAAATAAATAAAATAAATAAAATAAATAAAATAAATAAAATAAATAAAATAAATAAAATAAATAAAATAAATAAAATTAATAAAATAAATAAAATAAATAAAATAAATAAAATAAATAAAATTAATAAAATAAATTAAATAAATAAAATAAATAAAATAAATAAAATAAATAAAATAAATAAAATAAATAAAATAAATAAAATAAATAAAATAAATAAAATAAATAAAATAAATAAAAAAATAAAATAAATAAAATAAAAAAATAAATAAAATAAATAAAATAAATAAAATTAATAAAATAAATAAAATAAATAAAATAAATAAAATAAATAAAATAAATAAAATAAATAAAATAAATAAAATTAATAAAATAAATAAAATAAATAAAATAAATAAAATAAATAAAATAAATAAAATAAATAAAATAAATAAAATAAATAAAATAAATAAAATAAATAAAATAAATAAAATAAATAAAATAAATAAAATAAATAAAATAAATAAAATAAATAAAATAAATTACATAAATAAAATAATTAAAATAAATAAAATAAATAAAATAAATAAAATAAATAAAATAAATAAAATAAACTAAATAAATAAAATAAATAAAATAAATAAAATAAATAAAATAAATAAAATAAATAAAATAAATAAAATAAATAAAATAAATAAAATAAATAAAATAAATAAAATAAATAAAATAAATAAAATAAATAAAATAAATAAAATAAATAAAATAAATAAAATAAATGAAATAAATAAAATAAATAAAATAAATAAAATAAATAAAATAAATAAAATAAATAAAATAAATAAAATAAATAAAATAAATAAAATAAATAAAATAAATAAAATAAATAAAATAAATAAAATAAATAAAATAAATAAAATAAATAAAATAAATAAAATAAATAAAATAAATAAAATAAATAAAATAAATAAAATAAATAAAATAAATAAAATAAATAAAATAAATAAAATAAATAAAATAAATAAAATAAATAAAATAAATAAAATAAATAAAATAAATAAAATAAATAAAATAAATAAAATAAATAAAATAAATTAAATATAAAAATAAATAAAATAAATAAAATAAATAAAATAAATTAAATAAATTAAATAAATTAAATAAATAAAATAAATAAAATAAATAAAATAAATAAGATAAATAAATTAAATTAAATAAATAAAATAAGTAAAATAAATAAAATAAATAAAATAAATAAAAAAATAAAATAAATAAAATAAATAAAATAAATAAACTAAATAAAATAAATGAAATATATAAAATAAAATTAGATAATCAAAATACCAAAACATATAATAAACAAAATAAATAAAATAAGAATATAATACAATAAATTAAAATACAATACATTAAATAAATTAGGCATATTAGATAAAATTAATAAACGAAATAAAATTATAAAAATATACAAAATTAATAAGTTTAATAAAATAAATAAAATTAATAAAATTATAAATTAAAATAAACTAGAATAAACTAGAAAAAATAAAATAAAATAAAATAAAATAAAAAATAAAAATTAATAAATAAAATATATAAAATAAATAGAATAAGAAATGTAAATAACGTATATGTCGTAGCTAAAATTAATAAAATAAGTAAACTAAATATAATATATATAAAGTAAATAAAATTATTGAAATAAATAATATTAATAAAATATTTGAAGTAGATATTGATTTTATTAAATAAAATAAATGAATTAAATAAAATAATTTTTTTATATAAAATAAAATTAAAATAAATAAAATATAATAAAATAAAATAAAATTAATTAAAATAAAATTAAACAAAATAAAGTAAAATAAACTAAAGTAAAATAAGATAAAATTAAATAAATTAAAATAAAATAAAAGAAAACAAAATTAAGTTTAAAAATATAATAAAATAAAAAAAATAAAAGAAAATATAAAAAATAAAATAAAAGGAAATAAAATAATATCATATATAAAATAAAAAAAATTAAATAAAATAGGATATATCAAAATAAAATAGGATAAATTAAATTAAAATGAAATAAAATAAAATAAAATAAAATAAAATAAAATAAAATAACACAAAATAAAATAAAATAAAATAAAATAAAAAAATAACATAAAATAAAATAAAATAAAATAAAATAAAATAAAAGAAAATAAAATGAAATAAAATAAAATAAAATAAAATTAAATTAAATTAAATTAAACAAAATAAAATAAGATAAATTAAAATAACATTAAATAAAAAAAATAAAAAAAAAATAAAAAAAAAATAAAATAAAATAAAATAAAATAATATAAAATAAAACAAAATAACATAAATAAATGAAATAAAATTTAATTAAATAAATTAAATCAAAATAAAATAAAGGAAAATAAATTTAAAAAATTAAAAAAATAAAAAAATAAATAAAACAAAACAAAATAAAATAAAACAAAATGAATTAAAATAGAATAAAATAGAATATAATAAAATAAAATAAAACAAAATAAAATAAAAAAAATATATTAAAATAAAATAAAATAAAATAAAATATAATAAAATAAAATATAACAAAAAAGACAAAACAAAACATAATAAAATAAAACAAATTAAAATAAAATAAAATTAAATAAAAAAATATTTTAAAATAAAATAACATAAGAAACAAAACAAATTAAAATAAAATAAAATATAATAAAATAAAATAGGGCAAATTAAAATAAAATAAAATAGGGCAAATTAAAATAAAATAAAATAAAATAAAATAAAATAAAATAAAATAAAATAAAATAAAATAAAATAAAATAAAATAAAATAAAATGAAATAAAATAAAATAAAATAAAATAAAATAAAATAAAATGAAATAAAATAAAATGAATTAAAATGAATCAAAATAAAATAAAAAAATAAAATAAAGTAAAATTAAATTAAGTTAATTAAATCAAAATAATATAAAGGGAAATAAAATAAAAAATAAATACAACAAAACAAAATAAAATAAAACAAAATGAAACAAAATAAAATAAAATAAAATATAATAAATAAAAAAAAGTAACTGAATAAAATAAATAAAAAAATAAATAATATAAAATAAAATGTAATAAAATTTATTATAAAAAAAAAATATAATAAAGAGTTAAAAAAAATAAAATTATAGCAATAATAAATAATTGACATAATTAAAATAAATATAATAAATAAAATGAAGATTGAAAAAGGGTGATAGATAAACAAAATAACTAAAATAATCAAAATAAATAAAATAATAAATTTATAAAATAAATAGAATACATAAAATAAATTAAATAATTATAATAAACAAAATAAATATAGTAAATAAAATAAAACCGATAAAATCAATAATATAGAGTAAATAAAAGAAATAAAAAATTTTAAAAATAAAACAAAAATAAAGAAAATAAGCAAATAAAAAAAGCTAAAAGAAATAAATTAAAAAAAAATCTATCGAAAATCTGGTTCTTAAGTTCAAATTATTTACATTCCACACAGGTGCTTATAGAAATTATTTGTATATATTTGCATATGGCTAAAGCACAAATGCTTCAATGTTATTCAAATGTTACGAATTCTTACAATAATTATGTTTGCTCCAGTTTCATTGTGATCTTTTTTTTACAATAAACGACATAAGTCAACTCAATACTATTGGATGTGTTTCAGAGTAAACCACATTACATATGTACATACCAACAAAAACTTTATACAATATTGTTGTGATTATGGGCACCTGCAGTTTTTAAAATTTGCAATATTTTGAAGTTTGATTTTTATTTCCTTAATAACTATACATGAATAAGTTGCTAAAATTTTTACTAAAAACGCAAATGGCAAAAGAGTAACATAAATTATTCATAAGTATGAAAAAAAATAAAGCATTTTCTAAAAAAAATTAAGTCAAAGCTCAAAATCTATAACGGATGTAGTAATTAGATTTAATTCATGTAGACTTTAGGCCAAATATCTATTGACAAGAGCGATTGAGCGATTTAATACTAAAGATTTAAAAAAATAAATAGATATGAATCAAATGTAGAAAAAAGTCATAAAAGGTCAATGCTTAATTTAAACCAGTTTTTAAAACTATATTAGATTTTAGTCTCTTTAGAGTTAAGACGGCAAGTGATTGATTCATTGTTGTCACATAATTGATATTTTGTTCGAAACCAGCTGGTGTTTAAGTTTTTTCTTTTATAACACAGCGTGTGCCAAGTTAAAAAAAGTTGGTATAAATAGTTTATTTTATTTAATTTTGGGGTCTTTTTCCATTCACTTCAGTAATGAGTTTATTTTCGAAAAAAAAGTTGTTTTATATTTTTGGTAGTCGATGAGTTTTAGTTACATCTGCTTTCTTTAAGGGCTTATTGATGATAACGATGTGCAAGGTGTTTTAAAAATCAGCTGCAATTTAGAAGACACAGTTAAGTTATGATCTCAAAAGACTGAAGACACAAACTTTATTGCATACATGCATATACAATTAAAGGCTTTTAAAAACAGTTTCTGAAAAAGCCTCAACAAAATTTATTGCCATGTTAAGTTATTCTTATGCTAAGTATTCTGTTGGTGTGGAGAACAGTATTTACCTTGAGGATTAAGTAAACTATTATAAAAATTTTCGCTTGAGAATATTTGAAACATGTATTTCTTAAAAGAAAGAAAAAAATTGTTGGCTTAATCCCCCTTTTTCCCAATATTAATGAAATTTACATATTTTTTTTTATTATTTTTTTTTATAGCGCTTTACTGCTTAAGTTTTGTATCATATTTTTAGTATATAAAATTTACACATTTTCTGAAATTTAAATAAATATATATATATATATATATAAAATCTTGTTTTTCACTTGAATAGCGCTGTTGGAGTAGTAGTTAAGTTGTGTTTTTAAAGTAACTTTTTCATATTCTCGCTATGAGGTTTAAGACTAAGACTGTTTTCCAGTATCAGATCTTGAAAGTGCATAAAAATATTAAAACCATTTAAATCTAAGAGGAGGATAAAATAAAGTAAAACAAGTCGCCGTTTAAAATTTTAAAGTTAATGCAGTTTTTTAAGAATATGCCCTTCTTTTAAGAAAATATACTTTTCTTCAGAAAAGTTTCTTAAAAAAAATCACTTTCTAAGAAAATTAATTTTTTTAAGAAAAGGTATCATAAGTTTTATTTCTGTGGATACTGTTTCCTCCTGTGATATTAATTAAATAGTATCGTCAATCTTTAATTTCTATCAATTGAATATTTCGCAGATTTTCCAAGCAAATTGGGCTTGTTCAATATACTATATCTATCCATCTCTGATTTTCATAAATTGAAAATATCAATACAGTTTTAAATTTATTCGCAAATGTTGATATGTAATTTGAATTACTTCAATTGTGTATTTCAATCAATCTCAGATTTTTATTAATTCGGTTTTTAATTCGTTCTAGATTTCTAGCAATTTGGAAAAAATAGGTGTTTTAAATATATTCTGTACTTTATATAATTTGGTTTGGTTACTATTTTGCAACATATCATTCCAGAGATCAAATATATTTTTTCTAATTGAATGTTTGTAGTCTAAGGATTGATATTTAAAATCTGTTGATATATTCTCCTTTAAGGAGTCTTTGGCAAGATTGTACGCTGTTTCGTTTCCGCTGTTTTGTTCTTGGTATCCACAGAAAGCTAATTTTATTATCAGCTGGACTTATAATTGTTCCCCTAATTTGTTGAATGCTTTTATTGTCACTATATCTGTGGTTTTCTGGAATAACCGCGTATGTCAATTTTTGTCAGTTTTGAGTTAACATGTTTTAAGTTAACATGTGTTCAATTTTTTTGTAAAAAATTTTGACCATTTCTGAGTTTGATCGCTGACAAATTATTTTCTCGGAAAAGGACACATAGTTTTGGATTATTTTTCAGTTTATAACCACTTATAAAAACTTGTGTGTTTATTTCTGTTATTTTCGTCACTATTATTCCTGATACGTTTGTTACATTCTAATCCTAAGTCCCATTAACTTTTTGTTGACGAACAAAAAAATCCATTTTTCAGGCAACAGCAACTTATGTCTACATGGGCGGTTGCATTGGTAGTTTTCTTTTTCAAAGAAAACGACGTTTGTCGGCATAAATTGTTTTATCTGCACACACTTTAAGTGTAATTTACATCTTGTTTTTTCGTCCTTCTCTAGGATCTATTGCTCTGAAGATTTTTGACTCAAAATTTTATATAAAATATTTATTGCCCATATCTACAGGACTGTTAAATAAAAAGCTCTAAAAACTTCATATCGAGCCCATAATTTCAAATATAACGGTTTTTGACTCCCCTGGACATTTTGATTTTATGACATACGCGGTTATTCTAGAAAACCACAGATATGTGTCTTTAGTGGCGTAGTGAGCTAAACTCGCGCCCGGGGCAGAATACATTTTTAGCGCCCCCTTCCATGCGAAAACCATATAATATTATATGTAAAATATACTCGCAAAGTACTAAATGAATAAAGTAAACTAAATAAAGTCATAGGCTTAAACTAGGCTTTTAATTTGAGACAAAAAATGTAGTTGGGAAAACAAGACTAGATTTTGAAATATATATGATCATTTAGAAGTAGTTCAAAAGATATTTATTACTAATTGTACATATTTATAAAGAAATATTTTAAAAACACGCAGTTTTAAGTCAATAAAATAGTAGATATTTAGTATCTCTAAGGGGTATATATATTTAATTATAATGCGATTGTAATACATTAAAAAAACTAAGTCCCATCGTTGATCGTAGATATCTTAAAATTAATTTTAATTTGCTGAATGAACCGTTTGCAGCTAGCCATTGATACTGAGATAGTCAGGAGTATTTGAACTGCCATGGTTTGTAAAAACATCTTCTCCATACGAGATTATAAAAGTAAGAAATTCTAATGGAGTCTTAGGTTCACTTTCTTTTCTACTGCGGAGTAACATTTTGCAGTCACACATTTCGATAAAGAGTTCTATTCCATTGAAGTCTGTATTATAAAACTCATCCAAATTTTTAATATTTTTTTCAATGTGGTTATCAACATTATTCTTGTTTAATAAATTTTCTACATCTAGTACAAATTCAAATTTGAAATTAAGGTCACTTAATCATGAAAATCGTTTACATGTTTCTTGTTGGAGACGACCAAGAATGCTATTCATAACACGAGAAATTTCACTTTCTGCGGAAAGACCAACATCTCTAGCTAATTCTCTGGCATTTGCGGCGCCTTCTTACACGTATTGTTTTATCAATATACCATTTTTCACCAAGAGACTTCGCTTTGTCCATTGCCTCTTGTCTCGAATTTCGGCTAGTTCAGTCGCTAATGCTTCAGAAATGAACTAACGTTATGAAACTAAAAGTTAGTATATTTTGCAAGAGAATTGTAGCTTCACTTGTGGTGTCATTTGTAAGGAAGTGCTGGCAAACACAGGACTAGTTAGCCCTGCCAGTAGAAAATATATGCAATTTTTATTATGAATATATTACTACAGTTCGATTTAGACTATTACTGTTCCTTTTTTCCCTATTTATTTACTAATTAACATATATTATATTACACTGGCATTAAATTTTAAATATATTTTCCAGAAATCAATTATTATAAAAATAAAAATTATCCAGCAATTACTTGCTTTGCGGACCATTTGCATCCCTTTGTTAGTAGCGCCCGGGGCACGACGCCCCCTCTTGCCCCTCTAGCTAGCCACTGTATGTCTTGCAACCCTTCTAACACACTTTTACTATCACCTATTGTTTTATTTATTTATTTTATTTTAGTCTATGGAATGCACCTTTACAGACATTAAAATCATCAAATATAATATAAAAATTTTTACCATATGAGATGACTAATTTGTAAATTTAACGGTTTAAATACAGAATAATGTTACGTTTTACAATATTAATGTTTAGAGAATAATCAACAAATTGATACAAATCATTAAAGTTAGTACATAATCCTCTTAACGGATCGGGGTTGGCATAGTTGGTACAGAAAACTGGAATTGAAATAGGATGAAAGTAACATGTAGGTCGCTGAGGAACATTAAATGACACTAGCGGATTCCAGCCCTCGAAATTCGAGTGCAAATTCTAGGAAATTTTATTTTTTCATTACATAAAGACCCTAAAAGTATGCTAATCAATCATAGCCAACTCACAAATCAACACAAAAAAAGTCACTTTTATTACAAACACATTAACAAATTTAGTAAACACACACATAGCATTGTATGGTTTTATGTATGTGTTAGTTGCAATTTACTCAAAATAAAGGAAAAAATTTAAAAATCAATAAATCTGCAAAACGGCTAAAAAAAATGCCTTTCAAATAATATACGTTTGGTCAAAATCGGTATAAAACGGTAGAACAAAGCATCGGTCACAAGAAATCGCTTAGCCTATTAATATTATAGATAACGCGTAACAAGATTTCTGACGATACATCATCATTAATCAGATTTAGCAAAAACGACACATTCAGCATGGTTCTACGGCTCTTAAGTGTTGGCAATTTAATTAACGCTAATCTACAGGCATAAGATGGCAAATTTGTTGCCGGATTCTAGGAAAAACACCGTAAACAGAACAGAAGAAGTTGTTTTTGAATGGATTCAATATGATCTATGTGGATATTGTATAAAGGATCCCAGATAACTGAGCGATATTCAAGTATAGGTCTTACGAGGGATGTATATAATTGTTTAGTGATATAGGGATCAGTAAATTCTTTGGCCCATTGCTTAATAAAAGCCAGTAAACCTCTAGCTTCACTGACCGTCATATTGATATGTGAAATGAAACTCAGTTTTGCATCAAACAAAATCCCCATACCCAGAAAATTATGAACTGCTACCAACGGTTTTCCACCCAAGGAGTAGTTTATGTTTCCTCTTCAAAATCGTACGTATTTAAATTTTTTCATTTTCACTTCCATTAAGTGTAATAATGGGGTTTTTTTGTCAATATTTTCAAGGTTTGCTATACAGGTTTTGAGGGCCGATAACTCACTTGTATATATAGAAGAGTAGTTAGGAATACGTTTATTTAGTACAAGATAAGATGGTCGCCAATAACTGCAAGTTCCGCTTTCTCATTCATTTTAAATGGCTTGGATAAGTAGTATTAACTAATTCTAAGAATTTCTGTTGTGCCTCTATATGGTTCATATCACGTTTGTGACAATATGCCAGAGAAAAATCTATATTAATATCTGAAACACACCAAGGGGCAGTATGAGCAAAGCCTCTATTTTCGATATTGTCTGAGTTCATATTGTAGTTGGCATTTATTTTTGAATTCTATTCTTGAAACATATCTATCCTTAAAAAGTACCTTCTTCTCTAAAGAAAGTACGTTATCTTAATAAATTAGTATTTAAAAAAGGACCTTTTTTGAATAAAGTAAAATTTCTTAAAAAAATTATTTTTTTTAAGAAGCCTTTTCTCAATATATCCTTTCTAAAAAAGGAAATTTTGTTAAAAATTAAATTTTTATAAAAAAGAACCTTCTTTGAAAATGTACCTTTCTATAACCTACCTCTTTTTAAAAAGTAACTTCCTTGAGTCAAACTTTTTTTAAAAGTATATTTTGTCTTAAAGGTTTTTAAAAATACTATTTTTTTGAAAAAGTTACTTCTCTTAAAATGTGGCTTTTCACAAAGTATATGTTCTTAAAAAAATACTTTTTTTTCTAGAAAAGTGTATTATCTTAAAAACGTACCTTGTCTAAGAAAGTACTTTTTCTTATGAAAGTAATTCTTATGAACAAAGTATATTTTACCTTGTTAAGAATCTAGTTCCTTTGAAAAATTACCTTTAGTTGAAAAATTACATTTTCTTAAAAGGTTATATTTTCCCAAAAAATACAATTTCTTTAAAAGTACCTTTTTTAAAAAGTACCATTTCTTAACAATTTATTTTTGTTAAAAATTTCACTTTTTTAAAAAAGAATCATTTCCTAAAAAGTACATTTTCTTAAAAAGCACAATTTCTTAAAAAAGTAAATTTTCTTAAAAAGAGCTTATTGTTAAAACAGCACATTTCTCAGAAAAGTACCATTATTTGAAAACGCACATTTCCTTAAAGATGTACCTTTTCGAAATAGTACATTTTCTTAAAAAATATTTTTATAACCTATACCACTATGTGGTTATGGTATAATGACTTTGTACTGCTGTTTGTAACTACCAAAAATATTTGACCTAGACCCATCTTTTATTATACCGATCGATCCAGAATCACTTTCTGAATCGATTTAACGATGTCCGTCCGTCTGTGTGTCCATATAAACCTCGTAATCAAACTACAGGTCGCAAATATGAATACGTTTTGATGAAATTTTGTACATAAGCTTCTATTGGCTTCTATCGGACCTCGTCCCCTTAGAAATTACCCCTATGAGATCGACTTAATTTGTAATGAAATCCAAATTATCATATAGATCTCGTTTAAATTGAGTTTGTGTGTGTGTTTGCTACATCCGTTAATCAGTAGTCCAAAATTAAATCTTATCGGACAATTCTTAGTCATAGTTCTCTTATAAAGCTGCTTCCAGATCTTCAATTAAATCTATAAAAAAACTATTGCATAGATTTTTCTCAAATTTGGTTTGTAAAAGTGACTTTACCAAATGTCCCCATATAGCACCCGATATGGACATTCTCAAATCGGTAGTCAAAAAAAATATCAAAAATTCCACTCAGATTTGGGTTATGTTTATTTTTATACCCAATTTGTTGGCTCTAAGACCAATTCTCTACATGGTAACGCTTAGTCGGTCTAGAAGACTATAATTTTTTTACTAATTTTTTTTACAGTTTCTTTTTTTGAAGAACTATTTATTTTGTGAAAAAATACCTTTTTTCGAAAAGCTTTTTTTTCTTAAAAAATTACCTTGTCCCAAAAAGTTTCTTAAAAAGTACTTTTGCTTGAAGAAGTACGTTTTGTTAAAAGTAACTTATCTTAAAAAGTACTTTTTTGAAAGTAATGTACCATATTTGAAAACGTGAATTTTTTTAAAATAAGTCTCTTTTCCTACAAAAATATTCATTTCTTTAAAAAGAGCCAATTGTTCAAATGTACATTTTCTTAAAATGCTACTAAAATTGGTACTTCTTTAAAAAGTACTCTTATTTGAAAAACTACGTTCTTTTACAAAGTTTATTTGTTTCAAAAGGCACTTTACTTCAAACATTAGCCATTTTTTATAAGAACTCTTTTTTAGAAAGGTACCTTTTTTTGGAAAGCAATGTTTTTTTAATTCCCTTGTGTTAAAAAAGTGCCCTTTCTTTAAAAGTACCTTTTCGCTAAAAACTACCTTTTTTCAAAAAGAAAAAGTAAATTTTCTTAAAAAGTTCTTTTTTTAAAGTAAGTTTTTTAAAGTACCATTTGTTATGAAAGTGCATGTTTTTGAAAAGTTAGTTTCCTTTAAAAGTACTTTTGGGATAAAAATATGTATCTTTTTTTAAAAAAATTACCTTTTTGACAAAAAAGTAAATTTTTTGAAAAGTAACTTTTGGCCAAAAAAAAAAATAAATAAATTTTTAAAAAAAAGGTTAGTTTTGTTAAAAAGTATTTATTTTAAAAAAATAGTGTTTTAAAATACACTTGTTTTTAAGTATCATTTCTTAAAAAATAACATTTATAAAAAAGTTCACTTTCCCAAAGATTACATTTACTTAAAAAGTTGGTTTTCTTAAAAAGTTCATTTATTTCATTTATTAGTTCATTTATTTAAAAGTACCGTTTCGTAAAAAGTAACTTTTACTAAAAAGTATGTAACTTTTACTAAAAGTATGTACGTCTTTTTAGAAAAATGCGTCTTGTTAAAAAAGTAAATTTTCTTAAACAGTTACTTTGCCTAAAAAGTACCTTATCGATAAAAAAAAGTACCATTTGTTAAAAAGAGGCTCTTGTTAGAAAATTGCGTTTTAATGAAAAAGTAGCTCTTCTTAAAAAGTACCTTTTTTAAGAAAATAACTTTGCCTATAAAGTATCTTTTTGATAAAAAAAAGTACCTTTTTGATAAAAAAAAAAGTACCATTTTGATAAAAAAGTACCATTTGTTAAAAAGTACGTCTGGTTAAAAAATGCATCTTGTTAAAAAAGTACATTTTCTTAAAAAGTTACTTTGCATACAAAGTACCATTTTGACAAAAAATTGCGTATTGTTAAAAAAGTACGTCTTCTTTAAAAGTACCTTTTCTTAAAAAGTACCTTTTCTTAAGAAAATGACTTTGCCTAAAAAGTACTTTTTCGATAAAAAAAAAGTACAATTTGTCAAAAAGTAACCTTGTTAGAAAAGTGCGTTTTGTTAAAAAAGTAAATTTTCTTAAAAAGTAGCTTTGCCTAAAAAGTACCTATTTGTTAAAAAAAACTACAATTTGCTAAAAAAAATAGCTCTTGTAAGAAAATTGCGTTTTAATGAAAAAAGTACCTCTTCTTAAAAATAAATTTTTTAAGAAAATAACTTTGCCTAAAAAGTACCTTTTTGATAAAAAAAAGTACCTTCTTGATAAAAAAAGTACCATTTTGATAAAAAAGTACCATTTGTTAAAAAGTACGTCTGGTTAAAAAAATGCGTCTTGTTAAAAAAGTACATTTTCTTAAAAAGTTACTTTGCTTACAAAGTACCATTTTGACAAAAAATTGCGTATTGTTAAAAAAGTACGTCTTCTTGAAAAGTACCTTTTCTTAAAAAGTACCTTTTCTTAAGAAAATGACTTTGCCTAAAAAGTACTTTTTCGATGAAAAAGTACAATTTGTCAAAAAGTAACCTTGTTAGAAAAGTGCGTTTTGTTAAAAAAGTAAATTTTCTTAAAAAGCAGCTTTGCCTAAAAAGTACCTATTTGATAAAAAAAACTACCATTTGCTAAAAAGTAGCTCTTGTTAGAAAATTGCGTTTTAATGAAAAAGTACCTCTTCTTAAAAAGTAAATTTTTTAAGAAAATAACTTTGCCTAAAAAGTACCTTTTTGAAAAAAAAAGTACCTTCTTGATAAAAAAAAGTACCATTTTGATAAAAAAAGTACCATTTGTTAAAAAGTACGTCTGCTTAAATAATGCGTCTTGTTAAAAAAGTACGTTTTCTTAAAAAGTTACTTTACTTACAAAGTACCCTTTTGACAAAAAATTGCGTATTGTTAAAAAAGTACGTCTTCTTGAAAAAGTACTTTTTTTTTAAAAAAGTACCTTTTCTTAAAAAGTACCTTTTCTTAAAAAGTACCTTTTCTTAAAAAGTATCTTTTCTTAAAAAATACCTTTTCTTAAAAAGAGCCTTTTCTTAAAAAGTAGCTTTTCTTAAAAAGTACCCTTTCTTAAAAGTACCTTTTCTTAAAAAGTAGCTTTTCTTAAAAAAGGACATTTTCTTAAGAAATACCTTTGCCTAAAACGTACCTTTTTTAAAAAGTACCTCTTCTTGAAAAGTACCTTTTCTGAAAAAGTACCTTTTCTTAAGAAAATAACTCTGCCTAAAAAGTACCTCTTAGGTTAAAAAAAAGTACCATATGTTAAAAAGTACCTCTTGTTACAAAAGTGTGTTTTGTTAAAAAGTATATATTCTCAAAAAGTAAATTTTCTTAAAACTACATATATTTAAAAAAGCATTTTCATGACGACTTACAACTAATTTATAAAACCATGCTAAACACTCGACATTGCAGAATTGAACTCTCTTCTTTTTATCCACTTTTCATCTTTGTAAGGTTAATTAATTATAATTTCTTTTCAAGAAAAATTACAATATTTCTCTTGAAAACAAGCCTTCTTTTGTTTGCCGAATATGGTTTGCTGAGGATTATATTTAAATATCTCGTTTGTCTTTAAAAAATTAATTTGAACTTGATCAGTAATTTCTAAAAAAAAAAAAAAAAAAAAAAATACAAATTATTCCTTCTATTAAAACGGATATTTATTACCAATTGCTTTACTTCCGAGTTTGATGAATTAATGTATGTTCAAACAAGATGTAGGAAGTTTCGCGTTTAATACTAATAATAATTAATTACAACATTTAACACTTAACCAAGTTTCCGCTTTATAGATATTAAAAACTAATTTAATTCTTTGATTGGAAACAAAGAGAAAAACAAAACTATAATGAAATAGAAACCTGTATAAAGAAATCAAAACCTTGCCAATTAGAGTTAATCATAGGTTTTTATGAAATAGAATATTAATAGAGATGAGATAATACTGTCAACAACAGCTAAGAAAATGGACAAAAAGTTCATTGACAGGGATGTTAGGTAATTGATGGAGAAATCTACATGAAGCTACAGGTGATTGCAATTTAATATAGCAATTATTTACATTTTAATATTATTTTAAAACACATCAAAGAAAAATTGTGTTATTAACAATAATTTCCGCCTTTTTATAACTAATTATTTATTCTGTTTTATATTTTGTCTTTAGGCAAAAATAAGTTTAAAATTTGTTTTGGATATAAGTTCAAAATATTAATTTGATAACAACAACAACCTCAAAGGCAACCAACCAACGAATTTCTCAAGAAAAAGGCCAATAAACCTATCTTTCATTTCTTTTCATTGGAATTTTTAATTTAAGTTTTTTCTTTCTTATAAAATGTGACGAATATTTATTTTTTTTATTTTATTTCATTTTTAAATTTACGGTACTCTAAAAGAAGAAGAACAAAATAAAAGACATACATATTTATCTTCTGGTGATTGTTTACCATAAGAAATGAATAACGAACAAAATTTACACAAAGTTGACGTCACACACTTTTATGGCATCGTGTTTGATCACCTTTCCCTGTGTAAATGTGAAACGAAAGACTTAAGAAAGATGAGCATTTAAAAAACTCCTACAAGACTGATAACATGGTTTGATGTTTATTGTTATGTAAAAAACAATAATAAACCTTTTTTGGATTTTTTATGCTTAAATATTTTTTCGATTTTTGTTTCTTTTTTCTTTTTGTATTAATTGAAAAATATTTCTTCCTCAAGATACTTTCAAGCTCGTGCTTTTGTGTAGTTTCAATTCTCCACAAACCCAGCCTCTTTAAACCTTAAAATATATTATAGTTTTACATTTAGTTTGACAGCCAACTAAAGTTTAATAAGGCTACCACTTTTTTTTCTTACAAAGTTAAATATATTGTGGTTCGTAAAATTTTGCCTTTCGGTGTTCAGTTTCTTTTATATTCCATGTTTCGTGTCTGGTAGATACGATTATTTGTTTATCTTGTGGTGTATGAGTGCTGTCAATATTTCAATCTCTTTTGTTTTTTTTTTTTTTGTAGCTTATCTTCTGCTTGGTTTTGTTTTGTTTCTATTTCGTATTGTATATGATGTCTAACAAATTTGTTGGAAAATAATCGCGTGCCTTAAAATGTGTAATTTTTTCTAACATATATTTTTTGTGGTTGTTGTTCATTTTTTTTTCTATTTCTGTTTTAGTGAAATATGTGTGTTTTAATTAATTTCAAGTGCCAAATATATAAAAACAAAAAACCAACACTCCCTTTATAATGGTTGCGGATTCACATTATGTTCACACTCTGTTTTAAGATTTGATTTATAGATTTCTTTTGTAGTTTTGGTTTAATTTATTTCGTATATATTTTTTATTGAAACCTTTATTTAATTACCGTTCTTTTGGAAATTAATTTAAAATCATGTCCGAGGGTAACAGGCCTGCTTCTTAAATAATGATAAAGGTTAGATTTAGATGTTGGGATTTTTGAAGAATTTGTTCTATATTGAAATCCATATAAAGATGGATACGTTCCTTTCATTCTGTAGGAAAATATTTATATTGTTAGCAGAATTATCCTGCTGAAATATTCATATCACTAATTAAGTCTCTTCTCCGAAAGGCAGTATAACCCCAACCACCACTTGAAAGTACTTTTCTGCTTCATTTTTATACCCCATACCACCATGTGGTCGGGGTATAATGAGTTTGTGCTGATGTTTGTAACCATCAATAATATTGGACTTAGACCCATTTTTTGTTATACCTGTCTCAGTCGATTTAGCGATGTACGTCGCTTTGTCCGTCCATCCGGCTGTCTACCTGTGTGTCCATGTAAACCTTGTAGTCACACTACAGCCAACAAATATTATTATATTTTTATGAAGCTTCGTATATAATCTGCTGATATTCACAGCATGAATCGTGTATAAATGACTCCCATGAAATCGGCTTAAATTGCGCTAAGATCCATGCATAAACTTTGATTTATGTATGTTCAATACAACCATTAAATACCATTTCCAAATAAACCCAAAATAAACGAGTCCTGCCATGCTCGCCATAATTTACTTAACCCCACGCTTAGTGAAACTCCCGTTGTCGTTAAAATAGTGAAAAGGTCCGCAGGGACCTATAAAAAATTCTATGGTATTTTCTTGATGAGATGTGTTAAATTGAGATTATATAAAGTAATAAAAATGCACAAGAAGTGTTTTTTGTTTTTTTTTTAATAATTTCGGTTTTATTTAATATTAGCAGTAATCCGATGCACTACGCTATATGCATTGTAACGAAATAAAACAAGTCAGAGTGCTAAATTCGGCTGTGCCGAATCTTTAATACCCTCCACCTCGGTTTGAGTATTGATAATAAATGTAAACAAAATATTGGAAAAATAGGCATGCGTTTCCGGTTATATGACATAACTTCTCGTTTAGTTTAGTTTTTGCTAATTAGATAGCTCACCTTAACCTCCATTGCAAAGGTAATGGTTGTGTAGGGTGGCTATATGCATTAAATCGTGCTAATTGGAGATGGCTGTATAGTTTCTTTTAACTGGCCAAATATTTCTTCATTGCGGCCATGTAGGTCGGATGGAGTAACAAAATAAGAACCAAAAAAAAACTCTCTCAACTCTTTTATTAAAATATTGCCATATTTAGAAAACATAGAGAATAAATTTATAATAATAAATAATCAAATAAGGGACGCCAAACGCAAAAACCAAATGTCCCAAACATTTTAAATAAAATAATTTGTTATCTTTATTTTCTGAAAAACTTCAAATATTCATCCAAAAAAAATTGTGAAAATTTATATATAAATAACATTCTCATCAAATTGCGTTTATTTATGTAACAATTTTTATGTTCGCAATTCTTAAATATCATTTGACGTTTTCTAAAATTCATTGAATTTAAATTAATGTTTTCTGTAGTGTGATTCTGTAAATTTCAACGAACCGACAATCGCAAAATATATCGACAGCTATTGTTGTTTGCGCTAAGGATTAAGTGAATCACTAAGTACATACATCTTAACGACAGTCGACAAATCTATTTTTCTATTTATTTAAATTGTAAACGAGTGGCATCTCTGTCAAAATAAGCGAAAAACACAAAGAATAAAAAAAAAAAACAAATTACTTCGTGTTTGACAGGATGATTTTATGTTTATGTTTAATATCTCTATTTTTTTACTAATATTTCTGTTTATTTATTTGAAAATGAAATAATGAATTGAATATGCTATTTAATTTTTTTATTTATATAAAAAACTTTTTTAATAAAAGCTAAATATTTTCACTATTTTATGATTTTTATTTATGTATGACGACATTTCAACCTAAAAATTTAAGTTTTTATCGATTGAATAAACAACACAAAAATGGTTGTCGTTTAGATAACAACAACAGCTGACTCTAACAATAGCGAATATCGTTTAAAAATTTTACTAATAATTTTGCTTTTCTTTTTTTAACGATTCGACTATCGTTAAAAGAAGTTACTGAAAAGCTATTAATTTCTCATGAATGCCAAATTTTTTTTAATGTAAACATTTTTTAAATGTAAACATATTTGGTGTTTATTTTTTTGGAATTTGATACAATTGATGTCTTCTAAATTTAAAATTATTATTTCCGACGTTTTGATATGATTTTCTGAAATTCAATTAATATTTTCTAATTTATAATTGGAAATTTAAATTCCAGTTTTTAGAATTTATATTTTCTTAAATTTGAATGGAAAATATAAAAAGTGCAATATTGTTTTTATGTGAATAATAAAGCTTTAGTATTATAAACAATTTTTAAAAATTAGATGTAATCGCAATCAGATATTGTGTAGGTAAAGCAGAATAATAATTCTATATGACTATGTAGAACTGTTTTGAAAGCAAAAAACTCATTGATGAACTCGGTAACTCTATTTTGTATAGACAACAAAAAGTTAATATGCCAAAATTATATTCATATTTGTAAAAGAATAATGAAAAAACGTATGAAATAAAAGACCAGCCCGTATATACTCTTAACATTGTTCTGTATGATATCTAGTCGAAAATATTGACATTCATGTTAAAATAGAAATAACTATTGCAAAGCAAATTTCAACAAAAATTGTGGCGCCATCTACTGTAGCATATTCACGCTGAGCAACATGAAGTTACAGTCTGTTAATGCAAAATAAATGTATTTTCCGCACAACAAAATATTGCAGAATTTTATGTAAATAAAATAATATACCGATTTATTTCTAACATGCAGTTATTATGGATATACATACATATATAGAATATGTGTAAATTATTTGTATTATTTAATATGTGTATGTATGTATATGTAAATATTACACACAAAAAAAATACAACATCAAACGTTATTTTTGTGTTTTTCTCTTTAAATAAATTAATACATAATTTTTTTTTTTGCTAAATTTGCATTGTTTTTTTTTATTAACAATGGGTATTTTAGCATTATTTGCTTTAGATGCTGGTGAATTTTTACTCCCTTTATATTAACTCGTAGTGTCTGCTTGTCGAAAAAATTTTGGATCGATTTTAACCCCTTTCCCGTGACCGAATCGATTGAATGCTCGTGGCAATGACAGAAATGATCTAGTAATTTTTTTTAGTGATGCCAAAGCAATGGAAACTTTTAAATTTTTCTACCAGAGTTGATAAAAAAATATACAAAGGGTTAGTTTTTATTATATTATTACCACAACGACCACAACAACAATAAACCCAGCTATGACAACAATACAGCATTTAGAATAACAACAAGAACAATATAGAAACATCATATTTTAAATTTTTGTTAAAAATTTTTTTCAGAGATTTCCCTGGACCCGTTCCACCGATTTTAATGATTATTGAAATAGAAATCTTCCCATTAATTTGTTGAATCATTCTCACTAAAAATGATCACCTTATCTATCCTATTGAGGGCGTGATCGTGACAAGAACAACATAGAAAATTATATTTTTCAAGATTTTTTTTAGTTCTTCATTCAAATCTCGGGCCCTAATCCGATTTGGACGATTTTAATTAGAAAACTTCTCAGGATCTTAATGATTAATTTTTTATGTCAACAAGCATCCTAGCTGCCCGATTGATGCCGTAATCGTGATTTCCACAGACGGACAGACGGACATCGCTATATCAACTCCGGTTGTTATAAGGATCACAAAGATATATATTTTATGGGGTCCAAATTTTTTTTCCAATTATTACAAACGGAATGACAAACTTATATATACCCTCTGCACACTGGAGTGGAGGGTATAAAAACTGGGAATACATTTTGTAGAAAACCATTTTATTTATTTTTCGAGATTTTTGATTTTGTCGATTTTTGTTTTTACGATTTAAAATTTTTACCATTTTAGATTTTTTTTTTTTTTGGCGATTTTTGACTTTGGCGATTATTGTTTTTCATCATTTTCGGTTTTGGAAATTTTTGATTTTGGCGATTTTTGTTATTCGCGATATTTGGTTTTGGTAATTTTTGGTTTGGGCGATTTTTGATTTTGGCGATTTTTATTTTTAACGATTTTGTTATTCACGATTTTCGGTTCTGACAATTTTTGACTTTGATGTTTTTGTGTTTTTGCGATTTTTGATTTTTGGCGATTTTTTGTATTCGCGATTTTTATTTTTTTTTTTTTTTGGCGATTTTTGGTTTTGGTGATTCCGCCCATATTTGCCACGACCCCTCGCATTGGTAATTAATGTACTTGTCAAAAGTTTCTAGGCTGTCATTTTCATAGTAATTCATATTTTTTTGTTTATGGAGATGCCACGCCCACTGGTCCGATCCCGCCTATTTTATCAGATTACTCACATTAAAAACTCATGAACTGTGACATTTATATATGACATTTAATATTTACTTTGAATGGGGGTGCCAGGGCCACTCTATATTGAATAATTGCTCCTCCACGGTCAGAGAATCCTGCGGGATGTCAAACATCGACAATAGCAGCAGTTTTACTATTGATTAATCGCTCCCGTCACGTATTTGCGTTATTAAAGCGAATGAATTTTTTGATGAACAACAATCGCTAATTTAAACGCTCCGGTAGGTGAGTAGGTAGCATGCTCGCCTATCATGCTGGGGTCGTGGGTTCGATTCCCACCAGAGGCTTTTGTCTGTCGCTGTAAAACTAACCAAATCCGGCTTATCCCTGGACCCAAAATTTGAAACTGCAGACAAGCCACTCGGCTACGAGGAACTAGGCTTTAAAAAAAATATGATAATGCGGCTTTCTATATTGGAACATGTGTTAGGCCCCACAGTTCCTTAGCTAGCTCATTATTTGATTTAGACAGCCCAGCGAACAAAAAGAAAGCCAAAATGCATGGAACTCTTTTACTATGTTGTGATTGTTTTCCATTCCTTTTTCTTCGTAGGATTTACCGAAATCTACATAATTGTTACTTCTTTGGCTTTTCGATTGGTTTTCCCGGTTTCGATGTAAATTAACTGTCAGAAATACAGGTAATAAAGAAAGCACAATTCAGCAAATTCGCTGGCGATAATACTACAAGGTCCGCAGGGATCTTTTCAGTAATAAAAACGTCACTAAACCTCAATTAAATGTAAACTACTGCTCGTACTTCAATATCAAAAAGGTTGTGCAACCTTCCCATAAACAGAAGAGTTAAGAAGCTACAACTTCGCTAAATTCAAAATGAATTTATAATTTTTCAAAATTAGGTTTATGTTTGAGATGCATAAAATATGACTAATAAATGTTTTTAGAAGCTAAATTTGCCGTAATATGGGTATAAGTCATGGGTATAATGACTTTGTGCTGATGTTTGTAACTACCAAAAATATTTGACCTGGACCCATCTTTTATTATACCGAGTCGATTTAGCGATGTCCGTCTGTCCGTCCGTCCGTCCGTCCGTCCGTCTGTCTCTACAGATCGCAAATATAAATATATTGTGATGAACTTTAGTATGTAAGCTTCCATCGGCCATAGAATGAACCGTATTGAAATTGGTGAAATTCGGTGCATGTTCAGACCTAGTCCCCATACAAATGACCCCAATGAAATCAAAATAAATTGCCATAAGGCCCAAATTATCATATAGATCTGAGTCAAATTCGGTGTGCATGTTTTTATTATATTCATTAATCAGTAATCCAAAAATAATCCCTATAGGACAATTCTTAGTAATAGGTCCCTTATAGAGCTGCTTCCCGACCTTCACTTAAATCTATCAAAAAACAAAAATATTGCACAGATTTTTCTCAAATTTGGTTTGTATATGTTTTTGCAAAATATAAGTTACTTTACCAAATATGGTCACGATCGGTCCATTTTTCGACCTAGTCCCCATATAAATACAGCATCCGATATGAACTTTTTCACATCTGCAGCAAAAAAAATAAATAACAATGTCACTTAAATTTGGTTTATGCTTATTTTCTTTATCGAATTAGATATAGGGTCTCTAAACCATGGTATAGGGTAGCATAGTCGGGCTAGACCGACTATAATTTTATTACTTGTTTTTTAATGAAAATGGTTGTTTGTAAAATATTAAAACATTTTAAGTTATTCTATCAGGAGGTTTAGGACTTGAAATATTCTATAATATTAATAGGCTAGGCGATTTCTTGCGACCGATAGTTTGTTCTACCGTTTTATCCCGATTTTAACCAAACGTATATTATTTGAAAGGTATTTATTTTGAGCGATTTTGCAGATTTACAGTTTTTAAATTTTTTCCTTTATTTTGAGTAAATTGCATTTAAAATTGCTACTAACACATACATAAAATTATACTGTATGCTATGTGTGTGTTATTAAATTTGTTAATGAGTTTTTTTATCTTCATTCACAATAATAATAAGCCATAAAAGTGTTGGTTTGTGAACTGGCTAAGTAGAAAAATAAAGCTGCCTAGAAATTGCACTCGAATTTCGAGCGCTGGAATCTGCTAGTATTGTATTAATTTATTTTGATAACCTGGAAAATTATAGCTACTAATTATACTTTTTATACTTTTTCTAAATATATTTTTTTCTATTGTTCTTTTCAGGTAAGTCACCATAATCAATTAACAACCGTAAACACATTAAAAAGCACAGTAAGTTTATTTTTTCTTTAATGATAACTTCCTGAAAACATCTGAAAAATTCACTTAACTTGTATCTAAACCATCCAGCATAATAATCACAACATTTTAAGAGCCATGCAAAAACAATAAATGAACAACTAACTAATTTTAGATGCGAAACACGACAAATATCTTGGAGACACATTGAAATGAAATGAAACAACAACAACAACAACAATGTCAGCAATACCATTACGCATAAAATAAAAAATTATTTGCCAATTCATTTCAAGCCTGCATTCAAAAACTTAATTAATATAAACATCATCAAACCGAAGCATTAACTGCAGAACTCATGAGGGACTTTAAATGTCGAGCCTAACGGTCGGCATGAGGAGTAAACAAGAAGTCTACAACAGTTGTTTGTTGTTGAATGTACAAATGTTATTTTAAAGCTTAATATCATTTGACTGGCACACGCCAAACTGGTTTTGTATGACTATGAATTTCTAAAAACAGATTTCTTGGCTTTGTTTATGACGTATTAAGTGTTTGGTTAGAAGAGTTAATGGGTAAAAGGGGTTAAATTGTGAGATTTAAGTATTTATGACAGTTGTAGTTTATATATTTTTTTTTTTATTAAATGAAAACCAAAAAAAAACATGAAGCTCTTGTCTTGAGGCTGTATTTGTAATGAACTGTCAGTTACCTGAAGTTATAGAAAGATCTATTGTTTGGTTAGAAAATATATTTAGTTTTAAAGCCTTGGGGAATTGTTTTCTTATTTTTGTATTTTTTTTTTTTTGTATTAATATTTCTGTAATAAGGAGTGGTTTTTTGTGTTAGAAAATCATTTCAGAAATATTAAATTAAGGTTTGGTTTTATTTATATAGAATTTTAATGTAAAAAATCTAGTTTTTATAATCGCCATGGCTTGTTGCTTGTTGTTTCGGTTTTAAGTTTATGCGTACTTTGTCGTTCAGAATTTATAATTTTTTGTTTGAAATTGGATCTTTTAAAAAAAATAATAGGAATCAAGAATCACATAATCTGATTTATATGAAATGCTATGAAGTTATTAATCGAATTTTCAGATGATTACGAATTCTATTGTCTTAACAGCAAATATTTTATCACAATACATAATGCTTAGCTGCTATTAAATTTCTATTGATACAATCGAAAATACATTTGTTAAACTTTAGAACAAATCGGTTGTCAAGTTATTTTCTGCGTGCAACAATTCTTCTAGTTAAAAAAGATTACGGCTTTCGGCGATATTTTCTAATAAAACACCAGTAAGAGTGTTAAATTCGGCTGTGCCGAATAAATGATACCCTCCAACTGTGTGTTAAGAAATTGTTTCCTACATTTTTATTAGTTTTTTTTTTGGGATTTTAAGGAATCAGATATTTTTTTTGAAGTACATTATAATTAAGAAATGTATTTTCTAAGAACAGAGGCTTTTTCTAAAGAAAGGCAATTTTTTAAAAAGGCAATTATTTAATTGAAGTCACTTTTTTAAGAAACAGTGCTTTCTAAGAAGTGTAATTAAAAAAAGAATAATTTTTTAAGAAAAGTAATTTTTAATAAATGTATTTTTTTAATTACTTTTTTGAACATTTTAATTTAAAACAGGTGTTTAAAAAAGGTATTTTTGTAAGAAAAGCTAGATATTTCAAAAAACGTTAATATTCAAGAAATGTACTTTTTTAAGGAAGGTAGTTTTTTAAGAATATGTATTTTTATATGAAAATGTACTTTTCGATATAAGTAGGTACTTTTTAAGAATTGGTACTTTAAAAAAAGTTAGTTTTTGAGAAAAAACTTACTTTTTCAAAAAATTTATCTAAAAAAGGGTTCTTGAAAAAGTGCACTTCTTAGAAAAAAGGGCCTAATTTGCTCGTACTATTCCATATATTATAATATCTATACATATATTGTAAAACGTCATTTCTAATAAAAAAATTAATAAATAGGTAAATTTTTGTTGTGTAAACATCTATACGCGAAGGGGGTAAATTTCTATTTCACAATACAATCGCAAAAACAGCGTAACATGTGAGCCGTAAGACAAAATCGTTGTGACTTATGATTGTATTGGTGAAAAAATTATGGTATGTAATAACCTGTTTGAAAAAAAAAATTAAAACTTAAAAATGAAGAATGAAAAATAAAAATGAGAAGTGAAAAATAAAAAGTGAAAAATAAAAAATGAAAAATTAAAAATTAAAAATGAAAAATGAAAAACGAAAAATGAAAAATAAAAAATGAAAAATAAAAAAATTAAAAATAAGAAATAAAAATTAAAAATATAAAATGAAAAATAAAAAATAAATAATAAAAAGCGAAACACGAAAAATTAAAAATAAAAAAAAAATGAAAAATGAGAAATAAAAAATGAAAAATTAAAAATAAAAAATGAAAAATAAAAAAATTAAAAAAAAATATAAAATGAAAAATAAAAAATAAATAATAAAAAAGAAACACGAAAAATTAAAACTAAAAAATAAAAAATGAAAAATGAGAAATAAAAAATTAAAAATTAAAAATGAAAAATAAAAAAAGAAAAATAAAAATGAGAAATGAAAAATAAAAATAAAAAATGAAAAATAAAAAATAAAAAATTAAAAAAGAAAAACGAAAAATAAAAAATGAAAAATGAGAAATACAAAATGAGCCGTAAGTAAAAATCAGTGTGACTTATGATTGTATTGCTGAAAAAATGATAATATGGAAATGAAAAATTAAAAATAAAAAATGAAAATTGAAAAATGAAAAATAAAAAATGAAAAAAAAAAATTTAAAATAAAAAATGGAAAATAAGAAATGAAAACAAAAATTAAAAATAAAAAATGAAAAATAAAATATGAAAAATAAAAAATTAAAAATAAAAAAACGAAAAATAAATAATGAAAAATAAAAAATGAAATATGAAAAATTAAAAATAAAAATGAAAAATAAAAAATAAAAAATAAAAAATAAAAAATAAAAAATGAAAAATGAAAAATAAAAAATGAAAAATAAACAAGTAAGAAAATTATAGTCGGTCTAGACCGACCATACGATACCCTATACCATGGTTTAGAAACCCTACCTCTTCGGTCCAACTAACTGGATATAGAAAATAAGCAAAAACCAAATTTGAGTGGCATTGTTATTAATTTTTTTGGCTGCAGATATGAAAAAGTTCATATGGAGAGCTATATTTATATGGGGACTAGGTCAAAAAATGGACCGATCCTGACCATATTTGGTAAAGTTACTTATATTTTGAAAAAATATATACAAACAAAATTTGAGAAGAATCAGTGCAATATTTTTGTTTTTTTGATAGATTTAAGTGAATATGGGAAAGCAGCTCTATATGGGGCCTATGACTAAGAATTGTCCAATAGGGATCATTTTTGGACTACTGATTAATGGGTGTAATAAATACATACAAACCCAATTTGACTAAGATTTATATGATAATTTGGATCTTATGGCAATTTATGTTGATTTCATAGGTGTCATTTGTATGGGGGCTAGGTCTGAACGTGGACCGATTCTCATCAATTTCCATATTGTTCATCCTGTGGAAGCTTATACCAAAGTGCATCAAAATATATTCATATTTGCGACCTGCAGTTTGATTACAAGCTTTACATGGACACACAGACGGACGGACGGACGGAAATCGTTAAATCGAATCAGATAGTGATTCTGAGTCGATCGGTATAATAAAAGATGGGTCTAGGTCAAATATTTTTTGTAGTTACAAACAGCAGCACAAAGTCATTATACCCAAACCACATAGTGGTATAGGGTATAAAAAGAAAAATTAAAAAAAAATTAATAATAAAAAATGAAAAAAGAAAAATAAAAAATAAAAAATAGAAAATAAAAAATGAGAAATTAAAAACGAAAAATGAAAAATAAAAAATTAAAAAATAAACACGAAAAATTAAAAATAAAGAACGGAAAATTAAAAATTAACCGGTTGAAATAAATAACAATATATATTTTTATATTAGCAGAGCCCCTGCAGTTGATTGTTATAAGTGATACATAGATGATGCTTTCTGTTTGATTTCAAAAAAGCGTCATAAAAAATATAATATATTTACACATATCCCCTGTGATCTGACTCCCATGATTTTTTCTTGTATATTATAAGTGTCTTTTTAAAGAAAAGTTAATTTAAGAAAAGGGTGTTTTTTTTAAAAAATAGTGTTTTTTTAAATTAGGGCACTTTTTAGAAAAAGGATACTTTTTTTAAAAAAAGGGTACTTCTATAGCAAGTGTCCCAATATTCCGGCTGGGCATAGACAGAAGGACGCACAGCTTATAACTAAACCTGAATTACTAACAAATACATAAAACACTTCTGCCTTTATTTTTTCTTATCTTTCTTAATAACCGTCTCTGTATACAGTCGTCTGGGCCAACCGAATTTAATCTAATTGGGCAACCAACGAGTTCGCTTGCTACAGCAAAATCAATTACATAATTCGGTTAAGCATTATGAGAGGGTTCCACAACCGAATTAATAAAAAATTTAGTTGATGTAACTAAATTAATACACAATTCAGTTGCATCAACTAAATAAATGAAAAACTCAGCTGCTTAAACTGATTTGTGGAAAAAATTCGGATGATATAACCGAATTGAAGAAAAATTCAGTTGCTAGAATTAAGTATACTTTATTACAGCAAAATTAATAAGAAATTCTATTGCTTCAATCGAGTTTCCGTAGTGGCAAACGACTTTTAATTATGGCAACTGAAATTCGGTAGTGCTAATTTAAATTTCGATTGACAAAACCTTTTTCTGATCGTGTTATTCAGTGAAAAAAGTGTCTACTTTATTTCTCATATTATTCAATGTTGTTTTTGGACAGGCCATGAAGTTGTCAATGGCGTCTTTTTATACCCTCCACACTACTGTGCAGAGGGTCAGTTTGTGCAGATGTCTGTCCGTCTGTCCTTCCGTCCGTCTGTCTGTTAAAATCACGCTCATTCACAAAATTAACCAATAATCTGGGTAAACTTAGATTAATATTATTTTTCATTATTTCGAGCAGGTTGGTCTTTCCAATATAGGTGATCGGGCAGCATTGTGCCAAGATATGACCTAAAATATGGAGACTCTTCTAAAAAAGTATTAAAAATTCAGCGTGTTTGTTATAATAATTTTTATACCCGCTATGTTGTTATCGTAAAATGACTTTCTGCTGATGTTTGTAACTACCAAAACTATTTGACCTAGACCCATCTTTTACTATACCGATAGACTCAGCATCACTTTCTAAACCGATTTAGCGACGTCCGTCCTTCTGTCTGTCTATGTGTCCATGTAAACATTGTAATCAAACTACAGGTCGCAAATATAAATTTATTTTGAAGAAATTTAGTATGTAAGCTTCTATCGGCCAAAGGATGAATCCTATTGAAATTGGTGAAATTATGTTTATATTCAGAGCTAGTCCCCATACCAATGACCCCTATGATCCCGATGATTGTCATTATATAAAAATTATCATATAGATCTAGGTCAAATTGGGTCTGTGTATGTTTATTGCATCCATTTAACAGTAGTCCAAAAACAAACCCTATAAGTTAATTTTTAGTCGTAGGCCCTATATAAAGGTGCTGCCCGATCTTCACTTAAATCTATCAAAAAACAAAAATATTGCACAGGTTTTTCTCAAATTTGGCTTGTATAAGTTTTTGCAAAATATAAGTGACTTTACGAAATATGGTCAGGATCGGTCCATTTTTCGACCTTGTCCCCATATAAATATATCATCCGATATGAACTTTTTTATATCTGCAGTCAAAAAAATGTATAATAATGCCACTCAAATTTGGTTTATGCTTATTTTCTATATCCTAATAGTTGGACCTAAGAGATAGGGTCTCTAAAAGCATGGTACAGGATATCGTATAGTTGATCTAAAGTGACTATAATTTTCTTACGTGTTTAGAGTTAAGTTTAACAAACTGTTTACTTTATCAAATTTTTTGTTTACATTTCTTATGAATAGTAACCACAAAACCCATGTGGAGGGTATCAAAAAATTGGCAAAAATTGGTCTCCCGGGTCTAGTTTTCTTAAAACAATGAGAGAATTGCTAAAATTGGAATATAACTCCCATGTAAGGGCACTGACTTCAAAGTATATTTTATGTTATGTGAATTCATTCCTAGAACCCGAGTTTTGACCATAGAATTCTCTCATCCGTTTGCAGTCTATTGTCCAGTGAATCACACCACGATTCACCAAGAAAGTTCATTTATTAGTCGTTAAACTTTGCGCCAAGCTCTTTGCTGTCATTTACAATATACAGAGATTCAATACAAATATCATCAAACACTACTCCCCCTTTTAGCTTACCTCTTAACATATTTTCACTATATCAGCACAACCGAACAAAATAAGAGAACAACGAAAAAAGTGAAATAGAATCTAAGCTTGAGATCCGGATGTGATGTAAAAGTGGATCATCATCTTCCATCATAAGGCCAGATGTCTCTTATTAATCCTACAAATATATTTTAGCTAGTGAAAATTTATTTTTTTTTTACAACAATTTTATATTAATATTTTTGAAAGTTTTTTAGAACAACATCCAGGAAGTTGTTACTTTGGAAGCATTGAAGACTTGATTCTTAAAGAATAGCTTCACTTATTTTTTGCTGGAAATCCAACCCCTGAGGGTTGAAGGTTTAAATAGCATCTTCTACTTTAAATTATGCTATATCCTTCTGATATGAATCCAGTTTAGAATTCATTTATAATAATACCAATAAGAAGGCGTTAAAGAGTAGAATACCTGGCTTTTCTACCCCTTCTGTGGAACAACCAATTTTTCTGGGAACATTCTGTAGTAAAATTCTTTTCGTTCAGATTTAGCTACTATGAACTTATTTCTGTATAGAGAAATTCTTACATGATCAGACTTTCTCGCTTAAAACAATTTTAGTTTTTTGTGTACTTTGTGTAGAGACAACATATTTTTTTAATAATTTTATTATTTTTTATAAAAAAATAAAAAAATCTTATTTTCGATCTTTATAAATTTAATGATTGAGTTTGAAATTGTTCAGGCTCAAGATCAAATTAAATTGATAAAGATCGAAAATAAGAGTTTTTATTTTTATAAAAAATAATAAAATTAAAAATACGGAGGGTACGCCGTTAACGCTAAATGTAAGTTTAGCAAAAACAAATTGTTTTTCTTGTTTTTTCAAGACAAAAACAAACATGTATATTGAAGTATGCATTGTGTACTCACATACAAACATATTTGTTTCAAAGTTGTTTTATATTTTTTTGGTTTGTTATATTGGAGGAGGCTTAAATAGTATAACTCTTTGCTTGAATTCTCATTTAGTTGTTTTCAGCAAATGTATATGAATTTAACTTTTTACCAAACAAACTATCTACTGCTTTTGGTTACTGATGAGGGTTGGTTACTCTTCCCGAAACAGCTGTATAACCGGTCATGCAGAATATAGATCAATTTTTGAAACAAATGTGCTAATGCTTTTGCTTTATTTAAAGTAAAAACATTTGATCTTAAGCCTGAACAATTTCAAACTCAATCATTTTTTTTAAAATAATTTTAGATGAAAAGTTCAGATATGAACTAAATCTTTTAAAACTTCGAAGGACTTCCATTGATATTCATTTTTTCATTTTGTTTATCTTTTGCATTATACTTACTGTCTTTTGATCTTTTATCAACACCCATATTTTATTGCTGCTATTTTTTGTTGCTAGTCATGGCTTTTAAATACCAGTAGCCTGTATAATACTACACAACACGCATTTGAAGTTTTTTCTTCTTAGCCTGAAACTAAAACTTGAGATAGAAAGAGTTAAGTTACGTTAAAACTAAATGCATTATACCAGAAGGTTTAGATGAAAAACAAAAACCCCTGACTGGTTAGTTAAGCCACATCATCATGATGTTTAAACTGAATCGATATGAGTAAGTTACAGTAAATTTTAAGGCTATTTTTGTATTGTTACGACTTTAAAAAGATGTTGGTAACCACAAATCACATGATAATAACTTGAGCACGAGCCTCACATTAATAAATGTAGAGTCTGTCTGTAAGGAGGCAGAAAGTTTAGCTAGTTGAAGGTAGTTAAAAAAAATATGTGTGTTTTTTTTTCAGAGTTAGTACATTTTTTTGCTCATTTGTAACATGTTTCTTTTTTCTTCAATTTAAATAATGCAACATCTGTTTGTAGACTGCTAATAGTTTGGTTTATAAGGAGAAACAAAACAGGATTAATACAAAACATTTAAACGCAAACTTGAACTTGAAATCTTCATTTAATAAAATATTGAACATTTTTACTAATGATGATTATATTTTAAGTCCTTTGTTTTAGATAAGAATAAATACTCTTGTTTTTAATTCCTGTAAAATTATGGAAGTGGTTTAGAATGAACTACTTTCTTATGCATACCAACAATAAATGAAAATTTTGCTTAAAATAAGCAACTAAGATATTTATGACATTTTATTGAAAATTTGTTAATTCTGGTAGATATTTTGAAGGAATATATATATATATATATGCAAACACATGCATTTAAAGCCAAATATATACATATTGCAGATACAAACTGATGCCGTTTTATTGCCAACTTATTGATTCGGATAGATATTTATATATATATTTAGATATTTAGATATTTATAGATACATGCAAAAACATGCTTTAAAGCAAAATAGGCTTATGGGCAGATTCAAATTGATACAGTTTTGATGCAAATTTATTGATCCTGATAGATATTAAAAAAATAAGAAAATTAGCGCTTCGATTAAAAACACGAATTATAAGCAAAATATGCAAATCGATGCTTATCAGTAACCAAAAGCAGTATATAGTTTGTTTGGTTACTGATGAGGGTTGGTGACTCTTCCTGAAACAGCTGTATAACCTGTCATGCAGAATATAGATCAATTTTTTGAAAGAAATGTTCCAATGTTTTTGCTTTATTTAAAGTAAAAACATTTGATCTTGAGCCTGAATAATTTCAAACATTTATGATTATTTTAATAAAATTCATTAAATTGTGAATTTTTATATAGAATTCATTAAATTTCATTATAAATATTTGTTGATCACACAGAAGATATATATGGGTTTGTTAATAAATAATTTTATAAGAACCTAAGCCAATTCATAAACACATACCCAGCATTCCCTAGAGTATTATTTGAAGCTTATATATGTTTGTGGCAACTTTAAATGACTATTACTCCAAAAAATATATCAGATGGCGCACATCTGTAAAGATAGTGCACATCTGTAAAGAAATTCCTTTCAAATGGTATATTTTTTGTCAAAGTCAGTTAATAACTGAGAGCTTAGGAAATGTCACAAGAAATCGCCGTGCCTTTTAACGTGCATTTAAAGCATAACATACAAAAATAAACAGCTACAAATTGTAAATTTATTAATTCGAATAGTTATTTATGTAAAAGTTCATTAATTGAGCATTTTGCTGAAATTTAGCAAAATATGCAAAATTATGCAGCCATAAATCGATGCCAATTTAACTATACTATAGTATTAATAGACATTTTACTATACTATAGTATTAATAGACAAGCTGGTTTCTTGTGAACGATATATAAATTTTAGTAACCAGCCGATTTTGACCAAACATTCCCCATTTGAAAGGTATTTCTTTTTATCTGACCACCATATTTACAGATCTGCACCGTTTGGAACACTTTTTTGGAGTAAAATGCATTTAAAGTTGCTACCAACACATACATAAAATACATATTTAAGCTTCAAATAAGAAACTATACAATGAAGTGTGTCTATTTATTAAATTTGTGTTGAATTGTGACTTTGCTAAAATTAATTAGCATACCTTTAGGCTCTTATAAACTTATTTCTTAACAAGCCCAGTTATTTATTTTCTGTGTTCAACAAATCTATAATATTACTAGGCTAGGCGATTTCTTGTGACCGATGTTTTATTCTAGCGTTTTATCCCGATTTTGGCCAAACGTATATTATTTGAAAGGTATTTCTTTTTAGCTGTGGGCCAGATTTACAGGTTTTCAAATTTTTTCCTTTATTTTGAGTAAATTGCATTTAAAGTTGCTACTAACACATACTTAAACTTATACATATGCTTTGCTTGTGTTTATTATATTTTTTAATGTATTTGTTAATGAGTTATCTTCATTCACAATAATAATAAACCAAAAAAGTGTTGGTTTGTGAATTGGCTAAGTTGAGAAATAAAGTTGCCTAGAAATTGCACTCGAATTTCAAGTGCTGGAATCTACTAGTTTAAACAATTCATTTAAAAGTCTGCATCTCAATTCTTTAATTTTTTTGGAAACAGAATGTTTATGTTATTAGTCTTTGAATTATTCTTTCTTTTAAAAACAAAGTTAAGTCTTTGTTTTAAAGACTGAATTATTCATCTAATTTTATGTTTTATGTATGTGGCTTAAGGCTTTTAATTCAAAACTTAAAGCTCTATTCCTAGATGACAGGTTTTTGTCTTAAGTCTTTCGTTTTTAAATACTTTTCTTTTAAACTTTATATTTTTTTTGTACCAAATCATGTGTCAATCTATCTATCATTGAATTTTTTTCTTCTTTTATCAGCATGTGCCAATTCTCATCTCTCGTTCTTTATCCTTTTATATCAATTAATTTTCCATAAAAACGCCATTAATCTTAAAATTGGCTTGTACACAGCTTCTTTGAGGCATTACTATGGTCACTTCTTGTTATTGGTGTCTGTTAACCATTGTTAACTAAGATTTATTTGCTGTGCTCTTAGCTGCTTCAAGTCGTTCTGATTAGAAAGGGTACTTGTTGTGCAACATACTAGCCTTCTTCGTAAATTATTAAGTCTTATGTTTTCATATTGTTATTGTATGTAATTAATTGTAAGACTTGGAAAATTACATTTCTTCTTCTTAAGTGAGCAGCAGTATTTATCTGACATTTCTGTTGTTTCAATAATACTTCAATAAATCATTGCTTGTTATATGATAAACGTATGTATGCTTGATCTCCAGGTGTTTGGTTTGATAATCTTCTGCTTAATTATTTTGTAATTATTTTCAGAAATAAAATTGGAGATGCTGCTTAAAATAGAGAAAAATGTAATTTCAAATTTGAAGTTATTTGTTGGTAAAGTAATTTCGTAATTTTCATTTAGATAATCGACACAGCAGTTACGTTTATTAAATAAAATTGGTTTTCTAATTACTAAAGATAATCAGGTATTAGGAGATTGGTGTACATGATATAACCAAGAGTTTGTAAGAAAAAGACTGAAGTTAAGAACTGGTTTAAAATCAAAAATCTTTTCATAAAAAATATTTTATAAATATGTTATTCAAAGTGCCGGCTTTTAGAGATCTACTGAAAAAGACTATTGAAAATTTAAGAATCTGTTAAGATTTGGTTATCAGACTCTTATAGAAAACGTGGAAAACACAGTCGTAATGTCTCTAAGAATAGAAGATATTACGAAAAGCAAAAAAAAAAAAAAATTCCCGAACCCTTCAAAAATATTAAAATCTTTTCTATATTATTATTAGAGAATTTAAAATAGTTCATTCTTCATTAAATCTCAGAGGTTTTCTGATAAAAAGAGTCTATTTTTACTGGAAAATTTCGATAGAATTAGAACTGAAAGTAATTAATAATTAATGAAATAAAAAATTAAAAAAAAAAATAAAAAATTTTTTATTTTTACACTCGAAAATAACTAAAATAAAGCAAAAAATAAAGCAAAAATATGCAGCCATAACTCGATGCTAACTGCATTGTAAATTTATTTATACGAATAAATATTTATGAAAAAGTTCAATAAATGAGAATTTTTATGAAAATATCCAGAAACTAAAATTTAAAGCAAAATATGCAAAACAAATTTGATGCCGTTTTATTGTAAGCTTATTGATTCTGATAGATATTTGTAAATAAAAAGAATCAAACAATGTGCATTTTAATTAAAATATGCACAAACAAGCTATTAAAGCCAAATATGCAAAAATATGCAGCTAAAAGATTAGTTCGCTTTATTGTAAATATTTTAATTCAGATAGATATTTACAAAAAAAAGTTCAATAAGTGTGTAATCATGCATTTAACGCGAAATATGCAAAAATATGCAGCAACATGCATCTAAAATATGATGTTATTTTCTTGTAAATTTATTAAATCAGATATATATTTATGAAAAAGTTCACTAGTTGAGCATTTTTCTGAAGATATCTAAAATCATAAATTTATAGCAAAATATGCAAAAATATGTAGCTAAAAATTGATGCTGTTTTATTTTAAATTTATTTATTCAGATAGAGACTAGTAAAAAAGAATCAAACAATGGTCACTAAAATTAAAATATACACAAACAAGCTTTTAAAGCCAAATATGCGAAAATATGCAGGTACAAGTTCATGTCGCTTTTTTGTAAATTTATTGATTCGGACAGCTATTTATAAAAATTTATGCTCAAGAAGTGAACATTTTGATGAAAATGTGCAAAACCATGCATTTAAAGAGAAATATACAAAAATATGCAAAAACATGCATTTAGAATTGTTACTATTTTCTTCTGATTTTATAAATTCAGATGGATACTTATGAAAAACTTCAATAAATTAACATTTTTATGAAAATATTCAAATTTAAAGCAAAATATGCAAAAATCTACAAAAATATGCAATACGAATTAATGCCATTTTCTTCTAAATTTACTAATTCAGACAGATATTAAATAAAAAATCAAACAATGTTCATTTCAATTAAAATATACACAAACAAGCTTTTAAAGCCAAATATGCACTATGCAGCTACAAGTTGACGTCGCTTTATTGTAAATATAATGATACGTATAGATATTTATTTACAAGATATTTTCAATAAGTGAACGTTTTGATGAAAATGTGCTAAATCATGCATGTAAAGCGAAATATGCAAAAATACGCATATAAAATTTTATTGTAAATTTATTACTTCAGATAGATATTTATGAAAAAATTCAAGTGAACATTTTTTTTTTGAAAAATATCCAAATTAAAAATTTGTAGCAAAATATGTAAAAATATGCAAGTATAAATTGATGCTGTTGCAATTTAATTTTTTATGTAGATAAATTTTTGGTAAAAAAATCAAACAATGGGTATTTTAATTAAAACGTGCACAAACAAGCTTTTAAAGCCAAATATGAAGAAATATATAGCTACATGTTGATGCCGCGTTATTGTCAGTTTATTGATTCGGGTAGCTATTTATAAAAATATATGTAAAAAAAGTGAACATTTTGGTGAAAATGTGCATAATCATGCATTTAAAGCGAAATATGCAATAAATATACATCTAAAATTTAACGCTATTTTATTCTAAATTTATTGCTATTTTATTCTAAATTTATTAATTCAGATAAATATTTATGAAAAACTTGATTAATTGAACACTTTTCTGAAAATATCCATAATATTAAATTTAAAGCAAAATATGCAATGCAATAATTCAGATATATTTATAAAAATACATGATCAGTAAGTGAAATGTTCAAAATATGTGCGAAAATATGCAATTAAAACGAAATATGAAAAAATATGCAAAAATATACATCTACAATATATTGCTTTTTTATTGTAAATTTATAAATTCAGATAGATATTTATGAAATAGTTCAATAAATGAGTATTTTTATGAAAATATCCAAAAATGTAAATTTAAAGCAAATATGCAAAATTAAATTTGCAAAAATATGCATATAAAATTTGATGGCATAGTTTCGTAAATTTGCTAATTCAGATTTATATTTTTAAAGTTCAAAAGACAAGCATTTTTATGAAAATATGCAAATACATAATTTAAAGCAAAATATGCAAAAATATGCAATACGAATTAATACCGCTTTCTTCTAAATTTATTGATTCGGACAGATATTTGAAAAGAAAAAAAAAAATACAAACAATATGCATTTCAATTAAAATATACACAAAAAAGCATTTAAAGCCAAATATGCAAAAAGATGCATCTACAAGTTCATGTAGCTTTATAGTAAATTTGTTGATACGGATAGAAATTTATAAAAAATTTATTCAATATGGGAACATTTTGATGAAAATGTGCAAAAGCATACATTTAAACCGAAATATGACAAAATATGCAAAAATATGCATCTAAAATTTGATGATATTTTATTGTAAAGTTACTAATTCAGATAAATATTTATGAAAAAGTTTAATAATTGAGCATTTTTCTCAAAATATCCAAAATATTAAATTTACAGCAAAATATGCAATGTCGCTTTATTTAAAATTTTTTAATTTGAATATATATTTATAAAAATATATGTTCAATAAGTGAACATTTTGGTGAAGATGTGCGAAAATATGCATTTGAAGCGAAATATGCAAAAATATGCATCTAAAATTTGATGCTTTTTTATTGCAAATTTATAAATTCCGATAGATATTTATGAAAAAGTTCAATAAATAAGTATTCTTATGAAAAATATCCAAAATCAAAAATTTATAGCAAAATATGCAATAATATGCAACAATAAATTGATGCCGTTTTTTGCAAATTTTTTGATTTGGATAGATTTTTGTAAACAAAAAATCAAACGATGGGTATTTTAATTAAAACATGCACAAACCTGTTTTTAAGGCAAAAATGCAAAAAAATGCAGCGACAAGTTGATATCGCTTTATTGTCAATTTATTGATTCGGGTAGCTATTTATAAAAATATATGTTCAAAAAGTGAACACTTTGGTGAAAATGTTGAAAATCATGCATTAAAAGCGAAATATGCAAAAATATGCATCTAAAATTTAACGCTATTTTATTGTAAATTTATTAATTCAGATAGATATTTATGAAAAGATTCAATAAATGAGCATTTTTATGAAAATATCTAAAAACATAAATTTAAAGCAAATATGCAAGGTAAAATATGCAAAAATATGAATATAAAATTTGATGCCATATTATTGTAAATATATTAATTCATATTTATATTTATGAAAAGGTTTAAAAGACAACCAAATTTACGATAATATGCAAGAACATAATTTAGAGCGAAATATGGAAAAATATGCAGCTAAAAATTTGATGCTGTTGAATTCTAAAAATAATCAGAAAGTGATCATTTTATTTAAAATATGCACAAATATGATATTCTGGAAAAGCCAAGGAAAATTTAAGATTCTGAGAAAGTAAATAGAAAATTTGAAAATATGGAAACACAGTTTTAATCCTTCTAAGAATAGAAAACATTATGAAAGGAAAAATAACAATGCCCGAATTTTTTTTAATAATTTAAATTTTATGTACTTTATTATTAGGGAGGTTATTTGAAGAAACAGTTCTATTTACATTAGAAAATTTCATTAGAAGAACTAAAACTGAAATTAATTGATCAAATAAATAAATAAAAAAAAAATTTTTTTTTTCTTAAACTCGAAAAGAACAGTTTTTTATTTTCCTGGAAAGTAATGGTTATAAAAAATCTTAAAAATTGTTTTTGAATAGAAATAAATTTTGTAACACTCAGAAAAATTTTTTAGAATTATTGATTTTCTTTTCTAAAAAGTTGAAGAAATCCAATAAAAAATTAAAAAATTTTTTTTGCGCTCAAAAAACTAACAACTTTTTAATTGTTAAAAACATTAAAACAATTTTTTTGACTTAGAAATAAATTATCTTGCACTCAGAAAAATTTTTTAAGAATTTTCGATTTTCTTTTCTAAAAGGTTGAAGAAATCAAATAAAAAATTAAAAAAAGTATTCTTTTACACTCAAAACAAAAAGAACAAATTTGTATTTTCCTAGAAATACAGTGTTTTAATAGGGAAACTACAAATATACATATTATTCAAAAATAAAAAATAAAGTTTTTTTTACTTAAAAAATATTTTTTTACACTCATAAAAAAAATTAAAATATTTTTTTTTTTTTGCTTTCCTGAAAAGTTAAAGAAAAGTTCTGTGTAAAAAATTCGTCTAATCGGAATCCCAAAAATGGGTTTTTTGTTTTTTTTTTGATAAAATAATTTATTTTTTTTTTAAGAAAAAAATCAAATATTTTCTTTTTGTAAATATTGTCCATAATTTTGATATATTCTTTTTTAAATATTCTTGCCAATTTTTCTTTTGCTTTCCAATTTTAAAAGAAAGGGTATAACAATTGAAAAAAATTATATGCGAAAATAATGATTGTTACCTTAGCTTCTAATATTAATGTTAAGTGCTTATTAAAGCATTATGAAAAAAAAAATTTTTTTTAAATCCACAACGAAAAGCCAGCCTCAGCATCCATTTTTATTTTAACAAAAGACGCACGTGTGCTTGGCGCGCTTTCAACAAGAAAAAAAAAATGAAGCTGCAGAAAATTGGCAAGAACAGCCTCATAAACTTTATTCCCCCAACAACTCTCTACAAAGATAAAATGAAAAAAAAAAAAAAAAACGTAAACTAAACCGTAAACCTATCACTTTAGTTATCATAAAACCAAACCAGTTTCAATTTTATGTTTTTATGTTTACGCTTTTAAGCATTTAATACCTGGAAGTACGTGTTGGCTGTAGATGATGATGCTAAAGCATGGCTGGAGACCATGAATTATATAGTTGTACTCGAACTTGTGGACGTAGTACGAGTGTAAGATTGTACAATACTTGTATTTGGAAGATTTTTTTTTATTTTTTTTGATATTCTTATGCTTCTTTTAAAGCATAAGCAAAAAAGAAGTAGCAAAACAAAACAAAAAAAAAAAAAACGTTGAAATAAAAAAATAAGAAGAAGATCAATAAACAACTTCGAAGTAAACTTTGAACGAAGAACTTAAACATGAATTTGTGCTCTACTATTATGGTAGACTAAGAGGAATATGTATAAAGTATGTAACAGAAAATTATATGATATGAAATGAAATGAAATGAAATGAAATGAAATGAAATGAAATGAAATGAAATGAAATGAAATGAAATGAAATGAAATGAAATGAAATGAAATGAAATGAAATGAACTGAAACGAAATGAAATGAAATGATATGAAATGAAATGAAATGATATGAAATGAAATGAAATGAAATGAAATGAAATGAAATGAAATGAAATGAAATGAAATGAAATGAAATGAAATGAAATGAAATGAAATGAAATGAAATGAAATGGAATGAAATGAACTGAAATGAAATGAAATGAAATGAAATGAAATGAAATGAAATGAAATGAAATGAAATGAAATGAAATGAAATGAAATGAAATGAAATGAAATGAAATGAAATGAAATGAAATGAAATGAAATGAAATGAAATGAAATGAAATGAAATGAAATAAAATGAAATGAAATGAAATGAAATGAAATGAAATGAAATGAAATGAAATGAAATGAAATGAAATGAAATGAAATGAAATGAAATGAAACGAAACGAAATGAAATGAAATGAAATGAAATGAAATGAAATGAAATGAAATGAAATGAAATGAAATGAAATGAAATCAAATGAAATGAAATGAAATGAAATGAAATGAAATGAAATGAAATAAAATTAAGTTAAATTAAATGAAATGAATTGCATGAAAAATATGAGGCGATTTTTAAAAATGTCAAATTATCTATACAAAATTCAAATGATTTGTTTTATGGATTATATCCAGTAGTACAGCTCAGAGCAAAAAAATGCAATGATCTTTAATGAGTCTGTTTTATAGTAACGGTATCCAAGTCTCCTTGTTTTTTTTTTTTTTGGTATATTTATACTATTCAGATGTAGTAAACTAGTTTAAGCTACTATGTCGAAATAAGTTTAATGGATAAAATTTATTTGGCTATCTAAAGAAATAAGTACTAATTCTGTACGGGCAATAAAAAATGCAGTCTTTGGTATTTAAACATATTTATTTAAACTAGCAGATTCCAGCCCTCGAAATTCGAGTGCAAATTCTAGGAAATTTTATTTTTTCATTAAATAATGACCCTAAAAGTATGCTAATCAATTATAGCCAATTCACAAATCAACACAAAAAACAAACTCAGTTTTATTACAAACATATTAACATATTAATTTAATAAACACACACATAGCTTTATACAATTTTAAGTATGTGTTAGTAGCGAATTTAAATGCAATTTACTCAAAATAAAGGCAGAAATTTAAAAATCTGTAAATCTGCAAAACGGCTAAAAAGAAATACCTTTCAAATAATATACGCTTGGTCAAAATCGAGATAAAACGTTAGTATAAAACATCAGTCACAAGAAATTGCCTAGCCTATATTATACAATTGTTGCTTAAGTTGAGGAGATCTGTGCGGTTTCCACTCTCTTCGAATTCATATTTTTTTCACCTAATAGCCTTTCAACATCTACAGAAGAAGTTCTATATGGCCTGGTGTGATGAGGGGGTTTAGTAGCAAGTTGAGCAGCTAGTTTGAGATTTTGTTCGAAGTTAACAATTGAGAGGTTAATATCTTATGGTGCTCTTAGCGTGAAGCTTTCTGTGCAATTGGTACTAAGAAACTTTCTGTATTTTAGCCAATCAATATTACTTGAATGCGTTAAATCACTAGATGGGCACACAATTTTTTGGCGTTCCGAAATAGTAACAATAACAGGTGTTTCGTCAGACGAGAGTTCCAATGAAGATTCTACATGCACAAGTTCTTTTGCGATGTTCTTCTTTACTCCGAAATCGATTAAATAGGGTCTTTTGCCTATCTGTTGGCCAGTACGTTGGTTCTTCGCTTGAGACTACATCCATACCCATTTTAGAAATTGTGTTGAACAAAACTATCTGCAACACATTCCGCTTTGCAAATGGGCTATGTAACGCTTGGAAGAAGATGAGCATTTCTACTGAAAAATCACCTTTTTTGACGAAGTTCATATTCGTCTCGGTGGTTACGTCAACAAGCAAAGTTGTCGCATCTGAGCTATGCACCCTGAACTAAGCACTGTTTGGTGTGGTTTTTGGGCCGATAATATCATGTTTCTTCGAAGATGATGAAGAAAAATGCATTATGGGGAACGGACTATTGGACTATTATTTGTGGGGAGCTGTTAAGTATTAGTGGTATGGTAATCACGCTTCTTTGATTGAGGTGCAGAAAAAGAAATTGGTCCAACTATGGGTAAAATGTAGCTCTGTACTGTCGAGAATGTACTGAAAAATTGGATTGATCGTATGGGCAACTGCAAGGCTAGCCGAGGAAGTTCTTTGAATGAAATAGTATTCCTTATGGAATACTAATGAATGAAATAAAATTTAGGTCAATTGTAATACCAAAGAAAGGATATGTTTTTTCCTCAATCCCCAATATAGAACCAGTTCGATCTCCTTGTGTTGTTACAGCTTATGAGAGATCAGAGAGATAATGCAGCACTAAAACTTCTTGAAGTATGTGTCTATTCTCTACTTCCTCTGCATCTATGACAAAAGTAATTTGGAAAAACCCTGATGCGTTCAGCATATTTGCCTATAAGCAGTGTCTGAATAGCAGCTTCACTACCTTACAAAACTATTTACGGAATGGTGACAGTAATGCATTTAAGCGCGCATCGATTCAAAGATGGCTAGATTAGCACATATTTGATTAATTATGTTGGCAGCATGAAGTCCACCTTAACTTGCACGATTCTTGGCGTGTACATACTAACACACTCCACTTCCACAGGAACATGTATAGTAGATTCCAGTTTTGCCAGCTCGTTGACTGCAATTTTCTTATACTCTGATATGCATGTGAGTAATTGATCGAAATGGTTGGCCATCTGATTTAAGTACAGTTTAAGGTTGTTGAGGGCAGTTCACGTTTTAACCAATGCATTTGAAACTACACTACGAAAAGTCACAGCGTTACACACAGAATCCATCCTCTGTAATCTAACAAGATGGTTGAGTCTTCTCCCAAGCAGGCCACATACAATGAAATGATTCTGTAAATTTAACTATAAACGAGTGTTTTCCACTGTAGGTATCTACTCATTCGGACCGTTATTTAATGACACTTACTACATGAAGTTCTGATTCATGGTTTTGTATGGTCCATACAACGGTCTAAAAGGTTTAAAAAATGCAGCCAAAATTTATGATTTGAAAATGTTTGGTATACCGTCCTTAAGGTATGCTGTATTTTGTGAAATACATTATAATTATGGTTTATGTCTATGGTAAGGTGTGCGCTTCTTGAATTCATCCCAACATTTCTTTAGTTAAAGATTAAATTTGTGACACCAAAGTTACATTCAGATGAAAAATATAAAAAATAGTTTTTGTTGTTTTTTTTTATTTATGTGCCACAAGTTTTCAAAACTATGACATCTTAGTTATAGGGAACACGCTGATGGATTGACGATCAGTCTGTGTTCAATAATTTTTGATGTGTAAACTTCTATACGCGCATGGCAGTAAATTTCTATTTCACAATACAATCACAAAAACAGCGTATCATGTGAGCCGTAAGATGAAATCGGTGTGACGTATGATTGTATTGGTGAAAAAATTATGATATATAATGAAAATGAAAAATAAAAAAAATAAAAAATGAAAAATAAAAATTAAAAAATGAGAAATAAAAAATGAAAGATGAAAAGTAAAAAATGAAAAACGAAAAATGAAAAATAAAAAATTAAAAAAAAAAAATGAAAATCGAAAAATAAAAATAAAAAATTAAAAATAAAAAATGAAAAATAAAAAATGAAAAATAAAAACTTAAAAATGAAAAATAAAAGATGAAAAGTGAAAAATGAAAAACGAAAAATGAAAAATAAAAAATGAAAATCGAAAAATAAAAATAAAAATAAAAAATTAAAAATTACAAATTAAAAATTAAAAATTAAAATTTAAAAATTAAAAATTAAAAATTAAAAATTAAAAATTAAAAATTAAAAATTAAAAATTAAAAATTAAAAATTAAAAATTAAAAATTAAAAATTAAAAATTAAAAATTAAAAATTAAAAATTAAAAATTAAAAATTAAAAATTAAAAATTAAAAATTAAAAATTAAAAATTAAAAATTAAAAATTAAAAATTAAAAATTAAAATTTAAAATTTAAAAATTAAAAATTAAAAATTAAAAATTTATAAAAATTAAAAATTAAAAATTAAAAATTAAAAATAAAAAATTAAAAATAAAAATTAAAAATTAAAAATTAAAAATTAAAAATTAAAAATTAAAAATTAAAAATTAAAAATTAAAAATTAAAAATTAAAAATTAAAAATTAAAAATTAAAAATTAAAAATTAAAAATTAAAAATTAAAAATTAAAAATTAAAAATTAAAAATTAAAAATTAAAAATTAAAAATTAAAAATTAAAAATTAAAAATTAAAAATTAAAAATTAAAAATTAAAAATTAAAAATTAAAAATTAAAAATTAAAAATTAAAAATTAAAAATTAAAAATTAAAAATTAAAAATTAAAAATTAAAAATTAAAAATTAAAAATTAAAAATTAAAAATTAAAAATTAAAAATTAAAAATTAAAAATTAAAAATTAAAAATTAAAAATTAAAAATTAATAATTAAAAATTAAAAATTAAAAATTAAAAATTAAAAATTAAAAATTAAAAATTAAAAATTAAAAATTAAAAATTAAAAATTAAAAATTAAAAATTAAAAATTAAAAATTAAAAATTAAAAATTAAAAATTAAAAATTAAAAATTAAAAATTAAAAATTAAAAATTAAAAATTATAAATTAAAAATTAAAAATTAAAAATTAAAAATTAAAAATTAAAAATTAAAAATTAAAAATTAAAAATTAAAAATAAAAAAATTAAAAATTAAAAATTAAAAATTAAAAATTAAAAATTAAAAATAAAAAAATTAAAAATTAAAAATTAAAAATAAAAGATGAAGAATAAAAATGAAAAATTAAAAATAAAAAATTAAAAATGAAAAATAAAAATCGAAAAAAGGAAAATAAAAAACGAAAAATTAAAAATTAAAAATGAAAAATTTTAAAATGAAATATAAAAAACTAAAAATGCAAAACGAAAAATGAAAACTGAAAAATAAAAAAACGAAAAATTAAAAATGAACCGGTTGAAATAATAAATAATAATATATCGCACCTGTACCTCTAAAGTGAGACAACTCAAAATTTACAAATTTTCAGTAGAGGCAAAAAAACGGGTTTTTTTTTTTAATATTTACTATAAAACTGAAGAACAGTTGTTTCATTGTTAGGAATTGCGAATAGTATATATGTATCAACAGTGGTTGTTTTTGCGATTTTCAGTGATCATCAAAAATAACAAGTTTTTTGGGTGCAGCTCAAAATAAGTTTTTTTAGTGGATTCTAAAGAAGCTACTCTTATAACACAAAGAGGGTTACAACTATATTTTTTTTTTGCGAAAGACTAGAAAAATCGATGTAAGATTTTTTACACTGTGTATCGGTTTCTTGCAAAAAGTGAAAATTGAAAAATTTTGAGTTGACTCACTTTAGAGGTACAGGTGCGATATGTCTAGGTGAAAAACCACTGCAGTTAGTACCTGAGTATAAAATTGAATTTACCTTCATAATTTATTACGATTGTAAATCTTGTAAATAAATAAATAAATAAATATTTTTATATTAGCAGAGCCCCGCAGTTGATTACTATAAGTGATACATTGGTGACGGTTTCTGTTTGATTTTAAAAAAGTGCCAAAAAAATCTTTAATTACTAGATGTTTACAGATCTGCCCTGTACTTTATTACTTTTAAAATCTCCTTGATAAAAAATAATTGTAAGTGTTACTAAAATTCGTTTTCGCTATAATTTTTCCTTTAAAACAAATCTAGAAAAACCAAGAAACTACAGGAAAAAACTACAACCTACATGTTCTTGAACTCTTAACAAAAAAAAGTGCAAACTTGCAACATAAACATTGGAAAAGGGCTGTTTACCAGCTCCTCTTAAATGCATCAATTTATATGCAACAGTGTTGTCTTGTATGCTATTTTTGTTCAAAATACTTTTTTGTTCTCTTACTTATAGCAATATTAAGAAGAAGAAGGAAAAGCATAAAGCCAGTTTTCGTTTCTTTATATTCTACGACAATGATTAGCGCGCGTTTTTTCTTTATCTAGATTTTCTAAAAATAGACCCAGCATCATGTTGGCCATTTGTTGATTTTTCCTTTTAGCATATTAATGTTTATTTTATGTTTTCCTTATTTTCTTGCAATTTGCGCGCAAAATGTAGTTTCTAGCTAGAGAAAAAAATGCTTTAAAGCTGAACTCTATATTTGTTAGTGACTATTTGTTATGTTGTGGGCAACCCACTCCTTTTTTCTGGATTTTTCTTTAGATTTTTCATTGCTATATTTGGTTCAAACAACATTTAGAGCTGGAGTTTATTGTGTTGTTCAGCATTATGTTCAATTTATGGCGCGTGTTGCATGATGTTTATAAATGATTTGATAATCATATATAGATATTTTATGTTATCCTTTATATGGTCTGAGATCAGATGTTAGTAATTTGTTGCAAAAGTTGTTAGCAACTAGAGTGATTGGCAAAAAAGAAAAATTACAAAATTTCAATTAAGGACTACATTTTTGGACAAAAAAAAAAACTTTCTGTAGAGAATTTAATTAAAATAATTGCTTATTTTTTTGGAAATTCAAATTTTCCTTTCTTCATCAGAACACTATTAGTGGCAATCTTTTTTACGTACAGTAGCTTCTTTCCTTCAACTGCAGCTTGTTCAAACATAAATCATTGAAGTTGTTTTCCTTTTTTGATTTCGAAAAATAAATAAAAAATCTATAATACGATTATGTCAACTTAAATAAATGCTGGCAGCCTAATGAAACTCGAAAAAAAAATGTTTAAAAAAGTTTAACGGCCACTAAAGATACTTAAAAATAAATCTAAAGTGTGAAAAAACATTTTTTTCTACTAATTATAACAACATGTAGACACAGAATATGACCGTGACATTTTTTGTTGTTATTGTTGTTCTAAGATGGATTTAATTGCAATCGTAACACTCAATGAAAGATGCCAGTGATTATAAAAAGTAACAAAAAACAAATAGAGGGGTTTAAGATGATGCAATGATAAAAATACTCTGCTCCAATAAAAAAATAAAGCAAGTAAGAAAATTATAGTCGGTTTAGACCGCCTATGCGATACCCTAAAAAATTTATGTTAGTCTCAACTAATTGGGTATATAAAATAAGCATAAACCAAATCTGAATATAAATTTTATTAATCTTTTTGCCTACAGATCTGGAAAGGTTCATATCGGATGCTGTATTTATATAGGGACTAGATCGAAAAATGAACCGATCCTGACCATATTTGGTAAAATCGCTCTTTTTTTTGCAAAAACTTATTCAAAACAAATTTCAGAATAATCTGTGCAATATTTTTGTTTTTTGATAGATTTAAGTGAAGATCGAGAAGCAGCTCTGTATAGGGCCTACGACTAAGAATGTCCTATAGGGATTATTTTTGGGCTACTGATTAGTGGATATAATCATCACATACAAACCCAATTTGACTGAGATCTATATGATAATTTGGATCTTATGGCAATTTAAGTTCATCTCATAGGGGTCATTTGTATGGGGACTAGGTCTGAACATGCACCGATTTTCACCAACTTCAATAGCGATAGAAGCTAACATACCAAATTTAATTGAAAACAGAAAAATTTTGTATGTTAATTTCGTTTTTTTTTTTTATTATTTTTTTAATTTTAAATTTTGTTTATTTTTATTACTATCTTTATTATTATTATTTTTATTTTTTATTACTGCTTATGAATTATTTTCGATTTTTTAAAATAAATTTGGTTCAAACAATTGTTGTCGTTATTATAGGGATGTATCAGATTTTTCAGATCGCGAGTGGATAATGTTTTAATTTTTAGATACACGCATACACGAACATGTTCTATTTTTTTTTAGCAGTACACGTGCAAGAACACAAACTTTAAATAAAGCTACAATCGACTCTGTGTGGTTTTTTGCACTTAAAACAGATTGACACTCTAACTCATTATATCTTTTTTATACAACGTGTGAAATATTTTGTACATACATGGAATCTCAATTAAATTTAAATAATATTTGATGATAGGAAAAATTTTAATCAAATATTATAATCCCACAATGTTTAACTGCTTAAACAATATAAACAAAAGACTTAAAAAACGAACAGTTTTGATATTTTTGTAAAATGTTTTATTTTACTAATTTGCATTTGTACTTATTCTCATCACTCCTAAAAATAGTTAAAATTCATTAGAAGTAAATAAAAAAAGAATATTCACAAATTGTTTAATAAAAATATAATATTTACCTAACCACCTACGCATAATCACGATTGTAAGCAATTTATATGAATTTATTTTATTATAATATTACGTATCGTCATTATTTTCACAGTAAACTTTTTATTCTACAGAAACATTGTCATGTTAACATAACGTTTACTTAAGTCTAAAACAACTGCAATTTAAAAAATACCACAATAATTGTATGTGTCAAGTTGAAGCAAACAAAACTACATACTCGTGGACAGACACTAAACAGGCTGTTGCTGCAAGAGTAGTTAAATGCATTTTTAATAATAATATTTAAAAATTATTGATACACTAGCATGAAAAACTTTAATATGAAGCATGAAAAGAAAACGGAAATCTGGTTGTAAACTTTAATTTTGTATAGAAAACTACTGAAATGGCAATAAATTTGTTAAACATAAAATTTATTTAAAAAAAATTTATTTCGAAAAAGATAAAATTAAGTATTATTAAAACAAGTAAAAAAATATAGTCGGTCTAGACCGACTATACGATACCCTATACCATGCGTTAAGAGACCCTATCTCTTAGGCCCAACTAATTGGATATAGAAAATAAGCATAAACCAAATTTGAGTGGTATCTTATACCCTATGCCACTATGTGGTTTGGGTATAATGACTTTGTGCTGCTGTTTGTAACTACCAAAAATATTTGACCTAGACCCATCTTTTATTATACCGATCGAATCAGAATCACTTTCTGATTCGATTTAACGATGTCCGTCCGTCCGTCCGTCCGTCTGTGTGTCCATGTAAACTTTGTAATCATCTGCAGGTCGCAAAAATGAATATATTTCGATGAAATTTGGTATATAAGCTTCTATCGGCCATGGGATGAACGCTGTTGAAATTGGTCAGAATAGGTCCATGTTCAGACCTAGCCCCCATACAAATTACCCCTATGAAATCAACATAAATTGCCATAAGATCCAAATTATCATATAAATCTTAGTCAAATTGGGTTTGTATGTGTTTATTACATCCATTAATCAGTAGTCCAAAAATGATCCCTATGGGACAACTCTTAGTCATAGGGCCCATATAGAGCTGCTTCCCGATCTTCACTTAAATCTATCAAAAAACATAAACATTGCGCGGATTCTTTGCAAATTTTGCTTGTATATATTTTTGCAAAATACAAGAGACTTTACCAAATATGATCAGGATCGGTCCATTTTTGGGCCTAGTCCCCATATAGATATAGCATCCGATATGAACTTTTTCATATCTGCAGCCAAAAAAAATTAACAAAAATCCGACTCTGATTTGGTTTATGCTTATTTTCTATATCCAGTTAGTTGGGCCTGAGGGATAGGGTCTCTAAACGCATGGTATAGGGCATCGTATAGTCGGTCTAGACCGACTATAATTTTCTTACTTGTTTCACTTTAAATAAAGCAAAAACATTGGCACATTTGTTTCAAAAAATTGGTCTATATTCTGCATGAATTTAACTTTTTAGCAAACAAAATATCTACTGCTTTTGGTTACTGATGAGGGTTGGTGACTCTTACTGAAACAGCTGCATAACCTGTCATGCAGAATATATATGAGCATGCGGAATACGGATCATATGTGGCCCTGGTTTCTTTCTATATAGTCGACCACGTTATTTGGTGGTGCAACTTTGCTCCATTTTGTGCAATTTTTTATGGAAAATAACTGTCAGATTTTCGGTAGTGGCCAGAGCAGTTTCTAATTCATCTTCGTCGTCTTTATCTAGCTCCTCATTGATTTCCACATGCGGTTCAGTTTCGGTATTCGAATCATCAAGGTCAAAGTTTGGTTGATATGTTAGAGCGTCATTATCTTCAACCTCGTCGTGGATCAGAATTTTCGCTACATCCAAATTTGAATCTGATATTTTTCTCTATACGTATATACACAACTTTAAAAATTCCGCACTTGATGGCAGTTTTCAATATACTGTTACTATTTTTCGTTTATTTTATACTGTATAATTTGTTGTTGACTTTCCTGCTCGTATACTTGTTCGTATAAATTTTAAGGGTATGGATGTTGTTTCAATTGAAAAAAGAAATAGGTAACACAAAAACAATACAATTCAACAAAACTCATTAGCGATTTCTTCTAATAATAGTACAAGGTCCGTAGGGACCTTTTCATTAAAACACGTACTAAACGTCATTAAACCTCCATAAAAAGTAAACTATTGTTTGTATCACTTCAAACCCAGCTTTAATCGATTCAGCACACTTTTTCTTGGAAACATGTATGGTTCGGTTATTCAACCGATATAACATTAAGGAGTTGTAAGAGTTTGAAAATCAAAAAGGTCCCTAGGGACCTACTCACTAAGAGAAGAGGTAAATATTAATATAGTAGTGGTAGTAGTAGTTTTCTTTATTTAAAAAAGTGCAAATACATAGTTTACATTTTAATATAAAGAGATTTCATGACAATGACAAAATTTAAAAAATTAAATATAAATTTAAGTGGAATACATCTTCAATTATTATTAATTAATCATAATGTACAATTAAATATTTTCTGTAATTCATTGCATTACAAATAAATTTATACAGCCTGTTCCAGGAATCAATTATTTCTCCATATAACACTTCTATTATCTCATCATGGTTGAGCTTGGGTTTACCTAAATATCCGATTCTGAATTCCTTCAATATAGGACATATTGCCATAAAATGATACAACGTTTCATGTTCTGCGGTATTACATAATGTGCATGTGCGAAAGTAGTAGATTTTAATCCCAAAATATCACAGCGAGCCTTGAAGATAACTGTTAGTTTGTTTTGACTGATTGTATCCTGTATATAATGTATACCTTTACTATGATTCAGAAACCTAAAAAAGCGTGTATCGCTATTCAATGCCTTTACCTTCGCTTCTTGTATGCTTTTTATCTTCAGGTTACGTAATAATCCAGCACCTCTACTAAGCCATTCTATATCACCCATGTTTTCAAATTTTATATTATATTCGGCTCCAAGTTGGTTAATGTGACTAGCCCAAAAAATGTTTTTAGGCAGAACCTGTTTGGATAGTTTGTGATATAGTCTATCTTGTTTGAATTTATACAATGTTTTGTAAATGTTGTCCATATGTAGGTTCAAGCTATAAAAGTAATTATCCTCTGCATTTGTTTCCAGTGTTAAAGCGTAATTTGGGGTGAAGTCCGGCGGTCTCAAAATTCTTTTTTTATAAAAAATCTTTGTAGTTTGTCAACTTCTTCAAATAAGCCATAACCCCACACTTGCGCCCCATATATCTGAATTGACCTACATACCGCTTGGAAAAGTCACCATCTAGATGACAATGATATCGTTTTATCACTTAAAAACTGTTTCCAGGTTGCATTTTTGCTGCACTTTGCTAAATTGTTACGTTTTTCTAATGCTTTCCAAAGGACATTTTGGGTGTCAGTATCACACCAAGGTAGCAGTATTCATTTACTATTCTCACTTCTTGCCCTTTGTGCTGCCAGCAATCTCGTCTAGATAATCTTCCACCTTTTCTGAATACTAGCATTTCCGATTTTGTTTAATTTAACTCCATATCCCATTGGTTGCAGGACGCTTTCAATTTATTTATCACTAGATGTAACCCGGTGTGCTTCGCTACACCCTCCCCCTCCCCCGCCCTTCCGAATTGTTATGAAAAGGCTCACGCAAAGTCCCAAGGCTCTCACTAACACAGTTATTCAGATATATCACATTTAATATTAAGTTTGTAAAGGGTGCCATGCGCATTTGTCCGCCCACTTTTTTGTCTGACTACTCACGTTAATAATAGATAACCTGAGATAAATTTTCAAAGCTCTCTCTATCATAGTACTTAATATATATGATATTAAAAATTTACTTTGTATGGGAGGTGCCACGTCCACTAAAAATATTAAAAAAATACAGCCTGTAGCACTTCCGATATTCGCAGTAAGAATCAGTTAAAATTTCAGGAAGATCAGATAAGTCGTTACGGAGATTACCTCCTACAAACAAACAAACACATTACCTCTTTATTATGCTAAGTATAGATTATTAATATAGATTCATTTATTTTGATACTTGCTGATATAAAATGTTTTTTGTTTTTTTTAATTCGGTACAACAATTATCAGATTTTTCGGCGTTCCTGCCCTGGAGGTACATGTAGCTGCCCATGAGAAGAACATGGATTTTCCAAATTAGATCTGGCACCACTCAACTATTGGCTTTGAACTTAAAATATCACTTGGCAATTTTTATTTTTTTTTTAGTGATTTTTGATTTTGCCCATTTTTGATTTTGAAGATTTTTGTTTTTGGGCGATTTTTATTTTTCGCGATTTTTGGGTTTGGCGATTTTTGATTTTGACGATATATTTTCCACGACAAATCACATTGATAACTAATGTACTTGTCAAAAGACTGTTGCTTTCGTAGTACATCATATTTTTGATATAGGAGGTGCCACGCCCACTTATCCCATCCCGCCCAATTTTTATTGGACTACTCACATTAATATCTGATGGACTCGTGCAAAATGTCGAGCCTTTCCCAATTATATGATATTAGATATCTACTTTACATTGGCGGTGCTACGCCCACTGCTTCGATCACGCCCATTTTTTTGTTCGACTAATCACACAAAGAACCTATGGGCTCACGCAAAGCCACAAAGCTCTCTCTTTTACAGTACTCCAAATATATGAAATTAAATAGTTACTTTGCATGGGTAGTTCCACGCCCATTGTTGTGAACCCGCCAATTTTTTATCTGACTACTCATATTAAGATCTGATGGTGTCTTGCAAAGTGCCAAAGCTTCCCTCTTTTAGTACACCAGTTATATGATATCATATATTTACTTTGTACGGGCGGTGCCACGCCCACTGCTCCGATCACGCCCATTTGTTGTCTAACTAATCATATGAATAACTTATGGGTTTACACAAAGTCCCAAGACTCTCACTATAACAGTACTCCAGATATATGGCATTATATATTTTATTTGTATGGCAGGTACCACGCCTATTGGTCCGATACTGCTCATTTTTTGTCCGACTGCTCACATTAATAATAGGTGACATCAGACAAATTTGAAAAACTCTCTCTATCATAGTACTCGAGATATATAACATTGAATTATTACTTGTATGGGAGGTATCACGCCCATTTCTCCGATCCGGCCCATTTCCGGCGTGGCTACTAATATTAACAATAGGTGACCTCACACAAATTTGCAAAGCGCTCCTTATCATAATACTCAATATATGTATATGATATTAAAAATTTACTTTGTGTGGGAGGTGCCACGCCCACTAAAAATATTAAAAAAATTATAGCCTATAGCACTTCCCATATCCGCAGTAAGACTCTGTGAAAATTTCAGGAAGATCAGATGGCTAGTTACGGAGATTACCCCCTACAAACAAACAAACAAACAAACAAACACACATTACCTCTTTATTATATTAGTATAGATTAGTTGCATTACACTGATGTCATCTGCAAACAACACAATATCATCTGCATATAATAACAAGCGTATATTTGTTTCACAAATTATCATTCCTCCACCTGGGTGTTCATATAAATCATTTAGGTATAGCGTGAAAAGTAGTGGTGATAATAAACATCCCTGCTTTACACCTGAATATGTTTCAAAACTTTCGGATAATTCATTGCCTCTCCATACAGCAGACTTTGTGTGGCTATATACATTCTCAATAAGATTTACTATTTTTGTTGATATTCCCAGCGTATGGAGCTTATAAACGTTTCCTTGGTACCATATCAAACGCAGCTTTCAAGTCAACAAAGAATGCATACACCTTTTTATTTTCTTTAAATTTTAAGTGAACAATAGCAGATAAGTTGTAGATATTATCAACAGTAGAATAGTTTCTCCTGAAACCAACTTGATATTCATGCAACTTTTTTGTGATTTTTAACATAATTGGAAAGTCTTTTATTTAAAGTACCCATTAATATTTTGGCCACACAATTCATAAATGAAATTCCCCTGTAGTTATTTGGTGAATTAACGTCTTCCTTCTTATAAATCGGAAAGATTATTGTCTGCACAAAAGTTTTATCTACTGATCCAGTCTCAAATATTATATTACTTCAGCCAAGAATTCAATTGATGCGTTCTTGAGGAACTCATAGGGTACCTTATCTGATCCGGGTGCTTTATTTGACTTTGTGTTCTTTAAAATCTGCTGAATTTCTGTTGTTGTTATTGGTCTGTCTACTTCTTGATCACTATGCCACATTGGTGCGAATTGAACTTCAAAATATGTTCTTAAATCAGAAATATTAACACCCAGTTGAAATGTTTGACCTCTAATTTTCTTCGTAATTTTCCGCCAATCTTTTGAGTCATTGACTCTATTAATTTTTGCTACAATTTCTTTGTTATATTCGCCTTTTCTTTGTCTGCATATTCGCCGATACTGCTGTTTCGCTTTTAAAGAGTTGAGCTTGTTTAAATGATTTTCTTCCTTTCTGTAAATACTAAGTATTTTCCCTCGCATTATAACATCTATAGTTAAACCAAGTACTCTTAAAGGTATGACTGCTTTGCCTTTGAGCAGCCTTAGTGACTGACGTATTAATCACAGTAATCAATTCTCCCAAACTCTTTATACTACCTCCATTTCTTTGTAGTCTAAGGTTTTGATCGTCTAGCTTGATATTTTTCATTTTCAGATTCAATCCATTTCAGTTTTGGTAATAAATTCATCTTTTTTTACATTATTAGCTTCCTCGTTTATGTTTAGCTTTAATGTTATAGGCAAATGGTCGGACCATATTTTTGCATCTACTTTAAATAACTCAACAAATGATATTAAAAGTTAAAAGTGATATATTTCAAATTAATAAAAAAGTGTTGTTGAAAACACAAGAGAACATAATTGAACTTTTTTGGTGTTGACTGACTCTTTATTGCAATTTTGTACTAATTTAAGGTCGCTGATTTCAAATCTAGTCTTCATTTTTCTCCATCAGCTCGCATTTTTAAGTTACAGGTACTAATCATATTTTTGACTTCTTTAAAAAATTGATATTTTTTTTCAAAACTTCAACGATATCTCTGGAACTACTGGGCAAATATAAAACCAATATAAGCACGGCTTAAGGATAATATTGTTGACGAGTTTTTGATATTTTTTTTAAACTGAATAAGGTGAACCGTTTTCAAGTTATTCCAATATATGTAGTGGAAGTGCCTTAATGTTGGATATAACGGTATATCGGGAAATCATTCAATTCTTAGTCAACAAAAATTTTGTCCCCTTGTGTAATCTTTTCTACACTTCTGCTAAGTTTCCTTACTGAGTAATTTTGAAATTTGCATTCTGATTTTTTTGTGTAAAAAAATTTAAGCAAATTGAATCGTTTGAGTTGTATTATTACTTTTTATACCCTCTACACCGCTGTGCGTAGGTTATATCTGTGGTTTTCTAGAATAACCGCGTAAGTCGTAAAATCAAAATGTTCAGGGGAGCCAAAAAACGTTATATTTGAAATAATGGGCTCAACATAAAGTTTTTAAAGCTTTTTGTTTAACAGGGCAATAAATATTTTATATAAAATTTTGAGTCAAAAATCTTCAGAGGAATAGATCCTAGAGAAGGACGAAAAAAACAATAGGTAAACAACACTTAAAGTGTGTGCAGATAAAACAACTTATGTCGACAAACGCCGTTTTCTTTGAACACGAAAACTACCAATGCAACCACCCATGTAGACATAAGTTGTTGTTGCTTGAAAAATGGATTTTCTTGTTCGTCAACAAAAAGTTAACGGAACTTAGGATAAGAATATAACAACGTATCAAGAATAATAGCGACAAAAAGTAACAGAAATGAAACAAAATTTTTTATAAGTTGTTATAAACTGAAAAATAATCCAAAGTTATTTTGCATTTTTTTTTCATTAATAACAACGTATGTCGCTATGTGTCGTTTTCTGAGAAAATAATATGTCAGCGATCAAACGTTGACATACGTCGTTAGTAGTGCAAATTAATTTAATAAATATTTAAGTTACGTCGTTATTTAAAAAAAAAAAAAACTCAGAAATGGTCAATATTATTTTTTTTTTTTTTTATTTAACACCTGTAAAGAGGTTAACTCATCGTTAACTCAAAACTGACAAAAAATGGACATACGCAGTTATTCCAGAAAACCACAGATATTTTATATTCAAAAAATGAATATGAAACCCATAAAATCTATATAATCCTGATCATTACAACAACTCGAGTCGATATAGCGATGCCCATCTGTACGCCTGTCCATCTGTCTGTTGAAATCACTGCCATTCAAAAAATAAACTATTTAAGTTTGTAAACTCAAAATGATAGTATTTTTTATCATTTCGAGCAGTTTGGTATTTAAAATAGGGTGAATCGGGCATTATTGTGTGAAGATATGATCTAAAATATGGAGAAACCTTAAAAAGTGCAAAAAAAAGAAAGTATGTTTATTAGAGTAAGTCAAATTGTAGGGGCCGAAAAAATCTCCATGGGCTCATCGCGATTCTGGTACAATGAGCCATATTAAGTATTTTTGGCCAAGGAACCATACCTCTAAAATCATTTTCGAACCCTCCAAAGTTTCGATGAAAAAATCTATATATGTCGTATATGGGTACACATAAAATTATTATGTGTGGTACCCATAAAATTATTAAGTGGGGTACCCATATACGACATAAATCGATTTTTTTCTACGAAATTTTGGAGGGTTCAAAAATGATTTTAGAGGTATGTTTCCTTGGGCAAATAGACTTGTTATAGCCCATAGTACCATCTATAAGTCCGTATCTATAAGTTGCGAAACGGCTAACAAAATACAAAAAATATGAAATAAAACTTGAAAACAAAATTCCGTTTAACTCCCATTATTTTACTTATAACTCAGGAACCATTAAATTTAGCACAACTCTAAATAAGACTGATAACATTTAAAATAAATGTGGAGGTATCACTTGTAAAATATCACAAAAATTTTTAACGAAAACTCTTATTTGCTTCCTTGATTTCCTTTGCATTATATTTTCAAGGAAACATTTCTTGAATTTTAACAAAAATTCTGGTTTTTATAACATTCCTTTGTTTAATTTTTTGGCGCTGTTTTCTCTTAAAATTGGCTTCATATTTCTGTTGTTTTTTCTGTTTTTTTTTTTTGCAATGAAATAACAAAATAAAAAGGAAAAATTCGCAATATCCCATAAATCAGCTCAATAAACAGGCAAAAGAACAAATTGAGGCCTCCAACACAAAAAAAATAATAACAACAATAACACGACCCAAAAAAAAAACAAGCATAAGATGCAAGAAAAACAAGATGATGCTCAAGAAATTTAAAGAAAAAACAATATAAGCAAAACAAAAACCAAAAAAAAAGAAACATCATATCAAAACAATAAATCAACGAAGCAAGAGAAAATAAAATCAAATAGGAAACAAAAAATAAAAAACCACAAACAACTTAAAGTTAAGAACAAAACAAAAAACAACACTATAGCAAAACAAACTCGAAAAAAAAACTCATCTTCACAACTGATAGTTTGTCATTTACCCAAACGTAAAAACAAGTAACAATCAGACTTACTACAATCATGGACTTCTACAAACTAAGTAGAAAAAATTATGATTACTTAAAAAAGTTTCTAGTTTTTTTTTCTTAGATACCCTTTTTGTGCAGCAGCACTTACACATAAATAGTTAATGCTTTACAACAACTGCGAGTATCTTATAATATCGTTGTTATTTTTTGCTATAAAGCCTATAAACCACAGCTTTATCCGTAAAGTTTACCTTAACATTATTTTCTCCACCTCAGTCAAAACCCCCTTTTGCAAAAGAGGTTTTATTTCTCTAGTGGCTGTATATATCTGTAGACAACATTCGCCTGAAATAGCAGCGTAAAACCAAACAGAACTTCAACATTTACTTGAAGAAAATGTTATCTTAGTCAAACGTGTTTGACTGATAAAAACAAAGTACAAACGTCTAGATGAAAAAAAGAAAAAAAAAAGAAAGCAATGCTTAACATAAGCCAACACGGCCATAAGATGGCGGCCATTTTGTACGATACGTTTATTTCTTCTGACTGTTTGACTCCACAGTCTGTTTTGGATTTTAATGGTTAAGACTTGGCTGACATAGAGTAGGTTGTTTTTTTTTTCAGCATTTGGGATAATGGTATTGTGTTGTGTTATAAGAAAAAAGAAATCCGAAAATATACTTATGCACATAAAATTGTGTATACAAAAACATAAATGTTTTCAGACCTCTATTCCAACGCAATGTTAAAAAAACCCAAACAATCAGTAGAAATCATAAAAAATAATGGACCAAAATATTTTTTCTTTCTTTATTTATTTTTTTTTTTAAATAACGTTTTTTTTTTTTGAAAATTATAAATATATATGAAAATCTTTAAAAATTTGTTTTTTTACTAAAACAAAAGTAATGACATTTTTTTTTTTGGGATTATTTTAAATATTTGTGATTAAGAGCAATAAATTTTTTTTTTGTTAATTTTTGATAATTTTCATTAATTCATCCACATAGACAGTTTTTAAATTTATTTTTTTAATTTTGCCCATCAGCTTTCAAATATTTATATTTATTTTTTTTTTATTTTATTATTATTTTATATATTATTAAATTTTTTTTTGTTTTTTTTTTTTTTTTTTTTTTTTTTGAAAATAACGTTTTAACGCCCTCTACAAATTTCCCTAAAAATATAATCTTAAAGAGTTTACGACGATTCTCTTTTGTATTACTAAATAAATAAAAAATAAAAGACTTAAGACACAAACTGCAGAAATTATATCTATTACAAAAGCATAGTTTTAGGAGCTCAACTTAAATGTTTATAAATTCTGTACAGCGTTGCCATATAGATTGATTTTTGAATATGATTTAAAATTATTTTGGTCTAACAAAAATTGTCTTGCTATATTTTATTTTATTTCAGTCAAAGCACTAAGAACCGATATTTTTTCGAAACATTCACTCTCCGAATTCCGCAAAGCCATTTTCATCCTAATGTCAGATTTTAAAAAATTTGCTGACTACTTGATGCTCGTACCATAAAACATCATGTAGGTTACACCTAGCCGTAACTAAATTTTTTTTGAGTTCAATCTCGTTTTGGTTATTATTCTTACTTTTTTTCAAAATGTACCTTTTCACAAAAAAGTAATTTTTTTTAAATGTACTTTTTCTTTAATAGGTATCTTTCTTTGAAAAAAAATTTTCTTTTAAAAGTGCATTATCATTTAAGAGCTCATTTTCTTTAAAAAGTTAAATTTTTTTCTAAAAATACATTTTCATTTCTTTTAAAAGCACGTTTTCTTAATGGTACCTTTTCTTTCAAAAGTACTTTTCTTTAATAGGTTCTTTTTCTTTAAAAATTACCTTTATTTATTAAAATTGCTTTATGGCAAAAGGTGAATTTTTAAGATTTTTCTTAACGTCTTTTCTTATTAAATTAATTTACCTTTAAAAAGTATTGTTATTAATAGCTGGGGGCAAGAAGCCGTCATGACAGGCATGACAACAAACAGACATCATTTTAGAGGATATTTGTAAAACACAGAAAAGCTCTAAAGTTATTTGTATGACAAATAAGAAGCAGTTGTTTATAGTTAATATAAGAGCTAGTTTGTAATTAAAGCATATAAATGAACTAACCCATAAAAACAAAGTTTTTATTAAAACCTGTTCTTTCCCTATGCATATGAATCTCTCCGTGACTGTGCGTGACTTTACGTGACTATTTTAAAATTAATTTTTGGTCACAACAACTCTAAGTTTCAGATTAATTGGATGAGGGGAAATGGAGTTTAAATCACTTCGTGACTAGGCGTGACAATGCGTGACTATCTTTAAGTTAATATTTGGTGACAGCAAGTCTGTGGTCCAAGTGTCAGATTGATTGGATGAGGGGAAATGGGATTTAAATCACTCCGTGTCTTTGAGTGACTATGCGCGAAAGAGTGTGACTATCTTAAAGTTAATCTTTGGCCACAACAAGTCTATAGAGAAAGTTTCAGATCGATTGGATGAGGGGAAATGGGGTTTAAATTACTCCGTTACCGCGCGTGACTATGCGTGACTGTGCGTGACTATTAGCGTGTCCCGAATTATTTTTTTTTAGCTTGCCCCACCAAATGATGGGGATTTAGGACCCTTTTACGGGAAAAATAGCAAAAAAAATTTTTGAACAAAAAACCAGATGGCTACCGGATGCATTTTGAAAAATAAAATATTTTTGATTTTCAAAAAATTGACGCCAAAAGTAGCGTAATACAGAGTACATTTCGGAACAAAAATTAATAAAATTTCTGTGGAGTAATTTTGGTGCAGCGTTGCAACGTAAAGATGGAAAGTGAGTATATACATATTTATTTTTCTTTCTTTCTTTCAAGCTAAATTAGTCTCAAAAGCTGCGCAAACTAGAGGTTATTAGCTAAAACTATTTCAAAAAAGCTTTTGAAATAGTTTTAGATCAATCGGATGAGGGGAAATGATATTTAGATCTCTCCGTGACTGTGCGTGACTGTGCATGACTGTTCGCTACTACCCCAAAATTAATCTATAGTCACAACAAGACTATGGGCCAAGTTCCAGATCAATTGGATAGGGCGGAATGGGGTTTACCCACGACAGACAGATGGACAGACACACAGACAGAGAGTATGAGTTAAAGAAAGAGTTTAAAAACATGAATTCTAAAAGAAATTATAGTAAAAAGAAGTATTTTATAATGTGACAGACAGGACACTGCCTTTATTTTCAAAGTTACTGAATTACTGAATTACACTTTCCCTTTCTTACTGGAAAAATATTCAAAAATACATCTACAAAACTATTGTCATATTTTCATACCCTTTTCTTTGAAATGGTATCAATAATAATTATCTATAATATTGATAGGCTAGACGATTTCTTGTTACCGATGTTTTGTTCTACCGTTTTATCCCGATTTTGCCCAAACGTATATTATTTGAGAGGTATTTCTTTTTAGCCGTTTTGCAGATTTACAGATTTTTAAATTTTTTACTTTGTTTTGAGTAAATTGCATTTAAAATTGTTACTAATGCCTGGTTTTCATTATGTCATTTTCAATGACAATTGTTGTCAATTATTGTCAATTGTATGAAAACGGCTTTTAATGTCTTGTCATTTACAACCCCTAGCAAAATTTGACATGTGAAATGAAATTGCCAGCATGTTGGCAATTTGTTTGTGTTTGACAGCCGGATTTTTTGTTCGTTTATAAGATGTAATGAATACGTAATGAATAGAAAATTACTAGATGTCAGTTGTCAATTATATGACATAGTGAAAACCAGGCATAACACATACATATAATTGCGCATATGCTTTGTGTGTGTTTATTAAATTTGTTAATGAGTTTATATCTTATTCACAATAATAATAAACCAAAACAGTATTGGTTTCTGTATTGGCTAAGTTGGAATCTGCTAGTTTAAACTAAAATTTTAAAATTGGATGTAAGGTTGACCTTTGCATGGAATTACCCCTTATTATATTGTATAATAACTGGCATCGCAGAAATTGTACATGCACACATACAAATCTTATCTAAGAGAGTACCTTTTCTTTAAAAAATACCTTTTCTTAAAAATTTCCTTTTCTTTTAAAAGTACATTTTCTTAAAAAAGTACATTGGTTTAAACACGCCATTCCTAAAAAAAGTAGTTTTCTTCAGAAATTGAAATTGTTAAAAAGTACCTATTCTTAAAAGAGTTCTTTATGTTAAAAAAGTAAATTTTCTTTAAAAAAAATAATTTTTCTTAAAAAGTAAATTTTCTTTAAAAAAAATTTTCTGAAAATATTACCTACCTTTTCTTAAAAAATTATCGGGAAGCAGCTCTATATGAGGCCTATGACTAAGAATTGTACTATAGGGATTATTTTTGGACTACTGATTAATGGGTGCAATAAACACACACAACCCCAATTTTAACGAAATCTATATGATAATTTGGATATTAGGGGTCATTTGTATGGGGACTAGGTCTTGACATGAACCAATTTCAACAGCGTTCATCCTATGGCCGATAGAAGCTTATATAATATATTTCATCAAAATATATTCATATTTGCGACCTGTAGTTTGATTACAAAGTTTACATGGACACACAGACGGAAGACGGACGGACGGACAGATGGACGGACATCGTTAAATCGACTTTGAAACTGATTCTGAGTCGATCTGTATAATAAAAGATGGGTCTAGGTCAAAAATTTTTGGTAGTTACAAACAGCAGCACAAAGTCGTTATACCCAAACCACATAGTGGTATAGGGTATAATAATACATTATTTTAATTCCTGTATTCTGAATAATTGAATGCTTCATTAAAAACATTTTGGAAGAAGTTCGCTTGATTTCATTATTTTTTAAGCATTCTCTTTTATTGATGTGTAAACATCTATAAGCGCAGGGGGGGTAAATTTCTTTTTCACAATACAATCACAAAAACAGCGTAACATTTAAGCTCACATGTTACGCTGTGACCGAAAGGCAAATCGGTGTGACTTATGATTGTATTGTTGAAAAAATTATGATATAAAATTGTTCCAGCTAATTCAACAACCTTTGCTGTAAAACGACAAAAATTTAACAATATAAACGTATAATGCTGGCTACACACCAGTCAACGGTTGCTTCAATGTGTTTTAGCAACAATGATACACACCTAGCAACGGTTGCCTCAAACAAGCAGAAATATCAAAAAGTTTTGATATTTTTCGTTGGCTGATGCAACCGTTGAAGCAACCGTTGCCTGGTGTATAGCCACCATAACATATACATAATTCAACAACCTCACACTTGCTATAAGTGATACATAGATGACGCTTTCTGTTTGATTTTAACCCATTTCTTGCGGCTACCAGTTCCAGTCGAGGTAGGAACTTGAAATTTAGCATGTTATCTTCTTTTGGCATAATTAGAAGAAAACAGAAAAAGAAATTTCGGAAAAGTTTATAGTTTTCCGGAAAATTCACGTTGCGTTTTCGCAACGCTCGCCAAAAGGGGTAGCAAAAATTATAAAACAAAAATAAAACTTCTCATTTGGGTGTGAATGGAGATAATATAGATTAAACTACAAAAAATTAATTTTATTCGTTAGCACGATGTAAAAATTGTTTGTTAAAGGGTAAAATGGTGGTGGATGGGATGATGGGTGGTGGGATGGGTGGTGGGGAAGTTTGAAAGTATTTGTATTTGGTAAGATGTTCTACGAATATTTTTATTTGCAAATTTTAAAATGGGCCATAGCAATTAAAATAATATTTCGGAAGCAAAACCCCATAATTTCCTCATATAAGCACTATTCTTAAATTTATTGAAAATAAAAATAATTTTCAAATTTTTTCTGCTAGAACACTGAAAATTAAAAAATTGCAGGTATTTAAGACCCAAAAAAAACTATCAAAACCATTTGTTTGGTCGAAATCCAAAAACATGTCGATTAGATACATTCATTGCCTTTCACAATCAATGTTTAGATCATCACAATTTTTCATCAGGCACGCTTCAGAAGTCAAATGGTTCAACGTTGCGTTTTCGCAACGCTCGCGCAAAATGGGTTAAAAAAGTGACCTAAGAAATCTTTAATTACTAGATGTTTACACATCTCCCATGTGATCGGACCCACATGATTTTTTTATTTTCAAATTATAGTTATACCAGAAAACAACTATATATACATATGTACATACATATCATCCTAGTGACTAACGTAACTATATAATACGACTTTATACATTCAATTTAAATAGAATAATGCATAAAATAGAAATAAAATTAAGGGAAAGCATATTTCCTGTGAATCCCCGAATTGTAAAAAAAACTAAATTCTCATGGGAAAAGAAAAAAGCAATTAAATTCCTAAAAATTAAAATTCCGGTTAACTGAGTGTCCCGGTTAATTGGATGCCGGATTCAAATAAGGCTCCGATTACAAATTTACAAATCTGGTTGCATTTTCGAGCTATTACTTTATTGAGGTAACTTATTTTCAACTAAAACACCTTAAGATATACTACAGTTTTTATTTAAATCGCAATACGTTTAGTTTTCATAAAAACAAAACTAAAGAGCAATATCTTTAGTTACTCTCCTAAATGATAACAACAGGTAACTGAAAATTTCCCAAACAAGTCTAATATTTAATCATGGATTTAAAGAGAAAAACTAAATGACTTAAAAACAATTTTAATACCCCTTTTTTGTGTGAGTTTCTTGGGATATTTTACCTGATGTTTTACCTGAGAAAAATAGTGTTTAACATGCTCTTTAGTTAAACAGACGTTGTGGCGCAATAATTCAAAACTGTGGTGTGTGCTGTATGTGTATTTTTTTTTAACAACACAAAATTTTATTGTATAGAAAATACAACAGAAAAGAAAATCCAAAAAATTTTTGTAAAAAAAGCAAATAAATCATGGAAAACTGAGAAAATTATTAAATAATATTTGGAACTTAAATAAAACTAGAGAAATAAATTATAAATAAATATTTATTGAAATTTGCGGTTTATTTGATGAATCAAAATGTGTTTCTATATAAAAATCAAAACTGTAACCGTGAAACTTAAATCGTATTTCAAGACAACAAATGATGCGCAACTATTGTTAACGAAAAGTTTATGAGTGTATAAAAGAAATAGTCGATGAGTTTCTTTGAAATAATAGAAAAATAAAAAAAAACAAAACACATCTTAAAACTTAAATGCATAAACTTTTGGCATTTAAAGTCAAAAGATCACACATAAAATTATATGAATACTTTAAAGAAGAAAAATATATTAATTTAAAAAATTATTAAATTTTTTTTTAACGATTGTGCAAAACTTTAAATAATGTTAAGAAGTTGGCCAGTTATTACACAAAATTGCACCTTTAAATTATTGTTAAATTAAAGTGACAAAGTGTTTGGAAAAACTCAAAAGGTACTTCCACGAAATAAAGACAGGTGCATTTTAAATAAACACAATTTATTGCAAAAATACTAAAAAGAAGCTACCAAACAACATATGTGGCTTGTGTCTTAAAACAAAAAATTGGCGAAAATAAACGCTGATATAACCCTTTTAATAAATTAAAAAAAGAAAAAAATAGCTAAACCATATTCAAAACCAGGGATGGTTTTTATAACGTCTGCTTTTATATAACAAAACATAAGTTAAAGAAAACCCTTCCTTAAATAACTTGTGCCAAGTGAAGCGTTACAAAAAAAAAAGAAAGAAAAAAAATATATACATATAAATATAAATATCATAATAATATTAATTTTCTTTTAAATGAAATCACATTCAAACTTTAAATATTTTGCATAATAAAACACCCTAAAAAATCAAAACAATGGATACCGTAGCTATAAAAACAGCACCACCCCATGCGCCCCTTGCTTCAACCCTGCAACAGCAACAAAAACAATTGAAACTTAATTCAGCTGTCAATACATCGAATAATGACAGTAACAATACTACAAATAATCAAACTTCCAATTCAACTGCTGCTGCTGTTGCTTCTATTGCTTCTCATTCAGCTAATGATATGTATACAAAATCAAGTATTGGCGCATTTTTTCAAACTTGCAAGGTAAGCTTTAGGATTTCCATTCAAGTTTCTCATTTTTTATTTGTCAGTTCTATTTTAGCTGGGTTGAAGATTTAATTTATGCATTTGTTGAAGAATTTCAAATGGAATTTTGTAATTGTTTGCAAACAAAAAAAAAATATTCATTGATTTGAAAATTTGTTTTTAATTTGTTTTAATTTTGTACTTATTATTATGTATGTAGTTTTTTGTTGTCGTTGTTGTTTAAATTTTACAAGTGTTCATATGAAGGTTGTTCAGTTAAGCTGTGGTATTTCAGTTAGACAATAGATAAAATTGTTTGAGTTTTTGTTGAGATTTGTTCTACTTTGAAGATTAGATGTAAATGAATATAATTTTCAATCAAAAAAAAAAAAAAATAGCTACAATCTTTATTTTTATATAACCCAAATCGCTGAAGCATGTCAAAATTTCAGAATGAAATTCGATATACTACAGATATAACCTAGTTGTAAGCCAAAACTGAAAAGACGTTTATTGGAATCTATTGCTTTGAAATTTTATATCGAATCTAAGTGGAAACTGTTCAGGTAGTTGTAAAATTATTATATCTGTTCAACTAAATCCATTCTACTTCATGATAGGTCTGCAGAGATGAAATATTAAATTGTTAGCATAGCGCCAACCACAATTTAACGTGATGAAGAAAATGTGAAAGAAAATCAATGATAAAATTTGATATAAAATCATGTGAAATAGATACAGGTTCAAACCTCATGCCTGCCCTAAGTATAAATATTTCATATAAAAACAATCTAATCAATTATAACATAAAAATTCTTACAATGTTTAATACAATCACTGATGAAGGCTGAAATGCCAGAAACCGGTCTGATTAAAAATACAAATTAATTATGAATTTTAGAAATATTCTCTAGCACACACCATTAAAGGCAAATTTTGTCAATGAAAATATAGTTCAAGAATTAATTCAAATAAAAAAATCTAATAATTAAGAAAAAAAAAAGAGAACTTACCGAAAATAATTCGCTGTACATACGATAACAAAATTTGATATTTTTTTTAGTCCTTGAGCCGTTTTTATTATCAATTAATATAACAAAACTGTTGTTTTTGGCACTTTATTTTGACAATTTCTCATTTACAAATATATGGGATTTTTCATTCTCGAATATAATTTTGTTAGCGATATCACATTAAATAAATACTAGCAGATTCCAGCCCTCGAAATTCGAGTGCAAATTCTATGAAATTTTATTTTTTCATTAAATAAAGATCCTAAAGGTATGCTAATCAATTATAGCAAATTCACAAATCAACACAAAAAACAAACTCATTTTTATTACAAACACATTAACAAATTCAATAAATACACACATAGCATTGTATAATTTTATGTATGTGTTAGTAGCAACTTTAAATGCAATTTACTCAAAATAAAGAAAAAAATTTAAAAATCTGTGAATCTGTAAATCGGCTAAAAAGAAATACCTTTCAAATGATATACGTTTGATCAAAATCGGGATAAAACGGTAGAACAAAACATCGGTCACAAGAAATCGTCTAGCCTATTAATATTATAGATTTTATATCTATACACTTACATTCAAATAGAATGCAATCAATTTAAAATGTATTTGATATAATTAGAGTATAAATGTAATTTCCCAAAATAAATAAGCTCGATGTTATCAAAATTTACATTAAAGTATAAATTTAGAAATTTTTTTAAATTATATATTTTTTCAAAATGTTTAGTAGTTATGGAAGAGCTTGAAAATGGACTACAATCGTGATTATATTTCAAATATAACATTTCTACATCTTTTTACATACAATCATACCCGACAAAGAACACACAACAAATTTCGGGAAGATTTTCTTTATTTCTCAACATAATCTTCTTTTAGCTCGATACACTTTTCCCAGCGATAATATTCATTAGCTTCGATACCCTGTTTATAGTAACAACTGTCTAGCTCCTTAAAATAACCATCAATCGCAGACTCCACCTATTCATTGTTGGCAAATCTTTTACCACCAAATCTTTGGAGATAGATAATAATCCAAAGGAGCTAAATTTGGCGAATAAGGTGTGCGATTATGGCCCTCGCAATAGTGGATGTGTGAACAAATTCTTTTCCTTAATTTCATCACTTAAACGCTGCTATAAGTTAGGATAATACTCGCCGCTGATTATGTTTCCTTTTTGAAAATTATCCCACTCTCAGACACAATATTCCTGCCCACAGATGAAACTATGTTCTCTTTCCCGTTCTCTTGTGGCAAAACATCATCAAACACTCTATTGAAACATCATTACGACGCTGTATTTGTTCTATTTTGAGCAAACGCGGCAACCATCTGGCGGACTCCTCTCTCATCTCTAAATTTTCGGTCAAAATACGATATATAACACTTTTTGAAATGGCTATTATTCCAGCTAGCTCACGTGCCCTCAGCCGATGATCATCGAATAGCATTCTGTTGTTTTTCTTAACCGTTTCTGGCGTGGCCACCCGAATTTGTCGACTACTACGGCGTTCGTCTTGTCGGCTCATATGGTCTCGTTTACGTTTTGCCACCCATATTTTACCGTCATATTGCCCGCATATTGCTTAAAAAGGGAACTAAAAATTAACCTTCAAGTATTAATATATAGATGTCATTGTAAAAAATATGAAATCTAGCCTTTTTTGTCTCTTACTGTTAACAACCTTGGTTATAGTAATAGTTTTAGAACACGTTCGGGGTATCAGAGATTCGGCACAGCCGAATTTAATACTCAAGTTTGGTTTATATAAATTTTTGAGAAAAGTAATAGACTTTTATAACTATGGTCATTATCGATCCATTTTTGGACTTAGTCGCACAAGAAAATTAACATCAAACTAGCAGATTCCAGCCCTCGAAAATCGAGTACAAATTCTAGGACATTTTATTTTTTCATTAAATAAAGACCCTAAAATTATGCTAATCAATTATAGCCAATTCACAAAACAACACAAAAACAAACCCATTTTTATTACAAACACATTAGCAAATTTAATAAACACACACATTGCATTGCATAATTTTATGTATGTTTTAGTAGCAACTTTAAATACAATTTACTCAAAATTAAGGAAAAAATTTAAAAATCTGTAAATCTGCAAAACGGCTAAAAAGAAATACATTTCAAATAATATACGTTTGGTCAAAATCAGGATAAAACGGTAGAACAAAACATCGGTCACAAGAAATCGCCTAGCCTATTAATATTATAGATATGAACTTTTTCATATCATGCCCCAAATTAATAACAAAATTGCATTGAAATTTGGTTTATAGTTCTTTTCTTCATGCTAATATTGCCTCAACAAAGTTGTATTTCAGATCCTCTGTCGAAAAGCATGTTATAGGATATTATCTTAAAAACCAAAGCTGGCCTTGACAAATAATGGGTTAACGTTCTCGGATTTATCCCAAATTTTAGGAATGGAAGATATATACATTTTGTTATAATTGAAAAGTATTTGCAAAATATTTCAATTGTTTTTAATAAATTGTCTTTTATTAGTTAGGGGTGATATGTGACCCCAATTCCGAAAGTGCTAATGGGGTCATATTATTTTTTCCGAAACCCGAGGCTATTAAAATAAAATATAGCATTTAAAAGTATAGAATTGAATAATTTTTGATATAGAGAATTTAGAAGGATTACATATACAGAATATTTCACAAAAATTCCATTTTTCTTGAAATCCGTAAAATTTAAATCCTTGTTAAAAACAATTCTAGCATAGAGCTTTAGCTAAAAGTTCATACAGTTAATCTCTAACATGTATTTAACAAAACCTTAAAGTGCCAGATCCATTTTAATAAATTTTGTTAAAGAAAATTTTTTAAAATTTAAAAAAGGAGTTTTCAAAATTTGAAAAAGTTCTCTTTTTCGGTCTCAATGCGCGATAGGTTAGCAACGTGGTTATAAAAAAAATACTTCGTATCTGAGTACTTATAAGTATAGAGACCAAACAAAAAATTATGGCTTTAATCAATTTCTCAAAGTTGAAAAAAATGCCATCAAATTTCATGACCTAGTTTTTTTTTTGGCACAAAAAAGTGGTCTGGGGCAGTTGCTATTTATTGGCGAGTTTTTATTCGATTTTGAAGTTTTGTAGTTTTATAGATTTTTGAAAAGATAATTTAATACTGATCCCGAATTATGTAACAATTTGTCGGAAAAATTATTATTTAGAAAAAAATGCCATCAAATTTCATTACCTATTTTTTTTTTTTTTTTTTTTGGCACAAAAGTGGTCTGGGGAATTTGGTATTTCTTGACGAGTTTTCATTCGATTTTGAAGTTTTTTAGCTTTTTAAAGAGATAATTTCATATAACAACTTGTCGGAAAAATTAAACTATAGAACGAAATATTCGTAATATCGGAAAAAAGTCATATTTTCCCCCATATAAACACACTTAAAATTTTCAACCGATTTCCGGCGCGAATTTTCTTTATCCGATTGTCCCCAAACTTCACATTTATCAGTCTTATTTAGAAAGGAAAAAAACTGGACCACGTCTCCCCCCAAATTCGCATATTAATTTTTAAGTACCACTCTACTGTCCATATGAGAAAATTGTATACTCTAAATTCACTCCACAAATTCCTAATGATTGACCTTGCGCCCCATTAAAAGTAACCGCAAAAGCAAAGGGAATAGGAAATTAAAGTGATTTAAATACAGATGTCATACCAAAAGGCATCATTGGGATGCGTGGAATGAATTTCGCTTTTGAATTTTCCAGCTTATACAAATCTGAAATAAGATTGAATTTATTTTGATTGCATTTTTAAAGTAACTAAATCTCAAAAAAACATTCTTGCCATAAAACAGCAAGATAAACCAATAGCCATAATGTATGTGCAACTATGTTAGCAATAAGAAAAATTTTGACTAATTTGCGTGCATAAAAATACTGATAGCTCAATTTAAATTATCGATCGATACCGCTCATTTTTTTGCACAACTACTGACATTGATAACTTATGTACTCATACACAGTTTGAGCACTATTGCTGTCATAATGCTCCAGATATTTAATATCAAAAATTCACTTTTGATGTCGCACCCACTTTTTGAATCCATATATATGGCATTAAATATTTGTATGGAGAGTGCCAAGCCCACTAGTCCGATTCCGCACATTCACATTGATAACTTATGTATTCATATTAAATTTAAGAGGCTTTGCTGTCATAGTGCTCCATATATTTGATATTAAAATTTCACTTAGTATGCGAGGTACCACGCCCACTTGATACACAAAGACCGTATAAGTAAAAAAAAAACTTGGTATTGACGTCCCCTTTCACACGAATTTTTCAGGAACAAAACCGGTTCACGTATTACAGAGAACATCAATTAATAACACAATGCAACTTATTTTTATATATATACATTAGAGCGTATTGCAAATAAATAGTTAAACATTTTTCTCCTACAAATTTTTGACCTAGCTATGACCCTTTTAGGGCTAAAAGTCGTGACGGACTGGCCGGTTTGCATCCGATTGAAAAAATTTTTGAAAGGATATTATCTTTTATGCCCAATATACTAGAAAATGAGCGGGGAGCGAAAAAAATTACAGTTTTCCATTTTTCTATGTATTTCATGGGCGCTCTAATACACATTGATTGTATAGTTGGTCTAGACCGATTTTTATTTTCTTATTTGTTTTCTAATCTCTAATAATTCAATTAAATTTTTCCTTACTTATTTTTAAGTTTTAATTTTTCTATCATTTTAAATCAACTTTTTCCATAATTGTTTTTATTGTCGTTATAATAATCAGAATTCTAGAAAACCATAGACGGGCATAAACAGCTTCGACATTATCTAAAGTTTATCTTGGTAAATCATCAAAAGTTCTTTATCAGTTTTAATGTAAAATAAACCATAATTTATTACCCTTCATTCTAATGGTTTATCAAAATCATAATAAACCATAATTTTTAATGGGTTTTGGCTAGCAAAAAAAAAAAAAATCAAAATTCTTTGTGGATATTCAAACATAAACAACAATTTAAATATTTACCGGTAACTTGACTACCAAACAGCCCTTTTTATAAAAAGAAAATTAAATGATATTTTAAATAATGACTAAAACATAACATGTCCCAAAACAATAACCTAAACACAAAACCAACTTAGAAGATAGCACAAAAACAAAATTTTTAAAAAAGAGAAAAAAATTGTCTAAAACAAAATTTCTTCCATAACACCCAGTCATTTGACAACAAGTTATTTATAAACCAACAACAACAAAACTAGAAAACATTTAATTTGAGAAACTATGTATATGCAATATAGCATAACACAACACAACAACAAGTGTCAAGCCAGGGAGAAATAAATAAATAAATATGACAACAACACTTAAAAGAGGGAGAGTAAAACCCAAAGTAAAATCAGAAAATATTCCAAATCATAAACAGAGACAGAGCTACTCAAACGGGGTGTTAGCCTCAAAAAGCCTAAAAAAACCGTTAATAATTTTGTTCATAAATAAAATTTGATGATTTAATTATTTTAAATTTCAATATAATAACAAAATTAAGAAGCTCTGTCTTAAAACCAACTTTAGATACCACCAAAATCAAGTAACAACGCCATTTACAAAATATATTATTGTTGACAACAATTATGCTTGTGTCTTTTTCAAGCTTTAAACAACACTTTTCCATGTTAAGTATGCAGCACGTGAAGTTAACTTTTTGGACTTTCAACCATTAAAAGAGTGAAAAAACATACGACTTTAACATGTCTTCATATTGAAAACATATGCCATTCGTTATTTAAAAAAAAATAGTAATTTAAGAATGAAAGAAAACAAAGTCAAAAGAATACAAAATAAAAGTTTGTATTTTAATTAATTATTAGAACACGTACTACTAGAAACAGTATTAATTACACTATGCAACAAAAAAAAAAAAAAATGCAAAGGCAACTACAATATTTTTAGAGTCCTCTAACAAGAAAGAAGGTCGAAATTTCAAATTCTATGGATAAGTTCAAAAAAACCGTTTTTTTTTTCAAATTTTAGATCTTTGAGTTTGCATTTCATCACAACTTGAAAACAAATTGAACACTTTTGCTATAAAAACATGTAAGAAAATTATAGTCGGTCTACACCGACTGTACGATACCCTATACCATGGTTTAGAGTCCCTATCTCTTTGGCCCAACTAATTGGATATAGAAAATAAGCATAAAAAAATTTGAGTGGCATTGTTATTAATTTGTTTGGTTGCAGATATGAAAATGTACATATCGGGTGCTATATTTATATGGGGACTAGTTCGGAAAATGGACCGATCCTGACTTTATATGGTAAAGTCACTTATATTTTGGAAAAATATATACAAACCAAATTTGAGAAAAATCTGTGCAATATTTTTGTTTTTTGTAAGATTTAAGTGAAGATCGGGAAGCAGCTCTATGACTATGAATTGTCCTATAAGAATTTTTTTGGACTACTGATTAATGGATATAATAAACACATACAAACCCAATTTAACTGAGATCTATATGATAATTTGGATATTATGGCAATTCATGTCGATTTCATAGGGGTCATTTGTATGGGGACTAGGTCTGAACATGGACCGCATTTTACCAATTTCAACAGCGTTCATCCCATGACTGATACAAGCTTATATAGCAAATTTCATCAAAATGTATTCATATTTGCGACCTAGAGTTGGATTACAAGGTTTACATGGACACACAGACGGACAGACGGACGGACATCGCTAAATCGACTCAGAAAGTGATTCTGAGTCGATCAGAATAATAAAAAAGTCGGTCTAGACCGACTATATGATACCCTATCTCATAGGCCCAACTAACTGGACATAGAAAATAAGCATAAACATAATTTGAGTGGGATTTTTATTAATTTTTTTGGCTGCAGATATGAAAAAGTTCATATCGAATGCTATATCTATATGGGGACTAGGCCCAAAAATGGATCGATCCAGACCATGTTTGGTAAGGTCTCTTGTATTTTGCAAAAATATATACAAACAAAATTTGAGAAGAATCAGTGCAATATTTTTGTTTTTTGACAGATTTAAGTGAAGATCGGGAAGCAGCTCTATATGGGGCCTATGACTAAGAGTTGTCCCATAGGGATCATTTTCGTACTACTCATTAATGGATGTAATAAACGCATAGAAACCCAATTTGAATAAGATCTATATGACAATTTGGATCTTATGGCAATTTATGTCGATTTCAGAGGGGTCATTTGTATGGGGGTTAGGTCTGAACATGGACCGATTCTCACCAATTTCAATAGTGTTCGTCGTATCGCCGATAGAAGCTTTTATACCAAATTTCATCAAAATATATTCATATTTGCGACCTGATTTGATTACAAGCTTTACATGGACACACAGACGGACGGACGGACGGACATCGTTAAATCGAATCAGTTTGTGATTCTGAGTCGATCGGTATAATAAAAAATGGGTCTAAGTCAAATATTTTTGGTAGTTACGAACAGCAGCACAAAGTCATTATACCCAAACCACATAGTGGTATAGGGTATAAAAGCAAAGATAACCATTATATTTGGGTATAATGACTTTGTGCTGCTGTTTGTAACTAACAAAAATATTTGACTTAGACCCATCTTTTATTATACCGATCACTGCGACAAAGTGCTCCAACTACTTCTAGTAACTGGCAAGCTCAAAGTAGATATTATAACAACAGTAGCAGCAATAACAACGCTAACAATAACAACAACGCTAATATTAATAACAGCTGTAATGATTTATTCTCTCTTGAAGAAATAAAGAATTTAACTTTAGAATTAATTACAAATCTTAGAAATTGTAAAAGTAAGGCAGACCAGTTTGAGGTCATCACTAATCTTGCATGTAAATTCTTAGCATAATGAAACACAATGGAATTAATATAATAACTTGGAATGCAAGAGGCATTCGAAATAAATATTTAGAATTATTTCAATTTTTAACTAGCCGTAGAATCCATATTTGTTTAGTATCAGAAACTGGTCTAAATTCAAAATTATCTATCGAAAACAATCAATTTAAAATTTATAGAAACGATAGAATAAATGCTCGAGGAGGAGGTGTAGCAATAATTATAAGAAAAAATATTTCTCATCAAATATTACCAATTGAAAACACATCTGTTATAGAAAATATTGGCATCAAACTATTCACTACTTTAGGTCCAATTTTTATATACTCGTGTTATTACCCTGGTGGTGCAGCAGGTACGGATGGCATAAGGAAACAACAATTCGCGTCTGACATTCATAGACTCAGTTGTAACGAAAGGTATCTATTAGACGGCGATTTTAATAGTAGACACCGGTCTTAGGGATGTATAAGGGCAAATTGCTGGGGTAATATTTTATATGAAAAATTAGAATCATACAATATTGGTATCATATATCCTAGTGATAATACTCACATACCTTCAAGCGTCAATAGGCAAGGTTCTACTCTAGACGTATTTCTGACCAATGATTCGATTATAATGTCCCCAGCGGAAGTCATAAACGACCTGAGTTCGGACCATCTGCCCGTAAAAATTTCATTAAATAGTAACTACAATAACACAAACTTTTTCAAATATGATTTTAGAAATGCTAATTGGAACCAATTCTCCAGATTCTTAAATAGGAATTTAAATTTACCTGACATCAACAATATTTTGAATTATGAACACATTGATCAGAATATTACAATTCTCGTAAATGCTTTAAATGATGCAATCGCTCATAGTGTGCCTAAGATATATCCCTCATCGAGAGGAAAATCTCTGCCTTACCATGTTAAGAATATGATACAACGGAGAAATGGTTACCGACGGGATTGGCAAAGATACAGAAATCTAAACGACTTTTATCAGATTAAAATATTAAATCTGAGAATTCGTGAGGAAATTGATTTATTTAGAAATAAATCGTGGGATTCTTTATTGTCAACGCTTGATAAAGGCTCTCCGCCCTTCTGGAACCTAACGAAAGTCTTAAGAAAGAAAACTAACAACATTCCTATTCTAAAACAAAACGGTTCTCGATACACTACCAATCAAGAAAAGTGTAATATTTTAGCGCATACATTTGCCACAAATTATACCACTTCTTCCCATCAAGGCGACCAAATTATGACTTCGTTAGTTAATGGTACTATGGAATCGTACAGATCGTTAAGAGTAAATCCATTGGGTGTATACTCAATAAATAGTTCGCAGATTTCCGATATACTAAAAACTTTAAAAAATAAAAAATCACCTGGCATCGACGGTATAAATAATAGATGCCTTAAAGCACTTCCTAACAAAAGCATTAAATTTTTAACAATCATAGTTAATTCCTGTCTAAAGCTCTGCTATTTTCCCCAAAAATTTAAGGAGGCTAAAGTCATCCCAATTAAAAAGCCTAATAAACCTTATGATTGTCCATCTTCATGTCGTCCTATCAGCTTATTGTCGAGTATAAGCAAAATTCTGGAAAAAGTCATTAAAGTTAAATGACTGATTTTATTGAAGCCAATAATATTATTCCATCTCAACAATTTGGGCTCCGCAGAGAGCATAACACAGCTCATCCATTGATAAGAATAAGAAATTTAGTAAAAACAAACTTTAATCATCAAAAATCAACTGGCATGGTTCTATTGGATGTCAAAGCTGCCTTTGATTCAGTCTGGCACGAAGGTCTCGTTTTTAAGATGATCAATTTAAATTTCCCAATAGCATTGACAAAAATAATTCATAGTTTCCTCACCTCTCGTTCTTTTAAAGTTCACATAGGCTCACACCAGTCCGGAAGCCATCCTATAACGGCAGGTTGTCCCCAAGGGTCATGTTTATCCTCTGTCCTTTATAATTTATATACATCTGATTTTCCTCAAATGGACTACTGTACTTTATCAATATTCGCTGATGACACAGCAATCCTAAGCTCGGATATTATGGCTGTTGATATAATGGCTAATTTACATAGAGCATTATCTGATATTTTATCTTATTTTAATAAATGGAAAATTGTGATAAATTGTGAAAAAACACAGGCGATATATTTTACAAGGAAACGGAAAGAATGTTATTTACCACAGACCAATATTATCATAAATAATAATGCTATACAGTGGGAACAAAAAGTAAAATATCTTGGTATTATGCTCGATACGAAAATGAAGTTTAAGGATCATACACCTTATGTAATAAATAAAGTCAACTTATTAACCCGTATTCTATACCCTTTTATTAATCGGAAATCTTGCCTCAATATTAATAATAAAAAACTCATCATGAAGTCCATTTTCAACGCCGTAATATTCTATGCAGCACCCGTTTGTTCTACTAGCGCATCTTGCCATATTAAAAAATTGCAAATAGCCCAAAATAAGTTGTTAAAACTTATATATAACCTACCTTGGTTTTTTTCTACCACACGCCTTCATGATATTGCGGGCCTGGAATTAGTTCCAGACAAGATAAACAGGCTTACACAAAACTTTAATACCAGATGTCTGAATTCTGATTTCGTGCATATTAATGAGCTAGCATCATCTTAGGTTTTATCTAGTCTGTAGTGAAGTAGTATAAGTAGTTAAAAAAAAAATTCAAATAGGTTTTTGCCAAATTTTCTCCTCCAATTAAAAATAATACTGTATATATGTAAATAGAAATTTTGTAAATATAAATCTATTATTAAGCTGAAAAAGAAAAATCTTGAACACTTAAATATGTAATTTAAATTAAAATGAAAATGCAGATATTATGGATAAATAAATGAATTGAAAAAATAATATACTATTTAAAAGTTTTTTTTTTTTAATTTTTTTTAATATTTGGGATTTTTGATGAGGATGCTCAACAAATTTGCGCAATTTTGTTATAAAAAATATAAAAAAAAATATATTTAAATAATCTTTCAGTTATGAAAAATTTTTGTTTTATATATTCACCAAATTCAGAGTTATTCAGAATGAAATGAAAAAAAAATATTTTTCTTCCCCAAATTTGAAATATTTTTATACATACTAGCGATTCCAGACCTCGAAATTCGATTGCAAATTATAGGAAATTTTATTTTTAATTATATAAAGACCTTTAGCTAATCAATTATAGCCAACACAAAAAAAGCAAACTCATTTTTATTACAAACACATTAAAAAATTTAATAAACACATACATAGCATTGTATAATTTTAAATGGAATTTACTCAAAATAAAGAAAAAAATTTAAAAATTTGTAAATCTGCAAAACGGCTTAAAAGAAATACCTTTCAAATAATATACGTTTTGTTAAAATCGGGATAAAACGGTAGAACAAAACATCGGTCACAAGAAATCGCCTAGCCTATTAATATTATGGATATTAAAAATTCATGAAAAATCGAAAATGGCCAAAAAATAACATTTTTTTTTGCTAAATCCAAAATCTACGTACACTTCAAATAAACCAATTCATATAAGAGAAAAATCTATGGCTAAATCTGGATTTTATTCTTAATAAACTGAACTTACTTGGTGTTGACAAAAATGGTTTTTGTTTAGTTTAATAGTTTTTATTAAATAAGTCTTACAAAGTTAAATAAAGGATCTAAAAACAAAGGATCTTATAACGAAGCAAATAAAATCTCCCATCATATTTTCCCCATAAAAAATAAAAACAATTTAATTATGGGCAAATAAAAAATTTTTTTTCATCATTTAATTCTAAACAACTCCAAAAGGGTTGAGTATACAAAAGGAGTATACATACTCGTACTAACATAACTTAGAGGCAATTTATGTTATAAGTTTTTATATTTATTACAACAAAATTGGTTAAGATGTTCCCAAGTTATGATAAAATCGGTGGAGCATGCTCTTCAAAAACCTTAAAGTTTAGAAAAAAAAATTATATAAAGAAAATTAAATATATTTTTAGAGGACCAAAACCCATCAAAAATATATATATTCGTTAACAGGTGTCTTAGGAAAATTTTCATTTTGTTGCATAGTGTAATTTATGTTGACTTCGTTTCTTACTCTGCTGCTGCTTTTATTTGCTATATGTTTGTAATAAAATTTTGCGGCTTATGCTTGCGATAATGAAGATAAAATTGTTATTTTTTTCTTGTTGTTATTGTTGTTTTGTTTTGTTTTTTTTTTGTTCATGTGTCTATTTAGGAGGGTTAGTGTGAAATATTCTAAGAATGATAATGTTTTTATTTCTATTAACTGGAAATTCTATTACTTACCATTTACACATATTTTTGGTTTATATTTGTTAATGGCTAAAAAAAACGAGCAGATGATTATTATGATATGAACTAAAGAGGGTCATTTAAAAAAAATTTGGAAATCTAATAATTTATTAAGAGTTTCGGTTTTTAGTTTTAAAAGGCTAAAATAAAAACCTTTGATAAAATCGTCAAAAATACAAGACTAAAAAGAATTACAAGGGTAATTAAATAAAATATTTCTGAAATAAAAAAAAATAGTAGAAATGGAATGAATGCTGTAACGCAAAAGCAAAATTAAAATTACTTAAATTTACTTTGATTGAAAGAGGTTTCCTTCTTAAGTCTTTCGTTTTATGTCAAAGTTTTAATGTATGGGTGTTGCTAATCTTATATGGGCAAAGATAAATGTTTAAATTTTCAATCAACCTTTAACTATGGAGGTGAAATTTTGAGACGTAGTCAGTGACGCGGTGGTAAATTTCGCCCCTTTTTATTTTACTAAAAAAATATTAATAAAAAAAATATTTTTTTATAATAATTTGTCTTTTAAAATTAAGCTACTTCATTTGTAATGTAAAAAATTAAAAAATTAAAATTTTGGTACAAAAAATGTAAAGAGAGAGCAAAATTTACCACCACAAACTTCTGCTAAAAATTTCGTAAAATCATCGCATGTTTCATGGAAAACTTTCAAGAAAACCATTTCAGATTTATCGAAAATTTATAAAGAAAAAATTATTTTTTTTATCAATTTTTTCTACTCACTCCGCTAAATGGATTGTCGTTCTTAACACTCGATATCACGAAATCCATAAAACATGATTAGAATTCAATTAAAAAACTACCCAATAAGGTACCATCTTTATTACTGAATCCTATATACAACATCCGGTTTGTTCTTTAAATAACTCATCAACGCTTGTCTATCATGTCATGTTTAATCCTATTGAGTGACTTCTAAACACGATTAATTTTTAGTTTATAACATCAAAGGGATTTCCTTTCGTAACACATAAAAATAGCCACAATATTCATTAAGCAGATTGAAAATAAAAATTGTATATTTTATTTAAAATATAACTTAAGTTTTAAAACACGTGCTTTGTGCTGAAGCGATTGTTTTGAAAAAGCCGGCATTTGGAAAAAGGAACGCCTACGATTAACTAATCACTGATTTATTTAGATTTTATATTTGTTGAAAAGACAATGTCATTATGTTTTTTTTATTAGATATTAACTTTTGTTTGATTTCAAAGATGCAGTTTATGTTAAATACTGCACGACGCCTACTTAGCATTTTTAGATTGTTAATTTTACTTTTATTTATTTTTATTTATTTATTCTTTATGGTTCATTTTTAATTAAGTGTTTTGGTTAATAGTCGTCTGTTTAGCTTCCGTTAATAATAACAGTTTTTGGGAATTCCATATTGGGAAATACTTTGTTACTTTAAAAAAGAAGATACTTTTTTAAAAGTACGTTTTTTTAGGAGAATTTACTTTCTTGGAAATGCACTTTTGAAGAAAATTTACTTTTTTAAGAACAGAAATTTAAGTAAACGTAATTTTTTTAAGAAAATATACTTTTTTAAAAGAGACTGTTTTTTTTTTTTTAAGATAGTTCTTTTAAAAAAATTAGCTGTTTTAAAAAAAAGAAGTCTATTGAGAAGAAGTACCTTTTTACTTTTTGAAGCAAATTTACTTTTTAAGAAAATCCACTTCTTTAAGAAAAGGTACTTTTTGAAGAAAAGGTACTGTTACAGAAAAAGTACTTTTTTAATATGGTACTTTTTTAAGAAAGGTACTTTTTAAGAAAATGAACTTTTTTAAGAAAAGGTACTTTTCGAAGAAAAGGTACTATTAAAGAAAATGTACTTCTTTTAGAGAAGGTACTTTTTAAAATAAAGCCATTTTATTTAGAAGAAGTAGTTTTGAAGAAAATTTACTATCTTAAGAAAAATTAGTTTTTGAAGAAAACGTTCTTTTTGAAGAAAAGGAAAGTTTTAAGGAAAGGTGCTTTAAAAAATATTTTTTAAGAAAAGGTATCCCACTTTTTTAATAAAATGTACTTTTCGAGAAAAGGAACTTAAGAAAATGAACCTTTAATGAAAAAAGTACACTTTCAAAAAAAGCTTATTTTTTAAGAAAATGTACTTTCTGGGAAAATTAACGTTTTAAGACAATTAATTTTTTAAGAAAATTTAGTTTTTTTAAAAATGTGCTCTTTTAAGAAATGTTGCTTTTTTAAGAAAAAGTACTTAGATTTTTTAAGACGAGCTAGTTTATTAATTTAATGTACTTTTCGAAAGAATTTTTTAGGAAACGGTATTTTATAAATAAGAAAAATTTTGTAAAAAGTACATTCTTAGGAGAACGTAATTTTTAAAAAAAGGTCCTTTTTTAAGAAAAATTCTATTTTGAGAAGAATACTTATCTCAGAAGATGTAATTTTTGAGAAAAGGCACTTTTTAAGAAAAGGTACTTTATTAAGACAATTTACGTTTTATTAAATTTTTTCAGGAAATGGTATTTTTCAAGAATACCCTTTATTGGAAAATTTATTTTATTTAAAAATAATATTTTTTTTTATAAACCGGTAATTTTTAAGGAAAGATATTTAAAAAAAATTGACTCTTTTAAAGCAAATGTATTTCTTTAACGAAATTGTGTTCCTTAAGAAAATGGATTTTTGGTGAGTAGGATGTTTGTTATTTTAGTGAAAATACACTTTAAGAAAAGGTACTATTTGAGAAAGGGTACTTTTCAAAAAAGTACTTTTTTTAAGAAAAGTTAAGTTTGTAAGGAAAATTCCTCTTTTAAGAAAATTTAAATTTTAAAAAATTAGGTACTTTTTTGAGAAATCTAAATTTTTTTAGCAGAGCTAATTTTATAAGAAATGGTGGAAATATCTGAAAATTTTGTTTAGAAAAGGTACGTTTCGAAGAAAAATCACTTTTTGAGGAACATGCAGTTTTTGAGGAAAAAATGATTTTTTAAGCAAATATATTTTTTTAAGAAAAGGTGCTTTTTTAAGCAAAGGTGCTTTTGATGTGTAAACATGTATGCGCTCAGGGGGTAAAAATCTATTTCAAAATAAAATCACAAAAACAGCGTAATTGAAAATCGGTGTGAGGTATATGTAAGTGTATAGGTGCAAATATTATGATTTAAATTTATATAGCTAATTCAACAACCAACAGAAAGCGCCATGAATGTATAGCAAACAACTGCAACCACCAAGTATAACAACCATAGGAGTTGCTTGCTATACATAGATGGCGCTTACTCTTTGATTTTAATTGATGTGTACATATCATGTGTTTACATTTCTCCCCTGTGATCGGACTCACATTGGTTTTTTTAAAGGCACTTTTTTGAAGAAAAAATAGTTTTTTGGAAAAAATGTGCTTTTTTGGGAAAAGGTAATTTTTTAAGGAAATGAACTTTTTTTTAAGAAAATGTACCTTATGAAAAAATTTTGTTTCGTTAGCAAAAGGTGATTTTTTAAGGAAAGGTACTGTTTAAAATAAATATAATTTTATTAAGAAAAGGTACTTTTTTTAAAGAAACTTGCTTTTTAAGGAAAATGTACTTTTTGAGGAAATTGACTTTTTAAGAAAATTTCCTTTTTTTAAAGATATTTCCTAAAGATATATCTTGTAAGGCACCTTTTTAAATAAAAGACAAAAATATTAAATAGCCAACATACAGCGCTACACATCAGTCAGTCAATCAATGAGTCAGAGATGACAGTTAGTATAGATAAGGATTTTTGTAAACAAATGTTTTAATGTTTTTGCTTTAATTAAAGTAAGAACATTGTATCCTGAGCCTGATTAATTTCTAACTCACATTCACTTAACTTTAACAAATTTACTTAAATATAACAAATCTATTAAATTTTAGCAAATATTCTAAATTTTAACAAATATATTTAGTTAATTTTAACGTATTTGGTAAATCTCAACAACTTTGCAAAATTTAAACATATTTCAAAAATTTTTAATAAATTTTCTGACAAATTTACTCTATTTTGAAATTTATAGTTAATATTAAATAATTTTAACTAATTTAGAATATTTGATTAAAATTGAAAATTTATAATAATCTACATTTATAGAAATTTAATAAATTTTAACAAATTTAATAAATATTGACAAATTTTCAAAATAAAAAAAAAAAATAATAAATTTACAAAATTTTAATAAATTTACTAAATTTTAATAAATTTACTAAATTTTAACAAATTAACTAAATTTTAACAAATTAACTAAATTTTAACAAATTTACTAAAAGATAACAAATTTATTAAATTTTTGAATATTTAAAATTTTTTAAAAAATTTGGTTAATTTTACAAAATTTAGTTAATTTTAACAAATTAAGTAAATTTTGTTAAATTTACAAAATTTTAATATATATAGATATAAAATTTTAACTAATTTACTAAATTTAGCAATTTACTAAATTTTAAAAAATTTTCTTAATTGTAATAAATTTTAACAAATTTGCTAAATTTTAACAAATTTGCTAAATTTTAACAGTTATGGTTTATTTTTAAATATTTTAAAAATTTTAATATACTTTGATAAATTGCAGATTTGTAACATACTAAAATTATAGATATTTAATAAATTTTAACAAATTTAATATATATTAACAAGTTTTAAAAATTTAAAAAAATTTATAGCACATTTACTTAATTTTAACAAATATACTATATTTTAACAAACTTATTATATTTTAACATATATACAAAGTTTTAACAAATATACTAAATTTTAACAATTTTACGAAATTTGAACATATTAAAAAATTTTTATAAATTTTAGAAAATCTAGTAATTCTCAAAAAATTTCAACAAATTAAGTATATTTTGTTAAATTTGCAAATTTTTAACAATACAAATTTATGCAAATTTAATAAAATTTTAATAAATTTTAAAAAAATATAACAAATTTAATAAAATTTTTAACAAATTTTCAAAATTTTACTAAACTTACTAAATCTTAGCAAATTTACAACATTTTAACAAATTTGGTTAATTTTAAAAATTTAGTTAATTTTACTAGTTAATTTTAACAAATTTAGTAAATTTTGTTAACATTTTTATAAAATTTTAACTAATTTACTAATTTCAACAATTTACTAACTTTTAACAAATTTTGTTAATTTTAGCAGATAGTTAAATTTGAGCAAATTTATTAAATTTTAACACATTTACTAAATTTTACCAAACATACAATTTTAGCAAATTTATAACACTTTAACAAATTTAGTTAATTTACTCAAATTTAGTTAATTTTAACAAATTTAGTATATTTCAACAACTTTGCAAATTTTTAACATATTCCAAAAAGTTTTAATAAAATTTTTAAATTTTAAAAAATTTACTGAATTTTTAAAAATATATTTAATTATAAAAAATTTTAACATATTAGTATATTTTGTTAAAGTTGTAAATTTGTAATATTCTAAATTTATAGAAATTTAATAAATTTTAACATATTTAATAAATATTAACAAATTTTCAAATAAAAAAAATATAACAAATTTACTAAATTTTAATAAATTTACTAAATTTTAAAAAATTAACAAAATTTTAACAAATTTACTGAAAATAACAAATTTATTAAGTTTTAGAAAATTTAAAAATTTAGTCTATTTGACAAAATTTAGTTAATTTTGTTAAATTTGCTAAATTTTAATAGATTTATAAAATTTTAACTAATTTACTAATTTTAGCAATATACAAATTTTAAAAAACTTTCTTAATTATAATAAATTTTAAAAAATTTGCTAAATTTTAACAAATTTGCTAAATTTTAACAATTATAGTTTATTTTAAAATATTTTAACAATTTTAGTATACTTTGCTAAAGTTGCAAATTTGAAACATACTAAAATTATAGATATTTAATAAATTTTAACAAATTTTAAACACATTAATAAGTTTTTAAAATTAAAAAAAATATATAACACGTTTATTAAATTTTAACAAATATACTGTATTTGAACAAACTTACTATATTTTAACAAATATACAAAGTTTTAACAAATATACTTAATATTAACAAGTTTACGAAATTTTAACATTTTTCGTTCATAATAAAAAATATAATAAATTTTAGCAAATTTAGTAATTCTTAAAAAATTTTAACAAATAAAGCATATTTTGTTAAATTTACAAATTTAAAAAAAAAAATTTAATAAATTTTAGCAAATTTAGTAATTCTTAAAAAATTTTAACAAATTAAGTATATTTTGTTAAATTTACAAATTTTTAACAATATAACTTTATACAAATTTAATAAAATTTCAAAAATTTAAAAAAGAAAATATAACAAATTTACTAAATTTTAACACATTTACTAAATTTTTAGTAAACTTTCTTAATTTTAGCAAATTTACAACATTTTAACACAGTTAATTTTACTAGTTCATTTTAACAAATTTAGTAAATTTTGTTAACATATTTATGAAATTTTAACTAATTTACTAATATCAACAATTTACTTAATTTTAACAAATTTTATTAATTTTAATAGATATGTTAAATTTGAGCATATTTACTAAATTTTAACAAATTTATTAAAATTTTACATATTTACAAAATTTTAGCATATATACAGAGTTTAAGCAAATTTATTAAATTTTAACACATTTACTAAATTTTACCAAACTTACTCAATTTTAGCAAATTTATAACATTTTAAAAAATTTAGTTAATTTTAACAAACTTATTTAATTTTACTAGTTAATTTTAACAAATTTAGTAAATTTTGTTAACATATTTATAAAATTTTAACTAATTTACTAATTTCAACAATTTACTAAATTTTAAAAAATTTTGTTAATTTTAACAGATTTGTTAAATTTGAATAAATTCACTAAATTTTAACAAATTTACTAAAATTTTAACATATTTACAAAATTTCAGCATATATACAGAGTTTAAACAAATTTACTAAATTTTAACTAAATTTTGACAAATTTGGTTAATTTTAGAAAATTTAGTTAATTTTAACAAACTTGGTACATTATAACAAATTTTAGTAAGTTTTGTAAAATTAATCGCAGAATTTTAAAATATTTATAATATTAGCAAATTTATTAAGTTTTAAGAAATTCACTAACTTATTAACAAATTTCTAAAATTTGTTAAAATTTAATAAATTTTAAAAAATTTATAAAATTTATTAAAATTTTTTAAATTTTAACAAATTTTAGAAATTTTTATATATATAATAAATTTAAAAATATTAAAACATTTACTAAATTTTTGAAAAATTTTGCTAAATTATGGCAAATTTAAAAAAAATTGTTAAATTTGTTTTTATGTAGAATATTTTATATATTTTTGTAGAATATTTTATATATTTTCCAGTGAAGAATTATCAAAATATTTTAGTTAATACAGTTTAGTGCAGGGTTATAGAATTTGTTTTATTAACCATTGTTTATAGTCGTTTTTATGGATGGTTTGCTCAGTGTTGGGGCGGAAGTGCGTGTGCCGTTTGTAAATTAAATATGTTAACCCACGTTTATTAAACAACAGTTTATGAATATTGCTTAAATACACAAAAGTATAACAAACTCTAAAATGTGCATTGTAAATGCACATTTTAGGCTAAATTAAATAGATTAACACTACATAAACTGATAATATTAAGTTATAAAAAATTGTAAAATTGAGTGGGTGTAAATAACAACAAAACAAAAATATAGAATTATTTTAATAAAAAAAGTAAAGAATTAAATCCATAAATATTTTGTTGTCCAATAAATTATACGGAACATCTGTTTGTTGTTCAAACCCAACCAACTGTCTTTTAAATTAAATTCCCTTTGTTAACACTTCCTAAAAAAATATCTTCAAAAAGAAAACGTACAAAAAAAAGTAACTTCCAAAAAACATTTCTGTGGTTTCCTCTTTAGCAGCCTTAAATGTTAATCGTTTAATGTTCGGTTATTGTTCAACATTACGTAAAAAAATTTACTCTTATGCGTAATAAATGCTAACGACAGGTATTGATCACATTAAATTTATAACATCACATATAGTTCTGAATAAGGGATGAATGAGAGAATTTAAAAAAAAATCTCATTAGTTTTAACAAAACGAAAAGAACTTTATTGTCTTAAAATCAATAATAAACGTGAGATTTTGTATTTACGAAAATAAAAATCTAAGATAAAAATAAGACTATTTGGAGGAAAAGATACAAATCATTTTGTAAAACAACTGCCCACAACATCTGCCTAAGATAATCAACAAAGAGCCTGTCTGTGTGACTTTAAACAAAAGACTTAGGAAACAAAACTGTTCTTAATGAAAATAATAGTAAATATGTAATTTAACAAAACTAGTATAAAAAAAGAATATTTAAAATATTTAAAATATTTTGCTATAAATTTTGAAAACTGCAATGATTTTGCTTTATACAAACTATTTTCTTTTTTTATTATATTAATTTTGTTTTTTAAATTTAAACCAAATCTTCTATGAATTTTTTTAAAATGATTTTGGCCTTGCGGCTCAATATGTTTAAATTAATTTTAATAGGAATGTTGCTAAATTTTCGCTTACTATATGTATGTTTAACATTTAAAGTGACTAATGCAATAATTTCTGTCTCATACATGTCTAAACATAAGTGTTGTATGTTATATTGTGTAATATATTCGCCATTGTGTACAAAAACTTTAACACTTCCCTTTTAACTTGTATGTTTTTTATACCCTCTGGTGTTTGTGAAAGAGTAGGGTATATTTATATTTGTCATTGCGTTTGTAACTCATCAAAACATATTTATGTAATCCTATAATGTATATGTATTCTTGATCCTTTTATCAATTTGAGTGACTATAGCGATATTCTTGTATTTGCCTGTTGAAATCCTATTCATTTATAATATAGATTATTTAAGTAGAAATATTGTCATTATTTCGCGCAAGTTGCATTTAACTATGCTAGAAAATGCAAAAAATTTAGTGTGCTTGCTGCGAGAGCACCAACACGAGCATTTATTTTAAAAATACGTTCTTAACAATGTGCCTTTCCTAAAAGTTTCTTTTCAAAAAACGTTTTTTTTTTTAAGTATTTTTTCTTAAAAATCACTTTTTCCTAAATAAGTACTTTTTCCTAATAAAGTACCTTTTCTTAGAAATTAATTTTTCTTAAAAAATTGCCTTTTCTTAAAAAGTACTTTTTCTTAAACAAGTACATTTTGTTAAAAAAACACCTTTTGTTAAAAAATTACCTCTTCTTGAAAAGTACCTTTCCCCAAAATCATTCTTCTCTTAAAAATATTAAATTTTCATTAAAAAGTAAATATTCTTAAAAAAGCACTTCTTAAAAAAGTACATTTTTGTGAAAAGGCCACATTTTCTTAAAAAGGTACCTTTTCTACAAAAATTATATTTTCTTAAAAAAGTACCTTTGCTTAAAAATATAGTTTTGTGAAATAACCAGTTCTTTAAAAGTACATTTACTTAAAAAAAGTACGTTTTTCTTAAAAAAGGTACGTTTCTTAAAAAATTTTCTTAAAGTACATTTCCTTAAAAAGTAAATTTTTTTGATAAAGTACTTCTACCTACAACCTTGCCTTTTTTTAAAAATACTTTTTTAAAAAAGCACCTTTTCTTAGAAATGAACAGTTTTCATTAAAACCTTGTTTTCTCAATAAAGTACCTCTTCTTAAATGAGAAAGTACTTCTTCTTAAAAAGTAACTATATTAAAATAGTACCTTTTTAAAAAAAGGCCTTCTTTAAAACAATGCTTTTCCTGAAATAGTTCCTTTCTTTAAAAAGTTCCTTTCATTAAAAAGTTCCTTTTTCTAAAATGTATTTTTTTAATAAAATAAATTTTCTTTAAGAAGTCCCTTTTCTTCAGAATCCAAATTTTATGGAATAAGTAAATTTTCTTGAAAAGGTATCTTCTCTTAAAAAAGTATTTTTTACTTAAAAAAGTAGCTTTTCTTAAAAACGCAAATTTTATTTTAAAAAAAGTAGCATTAAGAAAGTACCGTTTTTTAAAAAGTAGAATTTCTTGAGAAAGTGCCTGTTTTCGAAAGGTATTGTTTTTTAAAAAAATAAAGTTTCTTAAAAGAGCGAATTTTCTTAAAAAAGTACATATTAAAAAAAAAAAATTATTAAAAAAAAAAATTATTAAAAAAGCCGTACCTTTTCTTAAAAAATAATTTTTTCTTAAAAGAAGTAAATTTTCTTAAAAAATAGGTACCTATTCTTAAAATAGTACCTTTTCTTAAAAAGGTTAATTTGAAATAGTATTTTTTCTTAAAAATTCACTTTTTTAAAAAAAATTTGTTTAAAGTATCTTTTCTTAAAATTTCACCTTTTCCTTAAAATTTTATTTTCTTAATAAAGTGCGTTTTTTTAAAAAAAAATTTTTTTTTAAAAAAAAGTACCTTTCCTTAACCCATTTCCAACCGCGCTGCAAAAATTTTAGAATTTTTTTATTTAAGTTATATTTTTAGATTATTTATGGCCCCCTGAATCAAAAAATTTATACCTCTTTCCGTTTTCCTGATATGTCAAAAATTAAAGTGTTCGATTAATCGAACACTGGCGGTGAACACATACCAAAAAATCCCATACAAATACGAAATGTCAATTTTTCCCGCCGAATGATAGCGCTTTTACATTTCTTTTGTGTGTTTCTGAAGAAAAGACTTGTTTTGTGCCTGCTTATCATATTCTTACATTTTAATAGTTTTTCGAAAAATACATGTGAGAACCTAGTAGTTTATAGTTTCGTTTGATATGTAATTCCGAGTGTTTGTATTGTTCCTCGATCCCAGAATTGCAAAATGGCACGTTCAAAGAAAACAACAATGAGGGAGATTGAAGATATTTTAGAGAATTGGAGCGATGACGAAAATCCGGTTCAGTGTGTCAACGTACTCCCACCGGGCTACCACACTTTGCCTTCAATTGAGGATTATTGGTCTTCGCAGCTGTCAATGGGAATTGCAATAATAAAACAGGCAATGTCGAGAGCTACGTTCATGCATTTTGGGAATATTGGTGAACTAGATGGTAATGATAAGATGGCCAAGGTACTATGTATAAATTATTACACTATCGTTAGTCAAGTTTCCTTATTTATATTTTAATGATTTCAGCTTCGTCCATTCTTTGACATCATAAACAGAAAGTTTAAACAGTTTGGCATTTGGTCAGAGTTTTTGTCTATAGACGAGCAGATGGTGCCTTATTTCGTCACAGTTGCAAAATGTTTATTCTGGGAAAGCCCATTCGTTTTGGATATAAACTTTGGTGCCTCTGTTCGTCAACGGGCTATTTGTTTAGTTTTCTACTCGAACTGTTTCAAAGATTTCCATGAAATGCTATCTAAATAATAAAAAAAAAGCCAATATTCAATAAACATTTATTTAATCTTGTCTATTCATATATATTGCTATATGTTTCATTGTATGTGATGACCGCCACTGTTCGATTAATCGAACATCTATTTTGAGTAATACCTGTGCCATCCATGTGTTGTCAGGTGTTGATTTTTTTTTTTGTAAAATAATATTTGGTTCTTTGCCTATAAGACCTCATGTTTATTTTTTTAGTTTTATTTATATACATATTTTTAATATAATTTACAAAACAGGTCTACCGGAAAGGCATTTTTTAGCCCCTCCCCCCTCAAATTAAAGGGGAGGTGGGGGTTGGTAAATATAATTTTCAAATAGCCAAAAGATCAAAGTAATATATGATACTCACTATCGTCCTTATATCATTTACCTTCATCGCTAAAACAATTATTCAAAATAGACAACTTTACTGTTCGATTAATCGAACACCAGTTGAAAATGGGTTAATATTGCACATTTTCTTAAAAAAGTAAATTGTTCTAGAAAGTGTATTTTTTAAACAGAGCATAATATATTATATATTATATTATATTATATTATATTATATTATATTATATTATATTATATTATATTATATTATATTATATTATATTATATTATATTATATTATATTATATTATATTATATTATATTATATTATATTATATTATATTATATTATATTATATTATATTATATTATATTATATTATATTATATTATATTATATTATATTATATTATATTATATTATATTATATTATATTATATTATATTATATTATATTATATTATATTATATTATATTATATTATATTATATTATATTATATTATATTATATTATATTATATTATATTATATTATATTATATTATATTATATTATATTATATTATATTATATTATATTATATTATATTATATTATATTATATTATATTATATTATATTATATTATATTATATTATATTATATTATATTATATTATATTATATTATATTATATTATATTATATTATATTATATTATATTATATTATATTATATTATATTATATTATATTATATTATATTATATTATATTATATTATATTATATTATATTATATTATATTATATTATATTATATTATATTATATTATATTATATTATATTATATTATATTATATTATATTATATTATATTATATTATATTATATTATATTATATTATATTATATTATATTATATTATATTATATTATATTATATTATATTATATTATATTATATTATATTATATTATATTATATTATATTATATTATATTATATTATATTATATTATATTATATTATATTATATTATATTATATTATATTATATTATATTATATTATATTATATTATATTATATTATATTATATTATATTATATTATATTATATTATATTATATTATATTATATTATATTATATTATATTATATTATATTATATTATATTATATTATATTATATTATATTATATTATATTATATTATATTATATTATATTATATTATATTATATTATATTATATTATATTATATTATATTATATTATATTATATTATATTATATTATATTATATTATATTATATTATATTATATTATATTATATTATATTATATTATATTATATTATATTATATTATATTATATTATATTATATTATATTATATTATATTATATTATATTATATTATATTATATTATATTATATTATATTATATTATATTATATTATATTATATTATATTATATTATATTATATTATATTATATTATATTATATTATATTATATTATATTATATTATATTATATTATATTATATTATATTATATTATATTATATTATATTATATTATATTATATTATATTATATTATATTATATTATATTATATTATATTATATTATATTATATTATATATTATATTATATTATATTATATTATATTATATTATATTATATTATATTATATTATATTATATTATATTATATTATATTATATTATATTATATTATATTATATTATATTATATTATATTATATTATATTATATTATATTATATTATATTATATTATATTATATTATATTATATTATATTATATTATATTATATTATATTATATTATATTATATTATATTATATTATATTATATTATATTATATTATATTATATTATATTATATTATATTATATTATATTATATTATATTATATTATATTATATTATATTATATTATATTATATTATATTATATTATATTATATTATATTATATTATATTATATTATATTATATTATATTATATTATATTATATTATATTATATTATATTATATTATATTATATTATATTATATTATATTATATTATATTATATTATATTATATTATATTATATTATATTATATTATATTATATTATATTATATTATATTATATTATATTATATTATATTATATTATATTATATTATATTATATTATATTATATTATATTATATTATATTATATTATATTATATTATATTATATTATATTATATTATATTATATTATATTATATTATATTATATTATATTATATTATATTATATTATATTATATTATATTATATTATATTATATTATATTATATTATATTATATTATATTATATTATATTATATTATATTATATTATATTATATTATATTATATTATATTATATTATATTATATTATATTATATTATATTATATTATATTATATTATATTATATTATATTATATTATATTATATTATATTATATTATATTATATTATATTATATTATATTATATTATATTATATTATATTATATTATATTATATTATATTATATTATATTATATTATATTATATTATATTATATTATATTATATTATATTATATTATATTATATTATATTATATTATATTATATTATATTATATTATATTATATTATATTATATTATATTATATTATATTATATTATATTATATTATATTATATTATATTATATTATATTATATTATATTATATTATATTATATTATATTATATTATATTATATTATATTATATTATATTATATTATATTATATTATATTATATTATATTATATTATATTATATTATATTATATTATATTATATTATATTATATTATATTATATTATATTATATTATATTATATTATATTATATTATATTATATTATATTATATTATATTATATTATATTATATTATATTATATTATATTATATTATATTATATTATATTATATTATATTATATTATATTATATTATATTATATTATATTATATTATATTATATTATATTATATTATATTATATTATATTATATTATATTATATTATATTATATTATATTATATTATATTATATTATATTATATTATATTATATTATATTATATTATATTATATTATATTATATTATATTATATTATATTATATTATATTATATTATATTATATTATATTATATTATATTATATTATATTATATTATATTATATTATATTATATTATATTATATTATATTATATTATATTATATTATATTATATTATATTATATTATATTATATTATATTATATTATATTATATTATATTATATTATATTATATTATATTATATTATATTATATTATATTATATTATATTATATTATATTATATTATATTATATTATATTATATTATATTATATTATATTATATTATATTATATTATATTATATTATATTATATTATATTATATTATATTATATTATATTATATTATATTATATTATATTATATTATATTATATTATATTATATTATATTATAATATATTATTTTCTTAAAAAAGTAGATTTTTCTTAAAAAGTACTTTTTCCTAAAAAGTACCTTTTCTTAAAAAATTATCTTTTCTTATTAAAGTAAATTTTTTTAAAAAGTGCCTTTTCTTATCAGAGCACGATTCTTTTAAAAATTGCCTTTTCTTAAAAAAATACTTTACCTATAAAAAGTATTTTTTCTTACAAAAAGTATAAAAAGTATTTTTTCTGAAAAAAAGTATAAAAAGTATTTTTTCTTTTGTTAAAAAAGTAAATTTTCTTGAAAAAAGTAAGAAATAAGCACTTTTTCTCATAAAGTACCTTTTCTTAAAAAAGTAAATTTTCTTAAATAAGTATATTTTCCTAAATAAGTACGTTTGCTTAAGGTTCCTTTTCTTAAAAGAGTACCTTTTTAAAAAAGTACTGAATACGTTTTGTCAAAAGTGTCTTGTGTTAAAAACGCACATTTTCTTAAAAAAGTAAATTTTCTTAAAAAAGTATATATTAAAAAAAAATTTATTAAAAAAACTGTCTTTTCTTTCAAAGTACCTTTTTTAAAAATTAAATTTTCGTTGGAAAGTACATTTTCTTAGAAAATAATTTTTTCTTAAAAAAAGTAAATTTTCTTAAAAAAGTAGGTACCTGTTCTTAAAATAGTAACTTTTCTTAAAAAGTTAATTTTGTTTTTAAATACATATATACTTTAAAAAAAAATTTTTTTTAAAGTAACTTTTCTTAAAATTTCACCTTTTCTTTATTATATTATGTTCTTAATAAAGTACCTTTCTTAAAAAAAGTACCTTTCCTTAATATTGCACCTTTTCTTAAAAATGTAAATTGTCCAAAAAAGTATATTTTTTAAACAGAACACATTTTTCTTAAAAAGTACTTTTTCCTGAAAAGTACCTTTTCTTAAAAAATACCTTTTCTTATTAAAGTAAATTTTTTTAAAAAGTACCTTTTCTTATCAGAGCACGATTCTTTTAAAAAATTGCCTGTTCTTAAAAAAATACTTTACCTATAAAAAGTATCTTTTCTTAAAAAAATCCTTTTTTAAAAAAGTATCTTTTGTTAAAAAAGTAAATTTTCTTGGAAAAAGTAAGAAATAAGCACTTTTTCTCATAAGGTACCTTTTCTTAAAAAAGTAAATTTTCTTAGATAAGTACATTTTCCTAAATAAGTACGTTTGCTTAAGGTTCCTTTTCTTAAAAAGTACCTTTTTAAAAAAGTACTGAATACCTTTTGTCAAAAGTGTCTTGTGTTAAAAACGCACATTTTCTTTAGAAAATACATTTTCTTAAAAAAGTACATTTTCTTAAAAAAGTACATTTTCTTAACAAATTACCATTTCTTTAAAAAAATAGCTTTTCTGTTTATCTTAAAAATTTACCTCTTCTTAAAAATTTGCCGTTTAATAAAAAAAATAGTGCATTTTCTGTTGCCTTTTTGGAAGCCCTGAAACTATAACAGCCCAGTTGGAGGGTATCAAAGATTCGCCCTAGCTGAATTTAACTCTCATGTTTGTTTTTCTTTTATTTTATCTACTCCATTCTTGTCATTTAAAATAATTATTTCCACTACGATCTATCATCAAAATGTAATCTTTTGTTTCTGTTTTTTTCTCTTATAATGTTTTTCCCACCTTTTGCAGACAGTTAAAGTCATCGTTACCATTAACGACCATAAACAGCGATAGGTAGCTATCTTTTTTAAAGACCAATATCATTTATCACTTGGTTAACGGAAACTCAATGTTAAAGAAAAGTTGAAAAATTGAATTTTATAAAATAAACCGAAATAAAATAAAGAAAAACTCGAAAATGTCGTCAAGTTTACAACAATGGCCAACCGCCAAAACCAAAGTAAAATAAAAAATTGAAACAAAGACAATTTGCAGCTTGAAAACTAAAATTTAAGTAGTGTTGAAAAAAAAATAAAAATCCACTAAAAGCAGTCATGTGCATCACAAAATAAAATAAAAATAATAAAAAGAAAATATGAAAAATCCAAGCAAAAAATAATAAAGCAAAAAAAAAAGGAAATACAATTAAATACTGGGGCAAATTTAACAGATTTAACGTATTGTTTAAATAAATTAACAAAAAAAAAAAAGAAATATAGACCACATATTTCAAAAAATTGTTTACATATTTTTTTTATGTATAAAATCATTTATAAATTAGTACAACTTCAAATTAAAGATTATAATTTTTTTAATACAAATTTGCCTTAAAAATCATGCATGAAATTTAATACCTTAAGCTTATCAATTTATGCATACATTTTATAGATTTCTTGTAATTTGAAACAAATTTAAATTTTTCATTTTTTTTTTTTCAATATTCGAATAGCTAACTAATATGTTTGTGTAGCAGATTTAATATAACAGGTTATTTGTATTTTCATATAGTTTATTATACTGACCATAGACACCAATATGTCAATGACAATTTTTCAGCTTTTTGTAAATATTTTTTCTTTTGTTTTTCTGGTTTATTTTCAAATCAATATGGAAATTATGCTGTATTTATGAATGTGTATTTTTTTCAATTTTTTCTTAAAAGATTTCTTTGAATTCAGTTTGTTATTTGTTACACCTCTAGAGTGTTGATAATATAAGCAAATGAACAAAACTTTCACAATCTTCCAAATGCCAAACATACCGTAGTAATGTTATACAACAACTGAGTGGTCATTGAAATGACAACATAAATACGAGTCTATCTGATTTTCTCTGTAGTAGAAAAGACATTTTTTTTTTTTGAAAAATAAAGAAAACGTTTTCGAAAACAAATTTATAACAGCTGTGGACATAAATTTTCAATGGAGAAATATATTATTTTTTAAACAAACACATATTTTATATATTCCTGGAAAAAAATAAATGGAAAAGTCTTATTAAGGGAACAGCCCTTGTATATTTATTTCTTTAATTCAACTATAAATTAACAAAAGCTGAGCAAAAAATGTAAATATTTTGCAAAAGTAACACAGACTTTAAATAAGTCGTTAATCTTCTTTTAATAAAATCAACAGCATCGTATAAACCAATTAAAGAATAGTGTCTGTTCACTTCGGAATGGATCGAAATTGGTATAATTTAATCTATGGAAATTCAGGTAAACAGGTTCTTAAGATTGAAATTGTCTATTAGGCACATATTTTTCAAAGAAGTCATTCAGAATTAATTTTACCATGAACTAAGTTGAGAAAGACTGTTATATTAAAAATGATCCTTCTACTTTTCAAAGTTGGCAGCTATATTAGAACCAAACGACTGTCATAGGGTGGGAGACTCAATTCCGCATTCCACCGAAGATATCGAAGACAGAATAATAAGAATTATTTCTGAACTGATTACATTTTTTGATGAAGACATTGTAGTATCGGCCTGTCGAAAGATGTGAATAGATTTTTTGTTATATAAGGATTATTAAATTCCTTTGTCCAACGTTTTAGAAAAATGAGAGTAAAAACTTAGTCTTTTATCGAAGTGAACTCCAAAATCTATAAATGAGTCAACTGAGTTTAGTTTTGTGTAAGGGATGACATAGTCGTCGAAAATGGCGAATATTTAGAGAAGGCCCTAGAATGACATGAAATTTTTATTGATGACAGCCTTGGAATGACATAAGGATATCATGCGCTGTTTAACGTCATTATGGAAAATGTGGACGCAAAGAATTCAGCAAAACATTTGCAATATCAACATCGTTTGAAAATACAATATCATGCATTTTCATAGTGGTGGGATGTGATGCAATTTTACAATTAGAATTCACAAAGATACAAAAAGTTTGGATTTTTTCAAACATTTGTATTCATTTAGCTAAGATAGCTATCGTAACATTTTTTATTTTCTAGGAGATAGTGACTTCTGGCTCTAAAATATAGACTTTGATCAATTTGATTATTACTTTCATTCGATTTTTAATAGAGCCTGTTCTGACTATTTTTATACCCTATACCACTATGTGGTTTGGGTATAATAACTTTGTGCTGCTGTTTGTAACTACCAAAAATATTTGACCTAGACCCATCTTTTATTGTACCGATTATACAGAATCACCAACTGATTCGATTTAACGATGTCCGTGTCCGTCCGTCCGTCCGTCTGTGTGTCCATGTAAACCTTGTAATCAAACTGCAGGTCGCAAATATGAATTAATTTAGACGACATTTGGTATATAAGCCTTTACCGGTCATAGAATCAACGCTATTGAAATTGGTGAGAAATTGCCGTGATTTCTAAAGACAGACATCTGAACAGACGGCCAGACTTCGACGCTATATCTGCACTACTTCTTATAAGGATCCAGATTTTTGTTAATTATTACAAGCGGAGTGCCAATATATATATACCCTTTGAATAGTAGGTTGTAGAGTGTAAATAAAATATATATATATTTTTAATTTGCTTAGGAATATTTTTAAAAATTTTTATAAAATCTGTAAAAAGATATTTTTTATACCCTCCACTCCAGTGTGCAGAGGGTATATATAAGTTTGTCATTCCGTTTGTAATAATTAGAAAAGAAATTTTGGACCCCATAAAATATATATATTTGTGATCCTTATAACAACCGGAGTTGATATAGCGATGTCCGTCTGTCCATCTGTCCGTCTGTCCGTCTGTGGAAATCACGATGACGGCATCAATCGGGCAGCTAGGGTGCTCGTTGACATAAAAAATGATTCATTAACATCCTGAGAAGTTTGCTATTTAAAATCGGTCGGTTAGGGCCCGAGATTTTAATGAAGAACTAAAAAAAGTTTGAAAAAATATAATTTTCTATGTTGTTCTTGCCACGATCACGCCCTCAATAGGACAGCTAGGGTGATCATTTTTACTGAGAATGATTCACCAAATTCATGGCAAGTTTTCTGTTGCAAAAATCATTAAAATCTGTGGAACAGATCCAGGGAAGTCTCTGAAAAAGTAAAAAAAAAAAGAAAAACATGACATAGTGTTCTTGTTGTTATTCTAAATGTTATAATGTTGTCATAGTTGGACTTGTTGTTTTTGTGGTCGTTGTTGAAAAATATACACCTTTGTACATTTTTTTTTACCAATTCTGGTAGAAAAGTTTAAAAGTTTCCATTGTTTTGGCATCACTAAAAAATTTATTAGATCATTTCTGTCATTGCCACGAGTCTGCCTGCAAAGTTTCAGATCGAATGGCTCACGGGAAATTGGTTAAAATCGATCCAAAATTTTTTCGATAAGCAGACACTACGAGTTAATATAAAGGGAGTAAAAATTCACCAACATCTAAAGCAAATAATGCTAAAATACCTATTGTTAATAAAAAAAACAATGTAAATATAGCTAAAAAAAAATTTATGAATAAATTTATTTATAAATTTATATAAACATATTAAATAATACAAATAATATACATATATTATATATGTATATCCATAACAACTGCATGTTAGAAATAAGTCGGTATATTATTTTATTTACATAAAATTCTGCAATATTTTGTTGAGGGGAAAATACATTTCTTTTGCATTAACAGAGTGTCACTTCATTTTGCTCAGCGTGACTATGCCACAGTAGATGGCGCCACAATTTTTGTTTGTTCTAATTAGCTTTGCAATAGTTATTTCTATTTTAACATGAATGTTAATATTTTCAACTGGATATCATACAGAACAATGTTAAGAGTAAACACGGGCTGGTCTTTTATTTCATACGTATCTTCATTATTCTTTTACAAATATGGACATGAGTTTGGCATATTAACTTTTTGTTGTCTTTACAAAATAGAGTTACCGAGTTCATCAATGAGTTTTTGGCTTTCAAAACAGTTCTACATAGTTATATAGAATTATTATTCTGCTTTACCTACAAAATATCTGATTGCGATAACATCTAATTTTTAAAAATTGTTTATAATTACTAAAGCATTATTATTCACATAAATACAAAACTGCACTTTTTAAATTTTCCATTGAAATTTAAGAAAATGTCAATTCTGAAATCTGGAATTAAAAATTTCCAATTATAAATTACAATTAATTGAATTTCAGAAAATCATATCAAAACGTCGGAAATTATAATTTTAAATTTAGAAGACATCAATTGCATCTTTAATATATAAATTTTATTCGTTAAACACAAATTGTAATTCCAAAAAAAAAAAAAAAACAACAAATACCTATGTTTACATTTAAAAAATTTTTACATTTAAAAAAAATATTGATATTCAGGAGAAATAAATAGTTTTTCAGTACCGCGATTCAGTAACTTCTTTTAACGATAGTCGAATCGTTAAAAAAAGAAAATTGCAAAATTATCAATAAAATTTTTAAACGATATTCGCTATCGTTAAAGTCAGCTGTTGTTGTTATCTAAACGACAACCATTTTTGTGTTGTTTATTCAATCGATAAAAACTTAAATTTTTAGGTTGAAATGTCGTCATATATAAATAAAAATCATAAAATAGTGAAAATATTTTGCTTTTATTAAAAACTTTTTTATATAAACAAAAAAAATTAAATAGCATATTCAATTCATTATTTCATTTTCAAATAAATACACAGAAATATTAGTAAAAAAATAAAGATATTAAACATAAACATAAAATCATCCTTTCAAACACGAAGTAATTTGTTTTTTTTCTATTCTTTGTGTTTTTCGCTTATTTTGACAGAGATGCCACTCGTTTACAATTTAAAGATGTATGTATGTACTTAGTGAATCACTTAATCCTTAGTGCAAACAACAATAGCTGTCGATATATTTTGCGATTGTCGGATCGTTGAAATTTACAGAATCGGACTACAGAAAACATTAATTTAAATTCAATGAATTTTATAAAACCTCAAATGATATTTAAGAATTGCGAACATAAAAATTGTTACATTAATAAACGCAATTTGATTAGAATGTTATTTATATATAAATTTTCACAAATTTTTTGGATGAAAATTTGAAGTTTTTCAGAAAATAAAGATAACAAATTATTTTATTTAAAATGTTTGGCACATTTGGTATTTTGCGTTTGGCATCCCTAATTTGATTATTGTTATAAATCTATTCTCTATGTTTTCAAAATATGGCAATATTTTAATAAAAAAGTTGAGAGAGCTTTTTTTTTTTGTTATTATTTTGTTACTCCATCCGACCTATATGGCCGCAATTAGCACTATTTAATGCGTGTAGCCACCCTACACAACCATTACCTTTGCAATGGAGGTTAGGGCGAGCTGTTTAGTTAGCAAAAACTAAATTAAACGAGAAGTTATGTCATGTAACCGGAAACGCATGCATATAGGTATATAACCTAAATGCATGGCGATCAGCAACCACGATGACCAAAAAGCAAACACCGAAATAAATCTGAAATAATAGAAAAGACGAAAACCAACCCAAAGAATTTTCTTAAATAATTTGGTATTAAGTTTAACAAATTGTTTACTTTTTCCAATATTTTGTTTACATTTATTATCAATAGTCAAACCGAGGGTATCAAAGATTCGGCACAGCCGAATTTAACACTCTTATTTGTTTAATTCTTAACAAATCCTAAAACCGAAAACTTAAGAAACAAACTCGATTAAATAAACATTCCATTAAAAGGTGATTCTGTTCACAAGAAAATTTTCAAAATTAAAAATAAGAAATTCAAATGTCATGTAAAAACTACCGCATTTTTCTAATAACATCCATTTATTAACATTTCTAGTTCATTTCATTATAAAGCACATAGATAAATATTTCTCATCGTCTCATTTCGTATGTAGAAAAAATAAACAAACAAAAATTTCCCTTAAGCTGTGTAATTATGCAAATATTGATGTCATAGCTAACTAATTGACAATGTCAATAGCATCGATGTTTGAATGAAGGTGCTTTATATATTAAATAATACGGTTTTCATTTAAAATGAAACAGAAAAAAAGTGCCTGGGAAGTTATATAAATTTGAAACACTTATACCAGCATGAAATAAAACAATTTTTTATGAATTTAAAATTATTATTTTATTAAAAAATCAAATACACGAATACATTAAGTGCAATAAACTACAAATTGATTGGTTTTAGCAATATCCGAAAAATAACAAAACAAGTTTTTGGTAAACAAAAACTAGATCACTTGAAATATAAAACTTATAAAAAAAAAATAGTTCAATTGTTTAAAAACCAAGAAAACGTACGTGCAAAAACCAGAAAACTGGACATTTGAACCATTAAACGTAATGGACAATTGAATAGTATGCTTCTTATTGTTGTTATTGTTCAACACATAAAATAGACAAAATGTTGAGATGAAAGATTATATAGAAAAGACTTTAATTGAAATAGATATTTTTTTTTATGGTAGAAACATTTTCTTATATTTAAACTAGAGCATTGTTTGTTGTAAATGAAAACAACAACTCCTACACAATATGTCAGGAAAAATCTCTTCTGTTTTTTTTTTTCTTCTTTTATACAAGTAGTTTCATTTCTAATTGTAAATTGCTTTAAGCTATCTAATGTCTTATATCTGCCTCAGTTGTTTTTAGTTATGCTAAACCATTTAAATCTTTTGTTTTTTACTAAAATTGGAAAACCACAATAGAGCTGGCTAAAGTAATTGTCATGCATTAAAGATAGACTTACATGTAATTTAAGATTTTATATAAAGTTGTTACTAATTTTAGTACTCTGCATACAAAATGTGAAAGGTTTTTGTTTTCAAGTTATATAAATTTTTATTCAGATTACCTTAAGGTATTTGCAGATGCAACAAATTCCTTTAAAACTATTAAGAGAGAAGTAGCCAATTAGATAATTATACTGGTGCGATATTTTTTAAAAAGTAATAAAACAATAATTTTTAAAAGATTTTAAATATTCTAAATATAATTAATTTTTTGTACTACATTTGGGTCACAATTTATAAAATATTTTAATAATATTGTCAAAGTAAATATATTGGTTTTTTGAAAATAAATAAATTATATCGCACCTGTACCTCTAAGGTGAGTCAACTCAAAATTTACAAATTTTCAGTAGAGACAAAAAACGTTTTTTTTTAATATTTACTATAAAATTTAAAAATAGTTGTTTCATTGTAAAGAATTGCAAATAATAAGTATGCAACAGTAGTTGTTTTTTGGGTGTAACTCAAAATATGTCTTTTTAGTGGATTCTAGAGAAGCTACTCTTATAACACAAAGAGGGTTACAACTGTATTTTTTTTTTTTGCGAAAGACTAGAAAAATCAATGTAAGATTTTTAAAGTGGATATATATGACCACTGTGTATCGTTTTCTTCCAAAAAGTGAAAATTGAAAAATTTTGAGTTGACTCACTTTAGAGGTATAGGTACGATATGTTTCTAAATAAAAAGAAAAAAAAATATTTTTTATTCTCGTATGTAGTTCTGGTAGATCCACTATTGTGTGCATGTAATAATTTTAGACATTTTACTCAAATACAAAATTTATTTGTATTTTCTTAAAAAGTTTATTTTCTTAAAATGGAGTCTTTTCTAAACAAAATTCATTTTTCTTAAAAAAGTACATTTTCCTAAAAAAATAAACGTTTTTTAAAGAAATATATTTTCTTAGAAAGTACCTTTTCTTCAAAAATTCATTTTGAAAATTTAAAAATTTACCATTTTTAAACAAATTCCCAGTCTTAAAGAAGTAAATTTTCTTCGAAAATAAATTTTCATAAAAAAGTAAATCTTCCAAAAAAAATGGCTTTTCTTAAAATAACTTTCGTTTAAAAAGTAGTTTTTCTTAAAGCAGTGCCTTTTCCTAAAAAAAGCTTTTTCTTCAGAAAGTACTTTTTTAAAACAATCTTTTTTTATAAAGTATTTTTGCTTTAAAAGTACTTTTCTTGCAAAGTGCCTCTTCTTAAAAAGTAGAGCTTTTCTTAAAAATTTTCCTTTTATGAAAAAAATAATTTTTTTGAAAGAAGTACATTTTCTTACAAAAGTACTTTTGCTTAAAAAAGTACCTTTTCTATATTTCCTTAAAAAAGTACTATTTTATAAAAGGATAGCTTTTCTTATATAATTAAATTTTGTGGAAAAAGTATCTCTTCTTAAAAAAGTTAATTTTCCTAAAAAAAGTACCTTTTATTAAAGCAGCACCTTTTCTTAAAAATGTACAGCTTTCAAAAAAGTAAATTTTCTTAAGAAATTACTTTTTTCTAAAAAAAGTACAAGTAAAAAAGTACATACTTTTATAATAATAAGTTAATTCTCTTAAAAGAGTTAATTTTTTATAAAATTACTTTTTCTTATAAATGTACCTTTTCTAAAAAAAAAAGTAAGTACCTTTTCGAAAAAACACATTTTCTCCAAAAAGTGCTATATCTTAAAAAATCACATTTTCTACCACTATTTCTTAAAAGACTGCTTTTTGAAAAAAGTACTATTTCTTAAAAAAAAGAACTATTTTTTAAAAAAGTAATATTTTTTAAAAAGGTACTATTTCTTAAACAAGTACCTTTACTTCAGAAATACCTTTTCTTAAAAAAGTCCATTTTCTTAAAAAGGCACCTTTTCTAATAAAAAATATGTTTTCTTAAAAAAGTATATTTTTTAGAAAAAGCAAAGTTTCTTAAAAAAGTACCTTTTCTTAAAAAGCACTTTTTTCTTGAGACACTATATATTCTTTGGAAAAGAAAATTTTCTTAAAAAAAGTATATTTTTGTAAAAAGTGCCTTTTTGTAAAAAAGTACCTTTTCTTAACAAGTAATTTTTTTCGAAAAAAACAGCATTTTTTAAAAAATTTAATTTTTTTAAAATTCACCTTATCTTAAAAAGTTACGCTTTGTTAAAACAGTACCTTTCATAAAAAGTACCTTTTCTTAAAACGTACCTTTTGTTAAAAAGTACCTTTTCTTAAAAAGTACCTTTTCTTAAAAAGCACCTATTCTTAAAAGTACCTTTTCTTAAAAGTACATTTGCTTAAAAATGTAAATTTTTTTTAAAAGGTAACTTTTCCTAAAAAAGTTCCTTTTCTTAAAAAAGTACTGTTTCCTCAGAAAGTACTTTTTTAAAACAACCTTTTTTTATAAAGTATTTTTGCTTTAAAAGTACTTTTCTTACCAAGTGCCTCTTTTTAAAAAGTAGCTTTTCTTAAAAATTTTCCTTTTCTGAAAAAAAACTCTCTTTTATGAAAAAAGTACCTTTTCTTACAAAAGTACTTTTCCTTAAAAAAGTAAAGGTAGCTTAGCTTAAATAATTAAATATTCTGGAAAAAGTATCTTTTCTTAAAAAAGTTAATTTTCAGAAAAAAAAGTACCTTTTATTACAGAAGCACCTTTTCTTAAAAATTTAGTTTTCAAAAATAAATTTTCTTAAGAAATTACTTTTTTCTAAAAAAAGTGCATATTCTTATAAAAGTGAATTTTCTTAAAAGAATTAACTTTTATAAAAAAAGTACCTTTTCTAAAAAAGTTAAATTTTTTTTAAATTACTTTTTCCTAAAAAGTACCTTTTCTTAAAAAATCCATTTTTCCTAAAACAAGTACCTTTTCAAGAAAAGCATATTTTCTCCAAAAAGTACTATGTCTTAAAAAAGCACATTTTTTACTTAAAAAACTGCTTTTTTGAAAAAAGTACTATTTCTTAAAAAAGTACTATTTTTTAAAAAAAGTACTATTTCTTAAACAAGTACCTTTACTTAAAAAAGACAATTTTCTTAAAAATGCACCTTTTCTTAAAAAAGTATATTTTCTTAAAAAAAGTATCTTTTTTAGAAAAAGCGAAGTTTCTTAAAAAAGTAAATTTTCTTAAAAAGTACTTTTTCGTGAGTACCATATTTTCTTTGAAAAGGCAAATTTTTTTCATAAAGTCCCTTTTCTTAAAAAAGTACCTTTCCTTAAATAGTAATTTTTTCGAAAAAAACCATTGGCTTAAAAAAGTGCCTTTTTTAAAAAGTATATTTTTTTATTTTAAATTCACCGTCTTTTAAAAAGGTACGCTTTGTTAAAACAGTACCTTTCGTAAAAAGTACCTTTTCGTAAAAAATACCTTTTCTTAAAAAGTACTTTTTCTTAAACAGTACCTTTTCTTAAAAAGCACTCTTTCTTAAAAAGTACATTTTCTTAAAAAGTACCTTTTCTTAAAAAGTACATTTTCTTAAAAAGTACCTTTTCTTAAAAGTATCTTTGCTTAAAAAGTACGTTTTCTTAAAAGTACCTTTGCTTAAAAATGTACCTTTTTTTAAAAAAGTAATTTTGCCTAAAAAATTTCCTTTTCTTAAAAAAGTGCATATTCTTGAAAAACCATATTTTCTAAAAAAAAAACCATTTTCATAAAAAAGTACCTTTTCTTAAAAAAAAATATTTTGTTTAAAGGGCACCTTTTCTTAAAAAAGTAAATTTTTTTGAATAAGTAACTTATCTTAGAAAGCACATTTTCTTAAAAAGTATCTTTTTCAAAAAGTGTTTTTTCTTAATATGTCTATTTTCTATTAAATAGGTACCATTTTTAAAAAAAAAGAACCTTTTCTAAAAAAGTGCTTTTAAATTAAAACTTACCCTTTCTTATAAAAGTGCATTTTTCGTAAATAAGTTTTTTGTATTAAGAAAGTAGGTATTCCCAAAAACCCCTGCCTTCTCTTAAAAAATTACTTTTTCTCAACAAAGCACCTTTTCTTGAAAGTACCTTTTCTTAAAAAATAAATTTTCTTAAAAAAGTACCTTTCCTTAATAGAGCAGGTTTTCTTAAAAAAGTAAATTTTCTTAAAAAGTGCTTTTTCGTGAAAAAGTAGGTTTTAAAAAATACCTTTTCTTATTATTATAAAAGCACCTCTTCCTTAAAAAATTACCTCTTCTTAAAAAAATACTTTTTCTGTAATAAGTACATTTTGCTAAAAAAGAAGTGTTTTTTTAAAAGGTAAATTTTCATAAAAAAGTGAATTTTCTTAAAAAGTACATTTTCTTTAAAATGAACCTTTTCTCCAAAAAGTACTATTTCTTAAAAAGTGCCTTTTTAAAAAAAGAATACAATTTCTTAAACGAGTACCTTTTTCTTAAAGAAGTAACTCTTCTGAAAAAATACATTTTCTTAAAAATATACGTTTCTTAAAAAAGTACGTTTCTTAAAAAAGTACCTTTCCTAAAAAAGTAATTTTCCTTGAAAAAAAAAAACACATTTCATTAAAAAAGTAAATTTTCTTAGAAATTAATATTTTTTTTTCTTAAAAAAGCACCTTTTCTTAAGAAAGTATATTTTTCGAAAAAGTTCATTTAATTCATTTTATTAAATATCACCTTCTCTTAAAAAGGTACCGTTTGTTAAAAAAGTACGTTTTCTTAAAAATAGTAAATTTTCTTAAAAAAGTACATTTTCTTAAAAAAAGTACATTTTCTTAAAAATTTAACTTTTCTTGAAAAAAAGTTCCCTCTCTTAAAAAGTACCTTTTCTTAAAAAAGTAACTTGTCTTTAAAAAAAATTGCTTTTTCTTAAAAAAAAGTACGCTTTCTTAAAAAAGTGCCTTTTCTTAAAAAAGTATGTTTTCTAAAAAATTTAACTACTCTTGAAAAAGTTCCCTTTCTTAAAAAGTACCTTTTCTTAAAAAACTAACTTTTCTTAAAAAAATTACTTTTCTTTAAAAAAGTACACTTTCTTAAAAAAGTGCCTTTTCTTAAATAGTAAATTTTCTTTAAAAGGTACATTCCTCAAAAAATAACTTTTCGTAAAATAGTACCTTCTCTATAAATGGTGCCTTTTTTGAAAAAAGTAACTTTTCTTGAAAAAGTACCCATTTTTAAAAAGTAAATTTTCTTGAAAAAGTAACTTTTCTTTAAAAAATTACTTTTTCTTAAAATAAGTACCTTTTTTCGCGAAAACTTACCTCTCCTTCAAAAAGTATACTCTCTTAAAAAGTGCTTTTTCTTAAAAAAGTAAATTTTCTTTAAAAAGTACATTCATCAAAAAATAACTTTTCGTAAAACAGTACATTCTCTTGAAATAGTGCCTTTTTTGAAAATAGTAAATTTTCTTAAAAAAGTACCCTTTCAAAAAAGTTTCTTTTCTCAAAAAAGTGCCTTTTTTAAAAAAAATATTATTTCTTAAACAAGTACCCTTTAAAAAAAAAATACCTCTTCATAAGAAAGTAAATTATTTCAAAAAGTAACTCTTCTTAAAAATTACTTTTTCTTTAAAAAGTACCTTTTCTGAACGAGAGATCTTTTAAATTCGTTTTTTTTAAGAAAGTACCTTTTCTTAAAAATATACTTCTTTTTTAATCAAATACAGTTTCTTAAAAAATAGGTTTTCATAAAAAAAATTCCTTTTCTTAAAAAAATACGTTTTCTTAAAAAAATACCCTTTCGAAATAAGTACTATTTCTTAAAAAAGTACTATTTCTTAAAAAATAACTTTTACGTTTTTAAGAAAATGTGCTTTTTAAGAAAATGTACCTTCTTAAGAAATGGTACCTTCTTAAAAAAGTACTGTTTTTCAAAAAAAGTACGATTTCTTAAATAAAGATTTCACTCGATTTACTAAACTTATTATTCTTTGAATGAGATTTAACATTTTTTATGTAAGGTAATTTGTTTTAATTATAATTTTAATTGTTTTGTCTTATATCGAATAATACCTTCACTGACTTAGAAACCTTGTTTTTTAATTTGATATGTGTGGAAGTTGTAATCTTCAAAGTTATGATTTAGTGTTCCAACACATGTTTATTAAAAAAAAAAAAAAAAAAAAACCTTAAAACCTTGGCAAGTAATATTTTTATCGATTTTTTCGTAAAATGTTTCTCTTCGGTTAAACTTTAGTTTGTAATTAAAAACAAAATTTTTAGAAGCTGTCAAAAATTTTATTAATACTTTTTTAGGTATGTATGCAAAAGTACCATTTATGTGTTAACAAAACTTAGTCTTTAAATATGGAGGACGTGTACTTTAAAAACTCATTAAAATTTTATTTTTAAAATTTTTTAAATTTATAATTTTTATTATTTATTATTGTTTAAAAAATAATAAAATATATGTATGTTGTTTGTCTGGTTTTGTTTGCGTTTTGAAAATTGTCCAACTCAAAACCCATAATTTCTTAATGCTAAGAAAATAATTTTCTGGAAGAGTTAACAAATTTGAGAAAGAAATTTTCAAATACTAAAGCAATATTGGCTAACTTATAACACCTTTTATTACACAAAAAAAAAGCTTGTGTCTTAAATCTTTTGTTTTTGGTAAGGAAAACTGTTGGATATTTGAAAAAACACCAAACCAGTTTTTTTAATAAGATTTTATTAATCAAACAAAGGTGCTAAAGAAAGCTTTCAAATGCCTTAAGGTTTGTTTTAATAGATATTTCAACTACTGGCTTTAAAAGTATATACCAAAGTCAAGCAAAAAGTGAAATGTCTGTGTAAGTTTATTAAATTTAAACCATATAACATACTCAAACCTTATTTTTTATTAGAAAACCAAAACAAAATACATAAATATAAAAAAAATCTAATGCTAAATAGGCGCTAAATAGTTCAGCATAATGATAAAATAGAAGAAATAAAAGAAATTTAAAAAAACACACAGCTGGGTTAAGAAACACAAGATTAGAGTTGTTAAAAGAAAAAAAAAATACTAAGATTTTTTACAAAGAAACTATTATACAATGTTTGTTTTCGGTAAGAAAAAAATCAAAAAGAAAAAACACATAAAGTAAGAAACTTCAAATAATATAACGAACATGACCTGAAACATAAACGAAACAACAATTAAGACAGAGGTTGGTCTTAAGCTTTAAACCCAAAATCAATCTGTACAATATGAACAACACTCGAAAAAATCGCCACATAAAAAAAACTTTAATGCTGGAACAAACAAAAAATCATAAAAAAAAGTGGAAAGGAAATTAGTAAAACAAAGAAAAGTAACTGGTATAAAACATAAAATAAAATCCAACAAACAATAATATTAAGACTTGGTAGAAGTCTGGCTTTAAAACTCTGTGCTGTTGTTAAACATAAACTTTTTGATTTTCAGCTGCAAGCCCGTTTCAAAGTTATAACAAACGAACTGTTCATAATACTTAGTTCGTCTACTCTGTTCGTTTCATTTATTTATTTTTAATTTTTTCTAAACTACAAAATGTTTCTTGTGGCCAGAGACAGCTTTCAAAGCAACACACGATTTCCAGTTGCCTGCAGTTAAAAAAGAAACCAGTTTTTGTTTGTAGCTGGTATAAGAAAAGTTGAGGCCACCAAAGCAGACTCTTTTTAAAGAAAAAAATTTCTACATTATTTGTATCTTGGATTTGTCATACTCTTGAGTTTCTTTAGAAATATGTTAACGAACATATACAGGTAACCAACTGTACGTGTGTAGGTTAAACAAATATGGCCGCTTTTTTGTACAAACTCGTTTGAATTTCAGCTTGGCTTGAGTTATGTTAAGCCTTTAGTTGGATTGCACTATACAGTCTTTAACTGACTTTTTGAAATCCACGTTATTGTCCACAATTCACAATAGTACTAATTCCACAAAAATTCTATCATCTACAAAAACCAACGTCCACAGTAACCACAATATACTCAATACAAAAGACTTGAAATCCAAAATACACTAAATCCAAAATACACTAAATCCACAAAATTTCTTGTTTATATTTATATTTACAAAGCATGTTTTTTATTGCTTTAATCATTTTTTTAATATATATTTTTTTTTATTTATTTTCCCTTTCCAGGTTTTATGGCATTTGGATGCCTTTCGTCGTTCATTTCGTTCCTTAAATCAACATGTCTGCAGTGGCCAAGATTGCATTTTCTGTGCTTTAAAGGTAAGTGTGGTATTTATGGATCTTATAATGTGTTCCAAACGATCTTGTTGTTATCTATATTGAACTTCTAAAACTATGCTATAAATTTTTAGCAAGTCGCTTATATTTTGTTATAGTGACACTTCTGTAGCATGCTTTTCAGCGGGCTTTCAATAAAGCCATATTAGATTCCAACATGTTCGTAGATATAAATATTATTTTTTTCATTTTAAAATATTTTATTAAATGCATTGTCAAAGTATCTATATTTGCAAATAATTATAAGATAAATTGGTTGGTGTCTAAACTACCAAAAACAGAAGGTAATCATTCACAGATCTACGATTTTTTAGGCTATAGAAATTGCTAAGATAAAAGTTAAAATAATAATAATAATACATATATGAACCTTGACTAAAATTGTTAAGAACCACGAAGTTAGCAATAAAAATTTAGTACCAAAAGGGAGATAAAACAAAACCATATGGTAAACCAGCAGCGATATTTCTATCAGATAAGTCTGTGGTTTTCTGGCAGTGTTGCCATTTTAGAATTTTAGTTGCTAGATTTAGCAACTTTTTTTGTCGTTTAGCATCCAAAATTTATGAAAGGATGCTAGATGCTAACTTAGCATCTTTTATTAACAAAAAGTTGCTTTTAGAATTTTTTTTTTGATTTTTTTCATTATTTTTGAATATACAATTTTAGTTTTAATGGTAATGATATGTTTTATTTTCTCAAAGTGTAATACGATAATTTTGCTCTGCTTCCAACAAATCTAACAAAACAATTTGTAATAGAAGAATGTAAACACCAACAACAGTTTTTAATGAATTAAAAAGTCGATTGCCAAAAAATATTATTGTATTACAAAAATGACAAAATTTTCAATACAAACCACATTAAACCGGGTAAAAGAACCGATAACCAATATATTAGAAGATTTAAATTTATATCATCTGAAAGAGAAAAATTCAAATCCAATGGAGTTATATCACAGAACAATATTGGGATACAACACTGAATACAACCTCTTTATGGATTGAAGTGAACAAAAATTATATTGGCGAAAATCCATTTAAAGAGTTATCAACATTTGTATTGTCTTTATTAGATTTGCCTTTCTCAAAAGCCGAAGTTGAACGTTTGTTTAGTTTAATGGCTTTAGTTAAGAGCAAACTTGAACAGAATAAAATCCGTGTTTTTATGTTCTGTAATACGTATAAAAGAAGGTGTGAAATTGAAAAATTGGTGCTGTTACACTTACAATATACCGAGCGATAAAAGTCGATCGTCAGAAAGATATCAGAGCCAAGAAGAACTTGAAGATGAAAACGTCACAGAAATATTAGATACCATAAACCAATTATTGTAACTAGCAGATTCCAGCCCTCGAAATTCGAGCGCAAATTCTAGGAAATTTTATTTTTTCATCCTAAAAGTATGCTAATCAATTATAGCCAATCCACAAATCAACACAAAAAACAAATTCATTTTTATTACAAAACCCATTAACAAATTTATTGAACACACACATAGCATTGTATAATTTTATGTATGTGTTAGTAGCAACTTTTAATGCAATTTACTCAAAATAAAGAAAAAAATTTTAAAATCTGTAAAACTGCAAAACGGCTAAAAAGAAATACCTTTCTAATAATATACGTTTGGTCAAAATCGGGATAAAACGGTAGAACAAAACATCAGTCACAAGAAATCGCGTAGCCTATTAATATTATAGATATAGTCGTATCTTTTGATAATGTAAATTCTGTTATATTTGAAATTAAAAAAAACCCCTCAAAAATTAAAAATATATAATTTAAAATTAAAAACTCAATTTGATGTTTAAAAAAAATTACAGATGAAATCCAAAATAATATTAATTAAAATTTAAAAAATATAAATCGAAACTCATGTTTTATATTAATTTTTCGATTTAAAAACCAAAGAATTTATTAATAAGTATTTAGTTTTTCAATATAAAGGTAATGAAATTTGAAAAAAAAAAATTGCATCTTTTTTTTGGACTCCAGTACGTTTTAGCATCTTTTTTTTTTTTTGCAATTTAGCATCTTTACAATTTCAAATTATGGCAACACTGTTTTCTGGTATAACCGCGTATGTACATTTTTGTCAGTTTTGAGTTAACGATGCCACATATATTAATTTTTAACGCTCTTTACATGTGTTTAATTTTTTTTTTTTAAATATTGACCGTTTCTGCATTTTTTCTTTAAATAACGACGTAACTTAAATGTTTATTAAATTAATTTGCAGCACTAACGACGTATGTCAACCTACGTTTGATCACTGACAAATTATTTTCTCAGAAAAAGACACATAACGACATACGTTGTTTTTAATGAAAAAAGAAAAATGCAGAATAGTTTTGGATTAGTTTTCAGTTTATAACCACTTATAAAAACTTGCGTGTTTGTTTCTGTTATTTCATGTCACTATTATTCTTGATACGTTGTTATATTCTCATCCTAACTCCCCTTAACTTTTTGTTGACGAACAAAAAAATCCATTTTTCAAGCAACAATAACTTATGTCTACATGGGTGGTTGCATTGGTAGTTTTCTTTTTCAAAGAAAACGACGTTTGTCGACATAAGTATCTGCACACACTTTAAGTGTTATTTTCACATTGTTTTTTCGTCCTTCTCTAGGATCTTTTCCTCTGAAGATTTTTGACTCAAAATTTTATATAAAGTACTTATTGCCCATATCTACAGGACTGTTAAATAAAAAGCTCTAAAATCTTTATATCGAGCCCATAATTTCAAATATAACGTTTTTTGGCTCCCCTGAACATTTTGATTTTATGACATACGCGGTCATTGTAGAAAACCACAGAAATGTCAATTCTGTACACTGACAACGAAATCCCTGTCAGATAGGAAGCTGTATGTCTGTTTACATATATATTTGCATGACAGCCATTTTTTATTTTTTTGGAATTTCAAGACGTGCGGGTCAGATTATTGTGACACTGGATCTAAAACTTCAGTGCGCAAAATTTGAGCCAAATCGGACAATGCTTTCTGGAGACGCGCATTTAGTTCAAAGTTCAAATATGAATTTATATAAAAAAATTATCAAAAAAATAATTTTTCACAAAAATTTTGATATTCATAATTGCGTTTCAATTAAATTAAATGATAAACCATAATCTAAAGTAATTTATCTTTATAATAAAATAACAAAATCCATTATCGGTAGAAAACAGCCAAGTTATATCAAGTTCGATTTTTGTTTGTCACGATCTATGGTTTTGGCGATTTTCGGTTTTGGCGATTTTCGGTTTTGGCGATTTTCGCTTTTGGTGATTTTTGGTTTTGCCGATTTTTGATTTTCGAATTTAACGATTCCGCCCATATTTTCCATAACTACTCACACTGGTAATTAATGTACTCGTCAAAAGTTTCAGTACTGTCGTTTGCATAGTACTTCATATTTTTTGTATACTTAAGAGATGCCACGCCAGCTAATCCTGTCCCGCCCATTTTTTTTTTTTGGCTGCTCTCATTATTATCTGATGGACTCGTACAAAGTGTGACCGTTTTCCATTTTGTAGTACTCCAGTTATGTGATATTATATATTTGCTCTGTATGGGAGGTTCCACGCCCGCTCCGATCATGCCCATTTTTTCTTCGACTAATCACATGAATAACTTTTCTATACTATTATAGAAACCAATATATATGACATTTATTATACTTTGTATGGTCCGATTGTGCCCGTTTTTTTCCAACTACTCACATTAATAATAAACGACCTCAGACAAAGTTGCAAGGATGTCTATCTCATAGTGCTCGAGATAATTGTTATTTAATAATTACATTGTATGGGAGGTGCCACGCCCACATATCCGATTATGCGCATTTTCGGCATGGGTACTAATATCAATATTAGGTGATATCCTATAGTACTCCCTGTCATAGTACTCAATATACTTATATGACATTAAAAATTCACTTTGTATGGGTGGTGCCACGTCCACTAAAAATATCTAACAAATTATAGACTATAGCTCCTTCGAGATACACAGTAAGACCCTGTAAAGATTTCAGGAGGATCAGTCCAATGGTTTGGCCTCCTTTAAATTACAAACATACTTTCTCTTTTATATACAAAAGATAGATATGTAAGAAATTGTTATTTATTTATTTTATTGTTTATTTATCGCACCTGTACCTCTAAAGTGAGTCAACTCAAAATTTTTCAATTTTCACTTTTTGGAAGAAAGCGATACACAGTGGTCATACCTATCCACTGTAAAAATCTTACATCGGGTTTTCTAGTCTTTCGTAAAAAAAAATACAGTTGTAACCCTCTTTGTATTATATGAGTAGCTTCTTTAGAATCCACTAAACAGACATATTTTGAGCTGCACCCAAAAAACTTGTTATTTTTGATGATCACTGAAAAAATCGCAAAAACAACTACTGTTGTATACTTATTATTCGCAATTCTTTACAATGAAACAACTGTTTTTAAATTTTATAGTAAATATTAAAAAAAAACCGTTTTTGCCTCTACTGAAAAATTGTAAATTTTGAGTTGACTCACTTTAGAGGTACAGGTGCGATATGTCTATTCAGTACAGAATTTATATGGATTTTTTTGAAATTTTATAAAATTTCTCACAATGATAATAAAAAATTTGCTCCCACACAAATTTCCATATTTTTAATTTTTTTACAGAACTTAGTACGAATTTTCCTTTTAACGCTATTTAAAACACTTGTAATAACCCTTAAAATCTAGTTAGCACTTCATATATTCAGTAATTAAATGAAAATGAAAACGAAAATGATATCATCATTATCCCTTCAAATGAAATTGCACAAAAAAATAAATAAATAAACATTAATCATGTTAAATTATAACTTTGAAATAAATAATAACCCTATAATTTTTGTGTTGTGGCTTATTACGCAAATGGCTTTATGAAAAATGTTAAGTACTCACTGAGCATTACAGATAAAACAGTGAATTTCAATTTTCCCACAAACAAGACTAAAAATTCGGGATATCCTTTTCGTACGAAAAACACCTACATACTACAGTTAAATTTATGTTAATTCTTAGGAAAACTACCTATTCGCCTACAATTAAATGTACTTACACGCTATGAGAGAATTGGTAATTTCGTATTTCAATAATTAATATAATTCGTAGAAATTTCGACAGGAACTAAGCATTAAGGGTAACGGTATTTACATGGTTTGAAAGTAATTGCAGGATGTATGAATTTGGGAAAAATCCAGTGTTCATTTATTTTTGTTTTTATTAACGGCGAGGTGACAATGGGATAAACCAACCAACCAATAGATATTTACAAAAAAGTTTGTTGCTTTAATCTTTTGTTAGTTGGCATGTATTCGTGTTGTTGTTGACTGAAAACCAGTTTGATATTTTGAAAGGTTAAATCAACTTAATCAATTTAAATACGTTTTCTTTTTTGAAATAACAAAAATGAAGATGATCATTTTAGAGAAACAACCCTAAGGTAAAATTTAACAATTATAAAACGTGACTTGAAATGATTGTAACAAATAAACTAAAGAATTTAATAAAGCTTGACTAGGATTTAGTTAAAAATTTGCAATTAAAAAATATATAAATATAATTGCAATATATAAATAAATGTTTTTGTAAAATATAATTTACTGAAAATTAACAAAAAATAAATAAATGTAATAAAAATGGCAACATTTTATATAATTTTCCCACACAATTATAATTTGTTTATTGCACCTTTCCATAGATTTCTATTAAAAAACAAAAGACTTAAGCAACAAACATCTTTGACACACATGTCTTTTATTGATTTATTAAATGAGAAACAAAAACCCCTGAAACCTTTAAAGCAGAAAGAGAAAATACACACAATTTTTTTCTTTCCAACCCAAGTATTTATATCAAAAATCCCTAAACTAAATGGTGTGGGAAATCTTGGCCATTGATAACAACAATTAGAAATCATATAAAAAAACACGCACATGTTTTTTTTCTCAAATCATAAACATAAATAACAACAAGTCTAAATGCATTTCAATCATTTAACTAGCCAAAAGTAGATTTTACACGCTCACCTGAAGTACTTAACATACACACACAAACACAAAATGTACCTGAGCATGTGTTTTAGTGAAGTTGTAAGGAAAAACTAAACATATTAAAAATCACGCACTTTTTTCTGGTACTGAAACAAACTCAGTTTTCATATTTTAATTACACACAATTGTTGCTGTAATAAAAAGTAAGTTGTTTGTTTATGAAAGATTTTTAGTCTTCTGTGTAAAATTTTGCTATTTATGGTGGAAGGCAATTTTAATTGTGTGAAAAAATAAAAGTGGGAAAACGAAATTGAAATATTTTATATTAGGGCAGAATCCAGATACACTTAAATTTATAAATCTGATAATGAAATGAAAAACTCAAAGAAATCTTATTGATTTTTAACAAAAAGGAGATTTTATCAAATAAAATTAACAAAAATTACCTCAGAATTCAATTTAATTTTAGCAACAACTACGATTGTAGCCAAATTTTTATCTAATACCACTGGTTAAAATTTATTTACATAATTTGCTGCAACTTTTTACGACTGTAAACAACTGTTTTGTGTTATAACTTTTTAAAAATAATCTAAGTCAATGCTAAATATCTCTAGGAAGCTCTGAAAGTATTGCTCTAGTCAGTTACAGAAAGATGAAAATACTTATCTGGGAAGAGATAATTTTGAAAGAAAATTACCTTTTTTAAGAGGAGGTACTTTTCTAAGAAAAGGTATTTAAAAAATTAATTTAAAAAAGGGACTTTTTTTTACATAATGTACTGTTTTAAAAAAGGAATTTTTTTAATTTATTAATTGAAAGGCATATTTTGAAGAAAATTTACTTAAAAAAAAATAATTTCCTTATATATGATTATTACTTAAAAACTTATTTTTTTTTAAAGTTACTTTTAGGAAAATGTACTTTTTAAGAAAAAGTAGAGAAAATTATCTATTTTTAAGGAAATTAACTTTTTTTTATAAATGTATGTTACTTTTTAAGAATAGGTACTTTTTAAAGAAAATTCATTTTTTAGAAAATGGTACTTTTTAAGAAAAGGTACTTTTTTATGGCAAGTATTTTTTTTTAAATAAGGCACTTTTAAAGAAAATAAGAAATGGAGCTTTTTTAGGAAAAGTTATTTATTAAGAAAAGATACTTTTTTTTTTTGAAAATTTACTTGTTTTACGAAAACGTATTTTCTTTTTTGGTAAAAATTACTTTTCAAATAAAAGAAGTGCTATTTTTTGATGGAGGTACTTTTAATGAACAGTTACTTATTTATAAAGGTATTTTTTTTATAAACAGTTACTTCTTAAAGAAAATATAATTTTCAAAAAAGACACTTTTTAAGAAGAGGTACGTTTTAAGAAACATACCTTATGAACAAACAACTTTTTAACAAATTACTTTTTAAACAAAGGGTACTTTTTTTTTTACACAAATAGAACTTGTTTAAAAAAAAGTACTTATTTAAGATAAGTTCAGTTGTTTAAAAAGGTAATTTTTACAGAAATTGTACTTATTAAGGGAGACCCTGTACTCTTTAAAGGAACGACGGGACCATATAAGGGAATGGTACTTTTTAAGAAAATGTACGTTTTTAGGAAAAATTACTTCTTTTTATAGAAAGGTGCTTTTTAAGAAAAAATACTTTTTTTTAAAGAAAATAAACTTTTTTTAAAGCAGGTACTATTTTAACAAATTTATTTTTAAAAAACGTACTTTTTTATAATAAAAAAAAGAAAGGGAAAAAGGTTTTTTAAAAAAGACACTTTTTTAAAACAGATACTATTTTAAAAAATTTGTTTTAAAAAACATACTTCTTTCTATAAAAAAGATACTTTTTATGGAAAGGTATATTTTAAGAAGATATACTTCTTTAAAAAGAAATACTTTTTTAAGGAAAGAAACTTTGCTTAAAACTGGTACTATTTATCATATTTTGTTTTGTTTTGAAAAATATACTTTTTTGTAAAAGGTCTTTTTTAAGGAAAAGTACTTTTTATAAAAAAAAAAATACTTTTTAAAGAAAAAACTTTTTTTAAAAACGTAACTTTTAAAAAAATATTTTTATAAAACGTACCTTTTAAGAAAATGTACTTTTTTCAGAAAGTGAAGTTTTTTAAGAATATGAACTTTTTTAAAATCAAGTACTATTTTAAATAAAGTACTTTTTAAAAACGTCATATAAACAAAATATTTTTTTTAATTACTTACTAAAAGAGGACGTTTTCAGAAAAAGTACCTTTTAAAACCAGAGTTATTTTATTTTAAAGAAAATTTCCTTTTTTAATGGGCTTTTTTAAAAACAATACCCCGTGTTAAAACAAAGTACATTTTAAAAACTTTCTGTTTTAAGAAAATTATCTTTTTTAAGTAAAGGTATTTCTTACGAAAATGTATTTTTTTAAAACAGTACTTTTAAATAAGTTATTTTTTTGAAAATTTGCATTAAAAAAAGGTATTTTTAATTAAAGGTACTTTTTTAATAAAAGGTACTTTTTAAGAAAATCCATTCTTTTAAGAAATTGTACTTTTTAAGAATAGCTATTTTTAAAGAAAATAAAATTTTTAGGGAAAAGTGCTTTTTAAGAAAAGTATTTTTTTAACCAGAACTATTTTATTATAAAAAATGTACTTAATTAAGAAAAGGTTATTAAGGTATTTTTTAACAAAATGTATTTTTTCAAAACAAATTAATTTTTAAGGAAAATTTACTTTTTTGAGAAAATATTCTTTTTTATGGAAATGTGCTTTTAAAAGAAAAGTAACTCTTGATGAAAAGTGTTCATTAAGAAAAAGTTACTTTTTTAATTAAAGATACTTTTTTAGAAAAGGTACTTTTTTTAAAACAGATAGTATTTTAAAAAAAGTGTCTCTTAAATAATTTTCTTTTTTAAAAAAGGCACTTTTTTAAAACAAGGTACTTTTTAAGAAAATGTACTTTTTAAAGGAAATTTAACTTTTCAGAAATTGTACTTTTTTAAAGAAAATTTGCTTTTTTATGAAAAGGTACTTTTTTATGAAAATGTACTTTTTTAAGAAAATATACCTAAAAACACATTTTTCTATATCAGTGTAATTTTTAATTAATGGTAAGAAAGGGCACTACATTAACCCATTTGGATCCAAATATAAACTAGAAGAAAAATTTTGAAAATAACTTTATTTCAGTAACTATTAGAAGCTAATTAAACATTTTACAGTAAAAAATAAAAAAAAAAATAAATCGTTCTAGAAAAAAAAATGGCTGTCCTCAAATGGAGCCAATGGGCTTATGTGTGAAAGTTTTCAAAACATCCTTTTTCGATGCAGTGTTTTGATGCATTTTTTACATTGCCAACGGGCTTTACTGTGGCATACGGCGCATCGCAGTTGGCTTGTCAGCTTTTGAGGGAAGTGCCCAACATTATCTAGATTCATACCTGACACCCCTGATGAAGGCTTGCGCCGCCTATCATCAGCTTTTTCACTGTCTAAACATCTCAAGTAATTTCTGGCTATACTTCGGCGAAACTGGAGCTGGTCCATATTATCTCCGGCAGTCAACAGATGAAGACGCCAAGCATTAGCCACAGACAAATCTAGCATATATGTAAATATAACACACCACCATTTTTTGCCTCGTACAGCTGATCTGTATACTGCAACTGATTGGTCAGCTTAATCGACACCTCCCATGCCTTTGTTGAAGTTTTGGAAGACAAAAGGGATGTTCACGTCTACCTTTCGTTTTTCTGAAGTGCTCTATCTTTTCACCTGGGATAAACAAAATCGTAATTTGTACCCATGGTACATACGCTATTGTCATGCCATCGCACGAACAAAATTTGATTGGCTGTATCAAACCGGTAGCCAAATTCTGCACGATCTTTCTTTTTCATATTCTTGATAGACTCAAGTGGGCATTTCTTCGTTCTGTTTTCCCTCACGGTACCGGTAGCACGATAACCAGCTTCACGTAAATCTCGCAGCAATGCATGATTGGTGAAAAAGTTGTCGAAATATATGATATGCTCATGTGGTGCAACACTTCCATTATTCAACAAGTTCTTGACCACTTTCAATCCTAACGGCTCATCACTTGTTTCTCCTGCTGATTTCCCACAATATAGGTCGAAAGCATAACAATAACCATCTGCACTTGCAATCATCCAATTTTTGTATCCAAACCGTACAGGCTTGCCTCTTATCAATTGCTTTGCTGAATGACGTCCAAAATATTTTATCATTGATTCGTCTATTGAGAGATTTTCGTGAAATACGCCCCACCGCTGGAACTTTTTGATTAGCAAATCAGCAAGAGGTCGTATTTTAAACATCTTATCGAGGGATCCGGAAGCAGCCTCATTGTCGCAGAAATCCAAAAATTTTTTTATTTCCATAAATCTGTTTCTAGACATTGCTTTTGAAATAACTGCAATACTGCAGTCTTCATCTAGACTCCAGTATAATCGCTCTCGTGGAAGTGAATGATATCCACTCAAGATTAGAATACAAAAAAATATTTTGAGCTCATTCACACTGATTTGGAAGTTATGATTATTGTATTGTGAAGCATACAACTTTGTGTTCAGGATGATCATGTCAAAAACTTCTTATCAAAAAGTTTCTCAGAAATGTTGACTGGTGTTTGACCTGTGAGCTCATTTTCAATATTTTCTTTTCGCTTTTGTACGTTGTTTTCCCCCGAGGAGTTGTTTGTGTAGGAACCGTCACATTTACGCCAACGTGGTTCCTTCGTGTCCAATTTGCAGTATCTTTGTAAGGGTTCATCATCACTGCTATCCCATTCATTATTGTTTCTTATCTCAATCACTTCAACTCTCCCTGGGATGTCACGCGGAAAACCGGTTTCCTGGATGTTAACTTCATCACCTTCTTCTTCATCCGTGAGAATACTCGGGTTGGGAGGAATCGTCACTAAGTCATAACTAGCATCATAATCACCATCTTCGTTAAAAATGCTGTCAATATCTTCCTCAAGGCCTCGATAATTATTTAAGAAGTTGAACGATCGTTTCGCCATTGTTAAGAAATCAGTAATATTACCAATATGTATGAAAACCTTATGACAACTAATTATTTTTCAACTTCGAAAACTACCTTGTTATATATTCAAATCAAAGGGGATTCCCCTAACTGAAGATAACTTGCTATAATGCATATGAAATATATATAGTTGCTGTTATTTACTTATAGATGTTGCAATATATATAGAAGCTGTGTGGCTGAAACACACTGCAAAAAGTAAAGAAAAAATATTAGCTATCTGCCCATTGGACCCATTCGGGGACACCATACTAAAATATGTCCCCTTTCGGTCAAACATTGTCATATACTTTCTATTTCAGGATAATTTAAAAAAAAATACTGTATGTAAATAAACCAGGCTGAAAATGTATAACAGTACCCACGGAAATATAAAAAATAATTACATAGCTTTGGTCCATAACCTAGGTCACCAAATAAATAAATTCAACGAACAATTTTAATCACTTTAAGCATTGAATCATAAAAGCTAATATTTTATTTTGAAGTCACACTCTTTCCCAATGCAAATTCGTTTATAAAAAGAATACATCGTGCACAAACTAAATTATATGGGCATATGAACAACCGTCCTCATATGAGTACGCCGGGTCCAAATGGGTTAAGAAAATGTATTTTTTTAAGAAAAGGACTTTTTTAAGGAAAGGTACTATATTAAGAAAATTTAATTTTTTAAGAAAAGTTAGTTTTTGAGATAAGGTACTTTATTCGGTACTTTTTTAGAATGCGGTACTTTTTACAAAAAAGGTGATTTTTAAGAACTGTTACTTTCTAGAAAAGTTACTTTCTTAGAATAGGTTACTAGTGAGCTTTTTCAATATTTTCAGTTAACAATAACTTCGGATCGCGACATTTCTTGTTAAAAACGTTAGAATTCCTCATTATATTCTTCACAGAAATTCATATACTATATTATATATACATACATATTTTTTCAGCTGCAGGACTTTTATATGAACAAACTCAAACCCTTTTAGGAGAATTGTTGTTTTTCAAGCACTATCAAATCCTAGTGGGACAAATATTGTAGGCTTGTATAAATTTTTCATTCATAATTTGAGAGTTTTTTTCTATAGCAACCCCTATAATTTTGTCTAGATTTTGACCTTCGAACTAATAATGATTTCATTAAAGTTTATCAAATTCAAAGCCCACGATGGTGTCATAGTTTTTATTTTAAGAAGACTTGAAATTGAGTTCAAAATTTCACTAAATTATACTATTTTAAGTTAAATAGTACTACTCCATTACTTAGGGTTAACTTTAAAACAGGTCCTTATGTAAAACTAAAATATGATTTAAGATCACTGGATCTTTAATAAAATTATATCAAGTCCTGACCACAATTGAACATTGCTCCGGTCTGTTTTTGATTATAACTCGTTATTTGATTGAGTTTCGTTACAGACTTACCACAAAGAAAATTATAGTCATAGTCGGTCTAGACCTACCACATTTGAGTATAGGTTTTGATAGTACTATATCAACGCTACAAAAAGGCGTAACAGAATTTTTTGGCAATATTTTGTTGTTGTTTATTTTTTGTTTTTTGAACTGTAATTTTATTACTTTTTTCACTTTTTGTGGAGTATTTTTTTCAGCAGTTCGTCAATTCCGACCAGGGTCCGAATCACCGCATTCGATATCGAGTAAAATCGATCGAAATTTCATATCTTGGTTTATTATTTAAAAAAACGGACAAACATCAGAACATAATTAGGAGCCGTAATTCGTTAACTGTGACATAGTAAAATTATTTTTAGTATTTTATTTTGGAAAATAAAAAAATAATTTCGATCGAAAAATTTCAATAACGAATGCGGTGATTTGGCACCACGTGTGGTACTTCATGATTTCGATGTAGTTCCAAAATGGGTCAAATGAAATATATACCGGCATTAAGTCATTAATAAACTTAAAATTAAGCACAAACCTTTGAGTGAGATTGAAGCTGCTTAATATGGAAATTATATTTTACGGATTAGGATTAGTTACTTAAAAGTATATGAAAATTTAAGTCCAACTCAGAAGTGATTTTCCAAAATAGACTTGGTCTGAACATGTGCCGAGTTTCATCGGCTCTGAGCCGTTTAAGTACGCAATTTTAATATCTGCGACAGGCGCGCGGATGGGTTGACGTTGACAGCTCTAAACTGAATCTGAAAGAAAAAAACTTAAAATTATGAAATATAAACCTGAAATGAAAAAATATTATAAATAGTCATTATTAAATTTGGCAGATTAAATAAAAAAAAGAAAATAACTTATAGAGCACACAGCTTTTCACTTACAGTGTGTAAAATTGCTAGGCAGATCTTTCTTTTGAACTTTTCTCGAATCTTCATCTCAAGCAGCAAAATAAAATTACAATTTATATAAGAGTATGTATAAATAAAACTCATAATGACTTCAATCATTATACTATTAAACTTCAAACATTGACTGCATTATCATCAAACTACGCTGCGTTCGAATTCAAGCAACATGATCATGATCTCTACAACAGCAACATGATGCCTGGAAGTTTTGATGAAGCATAAAAAAAAGCCGAACACGAACATAAGAAACCAGCAAAACAACTACAACTACTACTCCAACGGACTGGCGAGACTGTACTTTTTTTTTTTAGATAAAACTTAAATGCGGACCAAGTTTGTAAGTGAAACAATGACGACACGAATACAAAAACCAAAGCAAAGAACCTAAAAAAACAAACACTTGAGGGAAAAGACAATCAACAAACAAAACACAAGGCAAATAAACACACACAGTATGGCAAACAGAGAGAACTTGCTTATGAAAATACTAAATAAAGAGTTAAAAGTTTTTTTTTTTTGTTGTTTATTTTGCTTTTTAAAATAATAAATGAAGATTGTTTGAAAAAAGCAGTGTAATAGAAGAAGAAAATACGTTACGATGTTGGTGTATAGATTTTATGGTATACTTCTTGTTAGTTAAGTACAAAATTTTCCGGTAACAATGAAAATGGAAATGAAAATTGTCTTATATAGTAAAAGCCATGTTTGGTTAAATTTCCATGACCATTTCTTGCGCCTTAACACTTTTAACTCGCGCTATAGATATTCAAGTGACGATGGTTCTTTCTCCTCAACCCACGTTAAGTTTATAGTGATGATTCTGATGATGACGATGATGATGATGATCAGCAACAACATTTTTTTTTTCAATAAAAAATAAAAGACGAAGAAATTTAGTTTAGTTTCTTTGTTTGATTGAAATTTGAATAAAGAGGGTGCGTGTTAAATTGTGTTTACACAATCTCTTAGTTTTAATTTTATTTTATGATTAAATTTTGTTGCTGTTGTAGAAAATGTTTTTGAAAACGTAGCAATTTTAATAAATTTTAATGAAATATTAACAACATCTAAAATAGGTTTTATACCCCATACCACTATGTAGCCAGGGTATAATGACTTTGTGCTACCAAACTACCAAATATATTTGACCTAGACCCATCTGGTATTACTAGCATAGCCCAGCACTCGAAATTCGGATGAAAATTCTATTTTTTTATTCAATTTTAAAATTTATGAATAATTAAATGGGTCTAAAGGTTTGCTAATCAATTAAAGCAATTCACAATTCAACACAGGGTGTGTCATATTCAATTTAAATCAGTCTCATTAACAGGGTGTAACGAATTATTAGAAATATTTTATTTTATTTAATTTAATATATTTTTTAGACATATGAACTATAACTATGCCAATTTTCACACTCCTCCGTGCCCTCATATTGCTTAAAAAGGGAACTAAAAATTTACCTTCACGTATTAATATAAAGATAATCAGAATCACTTTCTGAGTCGATTTAGCGATGTCCGCCCGTCCGTCTGTTCGTTTGTGTGTCCATGTAAACATTGTCATAAAACTACAGGTCACAAATATAAATCTTATATATTAAAAGAATTTATGAATAAACTTTGCATTCAAGATTTTTTTCAATATTTTTCTACTCTCAAACCTCTATAACTAAAGTTATAATTAACGTAGACTGTTGACATAGGTCTAAGAACACTCATTGGATAAAGCTCCTTCTTTTGAGCTATTAACTGCTTAAATTCGTTGGGTTTGAGGAAAGTTATGCGTGGAGAATCAACTTTACTTTTACTGTACGTTAACTTCTCTTGGCATATTTTGGCATTACTGTACGTTAACTTCTCTTGGCAAATTCGTTGGTTTTGAGGAAAGTTATGCGTGGACAATCAACTTTACTTTTACTGTACGTTAACTTCTCTTCGAATATTTTGGCATTACTGTACGTTAACTTCTCTTGGCAAATTTTGGTATTATATTATAAAAATTAATATAATATAATATAATGCTGCGCAGCAGCAGGGGTCCTCTAGTATATTTTAATGAAATTTGATACATAAGCTTCTATCGGGCAGCAGACAAACGCTATCGAAATTGGTCAAAATCGGTTTATGTTCAGACCTAGTCCCCATACAAATGACCTCTATGAGATCTACTTATAATGCCATAATATCTAAATTATAATATAGATCTTGCTCAAATTGTGTTCGTATATGTTTCTTACATCCATTTATCAGTATTCCAAAAATAAACCCTGTAGGACAATTCTTAGTCATATCCCCCATATGAGGCTGATTCCCGATCTTCACGATTTTTCTAAAATTTTGTTTGTATATGTTTTTGCAAAAACTAAGTGACCTCACTAAATATGGTCGGGATCGGACTATTTTTCGACCTAGTCCCCATATCAACATAGCATCCAATAAGAACTTTTTCGTATCCGAAGGCAAAAAAAAAATAAATAACATGCCACTCAAATTTGATTTATTTTTATTTTCTATATCCAATTATCTGGACCTAAGAGATGGGGTCTCTAAACGCATGGCATATAGTATCATATATTCGGTCTACACAGACTTAAATTTTCTTACTTGTTTTTCTTAATGAGCAATGAAATGTCTTTATACGCTATACCACTATGTGGTTTGGGTATAATGACTTTGTGCTACTGTTTGTAACTATCAAAAATATTTGACCTAGACCAGTGGTGGCCATCGAGAGAATTGAGTTAGAATTAGTGTTTATGAGCATGTGGATTTCGATCAGAATCCATGGACGTAACACAATGCCGATATTAAATGGGTTTGTGTAGATTTTGTATGAATGTTTATATGAATGACTAAAAGGTAAAATAGTTGAGTTCACGAAGAATATGGTAAAATTTTAAATATATTTTGTTGTTTTAAAATTTTAAATCTTACATTCTGAAAATGTAAAACAAAATTTGAAGAACATTTAATCTCTTTTATCCATAAGTTTGAAGTTTATTAAATCAAATAAGTAATAATAAGTAATTCATTTCTTAAAAAAAGAAAAAAAAAAAAAAACAAAAAATAGCAAAACTTAAAAAGATAAGAAATTTCAAAGGTTAATAAGTGGTATGTTACCAAAAACTAAAAAATTACCAGCCTGCAGTAACTGGATATTATTTTAAATTAAAAAAAAAAAAATGCGTAAAAGACAGTTATAATGTTGTTAAATGGAGGCGACGTATGTAATTTATAGAAAATGTTTAATTTATAGTTTATCCAGTCTTCGAAATTTTCTAAACATTTTTGGTTTCTTTTAAACAAATATTCTCTGTGTACCTATTAAAAAAAATATATATGTATGAATTTCAAAAGGCAATGCGACATAGACCTGCTTTGTTCAAAAGCTTTCATAAGACTGAATGAAATTGTTGTTTACTTTTACTCTTTGGTGAGTATTTTTGTTTTCGTTCGGCTGTATACATATAAGACGCCGAGCACCAGCGTGCTTGGTACGGCCTTCACTGACGTAGACCCATCTTTCATTATACCGATCGACTCAGAATCACTGTCTGAGTCGATTTAGCGATGTCCGTCCGTCCGTCTGTGTGTCCACGTAAACTTTGTTATAAAACTACGGTCTAGACCGACTATCATTCTCTTACTTGTTTTAGTATGGGCTTTCATGAATGCAACTATCTTTTTCGTCCGATTCTTCAATATTATTGTCAAAACAGGCCTTTTTAAAACTATAACTTAAAAATAATTTCATTAAGTACAGAATCCATCTTATCCATCATATAATGAAATTTTTTGAAGTACATCAATATAATTCAAATATAAAATATTTGTTTAACAAGAAATTTGTTTAAAAAGCGCTAAAAGCTGCTGAACAGTAAAACGGAAAGCACCAATTCAGCGGTTTTGTAGAAAAGGGGAAATGAGCTTTTTGGGTCGTCAAAAATTGCTAAATCCATCGCGAAGACCCATAAGTTGGCATTGCTGTATATAGTACTTTTTGAAATGCCTATCAGTTCAGCTAGCTCACGCACTTTCAGCCGACGATCATCTGGCATGGCCACCTCAGTGGGTCGACCACTACAGTTTTCGCCTTGACAGGTTAGAATAGAATAAATGTATTGAATTACATAACGGTGACCAATTTTATTCCATGATTACAAATTCACTGAGATCGTTTACTTTTGATGGCTCCAAAATAATACTAAACAACGCGGTGGCGCCTTGAGACCTAAAAAAAAACTTTTATAAGGTTTCCAATTTTCACCAAAGTAATTTTTTTTTAAATACTGTTGCCATCTATACGTCAAGTCGGGTTGCTCTGGGATCGCCATCGCACTGTTTTTATGAAAGCGATATATAAAAAGTAAATTTATATAAATTTGTAACCAATTGGTACTGCAAATGGTACAATTGTTTTAGTATAGTGTATTCAAAGTAAAGGGCATATTATGACCCGAGTAGAATGTTTAGAAAATACGAAATCGGTAAACCGTTAGCTGATACTTTTTACGAATTTTTTAAATATGTTTTTATACTGGTATACTTCACTATACTTTGTCATTCCGTTTATAACGCATCGAAAAATAAATTTGCGACCCTAATATTCTTGATATATAACAACTTATAACAACTCGAGTCGATATAGTGATGTCCGTCTGCTGTCCATCGGTCTTTTTGTCCGTCTGTTGAAATTACGATCATTCACAAAATAAACCACTCCACTGGTCGTCATTATTTCGAGCAGTTTGGTATTTAAAATGAAGTAATTTGTGTAATTTTAGGAACCACAGGACATAATGTATATGTATATAAAGGGTGATCCATTTCGAGGTTTTTTTTTTAAAGAAGAAAGTTAAAATTTAATGGGGAATGTTTATTATAATTTGAAAGAACATTCTTTGGCATTTATTTTTTGAAGATTATGTCTATCAAATGTTGGCCGCGGCTACGTCTTAGATGGTCCATCCGTTGAGTCCAATTTTCGATGACTCGTTCGAGCATTTCGACTCGTAACTGACGAATGACACGCGTGATGTTCTGCTCCAAGACCTGAATCCAAGCGAGATTGCCCGCATAAATTTTAGACTTTACATATCCCCACAGGAAAAAGTCTAACGGTGTGATATCACACGATCTTGGTGGCCAATCGACCGGCCCAAAACGTGAAATTATCTGCTCACCGAAGTGTTCTCTCAATAAATCCATTGATTGATGCGCTGTGTGGGAAGTGGCGCCGTCTTGTTGAAAACAAATGTCGCCGAGATCACGAGCTTCAATTTCAGGCATCAAATAGTCGGTTATCATGGCACGATAACGGTCGCCATTGAGGTTACATTCTCACTGGCATCATTTTTGAAGGAATATGTACCAATGATTCCACCGGCCCATAAACCACACCAAACCGTTGTTTTTTCTGGATGAAGTGGCAGCTCTTGAATCTCTTCAGGTTGCTCTTCATGCCAAATGCGGCAATTTTGCTTGTTTATATACCCATTGAGCCAGAAATGTGCCTCATCGCTGAACAAAATTTGGCTCGCACATTCTTCACAGAACGTGAATTTTCGTAATAAAGTTGAACGTTTTTTAAACTTTGTTCAGGCGTAAGTCGTTCCATGATGAAATGCCAAACAATACTGAACAAAAATAACATGACAGCATGAGACGACTCACACGTGATCTGTCAAAAAAAGGCTATTGAAAAAAGTATCTCTACTTGGATCACCCGGTATATAATTAGGGCATCACTGTGCTAAGATATGGCCTAAAATATGGAGGCACCTCTTAAAAATGCTAAAGTTTCAGTGTATTTGTTATAATAATTTAGTACAATATATATCAAATTGTTTAATGTTTCAAATATTTTGTTTTCATTTATTATAAATAGTGCAATAAATCCAGATATTAATATAAACGTAAAACCCAGGTAGAGGGTATCAAAGATTCGGCATAGCCGCATTTAACACTCTTATTTGTTTATTTGCTAATCGACCTCTTTTCATCAAAGATTGTTCGTTGTCATATTGTTTGTGGAAATTCAAATTCGTGGTTAGTCTTTTATTTACCCCTATATCTATATAACTCTGTATATAAATATGTATGTATGTACAAGCCAACAACTTGTTGAATATATTAAAAACTGTTGCCAACCTTTATGGTGTTAATTTTTTTTTGTTCTTCTTCTTTATATTTTATGCTGCTTTCTTGTCATGTAGTGTTTGTGGAGTTTTCTCTGTTTATTTTCCCAAACTTATCACAGCATAAATTAGAATATTAACTATTAATAATATGTTTTAAGAACTTTTTTTGTTTTTTGTGTTTTTTATTTTTTAGTCAGAAGGGCTCATTTTAACTACTTTGTTTTTCTTTAAGATTTCTTTTACCTCTTCCCACTTTGCTTTTTTTTTAAGTTGTTCTTAAAAAAAATAATTAAAATAAAATTATGTATCTTTTGTTGTGTGAGAATCTCCCACGCATTGTTTTATAGAATGAACTTTACAATTCCCGAATACGGTGCATAAGTTTTAATTGTTTCTAAAAAAAAAAGTTGCATGTATGTTACTCGTTAAGCGTAATACAGAATCAGTGATGCAAATAATAGTTTCGTTGAAAAAAACATATTAATAAATTATTACCTTAAACTCTAAAAATAAGACAAAGTACATAAAATGTATAAATGAATTATTTAAATTTAGAAAATAAATACAAGGAAATTAAAAATTGAATTAATAAAACTTCTAAGTTCAAAATTTTGGGTGATATAGTAGAAGCCCTGGTTGGGATGAGAGCATTCTGGATAATCGAAAATTCTGCATAATTAAATTTATCATTAAAATTTTAGGAGAATTTTGCTTGATTTCATTATTTTCTAGAATTATCGTTCATTTATTTTGAAATTATGTACCAGAAAACACTTTAAAAAATTCAATTTAAAGAGAATAATGCATAAAACGAATAAAAATAAAATAGTTTCTCTTGTGCAAGAGAAAAAGCAAAAAACAAATTCTTAAAAATTAAAATTTCGGTTAAATGGTTCCGATTAATTGCATGCCAGTTAGTCGGGATTTTACTGTATTTAGTAAATATATAGATTCTAAAAATTTGAATTACAAGTCTAATTCTCAATATTCAATCGAAAATAATTCACAAAATTTAAAAAAAATTCGCCTACCGAATTTTTATAAAGTTTAACAATTGTATTTTCGATTGTAAGGGGTGTTTCTTTTTTGAGGTTCATAACTTTGGGTTGGTAACACTACTTTCTTTCACATCTGATTTAAGAGCTGATAGTTGCTTTTTGTTAAGTTCGGTTTGCCATTTTATGGTGGATAGACTTATACCAGAGCAACTCTTGAAAATTGTTGTAATTTTTTATTAAAATAATGGTTCCGCTCGTTAAAATTATCGTACACTTCATTCATTTTACGGAAGTCATAATCGTCCATCAGCTAATTCGGCTAATTCGAATAAGTATGGATCGGTTTCGCTCCACGTTTTTTCTTAATGATGATGTGTATCCCGTAAAATGCTATATGGCATAAATCATATTGAAGCATTATGGCGTAAAATTACACTATACAACACATTTTTTGGGGGATGAATAATTCATATGCCAGATGAATGTACTTGGTTAGCATAGGAAAACCCTCAAAACATTTGGTCCTTTGGGGTTACAATAAAATATTATGACCGTTTTAAATTTTCATCTTTTTGACCAACAATGTTTGGAATAAGGCGTAGAAGCAAGTGTAAAAGTTTTTCCGATCTAAATTCTGAGTTCAAATGTCCCCAACAGAATTTTTAAAGACTTTTTGTCGTAGAATATCTTAATCCTATATCTGCAATTCTAATGGGTCATTTTAGTCCTTTTTTCAAGAAACACCAAAAAAAAACTATCTTAAAACGTGCGTTTAAAGGGTTAAAATATTCTGTGAATATATTCTGCAGCAAATTTCATTTGGGGTTGGTCAAGACGAAAACTTCATCGGAAAATTGTATACATAAGATCTAAAGTCCCGATCAATACCGATTTTGAAATTTGCACCAGTGATAATTTTAATATTTTTTCTTAAACAAAGTTATCAAAAACTTAAATCTATAATATTAATAGGCTAGGCGAATTCTTGTGACCGATGTTTTGTTCTACCGTTTTATCCCGATTTTGACCAAACGTATAATATTTGATAGGTATTTCTTTTTGTCCGATTTGCAGATTTACAGATTTTTAAATTTTTTTCTATATTTTGAGTAAATTGAATTTAAATTTGCTACTAACACATACATAAAATTATACAATGCTATGTATGTGTTTATTCAATTTGTTAATGTGTTTGTAATAAAAATGCGTTTGTTTTTTTTTTTTTTGTTGATTTGTGAATTTAATGAAAAAATAAAATTTCCTAGAATTTGCACTTCGAATTTCGAGGGCTGGAATCTGCCAGTTATTATAAATACAAAATTTTGATTTTCATATTAATTTTTTGGCAAAAGCATCAATCACATCTCGTTTTAACATCAAAACTGTGAAAAAAAGTGAAAATAGTGAAAAATGTAAGCTTATAAGCTCGATTTGTCCCAAGGAAAGAAAGAAAATTACATTTTAGTCTAATGCATAAATCAGGGTTGCATTTTACTTAGAATATATAAATAAAATACGTTTTTAGAAAAAAGTGTAAATAAAATCCGATTTTTTTTTTCAGAAAAGAAAACAGCATTATATTTTAAATATAAAAAATTACAGATTTAAGGAAAAAAATTCGCAAGGAGCCATACTTGGAGAAATATATTGCTGGAGTAGGCACATCTTCAAAATATAATGAAGAAGACGAATGACTGCAGTTCGATATTGTTTTTCAAATACTGAATCAAAAATACATCTATAATATTTTTAAGCAAGACGATTTCTTGTGATCGATATAAAAAGTTTAATTACCACACGATTTTGACCAAAAATAACTTATTTGAGAGGTATTCGTTTTTAGCTGTCCGCCATATTTACAGAATTGCACCGTCTGGAACATTTTCTTGTAGTAAGGCTCATTTAAAGTTTCTACTAAAACATATGTGTTTATTATAAATATCGAAATCCCTGTGTTGAATTGTGAATTGGCTAAAATTTATAAGCATACCTCTAGGCTCTTATAAAATATTTATTATCAAGCCCATTTATATATCTTATGTGTGTTCAACAAATATTTATAATGAAATTTAATGCATTTTATTTAAAAAGTGTTGAATTGTGAATTGACTAAAATTGATTAGCATATCTTTAGGCTGTTATGCAATTATTTATTAATTGAAAAAATTAAATATCCTAGAATTTGCACTCGAATTACGAGGGCTGGGTTCTGCAAGAAAAAAATAAATCTGTAAATTAATAACTTTAAAAAACGGGACATTATAGTCCGTGAAAGTACTTAATTTGAACTTTTGCCAAATAAAAAAAAGGAAATAAAAATTACCATGGGAAGGGGTAAAAATATTGAATTAGATAAAATATTAAATCAGGTGTAAAAATATAAATTTAGAAAAATTTACCGAACATTGTTAAGGGACTGGGCTGCACGTGATAAATAAAAATTTATCTTTTTAGTAATTGAACATGACCGGATGACGATCTCGTCTTCGACACCTCCTAGTAAAATTTGCTGCGGAACATATTCGCAGAACATTTTAACCCATTAAACGCACGTTTAAGTATCCTTTTTTGGTATTGACTGAAGAAGGGACTTAAATGACCCATGAAAATTGCAGATATATGGTTAAAATGGTGTATGAAAAAATTCTTCTTAAAATTCTGTTGCAGACATCCGAACTCTAAAGAACTATTAAATTACTTTTTGAGTCCTATTCAATACAGTGTTGGCGAAAAAATTAAAATTTCAAGCGGGTATAAAACTTAACTGTGTGCGCACAAGACCAAATGATTTGGGTATTTTACTTTAATAACCTAATAAAATCGTTCGTTATAGGAAAAATTCACCATCAAGACCATGACCATAACTTTGTTTAACAGTATTATCTAAACAATAAAGCCAATTTAATTGAGACTAAAAATATTTTTCTTTGCTTTTTTCAGTTTAAAATTTTGAAACTCTGAACAAAACACTTTTTATCAATCGATATTTAATATCAGTTAACAAATTTCTATTGTGGTCAAATATTTACTGTTTGGACAACTGAATTCTGATCATATTTAACTCGAACTTAGGTTATCAATTTTCATTGTAATTCGGTTGACATAATGAAGGTCTATTCTATGTGTATAAATATAATTTCTTTAATGAGAAAATTTACTTCTTTTCACGTTATATAATTCTTTATAAATTTTATACTAAAACGATCATACTCATTACTCTCTATTTCATGATGATTTTACCAGCAAGACTCAATTTCGAAACTACCCATAATTATGAAATAAATAAATTGTTCTCTAAACTTCAAAAGGAAACATACGATATAATTTTCATTGCCACTTCAATTACAATTACGAATAATGACCATCATTTTTACTTTTTATTCATTTTCTATTAAGATTTTTTTAAGATCTCATCCTCTCATTAGACATGACTGATGAAATATCATTCAAATTTCTTTTCCTTTCTCATTATATTGTCAAGATTTAGACAGGTTGAAATGGTTTATTTTCAAAAAATCTAACAAGGTAATTAATAATCTGTAAGTTTCTTATTTTTTCAAAAGATTTTCAGTACAGGTACTTAAACTACAATGGAAACAACATTTACACAGCATTAAAAACGTTCAGATGTCTACAATACAAATTTACTTACTCATCACGTAGACTATTCAAGATTATCATCATTAGAGACGAAAGTCATCTTAAGCATTAGGCTAAAGGTCAAAGACAAATCCTACTTATGTGTGGACATATTTTTAGACATATTTGGAGACATTTCTTTAATGATGCTGGATATTTTGTTGTTCCTTACTCAGAGAAATATTTCTTACGCTATGGAAATTATAAATTTATAGTACTTTTCCTAGACAATTCTTTGTAATTGATACTATGGTTAGTTTTTGTAAGGCTTAAGCTTTAGATCAGAATCTAGAGCAATTAGTGATGCAAAGATGGCTGGTAAAGCATTATACTCTATAGCCGGGGTATAATTAGTTTGTGCTGATATTTACAATTACTAAAAAATTTTGACCTATACCCAACGTTTATAACACAGATCAAGTCAGCAGCACTTTCTGAGTCAATTTAACGATGTCCATCCGTGCGTCTATAGGGGCCAAATTTAACAATTTCGCAAAACAACTATATGGGAGCCCAATTAAGGGGTAGAGATAAGGGGCAGGTATGTTTTCAGAAAATGTTGGGAACAAAAAAACTAATGGAGGAAGTTATGGGACTTTTTCTTCTATATAAGTATTTGTATTTAGTTTGAAATGTAAGTTTTATATGGGAGCCCCCTTAATAATAGGAGGGAGAGGCTATGTATGTATTAAAAAATGTTTGGGGTTGAAAACTATTGGAAGTAAATTTTTTGTGGGGGCCAATTTTTTACAATTTCAAAAGTTTAAAACTTTATGGGCAATTCCATATGTGACGGAATGACATTTTGAGTTGAAGAATTGGAGTTAACACTATTCCACAAAGCTATTTTTAATTGAAAATTCATTTTTCAGTTCGGAAATGATTGTTAATGATTAAGAGATTTAAAAAAAATCAGAAACGATTTTTTCACTATTTTATTCTTTTATTTTTGAGTAATTTCTCAATGTGTGACGGAATGACATTTTTGCTACCATGACTCTGTTCTGGTATTAAAACCTGCGAACTTTTGTGAATTAAGAAGCTAATATGTTTTTAAACTAATGCATATTTTACATATAAGCAATATAAAATTATAATTTAGAGCAAATTACCTGTAATCATGTTGAAGTTATTAACTGTCATTTAACGTGGCGGAATGACTGTGACGGAACGACTAAAGTTTCTTAAACATGTATTAAAAGAAAATTGAGTAAACCAATAAATTTTATAATTATTTTATTTCATTATGTAACTATTCACATGTGACAGGTTTTTCAAAAATGTACCGAGCAAGATTACCCTCGATTTGAAATGTTGGCTGAGTATGTAGAGGTATTAAATCTTTTCTATCCACTATACATCTATCTTCTTTTTTGGGAAATCTAAAAACCAGTCCTTTTTGATCCTCCTTCCTCAGATTCAGAACTTCGATTTCTGAATTGCATTCTGCAACAGTAATTTGTGCAAGGTATTGGCGTTTGTTTTTTTTTCCTTTGTAAGTGGCCAAGCAAAATGAACCTACGGCATATTCCTTATTGCAGGCTATTATTTCTGTATCAATAAAATTTCCATTTTTCATATCATAGATTGGGAATTCATTTGAATTCATAAACATTTTTATTTTCACTATATATTTATCCAGAACTCTTAGATGGTGTATGTCTCTTGTGCCTGGAATTGCTGTTGTTACAAGTGCCCATTGGGCGTCATTTTCTCTTACTTTATTTTTAATCGTTTGGCTGGGTAAATAAAAAACTTTGATATTCTGCTGTTTTGCTTTAATGGAAGTTTCTCTTTATTCTCTCTCCTTAGTCTCTGTGAATGAGCATTCATAGCTCTATGCCTCTTAAGAGCAGCTGCTGTCATAGTAGCCTTAATTTTTGCCTTTCTCTCTCTATCCCCTTTTTTCATATCATCATATTAGCCCCCCTTAAGGAATAGAGGAGGAAGTATATTCAGTGAAAATGTCGGGGAGGAAAGAATTAAGGGGGTCGGTCCCACATTTGACTGCTCTAGGAGTGGCTCTGTGGTAGTTACGGAGTTTTTTATCCCCACTTTGAGCTGGACTTAGAACTAATTTTTTGGCTCATGCAGTTATCTTATAACCAGTATCTATGTAAACCTTGTAATCAATTTACAGGTCGATGAAATTCGGTGTATAAGCTTTTGCTGGCCTTAGGACAATTGGGGTTGAAATTGTTGATAATTGGTGCACACTCAGACCCAGTCGTCTTTCAAATGACCACTGTTGATCAAGATCATATTTTTTTTATGTGAGTGTATTGCACCCTTTAATCAGTAGTCGAAAAATAATTTTTTCAGAGGCCACATCTAATGCTGCTTCCCAATCTTCCGTTAAATTTATAAAAAAAATAATAAATTAATAATAACTAGCAGATTCCAGCGCTCAAAATTCGAGTGCAATTTCTAGGCAGCTTTGTTTTTCAACTTAACCAACTCACAAACCAACACTTTTATGGTTTAGATAACAAACTCATTAACAGACACATTTAAAAATTTAAATTTAATAAAACACACATAGCATAGGTATAGTTTTATGTATGTGTTAGTAGCATCTTTAAATGCAATTTACTCAAAACAAAGGAAAAAATTTAAAAATCTATAAATCTGCAAAATGGCTAAAAAAAATACCTTTCAAATAAAATACGCTTTGTCAAAATCGGGATAAAACGGTAGAACAAAACATCGGTCACAAGAAATCGCCTAGCCTATTAATATTATAGATAAGTAAATAAATAAAAGTATTCCAAAGATTTTTTTTTCAAATTTGGTTTATTACTGTTTTTGAGAAAATTAAGTGATTTTACTAAATACGGTCCAGATCGCTCCATTTTCCAACCTATATTCTATATAGAAATAGCATAGATCCAGTTATGATCTATGCGTAATGGGTATTATGTAGTCCTACACTTGCTAGAAAAAGTATCGATACCCATAAAATAGAAAACAAAAAAAAAAAAACAAGTAAGAAAATTATAGTCGATGTATACCGACTGTGCGATACCCTGTACCATGCGATTTGGGAATTGATCTTAGGTCCAACTAATTGGGTACATCAAATAAATTTAAACCATCGGATATGAAAAAGTCATTTCGGAAAATGGACCGATTCTGACCATAATTGCTAAGGTCACTTATTTTTGCAAAAACATATACAAATCAAATTTGTGGAAAATCTGTGCAATATTTTTTTTTTCTAGATTTAAATGAAGATCGGAAATCAGCTTAAAGTGGGGGCTATGACGAAGAATTCTGCTACAGGGTTTAATTTTGGACTACGGATAAATGGATGTAATAGACATAAACAAACCCAATTTGACTGATTGGATTGGATGATAATTTGGATATTATGGCAATTTAAGTCGATTTCATAGGTGTCATTTTTATGGGGACTAGGTCTGAACATGAACCGATTTTCAGTAATTTCAATAGCGTTCATTCTGTGGCCGTTAAGAGCTTATGCACAAAATTTTATGAAAATATATTCATATTTGCGACCTGAAATTTGATTACAGGTTTACATGGTTATAAACTGACGCACAGTGGGTTGAAAAGCATGAAAAGTGAGGAGACGTAATTTCAAAATATTGTTAATTTTTTTTAATGGATATTCATTAATGCATAAAAAACCACCATTTAAAAAAAAAAGTGGAAAAAAAATTTGTTGTAACCCGTTAGGAGCTTTTTTGTGTTTTGGAAAAAATGATCTTTTCTTACAATTTTCGCTGTAACTTTGGAATAGAAAGCGATAAATTAGTAAATGAAATTGCAAGTTAGAACTTAGTTAATGTGCTTTTAGAAAAAATAAAATTTTTTTTAAAAATAAAAAAGGAATAAATATTTAATATGTATTTATTTTATAAAAATTGAATTTTAAAAACCGATTTTATTTTCCAAATTCCACAATTCCACAAATTTAACTCAAAAAATTCACATTATAAAATAATATTATGTTTTTATTGATGAATAATTATAAGCACAAAACAAACAACCATTTCAGAAAAATTAAAAAAAAATTTTTAAAAAATTAATTCAATTAATATTGAATATATTTGCTACATTTATAATTGAAAATTTTGTATGCATTTATTGTTATTGTTTATTTTTTATTTAATATTGTTCTTATTTAAGAGAAACTTAAATCAAGGATCAATACAATTAAAATCAAGGATCCTCCGTGTTATCATCACCATCATAAATATAATCAGCATCTTCATAATTATCATCATCAATATCTTCATTAATCTCTTCTTCATCAGAAATCTTGGCCAAAATTAATAAATCTAGTGCCATCTGTGGTATATTATATATTTTTTTGGCATAATTTTTGCTTTAGTGGTAATTAAAGGATCCGAACTAAGAAGTAACCTATTGAATATATCTTCAGCAACAATAACAATCACAGCTACGAAAATAAACACAAAATAAAAACTAAAAAAAGATGTTTTCTGTTGTGTCTTCAAGCATTTTTATTTTAATTTTATACTGGGGACTTTTAATAAAAACTTGAATATTACATTCATTGGAAAGTATTGGCAAAATGTTTTTTCGGAATACACAAGTAGAAATTCCATGTTTTACTACAATGTAAATAACTTTACCCGATATAATCCAGAATTACGTTGAAACTCAATCTCTTTTTAAAAAATACCCTCTTTTTAGGACAATTTTCAAAAAATTATTAAAAATATTTCTAAAACATTTATCTAAAAATTTTTTTTTTAGTAATACAGTCAAATACCTGAAGTTGATGCATCCATTTGAAAAAAGTTAGAATTTAAAAAAAAAATGAAAAAAACTAAACTTGAAATATCTCGTTTTTCACTTTTTACCACTTCGAGCAAAATTAAAAAAAATTGTTGAACTTTGAGAGAGTATAGCAAGAAACGTAAATAACTTAGAACAATAATTTTGACAGTTAGTGATGACCCATTTTATACTCTGTTACCCGGTATAAAAAATTATTACAAAATTCTCATTTCAATTTTTGAATTAATCCTCACTTTTGACCCTTTTCAACCCAATGTGTGACGGACAGACGGACGGACGGACATCGCTATAATGACTGAGAAAGTGATTCTGATATTCCACAGTGTTATTTATTCTAAAATATATAATTCAGCTGAGTTAATTATACTTTATACAACTATGCGGTTTATACCGATCGCACCAGAATCACTTTCAGAGTCGATTTAGCGTCCGTCTGTCCGTCCGTCCGCATGTGTGTCCATGTAAACCTTTTAATCAAACTTGATGTAAAATTTTGAATAAAAAATACTGATGTATGTTTGATTTTTTTAATGTCACTCATATGTCTACATCAATTCTACTCTAATAACAAATAATAATCATACGCCCTCAAAAAATTTATTAAAAAAGGGGAAAAATTACAACCCTGTGTCGATTTCATTCGATTTGCTAAAGTCATTTGCTGAAAAATTAAACTAGATATCATCAATAGTTCTTCAGTTATAGCTGAAAACTAAGCAAAAAACATCAAGATAATGAAAAAATGTAAAAGGTCATAAAGATGAAACTTAAGATGCGGTTTTTAATTTCGGCACATTTCCAGATAAATTTTTTTTAAAGTAAGAATGGAGACTTGAAATGAGTACCACAAAATTGTACCTGTTCTGGCATTAATCTAGAACGTGTCATCAATATATATCTATAATATTAATAGGCAAGGTGATTTCTTGTGACCGAAAGCTGTCGTTAATAACCGATTTTGACCAAACACGCGTCATTTGAAAGGTATTTATTTCTAGTTGTCCACAAGCTTTACAGACTTGCTCCGCCTGCAAAATTTTTTTGGAGTAATGCTCATTTAAATTTGCTACTAACGTACATATAAAACACATACTGTGTGTGTGTTTATTATAAATATTAAAAGCCCTGTGTTGTGTTGATTAGCGTACGTGTAGGCTCTTATAAAATTATTTATTAAATAAAAAAAAATCCTAGTATTTGCACTCGAATTTCAAGGGTCGGGTTCTGCTAGTGATGATAAATACTTGAAATCAGTATCCTTTGGATTTAAAATAATACAATCATAATGATGTAGTAAATCATTTCCTTAACTACCATAAAATGTGAACCCGAATTTCGTAACCAAGTGGCTGCAATGCATAATAGTAGCATGGAGAATTTGTTATTTTTCTTCGTATAATTTACTGAAAATTTGGATTTATTAATCATTTAGTTTGAAACTTAATTCCTAAATTAGATTTTTAGTGAATACTAATAAAAATAATGTCTTCCCCTTGAAGTCCCATTTCCAAAATTAAAGCCCAAAGCTCTTCGCCTTTTGTTAATGCGATTATCTTATATTTTTATGACTCCATTTTTCCCTTAAATTAGTATTTCTCTGATCCAAATTCTCATTTCTTTTTTGGTACACCCCACCCTAATGACCAACGATATATTTTGAAATGCGTTTATTTTATATTTCAAAACATTATTTAAAAATAGTTCAAAAATTGTTTTCGGAAGAGAATATCAAAGCTCAAAGTCAATTTTTTAATTGAACATATGATAAACATGATTACTATAGCTTTGTAACAATGAGAATGGAAATGGGTTAATTTTTATACCCTCCACACCACTGTGCAGAGGATATATGTATATCAGTTTGTAACGCATCGAAAAAGGAATTTGCGTTCCCATAAAGCGTATATATTTTTGATCCTTATAACAACTCGAGGCGATATAGCGATGTCCGTCTGTCCCTCTGTGTGTCCGTCTGTCTTTCTATCTGTCCGTCCGTCCGTCTGTCTGTCTGTTGAAATCACTCTCATTCACTAAATTACCAATGTGCCTGGGTAAACTTCAAACAATATTGCTTGCCGTTATCTTGAGCAGGCTGGTAATGAGTATGGGATAAATCGGGCATCACTGTGCCAAGATATGACCTAAAATATGGAGACACCCCTAAAAAAATGCTACAAATTCGGAGAGTTTATTAAGTATATTGCATTGTTTACTTTTTCGAATATTTTGTTTACATCTATAATATTAATAGGCTAGGCGATTTCTTGTGATCGATGTTTTGTTCTAACGTTTTATCCCGATTTTAACCAAACATATATAATTTTAAAGGTATTTCTTTTTAGCTGTTCACCAGATTTACAGATTTTAAAATTTTTTCCTTTATTTTGATTAAATTACATTTAAAGTTGCTACTAGTACATACATAAAATTATACAATGCTATGTGTGTGTTTATTAAATTTGAAAATGCGTTTGTACTAAAAATGAGTTTGTTTTTTGTGTTGATTTGTGAATTGGCTATAATTGATTAGCATATCTTTAGGGTCTTTATTTCCTAGAATTTGCACTCGAATTTCGAGGGCTGAAATCTGCTAGTTTGTTATAAATAGTCCATTAATATCTGAAAACGTAAAAAATTATATAAAAGATTCGGCATTATTTGTTAATTTTCATTTGTTAGTTTTATTAGCTGTTAGTTTTCATTTTAGTTAATTTGTACAAAAAAAAATGTTTTATCTTCTTACCAAAAAATTAAAAATTCTTATATTGTTTTACGATAATAGTACATAAATACTACTGCCATAAATCTTTGTAATAAATATAAGTAGTACCGTCCCAGGTATATCTTAAGTTCACTGTGTGTTATAAGTGCAAAACCCTGATTTCATTTTCGACTAAATTTCTTTACTAATTGTCTACATGCTACTTCTGTTTTTTTTTTGTACCATTTTGTAATTTATGGCTGTTAAAACATCAATATCGATAACATTGTCTAGCTTGGGTTACTACACCATGTACTCGTACGTTGTTTTTTATTTTTTCCATTCAATCTTATACAATTCTTGCGTTTACTTTTGGACACGGAATTCGTTGTTGTGCTAAAACACTTGCTTTAAAAAAAAACATTTTAAATGCACGTGCTTGGAATGCAAGTTACTCAATTAACAAAAATTGTTACACTTGGCATTTTTTTGTCTTATTCTTATTGTTAAAAAATTAAGTGTAAGAAAAAGTAACGTTTTCTTTTTTTTTTTTTTTTTGAAAGAAAAAAGATTTTAATCTTATTTAAAAAACGGGGTTATTATTTGTTTTGTTTAAAGATAAGATAGTCTTTTAGTCAGACCACATATATAGAAGTTAAAATTGTTTTTGGAAAACTACGTTTTTTTGAATTAAAATTCTGGGAAGTTTAAAGTCATTCATTAAAAGTTTTATTGATAAAAAAAAATATTTATTTGGTTACACAAGTAATTCGAGTTAATTCGACTGTTTTTAATATTTGATACCATTCATTTGCTTTGAAATCTCATATAAGGGTGCTTAAATTTTTGAAAAGAAAAAATTTGTTTTTGTGAAAATTTTAAAGTCAGAGGAAAAATAAATTTTTGAGAAGAAAATATATTTGATCTTTATCCTCATTAATTTCAAAGGATCGAAAACAAGATATTTATATCCTACACACCACTGAGCAAACTCATATTGTCATTGCGATTATAATAAATTAAAAAAAAAATGTGGATATCATAAAATATATATATTCTTGATGCTTATAACATCTATTCGGATGTACTTTTGTGGAAACCCCTATAACGCTGCCAATAGATGAGGTGGTTTGCTTATATTCGGTGAAAATGTTGGCTATTTATTTGAGCTGCTTGCTATTTAAAATTGAGTATCGGTTAATGGATTACGTGCTATTTACAGAAAATGTAAACAATTACTGAAAAATATGAATTGGCTATCTGGTTGTTATAATTATAAATATTTATTTTGTATCTACTGATGTATTTGTTGTTGCCGTGGTCTTTTTGCTTATGTGTTACAAAATTACATTAAAAAATACCTTATCTTACAAAAGTACCTACGCTTAAAAAGGATTTTTATTTAAAAATGACATTTCAATTAAAAAATTACCTTTTCTTAAAAAAGTTTTTTTTTTATAAAAGTACCTTTTTTATAAAGGTACGTTTTTTGTAAAGTATTTTTTAAGAAAGTATTTTTTTAAGAAAGTAAATTTTCTTAAAAAAGTACCTTTTCTTAAAAAGTTACCTTATATTGCAAAAGTACGCTTTCTCAAAAAATTAATTTTTCTTAAGAAGAGATTTTTTAAAGTACCTTTGCTTACAAAAGTACCTTTTCTTACAAAAGTACCTTTTCTTACAAAAGTACATTTTCTTACAAAAGTACCTTTTCTTACAAAAGTACCTTTTCTTACAAAAGTACCTTTTCTTACAAAAGTACCTTTTCTTACAAAAGTACCTTTTCTTACAAAAGTAAATTTTCTTAAAAAAAGTAATTTTTCTTAAAAGCGAAAAGTAACTTTTCGCAAAATAAGTACCTTTTTTAAATAAGGTACCTTTAGTTAAAAAAAGAAGCTTTTCTTAAAAAATTACCTTTTCTTAAAAAAGTACCTTTTCTTAAAAAGATACTTTTTCTTACAGAATTACCATTTTTACAAAAGTATATTTTTTACAAAAGTACCTACTTTGCAACAGTCCCTTTTTTACAGATGTATATTTTCTTAAAAAAGTACATTTTCTGAAAAAGTACCTTTTCTTTAAAAAGGTAAATTTAAAAAAAAATCCATTTTTTAAAAAACTACCTTTTTAAAAAAAGTTTCTCTTTTACAAAAAGTACCTTTTTTCCTAAAAAGTACATTTTCCTACAAAAGTACCTTTTCTGACAAAAGTAAATTTTCTTAAAAAAGTAATTTTTCTTAAAAGCGAAAAGTAACTTTTCGTAAAATAAGTACCTTTTTTAAATAGGTACCTTTAGTTAAAAAAGAAGCTTTTCTTAAAAAAGTACCTTTTCTTAAAAAAGTACCTTTTCTTAAAAAAGTACCTTTTCTTAAAAAGGTACTTTTTCTTACAGAATTACCATTTTTACAAAAGTATATTTTTTACAAAAGTACCTACTTTGCAACAGTACCTTTTTTACAGATGTATATTTTCTTAAAAAAGTACATTTTCTGAAAAAGTACCTTTTCTTTAAAAAGGTAAATTTAAAAAAAAATACATTTTTTAAAAAACTACCTTTCCTTAAAAAAGTTAATTTTCCTAAAAAGTAGCTTTGCTTAATAAGGTACCTTTTTTAAGGAAGTGCCCCAATAAGGTACCTTTTCTTCAAAAGGTATATTATCCTAAAACAGTAATTTTTATTAAAGAAGTTCCGTTTTTTAAAAATACCTTTCTGAAAATAAAAAAGTAGCTTTTCTTAAAAAATTATGTTTGCTTCAAAAGTAGCTTTTCTTAAAAACGTACTTTTTCTTAAATAAATAAAATTTTCTTAAGAAAGCTCCTTTTTTGCAATAAGTGCCTTTATCTAAAAAGTAACTTTTCTTAAAAACTTACCTTTTCTTATAAAAATTTAATTTTCTTACCTTTTTTTTGCATAAGTGCCTTTCTAAATAAAATACATTTTCTTAGAAAAGAAGCTGTTCGTAAAACGTATTTCTTCTTAAAAATTATATTTCTTTAAAAAGTACCTTTTCTTACAAAATTACATTTTCTAACAAAAGTACCTTTCTTAAAAAACTACCTTTGCTTAAAACATTACATTTTCTTATAAAAGTACCTTTTCTTAATGAAGTACCATTTTTAAAAAAGTATCTTTTTTACAAAAGTAGCTTTTCTTAAAACATTAGATTTTCTTACAAAAGTACCTTTTCTTAAAAAAGTACCTTTTTAAAAAAGTTTCTCTTTTACAAAAGTACGTTTTCTTAAAAAGTACCTTTTTCTACAAAAGTACCTTTTCTTACAAAAGTAAATTTTCTTAAAAAAGTAATTTTTCTTTAAAAAAGTACCCTATTTTTAAAATGTACATTTTCTTAAAGAAGCAAATTTTCTTAAAAAAGTAACTTTTCGTAAAATAAGTACCTTTTTTAAATAAGGTACCTTTAGTTAAAAAAGAAGCTTTTCTTAAAAAGTACCTTTTCTTAAAAAAGTACATTTTCTTAAAAAAAAGTACCTTTTCTTAAAAAAGTACTTTTTCGTACAGAATTACCATTTTTACAAAAGTATATTTTTTTCAAAAGTACCCACTTTGCAACAGTACCTTTTTTCAGATGTACATTTTCTTAAAAAAGTACTTTTTCTGAAAAAGTACCTTTTCTTTAAAAAGGTAAATTTAAAAAAAGTAAATTTTTTTAAAAAACTACCTTTCCTTAAAGAAGTACATTTTACTAAAAAGTAGCTTTGTTTAATAAGGTACCTTTTTTTAAGGAAGTGCCCCAATAAGGTACCTTTTCTGTAAAAGGTATATTATCCTAAAACAGTAACTTTTATTAAAGAAGTGCCGTTTTTAAAAGTACTTTTCTGAAAATAAAAAAGTAGCTTTTCTTAAAAAATTATGTTTGCTTAGGAAGTAGCTTTTCTTAAAAACGTATCTTTTCTTAAAAAAATTTAATTTTCTTACCTTTTTTTGCAATAAATGCCTTTCTTAAATAAGTTAAATTTTTTTATAAAAGAAGCTGTTCGTAAAAAGAGTTTATTCTTAAAAACTAAATTTCTTTAAAAAGTACCTTTTCTTACAAAATTACATCCTCTAACAAAAGTGTCTTTTTTTAAAAACTACCTTTTCTTAAAGCATTACCTTTTTTAAAAAAACTATAATTTTTACAAAAGTATCTTTTTTACCTTTTTTGCAAAAGTACATTTTATTACAAAAGCACTTTTTTTAAAAGTAAATTTTCTTACGCAAGTAAATTTTCTTCAAAAATTTTCATTTCTAAAAAAGTACCTTTTTAAATATGGTACCGTTTCCTTAAAAGTACATTTTCCTAAAAATATAATTTTTATTAAAGAAGTACCGTTTCTTAAAAGTACCTTTTTTAAATAAATACCGCTTTTAAATAAGTGCCTTTTCGTAAAATATGACGTGGTCCTAAAGACTAGCTTTTTTCAAAAACGTATATATTTTTTAAAAAACTCCCATTTCAAAAGAAAACTCCTTTTTTGGAAGTAATTACCTTTTTAATTAAGTCAATTTTTTTTAGGAAGTAAGCTTTTCGTAAAAAAGCATCTCTCCTTAAAACAGTACCTCTTAAAAAATATATTTTCGTAAAAAAGTACATTTTCTTAAAAAATTAATTTTTCCTAAAAAATTACCTTTTCTTAAAAAGTATCTTTTTTTAAAAAAGTACATTTTTAAAAAAAAATACATTTATTTATTTTTTTTACCTTTTTAAATAAGGTATCGTTCCTTTAAAGAGTACATTTTTCTAAAAAAAAATTTTTATTAAAAAAGTACCATTTCTTAAAAGTATTTTTTTTTTAATTCCGTACCTTTTTAAATAAATTACATTTTCTTAGAAAATAACTTTTTCGTAAAAATTTATCTCTTCTTAAAACAGTACCTTTCTTTAAAAAGTACATTTTCTTAAAAAGCACATTTTTTTTAAAAATTCCTTTTCTTAAAAAGTGCCTTTTCCTAAAAAGTACATTTTCTTAAGAAGTACATTTTCTTAAAAAGTACATTTGTTTAAAAAACACCTTTTTGTAAAAAATAACGTTTTCCTAAATAAGGTGATTTTCTTAAAAAGCACCTTTTCCTAAAAAGTACCTTTTCTTAAGAAAGTACCTTTTTTTAAGAAAGTACATTTTCGTACCTTTTTAAATAAGCTATTGTTTCTTTAAAAAGTCCATTCTTCAAGAAAAATAATTTTTATAAATAAAATTCCGTTTCTTAAAAGTACCTTTTTTGAAATCAGTACTTTTTCCTAAAAAGTACATTTTCTTAAAAAGAACTTTTTTTTTAAAATACATTTGCTTAAAATAGTACATTTTCTTAAAAAAGTACCTTTTCCTAAATAAGGTGATTTTCTTAAATAAGTACGTTTTATTAAAAAAGGACCTTTTCGTAAAAATGTATGTTATCTTGAAAAAATTTAATTTTCTTAAAAAAGTACGTTTTTTAAATAACCAAATATTTAAAAAGAGGACATTTTTCTTATTAGAAAATTAAATTTTCTTAAAATAAGTAAATTTTTCAAATAAGTATCCTTCTTTAATATTACCTTTCCAAAGAAGTACCTTTTTTAGAACAAGTATCTTTTTCGAACAAGTACCATATGTTAAAGTTAAATTTTGTTAAAAAATTACATCTTCTTAAAAAGTTTTTCATATTTCAACTGGCGACTTATGCCTTTAAGCTTTAAAATTTTATCCTTTAATATCATTTGAAGTTGCAATAAAGTCTTTCGAGTAACACATGTCAAAATTTTACCCTTCTGAATTTTTTCCACAAACAAAATTGAATATATCGCCCCATAAATATAAGAAATTTTTTACGAATTCTAAAAATTAATAGCTTTAAAAAGACTCTATTGACATCCTCTTGTCCTGATGTGATAAACTAAATTGCTAAGATTCTCCTGGCCGATGGCCCTGTGAAACTCATCTGATAAAGTTAAATTAAAATCACAAAGCCATATGACAGTATATGGTATCAACAATCATGAATACTTTCGCTCTTCGATCGATCAGCACTATATTGGAAAAATTTTTTTCGACATTTTATTGTAAATTGATCACAATTGGCCGCCTAGAACGCTCTGTTTTACCATTGAAATTTATGGTGCAGAGTCCAACATTTCCTTGACTTTAGTGATTGTTTTTTTTTTTTTCAAAAAATAATGTTCTGTTCTAGGGAGTGGTTTTGATTTTTATTAACTGCGAAGAAAATTTAAAAGTCACGTATGTCAATCATCTGGTTCGTGTGAATCGACTTTTTTGTAGGACGGTGTAATCGTAAAATAACTGACTTTTATTTAAAAATATAATCCAGTTTTAATAGCTATTTGAAAACGCAATATATTTATATATCAAAACAAACAATATTTTTAAAAAATCAACAATTATCAGCTTAAGAAAGTGTTTATATATCTTCCTCTTTGTTTATCTCTTTATTTAAGGTTTTTATTAAGCGGTTTTTATGAAAATATCTTTTAAAATTATTTAAAAAAAACACATATTTATTGTTTACTTGTTATAAAACACACGAATAACACTTTAACTCTTACCACTTTCAAAAAGATTAACTATTATTTGCATTTCAGAAAAACTAGAACTTCAAAATAAAAAATATCAAATAGAACAATTTAACATAATAATAAAGAAGACAAAGTGAAGAAAACATAAAATCTAGATCATATTCTCTAAGCGACTGTACACAAATTAGTTCTTGAATGTCTACTGCACAATATTAAAAAAAAAATCTTAAATTAGGAGAAGATGCCTAAACAAATGAAACATTATAGAGTCGGCCATTAGGGCAGGCGTAGACAAACCTAGACATTTAAAAATTACATAGAGACAGATAGACAGATGGACAGACAAGTAGATTGTTAAACATTTTGATGGCTTGTCAAGAGTTTAAGACAATCATAGTAAATATATATCGCACATAATTATGAAACTTGAAAATCGTTTGCTCTACATTTGATAATTTGTTTGAATATATTATTCTATTTTTGGTATTTATTCGATACATTTTGAAGTAATACGAGTATATAAAGCGTTTTTGACCTTTTTCTTCATTTTGTTATTTAAATGACACGTGTTTATTACATCCACATATATATTGATTTTATTTATTAATTTTGTACAATTTAAAAATAACAAAAAAAATTCCTTCTTTTGAAAATATTTTTTCAATTAAAGATACAAAAAAAAAATGTTTTCTTTGTAAATAATTTTTTCACATTTGCCAGTTATATTATGACATAATTTTTTTATTTTATTTAAACTTTGTTGTAATGTTTAATCTTTCAATTTGTGTTCCTTGTATTCCATGACTCACAGTATTAACCCAAAAAAATATAAAAAACTCAAGTCTCTTAAGAAAACCTTCAATGGTGTTACCAACAATCGGAGTTGTTTTTTATTATCTTACATTTTATCTTTTTATGTTGCTTGAGTCATCATAAAATGAAGCATAAAATAATTTATTGTATATGAATTGCTAATTTGCAGTTTTATATTTTTAATTTTGTATTTCAGCATGCAAAAATTAACGGTAAATTAAAATTTTAATTTTAATTAAATTCAAATAATTTAGTGTACTAAGATTTTTAATTATATTATTTTCCGGTTGTAAGCAACACGGGCCAGGGTTTAAAAAAAATCTACAAATAGAAATCAGAGCATCTATAATATTAATAGGTAAGGCGAATTCTTATGACCTATGATTTGTTAAGCCGTTTTCTCCCGATTTTGACCAAACGTATCTTAATTGAAAGGTATTTATATTTTAGCTGTTTACAAGATTTACAGATTTTGAATTTTTTTTTATTTTTGGAGTAAAATGCATTTAAAGTTGCTGCTAACACATGCATAAAATTATACAGTGCTATGTGTGTGTTTATTAAATTTGTTAATGTATTTCTTTTCTTCATTCACAATAATAATTGTGTTGAATTGAAAAATAATTTTGGACATAAACCAATAACGCAATCGACATTTAATAAGTGTTGAATTGTGAATTGTCTTATAAAATAATTTATTCGAATTCGCACTGGAATTTCGAGGGCCAGTTTCTTTTTAAAACTCATAGACGCAGTAAATCAGAATGTAAAGAATTTGTTCATACATTTTTAAATATACTTTTATATCTATAATATTAATAGGCAAGGCGATTTCTTGTGACCGATGTAAGTTTCACAGTTTTACCCCGATTTTGACATAAAATGTATGATTTGATAGGTATTTCTTTTTAGCCGTTTTGCAGATTCACAGATTTTTAATTTTTTGCCTTTATATGAGTAAATTGCATTTATGTGTGTGTTTATTAAATTTGTTAATGTGTTTGTGTTAATGTGTTGAGTATGTTTTCTTCATTTAAAATGAGTTGAATTGTGAAGCATACCTTTAGGGTCTTTATTAAATAAAAATAATCCTAGAATTTGCACTCGAATTTCGAGTGCTGGAATCTGCAGACTTTATATATTTTTTTTTTTTAAATTTAGTTTTCACCAAAAATTGTTCTCCACTTTAATAACACTCAACAGTCCGAAATTGCCGTAGGGTTCCATATATATATTTCTATTATATTTCTGATTTTACTTCCATTTCTGTCAGTTTCTCTTCGAAGACAACATCTCCCATAAAATTGAGGATATTTGGCCCAATTAAATACCCTCAAAATCAAAACAAAATTTATTTTTTGGAGCGTGAAACCAGAAATATAATGGAATAATAATAAAAATATAAAAAAAACGTGTTCTATTGAACTAAACTAAAAAAAATATGTTCCCTATAAAGTTTGTAAAGTAGGATTGGGAAGGAGTAGGTCCCAGAGAAAAAAGTGTTCCTCTCGAAACAGTAGAAGTCACATATATTAACCCTCTCCGACCCTCCCAGTAGCACAAAGACTTGACGCGACCATAAAAACTGACTGCAGATTCGTATTCAAGAACTTCGAAAACATTAAGTAATTGTTTTCCCTACGGGATTTAAATTTTTTGAAAATTGTTGTACTGCATTATTGTTTAGTCAAACTTGTTTTCTTAAAATTTTTCCATTAAATATTTTTTTTTCGCTCAAAGTTTTTTATATAATCTTTTATACCTTCCACACCACTGTACAGAGGGTACACATCAGTTTGTCATTCCGTTTGTAACACATCGAAATATGAATTTACGACCCCATATAGTATATATATATTTGACCTTTATAACAACTCGAGACGTTATAGCGATATCCGCCTGTTTGTCTGTCTGTCTATCTGTTGAAATCACGCCCATTGACAAAATAAACTATTTGCCTGAGTAAACTTCGAATAATATTGTTAGTCATTATTTGGAGCAGGTTGGTATTGTAAATGGGATTATATGACCATCATTGTACTAAGATATTCCCCAAAATATTGACACACTTCTAAAAAACGCTGAAAATTCAGTCTGTTTGTTGTAACAATTAGGTATTAAATTTCTCAAATTGTTTACTTTTTCAATTATTTTGTTTACCTTTGTTATAAATAGTGCAAGAAGGTGGAGAGTATCAACGATTCGGCATTGCCGAATTTAACCCTCTTAAATGTATTTTTTTTATTTATTTTTTTTGCGAGAAATTGTTCTCTACTTTAATAATTGTTCAGACAAACTCGTTTTTATAAAATTTTTTTCTTCAATATTCTTTCATATATAAATTATTTTTCACTAAAAATTTTTTTATTTAATTTTTTTAATTTTAATATTTTTAAATATTTTTTTTCATTGAAAATTTTTTAGATGCTTTAATCGTTTGTTTTCAGACAAAAAATATATAATTTTTATACTGTAAACAATTTTTTTCTCACAATTAATAAATGTAGTACCTTGTTTTTCTTTTACTGACTTTGCAATGCTCCATACGATTTTGTTAATTGTTATTATACGGTGGCTTTAGCTTCGTATAAATGGTTTATGTATTCGATGAAAAAATAAAAAAACTAAAACTAACTCGATTTTTACCCCATTACATATCCTTTAAATATTTGTATCAAACTATGCAAACTATGTGGTTTAAACTCGGGAAATACTGTATTTTTATATTCTTTAACATTTGATGTTTGATGCAAAATATTTGACTTTATTATACTGACTGACTTTATTATACTGTTCGCCTCAGTATAACTTTCTAAGTCGATTTAGCGATATCCGCTAGCCGTCTGTCCGTCCATTTGTCCTTCCATCTGTCGGGCAGATAGATTATCATATATTGTATACATATATATCGATAAAAAAATTTAAGTGGTCCAAAAATAAACCCTCTAGGATAATTTTTTTGTATAGTACCCAAATAAAGCTGATTTCCGATCTTCACTTAAATCTAACAGAAACCAAAACTATTGCATCGATTTTTTTAAAATTTGGTTTATTTATGTTTTTGATAAAAGTGACTTTACTCAATATGGTCATGACCCGTTCATATTTTGACCTAGTTCCCATATCAATACAACAGCAAATATGAACTTTTTCAGATCCAAAACCTTCTTTCGACACTCTTGGTATAGGGTATCGTACATTCGGGTTAGATTGGCAATAATTTATTACTTGCTATTTTTAAGATCATAAAAGTATCTCTTAAACTAATGATTTCTACGGCATATAACTTTTATTAGCAGGTAATCGTCAGAAGTGATTTAACTGGGTTTGTGAAAAAAGCATCAGTGATCTGCCAAAAATATTAAAAATTTCACAAAAATTATCGGAGCCAAAAGAATTCATGTCTCGCTTTAAGAGTTGCTAAAATCAAAAGAAAACCCTTTTTTGGTGAAACGCCTTAATGTATTTTTGGCAAACTAAAAAAATACACTACTTGGACAATTCACAACAGGTGGTGTATGTTGTATGTTGTATTAAAATACACAATACAATCATTTGTTGTTGTCAGTTGTACTTTCATAATATACTCGTAAAACATTTTCTTTAGTAATTTTCGATACAACGAGGAAAGGTCGCTTCTGTTATTTCGTATGAGAGAAAACACGTGTCGGTGTTTTAGTAACGTACCATTTTAATTTAGAATTCGAAAATACATACTAAAACAAGTAAGACAATTATAGTAGGTCTAGACCGACTATACGATACCCTATACCATGCGTTTAGAAACCCTATCTCTTAGGCCCAACTAACTGGACTTTGAAAATAAGCAAAAACCAAATTTGAGTGGGATTTTTATTAATTTTTTTGGCTGCAGATATGAAAAAGTTCATATCGGATGCTATATCTATAAAGGGACTAGGTCCAAAAATGGACCGATCCTGATCATGTTTGGTAAAGTCTCTTGTATTTTGCAAAAATATATACAAACAAAATTTGAGAAGAATCAGTGCAATATTTTTGTTTTTTAATAGATTTAAGTGAAGATCGGGAAGTAGCTCTATATGGGGTCAAAGGGATCATTTTTGGACTACTCACTAGTGGATGTAATGAACGCATACAAACCCAATTTGAGTAAGATCTATATGACAATTTGGATCTTATGGAAATTTATGTCGATTTCATATGGGTAATTTGTATGGGGGCTAGGTCTGAACATGGAGCGATTCTCACCAATTTCAATAGCGTTCATCCCATGGCCGATAAAAGCTTACATACCAAATTTCATCAAAATATATTCTTATATCCGACCTGCAGTTTGATTACAAGCTTTACATGGACACACAGACGGACGGACGGACGGACGGACGGACGGACGGACATTGTTAAATCAACTCAGAAAGTGATTCTGATTCGATCGGTATAATTAAAGATGGGTCTAGGTCAAATATTTTTGGTTGTTACAAACAGCAGCACAAAGTCATTATACCCAAACCACATAGTGGTATAGGGTATAAATACAAACATTAATTACATCCACTAGTGAGTAGTCCAAAAATGATCCCTTTGACCCCATATAGAGCTGCTTCCCGATCTTCACTTAAATCTATTAAAAAACAAAAATATTGCACTGATTCTTCTCAAATTTTGTTTGTACATATTTTTGCAAAATACAAGAGACTTTACCAAACATGCTCAGGATCGGTCCATTTTTGGACCCAGTCCCTTTGTAGATATAGCATCCGATATGAACTTTTTCATATCTGCATCCAAAAAAATTAATAAAAATCCCACTCAAATTTGGTTTTTGCTTATTTTCAATGTCCAGTTAGTTAGGCCTAAGAGATAGGGTTTCTAAACGCATGGTATAGGGTATCGTATAGTCGGTCTAGACCGACTATAATTTTCTTACTTGTTTTTATATAAATAAAGTTACCGTTATATAAAGTTAAAGTTATATAAATAAAGTTTGCATTATTTGGCATTTTTATACCCTATACCACTATGTGGTTTGGGTATAATGACTTTGTGCTGGTGTTTGTAACTACCAAAAATATTTGACCTAGACCCATCTTTAATTATACCGATCGAATCATAATCACTATCTGATTCGATTTAACGATGTCCGTCCGTCCGTCCGTCCGTCTCTGTGTCCATGTAAAGCTTGTAATCAAACTGCAGGTCGCAAATATGAATATATGTTGATGAAATTTGGTATATAAGCTTTTATTGGCCATGGGATGAACGCTATTGGAATTGGTGAGAATCGGTCCATGTTCAGACCTAGCCCCCATATAAATGACCCCTATGAAATCGATTTAAATTTCCATATGATCCAAATTATCATATAAATCTTAGTCAAATTGGGTTTGTATGTTATTACATCCATTAATCAGTAGTCCAAAAATGATCCCTATGCGACAACTCTTAGTCATAGGCCCCATACAGAGCTGCTTCCCGATCTTCACTTAAATCTAACAAAAAACAAAAATATTGCACTGATTCTTCTCAAATTTTGTTTGTATATATTTTTGCAAAATACAAGAGACCTTACCAAACATGGTCAGGATCGGTCCATTTTTGGGTCTAGTCCCCATATAGATATAGCATCCGATATGAACTTTTTCATATCTGAAGACAAAAAAATTTATAAAAATCCCACTCAAATTTGGTTTATGCTTATTTTCTATGTCCAGTTTGTTGGGCCTATGAGGTAAGGTCTCTAAACGCATGGTATAGGATATCATATAGTCGGTCTAGACCGACTATAATTTTCTTACTTGTTTATTTTATAATTATTTATGCTGATAAAATTGCATGTATTTGTTTTTCTTTTTCATAAAAACTGGCATTCACTTCGGACTGATATGTTATGATACAATATACAATATTTACTAAACATAGCAAATGAAGTTGTATCGTTGTATCAGATTTTTCAATGAAAATTACCAACAACAATTTTACACTATTGTAATGCAATACATGATAAAACAGATACAACGATACAATACCCATTGTGAATTGCCCAACTATAAGTAACATATTCAAATTTCGGCGCAAAGTTACTGTCATTGTTTTTAAAAATAATTTTTTTATATCGATTACATTGTGGAATAAAATAATGGACATGGTCTTGAGGGGGTGAATAATTCTTATACCGGACGATTACATTAGGTTATTATAGCAAAATGCCCAAAGCGTTTAGTACTGTCCTCAAAATTTATAGCCGTTTAAAGTTTTCATTTTTTCGCCTACACTTAATTGAATAAGACTCAAAAAGTAATGTAATAGTTCTTTTGAACCAACTTCAGATGTCTCCAACAGAATTTTAAGAGGAATTTTTTCATAGACCATTTTAACCATATATCTGCAATTTTCATGGGTCATTTAAGTCCCTTTTTCAATAAATACCAGAAAAGCATACTGAAACGTAAGTTTGAAGGTTAAAATTTTCTATGAATATGTTCTGCAGCAAATTTTACTAGGGGTTGTCGAAGACGATAACATCATCCGGTCATGTTCAATCACTAAAAAGATAAATTTTTATTTATCAAGTGCAGCCCAGTCCCGTAAAAATGTAAGTTAAATTTTTTTAAAGTTATGTTTTTACCAGAGTTCAGAAAAAAACACACACTGAATAAAAAACTCGTACATATATGTAAACAAACATAACTTAGACCAACACACACATATTTTTATTTTCATATCAATTATGTTTGTTTTTAAATTTTCTTTGGTGCCCAACACAACCATGACTGTGCTCGTTTTAATATTTCGTTATTTACACGAACATTTTTGTATCACGTACTTTTTGTTTCAATCACACATAAAGCACACATTTTTGAGTGTTGCTTTATTTGAAGTTCATGTTCTGCTACGTGTAGTGAAAAAAAACACAGAACATGTACAATAAACAGGTTCGAGTTCAGTTATATTTTAAGTCGTGTTTAAAATATAACTGAACTCGAACCTGTTTATTGTACATGTTCTATTTTTTCTTACTACACGAGCCATAACACGACTTAAAATATAACTGAACTCGAACCTGTTTATTGTACATGTTATGTTTTTTTTTCAGTACACGTACCAGAACATGAACTTCAAATAAAGCAACACTCAAAAATGTGTGCTTTATGTGTGATTGAAACAAAAAGTACGTGATACAAAAATGTTCGTGTAAATAACGAAATATTAAAACGAACACAGTCATGGTTGTGTTGGGCACCGAAGAAAATTTAAAAACAAACATAATTGATATGAAAATAAAGATATGTGTTGGCTGCTTTTGAACAGAACATTGTGTGTTTCATGTGTGTATTTTCTGAACCTTGGTTTTTACATCTAATTTATTATATTAAAGTGTTTTTTTATTTAATATTTTAATCCCTTCTCTCGTATTTTTCTTGGTAATTTTTATTTATTTTTTTTAAACTGGCATATTGAAACTAAGGAATTTCCAGGATTCGGTTGTTTTCAATAACGATTTAATTATTAACTAGCATAACCTAGTAAATTTTATTTTTTCTTAAATTTTTTTCTTTCAATGTTTTTTAATCTATATACATATATAAAAAATTTATGATAATAAATAATTTTATACGAGCATAAATGTATGCTAATCAATTTTAGACAATTCTCAATTCAACACTGGGCGTGTGAGACAATTATAATGAAATTCGATGAAGTGTTAATTGGATAAAATGGATTGATACAATTGATAGCATACCTTTAGGCTCTTATAAAATTATTTATTAATATTTTATTTTGTTTTATTTAAGATATTTTCAACACATATTATACATAAATTTTAAAATTCTTCACTTCTCCTACATGTGGACTATAGGTATGCTCATTTTCACACTCCTCCGTGCCCGTATTATGCTTAAAAAAGGATAAACAAGTTTTCCTGCATGTTTTAATATATAGATTTTTTTATTCATCACTATCATCTGCATCTGACTGACAAACAATATCCAACTGGAATCATTCGTCTTCTTCTTTATACTTTTTCTGGAATATGTGCTTAGTCCACCAACATATTTCTCCAAGGAAGACTCCTGTCGCATTTTTCCCTCTATATCTGAAGTTTTTTGACACTCAAAATTATTTGCTGGTTAATTAAACCCCGTAAGCTTTAATAAAATTTCCACTAAAATGTCCTTTTCTTTATTTTCTTGGGACAAAGTTACCACAAACATAACAAAATTTATAAATATCCAGTTTGCAATTTTCCATTTTTCACTATATTCACTTTTTTCACAGTTTTAATATTAAAACGAATATCAACATTTTATATTCATAAATTTTTTTTGCCTACTTCGTCTACTTCCCAAAATAAAATTTTCTGCAACCATATTAAAGGTATAAAATACTAGTTGCAGGTGTAGGGTTAAAATATTCTACGAAAAATTGCTCTTAAAATTATGTTGGACACATCCGAACTCAGAATTTAGCACGGAATAACTTCTCAACTTATTTTTACGTCTTATTCCAAAGAGTATTGGTCAAAAAAATTAAAACTTACGACGGGCATGATATTTCACTGTACTCACACAGGGCCAAACCCTTTGGGGGTATACTATACTAACCTAGTACATTCATCTGGCGTAGGAATTTTGCACTCCTAAAAAATGTGTTGCACAGTGTTGTTTAACAAATCGCTTTAGCAATCTAATTATGGATATCCACCCATCTATCTCTCCATCACTGTTGAGCAAATAAATATTCCTAAAAATTTTTTAGCAATCACAGTTACAGTTCACAAAAATAAATTTCCCAAAGTCTGTCTGTCCATTCGTCTCTCTCTTATAAGTTCATATTGACAAAATAAATGTTACAAACTCATTTTGTTTAACAAAATTTAAATTTTTTAAGAAATTAAACATTTTCACAAATTTTTTTTACAAAACGGTATAAAAGTTGTAATATTATGAAAGAGAAGATCTTCAAAAACTATTTTGAAAATTCCTGATTTTAAAAAAATTTATGCTTCATATAAAACTAAAAAGATATTTTTTATATTCCGCCACAGCAATTTCACTGTTTAGTAACCACAACTTAATGATCTGTTAACTAAAAACAAAACACTTATACATTTTATTAATAACTCTAGGAAAATCATGTATAAATTATTTAAGAAATTTTATAATGCACATAAACGAATAAAATATACAAAATGAATATTAATTATCATTTAAAGACGACTGTCATACAATAATAAAATTCAGCAATTTATTTAAAAGTAAATTCTAGCCACCACCACAACCAGCATGACTATTTAGTAATAAATATTAGATAAACAATAAATTTCTAAGAAAATCATAGTAAAGCCTCATGATAATAAATTAAAGGAAATCTATTAAGTAATAAAATTAACAATCAAGTTTATTATTATATAAAAAGTAATAAAATGTTTAAGACAAAATTGATTACAAGCCCCTCTTAGCTGTTAAGTCGCGGATAGTAGCCACAAGTTTATGTTAAAATATGTAAACGAAAATATGTTGCCTCGGATGAGTCATAGTTATTTCTCAAAGACATTTTTGAAATTCCTCTGAAAACATTTTTCTTTAACTGACCAGGTCAATACTACCATATTATATAAAAGACTTCTTTGAGCTGTTAAAGATGCTCTTATTTTAGGCCTGATTATCATTGAACATGGCAACAACGAAAATGTTCACTAAAACGAAATGTGTTGTAGGTTTTTTCTTTTTAATTTTTAATTTTTTAAATTCGCGTGGTTCTCATGATTTTTTACGCGTGATTGGTTCGTAGAAGCATTTCCGTTTATGCTGTTGGCTTGAATTAATAACAACAAGAAACTGAAGCATAAAATATTGTAAAGTATTTAGATGATTGTATGAAACTTAATGCCAAAAGCTATAACTTTAGAATTTTAGATGATGAGAACAAGAAAAATATTAAAGTTTTTAATTTTTATTGAAACATAAACAAACCTCAATTAAGATGGATAGAAATTGTGGGCATTAAATCAAGATTTGACCAAAAACAAACTAAACTTAGTTAAATCTTATTCGTCACATTAAAGGATGACGAACTTTCTAACCCAATAATTTCTATGAAGATTAGCTGGTTTTTAATAAGAAATTTAAATGGCTCTAAAAGATTTATATCAAATTATTGTTAAAAATCTAAAAATATATTAAAAAATTAAATTAACATCTTTATATTACATTAAAAAATAAGCCACAAACAGCAATTTTATATGTGGCTCGATGAAATATTGAATAACTTACGAGACCTATTTTGAGTTTTCCTAATATTATTTCATTAAATAGCAACAAATATGGAGTTCCTGCCAAAGAAAATGGCTGATCTTTTCCGATTAGTACTTCGCTAATAGCAAAGCTATTGCCAGCATGTAAATCTGTGCCATGTGTTCCTTAAATATTTTTTGTAAATCGATAACAAACTTGCACGGAATGCTTTTTATTCATACTAGCCGATTCCAGAGCTCGAAATTCGAGCACAATTTCTAGGCAACTTCACTTTTCAACTTAGACAATTCACAAACCAACACTTTTTTTCGTTTACTATTATTGTGAATGAAGGTAAACAAACTTATTAGCAAACACATTAATAAATTTAATAAACACACACATAGCATATGTATAATTTTATGTATGTGTTAGTGGCAACTTTAAATGCAATTTACTCAAAATAAAGCACAAAATTTAAAAATATGTAAATCTGGAAAGCAGCCAAAAAGGAATACCTTTCAAATAATATACGTTTGGTCAAAATTGGGATAAAAGGGTAGGACAAAACATCGATCACAAGAAATCGCCTAACCTATTATTATTATAGATATTTGTATGGCAATTGGCTTATCTTTTTCGAGTAGTAGTTCGCCAACAGCATAATTTTGGTAGAAATGGCTTAAAATTTTAAATGAATTTAGTCAGTTGCAGTTGTTGAAAACTTTTTTGTTTCATTATGAAAAATTTGCTGTAAAATTATATCAAACAGGAAATCAGAGCAAATTTTCACACTTTTGTATGGAAACTGTCTGATCTTTTTAGAATAATAGTTCGACCGAGCCACAATTTTGGCCAGATTATTTTGATATTTTCATATTTCTAATTTTAAAAAGTATAAATTTGTGTCCTTAAATATTTTTTATAAATCGATGCCAAATCTCAATAGAGTGTATATTTTCATGTATTTATATGAAAGTTGTCGAGTTTTTCGAGTAGTAATTTGCCAACAGCACAATTATTGTCAGAAGACTTTGACATTTTAAGAAGATTACGTCGATGTGTTTGTAACTGCAAACAGTACAAAATTTTAACACACTTAAAAACGGGACAAAAAGTGGCGGATCTTTTACTAGTAGTTGTTCGGCCAGTGCTCAATTTTAATCGCAATGGTTAAATTTTGTAACTGAGTCATCTGTAAATATGTGAATTTATTTTATTTTCTCTTTTTTGCCGAGTAGTAGTTCCTCCATTCTTAAATTTTTTGCGGAATGCTTTGAAACTTGAACGACGCGTTTTCTTTTTATATATAGATCTAAGGAATATAATTTTGTACTAAGTCATTGTGAAAATTTTCTTGAAAATACCATCAAACTTCATACTTTCAAACATTTGTATAGGAAGTGGAATATCAGTCGAGTAGTGCCATACCGACGCCACACTATTGGTCAGAATGGCTAAAAATTTTTAATGACTAATCTATGAACACAGGTGACCATAACAGACGATATAAAAATTAAAAAAGAAATGTACACTTTTTGTAAAATTTATGATCTTTTTCCCGCACGCCATTATTTTTGTCGGAATGGTTTGAAATTTTGAAAACATTTTCTCTATATACATTAGGGTGGCCCTTAACAAAAAAAGTGTTCAAACTCTCGGTCGCACCCCCCTATAAATATGCGAATAGCAAAAAAACTGAGAAATACAAAGTTTGGGGCCAATCAAAAAAACATTTAGAGGTGGCTCAACGCGATTGAAAATTTCAAGTGTTTATATTGGGAAAATATGACTTTTTTTCAGATTTTACGAAAATTTCGTTCTACACTTTAACTTTTTCGACAAATTGTTATATAATTCGGGATTAGTATTAAATTTTCTTTTCAAAAAGCTATAAAGCTTCAAAATCAAGTAAAAACTCGCCAAAAAATAGCAAATGCCCCAGTTCACTTTTGTGCCACAAACCTCTAGGTCATGAAATGTGATGAACATTTATTCAACTTTAACAAATTGATTAAAGCCATAATTTTTTTATCTTTATACCTATAAGTATTCAGATATGAAGTATTCTTTTATTACCACGTTTTTAACCTATTGCGCATTGTGATCGAAAATGGGAAATTTTTTTGATAAAATTTTGAAAACTCCTTTTTCAGGTTGTACAAATTTTTCTTAAACAAAATTTAAAAAAATGAATCTCGCACCTTAAGGTTTTGTTAAGTACATATTACAGATTAACTGTGTGAATTTTTAAGTAAATCGCTACGCCAGCATTTTTGTGACAAGGATTTTATTTTTGCGGATTTCGAGAAAAATTGGATTTTTGTGAAATATGTACTCTTTCTAAATACGTTGTATCAAAAATTCATCACTTTTCTTTTAAATGCCATATTTTATCTTAATAGCCCTGACTTTCGAAAAAAAATGATATGACCAAATTAACCCGTTTGGAATTGGGGTCACATATGACCCTAAGCTAATAAAAGACAATTTATTCAAAAAATTCAAATTTTTTGTAAGTGCTGTTGAATTTGTAGATGCGATGCTTAAAATATAATAACCAACTACGTAGAACTTCCGTTTCTTAAATTTGTGATAAATCCGAGAACGTTAACCCATTATTTGCTAAGACCAGCTTTGGATTTTAAGATATTTTTAAATAAAAACAAGTAAGAGTGTTAAATTCGGCTGTGCCGAATCTTTGATACCCTCCACCTCGGTTTGAGTATTGATAATAAATGTAAACAAAATATTGGAAAAATATGCATGCGTTTCCTATATGCATGCGTTTCCGGTTATATGACATAACTTCTCGTTTAATTTAGTTTTTGCTAATTAAATAGCTCGCCTTAACCTTCATTGCAAAGGTAATGGTTGTGTAGGGTGGCTATATGCATTAAATCGTGCTAACTGGAGATGGCTGTATAGTTTCTTTTAATTGGACAAATATTTCTTCATTGTGGCCATATAGGTCGGATGGAGTAAAAAATAATAACCAAAAAAAAGCTCTCTCAACTTTTTTATTAAAATATTGCCATATTTGGAAAACATAGAAAATAAATTTATAATAATACATAATCAAATTAGGGATGCCAAACGCAAAAAACCAAATGTCCCAAACATTTTAAATAAAATAATTTGTTATCTTTATTATCTGAAAAACTTCAAATATTCATCCAAAAAAAATTGTGATAAATAATATATGCATAAATAACATTCTCATCAAATTGCGTTTATTTATGTAACAATTTTTATGTTCGCAATTCTTAAATATCGTTTGGGGTATTCTAAAATTCATTGAATTTAAATTAATGTTTTCTGTAGTGTGAATTCAACGATCCGACAGAATTTCAACGATCCGACAATCGCAAAATATATCGACAGCTATTGTTGTTTGCACTAAGGATTAAGTGATTCACTAAGTACACACATCTTAACGACAGTCGACAAATCTATTTTTCTATTTATTTAAATTGTAAACGAGTGGCATCTCTGTTAAAATAAGCGAAAAACACAAAGAAGAATAGAAAAAAACAAATTACTTCGTGTTTGACAAGATGATTTTATGTTTATGTTTAATATCTCTATTTTTTTTACTAATATTTCTGTTTATTTATTTGAAAATGAAATAATGAATTGAATATGCTATTTAATTTTTTAATTTATATAAAAAAGTTTTTTAATAGAAGCAAAATATTTTCACTATGTTATGATTTTTATTTATGTATGACGACATTTCAACCTAAAAATTTAAGTTTTTATCGATTGAATAAACAACACAAAAATGGTTGTCGTTTAGATAACAACAACAGCTGACTTTAACAATAGCGAATATCGTTTAAAAATTTTACTGATAATTTTGCTTTTCTTTTTTTAACGATTCGACAATCGTTAAAAGAAGTTACTGAAAAGCTATTAATTTCTCCTGAATGCCAATATTTTTTTTTAATGTAAACATTTTTTAAATGTAAACATATTTGGTGTTTTTTTTGGAATTTCAATTTGTGTTTAACGAATAAAATTTATATATTAAAGATGCAATTGATGTCTTCCAAATTTAAAATTATTATTTCCGACGTTTTGATATGATTTTCTGAAATTCAGTTAATATTTTCTAATTTATAATTGGAAATTTTAATTCCAGTTTTTAGAATTGATATTTTCTTAAATTTGAATGGAAAATTTAAAAAGTGCAATTTTATATTTATGTGAATAATAATGCTTTAGTAATTATAAACAATTTTTAAAAATTAGATGTAATCGCAATCAGATATTTTGTAGGTAAAGCAGAATAATAATTCTATATAACTATGTAGAACTTTTTTGAAAGCAAAAAACTCATTGATAACTCGGTAACTCTATTTTGTAAAGACAACAAAAAGTTAATATGCCAAACTTATGTTCATATTTGTAAAAGAATAATGAAAAAACGTATGAAATAAAAGACCAGCCCGTGTATAATCTTAACATTGTTATGTATAATATCTATTTGAAAATATTGACATTCATCTTAAAATAGAAATAACTATTGCAAAGCTAATTAGAGCAAACAAAAATTGTGGCGCCATCTACTGTGGCATAGTCACGCTGAGCAAAATGAAGTGACACTCTGTTAATGCAAAAAGAAATGTAATTAATGTAATGTAATGAAAATTATGTAAATAAAATAATATACCGATTTATTTCTAACATGCAGTTGTTATGGATATACATATATATAATATATGTATATTATTTGTATTATTTAATATGTGTATGTATGTATATGTAAATATTACACACAAAAAATACAACATCAAACATTATTTTTGTGTTTTTCTCTTTAAATAAATTAATACATAAAATTTTTTTTTGCTAAATTTACATTGTATTCTTTTTATTAACAACTAGGTATTTCAGCATTATTTGCTTTAGATGCTGGTGAATTTTTACTCCCTTTATATTAACTCGTAGTGTCTGCTTGTCGAAAAAATTTTGGATCAATTTTAATCCCAATGGATCTGAAACTTTGCAGGCATTCTCATGGCAATGAAAGAAATGATCTAGTAATTTTTTTAGTGATGCCAAAACAATGGAAACTTTTAAATTTTTCTACCAGATTTGATAAAAAAAAAAATGTACAAAGGGTTAGTTTTTATTATGTTATTACCACAACGACCACAAAAACAACAAGTCCAGCTATGACAACAATACAACATTTAGAATAACAACAAGAACAATATAGAAACATCATATTTTTAATTTTTTTTTACTTTTTCAGAGATTTCCCTGGACCTGTTCCACCGGTTTTAACAATTTTTGAAATAGGAATCTTCCCATGAATATTGTTAATCATTGTCACTAAAAATGATTACCCTAGCTGTCCTATTGAGAGCGTGATCGTGACAAGAACAACATAGAAAATTATATTTTTTCAAGACTTTTTTAGTTCTTCATTCAAATCTCGAGCACTAATCGACCGCTTTGGACGATTTTAAATAGAAAACTTCTCAGGATGTTAGTGAATCATTTTTTATATCAACGAGCACCCTAGCTGCCCGATTGATGCAGTCATCGTGATTTCCACAGACGGACAGACGGACATCGCTATATCAACTCCGGTTGTTATAAGGATCACAAATATATATATTTTATGGGGTCCAAAATTTTTTTTGCTAATTATTACAAACGGAATGACAAACTTATATATACCCTCTGCACACTGGAGTGGAGGGTATAAAAATATCATTTAACAGTTGCTAACCCGGAAACAGTGCGGATTTAATGACCGTGTTGCCAGAAGGAAACCATCCATATATAAAACAAATAAAAAAACGTATGGAATTTGCAAAACAATATCACCAAATGAACTTCTCGTCTTGGAAACAAGTTTTCTTCACTGGCGAAAGTAAATATAATGTGTTGCGATCGGATGGTCGCTCGTACGTCTGGAGGAAAGTGAATGAAGAGCTTATAACAAGCAATTTGTGTCCCACAGTGAAACATGGCAGGGGATAAGTTATGGTATGGGATTATGTATCAGCTAAAGGTCCGGAAAACCTGAATATATCTGCGGGAATTATGGACCAAACTGTCAGCCAAAAAATATTTTAAAGGGAAATATGATGGATAGTGTTAAAAAATTGGGAATTGAAAATTTTTTTATTTCTTATCAAATACAAAGCGCACAATGTTCGTAAAAAATATCATCGCATTTAAATATCATCGAGCATATATGTAGTAATTATAAAGAAATGTTTAAAAAACACACTATTTTAAAACATAAACAATTGAAAACAACTCTCATCGAGGAATGGGAAAAAATTTAACCTTCTTATTGTGAAAAGTTGGTTGAGTCAAAATTTTTAACGACAAAGTATTTATTTTATCTAAGCATTAAGATGTTGATCTTAATTAAATATTGTTCCATTTTTACTTTGAGTTTCATTAATGAATTTTTTTGAATTTTTTTTTTTTTCGTTTTTCTGAAAAAGATACTTGCGAATTGCTAATATTTTAGTTGCTGTTTTAAATTCTATTCATACGAGAATTGACGTCTAGATGGTGCCACTAGTTAAAAAAAAAAAATACTTTGGTGAAATGTGGCAACAGTGTAAAACATATGTTAAGTTTCAAGGCGCCACGATGTTTCGTATTTTTTTTTTTTTTTTTTTTTTTTTTTTTGAAGCCATCAAAAGTAAGCAATCGCAGTGGAAATAAAGGCGAGTTTTTGCTTCGATTCGTAACAATGGAGACAAAGGAACGCGATGACAGTTCCATCTACAGGCGAGGTTATGGTGTCTCTTTTTTGGGATGCTCTGGGATAATTTTTATTGATTATCTTCAAAAAGAAAGTTCAGAGTTCATATGATGACCCTATAGAAAAAAGACCGCATTTGGCAAACAAGAAAGTGTTCACACATACACTATTGTGAAGGCCGAAATTCATGAATTAAAGTTCGAATTGCTTCATCATGCATCTTATTCGCCAGATTTAGCTCCCTCATATTATTTTTTATTTCCAAACTTAAAAAATGGCTTGGTGGTAAAGTATTTGCCAAGAATGAAGAGCTGGAGTTGACGGTTGATGGCTACTTTAAGGATCTAAATAGTTCTTACTATAAACAGGGTATTGAAGCTATTGAATATCGCTCGAAAAGTGTATCGAGCTAAAAGGAGATTATGTTGAGAAATCAAGAAAATTTTTTCCAAACTTGTTGTGTTCTTTGTCATGTCGGGTTGTTCTGGGAACGCCCTCATATATTATTTTAAATAAAAAAGCATTGCTTTTCCAAATCTATTAAACGCGTTTATATATCTATTCTAATATGTTTTTAGTAACTGATCCATTATGACTTTGACTATGTTGAAATCTAGTTTTTTTTGTAGTATCGTATTACACAGTATAACATTTTTCAGCTCATTGATTTGGGACTCAATTCTGAGAACTAAAACTTTAAGTAGCCCGAAAAATAAGAACTTCTGCATCATTAGTTTTGTTAAGTTGGCAGTCATTGTAATTTAATGGCCATACGAATTTTTTTGCTCAAGGTGGATTTTTATCACTTTTTGTATATTTTAACACGGTTATAACTCGGTAACCATACGGAATACCTCTTTTATGTCTAAAATAAAGTAGATATTGAATAGGAAAAAAAACCGGATCAAATCTACCCGAAAAAAGTGCATCCAGTGCCTTAAAAATCACAAAAATGCCCATTTTCCCCCAATTTTCCCCATTTTCACATTTTCTGCTAAATGAATGAAATATATCTTTTGTGTCTGAAACAAGTTTGTAGATATTGAATAGGAGAAAAAAAGCGGAAAAAACCTACCCGAAAAAAGTGCTTCCAGTGCGTTTAAAATCGCAAAAAGCCCTAATGATGCAGAAGTTCTTATTTTTGGGGCTATTTTCAGGTGCAATTGTCAGAATTGAGTCCCAAAATCATGTGTTGTACTGTGTTACTCGTATCTAAATAAAATTTGGTGATAATGTTTCATTAAGTTTATAATATTTTAGACACGGCATGAATGTATATTACAAATGTAATAATAGCATATCTCTAACCTAAAAAGTAGCAAAAATAGGCAGCTAACTCGTCTTTGGACCACAGAACACATTTTATTATAAGAATCTTTCAAATTGTCAATCATTTTAATAAAATTGTTTTTTTATGCCAATATACTCTTAAAAAAATATAAATTCTTAATCAAACTTAATCTCAGTCTGGCATCGCTTAAACTTGTTTCTATGGAGAAAAAAAGAGCGAAAAAAACATAATCTAAAATCAGCAACGCGCGATTTTTATTTATTTATATGATGTGACATTTTAATTTACAAAAACTGCTCACGTTACAACTCAACAGAATAGCAAATATACGACTACACAAAGTATACAGACAGCATAAGAGGCAAATCAGCGTCCAAATGATTTACCAACTACTCGTGTTTATTCATAACACTGGCCTTTGAATGTATAACTAAACCTATACATTCAAAGAAAGACTTAAAGAAATATAAGATTTATATACAAAACAACAAAAAAAAAAAAGACAAAGAATAGATTCATATTTCATATACAAATGAATCAAATGAATAATGACAGTAGAAAAAAATTTAAAAAAAAACGTTAATATGAAACGAGTTTCAAAAAAAAAGGTAAATAAAAGATTTATATAAAACCGTATTTAAACAAATATGGTATTCTTTAGTTAATAAAACACAACACTATGATTGATTTCTTTAATAGAATTTAGAACCATAAAAACGGATTAGTTTTGGATTAAAGTTCTTGCGTTTTTATATAGAAACATACTGAGCTGAAAATTTGTTGAACAAAGAAAATTCTACTATTGTTCTACTCAACAATAGAATGGATTGACTTAAAAAAGTGTCTTATTTGAAAAAAAAAAACACTCCAATTTTGATTTGGATATGTTAAGAAAGTTCATCATCCTTTAATGTGATTAATAAGTTGCTGGGTAAGATGTTAAAAAGTTTATCATTTTATATTTTCATTAAGTCATTATTATCATTCTTTTTCCAAATGGATTTCCAACAAAGCCATATATTGATATTATGTTTTTTTTTTAAATTATTTTTCTTTCTTAGAAAGTTCTAAATAGATAGAATAAATTATTAGGTTTACATTTGATAACTCGAAATACTGAATCAGTCTAATCAGATTTGTCATGGACTTCTTTTTCATTCTCAATTGCAATGAATGAATACCCAGCAAATGCTTTTATGGTAACATTTTATATGTCTTTAAGTTCTAACATTATTGTCTTGTCTTATAAAGTCATGAATTTTTAAAACAAATAAATGTACTTTTCTTCAATTTGATAATGAAAATTAAAACAAGAAAAAAATTATAGTCGGTCTAGACCGAATATACGATACCGTTTACCATGGGTTTTGAGACCCTATCTCTTAGGCCAAACTAATTGAATATAGAAAATAAGCATGAACCTAATTTGAGTGGCATTGTTATTAATTTTGTTGCCCTTGAGTATGAAAAAGTTCATATCGAATGCCTTATTTATATGCGGCCTGGGTCGAAAAATGGACCCATCCTGACCATATTTCGTAAGGTCACTTATTTTGTTGCAAAAATATTTAAATACAAAATTTGAGAAAAATCTATTTTGTTTTTTGGTAGATTTACGTGAAGATCGGGGAGCAGCTTTATATGGGGGCTATGACCAAGTATTGTCCTATTGGGTTTACTTTTGGATTACTGATTAATTGGAGTAATAAACATACACAAATCCAATTTGGACGATATCTGTAATATTAATAGGCTAGGCGATTTCTTGTGACCGATGTTTTGTTCTACCGTTTTATCCCGATTTTGACCAAATGTATATTATTTGAAAGGTATTTCTTTTTAGCCGTTTTGCAGATTTGCAGATTTTAAAATTTTTTCCTTTATTTTGAGTAAATTGCATTTAAAGTTGCTACTAACACATACATAAAATTACACAAATGATATGTGCGTTTTATTAAATTTGTTAATGTGCTTATACATGAGCTTGTTATCTTCATTCACAATAACAATAAACCATAAAAGTGTTGGTTTGTGAATTAGCTAGGTCGAAAAAGAAGCTTCTTAGAAATTGCACTCGAATTTCGAGCGCTCGAATCAGCTAGTCTATATAATTATTTGGATCTTATGTCAATTTAAGTCGATTTCATAGGAGACATTTGTATGAGCACTAGGTCTGAACATGCACCGGTATTCACCAGTTTCAATAGCGTTCATACCATGGCTGACAAAAGCTTATATACCAAATTTCGTCAAAATATATTCATATTTGCGACCGGTAGTTTGATTACAAGGTTTACATGGATAAACAGTCGGACGGACGGACATCACTAAATCGACCGAGAAAGTGATTCTGAGTCGATCAGTATAATAAAAGATGAACACTCCATGATTAACATAGAGTAAAGTTTATTGCGCAGGACTACATGATTTTTCTTACTGAAATCTGAAAATATTTTTTGTTATCTCAAAATAGCGAAAAATTGATCTCTTTGCACTTTTAGGTCATAATATTGCAAAATTCTTACATGAGATAACACTTCGATATTAAACTTAGTACTTCCTTACTAGCGATGTCAGACAGAGATTACAAACGATTAAGATTTTATGTTTTTATAGTGGCGGGATCTAAAACCGAGACCCACCTTTTATTACACACATCGACCTTGGATCGATTTAGCGATATCCGTACGTTCCTCTGTCCGTCTGTTTATCTGTATTTCTGTCTGTCTACTTTTTTAGTTTTTATTTTTTGTTCCGCGAGAAGATGAATTTGAAATTCTTGAATGTCGGATTCCTAGCGACTAAAACCATCTTCCTCTTCGCCCTTTTTTCTTATGTGTTTAGAAAGAGATAGACATGATAGACTTAGCTAATCACCACAGCTACTTCCCTCGTTTTAATTCTTCTATTCTTAACCTTTCGTAGGATCTTAAAATTGTCTCTAAAATATTCTCTTTCTTTACATGAACACCTAGTTCTAGCTTCTATCTCAGGCATATAAACATAATATGTTCCACGTTTTGTAAGTCTTCGGGACATTCAGGGTACATGGAAGAATCATCGTGTCCAAATCTATTAAGATAGCTTCTGTAAAAACCGTGAGGACTTAAAAACTGTGAAAGGTAGTAGTTCACCTCTCCATGACGTTTATTCATCCATCTGGTCTGCCATTGTAGCTTTATTGTTTTGCGTTGAGCACTATGTATTACGGATTTTGACACATCTGTATTAGTTATTCCTTTCAAAAGTCTCGGAGCTTCGTTTGCCAGTAAATCTACCTGAATCATTTGCGCTATTCCACAAGCCGCGTAGTTCGAATGCACTACATACTCGAAGTGCACTCAGCCGATACACTGATGACATTGGTTTTCGAGAGCTGACATTTAGTGCATGTGACCACACGAATGCTGCATACAGCAGAATTGATTTAATGACACTTGATATTGATATCTGTCTTGGTCCACCAACATTTGCAAGCTTACTTTAAATGTTCGTTGAAGTTCAATTGGGCATCAAATATGACTCCAAGGTACTTTAATTTACTGAAAACACCTCAGTCTTTTGTTCTGCAAACTGGAGTGTCGCGCTATTCAGCTGGCATATATTTCTACTCATCAATGTATCTTGATATTACAACTACAGCTATTTCGTCTGCGCAGCCAACTACCGTCGTTCCATCTGGCAGAAGTGCAAACAGTATTGAACCCTTTGGTATCCCAGCGATGATGTTATAGCTTTTGAATCTGCCATCGGTATTATAGCATAACGGTCTGTTCGAGAAATAACTAGAAATTATCCTCACTAAGTATCTTGGCACACCTAGGCCATCTAAAGTGATCATTGTGCGGTTCCAGTTCGTACAATTAAACACATTTTTTACGTACAGTGTAATTATTGCACAATATTTTTTCTTGGCTCCCATTGCCTGTATGGCAGTTTTAGCTATGTCAATTAATAGACATCAATCCTTGGTCACCTGGGCGTTTATCAGGCTATCTTTGTTTCTATCTATCTGTCTGCCTGTCTGGGGGTCACCAGTCCCACCTTGTTTGGGGGATAACTGGTAGGAACCAAGCAGTGGCCAGGCTTGGAATTGAAGCTGCACCAAAGGCGCTAAATTGGTACCATGGATAAGCCATATACCCTAAGAGGAGGAATCACGGAATTGTCCATATCAGAAGCAGAACGAACAAGTACCCACAAGCTGGAGGTGCAAAACCTACCAGGGAAATGGTTGTCATATCCCATAATTGTGTGGAGTCCCAAGGTGTCCATGGTATCCAAGGTGTCCCAAGGTGTTAATGATGTAACATGAAAAGCGAAGTTTGGAGTGTCGTCGATATCAGTCCCAGTACTGATATTCGGCGGCAGTGTTGTAAGTTGTAAAACGAAGTCCGGTGGTTTTTTGCGTCAGCTGTCATACTGACAAGATTACTGCCGATTAGTTGAAGACTTACTTGATGGAACATGAGTGGAAAACGAGGCCGGGAGTGGATGAGTCAGTGACAACTGACAAGATACCATTACGGAGAAGTTGGAAGCAGGAGTGTTGGGTTGAAGACGATTCAAAGGCGATTGAGGTAGCACACGATGCAGTTAAAAGGGTTCTTTCGGATCTCAACATTAACAAGTCTCCGGGACCGGATGGTATACCAGCACTGGTGCTGAAACAGTGCTCTTCGATGCTAGCAACTCCATTGGCCAACCTTTTCAGCCTTTCGTATTGTGCGGGAGTCTTTCCCTCTTGCTGGAGGGTTGCTAATGTCCAGCCAATCCCTAAAAAGAGTGCAGCTAAGAACCCTGAAAATTACCGTCCAATTGCAATCTGCTCTGCGCTCTCAAAGGTGATGGAGAGCATGATCAATTTCCACCTTGTGAACTACCTAGAGGCCAACTCACTTCTTAATGATCGACAGTATGGCTTCCGTAGAAATCGTTCCACGGGAGACCTGTTAGCTCTACTTTCTGAGCGCTGGAGTCGATCCATTCGCAATTTTGGTGAAAGTAAAGTGGCTGCTCGGGATATTTCCAAGGCATTCGACCGTGTATGGCACGGTGCATTGATATCAAAGCTTATTGCATTTGGGGTCGGTAATGACTTATCTCGATTTATATCGAGTTTTCTCAGAGACCGAACAATACGTGTTGTTATTGATGGGGTCTCATCTAATGAGTTTCAGCTTAATTCAGGGGTACCCCATGGTTCCGTTCTTGGCCAAACTTTTAACTCTATATACTCTTTCGCAGATGACAGCAGCATTTGTCATTAATTTTCCTTTAATTGTAGGCCAAGCCTCTTGGAGGTTGGGGGCAAAAGGCGGACAATGAATGACACACTCAATCAAGACATCTTAACAATCTCCGAGTGGGGTAAAGCGAATAGGGTTGATTTTAATGCGCTGAAGACCCAATGTTGTATGTTGACCCATAGGGCCATGAAATCAACAATGTCAACTGTATATATGGGTGGTTTAGGTATTGAGGAATCGGATACTCTTGATGTTCTGGGCATGAGAATTCAATGTGATGTTCGTTGGAACGAGCATGTTTTTCAAGTGTCGAAAGAAGCATTCAAGTGTCTTGGTTTTCTAAAACGGTGTAGAAATTACTTCACTCCTTCTGATCTCCTTAAAATCTATACCACTTACATCCGACCGAAAATGGAATACAACTCCCATATATGGGCAGGGGCTTCGAAGTCTATTTTGGAGCTACTGGACCGTGTGCAAAGGAGGGCGCTGGCGCTCATCAATGACAGTAGGGTATCCAATTCTATTGATTCATTGGAACACCGTCGGAATGTGGGTTGTGTAGCACTGTTCTATAGATATTACCATGGGAAATGTTCTTCTGAGAATAGCGAACTTATTCCAAGTGCCCGAGTTTCGGTTCGCTCTACCCGCTTCTCTAGTAGATCACATCCGTTTGTAGTCTATTGTCCAGTTGACCGCACGACGCATTACAGAGAGAATTCGTTTATCAGTCGCACTAGCCGTATGTGGAATAAACTCCCCGCAGAGGTCTTTCCTGACAGTTATAACCTAATAAAATTTAAGTCAAACATCCATAAACACTACTCCCTCTCTCCTCCTTCTCATAACCTATTTTCCTTAAATCAACATAATGCACTGCATTTGTAGGGGGCATCCCCTGAGTGTTGGTTAACAAAAAAAAAAAAAAAAAAATACAGCGTCCAAGATGAGTCGGAGACTATTTGAAGAAGTTGAAAAGTGAGTTCGGAACGTTATCGATAGCATCACGCCTGCACTAGAGCGACAATCAGTTAGAATGAGCGTAGTAGACAGAAGATGGGCCAGTAGTTGAAAAACGAGTTCGGAAAGCTATCGATATCATCTCGCATGTGCAGCCATAGGGGTGATAGAAGTAGTAGGAAGAAGTGTTGTAGTAGACTTGAGCGTTGGAATGGTAGACCAGTAGCTGAAAAACGAGTTCGTAAAGCTTTTAATGTCATCTCGCATGTTCAGCCATAGGAATGAGAGAGGTACCAGGCAGAAGGAGTATAGTCGATGAGAGTTTTATCAAGAAGTGTCAAGAGATGTCAGAATAGATGTGTGTATTTTTACAAGTTCTGTTGATGATGGAAAGGGAAGTGTTGAACCCTTAAATGGCTTTTTTTGGGAACGGCCCCTCGGGGAGTTTCGTGGTAACTTTGGTAGCCCAAAATCACGGGAAGAACACAGTTCAATGTGGAGTTGCATTCAACCGGGTGTTGCTACACATAGATCAACAGGGTTTTAGATCGGCCCGATCCTTCAGCAAGGGATAGAGTTATGGGAAACACATTTCTCCTAGTTTGCAAAGATTCTTATGGCATGGCATTGGGCAGACGCATAGTATCTGTCTAGTGCTTAATCACCGTGAGATAAGTCTACAAGACAGGAGTTCACGTTAAGCATAAGAGACTTATGTCTTCCCGTCTATCTGTCTGTCTATCTTTTCAATATCTGCCGAATTTTGGAACTTTCTAGTTTGAAATCAAAATATTTTTAAGAGAAGCAAAAAGAAATTGTTTTTTTTTAAGCAGAATAATTTATTCTTTTTAGTTTACCTGTATATTAAACATTTCCATTAGATCTGGACTGTATACATTTCTAATTTATGTGTCGGAACTGTATGTATTGGATATACATGGCTCAAAAGGTTATCCTCCTCTAAAAACTTTATACATAAATATAAAAAACGCAGTTTCCATTACTTTGAGATGATTGTTTTTTAATATTTCTTTTGTTAAGAATATTTTTAAAGAAAAAAAAAATTTCCTGAAAATTTAATTTTAACTTAAAATTTTCATAAAAATTTATCAATTTGGATTAAGTTTGCTCAATGCTAAATTTGTGATCGAGCCTTGATCACAAAACTAGCTTAAGTGTCAAAATCAAAAAATTTCAGTAGAAAGTTTTGCTTTGCTATATTCGATTTAAGAAAACATTTAAAAATTTATACTAAAGTTGAAATTGCTTTTACTCTTAATTCGTTACGGCACTTCCGACACCTATGACATTTTGATGGATGATGCAGTTCATCGAAAATGAAAGATCTTCATCAAAAAACTAAATTCGAATCTCATGCGATTTAACCTATTTTCGAGTTTATGACTCGAAATGACTTTTAAACCATTTTAGTTTTTCTGGCTATCAATAGCAACATTCTACTCTATTTGAGTTGCTTATTCAGTTGGAAAAACATATTAGGAAGCGTAGTAATAATAGTTTTGAAATCGCATCCGACAGAAATTGAACACGGCATCCTTAATTTGTAAAGCATCAATCAGATCTAGTTTATTTAAATACTGCCTTTAGAGGAGATGTTTTTTTTTTTAGATAAAAACGCCCATAAATAAAAGAAATGCATTTAAGTGCATTTAATAGAAACGCCTCCTAAATGGAGGAAGAGGAATACAAATGAATTTTAATACATAATTGATGCTTAGTTTATAGATCTCATCAATATGCATATGGTTCGTGTTTGGGTCAAATGAATATAATATCCATAATTATGTTTAAATTTATTAAATGACCTGCAATTCGATTATACAGACTATATCTTAAGATTTTTTCTAAACATAGTGAAAGCATATTTTTTTTTATATTAAAAAAACAATAAGCGTTTGATTTTACGTTAACTAAATAATATGAAAACAGCATTTCGGCTGCCATAACCACATAATGCAGGTACAGCAGCAATTAAAATAATATGAATGACAGTAAATTCGGTTATCACGTTCAAACTGGTTTCTCTGTGTAGACAACATATTATTATCGATTGTCTTAACAGCATATCGTTTCTTACAACAGATATATCAACAAATTGTTTGCAATTTGAGCAACTATATTTTGAATTCTATCGACAGAAATTTAATAGCAGCTAACTAATTCTTATTATGACACAATAGAATATTTGCTGTTAATACAATAGAATTTTAGTCACAATCAACTCTTAATTCGGCTGTTAAATTAATCGTAATTAGACTAGGCACAATGAATCTGCTGAGGTGGCCGGTTGGACCTGCAATCGTTGTTCAAATTTAACCTTAAAGCGGTTAGCAATCAATTTCGTCTATATTTCTTCTATACTTAGAAAAGATAATTGTTCTGACTACCGCTGGATTAGTGACATGCAGATTTTTTCAAATTCCCACTCTGTTGCCTCAATAGTATACTGGCTAAAAAAAGTATACGTACACCTTAAATTAATAATGTTAATCTATGAGTATATGTACACCTTCAATTAAATCTGTTAGTACATTAATAAGATATTTTTTGTTTAAAGGTTTCTTGCCTTTAAAAAATTTCATGCAAGAACAACTATAAAAAAAGAAAAGATAATAGGAAAAGTATTCGTACATTTGGGATATTAAATAAAAAAAAACAAATTTACATTAAGTTAGTAACTTGTAGGATATCCTTGCGCTTTAGGACCTATGTGAGCCAATATGGCATCGACTTTACAAACCTTAAAATTTCTATACTAATCCAATAAGGATCTTTTTATACCCTCCACTCCAGTGTGCAGAAAGTATATATAAGTTTGTCATTCCGTTTGTAATAATTAGAAAAAAATTTTGGACCCCATAAAATATATATATTTGTGATCCTTATAACAACCGGAGTTGATATAGCGATGTCCGTCTATCCGTCTGTCCGTCTGTGGAAATCACGATGGCGGCATCAATCGGGTACCTAGGGTGCTCGCTGACATAAAAAATAATTCATTAACATCCTGAAAAGTTTGCTATTTAAAACCCTCTAAATCGGTCGATTAGGGCCCGAGATTTGAATGAAGAACTAAAAAAAGTCTTGAAAAAATATAATTTTCTATGTTGTTCTTGTCACGATCAAGCCCTCAATAGTGCAGGTACAGTGATCATTTTTAGTGAGAATGATTCACCAAACTTGTGGGAAGATTTTTCTTTCAAAAATCATTAAAATCGGTGGAACAGGTCCAGGGAAATCTCTGAAAAATAAAGAAAAAAATTAAAAATATGATGTTTCTATATTGTTCTTGTTGTTATTCTAAATGCTGTGTTGTTGTCATAGCTGGATTTGTTGTTTTTGTGGTCGTTGTGGTAATAATATAATAAAAACTAACCCTTTGTACATTTTTTTTATTAACTCTGGTACAAAAATTTAAAAGTTTCCATTGTTTTGGCATCACTGTAAAAATTTGTTAGATCATTTCTGTTATTACCACGAGCCTGCCTGCAAAATTTCAGATCGAATGGCTCACGGGAAATTGGATAAAATCGATCCAAAATTTTTTCGATAAGCAGACACTAAAGGGAGTAAAAATTCACCAACATTTAAAGCAAATAATGCTAAAATACCCATTGTTAATAAAAAAAAACAATGGAAATATAGCTAAAAAAAAAATTTATGAATAAATTTATTTATAAATTTATATAAACATATTAAATAATACAAATAATATACATATATTATATATGTATATCCATAACAACTGCATGTTAGAAATAAGTCGGTATATTATTTTATTTACATAAAATTCCGCAATATTTTGTTGTGGGGAAAATACATTTCTTTTGCATTAACAGAGTGTCACTTAATTTTGCTCAGCGTGACTATGCCACAGTAGATGGCGCCACAATTTTTGTTTGTTCTAATTAGCTTTGCAATAGTTATTTCTATTTAGAAATGAATGTTAATATTTTCAACTGGATATCATACAGAACAATGTTAAGAGTAAACACGGGCTGGTCTTTTATTTCATACGTATTTTCATTATTATTTTACAAATATGGACATGAGTTTGGCATATTAACTTTTTGTTGTCTCTACAAAATAGAGTTACCGAGTTCATCAATGAGTTTTTTGCTTTCAAAACAGTTCTACATAGTTATAAAGAATTATTATTCTGTTTTACCTACAAAATATCTGATTCCGATTACATCTAATTTTTAAAAATTGTTTATAATTACTAAAGCATTATTATTCACATAAATTCAAAACTGCACTTTTTAAATTTTCCATTCAAATTTAAGAAAATATCAATTCTAAAATCTGGAATTAAAAATTTCCAATTATAAATTACAATTAATTGAATTTCAGAAAATCATATCAAAACGTCGGAAATTATAATTTTAAATTTAGAAGACATCAATTGCATCTTTAATATATAAATTTTATTCGTTAAACACAAATTGAAATTGCAAAAAAAAAACAGCAAATACCAATGTTTATATTTAAAAAATTTTTACACTTAAAAAAAATATTGACATTCAGGAGAAATTAATAGCTTTTCAGTACCGCGATTCAGAAATTTCTTTTAACGATAGTCGAATCGTTAAAAAAAGAAAATTGCAAAATTATCAATAAAATTTTTAAATGATATTCGCTATTGTTAAAGTCAGCTGTTGTTGTTATCTAAACGATAACCATTTTTGTGTTGTTTATTCAATCGATAAAAACTTAAATTTTTAGGTTGAAATGTCGTCATATATAAATAAAAATCATAAAATAGTGAAAATATTTTGCTTTTATTAAAAACTTTTTTATATAAACAAAAAAAAATTTAATAGCATATTCAATTAATTCATTATATAATTTTCAAATAAATACACAGAAATATTAGTACAAAAAATAAAGATATTAAACAGCAACATAAAATCATCCTGTCAAACACGAAGTAATTTGTTTTTTTCTATTCTTCTTTGTGTTTTTCGCTTATTTTGACAGAGATGCCACTCGTTTACAATTTAAATAAATAGAAAAATAGATTTGTCGACTGTCGCTAAGATGTATGTACTTAGTGAATCACTTAATCCTTAGTGCAAACAACAATAGCTGTCGATATATTTTGCCATTGTCGGATCGTTGAAATTTACAGAATCAAACTACAGAAAGCATTAATTCAAATTCAATGAATTTTAGAAAACGTTAAATGATATTTAAGAATTGCGGACATAAAAACTGTTACATAAATAAACGCAATTTGATGAGAATGTTATTTATATATTATTTTTCACAATTTTTTTGGATGAAAATTTGAAGTTTTTCAGAAAATAAGAGAACAAATTATTTTATTTAAAATGTTTGGGACATTTGGTTTTTTGCGTTTGGCTTCCCTAATTTGAATATTTATTATTATAAATTTATTCTCTATGTTTTCCAAATATGGCAATATTTTGTAAAAATTTTTTTTGTTATTATTTTGTTACTCCATTCGACCTATATGGCCGCAATGAAGAAATATTTGGCCAGTTAAAAGAAACTATACAGCCATCTCCAATTAGCACGATTTAATGCATATAGCCACCCTACACAACCATTACCTTTGCAAGCTATTTAATTAGCAAAAACTAAATTAAACGAGAAGTTATGTCATATAACCGGAAATGCATGCATATTCCTCCAATATTTTGTTTACATTTATCATCAATACTCAAAGCGAGGTGGAGGCTATCAAAGATTCGGCACAGCCGAATTTAACACTCTTACTTGTTAAACATCATTTGAGGTTATTTTATTCTGAATGACTCTCCACTCAAGTAAATCCCACAAATGCTCTATACGATCAAGATCGGTTGATAGGGGTGGAGATTTCCATTGATTTCTAGTATTGTAGAGCAACCAGAGTTTAACATTGTGCGCCGCACAGTAGGCAATTTCACGGAAAGGCAGTCAAAAATCCATAAATTTTGATTGGATCGGAATTTTGATATGCGTTTTTTTTTTTTTTTTTTGTTTGGTAGGTGGGACTTTAGCCTTTAATTTTTGTTATATAACATAAAAAAAGTTATGGAGAGCTTAAAATACATTTTCATTTTTATTTGAATTTTAGTACAAAAGTGAAGTTTTACAGGGTTCAAAAAGTTTTTTTTTTATATAGAATGTCTTGTGTTTTCATTTAATTTTACAACTAATACTTTTTAAAAATTTTGCAAGTTAAATTTTGTCAGAAAATGCCTAACTTTGGCCCCCGTAAACTTTTTAGTCCTAATCTTCATAAGACCCAAAGGGTGTCTTTTTTTGAAAGAGCCCGAGTTCAAATATAGTTTAATATAAGTTAAAAAAATTTTTTACTGTCTTTGTAAATATTTCTATAATAATTTTTATTGTAATTTTATTGTAATTTTATAAAATAAATAAATTTCTAAATCAAGAAAAATTGTTAACTATATAATCTAACCCATAAAAACAAAGTCTTTATTGAAACTCTTTCTTTCCTTATACATATGTGTTCTGAATCTCTCTGTGACTGTGCATGACTATTTTAAATTTAATCTTTGGTCACAAGTCTATGGACAAAGTTTCAGATCGATCGGATGAGGGGAAGTGAGGTTTTAATCTCTCCATGACTGAGCGTGACTATGCGTGACTGTGCGTGACTAAGTAAAAGTTAATCTTTTTTACAACAAGTGTATGGGCCAAGATTCAGATCGATCGGATGAGCGGAAGTGAGGTTTTAATCTCTCTATGACTGAGCGTGACTATGCGTGACTATGTCAGAGTTAATCTTTTTTCGACCAAGTTCAAGATCGATCGGATAAGGGGAAATGGGATTTAAATCACTCCGTGACTGTGCGTGACTATGCGTGACTTGCGTGACTAAGTCAAAGCTAATCTTTTTTTACAGCAAGTCTATCGACCAAGTTTCAGATGGATGGGATGAGGAAAAATGACATTTGGTCACTCCGTGACTGAACGTGACTATGCGTGACTGTGCGTGACTACCCCAAAATTAATCTGTAGTCACAACAAGACTATGGGCCAAGTTTCAGATCGATTGGATAAGGGAAATTGGGTTGACCCACGACAGACAGACAGACAGACAGACAGAGAGTATGAGTTAAAAGAAAGAGTTTAATAAAAAAGACTATTGCCCATTTTCTCAATAGGCGATTATCTTTCATCCCAACGAGAAACTGCCGATTTAAGAAATTTGGTTTTCTCAATGTCTGGTTTGCTTCTATTTCAGTGAAGGCCGTGCCAAACGCACTGGTGCTCGGCTTCTTATATGTATACAGCCGAAAGAAAACAAAAATACTCACCAAAGAGTAAAAGTAAACAACAATTTCATTCAGTCTTATGAAAGCTTTTGAACATAGAATTTCTATGTCGCATTGCCTTTTGAAATTCATATATATATTTTTTTTAATAGGTACACAGAGAATATTTGTTTAAAAGAAACTAAAAATGTTTAGAAAATTTCGAAGACTTGATAAACTATAAATTAAACATTTTCTATAAATAACATACGTCGCCTCCATTTGACAATATTGTAGCTGTCTTTTATGCATTTTTTTTTTAATTTTAAAAAATATCCAGTTACTGGTAATTTTTTTAGTTTCTGGTAACATACCACTTAATAACCTTTGACATTTCTTATCTTTTTATGTTTTGCTATTTTGTTTTTTTTTTTTTTTTTTTTTTTTGTTTTTGAAAAACTGAATTATTTATTATTACTTATTTGATTGAATAAACTTCAAACTTATGGATAAAAGAGATTAAATGTTCTTCACATTTTGTTTTACATTTTCAGAATGTAAGATTTAAAATTTTAAAACAACAAAATATATATAAACTATTTTCCCTTTTATGCATTCATATAAACATTCACACAAAATCTACACAAACCCATTTAATATCGGCGTTGTGTTGCGTCCATGGATTTCGATCAGTGTAGTACAACTAACACATGCTCATAAACACTACATATTACTAACTCAATTCTCTCGATGGCCACCACTGTTCTATTTTGTCGCAAAGCTAACCGGCACTCATCTCCCAATTATTTATTTATCGTACAGATAAATTATTCTCCCAACTTTCATATCTTTTTTGAGAGGCATTCCCAACTGAAAATAATTTTCCCAACTTTCATACGTATTTTGAGAGGCATTGCCAACTGAAAATAATGGTTTTGTCGGTACATAGAGAAAACCAAAATTGTTAACAGGCTGTTTATCGGTACAATAAATTTATGTCCTGGTTAAGTAACAGCCATTTTGATGATACATTGAGAAAACCGGCGTATAACTTATTGTTAGTGTACTGAAAAACTACTTAAAATGAAATAATTTTAGTAAATATTTTTTCTAAATAGCCTTGATTTTCTTATATTTATATTTATTTTAGCTAGTAAGGCCTAAAGTTCTTTATGTAATTAAAACTGCATTTAATCCATATTTTCCCAACGTTTCGTGAATGTTATGTTCACTTTATCAAGGGATTCGTCTATTTAAATTAAAAGAAAAATATATTCACAACATTGCAAAAACTTTTACCACAAACAATTATGACTTACAGTAAGAAAAAATGTTTTTATTACATTGAAAAATAATTTGTTGTAGACAAACATAAAAAACAGTTAACATGAAAATTATATCAAACACAAACTTAAAAATTATATCACAGTTTAATTATAATATTGCAACACAGTAACTGGCATTAATGTTTTGTGTGTCTTCTTTTAAGTTCATCGTCTTTTTTATTTTCGGTTGTATCCTTAACGTCTCTATTGTGAATATTTTCTTTTCTATTTTTTCTCGATCTAATATTCGTATTTTGTCAAAATCTGCCGTATGATTTGTATTTTTTATATGTTGGGCTAATGCAGTACTTTCTTTTGATTTGTTTATGTCCATTTTATGTTCTGTTATTCTTGTTTCTAGTGTTCTTTTTGTAGTACCAATGTAAACCAAATCGCAGCTTTGATAGTTTATTCCTTTACATGATATTTCATAAACAACGTTGCTTTGTTGTTGTTTGTTTATTGGTGTTTTTATGTTTGTAAATATAGAGCTTAAAGTTTTATTAGGCTTATAAGCAAAACATATGTTTTTCTCCTCTATTGTTTCTTTGATGTTCTGTTTGTCAGTGAGGCCCGGGATGTATTTTACACTGAAAAATTGTTTTTTCTCCTTGTCGGTATGAGGGTGGCCAGATGTTTTGTTTTCTATTTTCTTCACTGCATTTGTTATTAAAGTTTTTATAAGATTTTTTGGAAAGCTATTGTTTGTTAAAATTTTGGTTATCGTTTCTATGTTTTTAGAGTGATATTGTGTGTCACTAATATTGAGTACTCTGTCAATAAAATTTTTGGCAGTATTAATTATTTGGCTCCGTGGTTGTGTTGCATTAAAATTCATAATCCTTCCCGATGAAGTTTCTTTTGCATACCAGTCGAAATCTATTTTATTTTCACTAATACGTAGTTTCGTATCAAGGTATGCAATTCCCATGTTAGCTTGTATTTCGATTGTAAACTGGATTTTACTATGATATTTGTTTAGAGTCTTCAGGATTTCATCTTTATCGTCAGATTTTATTATGGCTAAAATATCATCTACATATTTTGCTATGTATTTTATGTGAATGTTTTTAGTTTTCATCTTCTAGAAGTTGTTTAGCTTCTTCTTCTAATTCAATAGAGATAGTTTTCCATTTTTGTCGAGTATTGGACATATATGGATCTGAAGTGCACAACAAAATAGTGATAAGTTCTTCATTAGTGCAACATCTGGACATTTTTCTTGTGTTGTGCTCGCGAAGGAATGTGTAGTCTTTGTTCCTTTTTTACTTGCGCTTCTTCAGATAGATCTCCTATTGGTTGCATATTGTTTTGAATTATTTGTTCTCCATGATACAAAATTTTATGAACCGTCTATTGCATTTATTTCCATGAGTATTTTTCATTATAAAGTATAGCTGTTTTATTGGCGTACTCTCCAAACTTTTTTTTATTTATCTTTCTGCTGCATGCTAGAACTTGTAATATGAATTTGAATCGTCTTATTTATGATATACACCTGTGATAGATGCTGCTGTTTCTGGATCAGAAAAAAATCTCTTTGCAGTATTTTCATCATTTGAGTTTCCTTCTCCTTGTTTTAGTTGGTCGATTAGGAAGCGTAGCTGCAGATATTTTTCTTGAATTTGTTTTTTTTGCTTTCTTTTTTCTTCATTTTCTTTGTTTTTTCGCACTGTTTCGCCTAACGGACCAAATTCCAAATCATAAACCAATTTAAGAATACGTTCCATAAAACGTATTCTAGCATGAAGAGGGGATATTCCAAATTTGTAGGCTGCCTTAAAACTATAGTTTTCGTCTTGTAGTGGGGGTTGGCTTAATTGACTTGATGTCTTTTGGCATAAAATGCTGCTTGACGATGACTTTGTTTCGGTTAAAGCTTCTGCAACTTTTCCATCAATCATTGTGAGACACATTTTAAAATTTACTTCAATGTTATCAAATTTAAATATTACTGGTTGAAGTTCTTTAATTTGATCTTCCATTATTTAAACTTCTTCAGTTATGACATCTTTGGTTTCCTTTTTGACTGCAAATTTTATTGGTCTGCAATACTTTTTTGAAGAAGGAATTTAATTTTTCCATACATCAATTTCTGCTGCTCTACTATTTGACGGCTCTAAGCCGCTATAAATTTTTGTTAAGCGCAATGGAATGAAAGATACCATAATAAAATAGAATCTGATGAATTTTCGACATTAAATTGCTTGTAGTGTTTCTGACCAGAGGATCCATCACCTCCCCATTTAGAAATTAAAATAATGCTGCCATTTCCAATTTTTTTTAAATGATCAGTATCAAGCGTATTTAGCAATCGTTCTTCAGTATGTTCAAGGAGATCTTTCAATTTAATTACTGCTGAACTTGAAGTGACACTAATAGCAGAGTGTGAAGGTAAGCATTCTTTTTTTGCAGAAACTAAATCTCAATACTCTGGAAAAATCCCACAATTCTTTTCATTGGTTCGCTTCCGCAATTCCTTCTATCAATTCCTTATTCAAATCCAAAAATAGGGCGAACGCTTCTTCTGGAGTAAATTTCTTTTCTTAATTGGTGTAGGAATGCTTTTCAAAATCTTCTTTGTGCGCCTTCGGCTCGCATCTATTATTTTTTTCAATTATTTAAATTTTATTTTTCTTATTTTGTGTTGGTTGAATTTGGTGCAAAAATGAATCCTTAATAATTCTTAGAGAAATTTCTTCACTGATGTTCTCCAGCTTGCGCTTTCGAGATCTTTCACTACATCCGTCAATTGGTTTTGCTTGTCGACCCTTTTTCCACTTTCGTTGGCAGTTGTAGATGAACTCTCATAAGTTCCTTTAATAACCAGTCTTGGTGACGTTTGTACATCTTTGCCTTGCTTTGAGAGCATTGAAAGTACCATTTTTTTTTCAAATTTGATGCAAAAGTTGTAATTTTTTCTTTGTGTATTTCAATTTCTTGCAGGTTACAATTCTTAAAGAAATGGTTGCTCAGCATGAGCAAAATTATATCGTCTACATCTTTTTGTTGAAAATAAATATAAGCGAGATCTCTATAAGAGTACTTACCATTGTTCAAACTGTAATAAATAATATTTGTGGAAACATCTATAATATTAATAGGCTAGGCTATTTTTTGTTACAGATGTTTTGTTCTACCGTTTTATCCCGATTTTGACCAAACTTATGTTATTTCAAAGGTATTTTTTTTAGCTGTACATCAGCTTTACAGATTTTTAAATGTTTTCGTTTAGTTTAAGTAAATTGCATTTAAATTTGCTACTAACACATACATAAAATTATGCATATGTTATGAGTGTGTTTATTAAATTTGTTAATGTGTTCGTTAATGAGTTTGTTATCTTCAATCACAATAATAATAAACCAAAAAAGTGTTGGTTTGTGAATCGGCTAAGTTGAAAAATAAAGTTGCCTAGAAATTGCACTCGAATTTCAAGTGCTGGAATCTTCTAGTTGTTATAAATACTTTTTCTTGCAATTATGTAAAATACAGTTTTTTGTCTTTTATCGTCACTTTTTGAAGCATAAAAACCCATACCCTAACCACTTTTAAATGGTGAATCATACCTGCTTATATCTTAAAAGGATGTATTGCAATAGTTTTTTTTTACCATATACCTATTATTTAAATTTTTTCCCATTTTGTCAGGTGGTTGAACTATATTACTCAAGTTCTGACTATTAATGTTTTTGGTAATAAAAATGAAAAAGATTTCACCCATTAATTTAATTTAACAATTAAGCGCATTATGTCTCAACCCTTTTCTTATAAGTATATAACAACTCGTATCAACAAGTGATTTTCAGTCGATCCGTATAACAAAAGATTGGTATAACTCCAATATGTTTGGTAGTTACAAACATTAGGACAAACTCATTATACCCTAACCACATAGTGGAAAACTTTTGTATTCATAAATTTGCACAAAATATCTGACCTTGGGTCAGAAAAATTATTTTGGTGCACACGGGCGGAAACTGGTGGGTATGCAATAGGGTATAGGAGTGTAGGGGATGGTTCGGACTACAGAACAAAACAAGAATTTTTTGATGGCTTTTGATGGGCGGGAGTTATGCTTTATTAAGTAGGAGATTTTCGGGAAATTTTGACCTTTTTAAACTTTTTTTTAATTTCTAAATGACTCAGTGACTTTATATTTCTAACATAAGTTGCATGGGAGTTACAAAATTATACAAAATTTATTTTACTTTAAAATTTTTTAAAACAAAAATGTAACAGTCATTAAAAATTAAAATTTACAAAGAAATTTCTAATTTTAGCAAAATACTGAGAAAGTCCATTTTCGAAGACCCTGTTCGCTGTGATATATTCAAAATAGAGTCGCAATTTCTTGGCTCTCGAGGTTCACTGGCATTTATTTACTTTCAAATGAATAACATAACTTTAAGATTGGTAACCATAAAAAAATTATTTATGGCCGCCTTCCCAAAATATGGTCCACAATGCGTCGTAGCATAATTCGTTGGATTTCTCTAATTGTAAATATAAGAATGCTTTTGCTGGTAGTTATAGTTGCCGTACAGAGGTTTTGCGTTGTAAACAAAAAAATTTAAGTGGAAATGTTCCGTAAGTTTATTGAAAAATGCAGGTAAAATTACCAATATGTCAATGGTAAAGGTCGTAATTCAAAATATTTTATTAAATTTGTTTATTGATTAATAAAATTTTCATCTTCAAGAGTGTGGCTACTTTTTCTGGCAAGGGTGTTTTTTAACAATAATTATTCTGTTGGGTCGATAAAAAAAAACTCAGTCTTTCAAACTTAGAACAATTCAGTAGGCCTTAGATTTCTGAGTCGCGAAATCTGGACGTCCGTCCGTCCATCTGTGTACTTTTTAGCAAAGGAGAATACGTTTTTAAGCGAAAATCACAGATATTTTAAAATTATTATTCAAAGATGGTAACAGAACAATTTTCCATTACTTTATTACATTCCATAATTTCTAAATATTTCTAAAAAGTTGGAACTATTTTTAAAATACGAACATCACTTCCATATTTTTTTTCTTTAAAATAAACGTAAAAAAGCATGAAAAAGAAATTATTCTTAAACATCTTTGATTGTATACCCTTGAGCTGAACAGGAAAACAACAACAACTAACCATCTATTAACTATACAAACCAAGGATTAATTCAAAACCCTCCAACTATTGATATGTTTTTTGAAAAACAAAACAAAAAGAAATCTAAAGAAACTCTTAAAGATTGTTTGGAGAAAAAAATTCTCAAATTATCACGCTCTCTATCCCATAGCAATCCTTTGTTTCCTTTGTTCTCTCTCTCTCTCTCTCTCCCACTTTATCGCTCTCCCTCTCACTTTCTCGTGGTGTGATTTGTAAACCAAGAAACCCATTAATTTTACCTGTACAAAACATGAATAAACTGTTAGTCGCATCATGATACTTTTACAAACATTTACCATAAATCTCTGTTTGGGTTTAGAATCTTGGTAGCTGCTAAACATACTCCTCCACTATACGAGTACTACAAATGTTCGAATCCCGAACCAGTATTTTTATTTGTATAAATGAATGTATATTTGTAATTACGGTTTTATGTTTTGTAAGCTGCCATACTCCGGTGTATTAGTTCAGGTGAGTTGATTTTGTTCACAAAACACAAGTTGTCATGTGTGTGTTTTTTTGTTGGTTGTTTATTTTTTTGTTGTATGTTCTTCAAAAGAGACGTCTGTTATTTGTTTATATACATATACATATGACCGTTTTTGTTGGGTGTATGAGTGTGAGTGTACATGTTGTTGTTTGTGCATTTAAATGCACAATACTCTTAGAAACATGTTTTAGTTTTCAACTACCATTAGCAAACCTTACTAAAAATACTACAACAGCAGGCTGCATGTGCACTAACACTTGTACAAAAGCAATTTTAATACAGAAAAAAAATACGCGCCGCTATATTGTTGTCTAGTGTTGTAGTTATGAGAAATGGTTGATTGTTTGGTTAAACCAAACAAGTTTTTAGTTTGAATTTAGTCTTACGGGCGTGTGGACGTACATTTGCTACAATTTTTTTAACAAAAAGATTTTCACTATAAACGTGTTTGAAATTAAATATTATAAAAAAAATATAGAGATTTCAAGAGAAACAAATATTGGCGCCTAACATTGTTAGAAAAACAAAATTTTTCAAAATACTAAATTAAAAAGATATATATTTAAAGATTTTATTAAAAACAAATTATTAACTAAAAAAAATTCAAAAAAAAAAATGGTGCAAAGTTATTGAATACTCCAAATAAATATATAAAAAAAAATTTGTGGAGATTTTGTAAATGAATTTATTTCTGCTATATGCTGTTTATTTTGGATATTTACAACCATTGGATTATTTTGCTAAATAGATTTTATTTTTTCAAAATCTTCAACAAGTAAGTTTAAGTGATATTTGCTGTACTCCAGTTTATTTATTGCCAAGCAAAAATGTTGATTCTGTTGTTTATTGTGTTACAAAAAGGAACCAACGAATTATTTGCACCTGTTAACAAAATGTTTATAACGAGCAAATATTTTCCATGTACTTAGAAAGGCAGACACAGACTGAATTCTCAGTATTGAAATTGAAGAGGTTTTTTTTGAGTTATAAGGAAATATTTGTTTTTTAAATATTTACACTTAATTGAATACAACAAAATCTGGTCTTTAAAATTTTTATAAACTCATTTAAGTTAAGTTTTTTGTCTTTATATATTTATATATATATGTAGGTATATATTTTTTTGATATTACATCTAGATTTTTTTTAATTCAAAATTTGATTCATTTCTGGTGTATTTTTAACTTTTAAAATTTTCGTTTTTATAATTCATTTTGAAGGCTTTTTCTCATTCCACTAAACTTGACCAACTTTAAATTAATAACTTTTATCTCACGTTTTGTTAAATTTTGCATTACGTTTCACAATAATATTTCATAAACTTCTTGCTATTTCGAAATTCATAAGTTGAGTGCTTTGGGAGCAGTTTCGAAGACAAATTAAACAATGAAATATTATATATTTAAATTTAATTTTCTTAAAGTTTGTGTTGATTTAATGGCACAACAAAAAACCGATAAGTTATTATAAAATTTTTAATATTAATCTATTGATTTAACAGTTCAAAACTGACAGTACAAAATTCTTAGCAGGGTTGGCTTGAATGCGACAGAACACAGTTTTAAAACAAATTTCCGGTTTTTTTTTTTTCATAAAAAAAAATTTTTCTTTCTTTAAAAAATTTTGTTGTTTGCGATATATTTCCGGTTGTGGCAATTAATGCTAAGTTGCTAAAAATCGAGCAACATAAGAAAAATTAAACAGAGAAATAAAAAATAAATATTAATGAATCCACGGGCCAAATTTTGATTTAGTTTTAATGAAGTAATCAAGTTTTATATAAAAAAATAATTAAAATAAACAAAATCTTGAATGACTGACTTTACATTATTTAAATATTTTAAACATGACTTTTGGCTTAGAATTCTGGTATAAATTTACATTAAGCAAACAACATTTTTTTAAGCATAATTATAGTCTTTACATAATTGTTAACCTTGCAATACATTGTAGACATTGTAAAATATTTAATAATTGACATAAATTATGACACGCAATCCATGAACAGTTAGTATTATTATTATTTTTTTTTAATTTTTATGTTTTTTATATTAGGTAAACAATTGTTTACCCATCTTTTAGATTAAACAACATATACAAATTTGAGGCAAAAATCATAAAAAAACTTTTAAATAATATTTATTAATTTTTCCTTAAGTATAACATTATTTACATTAATTAAATACATTATTTACGTAAAGTAAATATGTTTTTTATATTAGGTAAACAATTGTTTACCCATTCTTTACATTATATAACATATACAAATTTTAGCCAAAAATCATAAAGAAAACTTTTAAAGAATATATATCAATTTTTTCTTAAGTATAACATTATTTACATTAATTACATACATTATTTACGTCAAGTAAATAATGAAAAGTTTTTCATTACATAAAGTAAAATTTATAAAAAAAAAATGTATCTGTAAAATTTTGTGACTCTTACTTTATTTACGTTGAGTAAAAATGAATGTAGAATTACAAAAATTTGTGTTAAAAACTAAATTTACAACAATTAAAATGAGATTTCTTTATATATACAACAAAATTTATTCTTTACATTTGGGAAAAAATACAAAATTCTATAATTTACTTATAATATATGTCATTATTGACAAAAATTCTTCTTATTTTAGGAAATTGTAAAAATCTTAAATTCTTTTAAATTCATTTAAAATCTTTAATAATTTTAAACATTATTTACATTATGTAAAGAATCTAAACAAATTCTTCTTATTTCAGAAAATTTTAAAAATCTTGAAATTTTCTTTAAATTGATTTAAAATCGTTAATATTTTTATACACTATTTACATTATGTAAAATATGACAGAAAATGTGCAATTTTCGAAAATTAATATTGTTAAATACATATTACGATTGTTGGAAATTTTTTTTTTTAATTTGCTACATTCTTGACATTAGGTAAAAAAATGTAATATTGAGCAATTTTTTTTACATTTCTTAGAGTCAACAAATATAATATTTCCTTTAATATTTCCTTTAATATAATATGTTTTTTTATATTAGGTAAACAATTGTTTACCCATTCTTTACATTATATAACATATACAAATTTTAGCCAAAAATCATAAAAAAAAACTTTTAAAGAATATATATTAATTTTTTCTTAAGTATAACATTATTTACATTAATTACATACATTATTTACGTCAAGTAAATAATGAAAAGTTTTTCATTACATAAAGTAAAATTTATAAAAAAAATGTATCTGTAAAATTTTGTGACTTACTTTATTTACGTTGAGTAAAAATGAATGTAGAATTACAAAAATTTGTGTTAAAAACTAAATTTACGACAATTAAAATGAGATTTCTTTATATATACAACAAAATTTATTCTTTACGTTTGGGAAAAAATACAAAATTCTATAATTTACTTATAATATATGTCATTATTGACACAAATTCTTCTTATTTTAGGAAATTGTAAAAATCTTAAATTCTTTTAAATTGATTTAAAATCTTTAATAATTTTAAACATTATTTACATTATGTAAAGAATCTAAACAAATTCTTCTTATATCAGAAAATTGTAAAAATCTTGAAATTTTCTTTAAATTGATTTAAAATCGTTAATATTTTTATACACTATTTACATTATGTAAAATATGACAGAAAATGTGCAATTTTCGAAAATTAATATTGTTAAATACATATTACGATTGCTGCAATTTTTTCTTCTAATTTGTTACATTCTTGACATTAGGTAAAAAATTTCATATTGAGCAATTTTTTTTTACATTTCTTTGAGTAAACAAATATAATATTTCCTTTAATATAATATGTTTTTTATATTAGATAAACAATTGTTTACCCATTCTTTACATTATATAACATATACAAATTTTAGCCAAAAATCATAAAAAAAAAACTTTTAAGTAATATATATTAATTTTTTCTTAAGTATAACATTATTTACATCAATGACATACATTATTTACGTCAAGTAAATAATGAAAAGTTTTTCATTACATAAAGTAAAATATATAAAAAAAATGTATCTGTAAAATTTTGTGACTTACTTTATTTACGTTGAGTAGAAATGAATGTAGAATTACAAAAATTTGTGTTAAAAACTAAATTTACAACAATTAAAATGAGATTTCTTTATATATACAACAAAACTTATTCTTTACGTTTGGGAAAAAATACAAAATTCTATAATTTACTTATAGTATATGTCATTATTGACACAAATTCTTCTTATTTTAGGAAATTGTAAAAATCTTAAATTCTTTTAAATTGATTTAAAATCTTTAATAATTTTAAACATTATTTACATTATGTAAAGAATCTAAACAAATTCTTCTTATTTCAGAAAATTGTAAAAATCTTGAAATTTTCTTTAAATTGATTTAAAATCGTTAATATTTTTATACACTATTTACATTATGTAAAATATGACAGAAAATGTGCAATTTTCGAAAATTAATATTGTTAAATACATATTACGATTGTTGGAATTTTTTCTTTTAATTTGTTACATTCTTGACATTAGGTAAAAAATGTAATATTGAGCAATTTTTTTTTACATTTCTTTGAGTAAACAAATCTAATATTTCCTTTAATATTTCCTTTAATATAATATGTTTTTTATATTAGGTAAACAATTTTTTACCCATTCTTTACATTATATAACATATACAAATTTTAGCCAAAAATCATAAAAAAAAAAACTTTTAAAGAATATATATTAATTTTTTCTTAAGTATAACATTATTTACATTAATTACATACATTATTTACGTCAAGTAAATAATGAAAAGTTTTTCATTACATAAAGTAAAATTTATAAAAAAAAAATGTATCTGTAAAATTTTGTGACTATTACATTATTTACGTTGAGTAAAAATGAATGTAGAATTACAAAAATTTGTGTTAAAAACTAAATATACAACAATTAAAATGAGATTTCTTTATATATACAACAAAATTTATTCTTTACGTTTGGGGAAAAATACAAAATTCTATAATTTACTTATAATATATGTCATTATTTACACAAATTCTTCTTATTTTAGGAAACTGTAAAAATCTTCAATTCTTTTAAATTGATTTAAAATCGTTAATAATTTTATACATTATTTACATTATGTAAAGAATCTAAACAAATTCTTCTTATTTCAGAAAATTGTAAAAATCTTGAAATGTTCTTTAAATTGTTTTAAAATCGTTAACATTTTTATACATTATTTACATTAAGTAAAATATGACGGAAAATGTGTATTTTCGGAAATTAATATTGTTAAATACATATTACGATTGTTGAAATTTTTTTTTTAAATTTGTTACATTCTTGACATTAGGTACAAAATGTTATATTGAGCAATTTTTTTTACATATCTTAAACTAAACAAATATAATATAATGGCAGTATGCAAAGAATGTAAACCAAGCCTTTACACATTCAAAAATTCCTAAATTAAAATTTTTAATTATTTAATATTAATAATGATGTATTCCGCTTTAGTTCACATTTTTTACCTTTAAATTTATTACAAACAGTTTACTTTAGTACTTTACGTTCTATGAAAAATGTAGCATTGAGCAATTCTTTACATTTTCAGTTTATTAATTAAAAAAAAAAAATAATAATTTACATATTAAAAGCTTTAAAAAATCGAAAATATTTTCTTTAGTAAGTAGTTTGAAGTAGAAAATATTTTTTAAATTAAGTATAATGTTCTAAACGTGGTAAAGTAAAGTACTGTAAACATTCAAGTTATTACCAAATTTTATTTTAATAGTTTATCTTTACATTTTGTAAACTAGAAACGTAATAATGTAACTTCGCATTTGTAATATTTTTTATAATTATTAGTATTTAGAATATCTAAATTTAACTAATTTACAAAATATTTTTAGAATTTTAATATAAAATTGATTGATAATTTACATTATGTAAAATTTTTCTTAAATGCTGTACTATACCTCAATTCATACTTTTATCATTTTATATTATTAAAAAATAATTATTTTATTTTTTTACATTCTTTTCATTTGGTAAAAAATGTCTGTTTAATTTTGATATATAAATTTTTTTTATAAATTCTTCTTGTTTCTCTGCTTTAACGACCTGCTGTATTGTTTTCACAACTTTTACATTCGTTATACTGTAATAATTTGTTATTAATAAATGTGTAAAACGAACATATTTAAACTTTACAATTATTAAAATCACAAGTTAAAATATATGTTTAAATTCTTTACTTTTTTGACATGTAGTAACATTTTTGATATACATTGTCAACCTCAAGAAAAATGTATTTACAAAATCATCTTTAAAACTAAAATGCATTTGGAAAAAAGTATTTATAAAATCTTCTTAAAACAAACTTTTATTAATTAATCAAATTTTTTATACAATAATGTTATTTATTTTGTTAATTCTTTACACTGTATAAAAATAGTTTATTATAATTCATTAATTTTTTTGTTTTATTTAATTTACTTTTGTTTACATATGTATGAAAGTGTAATCAACACTTTTCCTAATTAGGTTTTTTTTTATGAATTTCTAAATATAATAATAACATTATGTAAAATAAGATTAAAAATAGTTTTTATCATAAAAAATGTATTATATAACGGAATAATAACTACATTATACCTTCAGTAGTATTTTACATTATTTATATTATGTATAAAATATAAAAATGTATTCTTTACACTTTAAAAAATGAAAAAAAATTTATTATAAAAAATTTTATCAAAAATATAACTGAGAAGTAGCGCATTTTTACAATTCTTATATTTAGCTTTACAATTACGAGTATTGGAACACTTTTATTTTATTTTACATTCCTGAGATTGCGTAAAAAATGTGACATGATCAAGTTTCTTTATATATTAATTAATTTACATTTTATCTAAATTTTTTTTTTTAATTTTTTTATAATTATTAAGTTAACTTAACTTAATCAGGATCAAGATCAAATGTTTTTACTTTAAATAAAGCTAAATAAGCATGATAGGTTACACAGCTATTTCGGGTCGAGTCACCAATCCTCATCAGTAACCAAAAGACGTAGATTGTTTGTTTGGTGGAAAGTTTAAGTCATATACCTTTGCTATCAAACTAATGCAATGAGAATCCAATCAAAGAGTTATACTTTTTAACCTTTCCCAATATAACAAAGTTTGAAACAAATATGTTTGTATATGAGTACACATTGCATACTACAATATACGTGTTTGTTTGTGTCTTGAAAAAACAAGAAAAACAAATGTTGTTGCTAAATTGACATTTAGCATTAACGGCGTTCACTCCGTACTTTTAATTTTATTATTTTCTATAAAAATAAAAAATCTTATTTTCGATCTTAAGTTAGAACTTAATCAGGATCAAGATCAAATGTTCTTACTTTAAACCTGTCATACTGTATAAACTGTCATGCAGAATACAGATAAATTTTTTGAAATATAGGTGCCAATGTTTTTGTGCTTTATTTAAAGTGAAAACATTTTTTTTTTATAATATTTACATTATGTAAATTACCAATAATAATAATTTTTTACATTTTGTAAAATTTTAAGTTTGAAATAGAATACTTTTTGTTATAACAAAATAATAAATAGATTAAATTTTATATAATCTTTTACATTATTTACACTATGTAAACAATGTATTCTTTACATTTAAAAAAAATAAAAAAAAATTTAATACAAATTTAAATAATATAAAGTTGTGAAAGACAGATAATTGTTTACATCATGCAAAAAATATAATATTTTGTTAGAATTAAAAAAAATATATACTCGTATCATTTAGGTTAAAGACGATTTTAGATGGATGTTAAAATTTAATAATTTTTTTTTTAATATTCTCAATGTCATATATTTAAATTTACACACAAAATGCCATAACTAAAAATTATTTTTTATTTTAAAATGTCAAAACCCAGCTCCCTTATACGCCCTTACATTGTAAATTAAGTTTACCATCATGTAATTAAATAATTGATTAACTGAAAATGAAACGTCTACAAAAATATCTATGTCAAAAATCTCAGAAATATCCCTGTATCTCAATTTGAATTTTTTTTTTGTTTTTTTCCTGCTTCATTCGTTTCGGTGAATGAAAATGTTCATTCGTGGCATTACAGCCGTTACTCATTTCCTAGAACATATGTATATATGGTTGCCAATTTAAAATAAAACCCAGAAAATTCGAAAAATCCAATATTATACTATATATAATTTTTTTAACGAAAATTTGTTAGATCATTTCTATCATCCACACAAGTCTGCCTGCAAAATTTCAGATCGATTAGATGACCGGATAAAGGTTCTAACTTGATCCAAAGTTGTTTTCGGCAGACAAACAGACAAGCAGACAAATAGACACTACGGGTTAAAAGAAAGGGATTAAAAATCAAAAACTTTTAAACATTTTGATATGATTTGTATTGCTAAAATCAATTATAAATATTATAAAAATGATCTAAGTCGAAATATTTTATAAAAAAAATGAGTTTATCACGTTATTTCAAACTTAAATAATTTATAATATTAATAGGCTAGAGCGATTTCTTGTGACCGATGTTTTATTCTACCATTTTATCCCGATTATGACCAAACATATATTATTTGAAAGGTGTTTGTTTTTAACCGTTTTGAAGATTTACAGATTTTTAAATTTTTTCCTTTATTTTGAGTAAATTGCATTTAACGTTACTACTAATAAATACTTAATTATACATATGCTATGTGTGTTTTATTAAATTTGTTAATGTGTTTGTTAATGAGTTTGTTATCTTCATTCACAATAATAATAAATCAGAAAAGTATCGGTTTGTGAATTAGCTAAGTTGAAAAATAAAGCTGCCTAGAACTTGCACTTGAATTTCGCTGGAATCTGCTAGTTCAAATAATACGTTCATAACTGACAACAAAAAATAAAGATTTATTTACATTTTTGAAAAAATTTGCTTTTTATTTATTGTTTAATCACAATATTAAAATATTTTCGTTCAGCTATTTCAACCGTAATAAATTATCAAATTCTTTTAAAGATTTAAGTCATCTTTGTCTTATGATTAAAAAGTTTTTGTTTCTTCTTGACATATATCAACTTAGTAATATTTATATTAAGCAAGAAAAAAAACCCTGAAACTGCACCTTTTTCGGAAAAAAAAAGTTTCATTGCTTGTTTTTTGTACAATACAAGAGCAGTGTTAAATATTCTTACACATTTTGGCTGAACTATAATATTCAAAAAAAAACACGATTATAAATCTTTCGAAATCTTAAAAGTTACACAAAATAAATGACAAACATTGTCAAACTTCAAATTATCTATTTATTTTGATTATATATACAAAATAGCAGACCTTTTTCAGATCATAAATAAAAACCCTTATAAAAATTTATAAATCAACATAATGAAAGAAGTAAAAAGTAGACACTAAAACATAATAACAGCAAAAAAAAAACAAAGAAACTAAATTATTTATTATTCAAAATCATTAAAAGGAGAAGAATTTTTTTTTTTTTTCAAAATAAGAAAAACAAAAAAAACTAAGAGAAATTTACTTTTATTACATTTAAAGACCTGAGGCAATGAAAAACTGTACTTAAAAATGTGAATTGTGAAAAAGGTCAACCATAGAGATTACAAATCAAAGGGCAGGTGTGAAATGAACATTAAACAATGAACACCTTTAAAGGAGAAATTATAACTGAAAGAAAAAAGAAAATCCTCTGTTGGAAAAAAATAAAAATAAATTTATTTTCTAATAAAATATTTCATTAGTTTATTTAAAAAAAAAAAACGTGCTAAAACTATAAAATTTCTTTGAAAAATAATTTTTAATTATTAATCTAACCTTAATTTATCATTTAGAAAGACTTAGAAAAGGAGAAAATGTTTTCTAATAAAGATTTTAATATAAAATTAATATTCCCCAACCATAATCGAAGAAATCATTAAAATATGTATGTTATTGATTAAACCTTATAACGTTATAGAGGCAACCATATAAAGAAGAAATCTTTTTCATAAATACCTTATAAAATTAGCATAATAACTAAAAATTTAGTATGCTTTCAACATAAGTTTTTTTTTATTTTAATATTTTTTCTTTTTTAATTTTATTACAAGAAAACAATGTAGGCATAATAATATGCCCATCAGTTAATGGAAAAATTTTATAAAAGTTTGTAGCTTAAGTCTTTCGTTTTGTTTAAAGGTAAAGTAGTTTTTTTTTTCTTAAAAATTAGCATATCAAAATAAAATTTAATATTTAGGCCTTCTACTGTTCGTCTTCTTCTTTTTGTTAAGAGCCGTCTTAAGCATATTAATGACCTTTTAAAGAATTTTATATATATTTATTAAAAGATATTTTTTAAATAAAACTCTGAGTTTAAAAACATAATTCTTCATTTTGACTATGGCTTGACAGTATTGCTGACAAGTTAACATAAAACTTAATTTATATTAAATTTTTTCAGTTCTTAAAAGTTTCTGCTTTAAATGGTTTGTTTCTTGAGACAGGTTTTTACTCTTGAAATACATATGAAATATTATTACTTTTTAGCAAAGCATTGCAGTTTTTAAGGTGTGCTTTACTTTTTAATATTGTACTTTCTTACTTGATTTTTGTTAAGTTGATCTGCACAAAAGTTTACAGAATTTTATTTATTAATTTATTAGTCTTCTATATAGACAATTTTATTACTAATTCTACTTATTTGTTGCTCTGATAGGTTTTCAATATATTTATTTAGAAACATTAGTTTAGTTTACATCGTACTCTAGACTATAAGGGCACGGTCCCAGAACAAACCGACCTGACAAAGAAATCCTAATAAATTTGGAATTTTCCTTATTACTCAATATCTCCATTTAGCTCGATACACTTTTGCCAGCTATACTCAAAGGCTTCAATACTTGGTTAGTAGTAAGAACTGCCTAGACTTTTAAAATAGTCATCAACCGCCGATTCCACCTCTTTATTGTTGTGAAAACTTTTACGCACCGAGCCATTTTTTCAACCAAATAATTTGTATTCTTATCTAGAAGGGGGAATAAACGTAGGATTTACAAAAATTAGATTATTGATGTATGCTGATGACATGGTAATTTTGGCTGATGATATTAGTGTAATATAAAATATGATACTTATTCTCGAAACATATTGTAAAATACGGAATCTTAACGTAAATTTAAATAAATCGGAAATGATGATATTTGGAAATGGAAGAAAATTGTCCGCAAGAGAAGCTTGGTTTTTCAAATTAGAGCCTATAACTCTAAGCAATGAGTACACATATCTTGATGTTACATCATACCCAAAAAAAGTAATTTAAGAAAAATGTGGGACATAGAAACATATCCGCTAAAATCTCTAATAAACGCAACTTGGAAAGACATTCTAGCAAAAAAAAAAAGATTGATTTAGATGCAAACTTGAATTTGTTTCAATTAGTTTATCGAACTATTCAGTCATATGGAGCCCAAATACAGGATCTTAATCTTTCCGATGAAATCGACAAGCTTCAAAGATATTTTTTAAAAAAGATTTTATTTAAAGTTGCCGACTTTCACAAATGTGTATTAATGCTTGAAATTGGCTTTGAAAATAACTACATTTACACATTAGACCTACATCTTCGCTATATATTAAAAACTCTATACTAATATAATCAAAATCGCTTACCTAACCAGCTTACAAAGTTAATAATTGAGGAAGAATCTTATTGATATAAGTATATTGAAAAGCTAGCACTTGATTTTAGTACAACATGAAGTTTGGAATGTGCAACAAAAGAAGACTGGGAACTATTAAAATCCGATATAACGAATGCCATAAAATTACGAGAAATGGAAATAAATGAAGGCTACTCGAACAAATCATTTTTATTCAAAGCTTACCTTTAAGGAACACCAAAGTTATTTCGAAATCACGGACAATACAAATGCAATAAGCTTCAGTGGTGGCAACGAATTTAAGACACTACATATAACGAGCTTAGTTATGATCATTTTTACAATCCTGCAATATCAAATTAGATCTAGTTTATTTTTCAGTGTACCCTGTTATATTAAGAAAAAGTGCATTTATTTGGTTTTGTTTGTTTTTATATATTGTTGCTATTTTTAATATATTAGTGTAAAAACGTGCATTTGAAGCTGGCCACGAATTTAAAACATATTAGGAACATCTGGTTTTTAAAGGATTGTTTGGTATTTTTTTAAGCTAAAGAGTAGTAATGAGTGGTTTATTCCATTCTATGTTGGGATACATCAAAATATTTAGTTAGAAATGGCCGGAGGTACTTAGATTTCGGAAGCCGAGCGAAAACTGATTCAACAAATGAATACTACTGATGAAAAAACAGTAATGGAGATTTCCAAGCTACTTAAATGTTACAGATCCAAGATTTACAACACCCTGGAACACATCAAGCATCATGGTAACACCAACAAATAAGAAAATTATAGTCGGTCTAGACCGACTATACCATACCCTATACCATGCGTTGAGAAACCCTACCTCTTAGGCCCAACTAACTGGACATAGAAAATAAGCAAAAAAACAAATTTGAGTGGAATTTTTATTAATTTTTTTGGCTGCAGATATGAAAAAGTTCATATCGGATGCTATATCTATATGGGGACTAGGTCCAAAAATTGACCGATCCTGATCAAGTTTGGTAAACTCTCTTGTATTTTGCAAAAAAAATATACAAACAAAATTTGAGAAGAATCAGTGCAATATTTTTGTTTTTTAATAGATTTAAGTGAATATCGGGAAGCAGCTCTAAAAGGGGCCAAAGGGATCATTTTTGAACTACTCATTAATGGATGTAATGAACGCATACAAACCCAATTTGAGTAAGATCTATATGACAATTTGGATCTTATGGCAATTTATGTCGATTTCATAGGAGTAATTTGTATGGGGGCTACGTCTGAACATGGACCGATTCTCACCAATTTCAATAGCGTTCATCCCATGGCCGATAAAAGCTTATATACCAAATTTCATCAGTTTGATTACAAGGTTTACATGGACACACAGACGGACGGACGGACGGACGGACTTTGTTAAATCAACTCAAAAAGTGATTCTGATTCGATCGGTATAATTAAAGATGGGTCTGGATCAAATATTTTTGGTTGTTACAAACAGCAGCACAAAGTCATTATACCCAAACCACATAGTGGTATAGGGTATAAAAATGTCAAACAGAACCCTATAGCCCGAAAAACTATACCCAGGGTGGATAGCCTATTTATAAAGCAGCTGTTAAAAGTCCTTTCACAAGCTCAAATAAAACAAGTAAGAAAATTATAGTCGGTCTAGACCGACTATACGATACCCTATACCATGCGTGTAGTGACCCTATCTCTCAGGCCCAACTAATTGGATATAGAAAATAAGCATAAATCAAATTTGAGTGGGATTTTTATTAATTTTTTTGGCTGCAGATATGAAAAAGTTCATATCAGATGATATATCTATATGGGGACTAGGCCCAAAAATGGACCGATCCTGACCATGGCTGGTAAAGTCTCTTGTATTTTGCAAAAATATATACAAACAAAATTTCAGAAGCATCAGTGCAATATTTTTGTTTTTTTTATAGATTTAGGTGAAGATCGGGAAGCAGCTCTATATGGGGCCTATGACTAAGGGTTGTCCAATAGGGATCATTTTTGGACTACTGATTAATGGATGTAATAAATACATACAAACCAAATTTGACTAAGATTTATATGATAATTTGGATCTTATGGCAATTTATGTTGATTTCATAGGGGTCATTTGTATGGGGGCTAGGTCTGAACATGGACCGATTCTCATCAATTTCAACAGCTTTCATCCTATGGCCGATAAAAGCTTATATACCAAATTTCATCGAAATATATTCATATTTGCGACCTGCAGTTTGATTACAAGACGGACGGACATCGTTAAATCGATTCAGATAGTGATTCTGATTCGATCGGTATAATAAAAGATGGCTCTAGGTCAAATTTTTTTGGTAGTTACAAACAGCAGCACAATGTCATTATACCCAAACCACATAGTGGGTATAAAAAGATTCAGAATTGTTATTCAAATGATTATTGATATAATAATCTTTATCTGTTTGAACCCTAGGAACACTTAAAAACTTTATATCAGTCGAACCTGATTCTCGATGCATAGATTTACCGATACCAACTTCGCGTATCGTTTGCCATGTTATTTTGGAGCCAATGGCGGAAGAAAACTTTTCAGCATAAAAATCGGATTTGGCCTTTTTAATCATTTTATTAGTATTTCTCTTAGCAGTATTTAAACAATACAAAAAATTCCAATCAATTTTAAAAAATTCTTCCTCGAGGAATCTAAAATTAATGTTTTTAAATCCTCCAAAAGTAATCCTCTCAACTGGTATAAAAAGTTGGAAATTGTAAGTCATGAAAATGAGATCATGCTTGGAAAAACATCTTTTTTAAAAAAGATTTTAAAATTGCCGACTTTCACACATCTATAGTATTAATAGGCTAGGCGATTTCTTGTGAACGGTGTTTTGTTCTACTGTTTTATCCCGATTTTGACCAAGCGTATATTATTTGAAAGGTATTTCTTTTTAGCCATTTTGCAGATTTACAGATTTTTAAATTTTTTCCTTTTTTTTTTAGTAAAATAAAATTATACATATGCTATGTGTGGTTTATTAAATTTGTTAATGAGTTTGTTAATGAGTTTGTTATCTTCATTCATAATAATAATAAACCATAAAAGTGTTGGTTTGTGAATTGGCTAAGTTTAAAAATAAAGCCGCTTAGAAATTGCACTCGAATTTCGAGCGCTGGAATCTGCTAGTATGTATTAATTAACACATTAGACTTACATCTTCGCTATATAATAAAAACTCTATACGAATATAATGAAAATCGATTACGAAGTTAATAATTGAAGAAGAATCTTATTGGTGTGGGTATATTGAAAAGCTAGCACTTGATTTTAGTACAATACGAAATTTAGAGTGTACAACAATAGAAGACTGAGATATAACGAATGGCATAAAATTAAGCGAAACGGAAATAAATGAAGAACAGGCATTTGTAACGGGGATTTGTCGTAGGCTGGGGTAGCCAGCCGTGTCCAGGGTCTATTCAAGGACCCTTAAAACCTTAAGCAATAACAAAACAGTTATTTGACCCTTTCTCGGGGTTGCTTACAAAACTGAATTTATTAGTATATTTTATACATATCGGCAAATGGTTCTTTGTCTTACTCGGATCTCCTAGGCTTCTCCTTGATGATCGGCTAGTATTCGTGGCAATATTGGTGTAACAGGGATTCGGCTATTTATATCGATGGCAGTTGGTTATATCGTTGTTCGGCTGATTTTTCCTTTAAGGAACACCAAACGTATTTCGAAATCACAGATAATACAAATGCAATAAGCTACATATATTTCTAAAGCTAGAAGCGATCTAATTGAGCTAATGGAACAAGATTTCAACAGCAAGGATCATGTATATGTTCTCTATGCAATCTTAGTGATACAGAGGATATACTTCATTTCATAGTCAAATGCCCAATTCTCTTCGAGTTAAGATATAAGTATTTTAAAAAGGCTTTCTTAATGGAAAATAATTTGATTTATTTGCTAAATTTTATGCAAATACATATTTTAAACAAATACATCATTTTATTACAAAGGCGATTAGGTTATAGAATAAAACTTATTTCTGAATTTAATTACTAATTAACATTGTAAAGTAAAACATAATTATAACGTAGTTAAGTAACTCTCCATCCGACTGACGACATAATGTTGTAGTCGTGTATTCATTATTTTTAATAATATTATTACTCTTAAAGCCAGTTTACACTATCACACTTTGCAATACGATCTGTCAAAAGGCTGAGTATTATGAAAAAGTCGTATCATGTAAAAAGCTTATGTTATGAAAATGACAGTCTGTATGATTTTATTTTAGAAACATTTCTAAAATCTTGTAATTTCCATCGGACCAGAGTTGTTTTTTTTTGGTAATGATAAAAAAAAGGTAAACAAAAACAAAGAAAGTGGAAATTAAAACACAAATATCAAAATAAATTTGTTTGTTAATCTCAAGAGATGTTTTCATAAGACTTGATTGTGATGGTTTAAATGGCCTAAGTATGTAAAAATACGACTTTACGAATTTCGTCGGATTTTTATGTCGAAAATCATGCGACTGAGTGTTATCGTGCAAATGGGCCTTCAAAAAATTTAATTTTAAATTTTTATTTGAATAGAAAACAATAACTATAACTATAACTATCAGTATGCCACATCGTACTTCGCTTATTGTTGACATTTATGCTTTCATAATCAATAATTTAAACATTTTATTTTTTTAGTTCATTTTTTTTATATCAATACATGGTTTTTCATTCGGTGCAAAAATTTTCAAAATTTTTGGCATTCCTCTTCTGGAGCAAGCTGTATATAGTTATTCCAATTTAAATCCAGAAACACTTACCGATTGGCCTTGAATTTAGAATATCACTTGTTAATTTTTTATTTAGCGATTTTTGATTTTGACGTTTTTTGCTTTTAACAATTTTTGATTATACCGACTTTTTATTTTGAAGATTTTTTGTATTTTTTAGCGATTTTAGTCTTTCACGATTTGCGCTGTTTGGCGATTTTTGATTTTGGCGATTTTAGAACTTGGCTATTCCTCCCATATTTTCCACGACTACTTACATGGGTAATTAAAGTATTTATCAGAAGTTTTAAGATGGTTGCTGTTATTGTACTTCATATTTTTTTATATAGGAGATGTAATGCCCACTGTATTTTATGGTTGCAGCTATTTCCAATTAGGGCGATGACAACTCTCTCGGGTTTGGGGTAGTCAAATTAGCCAAGATGGGTTTTAGCTGATATAGTAAAATGCTATTAGACTGCAATTGAAGTGCTAAGAAAAAGGGTTAACATTTTTATAATTTCTCGTATATTGAGAAATTATAAAATTGGTGTAGGGTTAGGATTATAAGGTGAGGAAGTTAGGGTTTGGGGTTTAAGAAATAAAACGTTATAATTAGTTTTAATTCAACAAAGTTTTATTATTGTAAATTATAAGTTGCTCACCATTCGAGTGATAAAATCCAAGTAAGTTTACAAAATTATTTTAGGCTTCAAAGAGCATCGGTTCAACATACAAAAAAGTGATTTTAGCTAAATTTACTTAATTTTGTAATTTTAAAAAGTTACTCAAATTCAACGAGTATTAATATTTTTAGATATTAAATTTCATTCATGTTATCGATAAGAAAATTTTTAATGTTAAGTAATCGATATTAAATTTTATAATAAAAAAAAAGGAAAATAATAATTTTTTTTTTTTATTTATTAAGCCAATGGATTAAATCCTTACAGACTATTTAATTGTGTTTAACTTAAGCTATTTACAAAATATTGTGTAAGAAACAGATAAATCATGAATTCAGAAAAATAATTATCTTACGTTTAATTACATATGTATTCAAGGAAAAGTCAATAAATTGAGAAAGATTGTTATAATTATTGCATAATCTCCGAAAAGGATCAGCAATGGAAAAATTTGATCGGCAAAATGGAACATAAAGCAGGTTTAGATGGCGGGAAAAACGTCGAGGAACATTATATACGGTGTTGTTAACAAGAAACTCCGAGCAAACTTCTCCATTGATGAGGTTTATCATAAAGGTTACATTCAGCATGGTTCGACGACTTTTTAAACTTGGTAATTTAATTAAAGAAAGTCTATTAGGGTATGACGGAAGATTGTAGGCAGGACTCCACTGCATACCACGTAAACAGAATAGAAGGAATTGTTTTTGAACAGTTCCATATGTTGGCTATGGATGTTATAGTGAGGATCCCAAATGATGTAGCCATATTCCAAAATTGGTCTTACTAAGGATATGAACAGTTGTTTGGTAATGTAGGGATCAACAAATTCCTTTGCCCAACGCTTAATAAAACCAAGAACACCTCTAGCTTTATTTACCGTCATGGTTATGTGAGGAACAAAACTCAGTTTAGCATCAAGTAATATACCGAGATCCAAAATTTTTAGCGAGTAACTCCAACTGGTATCCACCCAGAGCATAGTTAACTGCAATAAAATTACATCTCGAAAAACGCATGCATTTCCACTTTTTCAGATTCAGCTCCATTAAATTATGATTGTACCACTTAAAAAAATTATCAAGATCACATTGCAGATAGAAATTGTTGAAACGTAGTTTGGACACCCACTAATCCTATCCCGCTCATTTTTTTATCTGAGTCATTAATATCTGATGAACTCTTACAAAGTGTCAAGGCTTTCCCTTTTTTGTACTCTAGTTATAAAATATTATATATTTAATTTGTATGGGTGGTGCCACGCCCACTGCTCTGATCACGCCCATTTTTGTTCGACTAATTACATCAATAACTTCTGAGCTCACACAAGGCTCTCTCTATTACAGGGCTTCAGATGCATGACATTTAATATTTACTTTTTATGGGTTGTTTGTGCCATGCCCACTAATCCGGTCCCACCCATTTTCGGCATGGCTACTAACATTAATAATAGGTAATGTCACATAAATTTGCAAAGCTCTCCCCGTCATAGTATTCAATATATATGATATTAAAAATTCGCGTGGTATTGGAGGTGCCACTCCCAATAAAAACAGCAAAAATTTATAGTTCCTTTTAGATACGCAGTAATATTCTATAAAAATTTCAGGAAGATCAGCCCAATGGTTTAGCCTCTTATAAGCTACAAAAAACCAAACATACAAACATACAATTTCATTTGAAATTACTTTTGAGGTTTTTAAAGGGTTTCGTTTAGCTAAAGTTCCAATGTGATTATCTCTTATTTCAGGGATGTTTTTACCAGCTCCGAGTCTTTCAATATATTTTTTTTTTGGGTTTAAGGCATTTGTAACGAAGTTTCCTATCCGACCTAACGAACAGCAATATATTTATAAGTTTTTCCTTGCTTTCGCAACTGATGAACTAGTCGTCTTTCTTCTTCACTGCAGTGATGTCCACGAACCATCCTTAACTATTTTAAATATAATTTAAATTTACGTTTATTCCAAATTAAGATAATTTCACCTAATTACTTACTTTTGTCACAAAAACCTTGGGGTTTCACAACTTTAAAGGAAACGCACCTATTTCACTGTCCACGTCAAACTGAAACTAAACTAAAAATCTTCTCTGCATTTGTTACTAGAAGCGTTTCAATTGGTGGGTACCACTACCTAATTTCAAACCGTGATGTCAGATGTAAAAGTTTATAATCATAAAGTATTTTTTTTTTTTTTGATATCCAAAATATTTCATAATCTGGTTTATCCTTCCTCGTTAAAAAATTAACCAATCTGTCTACATTACTGGGCTAATTTGTGCATTAAAAAAAATGTTTCAAGTCAGAAAGCTTCAATTCTAAAAATTGTTAATGAATTTATCATTAGATAAGCTTTTAAAAGCAAGCAGGTAACATTTTTTCTCTTTTTTAATAATTTATAGTTTTAAACATATTTTTTTCCAAGATTTTTAATTAAAACACATTCGGTTTAAAATAGTTTCTGAAGAATTGGAAAAAATAATAATTAATTATTTATGAAGAAATAAATGAATTATTATTAAATGACCAGCTGGCTGGTTAATGCTGATAAATGTTTTGATTTTATAAGATTTTGTGAAACAAAAACAAATCGAATAAAATTTTTTTCAAGGTTTACCAGTTTCTAATGAGTTTTTTTCTTGTGGCAAAGAACAGCAATGAATTGACATAAAAAAAAATATAGTGAAACCAATCAAATCAAAACCAAAAAAAAAGAGCATGAAATTATTGATTATAATTAAAATAAGAAACTCAAATAATAACATAAAAAAATCCCAAAGCAAACAAGTGAATCATATTTTCTATTGGTTTTCCGTTAAATCAAAGAATTATCCAACATTATTATTGGAGACTAATTTAAAAAATTATCTTTCTTTGCTTCAACCGTTATATGTTTTTAAACGCTGGTGGTCTATTTTTCTTTATTTGTCTTTTAATTCTTTAGTTTCTTATAAAAATAAATGTTGTATTTTTTATTTATTATTTATCTCCCCTTTTTGTTGTTTTAATGTGAGGCGCCTGTTTCTATTACTTCCTCTGGCTATGAAAATTATATTAATTTTCTTTAAGCAAATATGTTTTCTTATTTCCTCTTGTTGACAAAACGGATATTATGTAATAAAAAATAATGTTTTGTTTGGTGTTTTTTATGAGAATTTATGTAATAATTTTCTTAAGAAAATAACTGTTAAATAATAATGTAAGAAAATTTTATTACTTAATTTGTAAGGTGCTAATAATAACTGCTATGAAAAAGTTTTAGTTATTCTTTTTTAACTTGGGGCAGCATTTTAATTACTTAACAATTACCAAGATAATTTTCAGTTTAACAAACAACAGTTTTCATGCTTAGTTAAATAAAAATCTGCTTTATTATTCACTTTCTGTAACAACAAAATTAACTGAAGCTTAACATATTTTTAAATGGTTTTTAAATGCAAAAACAATTACGTTTATAGTTTTTTTGCTTTTGTTTTTGTTTTTTATTAAAACAATAAGATTATTAAATAGCACACTTTTATTTATTTATTTTTTTTTTTATTTCTTTTATATATTTGTTTTCCTTTTTTTATTTAACGTTTGAAATTCTTACCGTTTTTTCGTAAGTCTTTTGTTTAACTTTTGTTATTATTTTTTGGCTTTCAACAAGTTTGTTGTTTATGTCTTTTATTTATGTACACTTCACAGCATGACAACAAAAATGTTTGTAAATTTGTTTCTGAAATAAAAGGTGGTTTATTTGTGTTTACACCATTTTTTTTAAGTCTTTTTAAGCATACGCAATTTTATGACTAATTTTATTATTAAATTTATTAATAAAAAAATGTTTTTTTTTTTGAACATATGCTATTTGACGCTTAATTATAAAATAAATAAAGAAAAAACTCGCAATTATTATATCATTAGAACATGATCATTCATGTTCTAATGTTCATATTTCGAAATTAATATTTTCAAGGTTGTGATACTCTTTATTTTTAATAATAATAAAAAGCTTTCAAATTTCATAGCTATTAAAGATATTGTCGCTTTGAAAATCTCATATTTAAAAACGAATTTCGCACAATGTTTAAAATATTTTTTTTTTAACATTTATTTAGTCGGTATATTGTGTTATAGCTGGCTAAGACATTAATTGGTTTTTGCAAGTATTTTGCACTTTCGAAGATAATTGCTGAAAACATATTTAAAGTTTTAAAATACTTTACTTCCATAACTATTTAAATGAACCAAAAAGTTCGTATTATATCTGAAAAAAATTTTTTTTAAATAAAAAAAACTAATTTATTAAAATTTCTACTACTATCTGGGGTAAAATTAAGTACAATTTAAGCTTACAAAAATAGTACGATTCTAAAAAAACGGAATTGTAAAAGAGTAAGTTTTAATTATTTGCTAAAACATTTAAAAAATTTAAATTTATTTTAAAAAAATTAAAGCAAAAAAACCTTCTATACCAAAAAAAAAAAAAAAAATATTATTTTATTTAAGTAAGAAATAATTATTTAAAATTTTTAGCCAGTCTTTATGTAAAAATTTTCCTCCAAAAAAATATTTTTTATACCAAAAAAATAATTATTTTATTTCAGTAACAAAAATTTTTTATATTTAATTACTTATTTAAGATATTTCTTTAAAAATTGATTTAAATTCGCACATGATATTTAATAAAAACACTTTTGGGCAAATAAAATTTTGGCCAAAAAATCCAGATACAAATAAAATTCAATAAAAAAATTTAAGTAAAAATTTGAATAAAAAAAGGAAAAATGATGAATAAAATTTTTACAAAACTTAAGCTTAAATATTTTCCAAATTTTATTTCACAAAAACTGTATACAAAATATATTTTTTTAAGAAATATAATAATTTTTTGACATAGAGTGCATTTACTATAAAAAGTACCTTTTCTATAAAAATATCGTTTCTGTAAAAAGTATCTTTTCTTAAAAAATACGTATTCTTAAAAAAATAAAAAGAAATTAGAAAAAACACCTTCTAAAAAAAAATACTTCAAGGAAAATATTTTTTTAAAAAGAAATTTAAAAAGTAGTTTAGAAGAAGTACATTTTAAAAAAAGTACCTTTTTATAAAATACCTTTCTAAAAAAATGTCTTTTCTTAAAAAAAAGTAATCTTTCCTAAAAAACGACCATTACTTAAAAATTTAACTTTTTTGAAAAAGTGCGTTTTATTATAACTGTACCTTCTTTAAGAATCCCAAATTTAAACTAAAATGTACATTCTCTTAAATAAACTACTCTCTTGAAAAGTAGATTTTTTGAAATAGTACCTTATTTAAAAAGTATTTCTTCTTTGAAAAGTCCTTTCTCTTAATAAATATATTTTTATATTAAAAAAGTATATGTGACCTTTTCCGAGAAAAGGGACCTAGTGTGTCAAAAAACGGGTTGTATCAAAAACGGTGGATTCTGGTACCTAAAAGGGTGTAGAAACTTTAAATGCGTTTTTTTCTCAAAACTTAATTTTCACACACTAGGTCCCTTTTCTCGGAGAGGGTCACATATATATCCTTAAAAAAGTAGCTTTCCTTAAAAGAAATATCTTTTTTTTGTTAAAAAGTATCTAAAAATAAAATCTTCATAGAAAATGTGCTATTTTCTTAAATGGTGCATTTTTTTAAGTAACTTTTTTTAAAAAAGTACATTTTTGTTTCAAAAGTTCCCTAAAAGCCACCTGTTTTAAAACGTCCCTTTTTTTACGTACCTTTTTAAAAAAAGTTCCTTTTTTAAAAAAGTTAATTTTCCTAAAAATTACTTTTTTTTAAAAAAGTACCTTTTCTTAAGAAATGACAATTTCTTACAAAACTACTTTTCACTTACAAACCACCCTTTCTTCAAGAAGTAAATCTCCTTAAATAAGCATTGCATCTTCTTAAAAAATTACGTTTTTCGTAAACAGGTAACTTTTCTTAGGAAAGTTCATATCTATAAAAGTACCTTTTTTAAAAAAAATACCTTTAAAAAAAATACTTCAAGGAAAATATTTTTTTTAAAAGAAATATAAAAAGTAGTTTAAAAGAAGTACATTTTTAAAAAAAGTACCTTTTTATAAAATACCTTTCTTAAAAAATGTCTTTGCTTAAAAATTTAACTTTTTTGAAAAGGTGCGTTTTATTATAACTGTACCTTCTTTAAGAATCCCAAATTTAAACTAAAATGTACATTTTCTTAAATAAACTACTCTCATGAAAAGTAGATTTTTTAAAATAGTACCTAATTTAAAAAGTATTTCTTCTTTGAAAAGTCCTTTCTCTTAATAAATATATATTTATATTAAAAAAGTATATGTGACCTTCTCCGAGAAAAGGGACCTTGTGTGTCAAAAAACGGGTTGTGTCAAAAAACGGGTTGTGTCAAAAACGGTGGATTCTGGTACCTATAATGGTGTAGAAAATTTAAATGGGTTTTTTTCTCAAAACTTAATTTTCACACACTAGGTCCCTTTTCTCGGAAAAGGTCACATATATATCCTTAAAAAAGAAGCTTTCCTTAAAGAAATATTTTTTGTTAAATAGTATCTAAAAATAAAACTTTCATAGAAAATGTGCTATTTTCTTAAATGCTGCATTTTTTTAAAGTAACTTTTCTTAAAAAAATACATTTTTGTTTAAAGGTTCTCTAAAAGCTACCGATTTTAAAACGTTCCTTTTTTACGCACCTTTTTAAAAAAAGTTCCTTTTTTAAAAAAGTTAATTTTCCTAAAAAGTACATTTTTTAAAAAAACTACGTTTTCTTAAAAAATTTAATTATTTTTAAGTAACTTTTGCTAAAAACGTAAATTTTCTTTAAAAAGTTACTTTAAAAAAAACTATCTCTTTTAAAACTCAAATTTTTTTTAAATAAATTTTTTTAATTTTAATTAAGAAATGACAATTTCTTACAAAACTGCTTTTCACTTACAAACCACCCTTTCTTCAGAAAGTAAATCTCCATTGCATCTTCTTAAAAAATTACGTTTTTCGTAAAAAAGTAACTTTTCGTAGGAAAGTTCATATCTTAGAAAAAAATTTTTTTAAAAGAATTTTTTTTAAGTACTTTTTCTTAAAAAAGTATATATATCTTAAAACGTCATGTTTTCTTAAAAAACTATTTTTTCTTAAAAAACAATTTTTTCACAATTAACTTTCCTTAAAAAAGTTTCTTATAAAAGTACCTTTTTTTAAAAAAAAAGTACCTTTTCTTAAAAAACGACAATTTCTTACAAAACTACTTTACACTTACAAACCACCCTTTCTTCAAAATGCAAATCTCCTTAAAAAGGCATAGGATCATTTTAAAAAAGTACGTTTTTCGTAAAAAATTAACTTTTCTTAGGAAAGTTCATATCTTAGAAAGTACGCTTTTTTAAAGAATTTTTTTAAGTACTTTTTCTTAAAAAAGTATATATTTCTTAAAACATCATCTTTTCTTAAAAAAGAATTTTTTCTTAAAAAACTATTTTTTTACAATTAACTTTCCTTAAAAAAGTTTCTTATGAAAGTACGTTTTTGTAAAATGTAAATTTTTTTAAAAAGCAACTTCTCTGAAAAAAGTAAATTTTCTTAAAAAATTACATTTTCTTAACAAAGTATATTTCCTAACAAAGAAACGTTTTCTTAAAAAATAACATCTTCTTGAAAATGTATTTTTACTTAACCCGGAACGTTTTCTTAAAAAAAGGAATTTTTATTTAATACGTACACTATTTAAAAAATCGACATTTCCTTAAACGAGTATCTACTTCATAACTACAGTAACTTTTCTTAGTAAAGTTCAGTCTTAAAAACGTATTTTTTTTTAATAATTTTTCTTAAAATGTATATTTTTCTTACAAAAGTACCTTTTGTTGAACGTATTTTTTTCTTAAAAACGTCTTTTTTTAAAACAACTTTTCTAAAAAAATTTCCTTAAAATGTGAATTTTCGTAAACATGTGCCTTTTCCTAAATAAGTACGTTTTCTTAAAAAGTAACATTTTAAGAAAAATATACCTCTTTAAAGAGTAAATTTTCGTAACAAAAGAGTCTATTCTGAAAAAAAGTATATTTTCTTAAAAAAGTACATTTTCTCAAATAACTGCCTTTTCTTAAAAAGTACAATTTCTTAAAAAAGTACCCTTTCTTAAAAAGTATATTTTCATAAAAAAGTACATTTTAAGAAATATGTACCTTTTTAAAAAATGTACCTCTTTAAAAAGGCACATTTTCTTAAAAATTGCCTTTTCTTTAAAAGTACATTTTAAGAAAAAAAATACCTTTTTTAAAAAATTTACCTCTTTAAACAAAGTACAGCTTCTTAACAAAAGTGCCTATTCTGAAAAAAGTGTCTTTTCTTAAAAAATTACCTTTTCTTAAAAAATAACTTCTCTTAAAAAAGTACCTTTTCTCAAAAAAGTGCCTTTTCTTAAAAAAGTACCTTTTCTTAAAAAAGTACCCTTTCTTAAAAAGTAGATTTTCATTTTAAGAAATATGTACCTTTTTAAAAAATGTACCTCTTTAAAAAGGCACCTTTTCTTAAAAAATGCATTTTCTTAAAAATACCTTTTCTTAAAAAATTTACCTTTTCTTAAAAAAGTGTCTTTTTAAAAAAATAACATTTTCTTAAAAAAGTACCTCTTCTTAAAAAGTACCATTTCCTTAAAAAGTACCTTTTCTTAAAAAAGTACCTTTTCTTAAAAAGGAACCTTTTCTTAAAAAGTACTTTTTCTTAAAAAAGTACCTTTTCGTAAAAAAGAACTTTTTCTATAAAAGGTACATTTTAAGATAAAACTTCCTTTTTTAAAAAAAGCGTTTTCCTAAAAGGTATATTTTAATAAAAAAGTGAATTTTCTTAAAAAGTACAATTTTCTTTAATATTAACCTTTTCTCCAAAAAGTACTATTACTCAAAAAGTGCCTTTTTTAAAAAAGAGTACAGTTTCATAAACGAGTACCTTTTCTTAAAGAAGTACCTTTTCTTAAAAATGCATAAATAAATTTTTTTTAAAAAAAAACCTTTTCTTAAAAAAAAGTACCTTTTTAGAGAAATACCTTTTCTTAAAAAAGTACCTTTTTAGAGAAATACCTTTTCTTAAAAAAGTTTACAGTTTCCTTAAAAAAGTATCTTTTCATAAAAATTTACCTTTTCTGAAAAAGATAAGTTTTAAAGGTATCATATTTAAAAAGTACTCTTTCTCAAAAAATAAAATTTTCTTTAAAGGTATTTTTTCTTAAATAAGTAGCTTTTTCACAAAAAAGTAAATTAAAAAAAGCCTATGCCCGCCAAAGGTTCAAGCAAACAAAACTATGTATGCATTGCTGATAGACAAACAAACAAACAAGAATGTAATTGTATGTATTAACATTTATGCTGACTGCGTTTAATAATTGCACGGGTGGAGAGTATCAAAGAATTGGTACAGCCAAGTTTAAAACTCCTCCTTGTTTTACAATATTCAATTCTTAAAAAAGCTATTATTTTTCTTAGAAATGAAAATTTCCTTAAAAAGGTACCTTTACTTAGAAAAGTAAATTTTGTTAAAAAAAGTACATTTTCTATTCTTAAAAAAGAAACTTTTCTTTAAAAAGTTTCCTGAAAAAGTTCATTTTTTAAAATATGCAGTTTTCAAAAAGTATTTTTAAGTACATTTTTGAAAAAATTACCTTTTTTTATAAAATTACATTTTAAAGTAGTATCTCTTAATATAGTACCACGTAACAAATTTTTATCGTAAAAAAGTTCCCTTTCTTAAAATAGTACATTTTCCTAAAAAATACCTGTTCTTAAATAATTACATTTTCTTAAAAAGAAGTATTCTACATATATTTCCATTAAACATTTTGTGTTTCATTATATATATATTTAAGGGGGGAATATTAGTTTTTATCTAGTTTTCTTTTAACATGTTTGTCATAATTAAAGCACTATTTGATTTTTGTCTGCAATCCAATATATTTTGTTTTGTTTTAATTTCTTTATTCTAACATTTAAAAGAACAGTTCTTAACAAATTAGTTTGAATTTAATTTATGAGTTTATATTATAGAAGTTTTTTTTAATAAAATTTAACAAAAATAAAGTTTCTTAGAAAACAAGATATTCGTGACATAAAATGCTTGCTGTTTGGGCAGAGAACAAGTAATAAATTTTACGAAACCTTAAACAACACATTTAGATATAGGTTTTGTATAATAAAATAAAAACAAGTACCAATTTAACAACATGTTCTTTTCTGAAAAAGGAAAAAAAATATTGTGTAAAATAAAATTTAATGGAACTGTTAACAAAAAATTTTTTTAACTTCATAACACTTTAACAACATTCGAGCTTAATTGTTTTTTAAACGTCTTAAATATTTAAAACACATGTCACCAGATAAAAAATGCCTTCATTTAAATAAATATTAATTATATTGGTCTTAAACATTCATCTTTCGTTCTATATTATTTACTTATCATTCTGCTGATATTTGTTGTATGTTTTAAAAATACCCTTTTATTTCCAACACGTGCTATAATATTTATGTTTATCTTGTTATTGATATTTAATTTTTTTTTTGTTACCCTTTTTTTGAGCTTGTCACAAATTACCCACAACTGTTGTACGAAAAAGTAATTTAAAACAATTTTATAAAGTGCTTTTTTTATAACCCTTATTCTTTATTTAATTGATTTTTAGATGATTTTTCCAACTTGTTTGAGTTTCCAACATCATTTTTGGGGATCAAATTTTGACAGATTAAATAAAAAATTCTGTTCTTTTCGAAGGCTAAAAGAGGGTCTATGAGCCTGCCAAAGATTTGAGAGATAGAAACAGATATATACGGTTTGGTCGCATATATAATTTATCATGAGCTTTTCAAACTTCTAATATCACATTTGAATTTAGAGTCCAAAAAAATAATTTGACAGTATTTAACCATTTATTATCATTAAAAAAGGTTGATCGGTTCGATAATCTAATTTTTCTAAAATATTGCTAATTTTTCTGACTTACTGAAGATTCTTTTTGGTTTGATATTTTATGATTTAAGACCCTTGCGAGCTACAAAAATTGCATGGGCTTAAAGCGCTGGCAACTCGAAAAGAATTGTCTTTTATCAACAGCTACTTTTTAATCCTTCAAAATTATATCAACAAAATATATAAAATATATAAAATTCAACTAAGCTTAAAGAACTAAAATTTGTACTTTACTAAATAAGTACTGGCAAAAAACGTTCAATAACATTGCTTTACAATGCTGCGCCAGTGCTTTGAATGTTTTTTTTTTTTTTATCTATAGCTGGAAACTGGGACAAACGTTGGAAAGTAGTTTTTAAACAGTTCTTTGCCAATACTTAAATAGGTTTTTGTTTATATCTGCAAATTTGACTCATTAAGTACTGGGCCCACGCTTTTCACAAACGTTGGCAAAGCATTTTAAAACAACACAACTTTTATAATAAACATTTTGTTTTAATAAACAGTAGAAAATTTTGTTCAACAAATATTTAAAGACCACTTTGTGTAAACGTTGGCAAAGTGATGTAATCCAATGCTTGGCCAACGTTTGCAATATTAATTATGCTTTAATAACAAGTTGCAAATTTAGCTAAGCGAGTACTGCTTCAACACTTTTTAAAAGCGTTGACAAAGCGTTCTTAAATAATGCAAGTGTTTTGAAAATATATTTTGTTTTAACAAAAATTACATTAAGTTAGTAAATGTTTTCAACACATTGCATGATGGCTTTGAACATTGACATTGGATGATGGCAACCCTGTGCGTAATATATATGCAACATGGATATCCATAATTATACCATATACCACTATGTGGTTTGGGTATAATTACTTTGTGCTACTGTTTGTAACTACCAAAACTATTTGACCTAGACCCATCTTCTATTATACCAAAAGACTAAGAATCATTTTTTGAGTCGATTTAGCGATGTTCGTCCGTCCGTTCATCTGTGTGTCCATGTAAAATTTGTAATCAAACTACAGGTCGCAAATATGAATATATTTTAATGAAGTTTGGTATGTAAGCTTTCATAGGACATAGGGTGAACGCTATTGAAATTGGTGAGATTTGGTCCATGTTCAGACCTAGGCCCCATACAAATGAACCCTACGAAATCGACTTAAATTGCCATAAGATCCAAATTATTATATAGATCTCGGTCAAATTGGGTTTATGTGTGTTTAGTACACCCATTTATCAGTTGTCCAAAAATAAATCCCATATGGAAATTCTTAGTCATAGGCCCCATATAGAACTGCTTCCCGATTTTCACTTAAATCTATCCAAAAACAAAAATATTGGACAGTTTTTTTCTCAAATTTGGTTTGTATATATTTTTTCAAAATATTAGTGACTTTATCGAATATGGTTAAGATCGATTAATTTTTCGACCTACTCCCCATATAAAAATAGCTTCCGATATGAACTTTTTCATATCTGCAGCCAAAAAAATTAATAACAATGCCACTTAAATTTGGTTTGTGCTTATTTTCTATATCCAAGCCAAGGTATAAGGTATCGTATACTCGGTATAGACCGACTATAATTTTTTTGTTTTATTTTTTAAAGCTAAGCATTTTTAAAACAATTTCTCAAATTAAAAAGTAGTAGCAAATTATTTTTGTGTACTTCTGGGATTATAAATTTAATAGAAATACCGACATATGAATATATCGATCCATGATTGCGAAAAAAGCTTAAGTGCCAAAATAAAAATTTTACATAAAAAGCTTTTTATACCCTCCACTCCAGTGTGCAGAGGGTGTATATAAGTTTGTCATTCCGTTTGTAATAATTTGAAAAAAAATTTTGGACCCCATCATATAAATATATTTGTGATCCTTATAACAACCGGAGTTGATATAGCGATGTCCGTCTGTCCGTCTGTCCGTCTGTGGAAATCACGATGGCGGCATCAATCGGGCAGCTAGGGTGCTCGTTGACATAAAAAATGATGCACTGACATCCTCAGAAGTAATCTGTTTAAAATCGTCCAAATCGGTCGATTAGGGCCCGAGATTTGAATGAAGATCTAAAAAAAGTCTTGAAAAATGTAATTTTCTTTGTTGTTATTGTCACGATCACGCCCTCAATAGGATATCTAAGTGATCATTTTTAGTGAGAATGATTCACCAAATTCAAGGGATGATTTCTATTTCAAAAATCATTAAAATCGTTGGAACAGGTCCAGGGAAATCTCTGAAAAAGTAAAAAAAAAATGAAAAATATGATGTTTCTATATTGTTCTTGTTGTTATTCTACATGTTGTATTGTTTTCATAGCTCGACTTGTTGTTTTTGTGGTCTTTGTGGTACTAATATAATAAAAACTAACCCTTTGTACATTTTTTTATCAACTCTGGTAGAAAAATTTAAAAGTTTCCATTGTTTTGGCATAACTAAAAAAGTTTACTAGATCATTTCTGTCATTGCCACGAGCCTTCCTGCTAAGTTTCAGATCGATTGGGTCACGGGAAAGGGGTTAAAATCGATCCAAAATTTTTTCGACAAGCAGACACTACGAGTTAATATAAAGGGAGTAAAAATTCACCAGCATCTAAAGCAAATAATGCTAAAATACATAGTTGTTATTAAAAAAAAAAAACAATGTAAATTTAGCAAAAAAAATTTTAATGTATTAATTTATTTAAAGAGAAAAACACAAAAATAACGTTTGATGTTGTATTTTTTGTGTGTAATATTTACATATACATACATACACATATTAAATAATACAAATAATATACATATATTCTATATATGTATATCCATAATAACTGCATGTTATAAATAAATCGGTATATTATTTTATTTAGATAAAATTCTGCAATATTTTGTTGTGGGGAAAATACATTTATTTTGCATTAACAGAGTGTCACTTGATTTTGCTCAGCGTGACTATGCCACAGTAGATGGCGCCACAATTTTTGTTCTAATTAGCTTTGCACTAGTTATTTCTATTTTAAAATGAATGTCAATATTTTCAAATTGATATCATACAGAACAATGTTAAGAGTATACACCGGCTGGTCCTTTATTTCATACGTTTTTCATTATTCTTTTACAAATATGAACATAAGTTTGGCATATTAACTTTTTGTTGTCTTTACAAAATAGAGTTACCGAGTTCATCAATGAGTTTTTGGCTTTCAAAACAGTTCTACATAGTTATATAGAATTATTATTCTGCTTTACCTACAAAATATCTGATTGCGATTACATCTAATTTTTAAAAATTGTTTATAATTACTAAATCATTATTCATATAAATACAAAGTTGCACTTTTTAAATTTTCCATTCAAATTTTAGAAAATATTAATTCTAAAAACTGGAATTAAAATTTTCAGTTATAAATTATAAAATATTAATTGGATTTCAGAAAATCATATCAAAACGTCGGAAATAATAATTTTAAATTTAGAAGACATCAATTGTATCAAATTCCAAAAAAAAAAAAACACCAAATATGTTTACATTTAAAAAATGTTTACATTAAAAAAAAATATTGGCATTCAGGAGAAATAACTTCTTTTAACGATAATCGAATCGTTAAAAAAAGAAAAGCAAAATTATAAGTAAAATTTTTAAACGATATTCGTTATTTTTAAAATCAGCTAAACGACAACCATTTTTGTGTTGTTTATTCAATCGATAAAAACTTAAATTTTTAGGTTGAAATGTCGTCATACATAAATAAAAATCATAAAATAGTGAAAATATTTTGCTTCTATTAAAAAAGTTTTTTATATAAATAAAAAAATTAAAGAGCATATTCAATTCATTATTTCATTTTCAAATAAATAAACAGAAATATTAGTAAAAAAATAAAGATATTAAATACAAACATAAAATCATCCTCTCAAACACGAAAAATGCATTTTTATTTACATTGAAACAGTCAGGTCGTATTAGCTCAACAAAAAACCACAAAACGAAGTAATTTGTTTTTTTCTATTCTTCTTTGTGTTTTTCGGTTATTTTGACAGAGATGCCACTCATTTACAATTTAAATAAATAGAAAAATAGATTGGTCGACTGTCGTTAAGATGTATGTACTTAGTGAATCACTTAATCCTTAATGCAAACAACAATAGCTGTCGTTATATTTGGCGATTGTCGGATCGTTGAAATTTACAGAATCGGACTATAGAAAACATTAATTTAAATTCAATGAATTTTATAAAACCTCAAATGATATTTAAGAATTGCGAAAATTGTTACTTAAATAAACGCAATTTGATGAGAATGTTATTTATATATAAATTTTCACAATTTTTTTTGGATGAATATTTGAAGTTTTTCAGAAAATAAAGTTAACAAATTATTTTATTTAAAATGTTTGGGAAATTTGGTTTTTTGTGTTTGGCATCCCTAATTTGATTATTTATTATTATAAATTTATTCTCTATGTTTTCCAAATATGACAATATTTTTTTGAAAAAAAAGTTGAGAGAGCTTTTTTCGGTTATTATTTTGTTACTCCATCCGACCTATATGGCCGCAATGAAGAAATATTTGCCAGTTAAAAGCCAAAGAAGCACGATTTAATGCATATAGCCACCCTATACAACCATTACCTTTGCAATGGAGGTTAGGGCGAGCTATTTAATTAGCAAAAACTAAAGTAAACGAGAAGTTATGTCATATAACCGGAAAAGCATGCATATAGGAAACGCATGCATATTTTTCCAATATCTTGTTTACATTTATTATCAATACTCAAACCGAGGTGGAAGGTATCAAAGATTCGGCACAGCCGAATTTAACATTCTTACTTGTTTAATTATCTTGGCTTTTATCGTTAGGATGTACATCCATTAAGGCGTTTCATCGACAACGTTTCTTATTTTTTGGCAACTTTTAAAAAGGAACATGAATATAAACAGCCCAAACGATTTATAGGATTTTTTTGCAGATTTTTGGAGATCGGTACGGGGTCGTTGATTTCGATTTGATCTTTAAGATGAGGTAACAGTAAGTTTTTATTGTTTGCTTATTAATTTTATAAAACCACGAAAATATCCGCGGTAAAAATTATTGATTTATTGATTACCATAAACTTAAAAATTAAATATGTTCCAAGTTCAAGCCTCAATAACTCAAGAAGCTTTCAATATATTTGCGCAGAACCTAAAACTAAAAATTTTTTTAGGCCTTCAAACAAAGTTTCAGTTCAAACCAACTTGGTTCTTATCACATGAGGAGAAACCAAACTAAAATATGCAAATTTTATAATGGGGTTGAAGACATATTTTTTAAAAATGTGTTGGCCTCTAGGAAATTCATATTCCGCTTTAAGAGTTGCAAAAATTAATATAAAACATTTTTGGTGAAACGCTATTATGTTCACTTAAGTTAAAATGGCTTTTTTGAAAATTCACAACGGTACTTCGTACACCTATGAATTTTGATACATTAAAAAAACGAAATCCGAATATCATGACAACAGTTTTCGGGGTCGTGAATTGATATGCATAAATAAAAACATAAATAAAAAATCTCTCAATACACGCAATTCACAGATTGACTCTATAAGAGCTATCCAATAAATATTTCTCCTAAATATATGAAAAAAAAACTCCACAAAACTTTCTGTTTCATCGTGAAAAAGAAACTTTCAATTTTAAAAAAATAACGCAAAAAAAAACAAACTTCTTTAAACTTGTTTTGCGCAAAAATAAAACTACAACTTCTTCAGAAAAGTAGGTCATGACACCAAAAATAATGGCCAACTACAGAAAATTCAAAACAGCCTCTGTTTATGACCATTAAAAGGCCAACATAAATGAAAAAACGCTAAGTAAGTGTTGAGCGTAAATAAGAAGATGGTTAATGGTAAATATCACCCACTTAACAACCTGAGAAAACCTTTTAAGACAAATAAAAATTAAAAAAATCATTATCAAGCACAAAAACTTTAACATAATTAAAAAAAACTACCAAAAATTTTAAATTAATATACAGGTGTTTTGGCTGAGTTCACAAAAAAAGAGGAGGGACATTACAACCAAAAAAAAAAAAGAAAGAGTAAACTTAACATTAAAACAAAAGTGAAATTATTGTTTTTTTTTTTTTTTTGATCTGTTAACTATAATACATAAAAATGAAGAATTATGTTAGGTCAAACAAAAAAAATATAATAAAGTAGTTAAACATCAAAGTAAATACCAGCACATGTGATTAAAAATGTTTAGGTCGAACCGAATTGATCGGTCATCATCAGAGAAATATTTTTAAAATTACACAAAAAGAAGAAAAAGCCATTATTTTTTTTTTTGTGCTCCTATCCAAATATGCGGTTCGTGTGTTACTCACAATTTTACACAGATATATCTTAAAAACATTTTACTGTTTTGTTGCTAAAACCATAAAACAAGTATCAAAATTTTGTACTTCTTTGTTTGTTTGCTTGCTGTTTTTAATAGCTCTTACAATTACGTGCTCTTTGTCATTTATAATTTATTGTTATACGAACAATTTTTTTAATTACTTTACATACCTTTGTTTAATCATATTCATATTACATATACTCGTACCTTATCATTTGTTTGTATATAAGGAATGTGCATTAGTTTTTAATGTTTTTTTTCTGTATTCAACAATATTATTTTACATTCTTAATGTGCTTAGATAAGCATAAAGTCAGGTCTGACCGTATTAAAATTTGTTTATTCCTTTTCTTACATAAAATTTTTCGTATTAAATATATAAATCCGAACAAAATGCTTTTGTTAGCATTTTTAAACGGTATTTAAACAGTTTTTTTTTCACATTAAAAAGTATTCATTTCAATCTGGTCGATACTAACGGATTTTAATATTTTCTTTGATTAATTAGAATTTTTTTTAATCTTTGATTAATTACTTTTTGAGCAATGTGTAGTAAATTTTGTTTGTAAGAGTTGTAAAAAACATCATTAGTTTAACTGTAAAGTTCATTTTTATTTAGAAAAAATAAATAGAGAAATAAAAAAAAAATTTTATGAAACATGTAATTTATGTTGATAATAATGAGAATTTGTAAACACGTTTTAGTTTTTTTTTTTTTTCATTACAATGACCGCTTCAAACACTAAAATTCCCAGCTAACAAATTTCTGAACATTTAGAATTTTTAATTATGATCGTTTTCATAAGCGTTATTAAATGGGTGTAATACTATTAAATGTTAACTCTTTTCTGATTCTGTTACGAGCACTTTTCAATGAGAGTACTAAAAGAATCAAAAATGATTGATGATGTTTTGCTTGCTGTAATAAAAATTTTGCATATTATCAAAATTACGATTTACCGAGATTTATTCCTAATCATCAATATTGTACAATTAAAAGATTTTATTTTATCTATTTTATTTCTGTTTTTTTTTTTTTTTTTTTGTTCAATGCCTGCTGATACGCAATACTTTTTATACCCTGTACCACTTAATACAATAAAGACAGGGTTGAAAAAAATTGGAGAAACTTGAAAAAATCGATCAGCTGACTGAAACGATTAACTTTATGGTAGTTAAGTTTGATGAGGTTTTTAGGGCTGTAGGTGTAGAGAATATAAAGAAAATATCAGAAGTGGAAAAAAAAAATTTAAAATTGAAATTTGGAATTTAGAATCTAAAATCTTCTGTTAAAGCATTAAATAATTATGGTCTCAAAAATGATTTTGTCATAAGAGGTTTGGAAGTAAATGAAGGTGTTAATACCGTTGATGCTGTTACTGGCCGCTAAAAGGATGTGGAAGTAGAAATTGAGCAGAGTACTATAGAAGATGCACATTTTATAAAAAGTTGTAATAACCAATAATAAATATACGGTGATAGCGAAATAAAGTTGAAGGAGAATGCAAAAACCATTAAAATGTATTGGTTACAAATTTGGTTATGTCAGAAATGGAAATGTTTTTCCTAGGAAGAATGATTTAGCTAAGCAGGAACTGATAAGATATCAAGATGATGTTGATATAATGCTTTTTGATGCAATAACAAATAAACACTGGAAAAGGAGATCCTTGCTGGAAAGCAGATAAGTTGAGTTGGTTGATAATAGTGATGATGAAGATGATGCGGATTGTGTTTCTCCTTCCTAAATGAATAGTTTTTATTAATAGGTAAAGCGATATCTTGTGACCGATGTTTTGTTCCACAGTTTTCTCCCGATTTCGGCCAAACGCATCTCATTTTTAGCTGTCCACCAGATTTACAGATTTTTACATTTCAATATTTTTTTGGAGTTATGGTCATTTAAAATACATAAAATTATATAATGCTATGAAGTGAAAAATAATTTTGGACATAAACCAATAACATTGAAAAATAATTTGGACATAATAATCGATATCTAAAAAGTGTTGAATTTTAAAGTGGCTAAAATTGACTAGTATACCTTTGGGGTCTTATAAAATAATTTATTAAATGGAAAAAAAAATTTCCTAGAATTTGCACTCAAATTTCGAGGGCTGGGATCTGCTAATTTAATTAATTCCAAATCTTTATGATTCAAAATCAATATATTGGAATATTTTAACATTTTATTGAAAATCTTTGTAATTATACCCTATACCACTACCAACAATATTTGACCTAGATCCATCTTTTGTTATACCGATCGGCTCAGAATCACTTTCTGAATCGATTTAACGATGTCCGTCCGTCCGTCTGTGTGTCCATGTAAACCTTGTAATCAAACTACAAGGTGATGATCGACGAATAAAAGTGCGTGAAATAGCTAATATCATGGGCATTTGTTAACAGTCGAGCAAAAACGCATAAGAATGAAAATTTCTCAAGCTTGTTTGGATCGTTTTAAGAAAAATGTAATGGATTTTAAGCGTCATTTCATAACTGTTGATGAGACGTGGACCCACCACTATACTCCGGAGACAAAAGAACAATCCAAACAATGGACTGAAGCTGGAGAAAGAGCCTCAAAGAAGGCAAAAATAATTCAATCGGCTGGTAAGGTTATGGCAACGGTTTTTGGGGACTTCGAAGGTATTTTATTGATCGACTATCTGCAAAAGGGTAAAACAATAACTTCAGAGTTCTATTGCAACCTCTTGGATCAATTAAATGTAAAAATTCGAGAAAAACGTCCGTCCTTACAAAAAAAAAAAATTTTTTTTTCAGCAAGACAACGCACCAGCGCACAATAGTGTTTTAACAATGACTAAAATCAACGAATAAAAGTACGAGTTGCTTGACCACCCACCTTATTCTCCTGATTTAGCTCCAAGTCACTCTTACCTGTTCCCAAGTATAAAAAATTCCTTGCTGGCAAGTGTTTTACCTCAAATGAAGATGCAATTACAGCTGTAAACCACTATTTTGAAGACCTTGAGGAAAACTATTTTAATCAAGGGATACAATTGCTATATAAGCATTGGACTAAGTGTATTGAAGTTTCAGAAGATTATATTGAAAAATAAAAATATCTTTGAAAATCTAACTATTCTCTTTCATTGCTAGGCTAAGAACTTTGCGCACCGCTTTCGTATGTGTTTATTATATACATTAATCAGTAGTCCAAAAATAATCCCAATGGGACAATTCCTAGTCATAGGCCCCATATAGAGCTGCTTCCCGATCTTCACTTAAATCTATGAAAAAACAAAAATATTGCACATATTTTTCTCAAATTTTGTTTATATGTGACCTTCTCCGAGAAAAGGGACCTAGTGTGTGAAAATTAAGTTTTGAGAAAAAAAACGCATTTAAAGTTTCTACACCCTTTTAGGTACCAGAATCCACCGTTTTTGACACAACCCGTTTTTTGACACTCTAGGTCCCTTTTCTCAGAGAAGGTCACATATATGTTTTTCAAAGTGCCTTTACCTAATACGGTCAGGATCGGTCAATGTTTCGATCTAGTCCCCATATAAATATAGCATCCGATATGAACTTTTTCATATCTGCAGCCAAAAAAAATTAATAACAATGCCACTCAAATTTGTGTTATGCTAATTTTCTATATCGAATTAGTTGGACCGAAGAGATAGGGTCTCTAAACCATGGTATAGAGCAGCGTATAATCGGTCTAGACCGACTATAATTTCTTACTTGTTTGTTGTTTCATTCGTGGCCAGCTATAACTAGGCCATGAGATAAACATGGAATTTGACAATTAATTTGACGATTTTTATTTTGGCGATTTTTGATTTTTGGCGATTTTTGATTTAACCAATTTTTGATTTTGGCGATTTTGATTCTGACGATTTTTGATTTTCGCGATTTTTGATTTTTGGCGATTTTTGATTTTGCCGATTTTTGATTTTAGCGATTTTTGATTTTGGCGATTTTTGATTTTGGCGATTTTTGATTTTGGCGATTTTTGACTTAGCCGAATTTTGATTTTGGCGATTTTTGATTTTGGCGACACAGGCGAAATTTTGCTCGACTACTCACATTGTTAATTACTGTATTTGTGAAAACTTTCAAGACTATCGCTTTACATGGAGGTTCCAATTCCCGTAATCATATCCCACCCATTTTTTTATCTTACTACTCACATTAAGATCTGATGGACTCGTGCAAAATGTCAAGGCTTTCTTTTATGGACGGTGCCACGCCCACTGCCCCGATCATATCAATTTTTTTGTTCAACTAATCGCATGGATACCTTATGGTCACACGCGTAGTCCCAAGGCTTTCCAGATCTATGACATTTAAAATTTACTTTTGATGGGGGTGCCACGCCCCATTTTTCCGATCTCGTCAATTTTTTGTCCAACTACTTAGATTAGCAACACTTTATATAATAATTTTTAATCATATATAAAATTATAGAAGAGATTTACGACAAATAGTTTTTTTTATTGGTAGGACTGATTTTATAGGTAGGACTGATTTAAATTTTATGTATGACAGTTTTAGAACATGTACAAGAGAGTTTTATAACTATTATAGAACAGCTTTAAGATAATTCTGTTTCTTTTTTATAAGACCTGTTTTAATTTTTTGTATAACATTTATTCAAAAATTTGTTTTATGGCAGTCAGTTCCTAAGACTGAATCCGATTTTATGTACAACTATTTTCAAACAGCTACAGAACAGTTTATAACAGTTATGTAACAGCTTTATATGAAATGGAAAACAGTTTTATACGAAATATTAAATAGTTTAATATTCTGTTTCTTATTTTCTATGGCTGGCTTTGATTTTATGTATAACAGCTAAAAGACACTTTTATAACAGTTGTTAAACAGATAATTTGAGATAAGATAATTTGGGAACAATTTTATTCAAAATATATATATATATATATATATATATATGTATATAAAAATTGTGTAGAATTTTTACAAAACTATTATATTAGCTTATCACAGTCGTTTTTAATGTTTTAAGCTGAATTGTTTTTATGTTTAGCTGTTTTACAATCGTTAAGAATACATTTATAACCATTTTAGAGAACAGTTTTATAGCAATTTGAAAATAGTTTTATACCAAATATGAAAAAAACTTTTGCATCTTTTGTTTCTTATTTCTAATTTCTAATGTCTGATTTAAAGATAAAAATAACATTTATAAATCAGAAAACTTAAAATACGGTAATATTGAGGTTTATTTTATTTTTTGTATGACATTATAAAAAAAAAATTTTGTTTTATGACAATTATGGAAAATATATCTAACAATATTTTTTTTTCTCCTTTATTCATTCCACGTGGGAACATAGGGCTTTTACAAGAAAATTCCAACTTATCCTATCATTACAGAAAACTTTTAATTCGTCAAACGATTTGTTTTGGCTATTGAGTTCTTGTAGGACTGTTCTACGCCAGGCGTTCTTAACGGCGGCCTGAGCGGCGGCTACCTTGGGGATTCCATTCCAGTGCAGTCCTTGTGATGCTGCCAATTGGTCTTCGCAAAGTGTGGCCTATCCATTTCCACTTTCGTCTTGCTATTTGGCGAATTATAAGCTCTTCGTTTGTTAATCGCCAGAGTTCAATGTTGGTGATGACGTTAGGCCAAAAGATTGGGCATATTATGCGCAAACATTTGTTTATGAAAACTTACAATCTTCTCGCTATATTACTCGTCATAAGCCATGTTTCGCTTCCAAACAGCAGTGTGGATTTCACACAGGCATTGAAAATACGGATCTTCGTATTTTTCGAGATTTGGGGGGATCTCCACGTTTAATTTAACCGACCAAAAGCGGACCTTGCCTTATTTAACCTGTGTGACACGTCTTCTTCCACTCCTCCATCTATCGACATCATGCATCCTAGATAAGGATTTAACATATTTTATGCGTTGGTCTTGTACTACAAAGTGGTTATCAGTAGTGTTATTTATACGCATTGCATGTGTTTTGGCAATATTTACTTGCAGTCCCACTCTATTTGCCAACACAACCAATTCGTTTATTTTGCTCTGCATATCGTTAAACTTGTGCGATATGAGACAAATATCGTCAGCAAAATCCAAATCTTCTAGATGGTTTTGGAGATCCCAGACAATACCCCTTCTTTTACTGCATACTTGTGTCATAAGCTTGTCCAAAACAACGGCGAACAATAATGGAGATAGAGGGCAACCTTGTTTAACTCCGGTATTTGTCATGAATGATTCGCTGATCATGCCATTATGTCGAACTTGGAGTGTGGTATTGTTGTACATAGCTTTAATCAAATTTACCAATTTTGTTGGTACACCTTTTGCTTTTAATGCATCCCATATTGCAGTACGTTTTATTGAGTCGAATGCTTTTCTAAAGTCTATAAATACTAAATAAAGCGGTGTACGCCATTCGACCGATTGTTCTATTATTACACGGAGCGTATTGGCTTGATCGAAACAGTTACGGTGTGCTCGGAAGCCTGCTTGCTCATCCCGTAGTGATTTTTCGATAATGTGTAATCTGTTATTTATTATGGTGGCAATAACCTTGTATACAGTGTTGAGCAGAGTAATACCTCTCCAATTATCACACTCAGTCAGATCATTTTTCTTTGGAAGCTTTACTATCTCACCTTTTGTCCACGTATTAGGTAGCTGTTCATTTAACCAAGCATCACGTATATATGGATGGATGATTTCCGCGGCTATTGCTGGGTTGACTTTGAGTAGCTCTGTGGGTATACCATATTAACCTGGCGCTTTGTTTCTTTTCAGTTTTTGTACAGCGCATGCAATTTCCTCAATGCTAGGGGGGTCTATAGATATTGTGTCGTTGGTTGTTGTAGACGCATCAGTATGTGAAGAGCTTTCTTTGTTATCATCGATAATGTTGCTGATTTCTTCGAAATGCTGCCTCCATCTTTGTGTTTGTTCTTCTACGTACGTAAGCAGTTGACCATTTACATCTTTCACTGAATGATTTCTATTCATATTTTGGTTTGAGAGACGACCTATTATTTGGTGCAACTCTCTCATATTGTTCGCGCCTGCAGCTGCTTCTGCTTCACTGGCTATTGTTGCAATATATTTTCTTTTATCGTTTCGGGCTGATTTCTTTACGGCTTTCGCAGCGGTGGTATATTGTGGATTGAAATTTGGGTTATCAATCTTCCGTTGTTTTAAGTTTTTCCTTTCCTGAATTAATTTCCAGGTGTTGCCTGACAGCCATTTTTTTCTCCCTGTTTTTTGTTTGTAACCTATTTTCTCTTCTGCAATGGCTTTGAGTGAGTTGCATGTTTCTTCCCATGTTGTGTTGATTGCTATTATACATTCTCTTATAACTTCTCCAATTTCATTATTTTTATTCTCGTCCCATAGTTTTCCAACATCAAAACGTTTACGTTTCTGTTGTGTGACTCTTTTCTAAATTTTTTTTAATTTAATTCTTATTGTCGCCACCACTAGCTCGTGGTCACTGTCTATATCAGCACCTCTTTTAGTGCGCACGTCTATTAATGATCCTCTCCATTTACGGCGAATGCAAATGTGGTGTATTTGATTTTGAATATTACCGTTTGGGGATGTCCACTTGTATTTATGTATGTTTTTGTGTGGAACAATATTATAACAGTTTAGAGTTTTATAACAGTTATAGAACAGTTTTATAGTAATTAGAAAACAGTTTTATACCAAATATGAAAAAGTTGTATCTTTTGTTTCATATTTCCAATGTCTGGCTTAAATTTATATACAAGTTTTATTATAACTAGAAGATTTAAGATAAGATAAATCTGAAACAGTATTTTAGCTTTTTTCTTTTTTTGCAAGGCTTATTTTTTTGTATAACTTAAAAAAAAAAATTATTTTATGACAATTATGAAAAACTTTGATAACAATATTATAACAGTTTACAGTTTTATAACAGTTATAGAACAGCTTTATAACAATTAAAAAACTGTTTTATACCAAATATGAAAAAGTTTTATATTTTGTTTCTTATTTTCTATGGCTGGTTTATATTTTATGTATAACAGTTTTTATAATAACCCTGCAAAAATAGAGCATCCAACGAAATTAAATCGATGTCATTCTTGATGAATTTAATATCGGCTTGTTATAGGTTGGAAGTTGCCTTTAATGGATCCTGTGAAAAACATTTCAATTAGTGATTATCATGACTAATTCAGTTCTTCCAAATAAATATTTTTTTTGGGACCATTTTCAATACAAAGTATTTTTTCCCCCAATATCATCTTTTATTAACTTAAAATTAGTTTATCTAACTTTAATATCAATTATCCTTTTCCAAATATTTATTTTTTAAATTTCTAATCCCTAATTTTACTTTGGATACTCTCAATTTATATTAGAAATATCTTATATTTTTAAATGTACTTTTCATAATTGTGTTTGATTCTTATTGGCATCTTTGGCACTTATATAAAAATTAAAAAATTGCTTGTATAAGAGTTTACTTACGAGTATCTATAACAGTTTTATTGTCACATTGAATATAACAAACTTGTAAGCTGTCCTACCCAGCACCTAAAGCATTACAGTTTTAACAACGTTTACATAACAGTGACGCTTTAGCATTCGGCCCATACATCCACAACATAATCAACATCAATGCTTTGTTTCAATAGCAAACAAAAGAAGACCATATCTAATTTTCTATTATCACAATTTCAGCTCACTTTTATTTAATTGCTTTAGACACACAAACAAACAAAAAATGATCTAGAAAAAAACCACAAACAAAAAACATTGCAATTGAAAACTTCAACAGAAACCTGCCTTTAATAATTATTAAGAAAATGATTAAGTTTCGTTATAAACGTAAAGAACCAACAAATATTGTTGGTTCAAAAGATAACAACAATACCAGCCTGAATTGCTCAACGATCTCAACTAAAACCAGCACCAGCACCAGCAACTGTACGAATAATAGTGGAAACACTGTAACAACAAAAGATGCCACACAAAATGAAACAAAAGAAAATAATAAACCAACTGGCCAACAACAACAGCAACAGCAAGCACAAATGAAAGTCACTAATAACAATAATAATATCAATAACAACAACAACAACTCGTTGTCACTAAAACCTTCTGTACCAACACAACTTGTAATAAGTGCTCCCATTAATATTGTCAACTCGACAGCACAACATTTGCAACATCCACAACATTGTCAAATGGTGTTAACAGCCGGTACAGGTGGTACTCTACCACGTAGTACACCAAAGAAGCTTATGGATCCACGTGATGGTCATAAATCAGCCACACTAACGCGACAATCGAATACATTGCAAAATAATCGCAAAATACTGACATCAATGGCCAAGGTGGCCTCAACCGCTGAATTGGCAGGTATGGGTTATGCAGCCAAAACTACAACACCTAATCAGCCAACATCAATAGCAAGTGGTATAATATTAAGTCCAGAATCTATACAAAATAGAGACAGATGTATAAATGCTGTAATCGTAAGTTAATGTGGAATAATATTAGTAACAAATCTTTGACAATGCATTTTTAGAGAATCTTTTTTTTTACTTTAATTTGATTCAGTAATTAATTTAATTTTTTTTTTATTTTTACTCTAGGAACTATTCCAACAGTTACAGACGAGTTCAGAACCAGCTTTATGTCCAGAACCATTACGTCGAGCTTTGGCTTCTGGTCCCTTGGCTGGTCGTCGTTTTCCTTTAGGCTGCCTAGGTGATGCTGCCGAATGTTTTGAACTTTTGTTGCATCGCGTGCACTCGCACATTTCTTCGGATGATGGTGATTCGTGTGAGTCTCAGGCTTGCATTGCTCACAGACGCTTTGCTATGCGTGTTATTGAACAAAGTGTGTGCAAGTGTGGCGCCAATTCAGAACAATTACCATTCACTCAGGTAAGTTTTCTCATATGATATTTATTACTAGGCTGATGTAATTATAGAAAATATTTTCCAATAAGAAAATGTTTGCTGTGTGTTAAAGAGAAATTCTTTGTAGATAATTGTTGATATATTTTAAATTGATTTTAATTGTCAAGAATTAAAAAAAAACTGTGCTGAGGAATTACAAGAACGTATAGTTAATGGAAAAATAAAGTTCAAGCGCTCTGTTTAGCCAAAAGCATCATTTGAGTATTTCAGCCTGCATTTTGTACCAGAAGGCTCAAATGTGAGCATTTGAATTTTAGTCAAACAAGTAAAAAAATATTTTAAATTCTAATATTAAAATTTTATTAGAATTGTTCTCAGAAATATTTATTAAAAGAAAATTTAAATTTTATTTAAATTATATAAAAACAATATTTATAGTTTCCAAATAGTATTGCCTCAAAAATATTAATTATTAATATTAGATATTTATTTAATTATCATTTTTTATTTACTTTTTTGTAAATTTTTTCAATTAAAAAATTTTTTTCTTATAATTTTCATATCAACTTTATTTTTTTTTTAATTTTTTTCTTATAATTTTCACATTAAATTTATTTTTTTAATTTTTTTTTATCATTTTCACATTAAATTAAAATTTTTTTATTTAGTTATTATAACTAATAATTTTTTACATATTTTTTTTAAATTTTTTGGATCATTTTCATATATATAATTATTTTTTTTTTTAATATTTCATTAAATTATTTATTTCAATTTCCCTGTGCCACAGAAATATTTTTAAAGAAATGTACTAAAAATAGAAAATATCTCAGATAGTCTTGATAATATATCCACATAGCTTTAAAACTATATATAGTTTCGAAATCACTATAATCTTCATTCCAAACTCGTTAAACTGGATTAAAAAAAGTTTTTTCGAAGAAAATGACTATATAGTGAGGGTTAATGAGTCTGGGCTTATGTTTGTAACTTTAAAAAATATTTGGCCTATATCCACCTTTTAGTATACCGAACAACTTAGAAAAACTTTTTGATCCGATTTAGTGATGTCAGCTTGTCTGTCTGTCCGTCGTCCGTCTGTTCGCCTGTGCCCATCTAAACCTTGTAATCACACTACAGGTCGAAAATATGAATATATTTTGATAAAATGTATTGATGTATAAGCTTTTACCGACCACAGGATGAAGGTTATTGAAACTGGTGCAAATCCGTACATATTCAGACTCGGCTCCACTACAAGTAATCACTATAAAAGCGACTAACCTAGATATAAAATTCAGATTATAATATATATATATATATATATCGATAAAATTTGGTATATGTGTGTGTACTATATCCAGTAATCAGTAGTCCAAGAATGACCCCTGTAGAATCATTTTTAATTCCCGATCTTTACTTATATATATCAAAGAACGAAAATATTGCGTTGATTTTTTTTTTTATTTCGTTTCTATATGTTTTTGCGAGAAGTGGCACTACTAAATATGGCACTGATCGGTCCATTTTTCAAGTAGCCCCCATAGAGTAATGCACTTTTTTATCTGCACGTCACAAATTAATAAGAAGAATAGCACTTAAATTTGATTTATTATACATATCCTATTTAAATTTGGCGAGTTGCTACGGCATTCTGCATCGATCGAAGTAAGTGGTGGCAAGGTCGTAGTAATAATTTCTTTTAAAAAAATCCTTCCCATTTTTATTAATTTCTTTTCTAATAATCAGTGTTGCATTTTCTTTAATTTTTTTAAGTAAAATGTATTCCTTGAAATAATCTAAATATGATAAAAAAGAAGTAAATAACATATAATAAAAAAGATTTAATAAATATAAATAATAAAAGAAAATAAAATGATAAAATAAAATGATAAAATAAAATAAAATAAAATAATATAAAATAAAATAAAATAAAATAAAATAATATAAAATAAAATAAAATAAAAAAAATGAAAATAAAATAAAATAAAATTAAATTAAATAAACTAATATTAAATAACTAAAATGAAATAAAATAAATAAAAAAATAAAATTAAATAAATAAATAAAGTAATATAAAATAAAATATACCAAATTAAAATAATGCAATATAATATAAAATAAAATAAAATAAAATAAAATAAAATGAAATATTATAAAATAAAATAAATTAAATTCAAATAAAATGATATATTATAAAATAAAATAAATTAAAATAAAATAAAAGCATATAAGATAAATAAAACTAAATTAAAATAAAAGAAAATTAAATAAATTAAAATGAACTACAACAATATAAAATAAAATGTAATAAAATAAAATTAAATAGAATAAATAAAATAAATTAAAATAAAATAAAAAAAATAAAATAAAATGAAATAAAATAAAATAATATAAAATAAAATAAAATAAAATAAATTAAAATAAAATAAAGTGAAATATTATAAAATAAAATAAAATCAAATAAGATAAATAAAACTAAGTTAAAATAAAAGAAAATTAAATAAATTAAAATGAACTACAACAATATAAAATAAAATAAAATCAATAAAATAAAATAAATTAAAATAAAATAAATTAAAATAAAATAAAATAAAAAAAATAAAATAAATTAAAATAAAATAAAAAAATTAAATAAAATAAATTAAAATAATATAAAATAAAATAATATAATATAAAATCAAATAAAATAAAATAAAATAAAATAAAATAAAATAAAATAAAATAAAATAAAATAAAATAAAATAAAATGAAATAAAATTAATTTAAATAAACTAATATTAAATAAATAAAATGAAATAAAATAAATAAAAAATAAAATAAAATAAATAAAGTAATATAAAATAAAATATACCAAATTAAAATAATGCAATATAATATAAAATAAAATAAAATAAAATAAAATAAAATAAAATAAAATAAAATAAAACAAGTAAGAAAATTATAGTCGGTCTAGACCGACTATACGATACCCTATACCATGCGTTTAGAAACCCTATCTCTTAGGCCCAACTAACTGGACATTGAAAATAAGCAAAAACCAAATTTGAGTGGGATTTTTATTAATTTTTTTGGCTGCAGATATGAAAAAGTTCATATCGGATGCTATATCTATAAAGGGACTAGGTCCAAAAATGGACCGATCCTGATCATGTTTGGTAAAGTCTCTTGTATTTTGTAAAAATGTGTACAAACAAAATTTGAGAAGAATCAGTGCAATATTTTTGTTTTTTAATAGATTTAAGTGAAGATCGGGAAGCAGCTCTATATGGGGTCAAAGGGATCATTTTTGGACTACTCACTAGTGGATGTAATGAACGCATACAAACCCAATTTGAGTAAGATCTATATGACAATGTGGATCTTATGGCAATTTATGTCGATTTCATATGGGTAATTTGTATGGGGGCTAGGTCTGAACATGGACCGATTCTCACCAATTTCAATAGCGTTCATCCCATGGCCGATAAAAGCATATATATCAAATTTCGTCAAAATATATTCATATTTGCGACCTGCAGTTTGATTACAAGCTTTACATGGACACACAGACGGACGGACGGACGGACGGACGGACGGACGGACATTGTCAAATCAACTCAGAAAGTGATTCTGATTCGATCGGTATAATTAAAGATGGGTCTAGGTCAAATATTTTTGGTTGTTACAAACAGCAGCACAAAGTCATTATACCCAAACCACATAGTGGTATAGGGTATAATGAAATATTATAAAATACAATAAATTAAATTCAAATAAAATGATATATTATAAAATAAAATAAATTAAAATAAAATAAAATCATATAAGATAAATAAAACTAAATTAAAATAAAAGAAAATTAAATAAATTAAAATGAACTACAACAATATAAAATAAAATAAAATGAAATAAAATAAAATAAAATAAAATAGAGTAAATAAAATAAATTAAAATAAAATAAAATAAAAAAATTAAATAAAATGAAATAAAATAAAATAATATAAAATAAAATAAAATAAATTAAAATAAAATAAAGTGAAATATTATAAAATAAAATAAAATAAAATAAAATAAAATAAAATCAAATAAGATAAATAAAACTAAGTTAAAATAAAAGAAAATTAAATAAATTAAAATGAACTACAACAATATAAAATAAAATAAAATCAATAAAATAAAATAAATTAAAATAAAATAAAATAAAATAAAAAAATAAAATAAAATTAAATAAAATAAAACAATATAAAATAAAATAAAATAAAATAAAATAAATTAAATTAAATTAAATTAAAATAAAATAAAATAAAAAAAATAAAATAAAATAAATTAAAATAAAATAAAAAAATTAAATAAAATAAATTAAAATAATATAAAATAAAATAATATAATATAAAATCAAATCAAATAAAATAAAATAAAATTAAATAAAATAAACTAATATTAAATAAATAAAATGAAATAAAATAAATAAAAAATAAAATAAAATAAATAAAGTAATATAAAATAAAATATACCAAATTAAAGTAATGCAATATAATATAAAATAAAATAAAATGAAATATTATAAAATAAAATAAATTAAATTCAAATAAAATGAAATATTATAAAATTAAATAAATTAAAATAAAATAAAATCAAATAAGATAAATAAAACTAAATTAAAATAAAAGAAAATTAAATAAATTAAAATGAACTACAACAATATAAAATAAAATAAAATAAAATAACATAAAAAAAATAAAATAAAATAAAATAAAATAAATTAAAATAAAATAAAATAAAATAAAATAAAATAAAATTAAATTAAATAAAACAAAATAAAATGAAACATTGTAATATAAAATAATATAAAAAGAAAATAATATAATAAAATTAAATAAAAGAAAATAAAATAAAATAAAATGAAATGAAATGAAATGAAATGACATGAAATGAAATGAAATGAAATGAAATGAAATGAAATGAAATGAAATGAAATGAAATGAAATGAAATGAAATGAAATGAAATGAAATGAAATGAAATGAAATGAAATGAAATGAAATGAAATGAAATGAAATGAAATGAAATGAAATGAAATGAAATGAAATGAAATGAAATGAAATGAAATGAAATTAAATTAAATGAAATGAAATGAACTGAACCGAAATGAAATGATATGAAATGAAATGAAATGAATGAAATGAAATGAAATGAAATGAAATTAAATGAAATGAAATGAAATGAAATGAAATGATATGAAATGAAATGAAATGAAATGAAATGAAATGAATGAAATGAAATGAAATGAAATGAAATGAAATGAAATGAAATGAAATGAAATGAAATGAAATGAAATGAAATGAAATGAAATGAAATGAAATGAAATGAAATGAAATGAAATGAAATGAAATGAAATGAAATGAAATGAAATGAAATGAAATGAAATGAAATGAAATGAAATGATATGAAATGCAATTATATGAAATAAATAAAATATAATAATATAAAATAAAATAAAGTAAAATAGACTAAAACAATATTAATAACAATATTATTGTATAATATTATTATATATTAGGTATATTATAAAAAAAAATAAAATTTATTCAAAAAAGATTTTTTTATTTTCATTTTATATTTTATTTTAAATAAATTTTTGGTTCTTTGTTATATCTTTTTCTTTTTTAAACAGATATGTTTAAAGTTTTTCTGAGGAATCCATTCTTTCAATAAATTCTGTATCAAAACGAAGTATTGTTTTTGTTTTTTATATTTTATTTTCAATGAGTTTGTAAAAAAAATTGTTGAATATTGATTCAGAAAGTTTCATTTTCAAGTCTAGTGTTTTGCTAAATCAGTTACATTAATAATTAATATTTAATTAAAAACAATTAAACAATGTGACTGTTAAGCTGCATTATTTGGATGTAAAGTCTATTGTTCATTATCATCTATTTGCATAGAACTCTTTTCATATTGTTTCTTGACGAATTATGCAAATCTTTGCATATTTATTAAAGTGAAAGTATATTGACATATATATCACATATAAAAATTTCACAATAAATATTTAATGTTTTTTATATAAAAGTTGATAAAAATTATAACAAAAGAAATCAAATTATAATTTGTTAAAAAAAGAAAGTAAATATTTTTTTTTAAATAAAAGAAATTTCTAATTTTTTACTTAAAATATTCTAAAAAACCCATTGTTTATATGTTTAGCTAATAAATAAATTAATTCCCTATCTTTTTTACCTACATGTAAATATTTCCAAATGTTTTTTTCACTTATTAAAAAAAGTAAATTATTTGGTGCAATACTTTTAGTAAAATCTCAAAAACTGTAGATATTAAATATATGTATGAATTATTTTAATTGTAATGATGATAGTTTTTTAAATAAAAAAAAATTATATATTATTATTAATTTCGATAAAAGTACAACCTATTAATTTGCCTTCAAATTAAATGAATCATTTTTTTTATTTCTCTTTAAAACTTTAACCACCATCGTTCATATAAAAACTCCTACATGGTAATTTAAGACCTCTTACCAGTTTAACTAGCCAACTTTAACACCTTCATCGGTATAATAAAAAAAATATATACAATATAAAATTTCTTGATCATTTAGTTGTTGTTGTTGTCAAATGACAAGAAAATTATAAATAAGTTTATGTTTTAAAGTTCAAGTATGTAAATTTGTTAACACAGTTAATAAAACTACAACTATTTTTTGCTACACACACTGTCATTAACTCTTTACGTTTCTGTCTAAAATAAATGAATAAAAAAAATAAAAACATTAGCCATGTGTTGGGTTTTACAATAGCTTTAGGCTGAATTTTCAACTAATCTTAAAAAGCAATTATGTATTAAGAGTTTTTTTTACTCTTAAAGTTTTCTGTTCAATAACATGTGGCCATGTGAAAAGTAGAACTGGTTTTTTGTTTTCTTGCAAAATAAATTAAACATAAGAATTTTTCCAGTTATATTTTAAATATAAATTACAATTTAATGTGTGTTCTTATTAAAGGTAACAACAACTCAACATGCATTTGCATCTACAAAAAAAAATTAAAACAAGGTTTTCATTTGATTTTTTTTTTTTTTTTGCTAATTATTTATAAAGATTATATGTCAGAAATTTGCTCTGAAATTTGAGTTTAAAGTCAAGACCATTTAGTTGAAATATTATTTTTTTTTTGTGAACTTGATTTATTTGTCATTTGTTTGGGTTTTTGGATCATTGTATATGATTTGGTTATTGCATATGGTTTTAAATATTGTTTATTTATTATTTTGTGAGCCAGTGTTAATAATATTCTATAATAAAAACAATAGAAGTAAATAAACAAATATTGATTCAAAATGACAAATATTTGTTTTCTTTTTTGAATTTTGCATTTTTAAAAACAAACAAACAAAACCACAAGTGTTTTTAAAAAATATCTTTTTTTTTTTTTCACGTTTGAATGAAAATTTAAATTTATTTATTGTCAAAAATCAACGAAAAAACAACTTTAATATAACAAAGTTCTAAAATTTTTGAAAGTGACAATAGTAATATACATATATAATAGTATATATAATAATAATTAATATCAGAATCCGTATCTTTATATTAATAGTTCATTATAACATTATATAAATGAAGATAATAAATTATTAAAGTTTGAAATTGATTAAAGTATATTTGAAAATGACAAAAGGACATTTAAGAGGAATGAAATGAAAGTCATTATAAATAAAAATATTTATAATTCATATTACAAAAAAGAACCGAGTAATATTGGAGCATCTTTACGCGCAGGGGAGGGGGGGGGAATTTCTCTTCCACAATACAATCACAATCACACCATACAAAAACAGCGTAACATGTGAGACGTAAGACAAAATCGGTGTGACTTATGATTGTATTGGTGAAAAGATTACAATCTGTAATAGAACCTGTTTGAAAATGAAAAATAAAAAATGAAAAATAAAAAAATGAAAAATAAAAATGAAAAATGAAAAATGAAGAATTAAAAATTAAAAATTAAAACCGAAAACCGAAAAATGAAAAATAAAAAATAAAATGTAAAAAAATAAAATAAAAAATTAAAAACGAAAAACGAAAAATTAAAATAAGAAATGAAAAATAAAAAATTAAAAATGAAAAATGAAAAATAAAAAATTGAAAATGAAGAATTTAAAATGAAAAATAAAAAATAAAAAATGAAAAATGAAGAATTTAAAATGAAAAAAGAAAAATAAAAAATGAAAAACGAAAACTGGAAAATGAAAAATAAAAAATGAAAAATGAAAAACAAAAAATAAAAAATTAAAAATAAAAAATTAAAAATAAAAAATGAAAAATAAAAAATTAAAAATTAAAAATAAAATTTCAAAAATGAAAAATAAAAAATGAAAAATGAAAAATAAAAAATAAAAAATGAGAAATAAAAAATGAAAAACGAAAACTGAAAAATGAAAAATGAAAAACAAAAAATAAAAAATGAAAAATAAAAAATTAAAAATGAAGAATAAAAAATGAAAAAAGAAAAAAGAAAAATAAAAAATGAAAAACGAAAAAATATGAAATGAATAATTAAAAATAAACCGATTGAAATAATAAATAATAATAAATATTTTCATGTTAGCAGAGCCCCTGCAGTTAATTGCTTTAAGTGATATATATATATGACGCTTTCTGTTTGATTTTAAAAAAGTGACGTAAAAATGTACTTATTTACTAGATCTCCCCTGTGATCTGACTCATATGATTTTATTTTACCATTTCCATTTTCTGGTATTAGTGAAAGAAAATTTTTTTTTTTAATAAAATTTAAAAATAAATTTTAAAGCTTTAGCTTTTGGCAGCTCATCAGACATCTGTTCAGTTAGTAAATATACCTAATTTAGAAAAATTGCAAACTAAGTTTTGCCATTTATGTTTCGAATGATACATAAAGTTTCGAAAAATAAACAATAAATTATTAAAATATTTATGCGTTCTATTTCACATCAATATTCTTTTTTGGGTAGAAGAGCTTTTGAGTTGTTAATAACTAACGACGATGAACTATTTATCTGTCAAATTTGTAACCAAGGTCGAGGTGAAATAAGAAGAGAGCTTAATACAGTAAAGACAGGGTTAAAAAAATTGGAGAAACTTGAAAAAATCGATCAGCTAACCGATTAACTTTATGGCAGTTAAGTTTGATGATGTTTTTAGAGCTGTAGGTGTATACAATAAAAAGAAAATATGAAGTGAAAAAAATAAAAATTTAAAATTGAAATTTGAAATTCAGAATCTAAAAACTTCTGTTAAAACATTAAGTAATCATCGTGTCAAAACCGATTGTGTCATAAGCGGTTTGGAAGTAAATGGTTGTATTAATACTGTTGGTGCTGTTATTGGCTTACAAAAGGATGCCAATAAAGACGGTGATAGCGAAATAAAGTTGAAGAAATGAAAATGCGTTTTCTAGGAAGAATGATTTAGCTAAGCAGGAACTGATAAGATGTCAAGATGATGTTGATATAATGCTTTTTGATGCAATAACAAATAAACACTGGAAAAGGAGATCCTTGCTGGAAAGCAGATAAGTGAGTTGGTTGATAATAGTGATGATGAAGATGGTGCGGATTGTGTTTCTCCTTCCTAAATGAATAGTTTTTACTAATAGGTAAAGCGATATCTTGTGACCGATGTTTGGTTCCACAGTTTTCTCCCGAATTTAGCCAAACGCATCTCATTTGAAAGGTATTTCTTTTTAGCTGTCCACCAGATTTACAGATTTTTACATTTTAACATTTTTTGGAGTTATGCTCATTTAAAGTACATAAAATTATACAATGCGATGTATGTGTTTTTTAAATATGTGTTTGTTTTCTTCATTCACAATAATAATTGTGTTGAAGTGAAAAGTAATTTTGGACATAAACCAATAACATTGAAAAATAATTTGGACATAATAATCGATATCTAAAAAGTGTTGAATTGTAAAGTGGCTAAAATTGACTAGCATACCTTTGGGGTCTTAAAAAAAATTTATTAAATGGAATAAAAAAATTTCTAGAATTTTTTGGAGGGCTGGGATCCGTTAATTTAATTAATTCCATATGTTTATGATTCAAAATCAATACTTTGGAATATTTTAATATTTTATTGAATATTTTTGTCGTGTATGTCGTCAGGGTATAATGACTTTGTGCTGATGTTTGTAGCTACCAAAAATACTTGACCTAGACCAACTCTTTATTATACCGATCGACTTAGAATCACTTTCTGAGTTGATTTAGCGATGTCCGTCCATCCATCCGTTCGTTTGTGTTTGTAATACAACTTCGGGAGGAAATTGGTGAATATCGGTTTATGTTCACACCTAGTCCCCATATAAATAACCCCTATGAGATATACTTAAATTGCCATAATAGCCGGTAGTCCAAAAACAAACCCTATAGGACAATTCTTAGTCATAGCCCCCATATGAAACTGATTTCCGATCTTCACTTAAATCTGTAAAATAACACAAAAACATTGCACAAATTTTTCTTAAATTTAGTTTGTAAATATTTTTGCAAAAAATAAGTGACCCTATAGGTCCTTAATAGGCCAGGATGGATCCATTTTTCGACCCAGTCCCCATATAAATATAGCATCCGATATGAACTTTTTCATATTCGAATGCTTAAAAATTAATAATAATGCCACTCAAATTTAGTTTATGCTTATTTTGTATATCCAAGTAGTTGGACCTAAGGTCTCCAACCGCATGGTTTAGGGTATTGTATAGTCGACCAACACCGACTATAATTTTCTTACTTCTTTTAAATCTAAGTGCCAATATGTTGTACTATTATCAATGTTTCCAAATTGTGATTGTTACAACGCTCACAAAATGATAACGAGTCCTGTTGGTAAAACTTGCGTAGATCATGTTTCTAACATTTTTTAACAAATTTAAAAATGAAACTCCAATCAAAAATCATATGGAATATTCAAAAACTCGTTGTGACTATAATAGACACTAATAAGTAAACTATTGAAAAACTAAAACATTTATGTCACAGAATATAGTATCACAGTGCAATCGAATTCGTTTATTCGCGTGCACTGTGATACTGGATTCTGTGATATAAATGTTTTAGTTTTTCAATAGTTTACATATTTGTTTATTTATATATACTGTGTTTTAAAATCAATCAATTTGTGATGTCAAAATACACCAATAATTTTTTATTAATGTTATAAGTTCAAAATTTATATTCAAAATAAAATGCCCCTGAAGATGTTGACAAAAACTCAACGAAACGTCGGGAAATAATGAAATACAGAATTTTTATTTTACATTTAATAAAATTGACAAAAAAAAAAAAAGCCCTACGTACACTCTATAATACATAAAACAAATGAGTTTGGTTTAAAATCAATATTCTATAATAGACACTATTTACAAAATAACTTACCAACAGAGTTTTCGGCGTTAAATGTTTCAGATCTGACAAATAAGTTGATTACGTGTATGGAAGCTGCTACAAATCACTACATTGCCGTTTATTTTGAAATTATACCATAGATTATACCGTGTGTTTTGAATTAACAAAAATATTGGGGAATTGTTAACATTAAAAGAAAAGTTGAAAAGAATAAAAACAAGAAAGAAACACAATATTGAGGAATCGTTAAAAAGAATAAGCAAAGTGATGAAAGTTGCAAGTAAAAAATGTAGAGATAATTATTATACTGAAAGCTTACCTAAGAGAGGAAATGAAAAAAGAGTTCGAATTTTACAAATAATACTGTTGGTAGATCAAAAAGCAAAACTATAAACCTAAATGATTCACAAGGCAAAGAATGTGTAACTAAGGTGAACTGTTTTAATAGCTTCTTCCTTAATACCGTAGACGATCCTAAGCCACAAATTGACATCTGCGCTGGTGACGCGTATAATTCACTTGTTACACTTTCTCGAGTATAATATCAGTTTTCTTTAAATAATCTAAATATGAATGATATTTTTGAAGAAATATTGAATATGAAAGCCCTGAAAATGACAATATATCACCTAAATTTTGTAAGGAGTGCAAGAAGGAAATTATGCCATGTTTTCAATAAGATGATTAACACTTCAGTATACCCTGATATATTGAAAATTCATAAAATTATTCCCCTACCAAAGGAAGTAAATGCAACTATACTCTCTACAATTGACAAAATTTTCTTATTTTCTATAAAAATAAAAAAATCTTATTTTCGATCTTTACCATCCCGATGATCGAACATGTACGAGTATGCAATGTATAGTCATACAAAGGGTCCGCCATCTAACGTTTTTTTTTCAACTAGTGCTTATTTCGTGAATGGTAACACTTAGCTCATGTCTGATTTGACAGATAATTATTTTTATCTTTCCTCTGAACGAATATGGTTGTGTATACGCTTGAACAACGCTGGGAAATATTGCGACATTACTTTGAAAATCATGGTAATGTTGCAGAATGTGTGCAAAAATTACGTACGGATTTTGGAAGAAGAGAAGCACCGTCAGCTCCGTATGTTCGTTATCTTGTAAAAAAAGTGAAAGAAACTGGCATCCTCATCGATAAACCAAAGCGTGAAAAGCCAAAAACAGTGCGTACACCCGAGAATATTGCTGCTGTGGCAGAAAGTGTGCGTGAAGCGCCATCAACATCAATTCACCGTCGTTCTCAAGAATTGAACATTTCGGAGGCATCATTGAAACGAATTTTGCATAAAGACCTTGGTATGACGCCATACAAATTCCAATTGGTTCAGGAGTTGAAGCCAACTGACCATCCAATGCATTTTCGCTTCGCTAAGTGGGCTTGCGATCGACATACAGAAGATGCCGATTTTGCCAAAAAAATCATCTTTTCAGATGAAGCTCATTTTGTTCTTGGCGGGTATGTAAACAAGCAAAATTGTCGCATTTGGGGCACAGAAAACCCGCACGCATACATTGAAAAGTCGATACACCCAAAACGAGTCATTGTTTGGTGCGGATGTTGGTCCAGAGGCATAATTGGGCCATTTTTCTTCGAAAATGAGCAAGGAATGTCCGTTACGGTCAATGGCGATCGTTATCGGGCCATGTTGAACGGATTTTTGTTCACAAAAATTGAAGAGGAGGATATTGGCAACATTTGGTTTCAACAGGACGGCGCTACGTGCCACACAGCCGAAGCCACACTCGATGTTTTGCGCCCTGTTTTTGAAGATCGCATTATCAGCCGCAGAGCTGATGTCGTTTGGCTACCTCGGAGCTGCGATTTGACATCGTTGGACTATTATTTGTGGGGTGCCCTCAAAGATAAGTGTTACGCCAACAAGCCAGAGACAATTGACGCTTTAAATGCCAATATTCGTGAAGCCATTGGTGAAATACAGCTGCACACAATCGATAAATGTGCTGCATGGCCAGCCATTTGAATGAAATTATTTGCCATTATTAACCGGAAGGATTGTACTTTCAAATAAAAAAAGAAATTTGAGAAGATAATATTCAGCAGTTTTTTTTTATAGCATTTTCTAAAAAAAAAAAGTTATTTGGCGGACCCTTTATGAACAAATTTGTTTCAAAGTTATTTTATATTCTAGCTTGTTATATTGGAAGAGGCTTAAATAGTATTACTTTTTGTTTGGATTCTCATTTGGTTGTTTTCAGCAAATATATATGAATTTAACTTTTTACCAAACAAACTATCTACTGCTTTTGGTTACTGATGAGGGTTGATGGCTCTTCCCGAAACAGCTATGTATATAACCTGAATATAGATCAATTTTTGCAACAAATGTGTCAATATTTTTTGCTTTATTTAAAGTAAAAACATTTGATCTTAAGCCTGAATAATTCTCGATTTTGGCTTTTGCGCTAAATGGAAGAGAATGAACTAACCTATCATCAGTTGGGTTTTAGAAGAGCTTGTGGTATAGAAGACACTGTGTTGAGTGTTGGTAAATTTGTTTGTAATGGATTGCATTAAGATATTGTCGGAGTTGCAGGAATGTTTTTTGATTTTGCAAAGTCATTTGATCTGGTTGATCATAAAATTTTATTGAAATAATTAGAGAAGTCTCAGCGGAGAGGAGTGGGTTTGGGTCCACTTTTATTTTCAATTTATTTAAATGACTTGAAAAATCTTGGTTTAACTGGTCAATTATATATGTATGTTTGCAAATGACGTCTGCTTATTGTATCCTTACAAGTATGATTTAATTTTGAAAATTTATAATGACAGAGATGTTGCCTTAAATTTTTGAATTTGCACAGTTAAATCGGTTGTGTGTTGAACTCAAAGAAACCAAAACTTATTCGCTTTAGACCACAGTCACTTCATCAACCATAACCATCAACCATAAATGAGATACATTTAACTAATTATTTAGGAGTCACTTTACAAAGTAATTTGTCTTGGGACTTACATATAACTGAGCTAAAAGAAGAAATAGCACCTTCAATTGATATTTTACACAAACTTAAGCATTAACTGAATGAGAATAATATACGAATCCTTAATTCATTCGCATCCGAATTATTTGACGATTGTCTATGCTTATTACAAAAGCAACAACCAACTAAAATTTTTTCAACGTATATACAAATTCAAAGTTTTTTTTTTTTTTTATAATAGAAATAAATCCACCCTGCATAGGTCCGCATATGTTAGAAGTTACTCATCCCTGGTACGAACCACGGGATAAGCTCTGTTGCAGCATAAGCTGTATGAACTATGTTTTTGGAATTATTTATTAATTTTATTTATCAGTATTTTTAATACTTTTAATGTTCACAATGTTTACATATTTAATAAATAGTTTAATTTTCAATTTTAGCTCTATAAAAACACATTATTTCTTATAAATTTTACACATTCTCTTCTAAAGACACATTCATTTCTCTCATTTTTTATATTATTTGGAATTAAGTTATATAATTTAAGTCCTTTGTAGAAAAGTGATCGCTGCATTGCCGTTGTGGCGACTCGTTGTATTCTAAAATTTTCGCCATTTCTTAGTCTATACGGCTGTACATCTCCTAGATAATTTAGCTGCTCGCTTAAATATTCTGGCGCATTACCATTTCTTATTTTTTGTATAAACATTAAAGTATTTAATTCCAATCTTTGCTTTATACTCATCCACTTGAGTGCATCTAACATTATAGCTATTGGTGTATACCTGTTGCATCTTAGAATTGTCCGCATTGCCTTATTTTGCAATTTTTGTAGTCTGTCCAGTTGTGCTGCTCTACAATATGTATATATAATTGTCGAACCATATTCCAAGTGTGGTTTTATCATGGTATTATATATATTTATTGCTGTCATTGATGATATTTTATTCTTAATTCTTTTGAAACAACCAATTTTTTTTCCCGATTTTCTTACAAATATACTGTATGTGATCATTGAATTTTAGTTCTTTATCAATAATGAAACCAAGGTATTTTATTTGTCTCACTTTTTCTATTATTTCACCATTTATTATAAAGTTTGCATTGCTAGTCATATTTATTTCTATTCTTTTTGTTTTCTGTTCATTTAGTTTCAGTTTATTCATTTTTAACCATATATTAATATTCTTTATAGCCTGCGTCATATTGTTTTGGCATTGGTTCTCGTTATCTCCTTCCGTGTATATGAGAGTATCATCCGCATATAAAATAATTTCACATTTTTTTATATATATGGGGGATTTCATGTCAAGTGCACCAACTTTTGAAACCGATGTCTTCCGATCGGGATTTGCACCAAGGTTAGTCCTATTGGATAGTAGTTTAGACACAATTTTTCAATAAGATCGGTCCAGATCTCTCTGAGTTAGAGGGGATCAAAATTTGACATTTTGGCCAAACAGGTGTTTCTTCTCATCCATGTAACTTATTACCTATTGTTCTTAGAAAATTTTCTCCTAAAGAGTTTAGATAGCTATTTATTCAATATTTCGGAAAAAAATACTTAAAAAAAAATAAAAAATTTTTAGACTTTTTTTTTTGCTAAATTAAAGCATTTTGAATTTTTTCCTATTTGTGTGTAAAACCTTACAAATAAAACTTATACTGAGAAACTAGACAAATTAACCTTTACGAAGGTATGTAACATACCTTCATAACATAACAGAAGGGAATGGTTATCTGTAACCTGATAGAGTTATTTGCACATTTCAATCTGAACACGAGGATGTTAGAATTAGCTTCACGAAATTAACCCAAATGAGGCCAAAACATTGCGTTTTGGCAGAAAGTAGCGGAACTCATACAGTATGCGTTTGCATTTACCATGAAAATCTTAAACTGATGTTGAACGAAGTCTTCTTAAAGTATTTTATAGATGATTCGGCAGAAGATTTACACGATTACCGCGATTGCCTTAAATTGATTATGTGTCCTAATGAAACAACTTCTTGCCACTTAGGTGAATGTACCAATTGCCCGAAAACCACATTCATCAAAGAAAATTTAATCAACTCTTTAGATCGAGAATATATAGAGGAGGTCAAATTTGATTCTTGGATTCAGACTGACAGATGCACATTGAAAACAATCATTTTAAAAGTGGATGATTTTGTGGAAGAAATGTGTACAAGATTGCTAAACTTGAGAAACCATGACTTTTTAGTCAAAGAGCAATGGTCATTCTTCAAGGATTTGAAGATACATTTGAAGTCTGGTGAATTCGTTATTTCATATGATTTCGCAGAAAACTATAAATATGTTCTTCACGATGCCATACAAGCATTCCACTTCAATAACGACCAAGCAACTATATTCATAGTAATTATTTACAACATGAAAGATGAAAAACTGGAACACAAAAGTATGGCAATCATATCCGACGATTTAAAACATGATACCGTTGCAGTTTATGAGTACCAGAAGAGAATACAAAAATTTCTAAAATCTAAATTTACAGTAAAGAACGTAGTATACGTTTCGGACGGAGCTCGTCAACATTTTAAAAACAAAAGTAGCTTGGCAAATCTTATGGCCCATGAAAACGATTTTGGAATGCCAGCTGAGTGGCATTTTCATCCTACTGCTCATGGTAAAGGAGCATGTGATAGTATTGGAGCAAACCTTAAAAGAAATGCAGCGAAGTATAGCCTCCAGTGCTCTCATCAAGATCGCATCTTAGATGCGACTGCTTTATTCCATTAGGCAAAAAGTTATTGTAAAGAAACTAAAATAGTTTCTAGTAGCAAAGATGATCATCAGGAAACACTGAAAACACTGAAGAGCAGATTCGATGGAACAATCGATGGCACCGCTGAATACCATGCTTTTATACCGCTTGTCGATGGAAGACTCAAGTTGAAAAAGTTTTCTGCCTCTATTCAATGCGATTTCTTTCCAAAGCCAACAAATAAACCAGCCGCGAAATCAACAGCTGAACCTAGTAACGCCAAGAAAGGATTGACAAAAAAACGCAGTAAATAAAGGCGACAAAAAAGCTGGATGAAGGACTGGGTATTTAAAAATTTACAAGACTTAAATACTTCATCAGCTACAATAAATTAAGTATAAAAATAGTTATGATATAAATGGATCTAATGCAATTAAGATTAAATTTTAATAAATTATTTATCTTTTTATTTTTAATATTATTATTATTATACATTAATTTAATTATTATTAAAAATAAATAAAAAATAATAATTTTTCAACATTTCTATAGAAAAAAAAGCGATTTTTTCCTGAGGTTAACGTATTCTGGGTATTACAGTATCGAGGGTATAAAATTTTAGTTAGGTATGTTATATACCTTCGGAAAGGTTAAATTGTCTAGTTTCTCAGTATAAGTTTTATTTGTAAGGTTTTACAGACAAATAGGAAAAAATTCAAAATAGTGCATTTGTGAAGAATTGAAAAACCGTTGTCTTGAGTTACAAAACATTTATTTTGATAGATATCCCACTCCCATCCCACTAAGCGACCAAAAACCTCTTAAAGGAAAAATCCTAAGCTTTCTTATGAAAAAAAAAAAAAAAAAAAAAAAATGCCCTTTTTGAGAAAAAGGCAAAAAATGCTTTAATTTAGCAAAAAAAAGTCTACAAAATTTTTTTTTTTTTTTAAGTATTTTTTCCGAAATATTGAATAAATAGCTATCTAAACTATTTAGGAGAAAATTTTCTAAGAACAATAGGTAATAAGTTACATGGATGAGAAGAAACACCTGTTTGGCCAATATGTCAAATTTTGATCCCCTCTAACTCAGAGAGATCTGGACCGATCTTGTTGAAAAATTGTGTCTAAACTACAATCCAATAGGACTAACCTTGGTGCAAATTTCAAACCGATCGGAAGACATCGGTTTCAAAAGTTGGTGCACTTGACATGAAATCCCCCATATACTAAATAATATGCACCCGAACTCATTTTCAATTGAAATGGATTTTATACCATTAACCTTTGTAATTTGTTTCCTATTCGTTAAATATGATTTAAACCATTTTAGCTCGGTGTTCTGTACTCCGTACATATAAAGTTTCTTTAACATTATTTCCCTGTCTATGGTCTCAAATGTTCTTTTAAAGTCCAAAAAAATTGCCATTATTTTATTATGTTTTTCTATTTTCTTCCACCGATTTATCACATAATTAACTGCGGTTTCACACGAAAATTTTCTTCTGAACCCAGATTGATATTTTGATAACAACGAGTATTTCTCAATATAATTTTCTAATTGTATTTTTACCACTTTTTCTAAAATCTTTTCACACGTTTTTAATGAATTTATCGGACGATATTCTTCACATTTCTTTGTGTTTGCTATCTTCTCAATTGGTGTTATCATTGTTTCCTTCCAATTTTCCGGAAACTCTCCATATTTTAAAGAATGATTTATTATACTTAACAAAATATTTCCCGTTATGTTTCAATTATCAATTATAATTCTTCTCGATATTTTGTTATAGTCTGGTTTATTATTTAGTTGCATTATTATGGCCCTAAGTTCTAAATTCGTTATTGCGCGAAATTTGAATTTGTGTGTTATTGGTTTTATGTTGTTAACGTATTGCACTTTCTCAATCGATTCTCTTATTGATCTAATACTACTGACAAAATAATTGTTAAAATGCTTAGCTATTTGATTGTTATCATTATATTCTATATGGTTAAATATCACATTTTTTATCACAGGTTGTTTCTTTTTAAATACTAGGTTTTTTTATTTCTTTCCACATTTGTTTTTGATCTTTTGCGTTATTTATTTTATTGTTTATGTATTTGTTTTTCTCATTTTCAATTTTTACTTTATATACATTTCTTATCGATCTATAATTTGACCATGCTTCGTCAGTGTTCTCATACCTTGCGATTTGCTGTTTTATAATTTTTCTCTTTCTAATACACGAAGTTCATTATTAAACCACTTATTTGCACCATTTGTATGTTGTATTGTCCTCTTATTAGTAAATTTTTTGATCACTTCTTCAAGAGATTTATCCAGCACTACTGCGTTTTCATTTACACCATTATCTATGTTATACTTTAATATTGCATATAATAGTCTGTTGAATAAATTCTTATTATATTTAAATATATCTTGAGTCTTAATATTTGTTTCCTTTTGACTAATGTATTTATTTTCAATATTTATGTACAAAGATTCGTGATCTTCTATATTATTATTGCAAATATTTTCTACCATCACATTATGGCTATTTGTTATAACATAATCAATTATAGTATTGGAATGTTTTGTTACCCGTGTATAATTATTTATGATTTGTTTCAATCCATTATCGTTTAAACTGCTTTCAATTCTATTCTTATAAAAAACATTTTGCGACCAATCTATATTAAATTCTCCACATATTATTATATCATAGATGTTATCACAGATTTCATCAAATATTTCATCAAAAACTTCGCAAAATTCGGCCTCCGTACTGCTCGGTGATCTATATACTGCTGCAATTAACATACGTGTGTTATCATATTCTGCTAAGCAAACTAATATCCAATACTTGAAATTTTCAACTCTTTCTCGAATATTTTTGTCATTCTCCATGATCTTTTAAAGTATATAATACAAGTTTAAAGCAAATTTTTGTTTTCATATTTCCTTCTTTCAAATAAATAAAATTATAAATAATCCGTAACATTTTATATAAAAAATAAAAGATTTAAAATACAAACCTTTTGATAAATTAGATCAATTGATAAAACATACTTCATAACGCTTTCAATAAAATAGCTGTCAGTCTTAGGTTGGTATAACTAAAACATTTATACACATTTAGTCTTATAAGGAAATAAACAAAAGACTTAAGACACAAACTTGATTTGCAAAAACTGAACAATAAATCATTGCATTGTTTTTGATTGTTCTATGAAAATCCATTATTTGGATAAAATAAATTATTGACTTGGTAGTTTAATAAATATTTCATTAAGTCACTTATTAGACCACATGACGTCATTTAATACGCCTTTTAAATTAATTTTTTGTTAAACATTTAAGTGACAACATAGTGATTAATAATAAACTGTAATTAAAACAAGAAATTCTATAAATTTTTTTTTTGTTTTTCCATTAAGCCTTAACAAAAGTAAAACCTACAAGATTTTCTAAATAAACAGTAGTAGTAGTAGTTGTTGTTGTTGTTTTTTAGCCATCACCTTTATTGAATTTGTTTAATAAAAGAAACACGTGCTTGATATTTTTGATATGAAAAATGGTTTTCTAAAATGCATATTGTTTTAATTTGGTTAATGTCTTAAGTAGGTGTTAAATTTCCGGCGTCAACTAGTGCTCTGATTAGTTTATGTGTATTTAAATGTGCTGAAAACTTAAAGTTGTTTGTAAATTATGGTCTTCAAATATTTGTCAAAATAGTTTTGGATTTGATAAGATTTTTTTTTCAATGAACCCACACTTTTGTTATGAATAAATTAATTAATTTTTATTATTTTATGTATATTTTCAGATGGTCCATTATGTTTCGGCTTCTGCCTTAACTTCACAAAATTCTTTGGCTATGCAAAATCATCAACAGCTGACATTTGGTCAACTATTAAGAGCGGCCGGAAATATGGGTGACATAAGAGATTGTCCGGTAAGTAAGAAAGAAACAAATAATTTAAGATTGAAATTAGTGTGCACTTTTCCCAAAGTGTAGATTTTTTTAATAAACTCTAAGAGAAAAACACATATGAACAGGTCGTAGGACCTGTCACTTTTAGATGACGAAATCATAGTGCAAGTGGGTATGCATTTATTTTGCTATTGTTTTTATTAGTGATGGAGGTATAACACTGGAAACTAACTAACCGATTAACAGCAAAATGATTAGTTGATACTCGTTTTATTGTTTTGGAATATTGACTGAAATATTTCTTAATTTGTAATGACTGGAACGTTCAAAGTGGATTTCTGGAGCATACGTGGACTGAGGATGAATTTTTTCGCAGTATATGCTCACATTTGTTTCTATCGACCGGTTGTATTTGCCTTAAGTGAGACACAGTTAGGTGGAAATGCTGATCCACTGGATTTTCACTATTAACACTTTTTGCTTTCCAGAGGGGCTTTTCGGTTTCTATACGCAATAATGTTGTGTACCATTGTCTGCAATAACTAAACACGAACGTTTAGGATTTTAACTGTCTTTTTGTTATATTCATTAATTTTGGGTTTCTTTATCGTAATCCAGATGGGGATCTCTCCCTCAATAGGTTTGTTGCCCATTCAGAGACCACTTCCAGAATATTGGGGAATTGTCCCGATAGTGAACTCGTTGTTTCTGGTGATTCGAATCTTTTCAATTCTTCCTGGCTTCGCCGATCGCGCCACACAACTCTCGTAGGCCAATACGTTGAACCTTTCCCACTGTGTTGAAGGTCAATTTCAAAATAATCGCGACTTTTTTCTTACTTCGCACCCGAAGTTTATATAAACACACCTCTCAGGAACACGGATTACACTAGAATTTCTGCATTCTTTTCATACTCCGAACTTCGAAGAGCTTCAAAAAAACTAACAAAACATCCCATATTTTTAGAGGGTATTTTTTAGCCCGACGGAACTTGAAATTCCAAAGAAAATAGCAGAAAAAATTAAATTTTAATCAAAAAAATATTTTTATCGAAAGATTTGAAAATGATTGGGAATATGGTCGCCGTGGCTGTCCTTGACGAAGCGCATTCTGGATGTACAATTTTGGGCCACCTTTTCGAGCATTGCTAGCTATATGTCACGAATCACGTGAGTAATGTCAACCTCCAAGGCGTTCATTTTTGCTGGTTTACCAGCATATACCAGTGGCTTCACGTAGCCCCACAGGAAATCTTGAAATCAACTTATCATCGGGTCAGTTTCCAACTGCTCTAGGACGATAGAATGACGCATATGATGGGCTGGCTCCTCCACTAGCAGGATCTTATACGGATAAAGGTCAAGATCTTTGCACAAAATTTTCCTCGTAGTAGACGGACAGAGCCCCAATTCGTGCTACCGACGACGAATCGATAAATTTGGATCTTCTTCGACACCTTCGTTGAAAGCGGAGATATTCTCTTCGACGTGTTGGTGTTATTGCATCACTTAGAGAGTCTGTGTTATGAAATCTGTGCTTCATTAATATCACGAAATCGTCTATAAGTTGCGCGCAAATTGCGATGATTTGCCAGAGCACAGTCATTATAAATATCATAAACTGATTTCAGTATCATTGCTCGTTTGGCAGCTGACCTTTTCGTAAGTTCTGTCTAAGTAATAAAAACACCCTTTATATGAAAAGTCTCATTGGAATGAAATCCTCATTTTAATTGGAAGCCCTGCTTTCTTGACAATAATGTTGATGCTACTGCGAAAATGTAGAATTGTGATTTTGCTTAGAAAATCTAGTCCTTAAGCAAAACGATACATGCAAGAATACAGTCAGATTCAGAGAGGAAGCGTGCCAGTACTGATCTTCTACGCAAACAGGCGGGAACTGAATGTACTAAAGTGTTTATACACGAAAACTTGCTTTATGAACAGCGTCTTAGAACTAAAGTTCTCTCTGCTCTTCGGGGAAGTAAGACATTCTGGTCATTCATCAAAAGAGTAAAGGATACTGCTAATTCTTGCATTCCAACTCTTATAAAGGATTACCTAATATTCAGTGATCCGGTTATAAAGCTAACGTTTTGGATGAAAAATTAATTCTTGCCGCAAAGCCATCAGCCACTGCCCGAACTTGAAAGTGTACCACTTACAATGCCTAAGATATCCTTCTAACTCATTGGATTGGATGTCGCACAGCAAACCCTTGACAAAACCGATTGCTTTTGGTACTGATAATTTCTCTTCTCTTGATTTTTATCGAGTTTTCTCAGAGATAGCACTATACGCATTGTTTTAGATGAGTTCTCATCCAGATATTTTCAGTTATATGCACGGGTAACGCAAATCTCTCTTCTTTTTCCTTAACTTTAAATTTTTTTTTCTGAATGATATTCTATGTTGAACTTCCAATCCTATCTAGTTATTTACAGATGACAGCTGTATTCTTTCGATCAAAGGCCAAGCCTTAGAGGAATTGGAGGCATGAGTGACACATTCAGTCATTTAATTTTTTAATTTTAATGCTCGTAAGACCCAATGTTATTTATTGGCCCATAGACAAGCCATAGAGTCATCAATTCCATGTGTATCAATGACTGGTGTAGATAAAATTCAGTATGATATCCCTTGGAATAAATACATTTTTCAATTGTCGAAAGAAGCTTTCAAGTGACTAATATTCCTAAATCGATGTAAAAATTATTTTTGACCTCCTTATTATTTATAACACCTATATCCAAGCAAAAATGGAACACAACTCCCATATTGAATCTTCTGGACCGTGAGTAATGAAAGTAGGGTAACTATTGACACATTGGAGCTTAGTCGGAATGTTGGTTGTGTTACATTGTATTATTGATATTGCTATGGAAAGTGTCCCGCTGAGATAATTGAACTCATCTCTCGAGTCCGTGCTATTATTCACATCACCTGCACATCTTGCAGATCTCATCCATTTGCACATATACCCGCATAAGCAATATGAGGAATAAACTTCCCGCTGAGGTCTTTCCTGACACTTATAATATAAATAAATTTAAGTCAAATATTTGTAAATACTACTCCCTCTTTGCTCCTACGCATATTATATTTTCCTGATATCAACATAGTGGACTGAATTATTAGAAGACATCCCCTGTGTGTTGATGTTTATAAACAAAATTGACTTTACAAGTAATCTTAGAGATGTGAAAAGTGACCCAGCCTATGGCATCGATAAGTGCAAGTGACAGCTCATATGACCAGTCCGTCTAATTTTTTGGGCAGGGGATTTAAATCAACAAGAGTATCTTACGTATTTTTACTCAATTAAAATTTGATTAAAAGAACCAAATTATTGTTGTTCCCTTGTAAAAAATTCTTAGTAAAAAATATTTTTCGTAAACCATTTTCAGAACTCCTGCGGCGCTAAGATAGGCATTTGTCGTGCTTTATTAAATAGACCTGATGTAGTCTCCATAGGCATTGTTTGGGACTCGGAAAGACCAGCTGCCGAACAAGTGCACTCAGTTTTAAAAGCCGTGGGTACAAGCCTTCGATTATCTGATGTTTTCCATCAGGTTTCCGAGCAAAGATGGGCACAAAATATTCAACATGAGTTGGTGGGTATAGTGTCCTATTATGGCAAACATTATACCACCTTCTTTTTCCATACCAAGCTTAAGGTGTGGGTTTACTTTGATGATGCCAATGTGAAAGAGGTAATCTAGCTCAAGGTTTTCGAGAAGAAAAGTTATCTAAATATTAATATTGTGTTTTTACCTTTCTGCTCAGGTTGGTCCCCATTGGGAAGGTGTGGTTGACAAATGTAGCCGTGGCCGTTATCAACCTTTACTATTACTGTACGCTGTGCCTCAACCTCAGTCATCGGCCGCCTCGGGAAATCCTTTGCCACAAATGTCTTCTGCACAATATATGCAAGAATTGGCTCATAATTCCCAATCACCTGTTGTCAGAAGAGCCATAACTCCTAGCCCGGAAAAACCACAATTGGGTAATACCAGACGTGCCATTACGCCCACCCCTCTACGAGCAGTACCCAATGACTATCAGAACTTAAGTGTTATCCAGAAGAATATATTTGCTGTAGGCTCTCCACAGCACGACAATGCTGTCAATCATACGAACACCCTGAGTACGGATGAAACAGATGCTTACATAAGTCGCAAAACAGTAGAACATGTTCTTAATGCTCAATATCAAAATTTGAGTATTATACAGGATAAGATATTCCAGCAAGATGAGAAGGAGATTTCAGCCATGAACAATTATCATCAACGTAAATCTTTGGAGGCAGTTTTAAATGCCCAGTTAGCTCGCAAGCATCAACAACATTTGCAATTGCAAAGATCCCATAGTGCTGAATCGGGTCATGTTTCTGGTTCATCAGCTTCATCTACTACATCTTCGACCAATTCATCATCTCCACCCAGTGATGGTTTGACAATACCAGAACATTTAAATCAACCTAGACGTAGAGATTCGGGTAACTGGTCTGGTGATCGTAATTCGGCCAGCTCAGCTTCTTCCACCACATTGGATAATCCTTATTTGTATATGGTGGGCAAACGTTCAGCCTCAGCCGTGCCTCAAAGTCCCACGCGCAATGGTTTACCCTACGATCCCGGCTATGATTCGTTCTCTTTGAGTTCTACTGACTCGTATCCACCAAAACATCCTTTAAATCCTCAATTGGCTAAAATACCCGAAGCCTCTCCCTCGGTTGTACTAACGGGAGATTGTGAAAAGTTATGCCATGAGGCCGATCAGTTATTGGAGAAATCTAGAATCTTGGAGGAAGCTCATGATTTGGAAACAGCTCTGGTGTTATGTAATGCGGCCGCTGGCAGAGCCCGAGCTGCTATGGATGCTCCTTACAGTAATCCTCATACCATGACATTTGCTCGCATGAAACACAATACCTGTGTGATGAGAGCCAGATCCTTGCATCGTCGTATTCTGATTGAAAAAGGAGCCGAAATGGATGCCATGCCCGAAATGAAACATATGCGCGAGGGTAGCACCAGCAGTGTCATCAAACATGTTCGACAAAATAGTAAGGACAAAACTTTGGACAAGAGTCCTGCACAAAATGCTATGAATCATATTAATTCACCCACTGCAGCAAACAATAAATCTATAGAAATTTATGCTACTCTGCCGAAAAAGAAAAGTCCCCTTAAGGCTTTAATATCGTCGGCTGCCTCAAATGAGGTAGATACTATAGAGTTTGATCAGACGATCTCAAAACCAGAACGAGAGGGTAGATCACTGTTTGGACGTAGTAGCAGTAAGCAGGACAAGGAGAAAAGAAGTCGCAGTGAAGACCGCAATAAGATCTCTAGAGAATTTTCTCTTACCGAAACTTTGCTGGTTAATGCTAAGGATACTTTAAAGAAACACAAAGAGGATAAAGACGAAAAGAAGGAGAAGGATAAAAATGGCAAGAAACAACATAAAATTCGACGTAAACTATTGATGGGTGGCCTAATAAGACGCAAGAATAGATCTATGCCCGACTTAACCGAAGCTGGAGATGAGGCAGCCATTGTAGCACAAGCTGCTATTAGTACAGTTCCTTTGGCAGTAACGGTAGATGATTCTGTGGTGGGTTTGCAGTTCAAAAACTCTATGAGTGGTTATATTTCAGAGGGTCATTTTGATTTTCGTGATCCTAATGCCAACGATGGCTCAAACGTCAATCCGAACTTGGAGCGTAGTAAATTGATGCGTAAAAGTTTCCATGGAAGTGGCCGACAACTGACGGTAGTAGCCAAGGTGGCACCACCACCACCACCCATGAGAACATCTTCGACATTGACACAGCAACAATTGCAGCAACAATTAGCCTTGCAACAACAACAAGATGCGGTTTTAATGCAACATTTCCATCATGAAGCCAATCTTTCGAATATATCGGCCATGAGTTCAAACACATCCATCAGTGAGGACTCCTGCCAAACCATTATAACCACCTGTGCTCAAGTACACAACGAGCAAAGTCCATTAAAGGATCAACTATATCAACAGGCCTTTAAAGCACAGGCGAATCCCAACGACCAGGGCAAAGATGAAGTAGACGGATTGAGTCAACTTCAACATGCAGCTCAACATCAAAGACAGGATTCCCAAGATTTTCCACCACCACCACCGCCCTTGGAATTGCCACCTTATCCCAGTCCACCACATTCGGTAAGCCACTCGCGCCAGGCTAGCGAAGATTTTCCACCACCTCCCCCGGAAATAGATATGGAACCGCTAAACAAACAAATCAATCAAATACAAGCCTTAGAAGCGGCCAATAAACAACAAAGAACTTTAGAGTCCATGGAGGGTACCACCTCCATACTGGCTCAACTACAGCAAAGAAAACACTTGATGAGCATGCGTAAAGAACACTCAAATACTCCCACCTTCACACAACAAAACGCAAATGAAAATTCTTGGTTACGGGAATTACAATCGAAACAACTGCAAAGACAACAAGAGCTCACCAATGTACAGAGTATGGCTCAACGATACGAACAACACCAGTCACCCAGTCCTATGAGAGCTTTTGGCTCACAAGAACTGCTGAATGCTAAGCCGCAGGTAATGCGCAACCCAATGAATGGTTTGCCACAGAAAATCGATACCGATGAGGTGGACTGTTTGCCGCAAAGGCCGCCGCCACCCACCATGCAGCAGAGACAACAGGCCATGAACAATCAAGCTATAAATTCCATACTACCTAAACCCAAATACGATGTCTCACAAACTCAAATTGCCGAGGAAATCAGAGAAGTGGAACTACTCAATACAATGGTGCAACAAACATTGAACAGTACTCAACCGGCTATGGTCAATGGAATACCGAAAAGAGTCAAAAAGAAGAGTGTTTCGTTCTGCGATCAAGTTATATTGGTGGCCACAGCAGACAACGAAGAAGACGATGACTTCATACCGAATCCCATATTGGAAAGAGTACTGAGAACAGCTCAAAATCCCAACGATAAAGTTACAGCTCAAATGATACAACAACAGCAACAAAACATACTCCGACTGCAAGCGGAGGCTCCCACGAGAAATGTACAACATCAACAGCAAAACTCACCAAATCCCTCACAAATGATGCAGCAATCACCGATGTTGGGAGCTGAAAGAAGAGCCTCGCTAAACAGTCAACAAGATATGCAGCGCTATGTGCAGCTGCAAAGGCCACAAATAGAAGCGTTGAGATTACAGCAACAGCAAATACAGCAGCAACAACTAATGCAGCAGCAGCAGCAACAGCAAATGCAACATCAGCATATGCAACAGCAGCATCAGCAACAACTGATGCAGCAGCATCAACAACTACAACTGCAAAAGCCCCAACTGCAAGCGGGTCAGGTTTATACACCCATCCAAGACATTTATCGCCTGCAGCAGCAACAACAACAAGTCGCTGCAAGCCATGCTATGTCCAACAATCTTAGTGAACAACAACAACAACAACAACAACAACAATTAGCACAACAACCCGCCCCACACACTAATCCCATGGTGCCACGTACCAGTATGAGCGGCATCGCTAATGTTGCCGCGCAGCAACATATGCAGATGATGGCAACACATACACAACAACAACAACAAAATTATAATATGCAAAGAGTACAGGCACCACAGCAATCAGCACCTAATTATTTTCCTGGCATAGCGGGACTAGATCAACCCAGCCAAGTACAACAACACTTACCCTCACCCTATCAAAGAGTTCCTCTGCCACATGGTTATGCAACCAATGAGCCATTTAATCGTGCACCACAACATTTAAATCAAACCAATCCCAATCCTTATCTAACCCTTCCCAATATAGCGCAACAACAACAGCAACAACAACAGCAACAACAACAACAACAGCAGCAACAATTACAAAATCAACCCACAAAAACTAAAAAAGTAAGTTTCGAACCGGGCACCAAAGGTGAATCTGTAGAGTCGAGTAGCAACACCAATGGATTACCACCCAAGCCATCAATAATGCTACAACAACAAAATGGATTAACAACAGCACCCGCCCAACAACAACAGCAAATGATGCTAAATACAACCCTGCCTAATGACAATAGTGCCGTTAATGTCACTGCCATACCGACCAGAGTCTACAATAATGCTATTGTGAAAGCATCGGCCAAGGCCTCCGAATGTAATCTATGCCGGAAGCGTCACGTTATTGCACCACAACAATATTGCACAAATTGTGAATATTACTTAAAAATGTTAAATAATCGCAGATAAGGCATTTCACAATTAGCTCTAAACTAAACAGAGACAGCATTTTTTTTTTTTTAATTATTATTATTATTTATTAAGTTTAATTAATTATTTAAGCTAATTTTAAACATAAGGATTAAACGAATCTCATATGAAGCTAGTAATCATCATAATTTTGGTAAACATTAAACACAAAAACAAAAACATATGTAAATATTAATGTACATATGTATTCTCTAAAGGTAAGTATACCTAACAAACTACCCAACTACTAATATAACACTAAAAAAAAACATTCAAGAATAATCTCTATGTGATATCTTCTTTAATAAAATTTTTATTTTAAAAAACAGAGCCTGCCAACCAAATGGTAAAGATGTCTTCAGATTATCTTACAAGCCTGCCATGCATGCTTTTCTAATGCTAATGCTTTTTTAGCTTTACTAAATCTATAAATTTGAAATTTTAATTATTAAAATTATTAATTTTAAATAATTTTCTTAAGAGCTTCCGTTTTCAGACTTACTTTAAAATTTTTATTTTCTAAAACAATTCACTGTCGAACAGTGGTTTTTTTTTATAGAAATTCTAAAAATATATTCTTATTTCATAATATATATTTTTTTATATTTTTTATTTTATTTTAATATTTTTAGTTTATTATTAAGCTAAATTATAAGTTTATTTTTTTGTATTACTTTTAAAATTGTATTGTTTTTTATAATGTTTTTTTACAATATCCTTACAGGAAAAGAATGAAGAAGACCATGAGTGAAAAAAGAACTTATGCAAAAAAGAGATGTTAAAATCATCCACTGAAAAAAAGTAAATATGAAAATACATTTTTCTTCAATAAATAAAATATTCTTTTTACAGTTAAAAACAAAGGTGTTTTATTTAGTTATTGATTTAAAAAAAATGTATTTAAAATAATTTCTTCAAAGGCCCATGGAGCCCCCTGAACTCAGATACCCTGCCAACTTATTTTTTAAGCCTTGTTTGCTTGCTTGCCAACCAAAATATCCAGAAAAAAAACATTGTATAATCGTGGGTAATTCAATTATTCGGGTTTTAACTTTGATCAATTTGAAATCCAAAAAACTGAAAAAAGAAAATCTTGAGATATTTTTTATTTTTAGGCAAGGCGATTTCTTGTGACCGATATAAAAATTTTTGTTACAAATCGATTTTGATCAAACACAGCTCATTTGAAAAGTATTTATTTCTTTTTACCTGTCCGCCATATTTGCACCGTCTGGAACAATTTTTTTGAGCAATGCAAAGTTGCTATTAACCATACATAAAACACATACTGTGTGTGTGTTTCTTGCAAATATCAAAAGCCCTGTGTTGAATTGTGAATTGACTAAAATTGATTAGCATACATTTAGGCTCTTATAAAATTACTTATGAATGAAAAAAAATCCTAAAATTTGCACTCGAATTTCAAGGGCTGGGTTCTGCTAATAAATATGATTATATTTTTAAGTGGGTGAGAATACATTGACAGCTTTTACAAAAATTCAGAATTTTCTGATTTTGTTTTTCAATAATTCCACAATGCGTCCTAAAATTATGGTTTTTTGCGAAATCACTCTTTGATTTAAAAAATTAAAGATAAACGAATAAAAAGGTTTTTTAATGATGGCAAAACAATGGAAAGTTTTAAACTTATGTACCAGAGTTGATTATAACATTAAAAAATGGAAGATGCTATGAAAGTGAATGTAAAAAAATTTAACTGTTACTTATATTTATAGTTTCTGACATTTCCTTTAACTGTTTTTTAAATACGATTTAATTTTTCAATGTTTTATTCTTCTAGTTAATTGATATAAAATAATGGCTAGAGTAAAGTTTTGTGAAGAGTTTAAAACCAGAATAATGGATGATTTTATTGCTGGTTTTAAGCAAAAAACAATTTGTGAGAAATGTTTTATGAATAAATCCATAATTTCAAAAATGATCAATAAATAGCGTGAAAAAGGTGATGACTCAACGTTCAAGCGCAGGGGCCATAAAACGAGTCAAAGATAAAATAATCAGCCCTGTTCTTGAAACGTTGTTATTTGAATAAGAGTGAATTTAAAATCATGAAATTGAAATTTTGGGTTTCTTGAAACCACTTTTTTTATTTATTTAATGGAAACATATGTTTGAGTTAAGAACCATATGTTTGAGTTAAGAACATATATTATCTAGAAGCCGAGGTGCCATATGGTTCTTTATTCAGTTTCACAAAAAACTTTTAAGTATTTTGTGCATGTTTTTTCTTAAGTTTATAGAAAAAGTATAAAGAAAAATATTTTCTTTTAAAGTAACAACTTATTTGTTCATTTAATTGTTTTTGTTCTTCAATTTCATTCAATTAAAAATTACTTTTCTATTTTTAAAAGTTAGGCATCACTAAAAAAAATTTCGATATTCAAATAAATTGGATTTGACTGGCATCAAAATATGTCATTTGATGAAAAATTTTTTTTTAATTCCTTTATTTGCAATAATTAGTGCATAAAGATTCTATGTTATAATTGAAAAAATTATAATGGAAAATATATTGTGCAAATAAAAAGTTTTTATTATAGTTATAGAACAGCATCAGCGCAAAAAGTGTGTTTTATTAATATCAACCACTTATTACGAGTTTTTTTTTTTAAATCAGCGCAAAATATAGACGTTTTTTAAAATCGTTTTTTTTTTTTTATAAAATTAATGTCTAATTTTTTTAAAATAATGACAAGGTTCAATAAAAAACATGTTAGAGTTTAAATATCAATTAGTTTTTTTAATCTCTTAAGACCTGCTTAGTAGAAAAAAGGAGCATTTGTTTTGATTTCACAAAGCATTTTCTATGGGAATTAAAACGAGAAAAAATATTCTTATTGAAATTAGAGAATAGCAAAAAACTCGTAGATTTAAGAATTTTTTCATTTACGAGTTTTTTTTGTGATAGTGGTTTCAAGAACAGGGGTGAATATAATAGCATTAACAATATAAAACTAAAAATATGTGCTGGAACTGTTTGCCGGCGACCAATTGAGGCTGATCTGGGTTGTTAAAGAAACCACTAATATGAGAGAAAAATCTTCCGGCTCGCATAAATTTTACCAAAGGCAAGTTAGAAAATTATAATCGGTATTGAGCGAGTATGCTATACCCTACACAATACGTTTATAGAATTGGTTTTAGGTCCAACTAATCGAATATAAAAAATAAATATAACCCAAATCTGAGTAGAATTTTTTTTGTTTGCCTACAGATTTGAAAAAGTTCATATCGGATGCTATATTTATATGAGGACTAGGCAGAAAAATGGACCGCTCCCCATCATATTTTGAAAACTGACTTATTTTTTGCAAAAAAAACATCTACGAACCAAATTTGAGAAAAATCTGTGCAATATTTTTGTTTTTTGATAGATTTAAGTGAAGATCGGAAAGATAGATTTTTTTTTTTGGACTACTCATTAATTTGGATCTTATGGCAATTTAAGTCGATCTCATAGCGGTCATTTGTATGGGGACTAGCTCTGTACATGAACCGATTTTCACCAACTTCAATAATGTTTGTTACATAGTCGATAAAAGCTTATATACCAAATTTCATTATAATACATTCATATTTGTGACCTGTTCGATTACAAGTTTTACATGGCCCACAGATGGACGGACGGACATCGCTAAATCGCCTCATAAAGTGATTCTGAATCGGAGTAGAATACTGTTCTCTTTCATATGAGTCCAAGATTAATTTAAGACGCTATGGTGGAAGAACTTTGGGACGAAAACCAAAGGGTAAAAAACTAGACCCAAAATATAAAAAGAAAACTGCTAAATTTGGCGGGTGCAATATTATGGTATAGGGTTGTTTTTCGGGTCAAGGATTGCGTCCCATTCATGTAGTAAAAGTTACTCTAACTGGAATTGGATACAGACAAATTCTAAGAGACGTAAAACATGACCCTAGTCTGGAAGTTCCAATAGTCCGAGCGTTTCAATAACTTATTTTATAATAGCTTCCCCAATTATGTATATTCCAGCGAAAATTTAGAGTGGGATTTCCATTTGATTTTTTAATGTTATAAAACGAGAAATTAATTCGTTCACCTATCAAAGCGCCATCTTTCAACTACATTTTTTGAGAAATTAAGAATTTGAAAAATTTGGGGCAATAAAATTAGTGGCAGACAATACAATTTTCATTGTTTTAATTTTTTTTTTTTTTAACAATTTTCATAATAACAGTCAAAATGGTTTTAAAAATCTAAAATCTCAGTGTTAATAACATCAAATCAATAATTGCGAAATGTTCAATTAAAGTCTAGAACAGAATGTATTTTTCATAATTGCGATATAAATGCGAAAAAAATGTAAAAATTATGAATACATACATACATATTTATTTTATTATGCTTTGATATGTATAAAGTGTTCTCCGCATTGTAGAGAGTTAGAGACTAAAGAGAAAAACAAACGGTACATAATTGCTCTCCTTTTTGTATTTACATACTTACATATGTACATTCCTTACTGTTTTTGATTTGTGTTTTTGTTTTTGGAATAACTTGTTAGTTGAAGTCAAACATTCGTTTAGTAGTGATATCGGTAAATAATAAATAAATTAAAATAATTAAAAAAAAATTGATAATAAATTTAAAATATTGTTATAAGATCAAGTTAATGTGTGTTTAAAAAATTAAAAGGCTAATTAAAAGGAAAGTTAAATTAAAAAAATATTTTTGTTAGTGCTCAAAATATATTTTAAGATAAAAAATAACAAAAATATATAAAAAGAGTGAAATTATATAGAATTTATTAAAGAAAAGTTCTAAATATTCTTCTCAACAATCTCAGGTAATTGTTTTAATTATAAATATAACAAATTTTGCTTAAACATTTATATTTATTTCATGGAGTTCTTTAGCCTCCTGTTTCTATTACGAGTACAAGTTTATCTTTAAAGCAACTAAATTAAATTTTCTTAGGCAACTAATTAAAAGGACATACTTTTAGAATTTGTTTCAAAGTTGAATATTTAATGAAAATCAAACGACCATTTCAAGAGATTGTTTAATATGCATGCAGAACTGTATGAATTTACCTGCACTGGCTGGTTTTTTTTTTTTTCAAAAACGTTTACTTTGTTCATAGAAAATTTTTAAAACAAAAAAAATTTTAAATTATATCAATAACTCAATAATTTGATCGATTAAGAAAAATTCTTGAAGTAAAGGTCTTCTTAAAGTACGATCTTAAAGAACATTAAATATCCCAAAATTTCATTATTATTTATTGAAAATGTGAAGTTTCTTTGATTGTCAAAATCTTACGAGATTCCTTCCTTCAACCATTCAAGTTGTGAGACTTTTTCGAGATTTGCCGGCTAAAGGCAGCCTTTTTTCGCATTGTTCTCTTTTAGAAAATAATTTTTAATATGATTCCATTTTATAGCATTGGCGAGATTTCATTCCATGGTAAAATATGGATTAACTTAATTGTTGAACACAGACTCCAGCAAATTCAATTTCCATGGAAGGAATCGCTAATTTCTTTTATTTTCTTCTCTTGTTTTTTTTTATATTAAAATTCCATTAATTTCAATAAAATTATTTACTTATGGAATCACTTCCCCGACTTTCGAGCACTTTTCAAAAACAGATTCCGGTTTTCTAAAATAAGAGGAACCTTCCAGGAACTTAAAAGCCGATTACTTTGTTCTGCATATCTCACATCTCTTGTAATATATTTGTTGAAATTACAAATTTGGAAATAGCCCAATCACACTCTTCACAAATGCTGAAAGTAGTTTTCCTTCGATCTATGTACTTATGGTAGAAAAATTTGAGAGAAATAATAAACAAGTGCAAACATGTCAATCTATCTTCTTTTACTCTTTCACAAATAAATTTTTAGCAAGAGCTGCTTTATTTTTTATATTCTGAAATATGTTTATTAACATTTTTATAGTTAGCCAAAAATGATCTGAAAATAAAAAAGTAAAATGATAATAGGGAATATATACTATTGAAGTGAAAATTTGAGTTGAAAAAATGTATAATGCCTGGTTTTCACTATGTCATATAAGCTGAAAACAAACAATTGCCTCAACTGACATTTCGAAATTTTCATTTTCATTTCAGATGTCAAATGTTGCCAGGGGTTGTAAATGACAAGACATTTAAACCCGTTTTCATACAACTGACAATAATTGACAACAATTGCCATTGAAAATTACATCATGAAAACCAGGCATAAGAGTCATAAGCAGGGTTGGGCGCGTAAATGTAAAATGTAAATTTTTTTTTAATTTTTTACGCTTAAAAACAACGTAGAAGTAAACTTTTTTACAGTAAACGTAATATTTTACAGTAAAACGTAAAACTTTACGATTTACTGTAAAATTTTAAATCTAAACAAATTTATCTTAATGGAAAGAAACAGTCTTTTGATGTGTAAACATCTATGCGCGCAGGGGGGTAAATTTCTATTTCACAATACAATCACAAAAACAGCGTAACTCATATCGGTGTGAGCTGAAGCAGATAACGCTGTATGACTTATGATTGTATTGGTGAAAAAATTACGATATGTTCTTTTCTAAACATTTTCCAATTGTCTTTCAAAAAACATCAATTGTATATCAGAAACCATCAATATAATTTCAGAAAACATCATTTGAATTTCAGAAAACATCAATTGAATTTCATAAAACATCAATATAAATTCAGAAAACATCATTCGAGTTTCAGAAAACATCAATTGAATTTCAGAAAGCATCAATAGAATTTCAAAAAACATTTCAGAAACCATCAATATAATTTCAGAAAACATCATTTGAATTTCAGAAAACATCATTTGAATTTCAGAATATATAAATAGAATTTCAGAAAACATCAACATAGTTTCAGAAAGCATCATTCGAGTTTCAGAAAACATCATTTGAATTTCAGAAAGTATAAATAGAATTTCAGAAAACATCAATATAATTTCAGAAAACATCAATTGTATTTCAGAAACCATCAATATAATTTCAGAAAACATCATTTGAATTTCAGAAAACATCATTTGAATTTCAGAAAATATAAATAGAATTTCAGAAAACATCAACATAATTTCAGAAAACATCATTCGAGTTTCAGAAAACATCATTTGAATTTCAGAAAGTATAAATAGAATTTCAGAAAACATCAATATAATTTCAGAAAACATCAATTGTATTTCAGAAACCATCAATATAATTTCAGAAAACATCATTTGAATTTCAGAAAACATCAATTGAATTTCAGAAAACATCAATATAATTTCAGAAAACATCATTCGAGTTTCAGAAAACATCAATTGAATATCAGAAAGCATCAATAGAATTTCAGAAAACATCAATTGTATTTCAGAAACCATCAATATATTTTCAGAAAACATCATTTGAATTTCAGAAAACATAAATAGAATTTCAGAAACCATCAATATATTTTCAGAAACCATCATTTGAATTTCAGAAAACATAAATAGAATTTCAGAAAACATCAATATAATTTCAGAAAACATCATTTGAATTTAAGAAAACATCATTTGAATTTCAGAAAATATAAATAGAATTTCAGAAAACATCAACATAATTTCAGAAAACATCATTCGAGTTTCAGAAAACATCATTTGAATTTCAGAAAACATCAATAGAACATCAATAAAATTTCAGAAAACATCAATTGTATTTCAGGAAACATCAATTGTATTTCAGAAAACATCATTTGAATTTCAGAAAACATAAATAGAATTTCAGAAAACATCAATTGAATTTCAATAAGCATTATTTGAATTGTGAGAACATTAATTGTATTTCAGAAAACATCAATTGAATTTCAGAAAACATCAATTGCATTTCAGAAAACATCAATTGCATTTCAGAAAACATCAATTGCATTTCAGAAAACATCAATTGCATTTCAGAAAACATCAATTGAATTTCAGAAAACATAAATAGAATTTCAGAAAACATCAATAGAATTTCAGAAAACATCAATTGCATTTCAGAAAACATCAATTAAATTTTCGAAAACAGCATAATCGACTTATTTTTTATGCACTGGAAAATATGATGTTGATGTTTTCTTTAATTATTAGATGTTTACACATCTCCCTTGTGATCGGACTCACATGATTTTTTTTTTAATAATAATATTAATAAGCATGTTTCTGTCGACCAGTGAGATACTTGCTAAGTTCAATAGCTTACAAAAATGGCATAGCAGGTTTTCTGCTTGCTTAAATTTCTAATATTTGAATTGTAGCAAACTGACAAATAATAAACAGAAACGTTTCAAATTGTAAAGCTCTCCATTCATAAGTTTCATTATTCTCATTGAATATCTGTTCATTGAAAAGCTATTTTGAAACTTCAAACAACTTTTTTTCTTGACAAAAATAAAAAATCTTAAGTTTTTAAGCAGCAAAATTTTAAGCTGTATACAGCTGTATAAATGTTTAAGGAGTTATAGCTACAGTGTCTTAATTTCCCATACAAAATTTTGTAAGCAGGAAATAAGCAAGTACGAACGGGTCGATAGAAACAGGGCTAATAATTTATTTATTTTATTTATTTGAAAATATGTCATAAAAATAATGGATTTATTCATCGGGGGTAAACGATGAGTTAACTTTTGTGCATATATTACGTGCAAAAGCTTTTTCGATCGGTCAAATGTTAATCTATTTCTCAAATTTGAGTGGATATAGCCCCAGTTTGAAAATACGCGTTCTAATTGCGCCGATGATGCTGGAATATTAATCAACTTGGTGGCCAATTCAGCTATTTTTGGATATTTGAGAGAACAGATTCTCCAAAATAAAGCAGCATTTTCATTTAAATCTTTGTGACAGCAAACTCTAAAATGGTCCTTACGATTTAAAAATAAATCCAGTTCAGCCAACCCTTGCCCGTCCAAATTCTGCATTAAAAAAGTTGTTGCTGTATCCTTCTGGTCGGAATTCAACTTGCTTTTGTCGTAATAAGGGTTTAAATAAAATGCAGATATGGCATATTTATTCAGTGCTTGATTGGTTCTATGTGTTTGTTTTGTTTTGTACTTGTGGATCATCTTTTCCATCTAGGGACAACCATAAATTTGTAGATTCTGCTAAAGTACAATCTGTCGATTGCACTTTGTTTAACAGGATAGATACTGGATCGACCAAGGTAATTAATTTATTGACATTATCTATAAATTCATCATTAAATAATAAATTTTTGACATTTGTCTTGATATTGTTAGACTCTATAATGAGTTGGCGCATGAATTTCAAATTTGTTTTTAAACATACGCAGCAGTCCCGATACGAGCACCAGCGGATTTCTGCAGGTAGTTTTATTTTGGTTCCACCTTGCTCTAAAATCGCTTGCTCTAGATCAGAATGTCTAAATTCTTTGAGTACCGCCGTTAAATTTGAGATCGTTGTTTGGTCTAGCAGGTCTTTTGCTAACAAATTAGCAACATGTGCGCTGCAGTTGCTGTGCCATATATCAACTAATTTTCCCATCCGAACCATATTTGCTGCATTATCGGAAACAACTGCGTAAACATGGGGTTGTACCTCCCATGACCAATTTTTATTGAAGCGCGAACAATTTCTGCCAATTTTTCCGCGTTTTCTGATTCACCAGAAAGGTTCCAAGATTCAAGGAAAGCTTTTTCACCGTTGGCATTATGTAGCATTGTGACGACTGTTTTTTGATTGCTTGCCGTATTTTTCCAACCATCAGTAAGCATAACGGTGTCACCACTTACCATTTGTTCGAAATGTTGATATGCCTTTCATATTCTTTATCCAGCAGTGTGGTTGAAAACATTTTTCTACTTGGAACGGCTTTGGTATAGGCTGGCCTTAATTTTTTCAACATTTCTTTAAAAGGCTCTGCTTCGACAACGTTTAAAGGAATGTTGCATCCATACAAAAATTTCGCAACTATGTACTTCAGAAATCTCGTCTTCTTCTTCTTTTGTTATTTTGTCAAAAAACTGTTTTAAACCGGTGGTCTTTTTGCTTTTCGGATATTTGAATAGTGGATAGTCAGATTCACTACATGCTGATGAAGTTGATGGTGCTATTGATGATGGTGTTGTTGATGATTGAGCTGTTTACGATGGTGTTGTTGGAAGACTTGTCAATGCCATTGGAATATCAGCATGTGACAAGTTGGAAATATCCATTATTGATATTTCTCTGGAATTGTCAAAATCCATTGATGTCTCTGCATTATCGTTTATTTCAATAATGGTTCCAATATCAGGAATATGTGTTAGTTTTTTACAACGATTTCTAAAAAAACTAAATTGAGCTGATTAATAATTTTTTTGTTTTGACTCATTTTACTGATATTCAAATGTGCTTAAGATCAACAGCTGTTTGATATGCCAGATAAGACAGAGTTGCCTAGAACTAATTATTATTAAACTTATGAATATAAAATTAAATTATTACTATTAAATATGAAATTATTACTACAACACATAATCATTATTATCAGATAAATTTATTGATCAATTATTTTATTATTAATTTCAATCCATGCATGAAATTTGTGTTGACTGTCCATCTGTTGAATTTATAAATGGAACGGGAACACTTGTTAAAAAAGTGAAAAATTTTACGTAAATGTGTAAAAGTATAAAAATTTACGTAAAAGTGTAAGATTTTACACCTCTGCGTAAAGTTTTACACTTCTGCGTAAAGTTTTACACTTCTGCGTAAAGTTTTACACTTCTGCGTAAAGTTTTACACTTCTGCGCAAAGTTTTACACTTTTACGTAAATTTTAACACTTTTACACATTTTTTGCGTGTAAAATTATTTTTGTAGTTTTACGCGTAAAAGCACAACTCTGGTCATAAGCTTTTAATATCAACTACGGAATTTTTGATGAATTTGTTGTTTAATAAATCGCACCTGTCTCATCCTAACTCATTGGATTTACTGCATCGCTTCGGTTTTATGTTCTGTCCTTCTGACAAACTCGGCTATACGTTTCTTTCACCAAATGTGCTCGGACGCCACTGGTAACGACTTGTGGTTAATGAAACTCTGGGGTTTTATTGATTTAGGTCAATAATATTTTTAAGTTATAAGTCTAAGTCTTTTGCGTGGAAACTAAAAAAAATTTTTTTTAAATATTTTCACTTAATCTAGAGATGTCACAAAACAAAACGATTTATTTGCGGTACGTAAATGTATCCTAAAACTTCCTAAAATAGTACAAATAAAACTTTTATGGAGTCTTAAATTAGAAGAGGGATTGTTTTCATATAAAAACTGCACACGAAGTTTTTAAAATTAGCTCCCAAATTCAGGGCAACAAAATTATTGTTTTCCACTTTTTTTTATTATTTTGTTATTCCTTAAAATGCTTTTGACTACCAAAAATTTCAGTTTTAATATCATCATAATGAAATCGCACGTGAAATTATTCTTCAAAGTCTAGAACAAAATGTAATTTTCATAATTGCGATATTAATGAGAAAATAATGTAACTTTAAAGTACTAGAATGCATTTAATTTGTTCTCCGCATTGTACTGAGTACGACACTGAAGAGAAAAACAAACGGTACATATTTGCTCTCCTTTTTTGTAGTTACATTTCTTATTGTTTTTGATTTCTGTTTTTGTTTTTAGAATCACTTGTTAGTTGAATTCAAACATTTGTTTAGTCGTGATGTCGGTAAAGAATAAATAAAAAAAAATAGTGAAAAGTGTTTAGAAAAAGTGTTAAATATATCAATTTGTTCTTATATAAAACAAATGCTTTGTGTTTAATCGAAATAGCAAAATTAAAAGGAAAGTTAAATTAAAATATATTTTAAGATAAAAAAAATAACAAAAGCATGAAATTACAAGAAATTTTCTAAATACATATTCATCTCAAGAATATCAGGTAAATGTTTTAATTATAAATATATAAATTTTGTTTAAACATTAATATTGATTTAATGACGTTCACTACAATAGAAACTATTGTACAACTAAATTGAATTTTCTAAACGAACGAATTAGAAGTTCTGGGGGAAGTTTTAACATTTGTTTCAAAGTTAAATATATAATGAAATCGAATGACAATTTCAAGAAATTGTTTAATATTAAAGTATGCAAAACGGTACAAAATTATCGGCAGCGGCCGGTTTATTGAAAATTTTGGAATCAAATAAAAATCAGAAATTATATCAATAACTCAATAATTTGATCTATTAAGAAAAATTCAAAAATTTGATTAAAATATTGTTTTTTGGTCTTCTTAAAGTAAGAACACAAAATAGGAACATAGAGAACATAAAATATCTCAAATTTCATTATTTAGCGAATATATAACTTTTGTATGCATGTCAAAATCTTTCGAGATTCAAGTTGTGAACCATTTTCTTGCTTTACCGGCATCCTTTAGTCATCCAAGAATTGGTAACTCTTTGTTGGTGTTTTTTTTTTAACATTCGCATAGTTCGTTTTTTAAAAATGATTTTTAATTTGATTCCGTTTTGATGGCATTATCAAGTTTTTATCCCAAAGACGAATGCGACCATCGATTCTAGCAAATTAAATTTCCGTGGCAGCTACTCTAGTTTTAGCCATTTTGCAGATTAACAGTTTTTTAAATTTTTTCCTTTATTTTGAGTAAATTGAATTTAAAGTTGCTAATAACCCATACATAAAATTATACATATGCTATGTGGCGAATTTTTGAACGATGAAAATCCTGTACTTTAATTATAAGACATGTCTTGTTGTACAGGAAATTAATAAAGAAATAATAAATAATAAAATATGTGTGTTTTATTAAATTTGTTAGTGTTTGTTAATGAGTTTGTTATCTTCATTCACAATAACAATCAACCATAAAAGTGTTGGTTTGTGGCTTGGCTAAGTTGCAAAATAAAGCTGCCTAGAAATTGCACTCGAATTTCGAGCGCTGGAATCTGCTTGTTTGTAATTAATGTACTTGAGAAAACTTTATTGACCATCGCTTTTATAGTACTTCATACTTTTATAACCTCCACATCACTGTGAGAGGGTATATATCAGTTTGTCAATCCGTTTTTTTTTTAATTGTTCTTTTTTCAAAACCTCCACGATATCTCTGAAACTGCTGGGCAAATTTAAAACCAATGTAGGCACGGCTTAAAGATAATATTGCTGACGAGTTTTAGATTTTTTTAAACTGAATATGATGAACCGTTTTCAAGTTATTCCAATATATGTAGTGGAGGTGCCTTAATATTGAAAAAAGCCATGTGCAGATTTGAAATTAGCGACCTCAAATTAGTAAAAAATTACAATAAAGTTCCAGTCAACACAAAAAAAAGTTCAATTTTGTTCTCTTGTGTAATAGATGACCTCAGACAAAATTGCAAAGCTACCTCTGTCATAATGCTCGAGATATGTGATATGGAAGAATTTCTTTGTATGGGAGATACAATGTCAACTTATCCGATCCTGCTCATTTTCTGCATGGCTACTTACATTAATAAGAATTGATCTCCCTGTCACAGAACTCAATATATATGATATTAACAATTCCATTGGAATGGGAGGTGTAACGCCCAGTAAAAATATTAAAAAAATTAAAGCCTATACCACCTTCCAGAAACACAGTAAGACTTAGTGAAAATTTGATAAAGAGCAATCCAGTTATTTAGCTTTTATATATAGTATAAGATAAGAATATTACTATGAAGCCAGAATTATGGGCAGACAACTCTTGGTATTTGCATTACGATAATTTATCATGGTACAATCACCATTTTCACCTTATTTAGTACCGCATTCCGGTGACACCGTTTTAAATCGATCGCTTCGCGCTTTGAAGGCCATTTATTAAATCAAGTTTAACAACTGTTTAGAGGAGGAAACACGGTGGCAATAAAAATTGATTTCAAAAATAAATAAATATTTACAATTTTATAACAAAAGTCATCTTTTCATTTGAACATTTGAACACAGTAGCAAATCTTTAACTACAGAGTGTTAGATATGTTTTCAGACAAACTTGGCGTTACACATAAAATAGACACTCAAGTGTCTAAATAGCATTTCTACATACTAACGGTATCAACAATTTTATGATCTGCTTTATACAAATAATTGTTTCCCTATAAAATTCTCACTCCTCTAGCCAAACTTTTAACAGATTTTTTGTTCTTTTTTTTTATTGAAATATCAAAAGTGTTATTTAAAAAAAAAAAAGAAATCATATATTTTTATTTATAAAAATTACCTAAAATTTCAAATGTTCTTAATATTTTATACAGACTTGTAGAGATGAATTGAAATAATATAGAAATGAAAAAAATATATGCTACAAAATATACACTTATGAAACTTAAAATTAAAGTAAAAGACAAAGAAATTATGTAGACAACATCTTAAAAATGAGTAAAAAGTAAAAGTTTTATGTACATTTATATAAAATTCGATTAATAAAATAATGAAATAACAAGAAATAATTTTAAAAATATAACAGTTGCTGAGACAAAATAGATTAAAAATTATTTGTTAAAAATCTTTCTTAAAATTGTAACTTCACAACATTCAAGAATAAGTACATCACAGAGAACCTTAAAAATTGACTAAATAAATTCAAAATACAACATTAACACATATTTGCAATTATCATTTTTCATCAACATAAACATAAGCTTCATTGACAAAACCATTTGATGAGGAGTCTTTTGAAGAAGTTTTTGAAAATTTACACTCACAGGGCTTTATAATTTGACAATCATTACATAATATTGGTAGTGGCTCCTTCGGATCTTCCGATTCTTCGGCGTGTACCACATACTTATAACGCATGGCCAATAACATAAATATGAACATATCAATTATCATTAAGCCAGCAAATAAAGCAAATTCAGCAGCCTTAAAATGATCGAAAAACCCGAAAAGAAAAAAGTTTATAGTTAGTTAAAAATGTTAATAGCCTTAGGTTTTACTCATACCTGGGACTCGAAGAATTTTAACTCGGCTATCACTACCACCAACATATTACCAATTGCTACCGATAATAACCAACAAGCTTGCAAAACGGATTTCATACTTTGTGGCGCTTGGGTAAACGAAAATTCCAATCCAGTAATAGAGAACATAATTTCAGCTGCAGTTATTACAATAATTTGTGGTAATTGCCACATTATATGCACGGAATTCGGCTCAGTTATAATATGAGTTTCATAGTTCTATAAAACAAAAGAAGCAAATAAGACTTGATTAAGATTTTTCTTATTTTCAAATTTTTTATTTTTGATGAAAAATAGTCTCGGAATCCGGTAAATATCTACACATGACAAACCTTTTATGATACCGATTTAGCGATTTGCATCCGTCCGTCTGTCTGTATGTCCGTCTGGGCGTCCACATAAACCTTTTAATCAAAATACAGGTCGCAAATGTGACTATACATATATTGATGAAAGTTTGTCGGCCATATGACGAATGCTATTGAAGTTGGTGAAAATCAGTCTATTTGCAAAGCTAGTCCTCCTAAAAAAGACTTTCAGCCCAATTCTAAATATTCCCAGGGAAATAAGTTTCCGGGAAATTAATTTTTCCCGAGAATAAATCCTCCTATTCTAAACAAACGGGGAGAAGAATAATATGGGAGAGAGAATTTCGATTATTCGAAAACAGCTGTTTTGCTTCAGTTGTTTTGTTTTGTTTACAAATTTAAAAATTTTTTGGAAATTAAAAGTAAAACTTTTTTAAAATCTTTAATAAATTAAAAATAAATACAAAAAATGTTCAGTGTAGCGCTTCTGATGGTAGCTGAAGCAGAAGAGCACCAGCAGGACAAAACGAAGCAAAGCATTCAACATCAGGGTTGGCTTGCATTGTGTTCAAAAGAACATGAATTTGTTTTTTGTTTGTTGTTTTTGACCTGAAAGCAACAGTAATGCCATAATAATATTATTATACAAAATTTTAAATCATATATATTACTATTTTTCATACAAATATTAAATACTTACATTTTTCGCATCACTCCCTCGAATTTTTTTGGCGGAATTATTCCCAAATTATTCTCCCTTTTATTGACATTCAGAATAGCTACTTTTTTCATGGAGAAGAGTTCCCATTTTCGAAGTTCTTTTAGAATAATGGTAAAGGGAAAAGAGAAAAAATTCCCGGGGAGATTTTATTAAGAATAGGGGAACACAGAATAGGGAAAAAATTCCCAGGGAATTGTTATTGAGAATTGGGCTGTTTGAGTTCGACTTAAAATGCCCTAAGATCTAAATTATCATATAAATCTCGGTTAAATTTAGTTTGCTTATTTTTTTCGAAATATAAGTGACCTTACCAAATATGGTTAAGATCGGGTCATTTTTCGAACTAGTCCCCAGATAACAATAGCATCCCATATGATCTTTTTGATATAGGACTGCAACCAATTTATAACTATGGCATACATTTAGTTTATGCTTATTTTCTGTATCCAATTAGTTGGATCAGACCCTTTCTCCAAACTTATGGTATAGGGTATCATATAGTCGATCGTGACAGACTATAAATTTCTTACTTATTTCAAAATATTCTTGAAATTTGAGAACTTTTCATTTAAATCAGATCGAGAACTTGAGAAATTTTTTTTTATTATTTATGAAAAGGTCTCGAAATCTGATAAAATTTGAGAAATTAACTGTGAATCTTAAATTTTCTTTATTCAAAAGTAAGCGGAGATTTTTCTAGTTTTTCTATTCAAAAATGGCAACATAATCCAAGAATTTTGTTAACTGAAAAATATCTCAACTTTTGGAATCTTTTATTGAGGAATGATGTCAGTATGTCAGTATATGGAATTTTACTTCAAATCTGACAACTTTTCTATAAAAAATTAATAAAAATACTTACTTAAAAGTTTTTCTATTCACCCCTGTTCTTGAAACCACTATCACAGAAAAAAAACTTGTTAATGAAAAAATTCTTAAATTTACGAGTTTTTTGCTGTTCTATGATTTCAATAAGAATATTTTTTCGTGTTTTGATTCACATAGAAAAGGTTTTGTGAAATCAAAACAAGTGCCCTTTTTTCTACTACAGATGTCTTAAGAGATAAAAAAAAACCATTGATATTTAAATTCTAACATGTTTTTTATTGAACCTTGTCATTATTTTAAAAAATTAGACATTGATTTTTTTGAAAAAAAAACTATTTTAAAAAACGTCTACATTTTGCGTTGATTTAAAAAAAAACTCATAATCAGTAGTCAATGTTAATAAAACACACTTTTTGCGATGATGCTGTTCTATAACTATAATAAAAACTTTTTATTTGCACAATCTATTTTCCATTATAATTTTTTCAATTATAACATTGATTCTTTATGTTCTTATTATTACGAATAAAGGAATTTAAATTTTTTTTGCATATGACTGCCACAACTTTGTTTATGTTCGAAACAGTAGTGATGCCAGTTAAATCCAATTTATATGAATTTCGAATTTTCTGTGGTGATGCCTAACTTATTTCAAAAAGAGATGTAATTGTTAATTGAATGAAATTGAAGAACAAAAACAATTAAATGAACAAGTAAAATGTTATTTTAAAAGAAAATATTTTTTTTTACTTTCTTTATAATCTTAAGGAAAAACATGCAAAAATTACTTAAGGTTTTTTTGTGAAAGTGACTAAAGAACCATATGGCACCTCGGTTTCTAGAGAACATATGGTTCTGAAGCTAAACCATATGTTTCATGTCATTTGACAATAAAAAATATGATTTCGAAAAATAATTCGAATATATAAAATTTGTGTTTTCAAGAAACCCAAAATTTCAATTTCATGTTATTTCAAATTCATTCTTATTCAAATAACAACGTTTCAAGAACAGGGCTGATTTAAATTTTTTTAATTAAAAATTGTCTCCGAGTGTGAGAAATTGTCAGATGAGAATTTACCTACGAATTTCCAATTGTCAAAAGTAAGATATTTGAAAACAGCACATATTCTGTTTAGAAATGAGAAATAATCCATTGAGGAATAATTTTGGAATATGCGAAGATTTTCTATTAAACAAGTAAGAGTGTTAAATTCGGCTGTGCCGAATCTTTGATACCCTCCACCTCGGTTTGAGTCTTGATAATAAATGTAAATGAAAAAGTAAACAATTTGTTAAATTAATACCAAATTATTTCAGCAAATACTTTGGGTTGGTTTTCTTCTTTTCTATTATTTCGGATTTATTTCGGTGTTTGCTTTTTGGTCATCGTGGTTGCTGATCGGCATGCATTTTGGTTATATACCTATATGCATGCGTTTCCGGTTATATGACATAACTTCTCGTTTAATTTAGTTTTTGCTAATTAAATAGCTCGCCCTAAACTCCATTGCAAAGGTAATGGTTGTGTAGAGTGGCTATATGCATTAAATCGTGCTAATTGGAGATGGCTGTATAGTTTATTTTAACTGGCCAAATATTTCTTCATTGTGGCCATATAGGTCGGATGGAGTAACAAAATAATAACCAAAAAAAAAAAGCTCTCTCAACTTTTTTTTAAAATATTGCCATATTTTGAAAACATAGAGAATAAATTTATAATAATAAATAATCAAATTAGGGATGAAAAACGCAAAAAACGAAAAGTCCCAAACATTTTAAATAAAATAATTTAATGTTATCTTTATTTTCTGAAAAACTTAAAATTTTCATCCAAAAAAAATTGTGAAAATTTATATATAAAAAATAAAAAATAACATTCTCATAAAATTACGTTTACTTATGTAACAATTTTTACTTATTACAATTTTACTTATGTAACAATTTTTATGTTAGCAATTCTTAAATATCATTTGAGGTTTTCTTAAATTCATTGAATTTAAATTAATATCGACAAATCTGTTTTTCTATTTATTTAAATTGTAAAGGAGTGGCATCTCTGTCAAAGTAAGCGAAAAACACAAAGAATAGAAAAAAACAAATTACTTCGTGTTTGACAGGATGATTTTATGTTTATGTGTAATATCTTTATTTTTTTTACTAATATTTCTGTTTATTTATTTGAAAATGAAATAATGAATTGAATATGCTATTTAATTTTTTTATTTATATAAAAAAGTTTTTTAATTAAAGCAAAATATTTTCACTATTTCATGATTTTTATTTATGTATGACGACATTTGAACCTAAAAATTTAAGTTTTTATCGATTGGATAAACAACACAAAAATGGTTGTCGTTTAGATAACAACAACAGCTGACTTTAACAATAGCGAATATCGTTTCAAAATTTTACTGATAATTTTGCAATTTTCTTTTTTTTTTACAATTCGACTATCGTTAAAAGAAGTTACTGAATCGCGGTACTGAAAAGTTATTAATATCTCCTGAATGGCAATATTTTTTTTAAATGTAAACATTTTTAAATGTAAAGATATTTCTAAATTTAAAATTATTATTTCCGACGTTTTGATATGATTTTCTGAAACTCAATTAATATTTTCTAATTTATAATTGGAAATTTTATTTTCAGTTTTTATTATAATTGATATTTTCTTAAATTTGAATGGAAAATTTAAAAAGTGAAATTTTGTATTTATGTGAATAATAATGCTTTATTAATTATAAACAATTTTTAAAAATTAGATGTAATCGCAATCAGATATTTTATAGGTAAAGCAGAATAATAATTCTATATAACTATGTAGAACTGTTTTGTAAGCAAAAAACTCATTGACGAACTCGGTAACTCTATTTTGTAAAGACAACAAAAAGTTAACCCCCCAATCTCACATCACACTAAAATTGTAAAATCGTTGTGTACGTATTATCAACGAAAAATTGTTCGAATTAGTCGAATCCATCGCCATTAAATTTTATGCTCAAACATCTGACTGCAATCTCATTTTTAAAATGTTGTCGAAGCGTAAACTTGAAAAAATTTGTATACTTCTCTCTCTTATTTTATTTTAAGTAGAGTTACCAAGTTTATTATACAGGCACATGTTTGAGGGAAAATGTTTACATTTATTATTATTAGTATTATTTTAATAATAGTTAATAATATTTATGCTCTATAATTATATTTATGCTCTATAGTATGCGCATTTCAAAAAATAAATCATTATAATAGATTTAACAAGTTAAAACTTTAATTACAATTTTACAGAATCCAGTAAATTTGCATTAAATTTATAACAGGGTAACATTAATCATCGTTAGTGTCTGCCACTATTCGCACGAAAAATTTGGTGCCATTAGTGTGACCACTGCGGAAAATGTGTGTGTATTAGTAAAAAAAATGTGAGTGTATTGAGTTTTTTGAACTTGCAGTGTGATGTGAGATTGGTGGGTAATATGCCAAACTTATGTTCATATTTGTAAAAGAATAATGAAAAAACGTATGAAATAAAAGACCAACCCGTGTATACTCTTAACATTGTTCTGTATGATATCTAGTTGAAAATATTAACATTCATGTTAAAATAGAAATAACTATTGCAAAGCTAATTAGAACAAACAAAAATTATGGCGGCATCTACTGTGGCATAGTCACGCTGAGCAAAATGAAGTGACACTCTGTTAATACAAAAGAAATGTATTTTCCCCACAACAAAATACTCCAGAATTTTATGTAAATAAAATAACCGATTTATTTCTAACATGCAGTTACTATGAATATACATACATACATATATATAATATATGTACATTATTTGTATTATTTAATATGTGTATGTATGTACATTTAAATATTACACACAAAAAATACAACATCAAAGGTTATTTTTGTGTTTTTCTCTTTAAATAAATTAATACATAAATTTTTTTGCTAAATTTACATTTGGGCAATTCACAACAGGTGTTGTATATTGTATGTTGTATTGAAATACACAATACAATCATTTGTTGTGAACACTCAGTTGTATTTTCATATTGTAAAACGCTTTCTTTAGTAATTTTCGGTCCAACGAGGAAAGATCGCTTCGTCGCTTCTGCTATTTTGTATAAGAGAAAACACTTGTCAGTGTTTGCTTTTTGGTCGTGAGATATACCCTGGAGTTTTAGTTACGTACCTCTTGCATTTTAATTTATAATGAAAAAAAAAAATATGTTAAATGTTTTGGTTGGTACTGAAAGAGAAAATACATACTAAAAATATAAACATTAATTTTTATATAAATAAACTTATTGATGTATTTGCGTTATTTGCATTATTTGCCATATTTTATTTTATAATTATTTATGCTGATAATATTCTATGTATTTGTTTTTTCTTTTTCATAAAAACTGGCATTCACTTGGAACTGATATGTTATGATACAATATACAACATTTACTAAACATAGCAAATGAAGTTGGATCGTGTATCAGATTTTTCAGTGAAAATTACCAACAACAATTTTACACTATTGTAAAGTGATACACGATACAAGAGATACAACGATACATTACCCATTGTGAATTGCCCAATTGTTTTTTTATTAACAACTAGGTATTTTAGCATTATTTGCTTTAGATGTTGGTGAATTTTTACTCCCTTTATATTAACTCGTAGTGTCTGCTTGTCGAAAAAATTTTGGATCGATTTTAACCACTTTCCCGTGACCCAATCGACCTGAAATTTTGCAGCCAGGCTTGTGGCAATGGCAGAAATGATCTAACATATTTTTTTAGTGATGCCAAAACAATGGAAACTTTTAAATTTTTCTACTAGAGTTGATAAAAAAATGTACAAAGGGTTTGTTCTTGTTATATTATTACCATAACGACCACAAAAACAACAAGTCCAGCTATGAAAACAATGCAACATTTAGAATAACAACAAGAACAATATAGAAATATCATGTTTTTCATTTTTTTTTTACTTTTTCAGAGATTTCCCTGGACCTGTTCCACCGATTTTAATGATTTTTGAAGTAGAAATCTTTCCATGAAGTTGGTGAATCATTCTCACTAAAAATGATCACTGTAGCTGCACTATTGAGGGCGTGATCGTGACAAGAACAACATAGAAAATTATTTTTTTTTCAAGACTTTTTTAGTTCTTCATTCAAATCTCGGGCCCTAATCGACCGATTTGGACGATTTTAAATAGCAAACTTCTCAGGATGTTAGTGAATCATTTTTATGTCAACGAGTACCCTAGCTGCCGGATTGATGCCGTCATCGTGATTTCCACAGACGGACAGACGGACAGACGGACATCGCTATATCAACTCCGGTTGTTATAAGGATCACAAATATATAAATTTTATGGGGTCCAAAATTTTTTTTCTAATTATTACAAACGGAATGACAAACTTATATATACCCTCTGCACACTGGAGTGGAGGGTATAACAACTCTACAACAGCAACAATGACAGTCATATGTTTTTCAAATAGGAAAAAACTGTTTATGTGTTAGTTTCGGTCATTCCCCAGTATGCATTGAAATATTATTTCTCCAATGTTGGAGAAAAGTTAAGTTCTTAAATTGATGTCAAATGTAATTCTCAACTTGGGTTGAAAAATTTTTCTCCTTATTTGCTTTCAACTTGACATCAAGTTGAGACTTAACATTTTTTCCAATCTTTGAGAAACATTTTTACTCTCAATTGGATATCCAACACTTTTCTCCACTTGAGACCAAACATTTTTTCAACTTGAATACGATTTGTGTTAAGTCTGAGATATTATTTAAATATGTCATAAATAATAAATTAAATTAAAAATTGCCAAAAAAAAAAGTACAAATAAATCATTGATATATTTTTAATTATTTCTGCTTTTTGTCGAATTGTTCAAAAAATGTACAACTAATTAATTCATTTATTTTTAATTCTAGATTTTAAAAAATGTACATAATATGTACATTTAATGTTAAATATGTACATAGTAATGGTAAATATATAATGAAATTAAATTGAAACATTAAAAAAAGTACATTGTTTTCATTTCTAAAATTAGTATAATATTTTTTAATATGGCAATTCCGTACCTTCCATTTGATACCGATTGGAAATATTTCTTTGCTATCAAGTTGAGAATCACAAATTTCTCAATTTGATAACTATGAAAATCGCCATATAAAAAATGTGCCTTTTAAGTTGAGAAGACTATATTCGAACTATTGAGGGCATTTGAGAATTAACGTTGGAGATTTGAGAAATGTATTTGATCTCAAATGCACCTCAAGTTGATAGCAAACAAAAATGTTTATTGGGACATTTATTGTAGGGTCGTTTGCACACACACAAAAAATAGAAAATAAATTGTCAATAAGCAAAGCAAGTGGCTTCGAAATTCGATGATGCCAGTTAATCATTTTTTGTTCACGCGGAATTTATAATTGGAGGAATTTTTTCTCGAGAAATGTATTTTCCGTGAGAAAGAAATTCCTTGAGAATATTCATAATTGGGATAAATAACTTTTAATTGGAACTTTTTAGTCAGAATAAATCATAATTCTAGTTAGATATTGGTTAATATTTAATTAGAAAAAATATTGTGGTGGCATCTACGCAATTATTGAGGCAGTCACGGAAAAATTAAATGCAAGTCTGTTTTTTTTAATATAACAAAAATGGATTTTCCCTTTAACAAAATATGGCAGAATTCTTTATAAATGAAATGCAAAATGGAAAATCAATTTTGTGCTAATTCTTAACAAAATTAATAAAATATATATATGTATTATTATATTTATTAATATTTGTAATTTTATTTGACACAATTTCACACACAGTTTTACAGATCAACTGTTTTCAACTGATTTAGAAGTTTTCTGTTTTTGAAACAGTAGTGCCAATTTGTAACATTTTGTGATGTAATGAAAATCGCAGAATAATAAGTTAATACACAATAAAAAATATTAAATTTTTAAGTTTTATATACATATTGCAATAAAAAAAACTTTGGTAAATTTACATTGAAGATGGTCAGAAATGAATGAGAAAAAATATATAGACATTTTAGAAAAGCACATTTAATGTTAAACTTTATGCACAAAATATATGGGTTTTTGTTGTTTCGAATTTAACTGTGGCTCTAAGTGAAAAGTTTTAGACCGATCGTATATTACATCTTGAGGATCCTCACCTAATATTTTCAAATATTTTAAATTCTTTTTAACTCATTTAACCTCATTACGAAAATAGTAAAACAGTAAATATGGAAAATCCACGCACCTCAAAAAATTGTTTTCTATGAAATAAATTAAAGACATTTCATATTATACAATTTTCTTTCAAAAATGTATCAATTATTGCAAATTTGAAATTTGACATATAGTATTTGTACATATATTTGTATAGATTTCGCAGTATGAAAAGAACTATTATTTCTTTATTTAGAATATATGTAAGTATTGCTCGCAAAAAAATGCAACATCATGAATGAAACACATAGACGACTGCTGGCAGCAGCATTTGTAGTTGTATAGTCAGCTACTTGATTTTTCTGAATACGACAGCAACATATAATACAAATGCATTTTTATTTAAATATACAATTACTTTTACTTATTTAAAATGCATTAGTACAACGTAAAAATAAATAAATTAGTTTAACGCCTTTTGATTATTAATGGAATTATATATAGCCTTTCATTTTGCGATTTTTTTTTTAAACAAAATAAAATATTTCATAGTCTAACTTCTTTTACATATTTTGTTATATTGTCAACACTATTTTTGTTTTGTAGCCAACAAAACACACTTGCAGTTTTTTTTTTCTATTTGAAGAACATATGACTGCCATTGTTGATGTTGAAGAGTTGTTTTTTTTTTTTTTTTGATTTTGTTTCGTTAACTCTTTTGTATTAAAGCACCTCCAATATATGTATCCATTTTAGTTTGCAAATTCAGTATATTTATAATTTATTACTTACAGCAAAAAATAATAGAAACAATTTTATCAGTTATGCTTACGAAACTATATAAATAGACTTGAAGTTGGCTGCAAAATCAGTAGCCTGTGTAAAGAACAAGTTAGCGACATGTAACTGTTACGTAACGTGTCAGCCTTTTTTTCACATTAAAAGTATTGGGACGTTCCGGTTACGTTCGGTAACTGTTTTAAATGATTTTCATGTAAAAAAAAACAACTGACTCGTTACGGTTACGGTTAGAAAACATTGACCTTTTATATGTATTATAATGCTATGAATGCATTTATCTTTATTTTATTTTATTTATATATTCTTTTTTTTTTGTATTGTATATTATTTTTTTTTATTATTATTACTATTTCATTTAATTATTTTTTTCTTTAAATAAATTAATACATAAAAATTTGTTTTTTAAATTATTGGTGAACTTTTACTCCCTTTATTTACTGCCTTTATATTAACTGGTAGTGTCTGCTTGTCGACAAAATTTTGGATCGATTTTTAGCCCCTTTCCCGTGAGCCAATCGATCTGAAATTTTGCACGCAGGCTCGTGGCAATGACAGAAATGATCTAACAAATTTTTTTAGTGATGCCAAAACAATGAAAACTTTTAAAATTTTCTACCAGAGTTCACAAAAAATTGTACAAAGGGTTTGTTTTTATTATATTATTACCACAACGACCACAAAAACAACAAGTCCAGCTATGACAACAATGCAACATTTAGAATAACAACAGGAAAAATATGGAAACATCATGTTTTAATTTTTTTTTTAATTTTTCATAGATTTACCTGGACCTGTTCCACCGATTTTAATGATTTTTGAAGTAGAAATCTTCCCATGAATTTGGTGAATCATTCTCACTAAAAATTATCACCCTAGCTATCCTATTGAGGGCGTGATCGTGACAAGAACAACATAGAAAATTATATTTTTTCAAGACTTTTTTTAGTTCTTCATTCAAATCTCGGGCCCTAATCGACCGATTTGGACGATTTTAAATAGCAAACTTTTCAGGATGTTAATGAATCATTTTTTATGCCAACGAGCACCCTAGCTGCCCGATTGATGCCGTCATCGTGATTTCCACAGACGGACAGACGGACAGACGGACATCGCTATATCAACTCCGGTTGTTATAAGGATCACAAATATATATATTTTATGGGGTCCAAATTTTTTTTTCTAATTATTACAAACGGAATGACAAACTTATATATACCCTCTGCACACTGGAGTGGAGGGTATAAAAAACGGTCTATGCATCTGAAAGTGCTTCTGCTTTAAAATTGTCTCAGAATATAAAAATTTTGCTAACGACAAATTATCTCAAAATTCAAGATTTTTTACCATGCAAATTTTTCGCATTAAAAATTACCTGATAACTACAATTTTTCAAGACAATTTTTAAATCCAAAAATTTTTCTGTTATAAAATAATCCCTAAATATGAGAGATAATCCATTGAGAAATTACTTCGGAATGCTTCTACCGAGAGAATTTTGAATTAAAAATGATCTCGGAATCTGAGAAATTTTCTATCGAAAATTTACCCTCTCGAAATCTGAGTTTTTTTTTTCAACAACTGAGAACTTTTCTATATTAAAATGTTCTCAGAATCGGAGATCTTTTATTCCGAATTTTCTACTGAAATCTTATCTCAGAATCTCAGAGTGCTTCTATAGAAATATAGCCACAGAACCTGAGAAATTTTTGTACCGTATACAACTATGACCTAGACACTTTTATTACCCCAATCGATTCAGAATCAATTTCTGAGTCGATTTAGCGATGTCCGTCCGTCCGTCCGTCAGAATGTCCGTAAGTATGTCCGTCTGTACCTATGCGTGTCCATGTAAACCTTGAAATCAAACTAAAGGTCGCAACTAAGAATATATTTTAATGAGATCTGGTATATAAGCTTCTATCGGCCATAGAACGAACTCGATTGAAATGCATGTTCAGACCTATGAGATCGACTTAAATTGCCATAAGATCCAAATTAACACATAGATCTCGTACACATTCGGTTTGTGTATGTTTATTACACTTATTAATGAGTAGTCCAAACTTCGGACAATTCTTAGTCATAGCCCCCATGTAAACCTGCTTTCCGATCTTCACTTAAACCTATAAAAACAAATACATTGCTAGGATTTTTCTCAAATTTGGTTTATATATGCTTTTGCAAAAAATAATTGAGTTTATCATAAATGGTCAGGATCGGTACATTTTTGTACCAAGTCTTCATATAAATTCAGCATCCAATATCAACATTTTCAAATTTGCACCCAAAAAAATTAAGAAAAAACCACTCAGATTTGGGTTATGCTTATTTTTATACCCAACAAGCTGAGCTGGGAAATGTTGTTTTGCCATATAACTTATTTCTATGCAACTTTGTTGGTGGGTGCCACGTCTGCTGGTTTGATCCCGCCCAAACTCGCACTCATCATTCGTGAACTAACTCCTGGTTTCAAGACTATCGGGTTTATAGTACTCAAGATAATATTTTTTGTATATGAGGTGCCACGCCCACTAACCCAATTCCGCCCATTTTAAAACTACGCACATTAACAACCAATTGAGTGCAGAAAGTTTCAAGACTCTGGCCATTTGATGATATGTATTTACCATGTATGGGAGGTGCTCTGCCCACTGATTTGATCACGCCCATTTTAGCCCAACTTCTCACATTACTAATTTATATACCAGTACAAAGTTTCAGGACTCTTGCTATCATAGACCTCCAGATATGTGATGTTAAAAATTTGTTATATATGGGATGTACCACGCCTACTTCTTATATTAAAGAAATATAGCCTATTTTACTTTCGCGATATCAACTTACAAACTGTGAAAATTTTAAGATGATATATCCTCTGGTTTAGGCACCCATTAATGTTCAACAAACCCACAAAGAAACAAATTTTCAATTTTACATATATAGATTAGGTGGACCTAAGACCAATTCCCTAAGCGCATGGTAGTATCGCATAGTCGGTCTAGACCAGCTATAATTTTTTTTACTAGTTTGTTTAAAAATTATCTCAGAAACCGTGAACTTAAAATATAACTTAGATGCCTGAATTTCTCTGAATTTTCTAAATGATCTCAGCACCTGAGAATACTTCTATAGCAATATGGCCACAGAATCTGAGAGATTTGTAATTAAAAGTGATTTAAGAATTTTTCAACGGAAAATAACTCGGAATATGAGGATTTTTCAAATAATAAATGATTTTAAAGTCCAAGAATTTGTTCTTACGAAATAATCTCAGAATCCGATAATGTTTCTATTTAATACACATCACAGCACATAAAAGTGTTTCTATTTAAAATTTATTTTAAAATCTCATAATTTTTCTATTTGGAAATAATCTCAGAATGTGGGAAGGTTTCAGATGAAAAATTACCTGAGAATTACCATTTTTTTTGAAAACAAAATTTATAACATTCACAGATAATTTTTAAATACAAAATTTTTCTCCCTTGGAAAATCATCTCTAGCAACGAGAAATAATCAATTGAGTATGGTTCTTAGAATGTGAGATTTTTTCTATTAAGAAATATTTTCAGAATCGGAGCATCTTTGTGATAAAATATTATCCCAGAACCTGAGAATTTTCCTATTGAAATACAATCTCAGCATTAAAAAGTCTTTCTTTACAAAAAGGATTTCAGAACCTGAAAACTTTTGAAACTTTTACTATTTGAAGACAAGAACTCAGATTTTGTGAATTTTTCTATTGAGAAATAACCCCAGAAACCGTGATTTTATCTATTTATTAATGGTAACATCATCAGAGACTTAAACTTTTAACAGATTCGGATATTTTTTTATTAAAAATATTATCAGCATATAAAAATTCTTCGGTTTAGCAATAATCTCTACTTCTATTGGAAAATTTCCATAAAAACTAATCCTAAAATCTATGGAGATGTCAAGTGAAGCTTCTGAAAATTTTCGATTAAAAATATGGATACTTACAAGGCCATCTTTGACATTTCCATTCACCAATAAAACATAAACTCCACCGCCGCGAATTGTCATATTCATCATGGGCACATCGTTCAATAATAAAACGGTATAACCTCTGGCTACCGTAATCACTTGTGACGTATTGTATGATGACAATCTTGTGGTAAGATCCGAAGAATCCCTTAAGCTAAAGTTACCCTCTACAGAGGGTACATTCAGTAGAACCCTCACTATAGGATTACCCAATTTTGGCTTTTCGGGATTATCATCAAACTCATGCATACGATCATCAGCAATAAAGTAACTTACAGCTTTACCGGGTAAAACATTAATATTACCCAATACACTGGGACATTTATCATCAATGGCAGTTGCTTCAAATTTATAGGACAATACTTGAGGAGCCATAACTTCTTTTTCCTCCCACAAGCCTAGAGCTGGCAATTGAGTTTCCTTTTTAAAATCACTCAAAGGCAATTCGGTGTTGAATGCATACGAACAAGGCATGCCATTATAAATTCTCAACTGTGATGTCATATCTCGCGGTAGCAATGGTTCGACAGCTTCTAGTTTAAGTTCCACAAAGGCGGACAGTATAAATGCAATAGCAGCCAAAAGACCGCCCAGAGTTAGTTTTTGCAAGGGTCTTCGGATGCCAATGGTAGACAATATTGGATAGATTATATAGTCGAATAGAGGAATAAAACCTAATATCAGCAAAGGATTAACAACTTGCATTTGATCGGGTTTAATGTTGAATCCGAAAATTTCACCATCCATACGTGTAGCCTGGAACGTCCAACGAGAGCCTTGCTGATCAAATAAGGCCCAAAATACAGGGAAGGGTAAGAATAAAACTAAAATCTTTAGCAGGGTTTTAGTATCAGACACCATTTTCTGTCCGACTGAAGGTTCGGCATAATCCAACCAATGTTTGCGGGGACTAGTCTTGCGTTCTCTTCTCCAACCGCCTATGGCCTCCGAAATGCATTGGGAAACACCAAAAATCATATTACCAGCTGGTGGTTTCATAACATACATACTTTTGCCAGCTATAAAGATGACCACAGACAATAACATCAGTATGGCTGGTACGCCAAAGGCCAATGAAAAACAATCATTATCTCCGAAACAATGAACATCTTCTCGCAAAATGGGTGTAACTGAGGTAGAAATCATGGAACCAGCATTGATGGCAAAATAGAAGAGCGAGAAAAAGGTGGCCAATTGTTTGGTTTGTTCGGGCAGACGAAATTGATCACCACCAAAGGCAGAGACGCAAGGTTTTATACCACCCGTACCAATGGCTATAAGCACCAGACCGAGTATAGTTGCAGGCCTGGAACGGAAGTTGAAAAAGATAAAAATAAGCCTAACTAAATTTTCGATGGTGTACGACATTCAAATACTTACTGCACTGGTAGATTCAAAGACGGTACGGCACCCAAAGCCACAATTACACCACCAATGGCATACACTATAGACAGATATAGAATGGTCTTGAATTTTCCCAGCCAACTGTCCGCTACTATAGCACCCACCAGAGGACACAAATACACCAACATGGTGAATACGTGGAAAAGAACCGTTGAAGTGTCATTATCATAATGTAATTTGCTCGTGAGATAGAGCACCAATATGGCTAAGCAACAAAAGAAAGTTTATAGTTTATTATTCCCTTTTAATAACCTTTACATTTCGAAAAAAAGAAAAACAAAATCACTTACTTCTCATGCCATAGTAATTAAAACGTTCACAGAATTCATTACTGATGATAAAACCAACAGCTTTTGGATATTTGACCGGCTGCAATGAAAAAAAAAAGAGTAAACAAAATTAAATAAGCAACAATTCTCCACATTCCATCACGTAATTTTCAAAACAAAACAAAAAAAAAAAATTGTATAAAAAAATAATTACTTATTATATATTTCTGTAACGAAAATATTTTCTTAAATTCTCCTGTCTTTGAAGGAGCCAAAACAAGGCCTGGTCTTTTTGTGACCAAATTAATAAACCTGACCGAGCATACCGCATTTGGCGGGACAATCTCGTTTTTTGAAGGGTTTTCCACAGTAAAATAATTTCTACTGTGATCGTCAAAAAAAATTTTTTAATCTTTTAATTGTCTTATAACAAAGTTATTATGGACTTACAATAAAAAGTAATATTACAGAGTTTACCATTTAGAGATTGACTACTATAAAACATGAAATCAAATCAAGTGGGAACATTGCACAAATCTCTCGAAAGTGAAAATGCATCAGATTTTAAGTCAAAGAAAAGTAAACCGTGGTAACACTTTCTTACCCGTTTTTATATTTCGGGGAAGAACCTAAATTTTTTGTGACAAATTTGTACTGATCACGTGTTTTACTTTATTAAAAATTATTTTAAGTTGATTTGTACTAAATAATCTTATTCGATTTCCTTCATTTTCTTTTCTTTTTTAATGAAAAGTATTTAGACACATCAATCATTGAAATTTACTCAACTCCCACCTTACTCAAGTTATACTCAAACGCAATTCTTCCCTGTACGTTTCTTATGGGACACATTCACTCAAGCAATTCGAGTTCTCATATCTCCTCTTCTAATGAATGGATCTTGATCGTTTTACTCTCAGAACACTCAGTGGATCAAGCTCTTTGTTTGAGCTATTAAATGCTTAAATTTGTTGAGTTTGAGGAAAGTTATGCGTGCACAATCAACTTTACATTAAATTTTTTCAAGATTTCTTCAATATTTTCCTTCACTCAAACTTCTATAACTAGAGTTCTAATTAACGGAGGCTGTTGACACAAGTCTAAGAACACTCTTTCTTTTGAGCTATTAACTGTTTAAATTCGTTGAGTTTGAGGAAAGTTATGCGTGCACCATCAACTTTACATTAGCGTTTTGTATTACCATTTCGACAATAAGAAGTGTTGAATTGTGAATTGGCTAAACTTGATGAGCATACTTTTAGGGTCTTATAAAATAATTTATTAAATGAAAAAAAAAAATTTTGCAATCGAATTTCGAGGGCTGGGATCTTCTAGTATATTTTATTTATATTTTTTATTAACTTATTTATTTTATTATTTTATTTTACTTTATGTTATTTTACTTTATTTTATTTAACTTTATTTTATTTTATCTATTTCTCTAACTAGTTTTGTTTATTTATTTAGTTTATTGTTTTTATTTTATCTATTTTATTTATTTATTTTACTTATTTTATTTATCTCATTAATTTTATTAATTTTGTTTATTTGATTTATTTTATTTGTTTATTTAATTTAATTTATTTTAATTTATTTGTTCTATATAATTTTATTATTTCATTTATTTTATTTATATAATTAATATTGTTTATTTTGGTTGTTTTATTTATTTTATTTATTTTATTTATTTCATTTGTTTTATTTATTTTATTCATTTTATTTATTTTATTTATTTTATTTATTTTATTTATTTTATTTATTTTATTTATTTTATTTATTTTATTTATTTTATTTATTTAATTTATTTTAATTTATTTGTTCTATATAATTTATTTATTTCATTTATTTTATTTATGTAATTAATATTATTTGTTTTGGTTGTTTTACTTATTTTATTTGTTTTATTTTTTTATTTATTTTATTTATTTTATTTATTTTATTTATTTTATATATTTTATTTATTTTATTTATTTTATTTATTTTATTTATTTTATTTATTTTATTTATTTTATTTATTTTATTTATTTTATTTATTTTATTTATTTTATTTATTTTATTTATTTTATTTATTTTATTTATTTTATTTATTTTATTTATTTTATTTATTTTATTTATTTTATTTATTTTATTTATTTTATTTATTTTATTTATTTTATTTATTTTATTTATTTTATTTATTTTATTTATTTTATTTATTTTATTTATTTTATTTATTTTATTTATTTTATTTATTTTATTTATTTTATTTATTTTATTTATTTTATTTATTTTATTTATTTTATTTATTTTATTTATTTTATTTATTTTATTTATTTTATTTATTTTATTTATTTTATTTATTTTATTTATTTTATTTATTTTATTTATTTTATTTATTTTATTTATTTTATTTATTTTATTTATTTTATTTATTTTATTTATTTTATTTATTTTATTTATTTTATTTATTTTATTTATTTTATTTATTTTCTTTATTTTATTTATTTTATTTATTTTATTTATTTTATGTATTTTATTTATTTTATTTATTTTATTTATTTTATTTATTTTATTTATTTTATTTATTTTATTTATTTTATTTATTTTATTTATTTTATTTAATTTATTTATTTTATTTATTTTATTTATTTTATTTATTTTATTTATTTTATTTATTTTATTTATTTTATTTATTTTATTTATTTTATTTATTTTATATATTTTATTTATTTTATTTATTTTATTTATTTTATGTATTTTATTTATTTTATTTATTTTATTTATTTTATTTATTTTATTTATTTTATTTATTTTATTTATTTTATTTATTTTATTTATTTTATTTATTTCATTTATTTTATTTATTTTATTTATTTTATTTATTTTATTTATTTTATTTATTTTATTTATTTTAATTATTTTATTTATTTTATTTATTTTATTTATTTTATTTACTTTATTTATTTTATTTATTTTATTTATTTTATTTAGTTTATTTATTTTATTTATTTTATTTATTTTATTTATTTTATTTATTTTATTTATTTTATTTATTTTATTTATTTTATTTATTTTATTTATTTTATTTATTTTATTTATTTTATTTATTTTATTTATTTTATTTATTTTATTTATTTTGTTTATTTTATTTATTTTATTTATTTTATTTATTTTATTTGTTTTATTTATTTAATTTATTTTAATTTATTTGTTCTAATTAATTTATTTTAACGTAGGCTGTTGACACAAGTCCAAGAACACTCAGGGATCAAGCTCTTTCTTTTGAGTTATTAACTGTTTAAATTCGTTGAGTTTGAGGAAAGTTATGCATGCACAATAAACTTTGCATTATGCAACACTAAAGTTAACGTACAGATTGAGGAAAGTTATGCGTGCACAATCAACTTTACATTAGTGTTTTGTATTACCATCACGACAATAAAAAGTGTTGAATTGTGAATTGGCTAAACTTGATTAGCATACCTTTAGGGTCTTATAAAATAATTAATTAAATGAAAAAAAAACTGCATTCGAACTTCGAGGGCTGGGATCTTCTAGAAATAACTAAAAAGAAGTAAAAGATACTAATCTTACTATGGGAAAGCAAACATCATTTGATACGCGGAAAATTATTTTAGCTTTAAAAGAAAAAATGTAAATGCTTGCGTGAAATTTGCGAAATTGTAGGCAGTAACCACTGCACAATAAAAAAAATAGTTGATAAATACGTCAAACACCATCAGGGTGAAGATTTACCGAGATCTGGATTCATAAACCGGCTTAGTGGTACTGAAGTTAGAGCTGTAGTAAAAGAAGTAAAGACATATCCAGCCTAAAGTGCAGTTAAAATAACAAAAAATAAAACGCAGACATCAGGCAAACCAATAAGTTCGAGTACAATAAGGAGATCGCTACACAAAAATGGCCTACATGAAAGCATACCGTCCAAGAAGCCATACGAATTAGAGCAATATGGCTCTATCTTTTAGGGAAAGCATATATGTATATAGAGGTAAGAGCAAATTCGAAATTTTCGGTACGAAAATATGACATACTAAGAATGAAACCTTCAGAGAAAAGTGTGTCACCAACACTGTCAAACACGGTAGTGGTTTAATTATGGTTTGGGGCTATATGGCGGCAACAAGCGTTGATAATCTTGTTTTTATTTACTCCACAATGAACAAAATGGATTACTTAGCCATTTTGAAGGATAATATTGGACCTAGCATCGAGAAAGAAGGCATGGCTGAAAACTAGATCTTCCAACAGGACAGCGATCTAAAGCATACATCTAAAATTGGCAAAGAGTGCCACTGTATCGGACTCCTAAAACACTTGATAACCTGGCGCAGTTTCCAAATCTTAATCCGATCGAGCATCTGTGCGAAAATCTTGACAGATAAATAAGTCGAACGGCTATTTCAAGCACGGCAAATTTAAAGAAGACTCTAAAGGAAGAATGGAGCATAATCTCCCCCGATATAACAAAAAAACTTATCGACTCGATGCGTAGAAGACTATGTAATTTGCTTAAGGCCATATAAAAATAAAACAATTAAAAAATTAAAAATTTTTTCTTTTTGTATTGAAGTTCTGTTGCCTTTTCTTTGCTGTTTACTTCTATTTTGACGCGTAAAATTTGGTCATTTTCTAAATAAAGTACATTTATTTCTGTTTTGTATTACTTTTGTTTAATGCTTTTATTAAGTTCAGCTATCATTAAATAATTCTTGAATTCCTTATATTTATTTTTGATTCTGTGTTACTTCATTTTAATAAGACTTTTAATATGAGTAACTAAGGTGTTCACTTTCTTTTTTTTTTTTTATAGTGTTTATTAATTTGTAATTCATAACAACTTAAACTATAATAAACAATAGTTAACAATAAAATACAATATATATAAAGTCCCTAGAACGGGCTCTCTAGTATAGTTAATATAAAAGTAGTTTTCGATTTACAGGAAAAAAAAAATTTTTAGTTACTTCAATTAAGAATATATATATATATATATAAATATATATTTGATGTAATGAAAAAATTCAAATAAAAAAATTATTTGTTTATTGGTCCAAGATAAAAACTAAGGTCTAAAGGTAAAAGAAAAGGAAATATATGAACTTATTCCGATAGCCACCAAAATTTTTTGGTTTTTGATTGTTGTAAAATTCTATTTTCGCTAAAAGCTCTACAAGTATCATATCTGAAATTATTATAATTTGTTTGATTGCAGTCAACTGCTTTTATATTGGCTCGTCTATAATTGTGGTAAAAGACTGATGTGCCATTTTCATTTTGAATGATTCTTAATTTATCGAGGTAGAAAAATGCCTCAGGTGGTACAAACCCTTTGTGCAATGTATTAGATATATATTCATCATTGGTATAGTAGGGTGCCATTATAAGATTATTTTCTTTACATAATGTACATCTTAATATATTATATCTGATTAAATATATGATAAAATTATCTATTCTTATAATATTTGACGTGTTATACAATATTTTATTTGGTACATATTTTGTGTAATTGCTTTGAGGTGTTCTAAATAATGATGTGCAAGCTCTTAAACACTTTCTTTCAAAAATACGTATCTTTTCCATTAAGAGGGTGAAATATTGAACCAAATCGGACATCCTTAAGTAATAATTGGTCTTATTAATGATTGATACATGATAATTTTAACTTTACAGTTAATGTATTTCGAATAGAATAAAGAACTATACATGAAAAATGCATTTCTGGCTTTCAAAATTGCTTCATTAATATGGTTATTGAAATATAAAAATTTATCCAAATATATACCTAAGTATTATACTATTGGGCAATTCACAACGGGTGTTGTTGTTTATTTATGTATTTTAATACAAAATACAATCATTTGTTGTGAACAGTCAGTTGTATTTTCATAATGTAAAACGTTTTCTTTAGTAATTATCGCCCCAACGAGGAAATGTCGCTTCGTCACTTCTGTTATTTCGTACAAGAGAAAACACGTGTCGGTGTTTGCTTTTTGGTCATAAGATATACCCTGGCGTTTTAGTTACGTACCTCTTCCTTTTTAATTTAGAATACAAAAAAAAGTCAAAATGTTTTGGTTGAGACTGAAAGAGAAAATACATACTACATATATAAACATATATAAATAAACTTATATAAATAAACTTTTCGTTATTTACATTATATGTCATTTTATATTTTATAATTATTTATGCTGTTAAAATTGTACGTATTTGGTTTTTCTTTTTCATAAAAACTGGCATTCACTTGGGACTGATATGTTATGATACAATATACAACATTTACTAAACACAGCAAATGAAGTTGTATCGCTGTATCAGATTTTTCAATGCAAATTACCAATAACAATTTTACACAATTGTAAAGTAATACACGATACAACAGATACAACACCTGTTGTAAATTGCCCATATATGTTTATTTGTTATATTAGTATTATTTAGATTAGATTTAATACCAAACAATTTCCATTTTTTCTTAATATTATTATTGCATTTATCTACTGTAGGTCTAAATATTATTGTTTCGCATTTTTCTATATTTATTTTCATTTTCCAATCATTAGTAAATTTTTGTAGGCTCTGATTTATTTTTTCAATGGTATTATCAGCGTGATATATAACGATGTCATCAGCAAAAGGTATAATATTTTCTATTTTGTTGGTTAAATCCCTGTTGTAGTCCGTTAATAATATTAAATGATTTTTTGCTATTATGGTTTTGGTGTATCTTAAATGTTTTATTACTAATCATATTGTAGATTAAAACAATTTGATGCATTGGGAAATTATAGTTAATTAATTTATATATTAACCCTGGAATCCAAATGTTGTCAAACGCTTTTCCCATATCAATTAGGCAAGCCCCCGTACAACATTTTTTGTTCCAATTCCAGTTTATATTGGATGTAAGTAACTGTATTGCACTGATAGTCGAAGGTTTGAATTTAAATCCAAATTGCTTTTCGGATATTAAGTTATTGTCGTTACAAAATTTGTTTATGTTATTATTGATACACATTTCAAATATTTTGATTATGTTCGGGAGTAAACTTATAGCACGAAGGTTTTTTATATTGCTTGAAGTTTTATTTTTTTTTTTTTTTTTTTGAAAAATTACCACTTTGGCTTTTTTCCATTGTGTCGGAAAATAAGAATTATTGAGCATATTATTAAATAACTTACAATATTTCAAAATTATTACACTTGGTAGGTTTTTATACCCTATACCACTATGTGGTTTGGGTATAATGACTTTGTGCTGCTGTTTGTAACTACCAAAAATATTTGAACTAGACCCATCTTTAATTATATCGATCGAATCAGAATCACTATCTGATTCGATTTAACGATGTCCGTCCGTCCGTCCGTCCGTCCGTCCGTCCGTCCGTCTGTGTGTCCATGTAAAGCTTGTAATCAAACTGCAGGTCGCAAATATGAATATATTTTGATGAAATTTGGTATATAAGCTTTCATCGGCCATAGGATGAACGCTATTCAAACTGGTGAGAATTGGTCCATGTTCAGACCTAGCCCCCATACAAATGACCCCTATGAAATCGACTTAAATTGCCATAAGATCCAAACTATCATATGAATCTTAGTCAAATTGGGTTTGTATGTGTTTATTACATCCACTAATCAGTAGTCCAAAAATGATCCCTATGGGACAAAACTTAGTCATAGGCCCCATATAGAGCTGCTTCCCGATCTTCACTTAAATCTATCAAAAAACAAAAATATGGCACTGATTCTTCTTAAATTTTGTTTGTATATATTTTTGCAAAATACAAGAGACCTTACCAAACATGGTCGGGATCGGTCCATTTTTGGGCCTAGTCCCCATATAAATATAGCATCCGATATGAACTTTTTCATATCTGCAGACAAAAAATTTATAAAAATCCCACGCAAATTTGGTTTATGCTTATTTTTTATGTCCAGTTAGTTGGGCCTATAGGGTAGGGTCTCTACACGCATGGTATAGGGTATCCTATAGTCGGTCTAGACCGACTATAATTTTCTTACTTGTTTAATATTATATTTGGTATTTCATCTATACCTGAAGAAAGCTTGGCTCTCAAATTTGAAAAAATGTATAATATGTTATCTACTGTTATAAAATATTGTTAGCTTTTATTTCGCATAGGTTATTTGAGGTTTTTTCATCGTTGAAATTTGTTATGGTGCTCTGGTTATTTTCGAATAATGTTTTTGAAGGAATCTACTAAAAGAATGATTCACTTGTATTTGCAAATCATTGTTTTGATTTATCGGTTTGAAATCATGAATTGATTCTAAAAAGGAACCAATTGTATCAAGTATTTGTTCTTTATCTTGTACTATAAAGTTGTTTGCATTATCTCTTTCTAAACTCCTAGGGTCTATACCCACATTGTTCAATAATGGCTCTGAACTTTCCGGAACTTTTATATTTTGGAGAATTATCCGCTTAAATTTAAAAAAAAAAAATTTTTAATTTGTCCGAACATAAGTTTAGAGTTTTTTGGGTCGAAATTAGTTAATTTATCTTGAATATTTTTATTAATAGCCATTGTAAAATTTTCTTTTAATAGTTTTTTGATTAGTTTTAATTTAACTTTTAAAGTATTTAATACAGGTTCCGAAATAATATGTTCCAATCTGTTATGTTTCTTAATTATTGTAACAATTTTACTTTTTTCCGAATATAGTTTTTTTATGATTGAATTTGTTATTTTTGAAAGTACATTTAGGTGTCAAATTCTCTATTGTTTCGATAATAATATTGTTAAATGTATTTATATGTGTATCAATTTCTAAGTTAGTGAGATTTCTGTTAGATGGTATTTGTAAACTACTATCCAGTTTTTGAGCGATCCTGTTTTGAAATTTTTTCCAATTTGTTTTTTATAATTGTATGTAGAATTTTGCATTTCTTCTATAAATGTAAATTTTTGGTGCTTACTATTCAAGACAGTTCACTTTCTTTTGACGCTCACAGTACATCGTGACTCCGATTCTGTCAATTAGGATATCTGGTCTTTAGATTCGAAAATATACCCGCTAAATTTATTCTGGACCATAATTTCAATCAGTTGTATACAGTTGTATTTTTTTTTATCAAAAAATGTGTATATAGGTCTTTTGCTTGCCGCCAGTTTTTCCCAACTTTCTGGCGGCATGGGGATACCAAATCGGAAGAATACTTCACCTTTTGAGGTTATCCACGAATTGATCCAATTCTTGGTTTCTTCATATGATGTGCAGCATTGATCAGACAGACAAAGAAGGAGCAATGTCTGGTGAATATGGCGGGTGGAGTAAAACTTCCCAATTGAGTATTTCCAAATAAGTGCCGCAACATCTGGGCGAACATAAATCATGCAGGAGAATAACTTTATCATTATTCATTCCATGAATATTTGACTTAACTGTAGATGTTGAAGCATTATCAGGTGGTCCCTATGATATTTTCATCATCAGTAACTATAATACGCAACAAACCCATTCATTTATGCATGGCAAGCAGCATTTCCGATGTGGAAAATCGGCGTTCAATGTTTCTCGGCATCAGTTCATATGAAACTTTATTTCCTTATTTCTAAGTCAATTCTAATGATTTAAAACGGTGTGAAATTACTTGTGGAGTCACTACTAACGAAAGTGTTCTTTTATTTTTGGTACGAATGTTGATCCAATAATGCTTTCAATTCGTCGTCATCGTACACTCTTGTACTACTTTCTTTTTCTACGATGTTAAACTTATTGTTATTAAATTTTTATAATCACTCATAAAAACTTCTCATACTTAAGGCAGCCGCACTATATGTTGATTTCTTCAGACATCTTATGCAGATTTTTTCAAATTGAAGAAGTAAATCAAAAGTTCTTGCAAATAACGCTGGTTCTGGTAACAAATTTCCTAATATTTCAAGATATTGTTGTTAACAGATGTCCAACCTGATAATAATGACATTTTTCATCTGGAAATTTTAAATAAACGGGCAATCAAACGATGGAAACTTTTATGTATAGCTGAGAAGGAGTGTTTTTAAAAAAGTCTCAAGACATGTTTTTCCTCTTAGTTTTTTTCGAAGTTATCTTTGTAAAATATGACAGTTTTTATATTTAATGAAAACTCTGCTCTGCTTGTAGTTAGTTTGATTAAAGAGTGATGAATTAGAAGTCCATGCTACAATTATTAAATATCATCAACAAAATCCAACTTCACCCTAAAAACAAGTTGGCTAAAGAAACAAAGGTCTGTCGTCAAACTATTTCCAATGGTTCGGGAAGAAAGAAAGGTCCGCACGATGTTTGTGAGGCCAAAGAATTAGAAAGAATATTGAAAAGAGCGCCCATCACATCCGGTAGAAAAGCAGCCCGGTTAGCTCAATGCCCGGACTATTTGGTGTGAAAATTTAAAGCCATAGTAGGTTTCAAAATATGCAAAGTCCAAAAAATTCCGGACAGAAAAGCTGCAAGAAATTTAAAGATCAAAAACAGAGCAGGGAAATTGAAATAATGTTGCGTATAAAAAAATACTTCTGCTGCATAATGGACGACGAAAGGGGGCAGTTTTTTCGTTGCTTCCGGGTCAAAATTTTTTGCTGCTAGTGTTCGAAGAAACGTTGAAGATAAGTTCCTGGTATGACAAGCAAAAAACAGTTGCGGCAAAAGAAATAAGTCATTTGTTACAACGGGCTTTACAAATACCTAAATTTATAGTAAGAAGTGTTTGCAAAAAAGACTCCTTCATTTCTTATGCCAACATAATGTGTCCACATATTTTTGGCCCTATTTGGCATCCTGTCACTAAAGAAGTCTTTTGTGTTTCACCTGCCATGTTGACATAAATCCGCGGTGCTCTGAGTACTGGGTCGGAATATGTGCCGACCACTGCCCCCTTATATAGGAACACTACACTCAGTTACCAATGCAATATTTGCGCATTTGGGCAACAAGTCGCACTCCTTGGTGAGGAGTCGATTCCTATCTAGCACCTCTGCTGTTCTATGGGACACAGCACCCGTACAGTCAAACTGTCCGGAACTTAGGCCAGTGGACAGATATTAGGCTCTTGTGGAAAGTGAGTCGAAGAGCACAAAAAAGATATCCCAAAATGTGGAAGATTTTAAGTAAAGATGGACAAGCTGTTCCAAAAAAGTGAAAGAGTTTCTGGAAAAGGTCCATAAGTTCATAAGCAGTATAAAAGTTATCTATTTTAATTCCAATTATATAATAAAAAACAAGTAAGAAAATTATAGTCGGTCTAGCCCGACTAATACGATACCCTATACCATGGTTAAGAGACCCTATCTCATCGGTCCAACTAATTGGATATAGCAAATATGCATATACCAAATTTGAGTTGCATTTTTATTAATTTTTTTCGCTGCAGATATGAAAAAGTTCATGTCGGATGATATATCTATATGGGGACTTGGCCCAAAAATGGACCGATCCTGTCCATGTTTGGTAAAATCTCTTGTATTTTGCAAAAATATATTCAAACAAAATTTGAGAAGAATCAGTGCAATATTTTTGTTTTTTGATAGATTTAGGTGAAGATCGGGAAGCAGCTCTATATGGGGCCTATGACTAAGATTTGTCCCATAGGGATCATTTTTAGACTACTGATTAATGGATGTAATTAGGGTTTGCAAAAATACCGGATTTTTCAATACCGGTATTACGGTTTTCTTTTTACAAGAATATACCGGTATACCGGTATAATACCGGTATTTAAAAAAAATCTGAAATACAATAGTAGAAAGAGCTAAACGTATACAAAACTTTAAGAACATAAAAATGATTCAATAAAACAATAAATTCATTAAAACAGTATTGGCATTAAATTCAGTAAACCATTAAATAATATTTTATTGTCAAAGATCTTATTTCACTTATTTTTAGTGAAATAAGCATTTAAAAAACATGTGTCTAGGGTTTTATCGCCCAAACGTGACCTTATTTTCGTACAAAACATCCCAGCAGTAGAAAACGCTCTTTCGGAATCTACACTTGTTGGCCGAATAGATTTTAGACTTTCAAAAGCCATTAATAAATATTTTCCCTTAATTCCTTCTTCTTCAAAAAATAAAATTTCTCTTCTTACAATTTGCGCAATATCTTTTGGCTCCTGGGTGATTTTATTTTCAAGCTCAAGTGCCTGTTTAGACTTTTCTACTAAAACCAATTGTAATTTTTCCTTCATAGATATATTTGATGTTGACGGTTGCATTTCCATTGGAATATTTTCATTTATTGTATTATTATTACTAGAGCTACAATTTGGTGCAAATTCATTTTTTGTAAGACGTTTAACAATTTGAATCATATGTTTTGTTATATCAGGTTTACTGGTTTTGCGAAAAATGTCGTAATCTTCCTCAGCGCTTGACGTCTTCCCATCAAAGAAATATGTTAAAATGTCTGAATATACTGTACGTCTTTCTTTTATTCTAATAACAAGCTCTTCTTTAAGCCGGTTACTTAAAATTGTGTTTTGCTCAGTTAACTCGTTAAGCATAAATTTAAGAGTTACATCTGCCATATATAAGTTAACATTTTCGCAACATAATGCTTACACTGCTACTCTAATTGGTTGCAATGGTAATATTGTATTTGATAGAAGTTCAAAATCATTTTCAGTGAATGTAATGTCCGATTTTAAATCAATTACATCTGCCATATATAAGTTAACATTTTCGCAACATAATGCTTACACTGCTACTCTAATTGGTTGCAATGGTAATATTGTATTTGATAGAAGTTCAAAATCATTTTCAGTGAATGTAATGTCCGATTTTAAATCAATTACATCTGCCATATATAAGTTAACATTTTCGCAACATAATGCTTACACTTCTACTCTAATTGGTTGCAATGCTAATATTGTATTTGATAGAAGTTCAAAATCATTTTCAGTGAATGTAATGTCCGATTTTAAATCAATTAGGCTTTTTCTGACACAAAGCTTTAGTTCAGAGAACCTCTGCAACATTGACAGCAAACTGTTCCATCGCGTACGGGAATCTAATATTAAGTTCCGTTCTTTACCAAATTCTTCTTTGACGTATTTTTGCAATATGGCATCATTTTTTTTTTTTTTGGAGATCTTCGAAATAATTTTATTACATTTCGAATTTTTTAAACTAGGGGTGCCAAATCTGTATATCGAAGTTGATTAGTTTCCGATCCAGATGAATTAAGAATATTAAAACCTTCGGCGAATTCATATTCGTCTTCTTCTACGTCTGAATCAAAAACATATGGTGTTTCTTCATTTATGGGTTCTTCTTCATTGTCGGCAAAAATATTATTGTTATAAAGTATTTTTAGAATGGCCAATTGTATGCCATGGGCCAAGCATAATTGATGAATTATTTGAATGCTTCTAGCTACCTTTTGCATAATTGATGCACCATCCGTGGTCATAGCAATAACATCTTAGAAAGAGATGCCGAACCTTTCGATTTTTTTTTTCCAACAGTATAATACATTTTTCTGCTGGTAGATGTCCAGAAACACGCGTTAAACCAATATTCCAAAAATTGTCACATGCATGAATATTTATATTCATATAGCGCCGATTTCTAATAGATGACCACTCATCGAAGGTAAGGCTGACCAACTTTTTTGTAATTTTATGTTTTGAAATATGTTCTGTAACCGCTTTGCGCATTTCTTCGCCGTATTTCAAAACGATTTCTCAAACTGTGTTCGGAAATCATAGGAACTACAAATTTTACTAAATGGTATACCATCACGAGCAATCAATCGAGAGACAACAGCAGGAAATGAATCATCCACTGCTCTTTTAAAATAATTTGAAATATTTAGAGTACAAGCTTGACTATTTGCTGGATTATTTGTTATTATTATTGATGAAATTTGATTATCAGCAGCCCTTCCTCGTTTTAACAAATTAATATCATGACTAGTTCGTAAATGAGTATGGAGTCCGCTCGTACTTCCCACAGTTGCTTTGATTATTTTTGCACTTTTTTTACACAGGCCTGCATTCCTACATTCTGTTCTATCAAAATAATACCATGGCGAATTTTTATCCATGGGGCTGAAAAACTTTCGGTTTTTTACATACTAAACAGAAAAAATTAATTTCATAAATTTTACCTTATTTATAATAATTATTTTAGTTCACTTATTTAAAATTGTTATTGAAAATTATAACAATTTTAATTTGTATTTATATTAATATATATATTTATTTACTTATTATTATTAATGAAAAAGACGAAAAAAATTGTATAAACTTAACAAGCTTAGAACTTGGAATATAATGAATTTGTATTTTGACTCTGTTATGCAAATATATAAGGAATTTTTTTTGAAATATTTGTTATGCTATAATTACTCACTCTTCTCTATGCCTATTACAATTATTTTTATGTAACATTCAAAATTTAGCGGAAAAATTTTTGTGCTAAGTTCATTGCGAATATTTTTTCTTAATAAAAATTATTTTAGAAAAAAAAATTATTTCTGGATATATGCTTAGTGCCTACTACAATTATTTTTATCTAAAAATTAAATTTTAAGGAATTTTTTGTTTGCAAAATTCATTGGGAATAATTTTTCTTAACATTTTATATATAATATTGAAAAAACCCAATACCGTAAATCGCGGCATTGAAGGGCATGAATACCGGTATTATAGATTTGCTATTTTAGTATTGCAATCCCTAGATATAATAAACACATACAAACTCAATTTGACTAAGATTAATATGATAATTTGGATCTTATGGCAATTTATGTTGATTTCATAGGGGTCATTTGTATGGGGGCTAGGTCTGAACATGGACCGATTCTCACCAATTTCAATAGCGTTCATCCTATGGCCGAAAAAAGCTTATATACCAAATTTCATCAAAATATATTCATATTTGCGACCTGCAGTTTGATTACAAGCTTTACATGGACACACAGACGGACGAACGGACGGACGGACATCGTTAAATCGAATCAGATAGTGTTTCTGATTCGATCGGTATAATAAAAGATGGGTCTAGGTCAAATATTTTTGGTAGTTACAAACAGCAGCACAAAACCGTTATACCCAAACCACATAGTGGTATAGGGTATAATAAAAGCTCTAAATTTAATGGTTTCCTTATTTTTACAATTTATGTCTATTAAGATTTTTTCGAATCCACTCCTATACAATTCCTAGATTTTCCAAAAAAAAATTAATAAGTTTTGAATAAAAAAAAATCAAAGTTTTTAAAAAAATAGGTTTATATATATTCCGCTTTCCATTATTCGAATCCCGCTTTTTGATAAAGAAAAAAGCAATTGGTCACGTTAGACATTATGCACAAACAAACTTCTTAATTTGGCAACTTTTTAAAAACAAGTTTGATTGATTTATATGAGTATTTTTTTATATAGATTTTTAAGCTTTTTTATATTGATTTTTTTTTTTTTGTAATTGCCCATAAATTAGGTAGTTGTTTTTAAACAAAATACAGCAGAAAAAAAATTCGACACACCTTATTTGGCAAGTGAGAGTTTTGAATTTAAATTTTGAAATCTCAGTGATAATTTGTAAAATTGCGCTAACGTTATAAAATACAGATAGTAATTCTTACAAGTATTTCGTCATCTTTGGTGGAAGTTGTTTGTGGTTGTGTTTTCCATACTGATTTTTATCTTTTAAAACGTAATGATTTTGTAATGGAATTTTTAAATTTTTTAACTACAAAATTCGTTAAAATAGTTGTCAATTAATTATCTCATTTACAACCAGTGAGAAAGTTATAGTTGGTCTGAGCCGAGTAAACCATGAGTTTCAGGAAAGAGGCTGAGGTCCAATCATATGGGATGAGATCATTAATGGACATAACAAATTATTATAAATCAAATGTATGCAATCTATCTAATTTTTGTCGGCCGATATATTTACCTTCATATTGAATGCGTATTATGTATAGAGACTAGGTCCAAAAATGGTGGATCATATTTTATGAGATAACTTATAGTGTATGTTCTAAAATCACATTGTAACAAAATAAAAAAGGAAACTATGTTGTTTGAAAATCTTTTTAATTGAGTATCAAGAAGCAGCTGAATCTGAACCTACACAATTTATTTTTGGACTCTTGATTTATCTGCGTATTAAAGATGTATATACCAAATTTCTCCAAGATACAGTGGGTGACAGTACATGGGAAACTTTTAAAAAATTCTGAATTTTCCAATTTTGTTTTATGTATGTATCTTTCTGCGAAATTGCTCTGTTCTCCATCGAAAGATAAAAAAATTTGTTACAAAAAATACAAATTAAAAAAAAACAAGTAAGAAAGTTATAGTCGGTCTAGACCGACCATATGATACCCTATACCATGGTTTAGAGACCCTATCTTTCGGTCTAACTAATTCGATATAGAAAATGAGCATAACTCAAATTTGAGTGGCATTGATATTAATTTTTTTGACCGCAAATATGAAAAAGTTCATATCGGGTGCTACAGTTATATGGGGACTATGTCGAAAAATGGACCGATCTTGACCATATTTCGTGAAGTCACTTATATTTTGAAAAAATGTATATACAAACCAAATTTGAGAAAAATCTGCGCAATATTTTTGTTTTTTGATAGATTTAAGCGAAGATCGGGAAGCGGCGTTATATGGGGGCTATGACTAAGAGTTGTCCAATAGGGATCATTTTTGGACTACTGATTATTAGATGTAATTAATACATACAAACCCAATTTGACTAAGATTTATATGATAATTTTAGAGCTGCAATTTGATTACAAGCTTTACATGGACACACAGACGGACGAACGGACGGACGGACGGACATCGTTAAATCGAATCAGCTAGTGATTCTGATTCGATCGGTATAATAAAAGATGGGTCTAGGTCTTATATTTTTGGTAGTTACAAACAGCAGCCCAAAGTCATTATACCCAAACCACATAGTGGTATAGGGTATAAAAATAGATACACGAAAACATATTATTTATTTTTAAGTGATAATAAAACAATGGAAACTTTTAAGCTGCTGCACCAAAGTTGATAAAAGCAATTAAAATAGAAGATAGTATGACGTTTTCTTTCAATAATTTTTTAAACACAATTGTATTTATAAATGTTTTAGTCTTGTAATTAAATTTTTGTGAACAACTAAAATCCAGAATAATAGATTTCACTGCTGGTATCAAGCAAAAAAAAAAAAAATATGAATAAATACATAATTTCAAAATTTATCAATATCGTGAAAGAGGTACGGCGACGCCTCAACATTTAGACGGCAGGCTCCGTAAAACGAGTCAAAGGCAGGATAATTTGACAGCAAGAGAGTTTTAGGAGTTTTAATAATCTGAAACTAAAAATATGTGCTCTAACTATTTCCCGACGACCAATTGATGATGGTCATGGCTGTTATCGTCCACTGATAACATAAAAAAATTATCTGGCTTGTACAAATTTCACTAAAGAACACACTAACTGGTCAGATGGAATTGGAATACTGCTCCCTTTTCAGATGCATCCAAGCTCAATATAAGAGGCCATGTTGGAGGAACGTTTGTACAACGGCCAAAGGGAAAAATACTAAACCCAAAATATAAAAATAAAACTGTTTAGTTTGGCAGTGGAAATAAAGGGTCTGCCAAATAACTTTTTTTTTTTTTGAAAATGCAATAAAAAAAAAAATACTGAATATTATCTCAAATTTCTTTTTTTATTTGAAAGTACAATCCTTCCGGTTAATAATGGAAAATAATTTCATTCAAATTGCTGCCTCGGCTGGCAATGCAGTAGCCTACACGATCGGTCCAATTTTTAAGCACATTATCGATTGTGTGCAGCTGTATTTCACCAATGGCTACACGAATATTGTCCTTTAAAACGTCAATTGTCTCTGGCTTGTTGGCGTATCACTTATCTTTGAGGGCACCCCACAAATAATAGTCCAATGGTGTCAAATCGCAATCGCCAAACGACATCAGCTCTGCGGCTGATAATGCGATCTTCAAAAACAGGGCGCAAAACAACGAGGTAGCTTCGGCTGTGTGGCACGTAGCGCCGTCCTGTTGAAACCAAATGTTGCCAATATCCTCCTCTTCAATTTTTGTGAACAAAAATTCGATAACGATCGCTATTGACTGTAACGGCCACTCCTTGCTCATTTTCGAAGAAAAATGGCCCAATTATGCCTCTGGACCAAAATCCGCACCAAACAGTGACTCGTTTTGGGTGTATCGGCTTTTCAATGTATACGTGCGGGTTTTCTGTGCCCCAAAATGCGACAATTTTGTTTGAAAAGATGATTTTTTTGGCAAAATCGGCATCTTCTGTAAGTCGATCGCAGGCCCACTTAGCGAAGCGAAAATAAATTGGATGGTCAGTTGGTTTCAACTCCTGAACCAATTGGACTTTGTATGGCGTCATACCAAGGTCTTTATGCAAAATTCGTCTCAATGATGCGTCCGAAATGTTCAATTCTTGAGAACGACAGTGAATTGATGTTGATGGCGCTTCACGCACACTTTCTGCCACAGCAGCAATATTCTCGGGTGTACGCACTGTTTTTGGCTTTTCGCGCTTTGGTTTATCGATGAGGATGCCAGTTTCTTTCACTTATTTCACAAGATAACGAATATACGGAGCTGACGGTGCTTCTCTTCTTCCAAAATCCGTACGCAATTTTCGCACGCATTCTGCAACATTACCATGATTTTCAAAGTAATGTCGCAGTATTTCCCAGCGTTGTTCAAGCCTATACACAACCATATGCGTTCAGCGGAAGGATAAAACTAATTATCTGTCAAATCAGACATGAGCTAAGTGTTACCATTCACGAAATAAGCACTAGTTGAAAAAAAAAACGTTAGATGGCGGACCGTTTATTATTGCACTTGGTTGCCTTTCGGGCCAAGGAATGGGCCCAATTCATATAGTAAAAGATTCTCTAACTAGAATTGGATACAGGAAAATTCTAATTGACGTAATGTATCCATACGCGGCGGAACATATTCCCCTGGTCTGGAAGTTTCAACATGACAATGACACAAAACTCACCTCCAAAGTCGTAACCGAATGGCTACAATCAAATGCATTTAGTGATTTGAAATTTTTAGCCCAATCACCAGATCTCAATCCAATAGAAAATCTATAAAAAATTGTAGATCGAGAAATAAGGACACGAATTATATCTATAATTCAGAGTGCCAATAAATTTCAATGGATATCATCACCAATTTAATTGACTTCAAGCCTCGGCGTTGTGAACCTGTACTAAAAAATAATGGATATCAAACAAAACATTAAAACCTAAAATAGAGGGAAAGTTTTCAATTAATGTATAGAAAAGGTTTCCAATGTTTTGTCAACATCATAAAAATTAAGACTTTTAGATTTTGTTATTTTTTCTGAAGTTAAGCTATTTTATGTTAACCCGATGTACTTCGTAACACCCATCGTAACGAAATAAGAAACTGGGAAAACATTTTGTGGAAAATTTTGGCCAGTATTGATTTTGTCACTTTTTGTTTTTGCGACTTCAGATTTAGGCGATTTTTGATATTGGCGATTTTTGATTTTGCCGTGTTTTTTTCGTTGCGATTTTTGTTATTCGCGATTTTCGGTTATTCGTGATTTTCGGTTTTGGCGATTTTTGATTTTTGGCGATTTTTATTTTTTTTTTTGCAATTTTTGTTATTCTTGTTTTCGGTTCTGACGATTTTTGATTTTGGCTATTTTTGTTGTTCGCGATTTTCGCTTTTAACGATTTTTGTTTTTGATTATTTTTTTTTTGTGATTTTTAACTTTGACGATTTTTGGTACTTGTGATTTTAGTTTTTTGTGATTTTTGTATTTTTTGATTTTTGACTTTGACAATTTTTGGTTTTTGCGATTTTTGATTTTGGCGCTTTTTGTTTTTTCCGATTTTGATTTTAGCGATTTTCGTTATTCGCGATTTTCGGTTTTGGTGATTTTTGATTTTAGCGATTCCGCCCATATTTTCTACGACTACTCACTCACATTGGTAATTAATGTACTTGCCAACATTTCAAGACTGTCGCTTTCATAGTACTTAATATTATTTTGTATAGGAGGTACCACATCAAACAATCCTATCCCGCTCATTTTTTATCTGACTACTCACATTACTATCTGATGGACTCATACAAAGTGTCGAGGCTGTCCCTTTTATAGTACTCCAGTTAAATGATATTATATATTTACTTTGTATGGGCGGTACTACGCCCACTGCTTCGAGCACTCCCATTTTTTTGTTCAACTAACCATATGAATAAGATATGGGCTCACGCAAAGTCTCGAGGCTCCCACTATTACAGTACTCGGGATATATAACATTTAAGACATTCTTTGTATAGGTGGTGCTACGCCCATTGATTTGATCCCGCCCATTTTTTGTCGGACTGCTCACATTAATAATAGATGAAATAATACAAATTTACAAAGCTGTGTCTGTCATAGTACTCGTAATATATGATATTGAATTATTAATTTGTATGGCAGTTGTCACGCCCACTTATTCGTTTCCGCCCATTTTCACTTTATATTGGATCAGCAAATGTAAAGCCTATAGTTCTTTCCAGATACACATTAGGACTCTGTAAAAATTTCAGAAAGGTCGGTCCAATGGTTGAACCTCCCATAAGCTGCAAACAAACAAGCATACATAGTTTCGCGTTTACATTAAAAGCGTTACCCTTATCAGAACAGCTAAAATGGTCGTAAGAATGCATGTCTATTATATCACTAAGCAATATTCCTAAAATAGTCCTTGTATGACCATTTTTAGTCATAATCCCCGACTTCACGTAAATCGATAAAAAAAAAAAATAAAAATATTGCGTAGATTTTTTTCAAATCTGATTTATACGTTTTTTTTTTTTTTTTTTTTGAAGAGTAAGAGACCATGCTAAATATGGTCATAATGCATTAATTTTTTGACCTAGTCCCCATATAAAAATAAAATCAGATATGAAATTTTTCGTATCTATACGACACAAATTAATAACAATAGCACCAATATTTGGTTCATGGTTATTTTCTATATCCTGTTATGGCCTCGGAAAAGTTGGATCCAAGACAATCTCCCGAAACATGGTATAGGGTATTGTAAAGTCGGTCTAGAAATGCAAGAAAAATTTTGCAAACATTGCAAACATGACTTGTTCATCATTACTTCTATTATTACTTCAAGTCAAGCTTAATCAATTACACTGTGGAATAAATTCAAGTTAGCAAAAGCTAGGTCGATTCTGAGAGTGAGGGGTGAAAATAGAGGCTAAATTAGAAGACCATTATCGCGGCGTTTGTTTATGTTAGTTCGAATTTTTTTTTTAATCGACCTTCGAACTTTGCAGTCAAATGCCGATTTTCAGCATATTGTTTATATGGTTTTAGGCTATAACTCGTCGACTAATTGATATTTTTCAATCTGTAAAAGCCAAATTATTGCTAGAGACCTGTGCAACAATTAAATTTTTTAAAAAAATTGATTTAGAAAATTTTTGTGGTGCATATAAAGCAAAATGTTGGAAAAATTATTTTTTTTCATGCTTTTTGAAAATATTTTCCACAAAACTAAGTCCTTTTTGCTTTCTGTTTGATCTTTAATATGCTTCTCAGTTTCTTCAATAAATTTAATTTTAAAAGAAAATGGTCTTAGTCTATAATTTGCGTTAAAAATCCCAAAACCATTAAAGTAGAAGTAATTAAAAAGGGAAGTTCCAAGAATTAGGAATTAGTAAAACAACTTTTTTGTTTTCAACCACCGCACAGGTAGCGATTTTTTTTTATTTCGTACAAGCGAACTAATTTCAAAAATGAAGATTCAGTTAAGACTCGAAACTCAGCCGAAGCTGATGTCTTTTAATTTTCGCTCGGTCGTGATAAAATTCGCTATTAATTTTTTTGGAACTTATTTCATTTTGTGAGTGATTTAAGTTAAGTGCATCGATTTCATAAAAATAACAAAAAAAAAACATTGTATAATATATATTGTATTAAAAATGTCGGAACCGAAATGTAAAATGGACCATTTTTGTAATGTTTGTGGATGTTTCATAGCAAGCGATGAAAAAAGTGGCAACGCGAGTGATTTTTTTGGAAGCCTATAAACAATATTTCTCTCAAGAGTTTATCACTGACGTAAACTATGTCCCTAAAAAAGTTTGCTTTAATTGCTATTCAATTCTTATGCAATGAAAAAGAAGAAGGCTATGCCTTTTGGTATACCAATGATGTGGTTAGACAACAGCCCGCATCAAGAAGAAAATTGCTATGGATGTATCAACTACCATAAAACTTTGAATTGAAGGAAATCAAAGAATAAAACTTATGTAGCAGTGTCAAGTGTCCAATTACCATTACCGCACTCAGAATTCGTTCCAGTACCAACATACCGAAGTATTGATCTTCAAACAGAAATCAGTACTACAACCGCCGCTGCTACATCATGGATTTCTTCTCAGAATACGACCCTGGTGAAGGTACATCAAAGGACCCAATCCTAGTCACACAAAACCAATTGGATGGAATTGTTGCAAATTTGTGTTTGACTCAGAAAAAATCATTTCATTTTTGAAAGGAAATAATTTGCTGGCGAAAGTAACAGCATATCGCCTGCTAAACGGCAACTGGCCATATCATTAATTTAATTTATTTAATTTTTTTACTTAAAACTTTTCATAACTAATATTTCAAAAATATATTTTTTCCCATATTTTTATAATTTCTTTTTCAATGTTTCTTCAAAACCAACACTGAACAAAATTGGTACATAAAAAATGAGAAATAAATTAATATTAAGCTGGAAAACGCAAGTTTTATATTATGATTGTTTTCTTTTCAAATGAAAGTTATTGAAGAAACTGAGAAGCATATTATAGATCAAACGAAAGCAAAAAAGACTTAGTTTTGTAGAAAATATTTTCAAAAGCATGAAAAAAAATAATTTTTCCAACATTTAGCTTCATAAGCACCACAAAAATTTTCTAAATCAATTTTTTTTCAAATTTTGATTGTTGAACAGGTCTCTAGCAATAATTTGGCTTTAACAGATTCAGAAAATATCAATTCTAATTTAGCCTCTATTTTCACCCCTCACTCTCAGAATCGACCTAACGTTTGCTAACCTGAATTTGTTCCACAGTGTTATTTAACTCACACATTAGGGAGTGTAAAATAACAATATTTATACCCTATACCACTATGTGGTTTGGGTATAAAAACTTTGTGCTGCTGTTTGTAACTACCAACAATATTGGACCTAGACCCATCTTTTATTATACCGATCGAATCAGAATCACTATCAGAATCACTATCTGATTCGATCTAACGATGTCCGCCCGCCCGTCCGTCCGTCCGTCCGTCCATCTGTGTGTCCATGTAAAGCTTGTAATCAAACTGCAGGTCGCAAATATGATATTTTGATGAAATATGACATATAAGCTTCCGTCGGCCATTGGATGAACGCTTTTGAAATTGGTGAGAATCGGTCCATGTTCAGACCTAGCCCCCATACAAATGACCCCTATGAAATCAACATAAATTGCTTTAAGATCCAAATTATCATATAAATCTTAGTCAGATTGGGTTCGTATGTATTTATTACATCCACTAATCAGTAGTCGAAAAATGATCTCTATTGGAACCACTATTAGTCATAAGCCCCATATAGAGCTGCTTCCCGATCTTCACTTAAATCTATCAAAAACAAAAATATTGCAATGATTCTTCTCAAATTTTGTTTGTATATATTTTTGCAAAATACAAGAGACTTTACCAGACATGGTCAGGATCGTTCCATGTTTGGGCCTAGTGCCCATATAGATATAGCATTCGATATGAACTTTTTCATATCTGCAGCCAAAAAAATTATTAAAAATCCCACTCATATTTGGTTTATGCTTATTTCTATATCCAGTTAGTTGGGCCTGAGAGGTAGGGTCTCTAAACGCATGGTATAGGGTATCGTATAGTCGGTCTAGACCGACTATAATTTTCTTACTTGTTTTTTGTTATTATTTTTTCTGCGAGAGTTAGTCAGATAAAATGATTTAAAAAAAAAATAACTTAAAAAAAAATAAATAATTATAATAAAATTTGCCTGAGCGTCTAGACATTTAAAATTGGGAATTATTTAATATATTTAATATGTTTAAATAATTCTGATACTTTTTTTGTAAAATTTTGTAGACAATAATAAGTAATTAGAATTTTACAATAATTTGCATAAAAGTTTATTGCTACTAAGGTTTGACTGAGTGACTAAGGCATAAAAAATAACAATACAAAGCAATGGCATATTAAAATAGTTTTGAAATATAAAAAAAGAGATCTAACAAAAAAATACACACTCACTCTTGGAGTTATGTGGCACTGTACAGTGCGTTTATGTAATGTATGGGGTGTTTGTGCAGTTGAACTGAGCAAAAATCAAAGCGATTCTGATATTTGCTTGAGTAGTGAACTTGTGTATGGCCGGCATTACCAAACTGTGATCAAAATAAGTAACAGAAATTTCTTTATATGTCTGTTGACTCTCCCCTAAAAACCTACCTTCAACCCATCAGAATAAATGCTCTGATGCTTAAAAGTAGTTCATAACATTAAATATAATTTTTTTGTAAAAAATTATCTACTTACAAAAAATGGAATGTTAATTAAAAGCAAAAAATAAATGTAAATAAGTTTCTAAACATAACGGTTTGCAAATTTCAAAATCCACTACGTCTAAGTCAAGGATGGCCATTGGTTTGAATTTGCTAACACACTGGGTAATTGCAAATTACGTTTAATTGTATGTGTGTATAGTTGATGTAGGTTAAAATATGATTAAATGAAATTATTTAACAAAAATAACTTAATAACAAAATAATAATAAAAACAATTTCACTTTATATTATAAATTACATAAGATGTTACTTTTTGTTTCTTAGCATGCAAACAAATATCATTAAAAATTTATTTTCTTTACCAGAAGCAAGTTAATAGTTTAAATGTTTGGCGCTTTTGTTTAAGGTGCACTATATTAGGTGCGACATGTAATATGTATCTTTATAAAAGCTTTAATAATTTTTTAAGCTGTTTCTGACAATTTTGTGAAACGCGGTTACTGTTCAATGAGGTGATCGATATTATATTTTTTCCAAGAAAAATATTTAATATTTTCAACGTTTTTTTTTTTTGTTATTTACTAAGTGGAAAAACCAGGAAGGCTTTTAAATCGCCTGTTAAGACATGAAGAAAATACTTTTTAAAGAAAAGCTATCCTTAAGAAAATTTGCTTTTTTTATAAAATGTACTATTTTAAGAAAAAAAAATTTATTTTAAAGAAAGTCATTTTTTTGGAAAAAATTCACTTTTTGAGATAATGAACTTTTAAGAATATGTACTTTTTTTTATCAAAAAGTAAATTTTTCAGATTTACTTTTTCAAAAAAAAAAAAAAAAAAAAAAAACACTTTTTACCCTTGTTTAAAAAAACGTGCCTTTTGAAGAAGAGATAAGTGTTTGAGAAAATTTACTTTTTTAATAAAAGGCATTTTTACGAGAAGGCACTTTTTAAGAAAACGTATTTTTTAATAAAATGTACTGTTTTAAGAAAAAGTAAGTTTTTAAGAAAAACTAAATTTTTAAAAAATATACATACATACATCTTAAAAAAAGTTACTTTGTTAAGGGAATTCACTTTTTTACGCACGTTTTAGAAAAAGATACATTTTGGAAAAAATTTACATTTTTGAAAAAATTCAATTTCTTTATAAAACATACTTTTTTAAGAAAAGTTGCTTCCTTAAGGAAAGGTACTTTATCAAAAAAGGTAATTTTTTAAGGTACGGTACTTTTTTAAAAATAAGTTCTTTTTAAAAAAGGATACCTTTTTCATAAAAAGTACTATTTCAATCAAGTTACTCTTTAATGAAAGATACTTTTTAAGAAAAAGTTCCTTTTTAAGAAAATTTACTTTCCTAAGAAAATTTGCTTTTTAAAAATAAGTACTTTTTTAAGAAAAGCTACTTTGAAAGAAAATGAACTTTTTTAATAACAGGTAATTATTACTTTTTAATTAAAGGTATTAATTTAAGAAAGGTACTTTTTTAGAAAGGGTGCCTTTTTAAGGAAAGCTACTTTTTTAGAAAGGGTACTTTTTCAAGAAAAGGTATTTTTTTTTAAAAAATGTACTGTTTAAATAAAGGTACCTTTTTAATAAAATGTACTTTTTTACCTTATATAGGAATGGATAGTAATGAAGAAAAGATATTTTTTAAATAAAATTTCTTTATAAAAGTTATTTTTTATTAAAATATACTTTTTAAGAAAAATGCACTTTTTTTATAAAAGGAAATTTTTCAATAACAAATCCTTGTACTTTTGTAAGAAAAGGTATTTTTTTAAGAAAAAATTGTTTCTATGGAAAATGACTTTTTATGAAAACATAAATTTTTAACAAAAGTTACCCTTTAAGAAAATTTAATTTTACGAAAATTCACTTTTTAATAAAAGCTACTTTTTAAGAAAAGATACTTTTTTAGTAAAAGGTCTTTATAAAAGTTATTTTCTTAATAAAATATACTTTCTAATGAAAATGTCATTTTTTATAAAAAGTAATTTTTTAATAAAAATACTTTTTTAAGAGAAGGGACTTTTTAAAAGATAAGTACTTTTGTAAGAAAATTTAATTTTTTAAGAAAAGTACTTTCTAAGAAAAGGTACTTTTTTAAATAAAGAAACTTTTTAGAAGAGGTACTTTTTTACGAAAAATATATAGAAAAGAGAGTTTTTATAATAGGGTACTTTTTTAAGAAAAGTTAGTTTTTTAAGAAAATTCACTTCTTAAGAAAATTAAATTTTTAAGAAAAATTTTTTTTTTAATGAAAGGTACTTTTGTACTAAAAGGTACTTTTTTAATCAATAAAAGGTACTTTTTTAATAAAAAATACTTTTTAATAAAAGACAATTTTTTCAGAACATGTATTTTTTTGAGGAAAATTTACTTTTTAGCAAAAAAAGTATTTAAAAAAAAAAGTATTTTTTTAAGGAAAGTTACACTTCTTAAGAAGTTGCGGATTAATAAAAGGAGCTTTTGAAGAAAATGTGCTTTTTAATAAATTGTAACCTTTTGTTAACATCCCGTAGAGGTCTTTGTTTACCGTAATTGTAATATGAGGAACGAACCTAAGCTTTGAATCTAATAAAACATCAAGATCTAAGATGTTATCAACTTTTTCCAATAGAAAGCCGTACAGTACAATTTGGAGATATTGGTCTTTTTCGAACAAAACGCATATATTTGAAGCTTTTTTAAATTCAGCTCCATTAAGTTTACAATAATCAGGAGTGAAACGATCTAAATCATTTTGAACATAAATCTGGTCGGAAACTGAAGAAAACGAGTGCTTCTAAATCGGATGTCGCCAGATAAAAATCATGCCTCATTTATGGAGATTTGTAAAGTCTCACTTAAACTGTTTTCCCTTCGAACGTGATTATTGAAAGATCGTTTTTTTTTCTGGATATGTAGGGAAATAAGCAATTTATTTTAAATTAATTCACTTGTTTGTTGGGCTATTGTTATAAACAAATTATAAAAGAAATACGTAAAATAAAATTCACTCGATATGCAGAATTGAGTAATATTTTTATATCCACTTTCGATTTAAAATCACAAGAAAATATGAACGAATATATAATTCAACCATATACTCTTCGTTTTTAAACTTAAAGGGTGCTTTCCTTGTTTGTCGTAGCCATATGTAATACTTTTTATATTAAGGGTTTTCACTCTTGGTAGTAAAGTACCCTTGTAACCCTTGTAAATGTTGTAGATATAATAAACTTACTACTATTTACAACACCTCAATAACAAAATGTATAAAAATGAAATTTACTACGCTGTGTTAAAAGTACAAGGGTAAAAGCTATAGTACATCTACAAGACTAAACATTTACAAGACTGAAACAGCTGATTGCTGAGCTGCCAAAACAATTGTTTATTTGTTTGTTTTTCATTTTGTGGTAAATGAATCAAAATAATAAAAAAAAAATGTATCAAAAAAATGAAAAGCCCCTTCTCTAGATGACCCGAATCTGTATAGCACAATTGCCAACTGGTACTCAACTGGAAATTGTTCACATAAATGGGGTTGGTTAAATTCTGTATCTCCAAAAATCATAAACACCAGTGTATGAAACTCAATTCGACTAACCCCCAGCATTTGCAAAAATCTGTTGTCACATAATTGGGTTAAGACATTTAGTGACCACTTCATTTTGGAACCGAATTCCAAGCTCCGCGGCGGTACACTTTAACTAAAATAATGTCATCAACTAATTCATCTAAAATGTGGTCAATGGCATCATGTTCACATGTATCTACAAAAGGAGAGTAGTTATATTTTTGTATTGTTCTTATTATTGCAAGTAATACCGTACCTTCAACATCCAGAATATCTGCAAATTCTATTTCGTCAACTGCATTTTGTTCTAAAAAATTTAAAATTTTTTCTCTTTCCGCAATTTTGATATTTTAAGTTTTCAAATTGATATAAAAACAAAACAAAAAACAGCTGATTCACAACACAATACACAAAACAAAAGACGTTCACGCTTTGTAGTATAAAATCGTTGTAAATATAACAGGGTTGTAATTTTAACACCAAGAGTGAATACCACTATCGTTTCTAAAAAAAACTACTTAACGCAATCACCATGTACATATGTACATAATTAAGATTATTACAATGAAAGTGTAAATGACCCACTTTAGTCCAAACATTTCTTTATTTTTTATTTTGTTTTGTTTCATATTAACTTAATTTCATTTATTTACCAAATAAAAAAACTTTCGGTTTTATAATTTATGGCTTCGAAAAATTTAACACTCGAAACTACTGGTGGCATCACGAGATTTTTTGTAATATCTCTATATACAGTGAATGACTAAAAAAGGAAGACTTAAAAATTTAATTTTTTAAATAATTTTTTCTAAAATTTATATTATTCAAAGCATAAACAAGTGTATTTTGGGCTGGTGGGGGGAACTTGATTCAAAATCCTTGGTCCGTTCTACTCTGTTACGGTAGGATTTTTTTATTTACATAAAGATTTTAAGAATTTAAAATAGAAAAACAAATAGAAAATTCCATTCACATTTTTTGTCATCAAAACATCTATTTTTAAGAAAAATTAAATTTTTTTTTATTTAAGTTTATATCTTGTAATTATATGTGGTTTGGGTATAATGATTTTGTGCTGCTGTTTGTAACTACCAAAAATATTTGACCTAGTCCCATCTTTTATTATACCGATCCACTCAGAATGGCTTTCTGAGTCGATTTAGGGATGTCGGTCTGTGTGTCCATGTAAACCTTGTAATCAAACAACAGGTCGCAAATATGAATATATTTTGATTAAATTTGGTTCATAAGCCTTTATCGGCCATAGGATGAACGCTGTTGAAATTGGTGAAATTCGCTCCATGTTCAGACCTAGTCCCCATACAAATGACCCCTATGAAATCAATATAAATTGCCATAAGACCCAATATATCATATAGATCTCAGTCAATTTGGGTTTGTATGTGCTTATTACATCCATTAGTCAGTAGTCCAAAAAATAGAGCTGCTCCTCGATCTTCACTTAAATCTATCAAAAAACAGAAATATAGCACAGATTTTTCTCAAATCTGCTTTGTATATATTTTTTCAAAATATAAGAGGCTTTCAATGGTACGTGGTAGAGAGAAGAAAGCATATATTTCAAAAATTCATAAATACATACATCGGACCGGTTTCTGGCATTTCAGCCTTCATCAGCGATTTATTGAACATTATGATAGTTTTATGTTATAATTGAATAGATTGTGTCTATACGAAAATTTTCTACTTAGGGCGGCCGTGAGGTTTGAACCGTGAACCTTCACATACACTCGTACTTGCACTTTTTGATCAGAGACTTTGCCAAATATGGTCAGGATCGGTCCATTTTTCGACCTAGTCCCCATGTAAATATAGCACCCGATATAAACTTTTTCGTATCTGCAGCGAAACAAAATAATAACAATGCCACTCAAATTTTGTTTAAGCTTATTTTCTATATCCAATTAGTTGGACCGAAGAGATAGGTTCTCTAAACCATGGTATAGGGTACGTATAGTCGGTCTAGACCGACAATAATTTTCTTACTTGTTTTTTCGGCGTTTTCTAGGGGCTACTGCTAAAATGTAATAAATCTTGGGGGCGGTGTTTTAAGATCGGCTGTGAGGAGAATTTTTTTGAATTACTGGATACAGAATTAAAAATAAACTTTAGTTTTATGTGTTTTTGAACAATTAAATTCTTAAATAGAAAAAGCTTGATATGGAATATCGTAGAAAACTTGGAAAAGGCTGTCGCCTTTCATGTGTGTAACTACCAAAAATCTTTGACCTAAGCCAACTTTTTGTTATAACTATCGCCCAAGCATCACTTTGTTAATCAATTTAATGATGTTCGCTCGTCCATCTGTCTATCTGTCTGTCAGTCGGGGTTATGGCGTATCCCTATCGACTAAACCCCCTCCCTCTTCATCCGTTTTTCCTGCGGGACTACGTATTAAGTCATTACGTCGCCGGGCAGGATAGCATTAACAAATCACCACATCTAGTTCCCTAGTTTCTTTTCATTTTAACTCTTCTGCCCTCAATACGTTATGCACAACTTTAATAAAGTCAGCTATTCCAGTTTTCCTCCGATCGTAATATTGCCTCTAAAATATTCTCCTTCTTCATTTGAACTTTTAGTTCTTACTCCAATTGTAAGCGCTCGTTGCGGAATCTCGAGCAATAAACAATAAATCCCATGTCCTCTATTTCTTCTCTATACACAGGGTACATAGGAGAATTATCGTCTTCAAATCTGTTTAGATAGTTTCTGTAAAAACCGTGTCCGCTTAAAAATTGTGTAAGGCGATAGTTCATCCACATTTGTATATTGGGTTTTATTGGGAACGTCCAACGACCATTTAAACTCTGTTCCCATCTAGTCTGCCATTAAAGAATTGTTGTTTCGCATACTGCTCTATGCATTTTGGATTTTGACGCTATTGTATTATTCCGTTTCGAAATACGAAGTCTCTGAGCTTCGCACAGACGTAGTTCAATATGCACTCAGCCGACACAGTTTTCGAGAGCTGACACTTAATGCAGGTGACCACTTTGGTACTGCACACAGCAGAATTGATTTAATAACACTTGATATTAAGAACCCGTTACTCTACCTTGGCCCTTCAACATTTGGCATCATTCGTGCTAATGCCGTCCTTACGATTGATGCCTTTTTGCAAGATACTTTAAATGTTCGTTGAATTTTAATCGGGCATCAGTCATTATTCCAAGGTACTTTACTTCGCTTTTTGATGTTAATTCGTGCTGTTGAACCTTGGCATTGTTGAACCTCTGCCAATTGGAGCCCAGCGTTTTTCAGCCACAACCTGAAGGAAGTTGCTGCCTCGTTTGAGTAGATTTCTACCTCATCAATTTATCTGGCAGTTACGAGTACGATCTTCACTTAAATCTTTCAAAAAACTAAAACTTTAGATAGATTTTTCTTAAATTTGGTTTATACATATATGAATTTGAGAAGAATAAGTCCTAGTTCCCATATAAAAATCCGTTAAAATTCGTTTAATGTTGATTTCGATTTTAATGAAATTTAAATCCTCGTACTTCTTGGTCAAGTTTCATTTTTTATTCTCGCCTAATGTAACAAGAATCAGATTAGCTATCAAATGAAGCGTACTCGTATTTCGAAGACCTATCTTATGGATTTAATTTTATAACCATACAATATAATATGGATCTAAGATTCCTTTTATGAAACTTATGGTTGAGTGTATGGTACATTCGGCTTAGACCAAATGTACGATACATGTACATTTTTTTTTTTAATTAATCAACACTCAGGGGATGCCCCCTACAGAAGCAGTGCATTGTGTTGATCTCAGGAAAATAGGTTAAGGAGGAAAGAGGGAGTAGTTCATTTTTTTTTTTTTTTTTTTTGCAGCGACATACCAAAGCCTCTGGTGGGAATCGAACCCACGACCCCCGTATGATAGAGAATTTAAAAGCGCGTTTTATTCTAACGGTATAGATACCACAAAAAAAAAATATTCACAATATCAATACTAATTTTCTATAGCCAATTAATGGGACCTAGGACCCTTTCTCTAAACGGTATCGTACAATATATTAATTTTTAATTTAGGCCTAGTTTTAAGATCTACTTTAATTTAATATGCTCCAATTGTTGTGCAGAGCGAAAGCACTTATCAATTCGATTAATTAATTATCAAGCTTGTTACTGTATATAGAGTAAAGGATGTTTTTTTTAGAGGTTAACAACTTAAAATTGGTAACACTGCTTTATTTGACAACCGATTTAACAGCTGTTAGTTTTTTTTTGCTTAGTGTGGTTTGCCAAAACTCAAGCTTCAATTTAATTACCAACCCTTATTACTTAAAAGTTCTAATATACTACTTAATTACTTATTTATAATTTACATACAAGTACTATTGCAATATCAATGTGACTCAAATGAATGGGGAATCATATAATTAGCAAGGTCGTTAGATTTTTTAAAATGTTCAGACATGCTTTTTGTTCGTCGGTTGCTTATTTAAATATTTTAATTTTTTTTTTTTTTTCTTTTTGGCATTTTAAGATATTTAAAAATTTATTTTTATACACAGATATAAACATCAGATAAAGTTATTTCTACTTGAACTTGTTTTGTTAATGAATAATGTGTTTTGAATATAAAATTAGTTTTTTTTGTAGCTTTAAGCCATATTCTAATGCATTGACATTGTATTCGCTGTTTATATGGCTTATTGAATAATGTTTTAATTTATTGACGACAAAACTAATTACCATATTATGTACTGAGATACTATTTTATTGTTTTATCAATCAAAGCTGTTAATAAGTACATATTCGTAAAAATAGTTTGTATGAGTGTTCACTTTTGAATTATCAACCATGAAAATTAATTAACTTTTAACTTTGTTTGTTTATACATATTGTTTTTTTTTTTTTTTTTTGTTTACCAAAAAAAAAGTTAAAAGATAAATCATTTTCATGGTTGACAATTCTCAAATGTTAAAACTCAAATGTTAAAAAAAAGTCACAAACCAAAACACATCACAATCTGTGAGATCTTATGCTTGTTTTCGTAACCTTCAGTTAGTGCATTGTGGTCAAATTGACCCAATCTTTATAGTAAGTGGCATAATAAGTTTTTACAGCAACTAACTATACCAAGCTAGAGTTAGCTAAACTAAGGTTTTAAACACACATTGCAAACAAAAAAAGCGAAAAAACATTATCTGCACGACAGTCTTAAGCAAGTCAAGCATTTTTGGTGCAATTCACAATTCAACACTTTTTAAATAAAATTCATTTAATTTCATTATAAATATTTGTTGAACACATAGAAGATGGGTTTGTTAATGAATAATTTTAAAGGAGCCTAAAGGCATGCTAATCAATTTTTTCAAATTCACAATTCAACACAGGGCTTTTGATATTTATAATAAACACACACACAGTATGTGTTTTATGTGTGTGTTAGTAGCAACTTTAAATGAGCATTACTCCAACTAAATGTTCCAGACTGTGCAAATCTGTAAATCTGATGGATAACTAGAAAGAAATACCTTTCAAATGAGGTATGTTTGGTAAAAATCGGTTATTAACTACAATTTTTATAACGGTCACACAAAATCGCCTTGCCTATTAATATTATAGATTTGGTGACTATTATAATAAGGTGAGAATATTTATATATGTATTTTTGTGGTTATTTTGTGTAGTCTTATTTTCTAGGCATACGACTGGTTTTCTGGAATAACCGCGTATGCCCATTTCTGTCAGTTTTGAGTTAACGATGCCAAATGTATTAATTTTTAACGCTCTTCACATGTGTTATTTTTTTTTTTTTTTTTTTTTAAATATTGACCATTTCTGAGTTTTTTCTTTAAATAACGACGTAACTTAAATGTTTATTAAATTAATTTGCAGCACTATCGACGTATGTCAACCTACGTTTGATCGCTGACAAATTATTTTCTCAGAAAACGATACATAGCGACATACGTTGTTATTAATGAAAAAAAAAAATTCAAAATAATTTTAGATTATTTTTTAGTTGATAACCACTTGTAAAAACATGTGTGTTTATTTCTGTTATTTTTTGTCTATATTAACTATTCTTGATACGTTGTCATATTCTTATCGTAAGTCCCGTTAACTTTCTTTTGACGAACAAAAAAATTAATTTTTCAAGCAACAACAACTTATGTCTACATGGGTGATTGCATTGATAGTATTCTTTTTCAAAGAAAACGACGTTTGTCGACATAAGTTGTTCTATCTGCACACACTTTAAGTGTTATTTACATATTGTTTTTTCGTCCTTCTCTAGAATCTATTCCTCTGAAGATTTTTGACTCAAAATTTTATATAAAGTATTTATTGCCCATATCTACAGGACTGTTAAATAAAAAGCTCTAAAAACTTTATATTGAGCCCATAATTTCAAATATAACGTTTTTTGTCTCCCCTGAACATTTTGATTTTATGACATGTGCGGTTATTCTAGAAAACCGCAGAAAATAGCAAGGATATTCGAAAACTTTTCGAAGATGATGAGAAAGAGATAGCAAGTGATAACTTTGATACAGACTTTTCTGATTTCTATATAGCAATAGATGAAGCTACTGTTGAATTGCAAAATAGAGAAACCGAAGAAAAACAAGACACAGAATGAAGAAAGAAATTGATTAAGAACAAGAAGTAGAAAATATAAAAAGTGATGAAGAACCTAAAGTGCAAGAACGAATTTGGTATTACGCACAAAATAAAAAGTACAAAAAGAAATGGCGGGCAAGTCCACCAAATGTAACTAGAATTTGCGACTTTCAGATCTTGAGAGAATGACAAGGAATTTCTGTTGAAACAACTCTGTCCGCATTTAAAAAATTTGCTCCATAGACATTAATAAATGTAATAGTGGGGTGAGAGAAATATAATGGCTCAGCATTTCTACACTATAAATAGTAACACTGCACGTATTTGGTATGATACGAATTCAAACGAAATTTATGCCCTGATTGGAATACTTATATACACTGGGGTTCATAAGAACTGGGACGAAAGTTTGGATGAATTGTAGCACATGAACAACCGTCTTTTTTATAGGGCAGCAACTTTTACAAGTCTTGCGCTTCGACAATTATCAGACTAGAACAGAACATTTGAAGGAAGATAAGCTAGCAGGTTTCCGTGATGTTTGGAATACGTTTTTGGCAAATAACAAAGGACCTTATAAACCATCATCATTCTTAACAATAGACGAAAAACTGATATTAATAGTGGCCATTATTCATTCAGACATTTTATACCATCAAAGCCAGGCAAGTAAGGGATTAAGATTTTTTGGATTTGCAAACGCATCAAAAGCAGAATTTTATGTAGGCAAGCAACCGAATGAGCTAAGTTCGGTTGATAACGCATTAAATTTAGTTCAATAAAGGACGAACTATAACAATGGAAAACTTTTTTATAAGCTATCCATTCGCAGAACAAATGTTGCAGAAAAAACAACAATAATTGGTACAATTCGCTCAAATAAACCAGATCTACCTAAAGAATTTACCAATAGGGCCGAAATTAAGAAGCGAGTCATAAGTTATGTTACTATCCACTCTACACAATGATGATATTGTTGACCTGGATTCAAATAAATCCAACATAATATTGGACTATAATAGAACCAAGGGACGCACAGTGGGATCTCTTCATAGATTTCTTGGCAAAAAGTATAAGGATAGCTCGTGGAACATTGAAATTTGGTCCAGAGCCTTTTATCAACTCAATTAAGAAAAATTTTAAGTTTAATCAAAATTAACTGCGCCCATCGCCCTCGCCCATACAACCCGAAAATATTTTTTGCCCCAATTTATATTTCTCTACCAAAATTCATAAAACTTTTGTTTCTTCATTAAAAGTCTTGTAACTTGACTCAAGTTATCAATATTATGAAGTAACGATGTTTGCAAAGTTTTACAGAAGTAAGCCACGCCCACCGCCCATATAACCCAAAAACATTTTGTTATTTAAAAAAATTGTTTTTGCAACAAACTGAAAAATTTTTGTAATTCGGCTTAAAAGCTATAAGTAGCAATATTTTTCCAAGCTGAAACAATATAAACGATATCATAACTAATAAATATGTTTACGTCTATGCAAATATAGACTTTTATTCATCTTCTATCATTTCTTTAATGACATCATCTAGTTCCAAAACATGTTTATAAGGTTGACTTTTAGGTCTGACGATACAAGAATGCGGTGGAAAACATCTATTGCACTTTCTGGAGAACAGTAATCTATACTTTTGGTAGTCTTTATTTCGAGCTTCTTCTGCTTCGTAAAACACATGGGCCTAAAAGTATTAACCATTTTATATCGTGTTTCTTTGAGTTACTGAAATGAAATTTCGTGATTTTTTTTTTTTTTTTAATTATAACTTTGTTTAACAGTATACAATATTATCCAAATCTTATATATTAAGTCAAAAGAATACACTCGCACCTTTCATTTTATTGCAACCAGAACATAGAGGTCGATAAACCTCACCTTGTTTTTTGTGCAAGAAAAACTAAACTAAACGCTGAATTTTTGAGTGCCATCATAAAAACCTGAATATTTTTTGAACTGTTATTGTTATCAATTTATTTTTTTTTTCAAAATTAATGTTGAAATATTTGGGCAATTCACAACGGGTGTTGTATGTTGTATTTTGTATTAAAATACACAATACAATCATTTGTTGTGAACAGTCAGTTGTATTTTCATAATGTAAAACGTTTTCTTTAGTAATTATCGACCCAACGAGGAAAGGTCGCTTCGTTACTTCTGTTATTTCGTACAAGAGAAAGCACATGTCGGTGTTTGCTTTTTGGTCATAAGATATACCCTGGCGTTTTAGTTGCGTACCTCTTCCATTTTAATTTAGAATACAAAAAAAAGTTAATATGTTTTCGTTGAGACTGAAAGAGAAAATACATACTAAAAATATAAACATTAATTTTTATATAAATAAACTTTTCGTTATTTGCATTATTTGGCATTTTATATTTTATAATTATTTATGCTGTTAAAATTGTATGTATTTGTTTTTTATTTTTCATAAAAGCTGCCATTCACTTGGGACTGATATGTTATGATACAATATACAACATTTACTATACATAGCAAATGAAGTTGTATCGCTGTATCAGATTTTTCAATGAAAATTACCAATAACAATTTTACACTATTGTAAAGTAATACACGATACAACAGATACAACGATACAACACCTGTTGTGAATTGCCCAATTATATTTTTAAAATATACTAACATCAAATAGATATTGCAGTAAAGAAATTATCTACACGGACCATTGAAATGCCTAAGAATGTGAGGCAGAGTTATTCTGGACAAAAAAAGAATGTCTAGAAAAAAAATTATGATGCATTTCTCTTAATTAAACAATTCCCTACAAAACTGCATAATTATATCTTTGATATTTTACACTCGAAAACCGGACTTTTTTCCCGAAAAATCCCATAGTGGAATGGGTTGACACACTCGACTAATTAGTTCGTACCTATACTTGCAGAAGAAAGACCAAACGATGGCCAATGGTTTTATTTTTTAATAAAACGTATAATATTTTTGAAGGGGCTGGCTATACAATTGGTAAAGGATCATATATTGAACCAATTATCGAACCCACGGGCAATGAAAAAAGTGTCAAAATCGCTATTCATGAAATGGAATATGATATCATTAACCTCAGACAGAGTACAACAATTGAAGGAACAACGGCGCATAGATCTATTAGTAAGCGACCAAGATGTTACATTTGCCCTCGATCCGCTAATAAGAAAACAGGAACAAGATGTTGTCTGTAGTCAGTCATCTTGCCTGAACTGTATCAACGAAGAAGTAATGGATTCGCTCGAAGAAGAAAACAAGGAAATCATGTCAGACGATGCATGTGGATATTTTTTGTTTTTTTTGTAATAAAATATAACTTAAATTATCTTAATCTTAATCTTATACATTTTGAATAAAATAAGTTCTTTCATTAATTTATAAAAATAGAAAACACTATTTTTTTTAACAAAAAGCTTACAAAATGCATTAAAATATAAACGTAAAATTTGCTATACACTGACTGAAGCTTAACATAATTTTTTTTCTTTATCAAAAATTAACATGAATGTGTACAGATACTACTATACGAGGTTGGTACCAGAACAACCCGATCTGACGCATAAATGGCGGCAGTAGTTTGAAAAAAAATTTTTTTTGGTAAAAGATGGCAACCTTTTAAGACAAATGTTTTAAGTTTCAAGGCGCCACATTCTTTTAAAGCCATCAAATATAAACGATCTCAGTGAATTTGTAAACATGGAAGTTATATAATTCAATACTCTAATTTGAAAGGTCCCTCTCCTACCAAATTCGACTTAGATCCACTCTCAGAGAGTCTGGTCCCAAGTTAACGACTAAAAAACGAGCCGCCAAAATAAACACCTTGGTGGTTGACCAATTGAGGTGGCCTCGTAAGAAACGGTTACGAAAACCCACAAAATGGCATTGGAAAATCGTCGGCTGAAGTTGCGTAACCTAGCTGAAATGATAGGCATTTCAAAAAGGGTTATACATCACATGTTGACCGCTTTTGCTCATAATAGAACAAACACTGCATTGTGGAGATGTTTCAATAGAGTGCTAGGCGATGGTTGACCGTAATAAAGCCGAATTTTTGCATTGATTCATAACCAAGGATGAGTTGCGGGTCCACCACTTTATACCTGAGACAAAGAAGATGACAGTTCAATCTGTGGGCAATATTATGGCGTCTGATCTTTTGAGATGCACGTGGGATAACTTTTATTGATTATCTACAAATATGAAAACGAATCAACGGCGAGTATTATGCTAACTTTTTTGCGGCGTTTATGTGATGAAAATAAGGAAAAAGGGCGCATATAGCGGAAAAGAAATTGCTGTTTAATCAAGACAATGCACCAGTTAACACAGAATTAAAATTCAAGTTGCTTCATTACGCACCGTATTCGCCATATTCAGCTCCCTCGGATTCTTTTTATATCCAAAAAATTTGAAAATGGCTGTGGCAAAAGATTTGCAAACAACGAAGAGGTGTAGTCTGCAGTTGATGGCTATTTTAAGGAACTGGACAGTTCTAATTAGAAACAGGGTATCGAAGCTCATGAATATCGCTGGGAAAAGTGTATCGAGCTAAAACGAGAAATAATGGAATTAGTCCCCAAATTTTTGGAGTTTTCTTAGTCACGTCGGGTTGTTCGGGGACAGCCCTCATATTTTGGTTTGCGATTTTGTTTTGTATCTTACTCAACCAGCACTCAACCCTAAATCTTGATATTGCTCTAATATTTACGACAAATAAGTATGTGGAAATGAAAAAGTTTAATTTCTTCGCATTCCGTGTATTTCGGATAAAAATATAATTTGCAAAAAGAGGAGACATTGAAGAAAAAATCTAAAAGCTATTGAGCCTCATAAGAGGCGATTAGACGAATACTTTTAAATACATCAAAAAGGCAATTATCCGAACATATGTAAAACAGGGTTATTAAAATAACTGAAACATGTTACACAGAGTTACACAAAAATAATAATGTTAGACGTTGTTTTTGAGATTTATTGCCCTTGACTGAGACCTCATTTCGAGCTAATGTTCCACTTTATAAAAAAGGCCACTCTCATCAGTATTACATCTATTTCCAGGAGTATAATTTTGAAGAATTGAGTAAAAATTGCTACTTTCCAAAAAATTTCAGGCACATTAACGACACTTTCTTAACTTTCTCCATTTATCTTTGTGAATTTTATGTTTTCACTGCTCAGCCACCTCCACAGCCACCTTCAAAATCTGAATTAATTTTTATAGCAAATTCCTTTCCTTTATTCATTACCAATTTTCTACAAATAACAGCATTATTCAGACGCATCTCGTTAAAAGAAGGAAATTTAATGGAAATTTTATTTTCTGGATAAAATATTTGAGGTAATTACCCGAATTTGGTAATTTAACGAAAGTAAATTAATCGTGAGGTTTTGTTAGAAAAAGTGAGCAAAAAACGGGGATTTAGAATTCGAGGTAAATAAACGTGAAAAGTAATTAAGCGTGGGGTAATTAAACGGGTTATACTGTATTAGCTTTTATGTTTGTTTAAAAATTCAAATTAAAAATTTCGGAGTAATTATTTACTTCTGGAAAGTGAAATTTTTTTTAATATGCTGAAATTATTGTTATTTTCTTAAATAAATCGCTTATATAGTAAATATAAGCCATTTTTTATTTTCTGATTTCGTCTTAAGATTTTTATTTAAAAGAAAGGTAATTAAATCCCAAAGACGTAAAAAATCTTAATAAATGAATGTCTTGCTTTCAAAATCGATTAACTCTATTTATTAATATTATTATTATTTTATATTTTTTTTAATATTAATACACTTTTACTAGCAATTTACTACGTTGTTAGCGTAATTATTATATTAATAATTGAAATCATAATAATATTTAAAAACAATAATAAATATAGTGTAAGTGATAGATGAAAACTTTTAACAAAATATGTTTCTGATGACTTGAACGGTCAATATCAAAAAATTTTATCATTAAAATAAAAACTCTTTTATTAATTTAAGCATTTGTATGTTTTATTTATTTAACAAAAAATAAATATTAACATAATTTCAGAAAAAAAGAATAAAACTTAAAGGTATTAATTTTTATGCTGTTGACAAAAGAATGGAAGTCTATTATACAATAACACTGTAGAATAAAGTGATGGTCATGGTCTTGGGGGTGGATGATTCTTATACCGAATAGGTTTTTCTTAAAATTGGTTTATATATGTTTTTTCGCAAAATAAGTGGCTTCAATATAAGGAGTAAGTTCGAAAAAACAGCACACGTTTGTGTGGTCAGGGTATAATGACTTTGTACTAATGCTTGTAACTACCAAAAATTGTTTACCTAGACCCGTCTTTTATTAAACACTGTTTCTAGTTTAGCAACTCGAGCAGTAACATCATTTATATTTTCCTTTAATTCAAAAAATTTTTTATCGATCTAATTTAGGAGTCGATTTTCTACCTCTTGAAGAAAAGACTTAACCTTATCCATAATACGAGTTCTATGTTCTCATAAAAGGGCGCCCAACTGAGGAATTTGTGCATTCATATTCTCAGTTTGTTTTGACAATTTTTTTTATCTCATAATTGCCCAATGCGATCGTATAAGTCAGAGGCAAATCTTGGCTACATAAATCAGCATCGATCGCAGTTCTCTTGGCATCAGTGTTGAAATTTAAGCATTTTAGTTGCTAGATTTAGCAACTTTTTTTGTATCCAAAATTTATGAAAAGATGCTAGATGCTAACTTAGCATCTTTTATTAATAAAAAGTTGCTTTTTTTATATTATTTTTCATTATTTTTGAATATATAATTTTAATTTTAATGGTATTGATATATTTAAATTTCTCAAAGTGTAAGACAAGACATTTGTGTACTACTCTTTTTACCACTTTGCTCGTTTCTTTCAAAAAATATAACAAAACATTTTGAGATGGAAGAATGTAAACAGTTTCAATATTTATCGTTGTGATAGGAAAACTCCTTGCGGTGGTGTTGCTATGTTCGTCAGAAAGGGAATTGTAAGCAAAATGATAACAAATTCTAACATTGTGGAGAATTCAGACAATAGTAATATACAAGATAATGATAATGATAATGTACAAGAAAATACACGCACTACTTCAAATATCATAATAGAACACTTATTATTAAGATTTATTTTGTGACCAATATTATTTGTGAGATTTTTTTTTTATTTTTTCGGGCTAGCTATGGTCAATTAAATATTAAGATGATAATAAAAAAAAATTCAAATTATTACATCCTTTTCACTCGACGTTTCGTTGACGGTATGTCAACTTCTTCTGGAGTGTGAACTTTATTTATTTCTAATGACAAAATATATAAACAACAACATAAATTTAATTTAATATTAAAATCTTAAATACTAGTATCACAGTTAACCTGATTTTATTTTATTACATTGTCAAGTATTAAATTTGTATAAAAAACTGGACATCACGACACATAATTTTAATAAATTTAATAAATAATTACAATTTAAAAAAAATCACAGTTTAACCTAACAACTAGTATCACAGATTGTTTTTATTAATAGACTAATGCTATAGAATATTGCAGTTTAATATTATCCTGGTCTTCTTTGGTGTTTAATGTTTTTTGTATTTTTTGTTGTATACGTAAACTTTCTAGTGTATATCGCTTTGTTCGTTTTTCTCCTTATCTAATATGCGTACATCGTTAAAATTTGGTTTGTTTTTGCCCTCTTTTATGTGTTGAGATAAAGCTGTGCTTTCTTTGTTTTTGTTTACGTCGGATTCATGCTCAGCTATTCTTACACCTAACATTCTTTTTGTCGTTCCTATATATACTTTATTGCACTGTTCATTTTCATTACCGTCACACTTTATTTCATACACAACATTATCCGTTTTTAATTTGTCAATTTTCGATTTTTTGCTTATAAAAAGATGTCTTAGTGTTTGATTTGATTTATAAGCTATTGTTATTTTTTCATCCTTGATCTCCCTTTTCAGTGTTTTACTCTCTGTTAGTTTTGGTATGTAAGGTACACTGTAAAAATTTTTCGCTTCACTGTGTTGTTTGTCCTTTTTGTTATGTTTATTGTTAAGTGTTATGTCTAATAAATTATTAATGACAAAATTGGGATAATTATTCATAGTAAATATTTTCCTTATTATAATAATGTTGTCTTTTTTAAATCGTTCGTCGCTTAGTTTCATTATTTTTTGAATAAAATTCATTGCCGTATTCCTTTTCATTTTTTCTGGTTGCGTCGAGTGATAATTTATCATTCTTCCTGATGCAATCTCTTTTGAATAGCAATTAGTCATCAGTTTACCATTATCCCTTATAATCGTCATATCCAAGAATGTTATGCTCATATTCTTTTCTTTTTCAATAGTAAATTTAAGTTTATTATGATATGCGTTTAGAGTCTTCATGATTATTTCCTCATCCTTTTTATTAATAATCGCAAACATATCGTCTACATATTTGGTTATGAACTTTATTTCTATATTTTTAAGTTTCAATTCATCGAACACTTATTGTTGAAGTTGTAAGCAGTGGTCGAAAATTACTAGTAGGAGTTGTATATAGACCTAATTGCAGAGTAAGAACTGATGGTTTTCTGAGAACTATCGAAAGTCTTACCATATAATATTATGACGTAGTAGTGTGTGGAGATTTCAATTATAATATTCTTGTTGACCAACCATCTACTTAATGATATGAAAACATTTGGCTTTGACCCTACAAATTCTACTATGCCAACTCATTTCTCCACTACAACTAAAACATAATCAACTGAAATATCTGGAGGAAAATTTGTTGCAAGTTTTTAGTAAATCTGTTCCGGTGAGAACTTTGAGGAAAAATACTAGAAGAAACCGTGGTTCAATATTGAAATAAAATTAGCTATTACTCGTAGGGATTTTGCATATAAACGCTGGAAAATGTTTAAAATCACAGATCTACATACGGAATATGTAAATGCACGAAGAGAAGTCAACAGGCTGATCAAAGCTGCTAAATCCAAGTTCTATTCATGTCGTTTTTCATCTGCAGCTGGTACTTGGAGAACTATACGAGAAATTGGGATTGGAAAAGCATCGCCATTAGTATGTAGTGAAATAGATGTAGATAAACTCAATGTATCTTTCATGAATCTCCCTAACATTACTTCAGATATGAACTTTTATGATCAAAGAGAAATTTTAGCCCCTCAATGCAGCTCATTCTGTTTTATTTGTATAAACCAAGAAGATGTATTTTCAAGCTGTCAAGCAGTTAAATCTGATGCTGTAGGGTTCGATAATATTCATCCTAAATTTTTAAAAATTATTTTACCGTATGTTCTGCATTTATAACGTATATATTTAATGATATAATTACAAAGAGTATTTACCGGCAAAGTTGGAAACACGCAAAAATTATACCCACCCCAAAATCTAACAACGATTATCGTCCAATTGCCATACTACCTTATCTATCCAAGGTTTCTGAACGACTGCTTCATGGACAAATTAGCAAGCATATTAATGATAACGATTTACTTACAAAAAGGCAATCAGGTTTCCGACCCAAGCATAGTTGTATATCAGCACTAATAGATGTTTCAGAGTATATACGAGAGAGTATTGATGTTGGAGACATTTCTTTTCTTGTTTTACTTGACCATTCCAAAGCGTTTGACATGGTGGATCATGAGGTTCTATGCTTTAAATTAAACAAAATGTTTAATTTCTCTCCTTGGTCTATTCGTTTGTTGTCTTCATATCTGTTGAATCGTAGCCAGTCAGTTTTTGCAAACAATAAAACCTCTCGTGTGTTGCCAGTTATGAAGGGCGTACCCCAAGGATCAATACTGGAACCTCTTCTTTTTACCATCTACGTGACTGACCTAGTAGAACAATTATTGTTTTGTAATATACACATATGTATATGCTGACGATGTTCAGTTATATATAACAGCAGCATAAGTGATTGCGTTGCAAAATTAAATTCAGATCTTAATAAGATTTATACATGGGCAAGTGCAAATGGTTTATGCCTCAACCCCTCTAAATTAAAGTGTTTGATTTTTACAAGAAGAACAATGACACTGCCTTTTGAACCATTGATTATGTTAAACAACCAGAAAATTGAAATCGTATCAACAGCTAAAAATCTAGGTATTATTTTTAATGATAATCTCACATGGTCTATCCATATTACTTCTGCTGCTGGGAGAACTTACTCAATGCTTAGAACGTTATGGAATACACAACATATAACCCCCCTTAACATTCGAATTTTGCTCGCAAAAACATATCTTATGCCAACTCTACTATATGGCTGCGAAATATATGCAAGCACTGATTCTAAGAGTTATAAAAAGCTTGAGTCCACTTTCAATGCAATTTTAAGATATATTTTCAATATTCGAAAATATGAGCCGATTTCGTGCTACTCAAAAAAACTTTACGGAGTAACATTTAAAAATTTGTTAAAGATATATATAAAGTTGTACGTACACATCAGCCAACATATCTGTATGACAGACTCGTTTTTATGCGCACGGCTAGAAATCATGACATAATATACATTAGATACCAATATTTAGTATCCAAATGGCAATTTTATGTCTCCTCAATACGTCTTTGGAATTCGCTACCATCGTCCATTAAAATTATAAGCAACGCAATGCATTTTAAGAGGAAACTTTTTAAATTTTTTAGCTGATACTTTTTCTTATTTTTTTTAATTTTTTTTTTTTTTTTGCTGATCCGTTTATATTTTATATTTTTTATTTAACTAATTATGTTATTTTTATTTTTTTATATTATTTTATTTACTAATATTTGTGTTAACATTTTTGGTTATAATTCGTTATTTTTTTTTTTTTTTTTAATTATTTATACCTTGTTTCCATAAAACAATTCGTCACAGACGAACGAAAATTTGTATGAAGAACAAAAACAAAATACATATAAATTTTCGTTCGTCTATGACGAATTGTGTTATGGAAACAGGCTCTTAACATTTTTATACCCTATACCATTATGTGGTTTGGGTATAATGACTTTGTGCTGCTGTTTGTAACAACCAAAAATATTTGATCTAGACCCATCTTTAATTATACCGATCGAATCAGAATCACTTTCTGAGTTGATTTAACAATGTCCGTCCGTCCGTCCGTCCGTCTGTGTGTCCATGTAAAGCTTGTAATCAAACTGCAGGTCGCAACTATGAATGTATTTTGATGAAATTTGGTACATAAGCTTTTATCAGCCATGGGATGAACGCTATTGAAATTGGTGAGAATCGGTCCATGTTCAGACCTAGCCCCCATACAAATTACCCATATGAAATCGACATAAATTGCCATAAGATCCAAATTGTCATATAGATCTTACTCAAATTGGGTTTGTATGCGTTCATTACATCCATTAATGAGTAGTCCAAAAATGATCCCTTTGACCCCATATAGAGCTGCTTCCCGATCTTCACTTAAATCTATTAAAAAAACAAAAATATTGCACTGATTCTTCTCAAATTTTGTTTGTATATATTTTTGCAAAATACAGGAGACTTTACCAAACATGATCAGGATCGGTCCATTTTTGGACCAAGTCCCTATATAGATATAGCAGCCGATATGAACTTATTCATATCTGCAGCCAAAAAAATTAATAAAAATCCCACTCAAATTTGGTTTTTGCTTATTTTCTATGTCCAGTTAGTTGGGCGTAAGAGATAGGGTCTCTAAACGCATGGTATAGGGTATCGTATAGTCGGTCTAGACCGACTATAATTTTCTTACTTGTTATATTTACCATTATTATATTTTTAAGACAAATTTATTCAAATTTTCTATTTCAATTTAATGTAAAACTCCTATACTTTAATTATAAGATTATAAATCTTGTTGTATGGGAAATGATAAATAAATAAACTAAACTAAACTAACGGCAACAACAGTTTTTAATGAATTAAAAAGTCGATTGCAGAGAAATATAATTGCGTTAAAAAAAAGCCAAAATTTTTAATACAAAACACATTAAACCGGGTAAAAAAACCGATAACCAATATATTAGAAGAGTTTTAATTTAGACCATCTGAAGCAGAAAAAATTCAAATCCGATTTAGTTATATCACAGAACAATATTGGGATACAGCACCGAATACAGCCTCCTTATGTAATACGTATTAAAGAAGAAGGTTTGAAATTGAAAAATGGGTGCTGTTACACTTACAATATACCGAGCGATGTCGTTGAAAGTCAATCGTCAGAAAAATATCAGAGCCAAGCAGAACTAGAAGATGAAGACATTACAGAAATATTAGTTTCCATAAACTAATTATTGTAACTAACAAATTTAAGCCCTCGAAATTCGAGTGCAAATTCTAGGAAATTTTATTTTTTTATTAAATATGGTATGCTAATCAATTTTAGCCAATTCACAAATCAACGCAAAAAATCTTACTCATTTTTATTACAAACACAATAACAAATTTAATACACACATAGCATTGTATAATTTTATGAATGTGTTAGTAGCAACTTTAAATGCAATTTACTCAAAGCAATGGAAAAAATTCAAAAATCTGTAAATCTGCAAAACGGCTAAAAGGAAATACCTTTCAAAAAATATATGTATGGTCAAAATCGGGAAAAAACGGTAGAACAAAACATCAGTCACAAGAAATAGCCTAGCCTATTAATACTATAGATATACTCGTATCTATTGATAATGTAAATTCTGTTATATTTGAAATTAAAAAAAAAAATCTCTGAAATTAAAAATATTTAATTTAAAATTAAAAAAACCCAAAACAATTTTATTTAAAATTTTAAAAATATAAATCGAAACTTATGTTTTATATTCATTTTTCTATATAAAAACCAAGGAATTAATAAGTACTTAATTTTTCAAACAAATCTTTTATTTTGACTCCAGTACGTTTTAGCATCTTTTTTTTTTTTGCAATGTAGCATCTTTTCAATTTCAAATTATGGCAACACTGCTTGGCATATTGGTGCATTCTTTTTATGTTTATGAGAAGAGTTTAATTTTGTTGAGTGATTATGTTTTGTAGATGTGTTTATTTGTGTACACTTAAAAATTTGTTATACCCTATACCAGTGTTCCGCAAACTTTTTGTGTTCAAGGTACACCTAACAAATCAAGAAATTTTAGAGGTACACCAAAGAGAAAAACAATATTTATCAAATCAATATTCCTAATATAAAAAGATGTTTATTGAGAAATGTGAGCCTGTTTAACTGAGCACATGCGATCAAAATTTGGAGCAATCGTTGATAAGGATGCTCTTATCTCTTCATTGATCGACCTCAGGCTTTCTCTTTTTTCGATTTAATAGTAGTGAGAGTTGAAATTCCCAATTTGCATAAGTAGGTGGTGGAAAATTGTACTAGATTTGACGTGGCTGATCCAAAACACGTTAAAATATTAGAATTCCTGCCTTACACTTTTCTGTTGAGCTCATTTAAATGAGCGATTATGTCCGCCAGATGTGCAAGTTTTACTACCCATTCTTCTTTTTTAAACACAGAAGCAAAATCTGAGCCCTGGGCCTCTAAAAACATCTGGGTTTCATTTTTAGCTCGTAAATCCGAGGTAGCACTTTTCCGCGAGAAACTTCTGTATGAAACAAAAGTGACTGGTGATCAGTTCCCATTTCCTGACTCACTGCAGTCATCGTTCGCGACTTAACGTAATTGACAATTTTAACAATTTCTTGTAGGACAGACAACAATTCATTAGGCAGAGACTTCGTTATCAGTCCTACCCTGTGTAATAAAAAATCATGTGAGTCCGAGCACAGGGGATATATGTAAACATCTAGTAATTAAAAGTTTGTTTATGTCACTTTTTTAAAATTAAATAGAAAGCGTCATCTATGTATCACTTATAGCAAACAACAACAGGGACCTTGGTTATACTTGAGGGGTTGTTGAATTATGTATATGTTACACGTTTATATTGTGAAATATTTATCGTTATACAGCAAATGGTTGTTGAATTAGCTGAAACAATTTTATATCATAATTTTTTCACCAATACAATCATGAGTCACACCGATTTGTCTTACGGCTCACAGCTCACATGTTACGCTGTTTTTGTGATTGTATTGTGAAATAGAAATTTACCCCCCTGCGCGTATAGATGTTTACATGTCAATAAATATAAAAGTAATAATAAAAATTATGTACATTTTTTGTAGAAGCCCTGGTCACAAATCGCCAAATTTTTCCGTCATACCGCTGCTCCATTTGTACAAATGCTTATGCAGTAGTGCCATTCCAACTTACGGCCCTGAAGTAATTATCTATTCCATTGAATATTTCTGCTCCTGTCGTATAACCAAGTAGTGACAGGCAAAATAAAAACTCTTTTATTTCACATCCGTCAGTGTACCTCACATTTGAGAAGGGATACACGTGGCCACTTAAATTTAAAATGGAAATTGATATAGAAAAGAAAAATTCACATTTTTTCAAGGTGGATTATAGGTTATTGTAACAATAAATTACTATTAACAATAAATTTGGGAGCAAACAAATAATTCCGCGGCACACTAACTGATTACTACGGTACATCAGCGTGCCGCAGCACACGCTTTGCGGAACAATGCCCTATACCACTATGTGGTCAGGGTATAATGACTTTGTGCTGATGTTTGTAACTACCAAAAATATTTGACGTAGGCCTATCTATCTTTTATTATACCGATAGATTCATGTCCATGTAAATCTTGTAATCCAACTACATGCTTACGATCTGAATATATTTTGATGAAATTTAGTATATAAACGTCTATTGGTGAAAATTTATTCATGTTTAGACCTAATTCCCATACCACTATGAGTTCGACTTAAATTGCCATAAAAACAAATTGTCATATAGATCTCGGTCAAATTGGATTTGTATATGTTTGTTGCATCCATTAATCAGTAGTCCAAAAATAAACCTTATAGCACAATTCGTAGTCATAGCCCCCATATGAAGCTGATTCCCGATCTTCACTTAAATCTATAAAAAAACAAAAATATTGCACAGATATTTCTCAAATTTGGTGTATGTTTTTGCAAAAAATAAGTAAACTTACCAGATATGGTCATGATCGGTCCATTTTTCGACCTACTTGCAATATAAATATATGAAAATTAACTTTTTCATATCTGAACGCAAAAAAAAATTAATAGCAATGCCACTCAAACGCATGGTATAGGGTATCGTATAGTCGTTCTAGACCGACTATAATTTTCTTACTTGTTTTTGTTTGTTGAAGCAAAAATCTTATTAGTTTGTTTTGTTATTTCTATTTTGCTTAGTATGTACGCACAGAGATTTTAATTGTTGTTATTGCTATTCTTGTTATTTGACAATTTTATTTTATTTTTGCTTTGTTTTCTTAGTTCACATACATATATTGTGTGTCTTGATTTTGAAAATAAAATATAAGGTAAACTACTGTATAATTTTTCATAAAGATTTTAGTGAACAGACTGTGTATCTCAAAGAGTTTTTTATGATAAATACTGGCTGATTAATCTATATATATAAAATTCATTTTCTGTTTGTTTGTTTGTTTGTTTGTTTGACCGCTATTATTTATTTGTCAACGGATTTCTCTGAAATTTGGTACACACTATCCCTGTACCCGAGGAAAGGTCGCCATATGATTCTTACCGGCCACGCCTACTTTTATGCCCACTTTTTGTGTACAATTCATTTTCTGTTTTTTGGTATAATTGCTCGCTATACAAACTTTTATTTTTCAACGGCTTTCTCTGAAATTTGGTACACGTGATCTCTGTACTCCAGCGATGGTCGGACTCTATATCTTTCTGGCCACGCCTACCCTTACACCCACTTTTTTTATAAAACTCATTTTCTGTTTTTTGTACATTTGTTCTCTATACAAATTTGTATTTTTCAACGGATTTCACTGAAATTTGGTACACACGGGAATAACTTCACGATGAACAAATTCCCCAAATTTAAAAAAAGGTCCCCAAAAGAAATTAATAAATTCCCCATTTATGTTTTAAACTAAATAAGAAAATGAACTGACTCCCCAAATTCTTTCTTAAATTTTTACATATTTTTTTTTAATGAATTTTGTTAAATATTTGTTAAAGTGAAAATTTGCATACTGATCTCAATATCTGCGCTGCAATATACGCATTTAAAATCTGTATTCTTTTCAATAGCATCATTTCGACGCACTCGCGGAACGCAGCTCAGCAAGCTTTGTTAAGAGAAGCGGAAATGCCTGAATCTACTCAAGTGCGTCTAGAAATCCAGCGGCTAAGACAAGCTGAATCCAGGGAATCTGAAACTCCTTAAAAGACTGTTTTTCTCAAAGACAATTTTATGTCGCCTGCTCCAGAATATAATATTTTCGTATATGCACCAGAAGAAAAAAAATCATGTGAGTCCGATCACAGGGAAGATGTGTAAACATCTAGTAATTAAAATTTTTTTATGTAATTTTTTAAAATCAAACAGAAAGCGTCATCTATTTATCACTTATAGCAAAAACTGTTTCAGCTAATTCAACAATCCTTTGCTGTAAAACGTTAAAAATATCCCAATATAAACGTATATAAGTGATACATGGATGACGCTTTTAAAAAAGTGGTATAAAAAAACAATGTTATATCATAATTTTTTCAACAATACAATCATAAGTCACACAGCGTTATCTGCTTCAGCTCACACCGATATGAGTTACGCTGTTTTTGTGATTGTATTGTGAAATAGAAATTTACCCCCCTGCGCGTATAGATGTTTACACATCAAAAACAGAAATTTGAATATCACAAAGCTCTAGAATAACTAAAATTCGTAACTTTTAGACATCATACACTCAAAATACTCCATGCATTAACATAGTTAGTTGTAATGGTAAGCAGGCGTCGAGTATTTAGTCCCCAAAGAATAAATTCCAAAAAAAAAAATTAACTTATTCCCCAAAAAATTGGGGAATAACTTCACGATGAACAAATTCCCTAAATTTAAAAAATTTTCCTGAAAGAAATGAACTAATTCTCGATGCTGCTCTCAATATATGTCCTACAACAAATTTATTTAATATTATATTATATTATATTATATTATATTATATTATATTATATTATATTATATTATATTATATTATATTATATTATATTATATTATATTATATTATATTATATTATATTAATTTTTATAATATAATACCAAAATTTGCCAAGAGAAGTTAACGTACAGTAATGCCAAAATATGCCAAGAGAAGTTAACGTACAGTAAAAGTAAAGTTGATTGTCCACGCATAACTTTCTTCAAACCCAACGAATTTGCCAAGAGAAGTTAACGTACAGTAATGCCAAAATATGCCAAGATAAGTTAACGTACAGTAAAAGTAAAGTTGATTCTCCACGCATAACTTTCCTCAACCCAAGCAGTTAATAGCTCAAAAGAAGCAGCTTGATCCACTGAGTGTTCTTAGACCTATGTCAACAGCCTACGTTAATTAGAACTCCAGTTATAGAGGTTTGAGAGAAGAAAAATATTGAAAAAAATCTTGAATGCAAAGTTTACTCATAAATTCTTTTAATATATAAGATTCTTTTCAATAGCATTATTTCGGTGCGCGGAATCGGGGCACGGACGCGGACGCGTCGTGGACGCGACGCGCTCGCAGAACAGAGCTTAGCTTAAATATCGGAATGATCTGAAAAATATAATTTGGTAATTAAAATAAGTTGACAGCAACTGCGCGGCAACACGGGTGGGGCGAAAAAAGCGCGGACGCGGTCGCGACTCGCTTGCGGAACACAGCTGAGTGAAAAGTCTTATAACAAATTTTATCTACGTATGTGCAATAATTACCTGTTGATCAAAATAGGCCAAACATATACTATAAGCAGTTTCTTAAAGCAGCCTTGCGGCACAATTTTAAGCGTCACACAGTGGCGCCATTTGAGTTTTTTCGTTGCAAAAATCATATCTTTTGAACCGAATAACATAATTGAACAGTTTAAACAGCATATGATAGATAACTGTTCACCCTATGAAATGAGCGGAAAGGGTGCCAAGCTTTGTAGGGGCCTAGTTATGGGTTATCAAAGTTAAAATTTGTAGAAAAATCAATTTTATGGTAACTAAAAAAAATTATTTTTACATTTTTAGATTGTTTTTATTTTTTTTCTTTAGGGTTTTATGTTTTAAATTATTACCCAACAAATTAAAAAAAAATTACTTCTTTTTTAAATTTATTTTTTCAATTTTCTGTAAAATATTCATCACAATTCGTAAGAGAAGGTATATCTAAAAGACTAGTCATTTCTAAACTATAATTATTTTCTAACTCTATTCGTGACTTCACATGCCGCAGGGAAGAAATAAGTGGATCGGAAGATGCTGCCAACATGTTGAAGAGGTCCTCATTTTGCCTTACCCTTGATGCTTTGAATGTGTTCTGCAATCTATATTTTTTTACAAAATTTGTTAAGAGACTCCTGTGCTTCTTCAGAAAGCTCTCCAATTGGCAAAGACTGGTACTCAATTATATCTTTGCCATGCGCCAATATTTTATGGACGGTCGGGGTCAACTTCTTCTGTGGATACATTTCTGCTAAAAGAGATGCAGTTTTCGATGCATATTCTCCATATTTTGTAGAATTGACATTTTCTTTGCAGTTTAAAACATTCAAGATCGTTCCCAATCTTTTCACGATTTGATTGTCAATTCCAGTGATTCTAGTTACTGCCTCATCATTTTCAAAAAATCTCCTAGAAGTGTTTCCATCGTTTGAGTTACCGTATCCGTGCTTGGGACAGTCTACTTTTAATCCAACTTGTTTAAAAAAAGCATCCTGTATTTGCTTCTTTCTGATCTTTTCCTTATCCTTTATTGATGTATTTTCATCGAAGTTTTCCTCCTCTTGTGGTAGGGTATACGCCAGTTTTAGCAAGAACTCCATACACCTTATCCTTGCGTGCAATGGTGACATTCCATATTCGTAATTCTCCTCGTTTGTAGAATCGTTTAAATTACCAAAGTTCTTCTGACTCTTTTTGCAAATCGGGCATGACAATGTTGATGTTGTTCCTGTAAGTTCGTTTACGACTTTTCCGTCAACCATGGTCAGGTGGAACTCGTAATTGCATTCAATATATTTTCCTTCTCCAATTTGCAGCTTTGTAGGCTTAATCTTGCTTATTTGTTCTTCATTGTCCTTCACCGTGGTCCATATGAGTTCTGCCGATTCCCTTGCAAACTGAAACATTATTGGTCGGCAATAATGCACTGATGACGGACGTGGATTTTTCCAGTGTAGGGAAACATCAGATTTTAGCCGCAAAGGAACAACAGATGCCATAAACATATTTCCGTCCGATATTGTAGCGTCATCGGAAGATATCCTTTGCTTATAAACGCTTTGTCCGGATGATCCATCGCAGCCTCATTTGCTGATCAATGTCTGTTTCTCAGGAAGAATTTTCACCTAATTTTCAGGAAGACTCTCCAACAACCGTTTTGCTGTATGGCCCATGAGATCCTGCAGATTGGCTTTCACAGAGACTTCCGTAAACTCCGTATGCAGTGGTCATGAATTTATTTTGGCTTGCGTAATATGCTTGTATCCTGGTAAAACATCAGCCCCGTGTCGCATCAAGGATGCCCGTAGTATCTCATATTTTTCTTTGGAAAGTTGTAAGTCCATAAACAAGGCCAAGGCTTCCTCGGAACCATACTTTTTAATGTGTGCGTTTGTGGGCGTGGGAATGCTTTCCTTAATCCTTTTTAGTCGCAGTGGGCTTGCATCAGCAACAGATTTTGTAATCTGCGACCTAACTCTTTCACTATCCTTTGTATATTTAATAGACAGCGCGTCCGATAAATGCTTCGTGGTCAAGTCATTGGTGGCATCGGCAAGTTTCCTCTTTCATGTGAAAATTGAACACTCCTCAATACTTTTTTTTGGCTTTCCTTTTGCTCCTCTGGTTGATGTGGTGGGTTTATCTACTGCCGATATATCCAGGATGGTGTCTTCATTAAGCCACTCCTCGTATTTGAAGTTGAAGTTCTGAATGGTTCGATTAGATTTCACCCATTTTGCCTTAATATTTGCATATATCAGATAAAAATTATTTTTTATAATTTCGCTTCTCTCAATATTTCCGTATAAGCTATCAAGTTCTTCTAAAGCAGCTTCCGTGAAAAACTTTGGTGTGGTTGACCTTCTAAACAGTTCAAATAATTTTAAATTGTATAACGCCATGGTTTCAGTACTTGTTGCGCCAACTTTCAGTCGTAGACTAATCCAGGCATTATGCTTATTTTGCAATATATAGGCTTATGCTACCATGCCTAAATATTTACCTGTTCCCTGCATACATATGGATTTAGGCTGAATTATGCAATTTTGATATTATGCTCGTGTCTAAATAAGATTTGTGCCTACCTGGAGGGACCATAAGTCAATATTGTTCTTGACCATTTGTACTCCAAAGTAATTTTTAAGTGAGGTGTGTACCTATGAATTTCAATGAGTAGTTTTTTGTGCATCCTGTGTCTGTAACAGAATATTGGGAGTAGACTTTGGCAGAGGCCCACAGGTAGACAACCGACTTAAAATGCAATTTTCAAACTATTAGATCAAACTACTGTGAGTCAAAACATGTATGGGATGCACGCCATACAATTTGGGCAACCATGTCTTTTTAACCTTTTTTACCTCTAGAAGACAAACGGGCACGTACGGGCAGATAAAACCTTTTGAATTATGTAAAGAAATAATCAAAGAACATGTTTTGCAAATATGGCAAATATAGAAAAATACAGATTTTTTTATTTTCCGTCAAAGTTGAAAAATAGTGAAAAACTGATAGTTTTTAAATAGTGATTTACCCGGAGAAACACAAAGCAAACAGTTAATTTTTTTTTATCGTTATACATTTAATAAATACATCAATCAATACAAACAAAAAATAAGGCGATTTGTTACCTATTTTTCGTGATATTACACTTGAAATCGCAACAAATTGACTAAAAATTGAGTGTTTCTTTGAAAACCGAAAGTCGGTCAGCTTTGAACGGTTATATCTTCTAAACTAAAAATGTGATATTATTAAGAGTAGCATATCAAAACTTCGTCGGCGCACATGAAAATTTTGATTTTTGCAACCTCGTTTGCTCTACGGGCGCCACTGTGCTTCGCATTCAGTTTCCATTTTTGAAACTTCTATAAATTTGACGTCGCTGCTCAATGGTGATCATTTGTTGAATGAATTAATTCAATTTTTAAAACTTCTGATTCCTTTAATTTGCAAACGATTCCATTATATTTGATGTTTACAAAATAAATAAACTTAAAAAAAAAAACATCAAGAGGTTTCGTAGCTTATTTTTGATGTATTTTTACAGTAGCGTCTTAAAAAAAAACTTCTAAACTAAAAAATCAAAAAATTTTAAATTGAAATAAAAAAAGAATTTACTCCCCAAAAAACGTAAACATTTGGGAATTTTTCCATCATGAACACATTCGCCAATCCCATAGAAATTTTTGGGGAGAAAGTTAAGTTTTTTGAGGAATTTGTTCATTGGGCGCTAAGTACTCAGCGCCTGGATCCCGGGCAAGACCGGGCAAAAACAGCTAGTGCTTTATATGAAATATGGTTTCTAGACTTTTTCTGGAGCTTTAAATTTTCGCGACCGTTTAGTAATAATACACCCATAAACATTAAAAGATTTTTAGGGGGGGGGGGGTAGGGGTTAAAGTTTTAAAAGTTAAAAAAAAGTCGTATTTTCATAATTCTTTTTTGAAGACATAAAATTTTGGATTACTTATTTCAAATACACGTTATAGCGTAACATTTGAAGAATCTTTGAAAAATATTTCAAGGAAAAATTTAAATAAATAAGTCCGTGACAGCGAATCTCTGGAGGCGTTATTGTTTTGAGGTGAACATCATAACTCGTTACCGGATCTTGCGAAAGAAAAAAATCGAGTTGCGTTTCAAAGGTGACATGTTTCCAGAGGTAGTGACAAAGAGTTTTTAAAATTTTAATTTGTTTTTTTTGCAGCATTTTGAAGTTAAAAACACGATTTTTGCTATAAAATTTCAGGAATTGGTTGTTAAAAAATGGGGAAGAGAATGGAAAAAAAAACTCTTCATGGTTACCTGATGATTTATGTGTACATATATAGTGTGTAAATTTTCAAAATTATCGGTCAAGTAGAGTTTGAGTTACATATGTTGTTCACAGACTTCGAAAATTTATTTGCGAGAAAATCTATTTAAAGTTTTTTAAAAACTGATTAATATACGGTATACCATATGACGCCGGTCGCTGGAAACGCTGTATCTTTTGAAGTATTGCTCCGATTTACTTGAAATTTTGACACAATACTCTCGAAATGTTGTACATTCCGAAAGAGAAATGCTGTACCTGTACTGTACCTAAAGTTTTGACTTCTGATTTTAATCATTTTTGTTACACCGCTCTACAAAATTGAAACTTTTGGTTGCACACATGAAAAAATTTTTATATTCTGAAAGAGGAGCAAGAAATAAAATACACGTATATCGCATTTGCGAAAAATTCAAATCTATGTACCAAAAAAAAATTAATCATACCACCCCACTATGACCGGAAATGCATTTTTTCTTGGCATAAGTCTAATAAATATGCTACAGAGCTGTAAATTGGTACATATACTAATTATGATATTCTTAAGAAATATGAGATCTCCTATCTTCTTTATAAATCTTATTGCGCCCTTCTGAAGCATTTTCGCCGAGGCATCCGACAGGAACAGGAGATACAGCTATAATTTTGGAACCACGAACCAAAATCTTATGAACTGTTGGCGACATCGGATACCATGGATACTTAGACATATATAATGTCATAGTTTTCTCGCAGAACTGGTGGAATTTTAGGGCATTAAATTTATATTTACAGAAAATTGCTATTAAAATTGTACGAAAATGTTCAAGAACACCTAAATCAAATTCCAAAATGGATGCAAATAACTTTTTATTTGAAAATGCCCTCCTTGCAGTATTACCATCATTAGTGCTTCCACTGCCGTTTTATTTTGGCATATCCACAAGTAGTCCCATTTCTTTTCTTAATTTTTTCTGTATTGATTGTTTGCGAGTCTTCATCACCTCCTGTTCATTTTTTCCCCTTATCTGCCATTTATTTAATCCAATCCTGTAAGAAATTTTTAATACGAACTCCAGTATGCATATCCAAGCATGAAGTGGACTGACACCGAAATTCAGGGTACCAGACTTTGGCTTAAATATTTCCGAATTAATGTCTCTAGTTTTCACAAAATGCTTTGCAGTAGCACCACAGATTGGACACGATTGACACGAGTTAGTTCCCGTTAAAATATTCAAAACTTTGCCATCTATAAGGGTCATATTCAGATTGTAAGAAATCGTAATATTTCTTTCATTTACGATAGAATATATATATGGCGTCAATTCTTGTATTTGTATATACAGATTGTTTTTTTCTGAAATAACATGTTGTTTGCTTTCCTTAGCAAATTTCATTTTAAGGGGTCTACAAAATCGTACAGAATGAGGCGTACGATTCATCCACAAAACCTTTCCCAATTTGTCTATTATTTTTAGTGGAATAACTGTTGTTACAAATAGTGATTGATCCATTGATGAAGGTTCATTCCCTTGAAATCGCTGTTTGTATATAGCCTTTCCAGTTGATCCGTCAAATCCATAACTTAGGACTAGCATGACATCAGTTATTTCTGGATATTGTGCAAATACTTCCTCTTGCAAAAGTAGTATTCGACTGGCAGTGTGATTTAGCAAATTTTGCAAAGAAACTTGCGCAGCGGTTTCTGTTACAATTATTCCAGCTGGTCTACATTTTAATTTAGCTTGCACTACTTTGTCATAGCTTGGGTATATATTACTAGAATGCAATTTATTTATTTCTCTCATATTAATATATTGTCTTTTACTTAATGAATATTCCAGAAAAATTGAAAGAGCTTCATTTGGTGTAAGAGAGATCGGTTCATTCAAAAATAATTTTTTTTTTATTTCAGCTGGTCTATTTGAAGTAAGCCGAGATTCCTTTAAAATAAATGCTGTATCTTTTTCATTGGATTTTTTTGCTGATACCGTGGCAGCATGTACAAGCAGACTTGTGTCATGTTCCTGGGTTTCTGCTAGTTCGAATGCCAACTTTCTCTTAAGCCGTGTTCCCGCATCTTTATATGCCAGGCATGAACGTCCTATTAGTTGATTTCGCTGTTCTGTTTCTGCGTTTTTGTTATCAAGTTTGACAATCATAGTCGATGAGAGCCATTTGGCATGTTCTATTACATTTTGGTAATTTTTTCTTGATATAAAGTTCAAAACTCCTAATTTTTTTCAAAAAATCTCTTTTTTTAGCAATACTTATACCATTAGTGCCAAGTTGTTCAAATATCCAGTTTGAAACAGCGTTTGCATTTCGCTTGTTATCCAGCCAAAGCTTTAGCAAGGTTGAACGGCTAAAAGCTAAATTCACTGGGAAATCCAAAGTATTTGGAGAATGGGCAAAATTGGGCAAAAAACGTTAATAACATATTAAAATAGGCAGACTCTAATTTACTCGTAAATAAATACATTTTGGCACAAGTTGGCAGAAAGTTAGTTTTCGATCTACGAGGCATTGTCAAGTTGGTTAGGTTTTCTCTATTATAACACTTAACACATATAATTCACATAATTACCACATGACAAATACTGACATGAAATTACATATAATTTACATTCTACATACCTTGACCTTCATTTTCCATATTTCTTAAAATTTTATTGTTCACTTGTATCAATTTCCTAGTAGCACGAAGTTTAGAAAAAGTTTCCTCCATTTTTGATAAAAAAAAAACAGCTGTTAATTAAACATTGCAGTTTGCAGCCGTAGTAAAGTAACAGGGTTGCCATCAGATTATTTTTAATTTTCAAATAAGTATACTAAGACTATGTAATTTAAGAATATCTAGCAAAAATTAGAAAATACATTCATGAAAATTTTTTACTTTATGCCAAAAATATGGCAAATCCGGCCACAGTGCACCCGTATTCCATACAATAAATTGTGTCATCGCCTTTATCAATATACTTTACATGAGAGGATTTTTGAATTCTTGTCATCACAGCTTTGTAGCAAGTAGGCCGTGTTGGGGTAGTAATGGTTATTCCAGACATAGCAAATCTTATCTGCTTTTTTGGTGCTCACGTTCACATTGATTTTGTTTACCTGGGGGTTTGTAGTTACCGACATCTAGATTTTTATCAGCATCGTCTTCAGATATTGATGATAAATCAGAATCATTAGAATTTCTATTTTGGACGGATTCTTGTTCAGAAAGAGATTCTCTTGCACAACGGAAACATCAAAAATTTTATTAAAATTGCTGCCATTCGGACATTTTAAACGGTTTCGGTAATAATGCCACACTTTTTATCCACAAAAGTAAAAAAAAGGGATAGAACCGATACACAGTGCAATACCTCTCTAGATATTAAAGTAAAAATTGTTTCAGTTTATGAATTTTATTTCCCGGTATTGAAACAAAGAGTAACTAAAATCTAAAAAATTATTTTAAATAAAAAAATTCTAATCCCAAACTTCATCGCATTTGGCGCGGAACCTTTTTCAAAGATCGCGAAAAAGTAAAAATGCAATTATTCATACTAGCAGATTCCAGCACTCGAAATTCAGTGCAATTTCTAGGCAACTTTATTTCTCAACTAAACCAATTCACAAACCAACACTTTTTTGGTTCACATTATTAAGAATGAAGATAATAAACTCATTTTATGTATGTGTTAGTAGCAACTTTAAATGCAATTTATTCAAAATAAAGGAAAAAATGTAAAAATTTGTAAAGGCTAAAAAGAAATACCTTTCAAATAATATATGTTTGATCAAAATCGGGATAAAATGATAGAACAAAACATCGCTCACAAGAAATCGCCTAGGCTATTAATATTATATATTTTTCCATGGACTATTCAGCCTTGCCAGGCAAAATTTTGGTATTTGCAAAAAATGCCAAAAGTTATATCCCTAATATACACATTTCATTACTAAAATTTAAAGGCTTTACCTTTGTTACTCAATGAGAACTAATTGGGACCGTACTCGAAATCCATAATTATTTAATTTATAAATTCACAAAATGACGACTTAATATCCATTAAATAATTAAAAACTTAGCTTTACATTGCTTTAATTCTCTTGTACTTTTCACCTCACCTTTGAAAGGGAATCTCCTGCTCTACACATCTTTTGAACTCACTTAGAAGATTCTGTTGAAGATCCTACATTTGTTCAAGGACTTTATAAAACACCTCTTACTTTCTAACAAGTGTTTTTTAATTCAAACTGTTTGAAAAATCACAAAAACACAGACACTTACCACTAGAGCCTCTTCAGACATGGTTAAATCTTCGTTTTATTCAAAAAATTACAAAGTTAATTCAGTGTAAATTTTTAAAACCTTGTCACACATAAAAAATCTATATTCACAACAAACAACATTGGCTATAGTGTGCCAGTAAGTAATTTTAATACCGGCTTAGCAATATATTTATTGTTGTTTTTATTTCTTTGTTATTTTTGTTTAAGCAGCATTCAATAATATTAGAATTTATTGTTTTTTTTTTTTTTTTTTTTTGATTTATTTATATCGAATTGTATGTGGTTTTCAAGACGTCATCACATGCAAACAAAACCGTTCAACGTTCACATATAGACTGAAACTTGGAAAAGACCAACAACGTCTAGTTAAAGTTTTAGAAAATATTAAACAAAATATTTCTATTCATCATCCTCAAACGAGCGAGAGTGTGCGAGAGAGAGAGAGAGAGACAGACCGGAAATAAAAATGCCAAAAAAAAGCAAACATTTTTAATTGTTATTATATTTTTTTTTTATGTGTGCCCTACACTCAGCCTGAAGGGTGCGGGGGCTTATTGTATATTGAAAGATGTCGTTAATTTTTATTTCTAGTCTCTCAACAGATTTTTTTTACAATAAGTTAACAAAAATATTGAAAAATAGTTTAAAAAGCATGAAAATTAACAGAACATTTTACTGTAAAATAAACTTGTTTAATGCATTTACTGATCAAGTGACCAGGTGAAGGTTGCAGGCAGGTCTAGCTGTTACATCACAAAAGTGTGTTAAAAAGTTTTTAGCACCCTAAATTTGTTATTGTCCAAAATACGTTTTTGGGTCAATTTTCAATCGATTTAAATTTTTCCAATGAGTTTGAAAACAGCATTAATTCAGATATTATACTTTTAGAACAAGCTCCGAAAATTTGGCAATTATGTATAGCTTCCAATCAATGAATGCTCATGTTACTCCTGATAAAATGCACATTACGAATATTGCTGCTTGAAACAATTTTATGTTTAAAGAAATATAAAACAAGACGACCACCTCCTACTCTATGCATTTAGAAAAAAAGTCCAAGGTCCAACCAATTGAATATAGAAAAAATGCCTAAACCAAATTTGAGTGACAGTGTTATTAATATTTTTTTTCCTAAGATATGAACAAGTTCATATCGGATGTAATATGTATATGGGGTCTAAGTCGAAAAATGCACCAATCCTGACCATATTTGGTAAAGTCACTTATTTTTTACAAAAACATATCCTAACCAAATTTGAGAAAAATCTGTGCATTCATTTTGTTTTTGGATAGATTTGAGTGAATATCGGGAGCAACTTTCAGTCAAAATGTCCTACAGCTAAATGTCCTATGACCAGGAAAAGGCCTACGAGGGTTTTTTGGACTACTGTAATAAACACACACAAACCAAATCTTACCGACATCTTTATGAAAATTTAGATCTTATGGGAATTTAAGTCGATCTTTCCGAGTCATTTCTATGGGCCCTAGGTGCGCAGATTTGCATCAATTTCACTAGCGTTCATCTTGTGGTCGATTGAAGCTTACATACCAAATTTCTTCAAAATATATTCATATTTGCGACCTGTTGTATGGTTATAAGGTTTACATGGACACAGAGACGGACAGACATCGCTAAATCGATTCAGAAATTGACTTTGAGTCGATTGGAATAATAAAATATGGGTCTAGGTCAAACATTTTTTGGAAATTACAAACATCAGCACAAACTCATTGTACCCTAACCACATATTGGTATAAGGTGTTAAAATTTTTAAAAATTTAAATATGGGGGTTTCATGTCAAGTGCACCAACTTTTGAAACCTATGTCTTCCGATCGGGCTGAAATTTGCACCAAGGTTAGTCCTATTAGATGGTAGCTTAAACACAATTTTTCAACAATATCGGTGCAGATCTCTCTAAGTTAGAGGGGATCAAAATTTGACATTTTGGCCAAACAGGTGTTTTTTCTCATCCATGTAACTTATTACATATCGTTCTTAGAAAATTTTCTCCCAAATAGTTTCGATAGCTATTTCTTCAGTATTTCAGAAAAAAAATACTTAAAAAAATAAAAAAATTTTTTTAGACTTTTTTTTGCTAAATCAAAGCATTTTTTGCCTTTTTTTTTTGAAAAAGGGCATTTTTTTTCATAATAAAGCTTAGGATTTTTCCATTAAGAGCTGTTGGGTCGCTTAGTGGGATGGGAGTGGGATATCTATCAAAATAGATGTTTTGTAACTCAAGACAATGGTTTTACAATTTTTCACATATGCACTGTATTGTATTTTTTCCTATTTGTGTGTAAAACCTTACAAATAAAACTTATACTGAGAAACTAGGCAAATTAACCTTTCCGAAGGTATGTAACATACCTAACTAAAACTTCATACCCTCGATACTGTAATACCCAGAATATGTTAACCTTAGGAAAACAATCACTTTTTTTCTATAGAAATGTTGCAAAATTATTATTTTTTATTTATTTGCAATAATAATTAAATTAATATATAATAATAATATTAAAAATAAAAAGATATATAATTTAATAAAATTTAATCTTAATTACATTAGATCCATTTATATCATAACTATTTTTATACTTAATTTATTGTAGCTGATGAAGTATTTAAGTCTTGTAAATTTTTAAATACCCAGTCTTTCATCCAGCTTTTTTGTCGCCGTTATTTACTGCGTTTTTTTGTCAATCCTTTCTTGGCGTTACTAGGATCAGCTGCTGATTTCGCTGCTGGTTTGTTTGTTGTCTTTGGAAAGAAATCGCATTGAATAGAGGCAGAAATCTTTTTCAACTTGAGTCTTCCATCGACAAGCGGTATAAAAGCATGGTATTGAGCGGTGCCATCGATTGTTACCGCAGCATCGAATCTGCTCTTCAGTGTTTTCAATGTTTCCTGATGATCCTCTTTGCTACTAAAAACTATTTTAGTTTCTTTACAATAATTCTTTGCCCAATGGAATAAAGCAGTCGCATCTAAGATGCGATCTTGATGAGAGCACTGGAGGCTATACTTCGCTGCATTTCTTTTAAGGTTTGCTCCAATACCATCACTTGCTCCCTTACCACTCAGATGGCATTCCAAAATCTTTATCATGAGCCGTAAGATTTGCGAAGCTACTTTTGTTTTTAAAATGTCCACGAGCTCCGCCCGAACGTAGTACTGTAAATTTAGATTTTAGATATTTTAGTATTATCTTCTGGTACTCATAAACTGTTTTAAATCATCGGTTATGATTGCCATACATAAATAACTACTGTGAATATAGTTGCTTGGTCGTTATTGAAGTGGAATGCTTGTATGTCATCCTGAAGAATATATTTATAGTTTCCTGCGAAATCATATGAAATAACGAATTCACTAGACTTCAAATTTATCTTCAAATCCTTGAAGAATGACCATTGCTCTTTGAATAAAAAGTCATGGTTTCTCAAGTTTAGCAATCCTGTACACATTTCTTCCACAAAACCATCCACATTTAAAATGATTGTTTTCAATGTGCATCAGTCAGTCTGAATTCAAGAATCAAATTTGACCTCCTCTATATATTCTCGATCTAAAGAGTTGATTAAATTTTCTTTGATGAATGTGGTTTTCGGGCAATTGGTACATTCTCCTAAGTGGCAAGAAGTTGTTGCATTAGGACACATAGTCAATTTAAGGCAATCGCGGTAATCGTGTAAATCTTCTGCCGAATCATCTGTTAAATACTTTAAGTTGATTTCCTGCAACATCAGTTTAACATTTTCATGGTAAATGCAAACGCATACTGTGTGAGTTCCGCTGCTTCCTGCCAAAACGCAATGTTTTGGCCTCATTTGGGTAAATTTCGTGAAGCCAATGTTACATACCTTCGGAAAGGTTAATTTGTCTAGTTTCTCAGTATAAGTTTTCTTTGTAAGGTTTTTCACACAAATTGGAAAAAATCCAAAATAGTGCATTTGTGAAAAATTGAAAAACCGTTGTCTTGAGTTACAAAACATTTATTTTGATAGATATCCCACTCCCATCCCACTAAGCGACCAAAAGGCTCTTAAAGGAAAAATCCTAAGCTTTCTTATGAAAAAAAATGCCCTTTTTCAAAAACAAAGGCAAAAAATGCTTTGATTTAGCAAAAAAAAGTCTAAAATTTTTTTTTTTAAGTATTTTTTTCCGAAATATTGAAGAAATAGCTATCTAAACTATTTGGGAGAAAATTTTCTAAGAACAATAGGTAACAAGTTACATGGATGAGTATAAACACCTGTATGACCAAAATGTCAAATTTTGATCCCCTCTAGCTCATCCCGATCGGAAGACATCGGTTTCAAAAGTTGGTGCACTTGACATGAAACCCCCCATATATAAATAGTTCGAATTCCGCGAAAAGCTGATTTGATTGAAAAATTCCAATTTAAGTTTCAAAGAACTTTACACGTTCAATACATACCGACCGCAATCCAAATATCACAATATATATTGATCATGTAGCATACAGTATTGATGGATTGCGATACATTTTAATGGAGGACATTCGATATGGACTGCGATCCAAATATGGCAATATATTTGGAACGTGTAACAGTGTCCTTAGTGAAACGTTTAGTCTATTCACAGCATCTTAAGTGTTGTTCAATAATTTCAGAACCCTATTTCTTATCTGAAAAAAATATTACTACTTTTGAAAATTATTTTAAAGTAAGGCTAGGAAAATCAGAGAATTTCTGCATAAACAAAATTTACTTTGAATTTAGAAAAATAATGTCAAAAATCCTGAGAATATGAAGACTCTGAGAATTTATTCAAAAAATTCCTAAAATCGTTTTTATAAATAATATTTTCTTTCGAATTTAGAAAAAATACCAATGAACTTGAGAAGATGAATATTCATGGAACTTATTAAAAAATTTCCTCAAATGGGTTTGAGATCATAGTAATAAAAAGACTGTCCCATAACAACACAACTTGGCCAAGAAAACACAACAAATTTGAGAAAATGCTTCTTTATTTCTTGACATAGTCTCCTAGTTCCTCTAGTTCCTCTCTCTAGTTCCTTAACGTATCCATCAACCGCAGACATCAACTCTTCATTGTTGGCAAATGATTTACCACCGAGTTATTTTTGTCTTGTTTAGAAATAGAAAATAAATCTGGCGAACTATTATTCGTGTACTTTGGCTCTTTTAATAGAGGATGTGTCTTGATGAAACAACACTTTCTTTTTTCCTAAATTTCATCACTTCAACGTTGCAATAAGCATAATACTCTCCATTGAGATGCTTTTTCCTTTTTGAGGATAATCAATAAAAAACAAGTGAGAAAATTATAGTCGGTCCAGACCGACTATACGAAACCCTGTACCACGGTTTAGAGACCATATCTCTTTGCTCCAATTAATTGGATATAGAAAATAAGCATAAACCAAATTTGAGTGGCATTGTTATTCATTTTTTTGGCTGCAGATATGAAAAAGTTCATATCAGATCCTGACTATATTTGGTAGTCACTTATATTTTGAAAAAATATGTACAAACCAAATTTGAGAAAAATCTGTGCAATATATTGTTTTTTGATAGATTTAAGTGAAAATCGGGAAACAGCTTCATATGGGGGCTATGACAAAGAATTGCCATATGGGGTTTATTTTTAGACAAATGAAAAATAGATGTAATAACACACAAACCCATTTGGACCGAGATCTATATGATAATTTGGATGTTATGGCAATTTAAGTCGATTTCATAGGGTTCATTTGTATGGGGACTAGGTCTGAACATGGACCGAATTTCACTAATTTCAACAGCGTTCATTCTATGGCCGATAAAAGCTTATATACCAAAATTTAATTAAAATATATTCATATTTGCGACCTATAGTTTGATTACAAGGTTCACGTGGACACACAGACGGGCACACGAACGGAGGGACGGACGGACATCGCTAAATCGAATCAGAAAGTGATTCTGAGTCGATCAGTGTAACAAAGGATGGGTCAAGGTCATATATTTTTGGTAGTTACAAACAGCAACACAAAGTCATTATACCCAAACCACATCGTGGTATAGGGTATAAATATCCCACGCGCTTCCAAAAAAAAAACGCCATAAATTTGCCAACAGATGGAGCTGTCTTCGCCTTCTTTGGACACGAATCTCCGATTTCAGTCCACTGGTTTAACTGTTCCTTTGCCTCAGGTGTGAATTGGTGGCCCCATGTCTCTTCCATGGTTACGAATCGACGAATCGCCAAACACTCACTTGCGATATTTAGCGCTTTTTAAAATGCTTATCATTTCAGCTAACTCAAGCGCCTTCAGCCGATCATCATCCAATTTGTAGAATTTCTTAACAGTTCCTGGCATTTTCAATTGGTCGACCACTACGGTGTTATTGTGTGCAGCTCGTACGACCTCGTTTAAACTCTGCCACCAATATTTTATATAAACGAAGAATCAGACTCACCCATAGTAGATTATAGCTCGTCTTTAATATTGGCTGGATTGAGCCCTTTCAAATGATAGTATTGAATTACATAACGGTGACCATGCTTGTAAATTCACTGAAATCGTTTTCTTTTGATGGCTCAAAAAAAATAAATAAATAACCAACATGGCGCCTTAAAACTTAAAACATATGTTTCATAAAATTGCCACTTTATGCCAAACTACTTCCGCCATCTATAAGTCAGATATCATAGAGTGTTGATGGATATTGAGTATGAAAATCTCTTAAATCTGAGAACTTTTTAGTAAAGAAAATTGTTTTTAATTTAGAATAAATTTCTACAAACCTGAAAACTTTGCATGGGAATAGTGATAAATGAAAGTCACAAATATAATGTCCTTTATAAAAACTATCGAAGAATCTAAAATTCATTTTTTTTTTTTGGAATGTATTTGTAAATCTGCGATTTGATTATAAAAATGTAGAATTATCTTAAATTAAGAGAATTTTCCATAAAAAAAACCTTGGTTATCTAATCCCATCATTTCAAAATTAATAAATAGTTCTTAAAAATATGAATTTGTATTTATGTTAATGAATATCGTCTAAGCATTTAAGAATACTTAAGAATCCCTTGATCAAGATTCTGCAATTTTTTCTGGAATTTCTAAGAATGTGAATATATAAAGCTCTCCCATATTTCATTATTTAAAAAACGACGAGTTGTTTTTACATAGATATGTAAAAAAGAGTTCTATATTAAAATTTTTCTATATTTGAATATTTGAGAAATTTACTTGAGTTTAAAATGTCTAGAAACCTAAAATTATTCTAAAAAAAATATGAAAAATGAACAGATTCTGAAAATTTAGATTTTTATGAAAAATTCGTAGAATCTGATACTGTTTTTAGGGAATTATTTCAAAATTCAAACCTTTTTATATAGATTTTCTTAAAAATTGGAATCAAAACTTTTTAATTTTATTTGAATTTTTTGGCGAAAACATGTACCTGCCACATGCGCTAGAGTAAATGAAAGTCGCTTCAGCTATGACTTTAACTCTAAAATGATAAGTTTGTTTAACTTTTTTATATTCTTTAAAAAGACAATAGAATTTTTTATAGTGAGAGACAACTTGATAGATAGCTTTATTAATTACACTGTTCAACAGTAATTTCTATAACCGGAAAATGTGACCTGAAATGTAATGAGATAAATTGAATTATAACAAAAATATGGATGTAATGGGATCCAAACTAATAAATGTTTACATATAGTTAACCTCCACTATCCGTTATGCTTAAGACTAGAAATATCCCAGATAAACGATTTTAGCGGTAAGTTTTAGATAAATTCTTGTTTCAATGTATGAATATTTCAGTGACCAATAGAAATAGATTTTAAATTTGGATTTCAGAGATTTATTGCCTGCACAATTAATGACAACGAAATAATGTTTTTGCTATCCCAGGTAACTAACTTCATAACGGTTAATCGATCGAGTATAAAAAATTGTTTTCCTTTAAGCGTTCCCGTTCCCGAATCACGTATAATCGAGATTCTATTCTATTCATTTTTATAAAACGATAGCTATATATTCAAGGCGATCTCGGCTAACGCGTCTAAAATAATCGGTTTCGAGTTTTAAAATAATTTATTTTTGTTGGTTTGTGTTGCCGATATGATGGTGATAACACAAAATTCCAAACAAGATATTTATCAAATACAAGATATGACAATAAAATGCGGAAGAGCAAGAAAAGTTGCGCTTATTAAATTTTGTAAACTTATGTTGTCTAATTTTAAAAGATTTTTACTTAAATATTTAACTATTTAGAAATTCATTGCACTGCTTATGTTCTTACATAATAAAATTATAATTAAATATTCTTAAAATATGAATACAAAGAAAATTTTGAACTTCCAAGGCGATCTGTGAAATTTACTCATTTTAGTTTTTACTACCAGATACCAACGCTCGAAATTCGAGTGCAATTTCTGATAAGCTTTCTTTTTTCAACTTATGGAATTCACAAACCAACACTTTTACGGTTTATTATTATTGTGGATGAAGATAACAAACTCATTAATAAATAAATCACACATACCATATGTGTAATTTTATGTATGTGCTAGTAGCAACTTTAAATGCAATTTACCCAAAATAAAGGAAAATTTTAAAAATCTGTAAATCTCCAAAACGGCTAAAAAGAAATACATTTCAAATAATATACGTTTGGCCAAATTCGGAATAAAACGGTAGAACAAAACACCGGTCACAACAAATCGCCTAGCCTATTAATATTATAGATACCATACATCAGCTTTCACACACATTATTCTAAATAAAAATATTCTAATGGATTTTAAAAAATGATAACAGTTCAATTTCTGTGCTGTCGAATAAATGTCTGTACACTTAAGCTTAAATCGATAAAATGTTTAATTTATTGTATTGTATTTACGGTTTTTAGTTACACCAATTACTTCAGCATCAATTACTAATTGCAAACGTCTTCATATTGAATGAATAAGTTTTGAAATATTATATTCTGCAAGTATTTTTTCCCTCTCTCCTTTAATAAATCTTTGTAATTCACTTTTATTTGTTGGCGACCTTTTACCGACCTTTTTGTTTAGATGAACCCACAAATTTTTGATAGGGTTCATATCAATAACCAGGACATAAATAAAAGTCACGTTCGGATAATTATCTTGAAAAAATTTGTATATGAACTTATGCGAATTTTTCTGATCAATAAAACCGAATTGTCGAACACTAGCGGTCAGTTCATTAAAAACAAATCAATGTGAGTCCGATCACAGGGGGGATGTGTAAATATCTACACCTTTTCCAATTGTATTTCAGAAAGTATCAAATGTATTTTAGAAAACATCAAATGTATTTTAGAAAGTATTAATTGAATTTCAGAAAATATCTATTGAAATTAAGAAATAAAAAGTAGTTTACCCTACAATACAGAAAATTTATTATTGTTTCTAATAGCAGTTTGGAGTCGCAGAAAATGTTTAGCAATATTTGGTCTTATTTGTTATGCAAAATATGGAAAATAAACTATCAAGGGCGGCCTTTTAATCGAAAGAAGCTGAGCATTTGTTGATCAGCTACAATATAAGCACCAGGATAGAATTTTGGCCGATTTTGAAGTCACCATTTTGAAAAAAAACACGCTTATATCGTCACCTAAAATGTAAAAGGCCGTAACTAACAAAAAGTTCAAAATTGACTTTTTGTATTGTAGTTACAGCCTTTTACTTAAAAACTGCTATTTTACCATACTTTGTTTCCATAAAAAAATCCATCTTTATTTTTCAGCTTGATTCTAAAATTTGGGTATTAAGTTTAAAGTAGTTTTTGTTTTATCATGTTTTTTGCTTCTCCTGTTAAAAAATGACGATATCTAGTTTTCAAGAGATATTACAAACCCAGTGTAATACTTAAAAAAATATGTTTTTATATAGCGTTCTGACCATTTTTCTGAGACTCAAATGATATTTTCTGAAATTCAATTCATATTTTCTGAATTAAATTTAATAATTTCTGAAATACATTTAATGTTCTCTGAAATACATTTGATATTTTTTGAAATACATTTGATAATTTCAGAAATACATTTTATGTTTTCTGAAATACATTTGATGTTTTCTGAAATACATTTAAAAATTTCTGAAATACATTTGATGGTTTCTGAAATACATTTGATAATTTCTGAAATACATTTGATGGTTTCTGAAATACTGTTGATATTTTCTGAAATACATTTGATAATTGCTGAAATCCAATTGATATTTTCTGAAATACAAATGATACATTCTGAAAATCAATTGATGCTTTGTGATATACAATTGATTATTGCTGAAAAACAATTGATGTTTTCTGAAATTCAATTGATACTTTCTGAAAGTCAATTGATGTTTTCTGAAATACAATTGATACTTTCTGAAACATAATTGATATTTTCTGAAAATCAATTGATATTTTCTGAAACACAATTGATACTTTCTGAAATTCAATTGATTTCTGAAATACAATTGATACTTTCTGAAATACAATTGATATTTTCTGAAAATCAATTAATGTTTTCTGAAACATATTGATACTTTCTGAAATTCAATTGATGTTTTTTGAAATACAATTGGAAAAGGTGTAGTAATTAAAAAAACAGCTAAGTTTATTTTTGACTTCTTCAAAGTTTTCCTAGTATATAAACAATTGAATATTTAAAATTAACGAAAAGATTTGTGATTTTGCTAAACAGACAGCGAACTCGGCGTTCTGCTTACTAAAAAAGTTCTGTCAATTGCAAATATATACTTGCATATTTAAAAAAAAATCATGTGAGTCCGATCACAGGGAAGATGTGTAAACATCTAGTAATTAAAAATTTTTATATCATTTTTTAAAATCAAACAGAAAGCTTCATCTATTTATCACTTATAGCAAAAACTGTTTCAGCTAATTCAACAACCCTTTGCTGTAAAACGTTAAAAATATCCCAATATAAACGTATATAAGTGATACATAGATGACGCTTTTAAAAAAGTGGCATAAAAAAACAATATTATAACATAATTTTTTCACCAATACAATCGTGACTTATGACAGCGTTATCTGCTTCAGCTCACACCGATATGAGTTACGCTGTTTTTGTGATTGTATTGTGAAATAGAAATTTACCCCCCTGCGCGTATAGATGTTTACACATCAAATACTGTAAGTTTGTGAACATCTTGAACTCACAACACACCTAGCGGTCAATAGCTTGAATATTTAAAATTATCGAAAAAGATTTGAGATTTTGTTAAACAGACAGCGAACTCGCCGGTTCTGCTTACATCTACCACACACCGATTATGCCTTACGCTGTTTGTGTGATTGTATTGTGAAATTGGATTTTAACCCCCCCCCCTTGAGCGCATAAATGTTTACACATCACAAACATCCTTTTATTGCACAGATTTTTCTCGAATTTGTTTTGTTAATGTTTTTGAGTAAACTAATTAGCATTAAAAATATGGTAATGATCGGCATTACTAAAAGGGTATCGTATAGTTGCCTACTTTAAATGTTTTTCCAAAAATCTCTAACATTTGAGACCTGAAATAAATAGAACACTTTGGAGAATTGTGGCTTTTCACTTTAACACGCTGACACTAATATACAGTTTTATTGTATTGTCGCTCAATCAGACCTTAATATTGATGGTAGGGTTTGTTGTTTAAAAAAGGGTAATAAATGTTCTTGAAGTCACAATTCTTTATGCATAATTCTCTATTTAAACATCCAAGTAAAAGAAACGTGACCAGAATTACATTATGCTTCCCAAATTTTAAATGTTCTTGCAAATAGCGCATAAAAATTAAATTGCGAACCCATATTGTATATATGGGGGGTTTCATGTCAAGTGCACCAACTTTTGAAACCGATGTCTTCCGATCGGGATGAAATTTGCACCAAGGTAAGTCCTATTGGATAGTAGTTTAAACACAATTTTTCAACAAGATCGGTCCAGATCTCTCTGAGTTAGAGGGGATCAAAATTTGACATTTTGGCCGAACAGGTGTTTTTTCTCATCCATGTAACTTATTACCTATTGTTCCTAGAAAATTTTCACCCAAATAGTTTAGATAGCTATTTCTTCAATATTTCGAAAAAAATACTTAAAAAAAAAATTTTTTTTTTACTTTTTTTTGCTAAATCAAAGCATTTTTTGCCTTTTTTTTCAAAAAGGGCATTTTTTTTTCATAAAAAAGCTTAGGATTTTTCCTTTAAGAGCTTTTTGGTCGCTTAGTGGGATGGGAGTGGGATATCTATCAAAATAAATGTTTTGTAACTCAAGACAACGGTTTTTCAATTTTTCACAAATGCACTATTTTGAATTTTTTCCTATTTGTGTGTAAAACCTTACAAATAAAACTTATACTGAGAAACTAGACAAATTAACCTTTCCGAAGGTATGTAACGTACCTAACTAAAATTTCATACCCTCGATACTGTAATACCCAGAATATGTTAACCTCAGGAAAAACAAGTAAGAAAATTATAGTCGGTATAGACCGACTATATGATACCCTATACCATGCGTTTAGAAACCCTATCTCTTAGGCCCAACTAACTGGACATAGAAAATAAGCAAAAACCAAATTTGAGTGGGATTTTTATAATTTTTTTTTTTGGCTGCAGATATGAAAAAGTTCATGTCGGATGCTATATCTATATGGGAACTAGGTCCAAAAATGGACCGATCCTGACCATGGTTGGTAACGTCTCTTGTATTTTGCAAAAACATATACAAACAAAATTTGAGAAGAATCAATGCAATATTTTTGTATTTTAATAGATTTAAGTGAATATCGGGAAGCAGCTCTGTATGGGGCCAAAGGGATCGTTTTTGAACTACTCATTAATGGATGTAATGAATGCATACAAACCCAATTTGAGTAAGATCTATATGACAATTTAGATCTTATGGCAATTTATGTCGATTTCATAGGGGTAATTTGTATGGGGGCTAGGTCTGAACATGGACCGATTCTCACCAATTTAAATAGCGTTCATCCCATGGCCGATAAAGGCTCACATACCAAATTTCATCGAAATATATTCATATTTGCGACCTGCAGTTTGATTACAAGGATTACATGGACACACAGACGGACGGACGGACGGACATTGTTAAATCAACTCAAAAAGTGATTCGATCGATATAATTAAAGATGGGTCTGGGTCAAATATTTTTCGTTGTTATAAACAGCAGCACAAAGTCATTATACCCAAACCACATAGTGGTATAGGGTATAAAAATCTCTTTTTTTCTATAGAAATGTTGAAAAATTATTATTTTTTATGCATTTGTAATAATAATTAAATTAATATATAATAATACTAAAAATAAAAAGATAAATAATTTAATAAAATTTAATCTTAATTACATTAGATCCATTTATAGCATAACTATTTTTATACTTAATTTATTGTATCTGATGAAGAATTTAAGTCTTGTAAATTGTTAAATACCCAGTCTTTCATCCCGCTTTTGTCGGATTTATTTACTGCGTTTTTTTGTCAACCCTTTCTTGGCGTTACTAGGTTCTGCTGTTGATTTCGATGCCGGTTTATTTGTTGGCTTTGGAAAGAAATCTTCAGTGTTTTCAATGTTTCCTGATGATCCTCTTTGCTACTAAAAAATATTTTAGTTTCTTTACAATAATTCTTTGCCCAATGGAATAAAGCAGTCGCATCTAAGATGCAATCTTGATGAGAGCACTGGAGGCTATACTTCGCTGCATTTCTTAAAAGGTTTGCCCCCAATACCATCACATGCTCCTTTACCATGAGCAGTAGGATGGAAATGCCACTCAGCTGGAATTCCAAAATCTTTTTCATGAGCCATAAGATTTGCGAAGCTACTTTTGTTTTTAAAATGTTGACGAGCTCCGTCCGAAACGTAGTATACCTTCTTTACTGTAAATTTAGATTTTAGATATTTTAGTATTATCTTCTGGTACTCATAAGCTGCAACGGTATCATGTTTTAAATCGTCGGATATGATTGCCATACTTTTGTGTTCCAGTTTTTCATCTTTCATGTAGTAAATAACTACTGTGAATATACTGCGGCATCCTGAAGAACATATTTATAGTTTTCTGCGAAATCATATGAAATAACGAATTCACCAGACTTCAAATGTATCTTCAAATCCTTGAAGAATGACCATTGCTCTATGACTAAAAAGTCATTGGTTCTCAAGTTTAGCAATCCTGTACACATTTCTTAAACGAAATCATCCACATTTAAAATGATTGTTTTCAATATGCATCTGTCAGTCTGAATCCAATAATCAAATTTGACCTACTCTATATATTCTCGGTCTAAAGAGTTGATTAAATTTTCTTTGATGAATGTGGTTTTCTGGCAATTGGTACATTCACCTAAGTAGCAAGAAGTTGTTGCATTAGGACATATAGTCAATTTAAGGCAATCGCGGTAATCGTGTAAATCTTCTGCTGAATCATCTGTTAAATACTTTAAGTTGATTTCCTTCAACATCAGTTTAACATTTTCATGGTAAATGCAAACGCATACTGTGTGAGTTCCGCTGCTTCCTGCCGTGTTCGGATTGAAATGTTGCAAATAACTCTTTCAGGTTACAGAGAACCATTCTCTTCTGTTATGTTATGAAGGTATGTTACATACCTTCGGAAAGGTTAATCTGTCTAGTTTCTCAGTATAAGTTTTATTTGTAAGGTTTTACACACAAATAGGAAAAAATTCAAAATAGTGCATTTGTGAAAAATTGGAAAACTGTTGTCTGGAGTTACAAAACATTTATTTTGATAGATATCCCACTCCCATTGCACTAAGCGACCAAAAAGCTCTGAATGGAAAAATCCTAAGCTTTCTTATGAAAAAAAAAAAATGCCCAAAAAATGAAGCAAAAAAAGCCAATTTTTTTTTTTTTTTTTTAAGTATTTTTTTCCGAAATATTGAAGAAATAGCTATCTAAACTATTTGGGAGAAAATTTTCTAAGGACAATAGGTAATAAGTTACATGGATGAGAAAAAACACCTGTTTGGCTAAAATGTCAAATTTTGATCCCCTCTAACTCAGAGAGATCTGGACCGATCTTATTGAAAAATTGTGACTAAACTACTATCCAATAGGACTAACCTTGGTGCAAATTTCATCCCGATCGGAAGACATCGGTTTCAAAATTTGGTGCACTTGACATGAAACCCCCCATATATATTATTGATCCATATAACAACTCGAGCTGATATCTATCTGTCCGTCCGTCCATCCATCCGTCCGTCTTTCTGTCTGTTGAAATGATGCTCGTTCACAAAATCAACCATTTACCTGATTGATATCTATCTATCTGTCCGTCCGTCCGTCCATCCGTCCGTCCGTCTGTCTGTCTGCTGAAATGATGCTCGTTCACAAACTCAACCATTTACCTGGTTGAAGTGAGGATAATATTGTTTGTGATTATTTCGAGTAGGTTGGTAGTTAAAAAGCATTGAATCGGGCATCACTGTGCTAAGATATGACCTAAAATATGGAGGCAACTCTAAAAAAGCAACAAAATCAGTGCAATTGTAGTAGTAATATAGTATTTGGTTTATCAAATTGTTTACTTTTTCAAATATTGGGTTTTCATTTGTTATGAATAATGCAATAAGTTCAGATGTTAATATAAACGTAAAATCCAGTATAATATAGTATAGTATTGGATCCTTGCAATTTTTTTAGATTTGCATTCTACATTCTACATAAAAGATACTAAGATATCTTAAATAGCACCTTTAAAAAATGTTTAATAATTTCCTGGCCCATATTTTTTCCTTTTTATCTGCATCATTAATCCGAATTGTTAGTTTTAAAACCCATTATATTTTTCTTTCGACAAATTCCCCTGTCATATACTATGGGTTTTATTGAAACCATTTATTATAAAAATTATTAATTTTTGATTAGTAAATTCAAGTTTATGGTCAGATCCAGGTACTATCAATTCATATCATTTTTAGTAGTCAGTCGCCCGGGAATCAACGAGTTTTCTGCTTATTGCTGCAAATGAATGCCAAGGGGTTCATTTGTTGTCATTCTGTTGTCATTGCTATAGTGTTTACAGATAAAAGAGAAGTATAGGTTTATATATAAATGGATGTTTCTCTTCAAGCATCAGAGTATTCCAAATTGCTGGAAGCAGGCAAAATTATTGCAATATGTAAGCCAAAAAAAGGTTCATCTTGTCCATCCTCATACAGGCCAATTAGCTTATTATCTTCATTGAGTAAAATCTTAGAAAAAGTTATCAAAGAAAAAATTTTAAAATAATGTGATGGAAATCATATTCTTCCAACACATCAATTCGGGTTTAGAACTGGCCATAACACGTCTCACCCTTTAGTGAGAATAAAAGGAAAGATCAAAGAAAATTTTATTGCTGGAAAATCAACAGGTATGGTATTACTTGATATAAAATCAGCTTTTGACTCAGTATGGCATGATGGAGTAATTTTTAAAATTATCAACCTTAACTTCCCACCTGAAATTGTAAAAATGATGCAAAGCTTCTTTAAAAACAGAACATACAAAGTATCTATAGGCAAAAATTTCTCTTCAGAAACAACAATACCCGCTGGATGTCATCAGGGATCTTGTCTATCACCAATCTTGTACAACATATATACATCAGATTTTCCTTTGTTGGTCGACTGTTCTTCATCAATTTTTGCAGATGACACAGCAGTTTTTAGTCATGGGATTTTAGCTGAGGATATCATCAACAGTCTCAAAAACTCATTAATGCGTATAGAAGAATATTTTAAAAAATGGAAAATTCTTATTAATCCGCAAAAACACAATCAATATATTTTACACGAAAACGAAAGTCTTGTTTCCTCCCACAAAGTAATCTCTGCATTAATAACACAAATATTGAATGAGACTACAAAGTCAAATACCTTGGTATTATCTTAGATTGAAAAATCAACTTTAGTCATTATGTTAACCAAGAAATAGACAAAATAAATAACGTAACAAGGCTAATGTACTCATTCGTAAATAGAAAATCCGCCCTAAGTCTTTGTAACAAAATCATTATTTTTAAAGCTATCTTTATGGCTATTTTATATTACGGAGCCCCAGTGTGGCATGATGTAGTTAATTGTCATATTCAAAAACTCCAAACAAGACAGAATAAATTACTAAAAATGATATACAATCAACCATGCCACTATTCAACTCGCCGATTGCATTCCATTGATGACATTGCTATGATTAAAGACAGAATTTTGACTCTCGCACATAACTATGATCTCTGATGTCAACTGTCTGAATATAATCACATTAACCAACTGACGGTGTTAACGTAGTCTTAAGTTTTATCTTAACAAAAAACTTTTTTTTTTTTTTGCAGTTTACTATAGGTTTTTGTTACTTTTTGCCTAGTAATATACAAATATTACATATACAGTATTAATGATCTTATCAATTGTAAATATTTCTAAGTAGAAAAGGTAAATTTTTGCCTGAACTCTTTAGTACACCATATTTTGTTTAATGTAAATATTTTCCTCATGTTATGTAAATAAAAATTGAATTGAATTGAATAAAAAATTTTTTTTTGCTGTATTTACAGAAAGCGGGATATTTACGTTCAAACTTGTAAAAATAATTTCGGAAGCATGCTATATGCAATTTCCCCAGTATGTATGGAGTAGTTCTACATCTTTTGTTCTTTACATAATTTAAATACAAAGAATACATGTGTCAAAGAAAGGGTTGAATCATAGTCAGCGTTTTCAATTGTCAAGTGCAATCAGTAATTTCAACCAACAGATGACAATAATAACAAATACGGAAGATGCATTATAGCAAACGTTATGTATATGTAAGTGACCACGGTGCACTTAAATTACTCTATTAAGATGACAAGTTACAATTGTTATCAAACACTCTCTCATATTATAGACAACAGTCATCTTGACTATATATGGTGATATGAAACACTTTAATTAGGTGTGGTAAGGGAAAACTAAAGACCGTGAAATTAAAACAGAAGAAGGTCGTAAAATTAGTGTCCATCTATACATCATTATGAACTTCTCATTCATTTCTCCTTATAGCGGCATCTCATGGGTTTAGAATCTGGGTCGGTAAATCTTGAATTAAAAATTTAAATGCGGTTTACCCAAATGAAAATAAAAACAAGAAAAAAGGTAATTTAACGCGTGGCTTTCGGGGAAGGATCTTACTAAAACTAAGCACCGTCAGGTCATAAATGGACATCAAAAGAAAATAATAGAATTTAGTACTTAGTATCACAATTAGCTAATGTATTTACAGTACACCTATCCCTCGATTTACAGATAGATGTGTTCCTGAAAAAATCGTGTAAACCGAAATAGAAAATATTTGTATGGAAAATCGTGTAAATCGAAAAAAGACACAAACAAGAATTAATTTAAAATTTTGTTTATAAAATTCATTTATTTCAGCGTAAATTAAATAATATAAAATCAATACCAGTTACAGGGTTGCAATACAATAACTTTACTGTGATATTATTTTAAGCTGAGTACTTGTTATTAATATATGTTCAATGTAATTTTTGTTGTTTATGTTGGATGTAAATTAAATTAATTTTTAAATGTGATAAATAATACTCATGTTACTAATTTCCTTGAAAAAGTCAACAAAGAATTGACGAAACGTCGGAAAGAAATTTAATTTAAATGCAGTTTTATTTACATTAAAAATCTTAGGCCGTATTAGCTTATTTTGAAATAAAATAAAATCAATACATTTACAAAGAAAGAAGTATTCAAAGAAATTTATAAAAAAAAAAAAAAAATTAAATCATAAAAATTCAATACATTTACAAGTTTTCAAAGCAATTCATAAAACAAAAAAATCAAAATTTTAAAAAATCAATATGTATGTGGTCCATTAAAAAAAAACCAGAGTCTCATATTTATATATAACGGGTGATTTTTTTGAGGTTAGGATTTTCATGCATTAGTATTTGACAGATCACGTGGGATTTCAGACATGGTGTCAAAGAGAAAGATGCTCAGTATGCTTTGACATTTCATCATGAATAGACTTACTAACGAGCAACGCTTGCAAATCATTGAATTTTATTACCAAAATCAGTGTTCGGTTCGAAATGTGTTTCGCGCTTTACGTCCGATTTATGGTCTACATAATCGACCAAGTGAGCAAACAATTAATGCGATTGTGACCAAGTTTCGCACTCAGTTTACTTTATTGGACATTAAACCAACCACACGAATGCGTACAGTGCGTACAGAAGAGAATATTGCGTCTGTTTCTGAGAGTGTTGCTGAAGACCGTGAAATGTCGATTCGTCGCCGTTCGCAGCAATTGGGTTTGTGTTATTCGACCACATGGAAGATTTTACGCAAAGATCTTGGTGTAAAACCGTATAAAATACAGCTCGTGCAAGAACTGAAGCCGAACGATCTGCCACAACGTCTAATTTTCAGTGAATGGGCCCTAGAAAAGTTGGCAGAAAATCCGCTTTTTTATCGACAAATTTTGTTCAGCGATGAGGCTCATTTCTGGTTGAATGGCTTCGTAAATAAGCAAAATTGCCGTATTTGGAGTGAAGAGCAACCAGAAGCCGTTCAAGAACTGCCCATGCATCCCGAAAAATGCACTGTTTGGTGTGGTTTGTACGCTGGTGGAATCATTGGACCGTATTTTTTCAAAGATGCTGTTGGACGCAACGTTACGGTGAATGGCGATCGCTATCGTTCGATGCTAACAAACTTTTTGTTGCCAAAAATGGAAGAACTGAACTTGGTTGACATGTGGTTTCAACAAGATGGCGCTACATGCCACACAGCTCGCGATTCTATGGCCATTTTGAGGGAAAACTTCGGAGAACAATTCATCTCAAGAAATGGACCGGTAAGTTGGCCACCAAGATCATGCGATTTGACGCCTTTAGACTATTTTTTGTGGGGCTACGTCAAGTCTAAAGTCTACAGAAATAAGCCAGCAACTATTCCAGCTTTGGAAGACAACATTTCCGAAGAAATTCGGGCTATTCCGGCCGAAATGCTCGAAAAAGTTGCCCAAAATTGGACTTTCCGAATGGACCACGTAAGACGCAGCCGCGGTCAACATTTAAATGAAATTATCTTCAAAAAGTAAATGTCATGGACCAATCTAACGTTTCAAATAAAGAACCGATGAGATTTTGCAAATTTTATGCGTTTTTTTTTTTTAAAAAGTTATCAAGCTCTTAAAAAATCACCCGTTATATATATCACTTATCACTTCCAATAAATTCTTATTCACTGTCTTCCACTACTAATCGTATATGTTTGGTGGGCAACAAATCACTTTCGTTACTAGATGAAATTTGATGAGATTTGTAAAAGTAATTTGTAATTGAAGCCTGAGTTGATTTATTGTTTAAATCCTTATAAACCTCCCAATATTGTGCTATTCCCTGTGTAATGTATCGCTGGAATGTGACGGCTCTTTCAATATTCTGGTCATGTTTTAAAAAATGGTTTCCCAGTTTTCGACCTAACTCAAGCCCTTCACATATAGTTTTCGTTGTCAGTGCTACTGATTCTGCATCTCCTTTATCGGAATCGCCGTTTTTTTCGGTCACCAAATTCACTAAATCTTCAACATCTAGCTCTTTATCATTAATTCATCAATATCACCTGCACAAAAGTCATCAAAACCTTCTCTTCCCACCGCACGCGCCAACTGAATTATGTCAGAATATTCAGGATCCAACGATTGACAAGATAAAGCATTTTCTCCTACATCTGGCCACAAATTTTTCCAACATCCTTTGAGCGTTGATTGCCTGATTTCAGTATAGGCCACAGCGACATGCTTTACGCAATCTAATATTGCAAATTTTTTCCAAGCGTTCAATACTGTTAAAGATTCATCATTTTAGATTTGATTAAAATATACTTCAACGATTGTTTGATATACAATGCTTTAAGTGTAGAAATTATTCCCTGATCTAGGGGCTGCAACAAGGAAGTCGTGTTGTTTGGTAGAAATATAACTTGCACATTCTCGTGTTGCAAGTCTTATGGATGTCCAGGAGCGTTGTCAATTGCTAGAAGCACTTTAAATGACAGTCCCTTTTTCTTTAAATACCGCTTTGCATCTGGGACAAAAATATTATGAAACCAGTCACTAAAAACAGCGGCCGTAACCCATGCCTTTTTTATTTGTCATCCAATGAACGGGCAAGTTGTCTTTATTTAATCCTTTAAACTCACGTGGCGTTTGTGATTTGTGAATAACAAGTGGCTTCATAATGTGATCGGCGGAAGCGTTGGAACAACACAGAATAGTTATGCGATCTTTAGCAGCTTTGTATCTACTTGCAGTTTTATTAGATTTTGATATAAAAGTCCGCTGCGGCATTTTTTTCCAAAGGAGCCCCGATTCGTCTGCATTGAAGACTTGATCAGGAGTGTATGAGTTGATAGCAATAATTTCAGAAAATATTTCGGGATACTTTTTAGCAGCATCTGTATCAGCGGAGGCTTGTTCACCTTTTAACTTCAAACTGTGTAAGCAATTTCTTTGCTTAAATTTTTCAAACCAGCCGAAAACGATGTTTTTGTAGTCGATGACGTGAATGGTAGCCAATCATTCAGTTTTTCTTACATCCTTAAAGCTTTATTTGTTATATCATTGGTATCAATCGGAATTCGCTTTTGAGCTGGATCTTCTATCCAGATCATTAAAGGCTTTTCCATATTTTCAATCGTCATGTCCCGAAAATATGAAGTTCTATTCAAGCTCGACTTTGTTCCAGATGCGACACTTTTTCTGATAAGGATTTCATTTTTTTTTATAGATCTTATTGTAGCTTCGTGAATGGAGAAAATTTTAGAAACTGTTTATACTATGTCTCCTTTACGTAGTCTATCTAAAATCTGAATTTTGGTTTCTAAAGAATTACTTTTCTTTTCACTTGATTTTTATTAATTTTTTGCGGCATGTTAAAAAATTTTAGCTGAATTATAACATGCAAATTTGCAAAAACAATCTTCACAAATATTTTTATATTTCTGATATAAAAAAATGTAACACGATACACAACTGTCTGTTTCTAAACACTAACTGCAAAGATTTATTATCAGATTTGTATGATTCTTGTGTGTGTAAACATAAAAACGGGGAACTCCCGTTTTATATATAATGGCAGCGTTACCATATGAAAAAAAAAACGTTTGGTAATATTCGTTAATTTAAAAATTTTTTAGAAGCATATATTGCATATAACATTATATTGTTAGTGTGGAAAAACATGAATATTATTTATACTAATTGTAATTAAATAAAAATATGTAAAACATGAAATTAAAAAAATATATTTCGTGCAAATTAAGATAATTTCTCACATCCCTCGACTTATACGAAAACAAAAAACGCCGTGTAAAAGTGAAATCGTGTAAAAAAAGAATCGTGTAAGTTGAGGGATAGGTATAGTCTATACCCTATACCCTATACCATGCGTTTATAGAAAGAGTATCTGTTCCAACTAATTGGATACAGAAGATAAGTATAAACCAAATCTGTGGTTTTCTAGAATAACCGCGTATGTCACAAAATCAAAATGTTCAGGGGAGCCAAAAAACGTTATATTTGAAGTTATGGGCTCGATTTAAAGTTTTTAGAGCTTTTTTTTAACAGTCCTGTAGATATGGTCAATAAATACTTTACATAAAATTTTGAGTCAAAAATCTTCAGAGGAATAGATCCTAGAGAAGGACGAAAAACAATATGTAAACAACACTTAAAGTGTGTACACATAAGTTGTTGTTGCTGGAAAAATGGATTTTTTTCTTCGTCGTACGTATCAAGAATAATAGTGATAAAAAATAACAGAAATAAACACTCAAGTTTTTACAAGTGGTTATAAACTGAAAAATAATCGAAAATTATTTTGCATTTTTTTTTTCATTAATAACAACGTATGTCGCTATATGTCTTTTTCTGAGAAAATAATTTCTCAGCGATCAAACTTAGGTTGACATACGTCGTTAGTGCTGCAAATTAATTTAATAAACATTTAAGTTATGTCGTTATTTAAAGAAAAAAAAAAATCAGAAATGGCCAATATTTTTTTTTTTAAATTTAACACAGTAAAGAGCGTTAAAAATTAATATATTTGGCATCGTTAACTCAAAACTTACAAAAATGGACATACGCGGTTATTCCAGAAAACCACAGAAATTTGAGTGGCATTGTTATAAATTTTTGCGCCTGCATATATGAGAAAGTTTATACGGAGCCTATGTTTATAAATGGATCGATACTGAGTGTTTTTGGTAAAGTCACTTATTTTTGGCATAGTAATATACAAACCAAATTTGAGAAAAATTTATACAATATTTTTGTTTTTAATAGATTTTATTGAAGATCGGGATGCAGCTTTATATGGGGACTATGACTATGAAATGTTCTGCAGGGTTTATTTTTTGACTACTGATTAATTGGTGTAATAAACATAGACAAACCAAATTTAAATTGATCCTACAGCGATCTATTGTACGGGACTATGCCTGTACATGTACCGATTTTCACCAATTCCGACACATATTTAAAAAAAAATTGAGCTCTGGGCGAACAGCCACTGCCTATATAAATGTGTAAAAATTTGCTTTCATTTCAAGTTTGATGTAATTCTACAAAAAAAAATCCATCATGACCAAAATTTTTTACTTTCTTCAGTAAAAAATATATCGACATATTCTTCTTTAAATTATCAAAGTATTGCGACAATAATTGTGCTGTTGGCAAACTTTTACTCGAAACAGCTGGACAACTTCCAAACAAATGTGAAAATATACACTCCATTCAATTTTACATTGATTTACAAAAATATTGAAAAACCACATGATACGAATTTATACTTTTTAAAGTTGAAAATATGAGAGTATTACGCAAGAATGATAGAATACAAGATTACGCCATCCCGTGGACAGTATTAAAATTTACTGCGCCTGTAGGGCTTGTGACGTCAACTGTGTCCCTATTGGCTGTCTAACTGTTATGTTTATGTGTGTGTTTATATATGAACAATAACATTGTAACAATGGCACAATTTATTATTTTTCTCCTCAAATTATTTGTTAGTAAAAAAAAATTATTTTATTATGTGGTCTGGGTATAATGACTTTGTGCTGATGATTGCAACAACCAAAAATATTTAACCTGGACTCGTCATTTATTATACCGATCGACTTAGAATCACTTTCTGAGTCGATTTAGCGATGTTCATCCGGTTGTCTGTCCGTCTGTGTGTCCATGTAAACCTTGTAATAAAACAATGCATATGAATATATTTTGACGAAATTTGAAATATAAGCTTATCGGCCATAGTATGAACGATATTGAAATTGGTGAAAATTAGTGAATGTTCAGACCTAGTCCTCATAGAAACGATCCCTATGAATACTTAAATTGTCATAAAATCCAAATTATGTTATAGATCTCGGTGAAATTGGGTTTGTGTATGTTCATTGCATCCATTTCTTAGTAGTCCAAAAATAAAACCTATAGCTGCTTCCCGATCTTAACTTAAATCTATCAAAAAACAAAAATATTACACAAATTTTTCTCAAATTTGGTTTGTATATGTTTTTGCAAAAAAAAATGTGACCTTAACAAATATGGTCAAGATCGGTCCATTTTTTAACCCAATCCCCATACAAATATAGCAACCATTATGAACTTTTTCATATCTGCAGCGAAAAAATTAATAACAATGTATATTACTTCTTTAGAGCTGAAAATGTAAAAGCAGTAATTTATTTTAATATCCCAAACCAGTGCACTGTGTAAGATTTTGCCATTCTAGGGGGACTTAATAAAAAAAAAAGTGGTTCAAATTTGATCATATGTTCTTAGATGTTAAAAAAATATCCTATTGTTACGAAAATAAACACAAAACGTAATACAAAAATGTTGTTAATATGATGACGGCTATCAAACAGGTGTTATTGAAATGCAAGTTTGACAGCTGGCAAAAGTCATCAAATTAAAAGTGGTTAGAATTAAATCGTGTGTGCTTTTTTTCCAAATTTTTTTTTTCTTTTATCTCAATAGTTCAACTATAAAATTTTGTATAAATTATTCAAAAAATTTTAAGTGGAGTATTTAAATAATTTTGCTTCATAAAAAACTAAAAAGTAAGTGTTAAAAAATCTTAAACTTTTCATAGACTAAAACTTTCATATTCTCTCAGATTCTACTTTGCCACCACAAGGAGGTTCATCGAAAAGATTCCCGAAACTGATTCCAAGAATAAAATCTTGCCCATATTTTGCCCAAAGGTATCGTTTTTTAATGTCTGAAATATCGCGCCAGGAACTTTTTCATGTTTGGTTAAATAACATCAAACCAGAAAGGTTCGAAGTGATTTTAAAATTCGTTTTAACAATTTTTGGAAGAGATGTGGACTGTGAAAAGTTAAAAGCACGTTTACGAAAGCTATGCTACGATTTTCAAGTGAGATGGGATAAATCTCGACGAGTTAAGCCCAGATTTATGCATGATAATGCTTTATGGCTTAAAACAACAATTCAAGATGCAGAGTTCATTCAACTTCAAAAAAAGTCTCAATATCGGAAGAGAAGAAAAAGAATTCTCAGAATGTTGTCTTAAAACAAAACAACGAAAATGTAAGGAGCTAATATATCTACAGATCACTTGATAATGGCAACTGAACTGAAAATTCGATCTTGCGGGAAAAGGACGCAGCCGATCTTGTGAAGGAATTAGCAAACGCTTCGCCATCAAGAGGTACAATTATAAAAAAGGCCAGACTAAGTGTTGTGGAATCAAAGCGGCTTTCAGCGGATAAAGCACTGGCCATGATAATAAACGCAAATTTATCAACGCACCAATATCTGGCAATACGGCAGCACACAAAGCATTGCAGTCCTAAATTATATCCGTGTTATGACCTTGTAAAGCAGTCAAAACTGTTATCCAAATAATATTACTGTGACGGAAACATGTGCTAAAATTAATTTGCAGTCGTTAATAGATCACACAGTAAAACGATTGATAAGTGCTCTAGAAGAGGTTTTCAAGTCGTTACCTGATCTTAAAGATGAAGTATGCATAATAATAATATGGGGATGCGATGGTGCTGAACAAAATCGGTATAAGCAAAAATTTACGGATGAAAATTTGTCAGATGAAAGTTTATTTTTTATATCTATGGTAGCTCTTCAACTTTTTTCAATGATTAGAGAGGAAAAGAGAATTTTGTGGCAAAACCCTGCTCCATCCTCGACCAGATATTGTCGGCCTATCAAATTTATTTTTACAAAAGAAACACGTGAGGTAATTATAAAGGAAGTGAATCACATTCAGGATCAAATTTCAGTTTTGATTCCTACTATCAAAACTGACAATTTTAATTTCAAAGTTAGAGCTTCTCTCGTTTTATGTATGATTGACGGAAAAGTCTGCAACGCGCTATCATCGTACACGTCATCGCAAGTATGCTATTTGTGTGGTGCTACACCAAAAACCATGAACAATTTAAGTGCCTTATCAGAGCAGAAAATCGACGAAAATATGCTTGCTTTACGCCTTTCGCCTCTACATGCGTATATAAGATTTATGGAATGCTTGCTGCACATCTCGTACAGAATCGAAATTAAAAAATGGTATGTGTCAGGTGAGGACAATAAAGCTATAGTACCTGAAAAAAAGAAAAAAATTCAAGACAGCTTTAAAAAAGAAATGGGTCTTTTAGTGGATATGCCGAAGCAAAAAACCGGCTACACTAATGATGGCAATACTGCCAGAAGAATTTTTAAAGACGCAGAAAAAACATCGAATATAACAGGCATAAATATCGATCTTATAAAGAGGTTTCGCACAATACTTATTTGTATAGGAAGTGGTTACCCCATTAATATACAAGCATTTCAGCGCTACACGACAGAAACTATAGAACTTCATGGAAAAGACATAATCTCTTCCTGCATTCTCCCCATTGGCAATTTTTCCGAAGAAGCGCAAGAGTCTAGAAATAAAGATTCAAGAAATTACCGCGAATTGTTTACCAGAAAAATATCAAGAGTGGACACGAATACAGATTTATTGCACAGACTGCTTATTTCATCGGACCCATACATTGCTAGTTTGCGTTTAACTCCAAAAACCCAGCATGGAGCTTTATCTGCAGAAGTGCTTACGTTATTGTTGGACCATCAAGAATTTGAAGAAAACTCTGATTCAGATTAAATTTATTAAATACAATTTTTGCATACATATTATATAATAAGTACAATATAATACAATATTGTATACAATAAGTGAATACAACCCTGAAAACAAAAACAAAAAATTTTTTATTTATTTTCTTATATATTTTTCTAGTAAACAAATAGTTACTTTAATAACTTTTAGAATACTCTACCTATAGTTTAGGGTCTTTATTTAATGAAAAGATAAAATTTCCTAGAATTTGCGCTTGAAGGCTGGAATCTGCTAGTATTTATAATTATCTTTTAACGTACTTTCCGGCATGAACAATCTCAGTTTTCACTGCTGGAGCTACTTGTTCGGCTCAAGTAGCTCGAAGCTCGAGTAATGGGGAGCTCTGGTATTAATTGCAAATTGTCAGAAAATAACTACAACGAATAACTTCACATTTTTTTATAAGAATATTAATTTATGTTTTAAATACGTGATATGAATTTCAAAAATACCATTTTTTTTTTATTAAAAAAAGAAAGAGATTCATAAGCATTTTTTAGTTGTTGGCCGAAGCTGTATTATATGTGGACTAAATTATTATATGTATGACTAAGTAGCGATCATATTTACTAACGTCAGTTATAGGTTATATCATATGTATAGTTATATGATCGGGTTACGATCATATTTACTGACATCAGTTAAAGGTTTTCAAAATCTTTATCACCAATTTTGTATTAAATCCATTTATTTGAATGGTTCTAGACAGATTTATGTTAATATCGGGAAATTACAAGTGACTAAAAATGGTCCAACATTGTTGATTGTTAGCTTGCAGATTAATGCATGTACTATAATGTACACCTAAGCACGAATTCAATATAACTTGTTAGATTCTTTATATGAACTTCTCTGATAAACAATCGTAGTTTTGGCCCACAAGTACTTTTAATATTTGCCAATGTGAAAACGAACAAACATTATTTTCTCATATTAATTAAAGAGCTGTGGTTTAATTGTATAAACAAAGATGAGATTTATAATATTATAATATCTGAAAGTAATAACGAAACTGAAAAAAAAAATAATATTCCAACTTTCTATTTAATGATTTCTCTTGAAAATTCACTTAAGAGAAAAGAAATATAAGTGACTCGTTAAAAAATTGCTAAGCGGCTTTAATTGAAACAAGTGAACAAAGCTTTGTTTACTTTTTTGTTTCAAGTTTATTTATTTTTTTTGCTTTATTCTTTTAAGAACACATGACAGGTCATTAAATGAGTTCAGTAAAATGAAGAAAATCAAAAAATCGACACACTCAAAAATCAATCATCTCAATTTTTTAGCGTTGTCTGAAGGGAGCAATAAACTGTGGTTAATTTTGAAGTGCAAAATATTTTATTATATGCCAGATTTTCTTATTTTGCCATTTTTCTTCGTCTTCTTCAAATTTGTATGGGTCAAGGTTTTAATGTTGTTATGATATTTATTTCAATTGAAAACTAGTTCAATATTCTTTCATTGTTAAAAAAAACTATTCTTAAGCATCATAGAAATTTATCAAAAAAAAAAAAAAAACTAATAATAATATGAAATAAATAAATAAAAAAACAAGTAGGGAAATTTTAAGCGGTCTAGACCGACTATATACTATACCAAGTTTTTCGAGAATTTGGGATGCAACATAATTAAAATAAGCATAAACTAAATATTAGTGTTATTGCAAATATGAATAACAATGCATAACTGATATTATTTTTATATGGGGACTAGCTCAAAAAATGGAGCTCTTCTCAAAAACATATGTAAGGAAACTATATTTCTTTAATTTAAATATGTGGCGCCTTAATTTAAATATGCGGCGCATTCTGCCGGCAAAGGCCTCACAGGTGACATATGACATATGTGGGACGATAACAACCCTGTGTTTTCTTATGACACATAATAATAAAAACTAAATACAATATAAACTAGAGGACCCCTGCTGCTCCGCAGCATTATATTATATTATATTAATTTTTATAATATAATACCAAAATTTGCCAAGAGAAGTTAACGTACAGTAATGCCAAAATATGCCAAGATAAGTTAACGTACAGTAAAAGTAAAGTTGATTCTCCACGCATAACTTTCCTCAAACCCAAAGAATCTAAATTCTTTTAATATATAAGATTAGATAAACCAACTTTGTAAAACGGAATTAGGAATACGAGTTTTTGTAAATAGTTCTTTAATCATTAAAAAATAAAAGCTTTATTTACAGAGCAACACTTTGGAGTTTATTTTTTTATCTAATTCCTAAAGGAAAATCTGTGGTTTTCTAGAATAACCGCGTATGTCATAAAATCAAAATGTTCAGGGGAGCCAAAAAAACGTTTTATTTGAAATTATGGGATCGATATAAACATTTTAGAGCTTTTTATTTAGCAGTCCTGTAGATATGGGCAATAAATACTTTATGTAAAATTTTGAGTCATAAAACTTCAGAGGAATAGATCCTAGAGAAGGGCGAAAAAGACAATATGCAAATTACACTTAAAGTGTGTGCGGATAAAACAACTTATGTCGATAAACGTCGTTTTCTTTGAAAAAGAAAACTACCAATGCAACCACCCATGTAGACCTAAGTTATTGGTGCTTGAAAAATGGATTTTTTTTGTTCCTCAACAAAAAGTTAACGGGACTTAGGATGAGAATATAACAACGTATCAAGAATAATAGTGACAAAAAATAACAGAAATAAACACACAAGTTTTTACAAGTGGTTATAAACTGAAAACTAATCCCAAATTATTTTGCATTTTTTTTTTCATTAATAACAACGTAAGTCGTTATGTGCCGTTTTGTGAGAAAATAATTTGTCAGCGATCAAACTTAGGTTAACATACGTCGTTAGTGCTGCAAATTAATTTAATAAACATTAAAGTTACGTCGTTATTTAAAGAAAAAAAAATCAGAAATGGTAAATATTTTTTTTAAAAAAATTTAACACATGTAAAGAGCGTTAAAAATTAATATATTTGGCATCGTTAACTCAAAACTGACAAAAATGGACATACGCGGTTATTCCAGAAAACCACAGAAATATCCTAAAGACAAAGATCCATCTTATACATATATAAACCAAATTTGAAAGAAATCTTCAATATTTTTGTTAAATTACAGATTTAAGTGAAGATCGGGAATCAGCATTATATGGGGACTATGACTAATAATGGTCCTACAGAGTATTTTTGAACTACTGATTAGTGGAAACAATAGACATATATATATATGGGGGGTTTCATGTCAAGTGCACCAACTTTTGAAACCGATGTCTTCCGATCGGGATGAAATTTGCACCAAGGTTAGTCCTATTAGCTAGTAGTTTAAACACAATTTTTCAACCAGATCGGCCCAGATCTCTCTGAGTTAGATGGGATCAAAATTTGACATTTTGGCCAAACAGGTGTTTTTTCTCAATCATGTAACTTATTACCTATTGTTCTTAGAAAATTTGCTCCCAAATAGTTTAGATAGCTATTTCTTCAATATTTCGGAAAAAAATACTTTAAAAAAAAAAAATTTTTTTTTTGACTTTTTTTTTGCGAAATCAAAGCATTTTTTGCCTTTTTTTCAAAAAGGACATTTTTTTCAATTTTTTTTTCTAATATTTCTCTTACATTACAAAAATTATTATCTTTCTTTCATTAGAAAAATATATACATGATCTTAAACCGAACAATAAATGACTAATTATTCCAACACAGATCAACAATACATAACAATAACATACAACACACGAGGTACAATGCATTTGTGTAATCTGTTAAGATTTCACATGCCATTACAGTTCCATCTAGAGGACAATGGCAGAAACAAAGAGCTGTTCACACTACAAGACTTGTAATTGATCTGGCTATGTTAATGTAGAGAAAACTAAAAATTGGAAAAAGCTCAGCTTGTTCATACAAACTCTCGTATATAAAAAGAAAAACATTTCTCATGTTCTTTTCTTTCAAATGTTGAGTTAAATAGTTGATTAAGCATGAGTTGAAGTAATAGGCAGAAGGATGCTGACAATGAACAAGTCGCTTTGTTCGAAAGTAGCTACTCCATCTACCGCTGTCTTCAATTTTTTCTAATATTTCTCTTACATTACAAAAATTATTATCTTTCTTTCATTAGAAAAATATTTACATGATCTTAAACCGAACAATAAATGACTAATTTTTTTTTTTTCATAAGAAAGCTTAGGATTTTTTCTTTAAGAGCTTTTTGGTCGCTTAGTGGGATGGGAGTGGGATATCTATCAAAATAAATGTTTTGTAACTCAAGACAACGGTTTTTCAATTTTTCACAAATGCACTATTTTGAATTTTTTCCTATTTGTGTGAAAAACCTTACAAATAAAACTTATACTAAGAAACTAGACAAATTAACCTTTCCGAAGGTATGTAACATACCTTCATAACATAACAGAAGAGAATGGTTCTCTGTAACCTGAAAGAGTTATTTGCAACATTTCAATCTGAACACGAGGATGTTAAAATTGGCTTCACGAAATTTACCCAAATGAGGCCAAAACATTGCGTTTTGGCTGGAAGCAGCGGAACTCACACAGTATGCGTTTGCATTTACCATGAAAATGTTAAACTGATGTTGCAGGAAATCAACTTAAAGTATTTAACAGATGATTCGGCAGAAGATTTACACGATTACCGCGATTGCCTTAAATTGACTATGTGTCCTAATGCAACAACTTCTTGCCACTTAGGTGAATGTACCAATTGCCCGAAAACCACATTCACCAAAGAAAATTTAATCAACTCTTTAGATCGAGAATATATAGAGGAGGTCAAATTTGATTCTTGAATTCAGACTGACAGATGCACATTGAAAACAATCATTTTAAATGTGGATGATTTTGTGGAAGAAATGTGTACAGGACTGCTAAACTTGAGAAACCATGACTTTTTATTCAAAGAGCAATGGTCATTCTTCAAGGATTTGAAGATACATTTGAAGTCTGGTGAATTCGTTATTTCATATAATTTCGCAGGAAACTATAAATATATTCTTCAGGATGACATACAAGCATTCCACTTCAATAACGACCAAGCAACTATATTCACAGTAGTTATTTATGTATGGCAATCATAACCGATGATTTAAAACAGTTTATGAGTACCAGAACATAATACTAAAATATCTAAAATCTAAATTTACAGTACTACGTTCGGGCGGAGCTCGTGGACATTTTAAAAACAAAAGTAGCTTCGCAAATCTTACGGCTCATGATGAAGATTTTGGAATGCCATCTGAGTGGTAAGGGAGCATGTGATGGTATTGGAGCAAACCTTAAAAGAAATGCAGCGAAGTATAGCCTCCAGTGCTCTCATCAAGATCGCATCTTAGATGCGACTGCTTTATTCCATTGGGCAAAGAATTATTGTAAAGAAACTAAAATAGTTTTTAGTAGCAAAGAGGATCATCAGGAAACATTGAAAACACTGAAGAGCAGATTCGATGCTGCGGTAACAATCGATGGCACCGCTCAATACCATGCTTTTATACCGCTTGTCGATGGAAGACTCAAGTTGAAAAAGATTTCTGCCTCTATTCAATGCGATTTCTTTCCAAAGACAACAAATAAACCAGCAGCGAAATCAGCAGCTGAACCTAGTAACGCCAAGAAAGGATTGACAAAAAACGCAGTAAATAACGGCGACAAAAAAGCTGGATGAAAGACTGGGTGTTTAAAAATTTACAAGACTTAAATACTTCATCAGCTACAATAAATTAAGTAAAAAAAATAATTATGATATAAATAGATTAAATTTTTTTAAATTATTTATCTTTTTATTTTTAATATTACTATTATTATATATTCATTTAATTATTATTACAAATAAATAAAAAATAATAATTTTTCAACATTTCAATAGAAAAAAAGTGATTTTTTTCCTGAGGTTAACATATTCTGAGTGTTACAGTATCGAGGGTATGATATTTTAGTTAGGTATGTTACATACCTTCGGAAAGGTTAATTTGTCTAGTTTCTCGGTATAAGTTTTATTTGTAAGGTTTTACACACAAATAGGAAAAAATTCAAAATAGTGCATTTGTGAAAAATTGAAAAACCGTTGTCTTGAGTTACAAAACATTTATTTTGATAGATATCCCATTCCCATCCCGCTAAGCGACCAAAAAGCTCTTAAAGGAAAAATCCTAATCTTTCTTATGAACAAAAAAATGCCCTTTTTGAAAAAAAGGAAAAAATGCTTTGATTTAGCAAAAAAAGTCTAAAATTTTTTTTTTTAAAGTATTTTTTTCCGAAATATTGAGGAAATAGCTAACTAAACTATTTGGGAGAAAATTTTCTAAGAACAATAGGTAATAAGTTACATGGATGAGAAAAACCACCTGTTTGGCCAAAATGTCAAATTTTGATCCCCCTCTAACTCAGAGAGATCTTGACCGATCTTGTTGAAAAATTGTGTCTAAACTATTATCCAATAGGACTAACGTTGGTGCAAATTTCATCCCGATTGGAAGACATCGGTTTCAAAAGTTGGTGCACTTGACATGAAACCCCCCATATATATAAAATTTTATCGGTATACAGCAGGTGACAATACATTGGAAACTTTTGGAAAATTCTGAATTTGCCAATTAAGTTTTTTAATAAATTCGTGTTGTCATAAATTTATTTTTTTTTTTGCGAAACCACTCTTTAGTGTGTTCTTTATCGAAAGATAACAAAAAATACAATAAAAAAATAAATAAACAAAAAAAAAATATTTTTTTTTTGTGATGCCAAAACAGTGGAAACTTTTAAACTTCTATACCAGAGTTAAGAAAAACAATAAAAATAGAGGATACTAATAAAGAAAATTTTTAAAATCTTAACCGTTACCTAAATATTTCTAGTTTCGGATGTTTTCGTTCAACTGATTTTTAAATACAATTGTGAAGCGTTAAAAACCAGATGATTTTACTGTTGATCTTAAGCAAAAAAAGATTATTTGTGAGTAATATTTTTATGATTGAATCCATAATTTCAAAAACTATCAAGAAACATCGTGAAAGAGGTACGGTGGTGACTCAACACTTAGGTGGCAGTCCCCGTAAAACGGGTCAAATACAAGATAATTTAATGGCAAGAGAGTTTTAAAAATGTCCAAAAATGCTTCCTTAAAGATGTCATTCACAAGCTGAAACTAAAACAAGTAAACAAGTACGATACTCCATGCCATTCGTATAGAGACCCTCTCTCTCAGGTCCAGCCAATTAGATATAGAAAATAAGTATACACCAAATGTGAGTGGCTTTATTATTAATTTTTTTGCATTCGAATATGAAAAAATTTTAATATCGATAAATGTACCGATTCTAATCATATTTGGTAAGGTCAGTTATTTTTTGCAAAAACATATACAAACCAAATTTGAGAAAATTCTGTGCAATATTTTTGTTTTTTGATAGATTTAAGTGAAGATCGGGAATCAACTTCATATGGGGGATATGACAAAGAATTGTCCTATACTTTTTTTTTGGACTGCTTATAATTGGATGTAATAAACATACACAGATCCAACTTTACCGAGATTTTTATGATAATTTCAATAGCATTCGTCATATGGCCGATAAAAACGTATGTACTAAATTTCATCAAAATATATTTATATTTCCTGCCTGAAGATGGACATCGCTAAATCGACTCAGAAAGTGATTCTGAGTGGCTAAGTATAATAATACATGTGTCTAGGTCAAATATTTTTGGTAGCTATAAACATCAACACAGTTATTATACCTTAACCACATAGTGGCACAGGATATAAATATGCGCTCGAACTGTTGCCCGATGAGCAATTGAGGCTGATTTTGGTTGTTATCGTCCTTTGAAGAAATAACTGCTATCAGAGAAAAATCGTCTGGCTCGCATAAATTTGGCTACAGAAGACGTGAAATGGTCAAAACGGAATTGGAATACTTTTTCTCTGTTCAAATGAAGTCAAGTTTAATTTAAGAGGCCATGATGGAAGATAGTTTGTGCGGCGACCAAAAGGAAACAGACTAGACCCAAAATATACAAGAATATGTTAAGTTTTGCGGTGGAAATATTATGGTATGTGGTTACTTTTCTGAATGGGTCCAATTTATGTAGTAATAAATACTCTAACTGAAATTGGACACAGGCGAATTCTAATTAACCTAATGTATCGACTGGCGGATTAGAATATGTCACTGGTCTGAAAGTTTCAACATGATAATGACTTACATCCAAATTTGTGTAATCGAATGGCTACAATCTAAAGCAGTTATTGTTTAGGCCTAATCACCAGCCTAATCACTTTAATACCATATAAAATATATGGGAAGTTGTAGATTGAAAAATACGGTCACAAAATTACACAAACAAGACAGATCTCATAGAGACAGTTAATTCAAAGTGGCCAAAAACTTCAATGGATATCATTAATAATTTAATTGAGTCCATGCATCCGCGTTGTGAAGCAATACTAAAAAGTAACTGATACCCAACAAAATATTGAAACCAAAAATAGAAGGAACGTTTTCAATTATTGTATAGTAAAGGTTTTCATTGTTTTGTCAACAGCTTACAAATTTATTCTATTAAGGTTTGTTACTTTTTTTGTAAAGTTAATATTTTTCGCTTTTAAATAAATAAAACATACAATTTTTATATTAATAAAAGAGTATTTAATTTTATAATCCAATTTTCTGGTATTGACTGTTCAAGTTGTGAAAAATATATTTTGTTAGGAGTATCCACTGTATTATCACTCACTGTACATTAGGGTGGGTCAATTATTGTTACTGCATGGGCTCATCAAATATACTTGTTATGGTCCATAGTATCAGAATAGGCGATGTAGTCCATGTAGTTTTTTTGGGCCCCCTACAATTTGCCCCACTCTACTGTATATCTATGATAATCTGGATCTTACAACAATTTTAGTCGGTCTAATAGGGTTTTTTTGTGAATTCGCTGGAAATGGACATGTACCGATTTTCACTAATTTTAATAGCGTTCATCCTATGATCGACAAAAGCATATATACTAAATTTCATCAAAAAAAATATGAATAATATTTCCAATCTGAAGTTTAATTACACACAGACGGGCAGGCAGACGGGCGGACGGACGGACAACGTTAAATCGACTCAGAAAGAGATACTAAGACGATCGGTATAATAAAAGACCTGTCTTTTAGGTCTAAAATTTTTGGCAGCAACAAACATCAGCACAAACTCATTATACCCTCACCACATAGTAGTGATATAGGGTATAATTAAAAGATCCATAAAATCATGCAAAATCATTTAATTTTACACACTTGAGTTTTTGGTCAGCGTCTTCATTTAATTGTCCCATCTATGGGCATTGATTTATATTGCTAAAGGGTTAGTTAGTTCTAGTTTTTTCTATGATATGATAACTAAAACAATTAAATTCAATGAATTTTGCGTGTATTCTATAAGAAAGATTCATTTCATGCATTGTATGCGTAACGTTTAGTTGTTTTAATGGTTTAATGTCAATGTCATATGGAATGTTTGCTTTATATGTGGCCATTGAACCCCAATGGACGTGTTATACAAATAAATTATATTTAAAAATTGAGTTTATTTTGATACTGCTTCGATTTATTGCTGTATGAAGTAAGTAAGCTTTAACCAACCCGGCTTAATATTAAATTACGGCTCGTTTGAATGCAAAACTGTTTAATTCCAAAAATGTTTGATATCTCTGATTACGCTTTGAAATATAAATCAGCTGCCACATGAAGCTTATATTATAGATAATCGATCTTTACACTTAATATACAATACTTGAAATAAAATTCTGTGATTGCCTGAAAATTACAACATAAACAAAAAATCAATAAAAACTAAAGTTTAGGAAACAATGTCATGTTTTTTGGCAATTATTCCACCAAAAAAAATTTTAAATAAATGAAAATTTTGCTGTTCAATTTGTTGTTTATTTTTAAAGTTAAATGGCCTCTATTAATTAATATAAGTATACACCTCGTGAATTGCAACTTGCGGTTAATTAAACATAAATTATCGGTATGGATAAAGCTGTTATAATCCTAAAAAAAATATGTACATATATATAACCAAACAAACTGTTTGCATTTAATGGGAATATCCCGTTTTTTAAAGCTTCTCACTGCTGTTATAGAACTGTGAAGTATATTAATACCCTACACCACTCTGTGCTCAGGGTATAATGTGTTTGTGTTGAAGTTTGTAACTAACAAAAATATCTGACGAAGATCCACCTTTTATTATACCGATCGACTAAGAATCATTTTCTGAGACTAATTGGCGATGTAAGTCCGGTTGTCCGTCTGTCTGTCTATCTATGTGTGCATAACTTTGTAATCAAGCTACAGATCGCTAATATGAATATAGTTTTATGAAAGCTTTTCTTGGCCACTGCTGATCGCTGCTGAAATTGATACATGTTCAGACCTCCATATAAATAACCACTATGAGATTGACTTAAATTGCCCAACGACCCAAATTATCGTATATACCTCAGTCAAATTTCGTTTATGTATGTATTGATTATACCCATTAATAAGTACTCAAAAAATAAGCCCTATAGGACACGTTTGTCATGAGTTCTTATATAAAGTGGCTTTCCGAACTTTATTTAAATCTATCAAAAAACTAAAATTTTGCATAAAATTTTCTCAAATTAGGTTTATATATGTTATTGGGAGAAATAAGAGACTTTACCAAATATGGTCCATGCTTCGACGTAGTCCCCATATAAAAAAAATCATGTGAGTCCGATCGCAGGGGAGATGTGTAAACATCTAGTAATTAAAGATTTTTTTATTACACTTTCTTAAAATCAAACAGAAAGCGTATCACTTATAGCAATCAACTGCAGAGGCTGTGTTAATATAAAAATATTTATTATTATTTATTATTTCAACCGGTTAATTTTTAATTTTTCGTTTTTTCTTTTGAATTTTTCGTTTTTTATTTTGAATTTTTTTTATTTAACTTTTCATTTTTTATTTTAAATTTTTTATACCCTATACCACTATGTGGTTTGGGTATAATGACTTTGTGCTGCTGTTTGTAACAACCAAAAATATTTGACCTACACCCATCTTTAATTATACCGATCGAATCAGAATCACTATCTGATTCGATTTAACGATGTCCGTCCGTCTGTGTGTCCATGTAAAGCTTATAATCAAACTGCAGGTCGCAAATATGACTATATTTTGACAAAATTTGGTATTTGATCTTTTATCGGCCATGGGATGAACGCTGTTGAAATTGGTGAGAATCGGTGCATGTTCAGACCTAGCCCCCATACAAATGACCCCTATGAAATCAACATATATTGCCATAAGATCCAAATTATCATACAAATCTTAGTCAAATTGGGTTTGTATGTATATATTACATCCATTAATCAGTAGTCCAAAAATGATCCCTATTGGACAACTCTTAGTCATAGGCCCCACATAGAGCTGCATCCCGATCTTCACTTAAAGCTATCAAAAAACAAAAATATTGCACTGATTCTTCTCAAATTTTGTTTGTATATATTTTTGCAAAATATAAGAGACTTTACCAAACATGGTCAGAATCGGTCCATTTTTGGGCCTAGTCTCCATATAGATATAGTATCCGATATGAACTTTTTCATATCTGCAGCCGAAAAAATTAATAAAAGTCCCACTCAAATTTGGTTTATGTTTATTTTCTATATCCAGTTAGTTGGGCCTGAGAGATAGGTATAGGGTATCGTATAGTCGGTCTAGACCGACTATAATTTTCTTGTTAATTTTTATTTTTAATTTTTTATTTTTCAATTTTCATTTTTTTTGTATCATTTTTTATTTTTAATTTTTTATATTTAATATTTTATTTTTCATTTTTTATTTTTCATTACTCATTTTTAATTTTAGTTTTTCATTTTTCATTTCTTATTTTTCATGTTTCATTTCTTATTTTTAATTTTTTAGGTTTAATTTTTTATTATTCATTTTTTATTTTTAATTTTTCCTTTTTATTTTTTTTTAATTTTTTAATTTTTCATTTTTCACTTTTCGTTTTTCATTTTTAATGTTTTTTTTTTTTTTTCGTTTTTCATTTTTCATTTTTTATTTTTTATTTTTCGTTTTTCATTTTTTATTTTTCATTTTTCGTTTTTAATTTTTTATTTTTCGTTTGTTATTTTTCATTTTTCGTTTTTCATTTTTTATTTTTCATTTTTTTATTTTTCATTTTTTATTTTTCATTTTTCTTTTTTTATTATTCATTTTTAGTTTTTCGTTTTTCATTTTTTATTTTTCATATTTCATATTTTATTTTTCATTTTTTATTTTTCATTTTTATACCCTATACCACTATGTGGTTTGGGTATAATGACTTTGTGCTGCTGTTTGTAACAACCAAAAATATTTGACCTAGACCCATCTTTAATTATACCGATCGAATCAGAATCACTTTCTGAGTTGATTTAACAATGTCCGTCCGTCCGTCCGTCCGTCCGTCCGTCCATCCGTCCATCCGTCCGTCCGTCCGTCCGTCCGTCCGTCCGTCCGTCCGTCCGTCCGTCTGTGTGTCCATGTAAAGCTTGTAATCAAACTGCAGGTCGCAAATATGAATATATTTTGATGAAATTTGGTATATAAGCTTTTATCGGCCATGGGATGAACGCTATTGAAATTGGTGAGAATCGGTCCATGTTCAGACCTAGCCCCCATACAAATTACACATATGAAATCGACATAAATTGCCATAAGATCCAAATTGTCATATATATCTTACTCAAATTGGGTTTGTATGCGTTCATTACATCCACTAATGAGTAGTCCAAAAATGATCCCTTTGACCCCATATAGACTGCTTCCCGATCTTCACTTAAATCTATTAAAAACAAAAATATTGCACTGATTCTTCTCAAATTTTGTTTGTATATATTTTTGCAAAACACAAGAGACTTTACCAAACATGATCAGGATTGGTCCATTTTTGGACCAAGTCCCCATATAGATATAGCATCCGATATGAACTTTTTCATATCTGCAGACAAAAAAATTAATAAAAATCCCACTCAAATTTGGTTTTTGCTTATTTTCTTTGTCCAGTTAGTTGGGCCTAAGAGATAGGGTTTCTAAACGCATGGTATAGGGTATCATATAGTCGGTCTAGACCGACTATAATTTTCTTACTTGTTTTGAATTGAAATTTTACAATTTTGAAATGAGAATTTTACAGCAATTTTATCTTTAATTATAAGAATATTACAATTTAGTTATTTCGCTTTTTTGTTGAAATTGTAAATTATGCATTATCTATTGGAGTTATTGGGGATGACCATTGAGTATTCTTATTTGATATTTGGAAGCATTAACGATTTTGGGATCTGCAGTGACCATAGAATCTGCAGTTATATAAAGGGCCCGCCATGTAACGTTTTTTTTTTCAAATAGTGCTTATTTCGTGAATCGTAACACATAGCTTATGTCTGATTTGACAGATAATTAGTTTTATCCTTCCGCTGAACGAATATGGTTGTGTATACACTTGAACAACGCTGGGAAATATTGCGACATTACTTTGAAAATCATGGTAATGTTGCAGAATGTGTGCGAAAATTGCGTACGGATTTTGGAAGAAGAGGAGCACCATCAGCTCCGTATGTTCGTTATCTTGTGAAAAAAGTGAAAGAAACTGGCATTCTCATCGATAAACCAAAGCCCGAAAAGCCAAAAAGAGTGCGTACACCCGAGAATATTGCTGCTGTGGCAGAAAGTGTGCGTGAAGCGCCATCAACATCAATTCACCGTCGTTCTCAAGAATTGAACATTTCGGAGGCATCGTTGAGACGAATTTTGCATAAAGACCTTGGTATGACGCCATACAAAGTCAATTGGTTCAGGAGTTGAAGCCAACTGACCATCCAATGCGTTTTCGCTTCGCTAAGTGGGCCTGCGATCGACTTACAGAAGATGCCGATTTTGCCAAAAAAATCATCTTTTCAGATGAAGCTCATTTTGATATTGGCGGGTATGTAAACAAGCAAAATTGTCGCATTTGGGGCACAGAAAATCCGCACGTATACATTGAAAAGCCGGTACACCTAAAACTAGTCACTATTTGGTGCGGATTTTGGTCCAGAGGCATAATTGTGCCATTTTTCTTCGAAAATGAGCAAGGAGTGGCCGTTACAGTCAATGGCGATCGTTATCGGGCCATGTTGAACGAATTTTTGTTCACAAAAATTGAAGAGGAGGATATTGGCAACATTTTGTTTCAACAGAACGGCGCTAAGTGCCACACAGCCGAAGCTACACTCGATGTTTTGCGCCCTGTTTTTGAAGATCGCATTATCAGCCGCAGAGCTGATGTTGTTTGGCCACCTCGGAGCTGCGATTTGACACCGTTGGACTATTATTTGTGGGGTGCCCTCAAAGATAAGTGTTACGCCAACAAGCCAGAGACAATTGACGCTTTAAAGGACAATATTCGTGAAGCCATTGGTGAAATACAGCTGCACACAATCGATAATATGCTTAAAAATTAGACCGATCATGTAGGCTACTGCATGGCCAGCCGAGGCAGTCATTTGAAGGATTACCGGAAGGATTTTACTTTCAAATAAAAAAAGAAATTTGAGATAATATTCAGTAGTTTTTTTATAGCATTTTCAAAAAAGTTATTTGGTCATAGCCCCCATATGACTAAAAATTGTTCTATATGATTTAGTTTTGGACTACTGACAAATGGATGTAATAAATATATACAAACTCAATTTGACCGAGATTTATATGATAATTTGTCTTTTGTTTCTTTTGATAAGCTAGTACGGCAATGCATACAATATTTAATACAATATTTTCCCGATGTCGCGTTGATTATTTGCAGACATATTCTGGGGTTCGTCAATTTATCAGTAAAAAATTATCTAAACATAATATTTATATTAAACAATATTTAAATTTATATTACAACTCACAGTAAAAAAAAATTTTTTTTCTAAAATTTGAGATTTTTGAAGAGGTTGCTCCACCAATTTTATATAATATGCTGAGAACAACTTGCCCAATTTTTCTATAAAAAAAACCATCAAACTTTAATTTAAATTGCCTCCAAGTTTTGCTAAAATATTTTTTAATATACTCAACAGTTTCCGAGTTATTCCGAATGAAATGATGAAAAAACAAAATTATTTTTTCGGAAAATTTAAATATTTTTATTTATTAAGAATTCATAAAAAAAATCGAAAATGGCAAAACTTGACACCTTATTTACTAAATCATAAAGCTACATACTCTGCAAATAAAACGAGTCATACACCATGAGAATACAGGGGTAAATGTTGATTTAATTCTTATTCTGGATTTGAAAAAAATTTTGAATTTTTATTTAGGCTACATTGTAGTGGGTAATAAATGTATTTGTATTTATTGAATGATGTTCCATATCATTAAAAGCCGGATACTGTGTATAGCGAGGTGATTTCGTCATCCCCTGTACCTTCGAACTCAAGCATGTGTAGCGCTTCAGATGCAGCTAATCCAAAGCTTTTGACTCAGCAAAAATTAAATAACCTTCATCTTACGAAACAAAAATCGGAGCTCCTACAGAAATTTGTTAGAAAAAAATATAAAGCAATGGTCTACCGTCATCGGCATAAGCAATATGGATATTTTATATGCTTTCGTACGACATAAATGGCCTTCTTGCCAAACAATAAGATGCAAGGGAATGGGGATTATTTGGTGACAGTAGCAAAGAAACTCTTAAAGCAGTTTCACTACACAATGACAGCAAGAAGTCATCAATGTCCTTCGCACCCGCCGTAAATATAAACGAATAATATGAAACCATGGCCAAATAATTAATAAATATAAAATATGAAAAGCACGATTGGAAAGCGTGTTGTAGCTTGAATGTTGTTGCTATATTGACAGATCTGCAAAATGGTTACACAAAGAATTGTTATTTTCTCTATCTTTGGGGCAGCCTAGCTCGAAATATGCATTATGTAAAGAAACATTATCCGACAAGGCGTTCACAATGTAAAATATGCTGCTGTAAAGAAAAAGGAGCATGCAATTATGCCACTATTAAATACTAAGCTTGGATTATCTATATATATAAAATTCATTTTCTGTTTGTTTGTTTGTTTGACCGCTATACAAATTTTTATTTTTCAACGGATTTTCCTGAAATTTTTTACACACGATCTTTATACCCCAGGAAAGGTCGCCATATACTTTTTACCGGCCACGCCTACTTTTACGCCCACTTATTATGTAAAATTCATTTTCTGTTTTATTCATATTTGTTCACTATACAAATTTTTATTTATTAACGGATTTCTCTGAAATTTGGTACACACGATCTCTGTACTCCAGGAAAGGTTGCCATATGCTTCGTACCGGCCACGCCTACTTTAACGTCCATTTTGTGTATACAATTCATATTCTGTTTTTTGGTACATTTGTTCGCTACACAATTTTTTTTTAACGGATTTCTCTGAAATTTGCTACACACGATTTCTGTATTCCAGAGAGGTCGCCCACTTTCTATACAAAATTAATTTTCTGTTTTTTGGTATATTTGTTCACTATAGAGATTTTTATTTTTCAAGGAATGTCTAAAATTTGGTCACACGATCTCTATACTACAGGGAAGGTCACCATATGCTTCTTACCGGCCACGCCTATTTTGCGCCCACTTCTATGTATATAAAACCTATTATTTTCCTTTTATTTGTTTCTTTATTTGATTGCTATACAAACTTTTATTTTTCAATGGCTTTCTCCGAAATTTAGTACATATTCCAGGGAAGGTCGCCATATGATTTTTACCGACCACGCCTACTTTTACGCCCAATTTTCATATAAAATTCATATTTTGTTGTGTGGTATATTTCTTCCCTATACAAATTTGTACTTTTCAACGGATTTCACTGAAATTTGGTTTACACGGGAATAACTACACGGTAAACAAATTACCCAAACTTAAAAAAAAGGTACCCAAAAGAAATGAACAAATTCCCCATTTTTTTTTTAATCGAAATAAAAAATGAACTTACTCCCCAAATTCATTCTTAAATTTTTACATATTTTTATTTAATGAATTTTGTTAAATATTTATTTTAGTGAACATTTGCATACTGCTCTCAATATATGTCCTACAATAAATGCATTTAAAATGAGTATTCTTTTCAATAGCATCATTTCGTTGCGCGGAAGCTACGCGCACGGGGAATATAGCTTAGCTAGAATATCGGAATGATCTGAAAAATATATTTTGACAATTAAAATAAGTTGGCAACAGCTGCGCGGCAGCACAGGTGTGGCTGCCAAATGCGCGGAAGAGACGAGCGGACGCGGACGCGACGCGCTCTCGGAACACATCTCAGCTAAAATATCGCAATGCTCTGAAAAATATATTTTGGCGATTAAAATAAGTTGACAACAACTGCGCGGCAGCACGGGTGTGACTGCCAAAAGCGCGGAAGCGGACGCGACTCGCTCGCGGAACACAGCTTAGTGAAATGTCGTATGATAAATTTTATCTACGTATGTGAAATACTTACCTGTTGATCAAAATAGGCCACACATATACTATAAGCAGTTGCTTAAAGAAACCTTGCGACAGAATATTAATTTGACGTCTCTGCTCAATGATGATCACTTATTGAATGAAGTAATTCAATTTTTAAAAGTTCTGATTCCTTCAATTTGCAAACGATTCCATTATATTTGATGTTTATAAATAAACTTAAAAAAAAACTTAAAACGGTTTCGCAACTTATTTTTGAAGCATTTTTGCTGCAGCATCTTAAAAAAAATTGTAAATTAAAAAATCAAAAAATTTTGAATTGAAATAAAAAATGAATTTACTGCCCATACAAATTTTTGAGGAGAAAGTTCATTTTTTGAACCATTTCTCAAGTCAAAGGTCTTTTATCCCGGGCAAGACCGGGTAAAAACAGCTAGTTAAAAATATTTGTTAAGGCACTAGACAAAGTCAGTGAAGCCGTTTACTTATTTCTCAAGTAAGAGTGTTAAGTTCGGCTGTGCCGAATCTTGGTACCATCCACATCGGTTTTATGGTTACAACAATATATGGACTTATTGAACTACATATTTATAAAAAATTTAAACACCTTTAAAGTTTTTTTTAAAGGTGTCTTCATCTTCTTGGACATATCTCGGCAGAATGATGCCCAATTTACCCCATTTTCAATACCAACATGCTTGAAATAATGAGAAATAATATTACTATAACTTTACCTAGGTAAATGATTTATTTTGTGAATTAGCGTAATTTCAACAGACAAACGGACAGAGGAACATCGCTATATCGACTCGAGTTGTTAAAAGGATCAATAATACATATACCTTATGGGGTCGCAAATGCATTTTTCGATGCGTTACAAACGGAATGACAAACCTATTTTTACCCTTTGCGCAGTGGTGTGGTGGGTTAAAAAACAATATTCATAAACCTTTCTATGGTATACAAATCTGCTTCGATAAATGGATTCAAACTTTTTATGAAATAAGCAGAGTCCAAATCGTGATTTACTTAACTTTTATTGAAAAATCGAAAAATTGTTAGCGATGAGCATGGTGAATGAGTTAACTTTATAAAGAATGAAATGAAAATTTACCCATAGATTTTCCTGGTATATGGACTGTTTAATTTGGAGTGTATGTAGCTTTATGATTTTGTAATAAAAAATGTTATGTTTTGCCATTCCAAATTTTTTATGAATTAAAAAAGAATAAAAATATTTAAATTTTACGCAAAAACAATTTTTTTCATGATTTCATACTAAATAACTCCTTAACTGTTGAGTACATAAAGAAAAATAATATTAGAATAACTTAAAAGTAATTTGAATTAAAAAAATTTATGTTTCTAACACCAAATTTGGTCAATTTGTTTCCCAGTTCTGATAAAATCGTTGAAGCATACCCTTCTAGAAGCCCAAATTTAAAAAAAAAATATTTTAATAAAACTTATGCATATATTTTTAAATTTTGACTGCAAGAAAATAATAGCCGGTTTGGATTGAATATGCTTTACCCTATACCATCCATTTAGAGAATTGGTCTTAGGTCCAAATAATTGGGTATAGATGATAAGCATAAACAAAATCTGTGTGGAGTATTAGTCACTTATATTTTGCAAAAACATATACAAACCAAATTTGAGGAAAATCTATGCAGTTTTTTTTTTTTTTTATAGATTTAAGTGAAGATCGGAGAGCAGCTTTATATGGGAGCTATGATTAACAATTGTGTTATAGGGTTTATTTTTATACTACTGTCTAGTGGATGTAATTAGCATACACAAACCCAATTTCTCCGAGATCTATACGATAATTTGGATATTATTGCAATTTAATTCGATCTCATACGGTCATTTGTATGGGGACTAGGTCTGAACATGCGATTTTCACTAATTTTATTAGCGTTTCTTCTATGGTCGATAGAAGTTATATATCGAATTTCATGAACATATATTCATATTTGCAACCTGTAGTTTGATTACAAGATTTACATGGGCACACAGACGGACGGACAGATGGACGGACATCGCTAAATCGATTCAGAAAGTGATTCTCAGTCGATCGGAATATTTATTAAAGGTCAAATATTTTTGTTAGTTACAGACATATGCACAAACTCATTATACCCTGACCATATAGAGTATGGGCAATAAATAGTGGTGTCATAAAAAATGTTTCATTTCGTTGAATAGTGTTATTAATCAAAATTTGGAATTTCGATACTTTATATTGAATGCGAGAAATTTGCCGGCATTATTTATTTATATTATTTTTATCTATTATTATTTTTTTTTAACTCCAAATCTTACCTCTTTTTCCGATATTTTGAATGAACTGCTAACCATTTTGGTTCAAGTTTTCTTTTTATAATCTCCACTACAAAATCGTTATAAATATTGATTGTTAATTTATTATTAATTATGTTTATAAAATCACTTTTACAAATATGGCTCTACAACAACAACAACAACAACAACAAGAAAAAGAAAATATTTATGCACAATTTATTTCCAAATCAATCGTGCAAATAAATCAAAAGAATGTGGAAAAAATTTACACATTTTTTTAGAAGGAAATGTTACTTATAAAGAATTATAGAACCATATTTTCTTGTATTATTATTTATGTATATAGAATTTCAATTACAATTTTTAATTCTCAACTTTTTGAGAAACACACATATGGAAACACACATAAGGAAAATTTAATAGAAAACAAAAAACGCACTTTTATTGAAGAAAAAAAAACAATGAATAAAAAAAATAACACAACTGTTTTGAAACTTGACTATATTAAACGAATGAACAGTTAAAAAAATAAAGCAAATGCACTTGTCTTATTATTTTTATTTATTTTAACTAAACTTTTTTTTGAAGGTCAGACTTTAATGACCAATGTGTAGAAGCGTGTTGAAATTTTTTTCAACTAAATTTACCAGAATTAATTATTCTCTTTTTTTATTTTTATTTATTTATTTTTTGAAACAAACAATTATTTTATGTCGAAGCAACACATTAAAAAGGAAAAGTTAACGAAAATAAAAATTATTAACTACACGTCTATTCTGAGCAACTGTTGTTGCACAAATAATGCTTCAGTTATTCATTACAACTGTTTAGTATTAATCCCTCTTTTGTCAAGTCAACAACTCAAAATTGAGTTTAAAATACGACGTTACGTTGGTTTAAAGCCGACGAAAGTTACAAGATCTCAGTTACATACGAGTATAAACGCTTGACTCAATTACAACCAATAACCATTATTAACCCATTAAAGTTTAAGCAGTACCATTTGACCGTTAATTTCTGCACTTTGAGAGCACATGCTTATAAAATCGATTCGATTGATTGCTTAAACGAGGTATTTTTTGACGAGCTCTTAAAATTGGCAAATTTCGTTTAACGAATAATTTGAATAAATTTATATCGATTAAGAAAAGTTGTTCTGCTTTTTATACCGGTTTATCAAAAGTTTTTTTTTTTTTTTGAATACGTAAATTTTTTTGTTATGGGGAATTGAGAAAAAGTTCATTGACTACTTTCTTGCTTCTTTATGGATTTATAAAAAACTTCGTTACGACTTACCGAGACTTATTGACATGATCATAATCAATTTTTCCTACGAAGTTTGTATTGTACAAGTAAAAAATTTTATTTTATTTATTTTATTTTTTTTTATTTCAATGCTTGCTACAGCATTTTTGTTTTTGCATTCGATGGAAAAATTATAAAATTTTTTGCGTCCCTACTCTGGATCAAGCTGCACATGAGAAGAAATTGATTTTCCAAATTAAATCCGGAAATTTTAATGAATATTATATTATATATTATATTATATTTTTAGAATATTATATGGCAAGTTCCTATTTTGACGATTTTTGTTTTTGACGATTTTCGGTTTTGGCGAATTTTGATTTTTGACAATTTTTTAATTTGGCGCAAATATTTTCCGCGACTGCTCATATCTATAATATTAATAGGCTAGGCGATTTCTTATGACCGATGTTTTGTTCTACCGTTTTATCCCGATTTTGATCAAACGTATATTATTTGAAAGATATTTCTTTTTAGCCGTTTTGCAGATTTATAGATTTCAAAAATTTTTTCTTTATTTTGAGTAAATTGCATTTAAAGTTGCTACTAACACCTACATAAAATTATACAATGCTATGTGTGTGTTTATTAAATATGTTAATGTGTTTGTAATAAAAATGAGTTTGTTTTTTGTGTTGATTTGTGAATTGGCTATAATTGATTAGCATACCTTTCGGGTCTTTATTTAATGAAAATACAAAATTTCCTAGAATTTTCACTCGAATTTCGAGGGCTGGAATTTACTAGTTAGTAATTATTGTACTTGTCGAAAGTTGCAACATGGCCACTTTCGTAGCACTCCATATATTTTGAGGAGCGGTACCATGTTCTTTAACCCTATCCTGCCAATTTGTTATCTGACTCTTCACGTTAATATAAGAAGGACACGTAGAAAGTGTCAAGACTTTCTTTTTTTATTACTTCAGTTATATAATATTATATATTTACTTTTGCTCGGTATATGACATTTAATATTTACTTTGTACTCTGATCCCGCCCATTTTTAACAGATGACCTCAGACAAATTTTATCTGATCACGCTCATTGTTGGCATGGCTACTAACATTAATAATGGATGAAATCACACAAAATTGCAGAGCTCTCCCTGTCATAGTACTCATATATATGATACTAGATGTAACCCGGTGTGCTTCGCTACACCCTCCCCCTGAAAATTTCAGGAAGGTCAGATGAGTAGTTACGGAGATTACCTCCTACAAACAAACAAACACTTATTACCTCTTTATTATGTTAGTATAGATTATTAGCATAGATTTTTTTTATTCAAATACTTGCTGATATACAATGTTTTTTGGTTTTTTCATTCGGTACAACAATTATCAGATTTTTCGTCATTCCTACCCTGGAGCAAGTTACATGTAGCTGCCCATGAGAAGAAGATGGATTATCAAAATTAAATCTGGCAACACTTAACTATTGGTATTGAACTTAGAATATCATTTGGGAATTTTTCTTTTTAGCGATTTTTATTTTTCGCAATTTTCGGTTTTGGCGAATTTTTGATTTTGGCGATATATTTTCCACGACAAATCACATTGATAACTAATGTACTTGTCAAAAGACTGTTGCTATTATTTATATAGGAGGTGCCACGCCCACTAATCCCATCCCGCCCAATTTTTGTTGGACTACTCACATTAATATTAATTAGTATCTGATGGACTCGTGCAAAATATCGAGTATTTCCCGTTGATAGAACATCAGTTATATGATATTAGATATCTACTTTGCATGGGCGGTGCTACGCCCACTGCTACGATCACGCCAATTTTTTGTTCGACTAATCATACAAAGAACCTATGGGCTCATGCAAAGCCACAAAGCCCTTTCCTTTACAGTACTCCAGATATATGACATTAAATAGTTACTTTGCATGGGGAGTGCCACGCCAATTTTTTGTCCGACTACCCATACTAAAATCTGATGGTGTCGTGCAAAGTGTCAAAGCTACCCTTTTTTAGTACACCAGTTATATGATATCAGATATTTACTTTTTACGGCGGTGCCACGCCCACTTGTCCGATCCCGCCCATTTCCGGCGTAGCTACTAATATTAACAATAGGTGACCTCACACAAATTTGCAAAGCCACTCCCTATCATAATACTCATTATATGTAGATGATATTAAAAATTTACTTTGTGTGGGAGGTGCCACGCCCACTAAAAATATTTAAAAAATTATAGCCTATAGCACTTCCCATATCCGCAGTAAAACTCTGTGAAAATTTCAGAAATATCAGATGGGTAGTTACGGAGATTACCTCCTACAAACAAACAAACAAACACACATTACCTCTTTATAATATTAGTATAGATTAAAAATTCACTTTGCATTGAAGGTGCCACGCCTACTTATCCGATCCCGCCCATTTTCGGCATGGCTACTAACATTAATAATAGGTGACTTCACATAGTACTCCCTGTCATAGTACTTAATATATGTTAAAATTTTATTTTGTATGGGAGGTGCCGAACCTACTGAAATAATCAAAATAATTTATAGCCTATAGTTCCTTCCAGATACACAGATTCTTACTCCGTGCAATTTCAGGAAGATCGGTTCTATGGTTTAGCCTTCTATAAGCTACAAAGACGATTTCTTGTGACCGCTGTTTTGTTCAACAGTTTTCTTCCAATTTTGACTAAACGTATCTTATTTGAAAGGTATTTCCTTTTAGCACCAGACTTATAGATTTTTAAATTTTTATATTTTTTCTGGAGTAATGCTCATTTAAAGTTGCTACTACCACATAAATAAAATTATACAATGCTTATGTGCTTATTAAATTTGTTAATGTGTTTGAAAAAAATTAGTTTGTTTTTTTCATTCACAATAATAATTGTATTGAATTGAAAAAATTATTTTGGATATAAACCAAAAAAGTATTGAATTGTGAGTTGTATAAAATTGATTAGCATACTTTTAGGTTCAATAATTTATTAAATGGAAAAATAAAATTTCCTGGAATCTGCACTCGGACTTCGATGGCTGGTTTTAAACTATTTGATTTACTCGAATAACTTTAAATTTATTCGGATGATTAAAAATTATTGAAATTAAATCGAAATCTTTTATTCGAACAATTTTTATTTGTAAGAAGTAGCGAAAGATTTTGATACGACTCCGATTTAAAAAAAGTAAGTGTCATAAATTCGGTTGTGCCGGATATTTTATACCCTCCTCCCATGTTCTAAATACAATATTATAACCAAGGTGGTCAACACTTATAGACAAAAAGTGATAGATTTCACATTACAAAGGCTAGATTTTTTTATAATGTTTAAAGCTTATAAGATAAAATTTTTTTGTTATTTTACTGCTTTTTATACCCTCCACACCACTATGCAGAGGGTATATCTGTGGTTTTCTGGAATATCCGCGTATGTCCATTTTTGTCAGTTTTGAGTTAACGATGCCAAATATATAAATTTTTAACGCTCTTTACATTTCTGAGTTTTTTCTTTAAATAACGACGTAACTTAAATCTATATTAAATTAATTTGCAGCACTATCGACGTATGTCAATCTACGTTTGATCGCTGACAAATTATTTTCTCAGAAAAGGACACACAGCGACATACGTTGATATGAATGAAAAAAATGCAAAATAATTTTGGATTATTTATCAGTTTATAACCACTTATAAAAACTTGTGTGTTTATTTCTGTTATTTTTCGTCACTATTATTCCTGATACGTTGTTACATTCTCATCTTAAGTCCCGTTAACTTTTTGTTGACGAAGAAAAAAATCCATTTTTCAAGCAACAACAACTTATATCTATATAGGTGGTTGCATTGGTAGTTTTCTTTTTCAAAGAAAACGACCTTTTTCGACATAAGTTGTTTTATCTGCGCATACTTTAAGTGTTATTTACATATTGTTTTTTTTCGTCCTTCTCTAGGATCTAATCCTCTGAAGATTTTTGACTCAAAATTTTATATAAAGTATTTATTGCCCATATCTACAGGACTGTTAAATAAAAAGCTCTAAAAACTTTATATCGAGCCCATAATTTCAATTATAATGTTTTTTGATTCCCCTGAACATTGATTTTATGACATACGCGGTTATTCTAGAAAACCACAGATATATCAGTTTGTCATTCAGTTAGTAACGCATCTAAAATTGCAAATGCGATACCATAAAGTATATATATTTTTGATCCTTATAACTACTCAAGTCGATATAGAAATGTCCGTCTGTCTGTTTAAATCATGCTCATTCACGAAACAAACCATTTACCATGGTAAAGTTATGATAATATTGTTCATTATGACTTCGAGCAGGTTACTATTGAGAATGTGGTAATTCGAGTATCATTGTGCCAAAGTATGTCCAAATATATGGACACCTCTAAAAAATTTAAATTTCAGCGTGTTTGTTGTAATAATTTATTATTAATTTAATTTGATAATTTGATAATTTAAAATATTTCATTTACATTTGGTATAAATAGTGCAATAAGCCCAGATTCGTCACAACCGGATTTAACATTCTTCCTTGTTTTAATTCAAAGCAATTGTTAAACTACGATGAGCATAATTGTGAATATATATACCATTACGTTTTTTGTTTGTTTAAAGAAAATAATAGTATAACCATCTTGGTTCTAATCTCACTCTCATCGAGAAACGATTTGTTCACATGTACATTAAAAACAAAAAAACAACAAGCAAACAATCTTATGTATGCATCGCTGACACATATCTATTGTATTGTTACGTATAAACATTTCTCACTATTTTTAGTTTTTTATTTATCGACGGCATTCGTCGGCTATTGGGACTAGACGGTGCAAATAATGACAAACAATATTTTCCTTTTTTTATCCGGGAAAAAGGTTTATTTTGTGAATGAGCATGATTTCAACAGACAGACGGACATGGATATTGACTCTAGTTGTTGTAATAATGAAGAATATATATACTTTCTGGGGTCGATAATAAATTGAAAAACTGATATATACCCTCTGCACAATGGTGTGATGGGTATAACAAGTAAAAACAAATTGTTATCATCAAAATTGGTCCTTTTGTTTCTCAAAATACTATCCATGGGGATCAATATGTCTTTGCAAGCGTTTGAACCAATTTTCGAATCACTTCTTACTCCAAGCAAGGCAACTCCAAAATATGTATTCCAATAAATTAGAAATATTATTATTTAAATTAAGAAGACCAATTAATTCTTTGAATAATATTACTGCTAAGCATTACTTTGCATAATTATATCGAGAATATAAATTTTGTTGTGGCAATCGACTGTAAATCTGAGATAATTTATAATCACAATAGAAATTCGGATATAAGAAAAAAAAATTAGGCTGTGATAACCAAGTATTTCAGTTGCTGCTACTAAATCATATGGATGACATCATATTGTGTTGTTTCAAGCAAGCTGTTCTCCCACTCTAAGGATAGAACGAAATAAAATCTAATGGTTTTTTAAATCTTGAAGTTTTTTTTTTATTAAATACATTAAATTTACTCAGAATCAGAAGATGTACAAGTTCACTTCCGAAATATATCCAGTAAGTTTTCAGAAAATATCAATTGTATTTTAAATGTATTTAGAAAGTATTTTAGAAAACATCAATTGATTTTGAGAGATTATTAAATGTATTTCAGATCTATAAATAGAGTTTCAGAATTGAATTTCTGAAAATATCAATGGAATTTCAGAAAAGTTGTCATTTCTTGTAAACTTTTTGATTGGAAACAAAAAACTGTTTTTTTTTTATGTAAGGTTTTGAGTTCAAAATTTTCATAATAAACTAAAATTAAAAATCCGGTTATGAAAACGACTTAATAATTTTAAAGTTTTTTAAAATTGCTTTTATTTTAGTGTACAGAAAATTATGCAGGCCCTCTATTATTCCTCACGTGGTTCACACATCCAAGTATCAGCGCGTTTGGTAACTTCACTTGCCCCAATCCATCCTTGTTTGTTTATGAAAAGTAAGTCGAAACGTTAATAAAACAAATAGAAGCAATAACGACTTTTCTGTATTGTAGTATAAACTGTTTTTTAATTCTGAACTCGTATTTTCTGAAACTGAATTAATATTTTCTGAAATACATTTGACATTCTCTGAAATTCAATTGATATTTTCTGAAACACTTTTGATAATTTCTGAAACAAGTTTTGATAAATCATTTGACAATCAATTGATGTTTTTGGCAATATATTTGATAATTTATGAAAATCATTGATTGCAATTGGAAATGAAATTTTATTTTTAGCAGATTAAAATTAATCGATTTTCCTTTAAAGATCATTAATGTAAAAGAGAAATCTACGTCTTTCCCTTTTCTCAATGTTACTTGTCAATAAGGGGTTAATATATTAATTTGTTGTTGTTGTCTTTCTTTTTAAAAAACAAAAAAGAGTCGTATTTATAATGAGAACAATTTAAAGCATCAGCGTGTCTTTAACAAATTATACAATATTAATTGTGCATTGATTTGTAGAAAGGCAAAGCTAAATTTGAGTTGGTACAAAATGAGATTTCGTTTTCGTATGTAAGCATGTGTGATGCTGTTATGTTTCATAACTGAAAAAATTTAAATAATCATTTGTGCAAATACCTTCAAAAACCGATTGCCATCTTTTCGATAATTATTTAGTACTAGAATAATATAATAAATGATATGGTTGGAAGTAGTTCGAGGCTACGGTCGACAAAATTACATCAAACTTGAAAGAAAATATTTTCATACATTTTTATAGAAAGTGACTCATCTTTCTCGAATAGTAGTTTGCCGTCTCCACAATTTTTTTTTTAATAATTTGAAATTTTAAGGTATAAAATCCTGAAATCGATAACTTCAAAAACATATAAATTTGTAGGAATGAAAATTTTCAGTAAAATTACATCAAACTTGAAGATAAAATTTGCATAGTTCTCTATAGAATGTGTCTGATCTTTTTCGAGTAGTAGTTCGCCAGAAGGACAATTATGGTCGGAAGGCTTTGCAATTTTAAGAAGATAATGCCGATATACTACATACATCGAGTGAAATGCACGTGGCCTCACATAGAGATGGCGTGGCAATTGCCAATTTTTTTCTGACATTTCATTTACTAGAAAAAAGTTACCGTTATAAAAATGATGCTGCTTTTAAAGTTTGAGAAAAAATTGGATTGCAAAGTTTCGTGTTTTAAGTGAACATTGTTATTTGGTGGGAAAAATACTGTCCAAGCCAGAGAATAGATTGATAAATATTATGGTGAATCTCCGCCGTCATATTCAATGGTTAAAAGGTGATATAAACGTGGTCGTATGTGCACAAATGATGCTGATCATCCTGGTTATCCAAATGGAGCAGTTAACGAAGAAAACGTATAAAAAGTGCATCAGGTTCTATTGGACGATCGAAACATTAAAGTGAATGAGATTGCTGGCGTCATAAAGATATCAACAGCACGAGTTCAACATAAATTACTTGATCATTTAAATATGAAAAAGCTTTCTGCTCGATTGGTGCCACGATTTTTAACAGCTGAACAAAATCTGAAACGTGTTCATGATTTGCTTTGTAGATATTTGAAGTAAACTCAACTGAATTTTTATGTCATTTATAATAATGGCTGAGACGTGGATTCATTATTACACACTGCAGTCCAATAGACAGTCTACGGAGTGGTTACAAGCGTGGAAAAGCCGACCAAAGCGGCCAACGACTCAACAATCAGCTGGAAAGGTAATGGCCCAGTGGTTTATTGGAATACACGTGGTATAATATTTATTGATTACTTGATTTATTGATTACTTGGATGAAGGGAGAATAATAACTGCCAAGTACTATGTTCAGTTATTGGACAGATTGGATTGGCTTCAGAAAAATTTAAGTCTTTATATTACGAATTGTTTCAACACTGTTTTTGTTTTTCACTACATGAAATAAGAATACATTTTTATATATTTGACCTTTTTCGAGCAGCTATTCGACCAGAGCTTAATTTCAGTCGGAATGACTTAATCTTTTAAATGAGACAGCTATGAATATTATTAACTACGGCAGTGAAAAATTTATTTTTTATATGCGAGTTTTTGTTGTTCTTTTCGGTTTTTTGTCGAGTAGTAGTTCATCTGAGCTTTAATTTTTGGCGGACTGCTTTGAACCTTGATGGAAGCATTCTCTTTATATAAGGAATATAATTTTTTGTTAAGTCAATGTGGAAATTTTTCTGGAAAATAACATCAAACTTCAAATAAAAGCCCATTTTCACACAATTATATGGAAAGTGGCCCATATCAGTCGAATAGTGGTATACCGACGCACAGTGGCTGAAAATCGTTTATCACTTTTTAATGTTTTATTAAAGAAAATATTCTTTTTTAAGAAAATGTACTGTTTTAAGAAAAGGTACTTTTTAAGAAGAATTACTTTTTAAAACAAGCTACTTTAAAGAAAAAGTACTTCCTTAAGAAAAGGTACTTTTTTAATAAAATGTACTTTTTTTAAGAAAAGATACTCTTTTAAAAAAAGGTACGTTTTTAAGAAAATTTTATTTAGAAAATCTACTCTTTTTTAAAGAAGGTTTTTTTTTTAAAGGTACTTTTTAAACAAAAGTACTTTTTAAGAAAAGGGTTTTTTTAAGATATGGTAAATTTTTAAGAAAAGGTACTGTTTAAAGAATTGTTATATTTTAAAGAGATGGAGCTTTTTGACTAAAGATTCTTTTTTTAAAAAAGGTACTTTTTTAAGAATATATACTTTTTTTTTAAAGAAAATGTGCTGTTTTAAGAAAGGTTTTTTTTTTTTTTTTTGATAAAAGGTACTTTTAAAGAAAAGGTACGTTTTAAAGAAAATTACTTTTTTAACAAAAGCAACTTTGTAAAGAACTGGTAAATTTTTGAGAAATGGTACTTTTGTAACAAAAGGTAATCTTTAAGGAAAATATATTATGCGGACTGACTCAGAATAACTTTCTGAGTCGATTTAGCGATGTCCGTCCGTCCGTCCGTCTGTTTGTCCGTCTGTCCGTCTATGCGTCCGTCTGTCCGTTTGCTAGTGTAAACCTTGTAAACAAACTACAGGTCGCACATATAGATATATTTTAATGAAATTTGGTATAAAAGCTTCTATCAGCCATAGGACGAACACTATTGAAATTTGTCTGAATCACTGAATGTTCCTTAGTTCCCAGTCCCCATACAAATGACCCCTATAATATCGATTTAAATTGCCATTAGATTAAAATTATCATATAGATCTCGGTTAAATTGGGTATGTGTGTCTTAAATAGATCCATTTATCAGTAATCCAAAAAAACCTTATAGTTAGGACAATATTTAGTCATAGCCCCCATATAACGCTGCTTCCACATCTTCACTTGGACCTATCAAAAACAAAAATATTGCACATATTTTTCTAAAATTTGCTTTGAATATATTTTTGCAAAAAATAAGTGGCTTTTTCAAACATGGTCACGGTCGGTAAACTGTAAATATAACATCTGTAAATATAACATCTGACTTTTTCAGATCCGCAAGCAAAAAAATTATTAAAAATACCACTCAGATTTAGTTTATTTTTAATTTTTATACCCAATTGGTTTGACATAAGACCAATTCTGTAAATGCATTGTATAGGGTGTCGCCTAGTCGGTCTAGACGGTTTATAATTTGCTTAATTGTTTTAGTTTCAGATAATTAATGACCTCTTTAGGTGGCATTTTTGGGCATTTTTTGAACTTTCTTGCTATTGAATTATCCTGTCTTTGACTCGTTTTACGGGGCCTGCTGCCTAAATGTTAAGTCGTTACGATATTTCTTGATTATTTTTGAAATTATGGCTTTACTCATACCATATTCCTCACAATTTTTTGTTTAAGACCAGCAGTAAAATCACATATTTTTGTGGTGTTTAACTCTTCACTAAACTTTATTCTTGCCATTATTTTTATACCCTATACCACTATGTGGTTTGGGTATAATGACTTTGTGCTGCTGTTTGTAACTACCACAAATATTTTACCTAGACCGATCTTTTATTATACCGATCGACTCAGAATCACTTTCTGAGTCGATTTAGCGATTTCCGTCCGTCCGTCCGTCCGTCTGTTTGTCCATGTAAACCTTGTAATCAAACTACAGGTCGCAAATGTGAATATATTTTAACGAAATTTGGTATATAATATCATAATATTTTATATCATATAATATCATATAATATTTTATCAGCCATAGGATAAACGCTGTTGAAATCGGTGAAAATCGGTCCATGTTCAGACCTAGTCCCCATACAAATGACCCCTATGAAATCGACATAAATTGCCATAAGATCCAAATTATCATATAGATCTCAATCAAATTGGGTTTGTATGTGTTTATTATATCCATTAGTCAGTAGGCCAAAATAATCCCTATAGGACAATTCCAGTCTAGGCCCCATATAGAGCTGCTTCCCGATCTTCACTTCAATCTATCATAAAACATAAATATTGCACAGATTTTTCGCAAAATTGGTTTGTATTTATTTTTTCAACATATAAGTGACTTTACTAAATATGGTCAGGATCGGTCCATATTTCGACCTAGTCCCCATATAAAAATAACATCCGATATGAACTTTTTCGTACCTGCAGCCAAAAAAATTGATAAAAATCCCACTCAAATTCTGTTTATAGTTATTTTCTGTATCCAATTAGTTGGACCGAAGAGATAGGGTCTCTAAACCATGGTATAGGGTATCGTATAGTCGGTGTCTAGACCGACTATAATTTCCGACTTGGTTGTATTGTTTTTGTCCGGAAGAACCATCACATCCCCACTTACCGAAAAGAATTAACTTTGCGTTTCCATTGACATTCTTACTTACAAATATATAAAAAGTGCGGTGTATTTTGTAAGCAGATATCATTACTGGTAATAGAACAAATAATGATAAGTTTAGTAAGCTATAAAATACCGAAAGCACAAATTTAACACACCACTGTATACTTATAGGGCTGGTTAATTTACCGTATTATGATTTTTTTTATGAGTAATTTCATTAAAATGAAAAAAAGTGTTCTACCGTCGGATCGTGGCGAGTGTAAAAGTATATATAAGGTTAAAGAGGACAATTTCACCTTTCTGCGAGTGGTACATGTTTCCTATTCCCTTTTGCTCCCTAGAAGTTCTATTCCACTAAAATTGACATTTGACAAAAAATATGGTAGTTTAATAAATATCTCATAACACCCCTAAATTAAACGGTAGGGCTCTGACCACTTACAACAACCAAAAACTGCAATCCTGCCAACCTTGTAGAAATGACCGCAGGTCATTTTCGATAATTTGGGAATAGTAACCATTTAACCATTTTTGAATTAACCAAAAAATCAACTTTTTCTGAAATTAAAAAAACAGTTGATTTTGACAGTATGCCACGCCCATAATTAGCAATAGTTTAAACTAATTTTTTGGCTCCCTCAATTTGGATATATTGGCTACAAAATGACGTTAAAATTTTAAAAAGCGGTGACAAAAAAAATTTGACTTTTGGCCAATGAAATAAAAATTTCAGCTACAGTGCGACGCCACAAGTTTGCTGGAATTTTGGTGGTTTGAATTTTTTATGAGTAATCTATTAATATGGTCAATTGCAGACAGTGGAAAAATTAAAAAAAAAAAAATAAATTTTTGCAAAATTTCTGATCTTTTTCAAGAATGCTTTGAAAGAAACGAAGAATATATTTTCATACATTTCAATGGAAAGGGGCTGATCTTTTTCGAGTAGTAGTTAGCCCACTCCACAGATTTCATCAGAATACTTCAATATTTATAACTTACTTTAAAATATCTGAAATCATGCCATGTGTTTTAAAACATTTCTTGTAAAATAATGTTTTCATACATTTGTATGGCAAGTGGTACAGATTTTTCGAGTAGTATTTGGCCCAAACCTGTAGGACGATATTCCTGGTACTTGTAGGATTCCAAAAATTATACATTTGTTATACTAAAAACTTATGCTTATCTCTTTACAAGATTTCAAACATTAACAATGACAGTTTTTACCATGCTGCTGTTTGTAACTACCAAAAATATTTGACCTAGACCCATCTTTTATTATACCGATCGAATCAGAATCACTATCTGATTCGATTTAACGATGTCCGTCCGTCCGTCTGTGTGTCCATGTAAACCTTGTAATCAAACTGCAGGTCGCAAGTATTAATATATTTTGATGAAATTTACTATATAAGCTTCTATCGGCCATAGGGTGAACGCTGTTGAAATTGGTGAGAATCGGTCCATGTTCAGACCTAGCCCCATGCAATGACCCCTATGAAATAAACATATATTGCCATAAGATCCAAATTATCATACAAATCTTAATCAAATTGGGTTTGTATGTATATATTACATCCATTAATCAGTAGTCCAAAAATGTTCCCTATTGGACAACTCTTAGTCATAGGCCCCATATAGAGCTGCTTCACTTAAATCTATCAAAAAACAAAAATATTGCACTGATTCTTCTCAAATTTTGTTTGTATATATTTTTGCAAAATACAAGAGCCTTTACCAAACATGGCCAGGATCGGTCCATTTATGCGCCTAGTCTCCATATAGATATAGCATCTGATATGAACTTTTTCATACCTGCAGCCAAAAAAATTAATAAAAATCCCACTCAAATTTGGTTTGTGCTTATTTTCTATATCCAGTTAGTTGGGTCTAAGAGATAGGGTCTATAAACTCATGGTATAGGGTTTCGTATAGTCGGTCTAGACCAACTATAATTTTCTTACTTGTTTTTTGTTTATATTGCGCCCCGATCAGCCAGTCGCCCCCGGACCATGGCCTTACTGGCTCGACCAAAGTGCCAGCCCTGGAATAACAGATTTAGTGGTTTGTACACTTCTCGTAGATGCCGCGCTTTATATAGGCGCATGGGTACAGATAGAGGTAACTGGATAATTGTTTCCCTTAATCTTCTCATATTCGTGAACATCATAAAATACTCGTGCATATTAATATTTTTAATTCTAAAAAAAATAATTTCATAAACTAAAATTTCCTTATTATTCACACTATCTAAATCGCAATTTATTATTTATTTAATTTAAGTTACTTTCATCGATCTGTGTCTATCAGAATATAGTACTATATAACAACCCTTCTATGATGACAGCATTATTACCCGTTTCCTTTTATTTGCCCTTCATTTTCGCCCAATAAATTTCCCTACATGGTGGCAACGCTTTTTGTAATTCTCCTTTTTTAATTTTTTTTTTTCCTTTTGCTAAGTTTCTACTTTTTTGCATCTCCACTTTAGTCTAGTTAGAAAACGTTTACAAGTGCGGTCGCAAATGTTTACAATCACAAAAGAATTAATAAAAAGTGACGAAAATGTTTAATAAATTGTTTAAATTAATAAATAACGCGATTAATAATAATTAACACATTATTATTTCCTTCTGCTAGTGCAATAAAAATAAATTAAAAACAAATCACTTGTTGCATTTTCCATTCCTTTTTTTTCGTCTTCGTGTTTGTGTGGTTCATTTGTTCAGTTGGTTGTTATTGCTTTTGTGTCGTCGTGTAACGTAATGAAGGAGAAACAGCAATCGTTTTTTGTCTTGTGTTTAGTGGCGCATTTGTCGTTGTTGTTGTTTTAATTATATATATATTTTTTTTAAGTAATGAAATATTGTTTAAAATACTACTTAAGGAAATGTGAAAGAAATGCAATAAAAATTTTGAATAATTTATTAAAATTAAATAGAAATAAAATGAAATAAAAAATTAAATTTTATAAAAAAATTAATAAAAATTAAATAATATATAAAATATGTTTAAAAGCGTGAGAGAGAACATATGCAAAAAAATATTATTATGGCCTTTATTTCAAAACACAAGTGTTTTTTTTTTAATAATAATAAAACTTGTGAAATTTAATTGCATAAAATATTTGTACGAAGAGGTGTATCAACCTTCAAAAAGGTAAATTTTTTCTCACTTTAATATGGATAATTCATTGAAAATATAAACAAATATTATTTTTACACTATAATCCGTTAATATGGTCAATTACAGACAGTGGAAAAATTAAAAAAAAAATGTTTACATTTTTGCAAAATTTCTTATCTTTTTCAAGTAGTTGTTCCCACACGCCAACATTTTTTCGGAATGCTTTCAAATTTTGAAAACATATTCCCTACATATATTCAAATTGAAATATTTATAGGTTTTTCCAAATGTTCTATAAAAATTTTTAGAAAATAGACATCAAAAATACACGAAGAACATATTTTCATACATATCAATGGAAAGGGCTGATCTTTTTCAAATAGTAGTTAGCCCACTCCACAGTTTTCATCGCAATGCTTCAATATTTATATAATTGACTTAAAAATTTCTGAAATCATACCATGTGTTTTAGGAAATTTTTTTGGAAAATAATGTCAAACATCTTTAAAGTGCATGTTTTCCTACATATGTATGATATGTAGTACAGCTTTTTCGAGTGGTATTTGGCCCACACCATTACGACAGTCCGATTCAAGTGAAACATAAGGACGATATTCCTGGTACATGTAGGATTCCAAAAATTATACATTTGTTATACTACATACTTATACTTATCTTTTTACATGATTTCAAACATGAACAATGACGGTCTTTACCAGGACTGTAGAGTCGGAGTCGGAGTTCTAGAGTCAAAGCCGCGGTGTTTTTTACATATTTTTTTTGACATATTTCATCACTGTGAAGGATTGACTTAATTTTTTTATATTGCGCCCCGATCAGCCTGTCGCCCTGGACCATGGCCTTACTGGCTCGACCCCAGGGCCAACCCTGGAATAACAGATTTAGTGGTTTGTACACTTCTCGTAGATGCCGCGCTTTATATAGGCGATTGGGTACAGATAGAGATAATTGGTTAGTTATTGCCTTTAATCTTCTCATATTCATGAACATTATAAGCGCAATATTTTGGGTAACATCATAAAATACTCGTGCATATCAACACTTTTAACTCTAAAAAAAAATTGTTAATAAACTAACATTTCCTTATTATCCACTCTTTACCTAAAGTCGCAAATTATTATTTATTTAATTTAAGTCACTTTCACCGATCTGTGTCTATAAGAATCTTTCAAAATAATACTATATAACAACCCTTCTATGATGAGAGCATTATTACCCCTTTCTTTTTTTATTTACCCTTAATTTACGTCCAACAAATTTCCCTACATGGTGGCAACGCTTTTGTATAATTCTCCTTTTTAATTTTTTTTTCCTTTTGCTAAGTTCCTACTATTTTGCATCTCCACTTTAGTCTAGTTAGAAAACGTTTACAAGTGCGGTCGCAAATTTTTACAATCGCAAAAGAATTTATAAAAAGTGGCGAAAATGTTTAATAAATTGTTTAAATTAATAAATAACGCGATTAATAATAATTAACACATTAGTATTTCCTTCTGCTAGTGCAATAAATGTAAATTAAAAACGAATCACTTGTATATTTCTATTCCTTTTTTTCGTCTTCGTGTTTGCGTGGTTCACTTGTTTAGTCGGTTGTTATTATTTTTGGTTCGTCGTGTAAGGTAATGAGGGAGAAACAGCAATCGTTTTTTTTGTCTTGCAATAAGTTAGTGGCGCATTTGTCGTTGTTGTTTTAATTATATATATTTTTTTTATATAGTAATGAAATATTGTTTACAAAGCTACTGAAGGAAATGTGAAAGAAATGCAATAAAAATTTGAAATAATTTATTAAAATTAAGTAGCAATAAAATGAAATAAAAAACAAAAATTTTATTAAATAAAAATTAAATAATATATAAAATATGTTTAAAAGCATGAGAGAGAACATATGCAAAAAGTATATTATAATGGCCTTTATTTCAAAATAAAAGTGTTTTTTTTTTTAAATAAGAATAAAACCTGTGAAATTTAATTGTATAAAATATTTGTATGAAAATGTGAATCAACCTTCAAAAAGGTAAGTTTTATCATTTTAATATAGATAATTCATTGCAAATATAAACAAATATTATCTTTTACACTATAATCTGTTACATAAAATTGTTGTTAAGTCAATTGTTTTCTTATTTAATAATTTTTTACATAAAAACCACGCAGAAATTAAAAGTTTAAACAAATTTTTCCGTGAATTGAAGAAACAAATAAATTGAATTGAATTTATAATTATATTTATAAATTCGCTGAAATAAATAATGAAATTGTACCTGAACTTGGTCACAAAAACTTTTTCAATCGCTTGATTAAAATTTGAAAAAATTAAATAATAACTTTTCTTAAAAAAGTAAAGTTTAAAGTTTCAGTATATTGAGTCCTTTGTTTCTACAATATAATGATACAGTAACAATTATAAACAAGAAAATTATAGTCGGTTTAGAGCGACTATATGACACCCTATACCATGCGTTTAAAGTTTTTTAGTGGGGCGAACTAATTGGATATTTTTTTTGCCCGCATAGGTATATGAAAAAGTTCATACCCGATACTATATTTGTATAGGAACTAGAACGAAAAATGGACCGATCCTGACCATAATAGATAAGGTCACTTATTTTTCTGTTGTTTAGTGGGGTATATGACTAAGAAATTTCTTACAGAGTTTATTTTGCAACTACTATTTAATGGGTGTAATGAGCACACATAAAGCAAATTGATCGAGATCTATGTAATAATTTGGATCTTGAGGCAATTCAAGTTGATCTAATATGGGTCATTTGTATGGCCGAAAAATCTTGTATACATTTATAAATTTAAAAAAAAAAAAAATAAAACATATATATTCATGATTCAAATGTTTATATGGACACACAGACAGGCAGACGGACATCGATAAAACTACTCAGAAAGTGATTCTGACCACATAGTGGTCAGCTGCTCGAGTATTTATTGAGCTACTCGAACCGAACGAGTAGATCGAGTAATAAAAACTGACATTTTTCATGTTTTAGGGGGGCTTAGGTTTCTGAATGTACAACATGTCGAGAATATTGTGTCAAAATTTCAAGTAAATCGGAGCAAAACTTAAGAAGATACTGCGTTTCCAGCGACCGGCCTCAGACGGTATATCATATATAAATCAGTTTTTAAAAAACTTTAAATCGATTTTCTCGCAAATAAATGTTCAAAGTCCGTGAACATCATAACTCAAAATCTACTTGACCGATTCTTTTAAAATTTTACACACTATATCTACACTAGGGTGGCCCTTCGTTATATGGAGGCAAAATAAAGTGTTCAAACTGTCGGTCTCACCCCCTGGAAATATGCGAATAGCAAAAAAACTGAGAAATACAAAGTTTTGGTCCAATCAAAAAACGTTTAGTCGTGGCGCAAAACGATTGAAAATTTCAAGTGTGTTTATATGGGGAAAATATGACTTTTTTTCAGATTTTACGAAAATTTCGTCCTATAGTTTTAACTTTTCCCACAAGCTCTTACATAATTCGGGATCAGTATTAAATTATCCTTTCAAAAGGCTATAAAACTTCAAAATCGTATGAATCCTCACCAAGAAATAGCAAATGCCCCAGACCACTTCTGTGCCAAAAAAAAACTAGGTCATGAAATTTTATGGCATTTTTTCAACTTTAACAAATTGATTAAAGCCATCATTCTTTTTTGGTCTCTATACTTATAAGTACTCAGATATGAAGTATTGTTTTATTACCACGTTGTTAACCTACTGCGCATTGAGACCGAAAATTGGAAATTTTTTGATAAAATTTTTAAAACTCCTTTTTCAAGTTTGAAAAAATTTTCTTAAACAAAATTTAAAAAAAATTAATCTATCACTTTAAGGTTTTATTAAACACATGTTGTAGATTAACTGTGTGAGTAAATCCCTCTGCCAGAACTTTTTTGACAAGGATTTTATTTTCGCGGATTTCGAGAAAAAATGGATTTTTGTGAAATATTCTGTAAATGTACTCTTTCTAAATACTTTGTATCCAAAATTCATCACTTTTCTACTTTTAAATATTATATTTTATCTTAATAGCCTAGGGTTTCGGAAAAAAATAATATGACTCCATTAACCCTTTTGGAATTGGGGTAACATATGACCCCAAACTAATAAAAGACAATTTATTCCAAAAATTCAAATATTTTGTAAGTGCTGTGCAATTTTTAGATGCGACACTTAAAATATAATAACCAAATATGTTGAAGATTCGTTCCAAAAATTTGGGATAAATCCGAGTACGTTAACCCATTATTTGCCAAGGCCAGCTTTGGATTTTAAGATATTTTAAAATAAAAATGACCAAAAACGAGTTTTTCTATTAAACTCGTTGATACCACTATTTAGAATTGAAGAAAAATAATTCGGTTAATTTTTATTTATTTAACCATTCAGTGCTCCTGGGATCAAAATAATCCATTGTGATATATCTTTGGTGCAATTATCTGCTTATTGCTCGCGAATATAAATTAAAACAACTTTTAACCAATTTTGTTATAAAATTACTATATGTAATAAAGTAATAGTTGAATTTATTGCTGTCTCACCCACCAATTTGGTGCAAATTGATAAAAAACGCCAAAAAAAATTTCAGGTCAATCGGTGAAGATGCCATTACTTATATTATTTCCCAGTTTTAAATAGTTTATTAAATAAAAGTAAATTTCAAATATAATAATATATATAAAAGGTAATATTAAATCAATACTACTCTTAATGGAATAAATTACAAAATTAAATCAAAGTGAATTTCAAAAAACGTCCTATTTTTTAGAAATATATAGTTAGACATTGATAGTTTTTATACATAAAATAATTTTATAATAAAATTGGTTAAAAGTTGTTTTAATCTATATTCGCGAGCAATAAGCAGATAATTGCACCAAAGGTATATCACAATGGATTATTTTGATCCCAGAAACAATGAAGCCTTAAATAAATAAAATAATAACCGAATTATTTTTCTTAAATTCTAAATAGTGGTATCAACGAGTTTAATAGAAAAACTCATTTTAGGTCATTTTTGTTTTAAAATATCTTAAAATCCAAAGCTGGCCTTGGCAAATAATGGGTTAATGTTCTCGGATTTATCCCAAGTTTTTGGGACGAAACTTCTACACATTTGGTTATTATATTTTAAGCGTCGCATCTAAAAATTGGACAGCACTTACGAAATATTTGAATTTTTTGCATAAATTGTCTTTTATTAGTTTGGGGTCATATGTGACCCCAATTCCAAAAGGGTTAATGGAGTATTATTACTTTTTTCCGAAACCCTAGGCTATTAAGATAAAATATAACATTTAAAAGTAGAAAAATGATGAATTTTTGATACCAAGTATTTAGAAAGAGTACATTTACAGAATATTTCACAAAAATTCAAATTTTCTCGAAATCCGCAAAAATAAAATCCTTGTCAAAAAAATTCTGGTAGAGGGATTTACTTAAACATTCACACAGTAAATCTGCAACATGTATTTCATTAAACCCTAAAGTGATAGATTCATTTTTTTAAATTTTGTTTAAGAAAATTTTTTCAAACTTGAAAAAGGAGTTTTAAAAATTTTATAAAAAAATTTCCAATTTTCGGCCTCAATGCGCAATAGGTTAGCAACGTGGTAATAAAACAATACTTCATATCTGAGTACATATAAGTATAGAGACCAAAAAAGAATGATGGCTTTAATCAATTTCTCAAAGTTGAAAAAAATGCCATCAAATTTCATGACCTAGTTTTTTTTTGGCACAAAAGTGGTCTGGGGCATTTGCTATTTCTTGGCGATGTTTTATTCGATTTTGAAGTTTTATAGCCTTTTGAAGGGATAAGTTAATACTGATCCTGAATTATATAACAGCTTGTCGGAAAAATTAAACTATAGAACGAAATTTTCGTAAAATCTGAAAAAAAAGTCATATTTTCCACATATAAACACACTTGAAATTTTCAATCGCTTTGCGCCACGACTAAACGTTTTCTGATTGGCCCAAAACTTTGTATTTCTCAGTTTTTTTGCTATTCGCATATTTCTAGGGGATGAGACCGACAGTTTCAACACTTTTTTTATTAAGGGCCACCCTAATCTACACATAAATCATCAGGTAACCACGAAGAGTTTTTTTATTTTCCATTCTCTTCCTCATTTTTTAACAACAAATTCCCGAAATTTTATAGCCAAAATCGTGTGTTGCACTTCAAAATGCTGCAAAAAAAACAAAACAAAATTTTAAAAACTCTTCGTCACTACCTCAGGAAACATGTCGCCTTTTAAACGCAATTTGATTTTTTTCTTTCGCAAGATCCGGTAACGAGTTATGATGTTCACCGCAAAACAACAACGCTTCCGGAGATTTGCTGTCACGGACTTATTTATTAAAATTTTTAATTGAAAATTTTTTCAAAGATTCTTCAAATGTTATGCTATAAAGTGTATATGAAATAAATAATTCAACATTTTTCATATCTTCAAAAAAGAATTATGAAAATACGACTTTTTTAACTTTTAAAACCTTACCCCCCCATAAAGTTTGTAAAATGATAAACAAATATATACTATAACAAAAGCATACTTTTTGGAACCGTACAAGTAAGTACCAGGAATACATCCTTAAATTTCACTTGAATCGGATATTTCATACAAATGTATGAAAGGATTACATTCACAGATGTTATATTGATATCATAGATTACTCTACTGAAATAATGAAGTATTCTGATGAAAACTGTGGAGTGGGATTACTACTACTCGAAAAAGATCAACCACTTTCCATTGAAATGTATGAAAATATGATCTTGGTATATGTTGGATGTCTATTTTCAAAAAATTTTTCAAGAACACTTGGAAAAAACTATTAGTATTTCAATTTGAATAGATGTAAAGAATTTCTGACAAACATGTGGGCGAGTGGGAACATTTGCTGGAAAAATAACAGAAATTTGAAAAAAAGTGTAAAAATTATATTTTTGAAATTTCTATACTGTTCGTAATTGACAATATTCATAAAAAAATTTATACTTTTCCGACAAAACTACTCGACTGATATTGACCACTTTCTATACAAATGAGTGAAAATATGCTTAATTGATGATATTTTTCAGTTAATTTTCCACAATAACTTAATACAAACTTATATTCCTTAGAGCTATATATATAAAGAGAACGCTTCCTTCACGTTTCAAAAATTGAAGCTTGGAATAACTCCACAAAAATTAAAAAAAAATCCAAAAAAAAATATTTTTTTTTCATTGCCCGTATTCACAGATGATTCATTTAAAAATTCATTTTATTTAAAATTGTGCTCTAAGCGAACAACTACTCGAAAAAGATCAGCTACTTTCTACACATACATATGTGTGAAAATTTGCTCTTGTTTTAAGTTTGATGTAATTTTTTCACGTCTTGCTAAAATTGCTTACTGTTTGCAATTGCAAACACATCAATATAAACTTCTTAAAATTACGAAGTATGCCGACAATAATTTTGCTGTTGGCGAACTTCTACGCGAAAAAGTGCGACCACTTTTCATACAAATGTATGAAGATATGCACTCCATTAAATTTGGCATCATTAGTACAAATTTATTCCTATTAAAGTTAAAAATATGAGAATATTACGTACTTCAAATTTCAAATTAATCCGGCCAAAATTGATAAAGATCAGACATTTTCCATACAAAATTGTGCAAATGCGGTTACATTTTGTTTGAGATAATTTTACATAATTTTTCATAATGACTTAGCCAAATGTAAGGACAGTATTTCTTTTAAATATGAAACCATTCCATCGATAATTATGGGATGAACAAAATACCACTGGAAAAAGCTTGACGGCTTTGCATAGAAATGTAAAAAAACATTCAGCAGATTATATCCCTAAAATATTAAAACACTTGGATAAAAGGTGTGGGGTGGGAGAACTACTACTCAAAAAAGATGAGCAATAATAAAAAAAAAAATTTTTTTATATTTTTTTCAAGAACTGCAACTGTCTAATCTAATATAGTCATTTGGCCATTCGTGAGATTATATTTTGTTTTCAATTAAGCTAGTAAGGCCTGACTACATTCATAGATAACGAAAAGTGTGCTGTTGGCGAAGTACAACTCGAAAAAGATCAGCCGGTTTCCTTAGACTAGATTAGATTAGATTAAGATGATTCTACGCACTGCGAATAATTTGATCTTTTGTGCAGGCCATGGTTGTCCTAAAAAATAAGGCTCCTTATATAGCCAATTACCCTGTTTGGCATAAGATACCATATGTTCCGGGAGATACAGTGCAAGGGTTCCTTTACCACATAGTTTTTGATATTCGCAGCGAATGTGTTCTGCTCTTTTCCACCCCCTTTTCGCAGAACTACATGTGTCTCTAACAGACTGATCATTCATTCGTAGATGATATCTAAGATTACAGTGACCAGTAAAGAATCCCGTCAAGGTCCTTAAGTCCTTCTTATCAAGGGAAAGTAATCTTTCCGATTGAACACTGGATGGAGTTATAAATCTCTTAGCATGCCATTGGCCGGGACTTTTATTTCAGTGTTCTGCAATTTGTGATTCCCTCCACTCCTTCATTTTTTCCTTGCTGTATTCTACTGGAATATCACAGAATGGTTCCGGACCGATGCGCAGTGGGTTGAAAAGCATGAAAAGTGAGGATTAATTCAGGGAAGACGTAATTTCAAAATATTGTTAAGTTTTTTAATGTATATTCATTAATGCATAAAAAACCACCATTTAAAAAAAAAGTGGAAAAAAATTTGTTTTAACCCGTTAGGAGCTTTTTTGTGTTTTGGAAAAAATGATATTTTCTTACAATTTTCGCTGTAACTTTGGAATAAAAAGCGATAAATTGGTAAATGAAATTGCAATTTAGAACTTAGTTAATGTGCTTTTAGAAAAAATAAAATTTTTTTTAAAAATAAAAAAGGAATAATAATTTAATATTTAATATAATTATATTATAAAAATTGAATTTTAAAATCCGATTTTATTTTCCAAATTCCAAAAACTCCACAAATTTAACTCAAAAAATTCACATTATAAAATAATATTATGTTTTTATTGATGAATAATTATAAGCACAAAACAAACAACCATTTCAGAAAAATTAAAAAAAAATTTTAAAAAAATTAATTCAATTAATATTGAATATATTTGCTACATTTATAATTGAAAATTTTGTATGCATTTATTGTTATTGTTTATTTTTTATTTTATATTGTTCTTATTTAAGAGAAACTTAAATATATATATATATATATATATATATATATATATATATACAATCAAAATCAAGGATCCTCCGTATTATCATCACCTTTGCATCACCTATTTGCAATCTGTCTTAACACGTTTAGTTTCCTGCAATTTTTTTATGTTGTTCTAAAACTTTTTACCCGAGAACATTTTGAAATTTTAGAGCTTCGGTTTTTCGCTCCACTTAATGTGCATGATCATTAAAATTATTTATTGTAATACTAGGTTACACATTTACAACAGCAACAATAACAATCACAGCTACGAAAATAAACACAAAACATAAACTAAAAAAGATTTTTTCTGTTGTGTTTTCAAGCATTTTTTTTTTTAATTTTATACTGGGGACTTTTAATAAAAACTTGAATATTTCATTCGTTGGCAAGTATTGGAAAATGTTTTTTTTGAATACACAAGTAGAAATCCCATATTTTACTACAATGTAAATAATATTACCCGATCTCATCCAGAATTACGTTGAAACTCAATCTCTTTTTAAAAAATACCCTCTTTTTAGGACAATTTTCAAAAAATTATTAAAAATATTTCTAAAACATTTATCTAAAATTTTGTTTTTAGTAATACAGTCAAATACCTGAAGTTGATGCATCCATTTGAAAAAAGTTAGAATTTAAAAAAAAATTAAAAAAAATTAAACTTGAAATATCTCGTTTTTCACTTTTTACCACTTCGAGCAAAATTAAAAAAAAATTGTTGAACTTTGAGAGAGTATAGCAAGAAAAGTAAACAACTTAGAACAATAATTTTGACAGTTAGTGATGACCCATTTTATACTCTGTTACCAGGTATAAAAATTTATAACAAAATACTCATTTCAATTTTTGAATTAATCCTCACTTTTGACCCTTTTCAACCCAATGTGCGATGAAAGGACAACGGGCCCCTCGAATGGCTAGGCAATCTGCCCTTTCATTGCCCTTATATCCTTCGTGTCCCGGAATCCAGCATAAAGTTAGTTTGTTGCATTTGCCCAATTGGTTCAGCAGCCAATTTCCTTATAAATATATGAAAAAATGCACCCCATGTAAGTTTGACTTCGATTTACAAAAAATATTCAAGGAACACATGACACAAAATTATAAATTATAAAAATGCAATTAAAATGACGTTACAGACCTTCAAAGTATTTTAACAATAATTGTGTTGTTGGCGAATTACTACTCGAAAAATATCAGTGACTTCCAAATCATTTCACCAAAATTTCTGGTGAGGGCGAACTACGTATCAGGTCTCTTTCAGAAATTTTTGTTTTGACATAACACCTGTTGGTGTTATAGATATATCAAACGCTAAAGCTTCTTCCATTTATGTCACTTTTTATTTAAATATTTTTATTGAGGACTTTCACTTAATGAGAATCTTTCAGTATATATGAAAATATTTTTTCTGGTCATCTTAGATCACACACCCGGCCAGAAGCAAAGTTCAGTTTGAAAAAATTACGACTAAAAGTGACTATGCCATCTTTTTGTGGGTGATCTGCCCTTCCAGAAACCATATCCCATGAAATCCTAGCTGATCCTGTTTCAGAAATATCAACATTTCAATTAAAAAAAAAAAAAAAAAATAGGAAATATTATTTTCACAAAATGGGAAGAACTCAAAAGCTTCTACTAAACTTTGTAAGACGTGTTTTCAGGATTATTCAACATTCTTGCGATAGTAAAGGCCATCATCATCTCTGGCCCGTGAAAATATTTTGAATATTGTAGAAAAACTACATGAAAAATACCAAAATCAACTAATCTTTTCTCAACTAAAAACAAAAATTAAAGAGAGTGACCAGAAAAATTAAATTATGTTAAATACATTGGGTCCGAAAGGTAGAGTATAATTAAATAAGAAAATTTAAAAAAAAGTTAATTTTACAGCTGATATTTTAAAATACCTACATGAGAAAAATAACTAATTTCATTCGTGCTTCTGCTGGAAGGCAATCAGTACCAGCAAATTACGTCGAGAAAATGCGCTCTAGATCGAACAAAATGAGCTATATTTACAAAGAGGGCATTTATGAGTTTGAAATTGAATCAAATAAAATAGAAAATAGACCAGTTATTTATGCAAACGCCACAGAGATTCTCAAATATATTTTTGATCAGCGCTCTACGGAACATATAGAGAGAAGTAGGATCAACATTATGGCTGACGGTAATCAAAAATTCTTCAAATTTTCTATTTCTATTTTAGAAGAAGATGTTCCAATTCAAATAGATAGTAGTGAGAATAAAGAAATGCCGTACTCTGACGGAGGAAGTTTGGCAAAAAAGAGGAAATTGAAAAGTGTTTATAAAGGGTCCGCCATCTAACGTTTTTTATTTCAAATAGTGCTTATTTCGTGAATGGTAACACTTAGCTCATGTCTGATTGGACAGATAATTAGTTTTATCCTTGAACAACGCTGGGAAATATTGCGACATTACTTTGAAAATCATGGTAATGTTGCAGAATATGTGCGAACGGATTTTGGAAGAAGAGAAGCACCGTCAGCTCCGTATGTTCGTTATCTTGTGAAAAAAGTGAAAGAAACTGGCATCCTCATCGATAAACCAAAGCGTGAAAAGCCAAAAACAGTGCGTACACCCGAGAATATTGCTGCTGTGGCAGAAAGTGTGCGTGAAGCGCCATCAACATCAATTCACCGTCGTTCTCAAGAACTGAACATTTCGGAGGCATCATTGAGACGAATTTTGCATAAAGACCTTATTTGTGGGGTGCCCTCAAAGATAAGTGTTACGCCAACAAGCCAGAGACAATTGACGCTTTAAAGGACAACATTCGTGAAGCCATTGGTGAAATACAGCTGCACACAATCGATAATGTGCTTAAAAATTGGACCGATCGTGTAGGCTACTGCATGGCCAGCCGAGGCAGCCATTTGAATGAAATTATTTTCCATTATTAACCGGAAGGATTGTACTTTCAAATAAAAAAAGAAATTTGAGATAATATTCAATAGTTTTTTTTTAATAGCATTTTCAAAAAAAAAAAGTTATTTGGCCGACCCTTTAGATTAATACTATTATGTATAGTAATAAATATAAAAGAAACTTACGAAAATGTGAAAAAATTGTGAATTTAACGCAACTCAAGGACATATCATTTAAATTTGTTTCGGATTTCAAACTTTTATTAATTGCTATTGGCCAACAGACTGCAACTGCAATATACCCATGTAATTATTGCTTTGTAAAGTTAAATGAATAACAGAATCATGTTGTCCAAATTTTATACAAAATCTAAGTCTTCTGGTAACGATACAGAGAATGCTCCACAATGCCATAGTGTAGTTAATCACCAACTATTTGTGAAAGAAGATGACAACGAAGATGAGAACATCCATGTAATTGAGAAATGTATTTTACCTGGCCAAAAAAGTTGAAGCAAATTCCGAAAAACTACCACGGCGATATTTTTGAAAGAAACGCTTGCAGAAAACTTCCAAGAGAAGCGGATAAATTGGAGGATCCAGAAATCTATGATGGAGTTTAAAATTCAGCCTTTCATTGCATCATTTAAAGCTATGAATACTATTGTTGGCAAGTACTTCACAACGAACATAGTCAATATTACTAACATAAATAAGCAGTTGACTGAACTCCGTAGATCTTTTCAAAGTACCAATGTTTCCAAACTCTTAAAATTCATGTATAATTCTTGATCATTTAGAGAAGGGTCTTATACATTTGAATTATGATGGTTTGGGGTTATGATCCAAACAAGCTGGCGAATCTATTCATAGAGAGTTTCTCAAATTTTCAAGATAAACATTATCGATGATCCAACTTGTTCGGCACGATTAAAACAAGTGAGAAAATTATAGTCGGTCTAGACCGACTATACGATACCCTATACCATGCGTTTAGAAACCCTATCTCTTAGGCCCAACTAACTGGACATTGAAAATAAGCAAAAACCAAATTTGAGTGGGATTTTTATCAATTTTTTTGGCTGCAGATATGAAAAAGTTCATATCGGATGCTATATCTATATGGGGACTAGGTCCAAAAATGGACAGATCCTGATCATGTTTGGTAAAGTCTCTTGTATTTTGCAAAAATATATACAAACAAAATTTGAGAAGAATCAGTGCAATATTTTTGTTTTTTAATTGATTTAAGTGAAAATCGGGAAGCAGCTCTATATGGGACCAAAGGTATCATTTTTGGATTACTCGTTAGTGGATGTAATGAACGCATATAAACCCAATTTGAGTAAGATCTATATGACAATTTGGATCTTATGACAATTTATGTCGATTTCATAGGGGTAATTTGTATGGGGGCTAGGTCTTAACATGGACCGATTCTCACCAATTTCAATTTCATCCCATGGCCGACAAAAGCTTATATACCAAATTTCATCGAAATATATTCATATTTGCGACCTGCAGTTTGATTACAAGGTTTACATGGACACACAGACGGACGGACGGACGGACGGACATTGTTAAATCAACTCAGAAAGTGATTCTGATTCGATCGGTATAATTAAAGATGGGTCTAGGTCAAATATTTTTGCTAGTTACAAACAGCAGCACAAATTCATTATACCCAAACCACATAGTGGTATAGGGTATAAAAAGCGGTAGTTACTTTTTCTTCTCACTTTAAAAAGAAGCGCCGAGGTGTCTATCCCAAGGATAGTGTGGAAATATTATAAACTCGTTAAATAAACATGGAGTTAAATATCATTTCAAATCAAACAATATTTCCTATTTTTTTTTTTTTTTTTTTTTTGAAATTGAAATGTTGATATTTCTGAAACAGGATCTGCTAAGATTTCATGGTATAGGGTTTCTGGAAGGTCAGATCGCCCACAAAAAGATGGCATAGTCACTTTTTGTCGTCTTTTTTTCAAACTGAACTCTGCTTCTGGCCGGGTGTGATCATGAATCTCAATCAGAAAACTCACTTTTTAAAACTATTCAGAAAATTTTTTTTTTTCAAGTTTTATATTGAAGTAGCGGATACACTCTCAAATATCTTCAGTTTTGTTTACGGATTCAATTAAAAGGAATTATTTTTTTTTTCGTTAAATGAATAATAATTAAAACTTATAATCTTTATTCCACACTTCATCGCATTTAGCGGGGAACTTTTTCAACTACCGCTTAAAATCAATATAATTTCTTTCATAAAAATAAAGATATTGACCTAATATACAAAGAACATAAAACTAAATTAAAAAATATATATAAAATTAAGGTTATTAAAACCTGTATTTGTGCTTTTGTAACTCAAAGTATAATTTACAAAAACATCTTTTGTTCTTTACAGTCAAATCAATAATACACAGATTTGCGCAAGATTCCTCTTACTAAAAATAGCAGAGTAAATATTTTGTTTCACGTATCAAAAGTTTTTTAACCCCTTTCGCCAAGTTGTGTTCATGACAGCTTTAAGCTCCCTCTATGCACAAAGTGTGCGATCATATAACTTACACTCTCTTAAAATAAAAAGCTTTTTTTAAACCAGAGATGGGTTCATTTACAATTCACTATTGCACAAACTTTAGTTACTCATTTGGCCATTAATAAAATTAAGATGGTTAAAATAGACTTAAATTAAAAAACTTCTATATACGTTTGAAAGAAAAAGCTCAAAATTATTGCAGAAAATAGCTGCTGTTTATTATTCAATAAAATCAAGTATTTTAAAAATATCTCTATTTTGTCTGCTTGGAGATATTTCGGCAATAATGCAAGAATAGACTCGCTATAGTACAACGCTACGAGTATACTTAAAAGCTACAAATTGTAACAAAAAAATTTAATAATCTAGCAAGAACTGTGTTATCCCTGATTTAAGCTTGCAGTTGAAAAATAACCAGAGAATGAGAAAAAGCTTAAAAACAAATTACATGTAAACAAACCCGTACAATGTAAATTGTATTAATGTTGGTCATGATCTATGGTTTGTATTCGTAGATAAAAAAAAAATGCAAAATCTACTGATCTTGAACTTAAATGCTTCAACAAATGAGAACTTAAAGCAAAGCGGAAATTTACTGGCGTATAAGAGTTTTTTTAGAATTGTGTAAACAAACCTCAATTATTTTCATATATTGTTACGTTAACCCAAGAATTGTAGTCAAACGGAATCTGTTATATTTTATACTTCTCTCAATTTTATATACATACAATGAAAATAATATATTTTTGACGACTTGAAAGGTCAATACCAAAAAATTTTATCATAAAATTAAAAACTCTTTTATTAAGTTAAAACTTTGTATGTTTTATTTATTTAAAAGAGAAAATATATTAACACAAAATAGCTTAACTTCAGATAAAATAACAAAATTTAAATGAACTCAGTTTTATGCTGTTTACAAAATAATGGAAACCTTTTCTATACAATAATCGAAAACATTCCGTTCATTTTTGGTTTCCATATTTTGTTCTAAAAAATAATGAATACCCGTTAGTTTTTAGTACTGCTTCACAACGTACTGCTTCACAAATAAAATTGTTGATGATATCCAATTAAATTGTCTTTATGACATTTATCTTGCTTGTGCAATTTCATGTCCGTATTTTTCGATGTACAACTTCCCGGTACTAGCTGTAACTTTGCTACATCCATCGTAACGAAATAAACAACTGGAAATACATTTGTAGAAAGCTATTTTTAGATTTTGGCAATTTATGACTTTGGCGATTATTGTTTTTCCGATTTTGGCGATTTCTGTTTTTTGCGATTTTTGATTTTGCCGTTTTTTGAGTAAGACGATTTTTATTATTCGCGATTTTCGGTTTTGGCAATTTTTGATTTAAGCGACTTTCGATTTTGATGATTTTTGTTATTCACTATTTTCGGTTTTGGCGTTTTTTGTGTTTTTTTTTTTTTTGCTATTTTTGATTTTGTCAATTTTTTTTTTTGTTCGCGATTTTCACTTTCCGCAATTTTTGGTTCTAGCGATTTTTGATTTTGACGATTTTTTTCGATTTTATCATTTTTGACTTTAGCGATCTTTGTTACTAGTGATTTTTGTTTGTGTCCATTTTTGATTTTTGCGATTTTTGGTATTCGTGATTTTCGGTTTTGACGATTTTTGATTTTGTCGATTTTTGTGTTATTGCGATTTTCGTTATTCGCGATTTTCGGTTCAAACAATTTTTGGTTTTTTTTTGTGGCGATTTTTGATTTTGGCGTTTTTTGATTTATGCGATTTTTGTTATTCGCGATTTTCGGTTTTGACAATTTTTGATTTAAGTGACTTTCGATTTTGATGATTTTTGTTATTCATTATTTTCGGTTTTGGCGATTTTTGTTTTTTTTTTTTTTTGCTATTTTTGATTTTGCCATATTTCTTTTGTTCGCGATTTTCACTTTCCGCATTTTTTGGTTCTAGCGATTTTTGATTTTGACGATTTTTTTCGATTTTGTCATTTTTGACTTTAGCGATCTTTGTTACTAGTGATTTTTGTTTGTGTCCATTTTTCATTTTTTGCGATTTTTGGTATTCGTGATTTTCGGTTTTGACGATTTTTGATTTTGTCGATTTTTGTGTTATTGCGATTTTCGTTATTCGCGATTTTCGGTTCAAACAATTTTTGGTTTTTTTTTGTGGCGATTTTTGTTATTAGCCATTTTCGGGTTTGGCGACAACGACTACTCACATTCAGAGGCGGATTTAGGCCTGCTCCTTTCCTAGGCACTCTTTAATATGCCGCCCTTTTTGATAAAATAGGAGTGATTATCAAAAAAAAAAAAAAAAAACATACAATTTTTTAATAATTAAATTATTGTGTATTAATTTTTATTAATTTAGATACATACATACTATATATACGTTTTTTTTAATTCACATATAATTAATCTTATATTTTGGCCAATTCAAAGCAGTGTCATATAAGTCTTATTTTTTATACATTTGTCTTATTTTCATACATATTTGCTTATATTTTCCGAACAAAAAATTGGTAAAATATTACACATGAGGTGTGTGTTTTAAAAAAAAATTAACTCCAAATTTTATAATTTTCTTTCAAAATTTGAGGTTTAAATAAAATAAATTAAAATAAAATTCATATATTTATATCCAGACAAAAAGAAAAATTTTTTATGAAAAATATAAGTAACTTTTTAATAAGAATACTATTTTTTTAAAAATATATTATTGAGTTTTTTCATTCAGCGCTTATTTTGTTAATTTAGTTTTTCGGGATTTTGATCGGGCAAAAACGTCAACTAATTCTTCAAAGTTTGTTTCTTGCACTAATTGGGTTTCAATAGACAATAATGCAAGGGCATTAAGTCTATCTTGGCCCATACTTGCCCGTAGATAGTTTTTTACTCTTTTAATGGTGGAAAATGACCTTTCTGCTGAACAGTTTGTAGCAGGGATACTCAAAAAAATTCGTAAAGCTATGTATACATTGGGGTAAACATCTTGAAGATTACGTGAATGTAATATGTCGGATATTTTTTTTGCAGAGCGCACATCTTCAGTATTTGCCAATAAATCTTTGAGTTGATAATGTAAATGAATGCATTCATTTGCTAATGTCTCTTCTAAATCATCAGGATACTTTTTGACGAGTTTATTTGCGTGACTTTTTAACTCATTTGTATCTATTTTAGACATATTATCAAAAAAGTGGAAGTTTACAAAAAGTTTTTCGTATGCGTTTTTACGTTCGGATAACTGTACACTCAGAGTGTCCAAAATGGGATAGTAAATATTTGTACGAAAATTTTCTTTTCCACAAAATGGTGCCCTTTCATTTACCCGTGATTCATCTGACTGAAGTTTTCTTGTTTTTCTGCGACGAGTGTCATAATGATAATAATCTTGAACTCCAGATAACTTTTTGGCTTTTTCTTCGAATTCAGAAAATTGTTTATTTCTCATATCCTGAAGAAATGATGCTAGGGAACCATAAATTTGGATAACAGATGACAAGTCAGCGTGAGATCCCTGAAGTTACTTACTAGCAGCATTAAAACGATCTAAAATTACATTCCAAACAATGACTAGGATAGCTGTTTCTAGATGCTGTAATTTTCTTTGCAATCCAATAGCTACAGATCGTGTAGTCGGTTTCTCGTCTTTGTTTTCTGCAATAAAGTTTAATGCATCAATTATTGCAGACCACTCTTTTTCTAAAGCATAACATGCATTATGTCGAGCAGACCAGCGAGTTTGAGATAGACTTCTGAGTCTTAAATTTGTCCGCTGCACCAAGATCTCCCAACGATGTGTAGATATTGTAAAAAAATTATAAAGTTCTTGCAAAGTGAAAAAAAATTCTACTGCTTCGGGTACAGATTCAGCACAAGTACCTACTAAATTCAAAGAATGGGCAGCGCAAGGCACGTAATCTACTAAAGGATTTATTGTTTTAATTCTAGCCTGGAGTCCTGAATATATACCTGACATATTACTTGCATTATCATAAGATTGACCACGTCAGTTCATTATGTCCAAACCATTTTTTTCTAGAGAGTTTAACACGGCATTTTCAATATCTTTGGCTTTGTGACCAGTATTTGGTAAAAATTCTAAAAATCTTTCAACGGTTTCACCATTTTCACGTACATATCTAATAATTATAGCAAGCTGATCGACATGTGCAATGTCAGGCGTAGAATCTACAATTATACCAAAATACTTAGCCATTTGCACTCCAGTAGAAATGTGTTGTAATACTTTATCTCGAATCAAGGTTTTAATTTCTTCGTAGATTGTTTTAGATAAGTACGACGTTTTTCCACTCCCAGGGTGCGCACAACATTTTAAATGCTCAGATAAAAATGGATCAAACTCGGCAAGAAGCTCTACTGTTCCTAAAAAATTTCCATTTCGTAGATCTCCAATTTGTTCTGAATATCCTCGAAATGGCAGTCCTATCATTGCTAGTGATTTAACAATTGCAATTATTCTGTATAAAATTTTTCTCCAATACGAAATTTCTTCATCTAGCTGTTTAATTAGACTTTGATCAACACGGCCTTGAACTCTGCTCGAGCTTTTATATGATAAACATTAGTTTTATGAACATCTGAATTTTCGTGAGCTTCAACGCGTGCATTTGAGTTTTTCCAGTCACTAAACCCTTCGCCGGTAAAAGCATTAATTTCACCACTTCTACCAAATAACAAACAAGGAACACAAAATACAGACCATTTAGTTTCTGAATAAATCAACCACTCACGGCGTTGAATTTCTCCGTTTTTTAAAGTACGTTGAAATAGGTTTTTGGAACAATACCTAGTTTTATCATTGTAAACGTTTTTGGAATTTTTGAAATTTGTGATGTTATTTGGTGGCGTACCGTTTGTACTTATGTATTCCCGTGTTTCTTCATTTAAATTCCACAAAAAGGGATCACTATCAATCTTTATAACATCAGTTCGAATTAAATTGTCGCTTAATAAGGTTGATGAAGAAGAGTTTGAATGTATTTCTTCGATATCTTGTGCTAAAGTCCGTTCTAAGTCCTGCTAAATAAAATATTACTTTTCAACAACCACAATTTTTTTAGTTATATTAAAACTTTTTATTCAATTGAAAAAAAGCACGATAATTAGTACGAAATACTTACTTTAGATGAACATGATGGTTGTTGTTCATTATCAAAGGATTTTGTCAAACAATTTGTCATTAAAGTAGATATTTTTGGTGTTTTTTTTAGTAAATTATCTACCTTTGTATTTTATTCAGTCTTTTTTTTACGATATTCAGCACCGCTGAGTTTTTTCCGATAGGCACTCATATTAAAAAAAAAACAATAGATTAGAATTGCAAAAACACAAAAAGATGTTGATACTTGTATAGGTATGTGAACACTATCAATTAGAATGAGCCACACACATTCAAAATAAATAACACCCACATTTTTATTTTTCATAGATAATTATTGAAAAGGGAAATCACCTAATTATTCTTTAAAACCTTCTGAGCAGTGATGGGAATTTAGCTATTTTCCCGTCAAATCTAGCGATTTTAAAATAAAGTTAAGGTACACAGATTTTTTAAGAATATTATTTTATTTTTTTTATTAAATCTGTGGTCAGAATCGATAACCCTCTAAGTCGAATTACTAATAAGAAAGTAAATTCAATAATTGAATTATTTAATATAATTAAATAGAAATTTCGTACTCGTTTAAAGCAAAACTGGGCCAAATCAATTTTCGAATTTAAATAGCCCTTATATTATTTTACCTTTAAATTTTGGCGCCCTTTAAATTATGCCGCCCTAGGCCTGGGCCTCATGGGCCTAGGCGTAAATCCACTACTGCTCACATTGCTAATTAATGTACTTGTCAAAAGTTTCAAGACTGTAATCTTCATAGTACTTCATATATTTTTGTATAGGAGGTGCCACGCCCATTGAACCTATCCCATCAATTTTTTGGTTAACTTCCCACATTAATAATTTATGAATTCAGACAAAGTCCCAAGGCTTTCACTGTTACATTACTCCACATATGTGACATTAAATATTTACTTAGTATGGAGGGTACCACGCTCAGTACTAATATTGATAACTTATGAACTCACACAAAGTTCCGAGGCGTTCACTATTACAGTGCTCTAGATATACGACATTAAATATTTATTTTGGATGGTGGGTGTCACGCCCATTGGTCCGATCCCGCCCATTTTCTCCGCGACTCTTCAAGTTAGTTTAATACGTATATGCACATAGTTTCAGAACTATTGCTGTCGTAGTACTCCAGATATTTATGTTAAAATAGCCTATTTTTTTCCTTCCGGATAGGCAGTTATCTACCGTAAAAATTTCAGGACGATCGGTCCAATGGTGTAGGATCTGTAAACCACAAGCAAGATTGTAACCATTCGGTTACAACTTTGAAGGTGTCTTTTGTGCCATTGTCATGTTGAAACTTCCAGACCAGAGGCATATTTTCTTCCACTTATGGATACACTACGTCATTTAGAACTTGCCTGTATAGAATTCCAGTTAGATTATCTGCTACTGTATGAATTGGACCCATTCCTTGGCCCGAAAAGCAATCTCATACCATAATATTAATTATTAATTAATTTTTTATTAATGAAAATCCTAATATTACCAAAATTATCTGGAATTTTGGATCTAGTCTCTTTCCCTTTGGTTTTCGCACAAATGTTCTTCCATCCTGGCCTCTTAAATTAAACTTCGACTCATCTGAGAAGAGAACAGTATTCTGAATCCGTCTTGACCAGTTCATGTGTTCTTTTGCAAAATTTATGCGAGCCAGACAAGTTTTCTCCAATACCAGTTGTTTCTTCACAGGACGATAACAACCAATACCAGCCTCAATTACTCATAGGGATACAGTTCGAGCACATATTTTCAGTTTCAAATTGTTAATAACCTCTATAGTATTTTTGAACATTTTTTTAACTCTATTGCTTGTCTTTGACTCGTTTTACGGTGTCTGCCGCCAAAATGTTTAGTCGTCACCGTACTACCTCTTTCACGATATGTGGTTTGGGTATAATGACTTTGTGCTGCTGTTTGTAACTACCAAAAATATTTGACCTAGACCCATCTTTTATTATACCCGATCGAATCAGAATCACTATCTGATTCGATTTAACGATGTCCGTCCGTGTTTCCGTCCGTCCGTCCGTCCGTCTGTGTGTCCATGTAAACCTTGTAATCAAACTGCGGGTCGCAAATATGAGTATGTTTTGATGAAATTTGGTATATAAGCTTCTACCAGCCATAGGGACCCCTATGAAATCGACATAAATTGCCATAAGACCAAATTATCATATAGATCTTACTCAAATGGGGTTTGTATGCGTTTATTACATCCATTAATGAGTAGCCCAAAAATTATCCCTATGGGACAACCCTTACTCATAGGCCCCATGTAGAGCTGCTTCCCGATCTGCACTTAAATCTCTCAAAAAACAAAAATATTGCACTGATTCTTTTAAAATTTTGTTTGTATATATTTTTGCAAAATACAAGAGACTTTACCAAACATGATCAGGATCGGTCCAATTTTAGGCCTAGTGCCCATATAGATATAGCATCCGATATGAACTTTTTCATATCTGCAGCCAAAAAAATTAATAAAAATCCCACTCAAATTTGGTTTATCTTATTTTCTATGTCCAGTTAGTTTGGCCTAAGAGATAGGGTCTCTAAGCGCATGGTATAGGGTATCGTATAGTCGGTCTAGACCGACTATAATTTTCTTACTTGTTTAAATTGTGGATTTGTTCATAGAATATTTCTCACAAATTTTCCTTTGCTTTGCAGTAAAATCATCTATTATTCGGGTTTTCAACTGTTCGCAAAACTTTATTCTGGCCATTATTTTATAATAATGAATTATAACATTAAAACGTTGGCATCACTAAAAAGTAAATCATTTTTTTCATTTATCTATTTCTTTTTTAAATTTTATTTTTTTTTTATCACATTTGATATCTTTCGATAGAGATAACAAAGAGTGATCTCGCAAAAAAACAAAAATTTTGCGACTTAACGCGAAATTATTAAAAAACAAAATTGACAAATTCAGCATTTTGTAAAAGTTTCCAGTGTATTGTCATGCGCTGTATATATGATAATTTGGGCAATCTTATAGGGGTTATTTGTATAGAGGCTTGGCGTGAACATGCTCTTCATATGGGCGATAAAACCTCATATGCCAAATTTTGATTACAAGGTTACATTACAAGATACACACAGAAAGACAGACAAATTGACTAAGAGAGTATGTCTGAGTCGATCAATATAACGAAAGATGGGTCTTGGTCGCATATTTTTAGTACTTACAAATATCAGCACACTGTCATTGTACCCTAGCCACAACGTGGTATAGGGTACAAATAAAAACAACTAATTGTATTAAATCCGGAATATAGAATTCGCAGTGAATTGGGATTAGCTAATAATTCGGATTATCTGCGTCGCGATTATCGATTTTATACTATTTTTAGCTCAAATTTAGTAGGTAAATTTTAAACTTGAGTCAAAAGAAACTCATTCAGCCAACGACATATATCTTAATGCATATATTCATAATAATATCTCAAGGAGCTCATTCGTTCTCTGTTTACATAAAACTGTCAAGCGGTGGCCTTAATAAAGGCAAAACATTTGAGAGTGAGCCAGAAGAACACTAACTCAATCATTAATTTGACAAAGATCGAAAAAATTAATTAAATTTTTTAAGTATTGCACATAAATGATATATGACTATAAAAGTCAATGCATGACTCGTGATTGTGTTATCATGAGTCTCAAATTGGTACAGCGTACTTTTGAGTTATGGGTAATCTTCTTCTTCTATATATATAAAATGGAATGTGTGTTTATTTGTTTATTTGTTTGTTTGTTTGTACCTGAAATTTTTCCTGAAATTTTCACAGCATTTAACTGGGACTCTGGCATGATTAATAGGGTACTTTTTTCGACCACGCCCACTTTTACGCCCACTTTTTTAAAATTATGTAATTGCTCCCATATAGTTTTTAACAGATTTACTTCAAATTGTATACACATCATACTCCAGGCGAGGTAGAAATAAACATTTCTTACGCCACGCCCCCTTTCACGCCCCTTTTCACGCCGAATTTTGTTTGAAAGTTTTAAACTTTTTGTTCTCTGTACAAATTTGTTCCTTCCAACGGATTTTTTTTTATTTGGTAGTATATTGCTCTTAATACTATTAACGTCGCCATATAACCATGAACCACGCCCACTTCACCGCCCCCTTTTTTTTAATTCAGATACTTACTTATACCACTAACAATGTTTGCTATAAAAAATTCTTTTTTTGTAATATTTACCTAAAGTTTTATACACTTTTTATCTACAGGTAAGGTAGCCATACATTTTTTTATTACCAAATCCCCCTTTTTCGCCCCATTTTACCTTAAATTATAATTGATCAGCTTTCAATCTATATATAAAGGGTGATTTTTTAGCTATTATCTTTTTGGCAACACTTGTTTAAACAGCTAACGCACGTTTCGTGTTTTGTTTCATTGTCAAACATCTTCAGTTTGGTCTATAATTTAACCATGAATCGTCTTACAAACGAACAACGCTTGCAAGTTATTGAATTTTATTATCAAAATGCGTGCTCTGTTCAGAAAGTTCATCGCGCGCTTCTTCCATTTTATGGTCAGTTTAATCGACCCACTGAAGCGGCTATTCGGGCTATTGTCACTAAATTTCGCACCAAATTTACATTGTTGGACATTAAACCACCAACATGCTTACGTAGAGTGCGAACTGAAGAAAATATCGCAGCTGTATCGGCCAGTGTTAATGATGACCATCAATTATCGATTCGTCGCCGTTCGCAGCAATTGGGCCTCTGTTACTCAACAAAAGTGGAAAATTTTGCGGAAGGATTTAGGTGTGAAGCCTTTCAAAATACAGCTGGTGCAAGAATTGAAGCCGAACGACCTACCGCAACGTAGAAATTTTGGTGAATGGGCTCTTGGAAAGTTGGCCGAAGATCCACTTTTTTACCGAAAAATTGTGTTCTGCGACGAAGCTCATTTTTGGCTCAATGGGTACGTAAATAAGCAGAATTGTCGATTTTGGTGTGAATATCAGCCAGAAGCATTGGAAGAGCTACCAATGCATCCAGAAAAAGTCACAGTTTGGTGCGGTTTATGGGCTGGTGGCATCATTGGACCGTACTTCTTCAAAGATGATGCGAATCGTAACGTAACTGTGAATGGTGAGCGCTACCGAGAGATGATATCCAACTTTTTTTTTGCCCTAAATGCAAGAGCTTGACTTCCATGACATGTGTATTCAACAAGACGGTGCCACATGCCACACAGCACGCGCAACAATGGACTTATTGAGAGGCGAGTTCGGTGAACATTTTATTTCACGTTCGGGATCGGTCAATTGGCCGCGTAGATCGTGCGATATAACGCCTTTAGACTATTTTTTGTGGGGCTATGTTAAAACTCATGTCTATACAGACAATATCGCTTCAATTGACGCATTGGAATACAACATTGAAGCATTTATTCGTGAGATACCGGCCGAAATGTTGGAAAGAGTATGCCAAAATTGGACTAAGCGGATGGACCATTTGAGACGCAGTCACGGTCAACATTTGCATGAAATAATCTTCAAACATTAAATTATATGGACCGTACTATCGATTCAAATAAAGATTTGATGAATTTTTCTGAATTTTATGTGTTTTTTTTTTGGAAAACTTTCCTATAGCTCTTAAAAAATCACCCTTTATAAAAATGAATGTGTGTTTGTTTGTGCTTTATAGGAGGCCAAACCCCTGAATTGATCTTCCTGAAATTTTCAGAGCGTGTTACTGTGACTCTGGAAGGAATAATAGGCCCACGCCCACGCCCATATAGCCCAAAATTTGAAATCGTCATATCTCGGAAATTTTTTGACATACAGCGGTCATATTTGGTACATATGGTATTGGCATGAATAGAAATACATACCAGAAGAAAAGTGGGCGGGACCACGCCCCTTTTTAGAAAAATAAAAATTGTAATATCTTCTAAACTACTGGAAGGATCGTCATGAAATTTTCACAAAAGGATATTTTTGGGAAATAATAAGTCCTTAACTATATAAAGATGTTAGTGGGCAAAGGGGCGTGGTCCCGCCCATACAATCCAAAATTAAAAATCATCATATCTCGGCCATTTTTAACCTACGGCGATGATATTTGGTATACATATATCGTATTGAAATTAATAGAAATAGTACTACAAGAAAACTGGGCGAGACCACGCCTATAGCCTATAGCCCTTGACTATATAAAGTTGTTAATTCTTAATTAAATAAATAATATTTTGTTAATGTATAAATATTTTTTTTTTATTTTTTTTTATTTTATTTTATTTTATAACGATGGGGGGTAGCGAAGCACACCGGGTTCAGCTAGTATAATATAAACATGAGTACACAGTTTTACATGTAAGAGAAAATGAAAAGCTTTTAAATTTTGATTAATAGGGAATGTGGCTTTAATCAATAACAACGAGAATTTTGATTAACATGAATCAGAAAATTGTTTATACAGTCCCACAGATAAAACTCCAAATGCTGTTACTAGAATATGCATTTTTAAGGATATTTCGAACTCAGAATTTCTCCATCGCATCAGGTGTTCGGATAGTCCGATCTTAAGAATAAAAAAATAATCAATTAAGAACATTATAGACGGTCTAGACCGACTATACGATACCATGCGTTTAAAGCAAGGGTTTTAGGGCAAACTAACTGCATACAGAAAATAAGCATAAACCAAATACGAGTGGTATTGTTATTAAGTTTTTGCCTGCAGATATGACAAATTTCATATGGGATGCTATATTTATATGGAGATTGTCGAAAAATGGACCAGTCCTAACCATAGCTGGTACAGTCAATTATTTTTTGCAACAACATGTCGAGGGTACTCTGACATAACCTCGTAAGGTTTGGAGTTTACACCGGATTTATGTTCAGAACATGTTTTTACACAACTGTATAAAAATTTAAATCAAAATCTCCACCATTTAATTATATATTAAAAAAATAGGATCTCGTATCTCAGGCGTCTGACTCATGTCATGCAATTACGTACTCTGGACGTATACTAGAAAACTTGAAAACATACTTACAAAGGACGTGTCACATCACCTTAAAAAAAGGATTTAGATGAATATTCAGGATCATCATCAAGAAAACGAGCTCGGAAAAATCCAGGAACGTCTCAAGATTGGGAAAGAAGTAGCGAGAAAAAGGCATAGAAACAAATCAGCCATATTATATTGTAGGCAAAAAAGGCAGTGATAAACAATTAGTACTCAGAAACGCTCGGAAAATAAAACGAAGTTGTAATTCCAAAAATGTTAATAGAGCGTATACAAAAAAATTAATGAAATTACAGAAGGCACGAGGAAAAAATTTGCTATTCTATTTAGAATGATTTTACCTGGGATCTAAGACGACAATACGTTGTTTCATTAGTACACAAGGAAACAATATCTCGATATGGCTGCTGTAGTCTATGTTATCATTTACTAATAAATAACACTGTGCAACAGGCAAAAATTCCTTTGATAACCACTATATTTTCTTGATCCACTATAGTCATCTAACTGCAAAAATCATCATTATATCAAATTCTATGGACGGTTTTTTTTTTCTTTTTTCTAAAATTTGAGATTTTTGAAGAGGCTGCTCCGTACATCTTGTCGTAACCTTTGAACGAAGTATTCGATTGCAATACATCAAATAAACTTTAAGTTACGCCAGCTTTTCCTAATATTTATGTATCAGTTTTTGGTATAGCTATTAGTTCTGATATTATTGAGGCACAAGTGGAAAAAAATTTGTTTTTTCCAAAAATTATAAAAAATTTTAATTCAAAAAAATTCATAAAAAATAGAAAACAACAAATACTTACAAGTTTCAGTATTTAATCTTAAAGCCGTATGTAATGGAAATAAAATAAATTTTGTTTTATGAAAATCCATGTATAAATTCGTTTTTTCTTCCCGATAAAAGTGAAAGTACCTAGTTTTGGCAGAAAAAAGATTTTTTTAATAGCATTACCGTATAGTCGGTCAAAATCTACTATAATGTTCGCATTTGATTTTAGTTATGTTTGAAACTTTCTAATGTCATATTCGAATTTAGCATGCCAAAGACAAGAATGTGTACTCTGGCCTTGTGAAACAATTTTTTTCAAAAAATGTTCTGGCGGTGCAAAAAAATATAAAATAAAAGGCTAAAACTTCACGTGATAGAGCAATTCTAAACTGCTTGCATATATAACAAAAATATCTTGTCACAAATGCGGTATATAGAGTAAAAATTAAATATAAGAATCGAAGACAGCATACGTTTCCAAATGATTGCTCAATCTATAAATAACCGAAGAGGGTGAATACTTATTTATTACTGAATGCAATGCATTTTAATTATTCACAATTCAATTGCTACAGTCAACTGATTAAATAAATATTTCTCTATTTGTCACATACATTTCCGCTTTCATTAGATTGCATTTAGTCAGTTAATTTGTTTGTTTCTAAGAATAAGATCAATTTCTTTGACATTGATCTTGTTCGTTATTATTAATGGGCTTTCAAAACAATTGCACAACAATTACAATCATAAAATAAAATGATGATATCTAATAAACATAATAAACGAAATGACTTACTGGTACTGGTTCGATATTTAGTTCCTCAGTTACTACTACATACTCTTTCGTGACTGGAGGAGGAGGTTCATATTCTTCCGTTTGATTCAGTTGCTCATAATTGTTTTGACGTTCAGGTCTCCAAAATTTCGATTTCTTAAGCGGTGATACTAAAATTAATACAGTTTTATATTTCCATAAGATATTTTTTAAACGATTGATTCTTTACATTCGCCACCATCTGTATTATTTTTTTGTTTATTTTTTTTAGATCTTTTAAAACAATTCAGCATGATTTGTTCCAGACAAAATAAAAATTCGAAAATTAATATTCGATAGTTATAAAAATAATTTGAACTTAAAGAAATTAATAAATCAAGGATGAAACAAAATCGATTGTTTTATAAAAAAACTATTGAAAATGTTTTTTTTTTTGTATAATATTTAGAATTGTTTGCTTAGAATATCTGTGGTTTTCTTTAGGGAAATATGATCATGTTTTGTAATTTTTAGAGGTTTTTCTCAAAGGCAAACGTTACCAGAAGGCTTCATTAGGAAATGTCTTTACAGTCTAAGGCTTTGAATGTTTTTAAAGGGTTTTCTCTGATGAAAATATTTCAAAATATAAAAGGGTTTCTTAAAGAAAATGTCCCCAAAATCAGGGGATTTTTTTCAATCTTAATTTACGTTGATTTTGGGCTATGTGGAAGAAGATGCTATGTTTGACGGATTCTATACGTTTAAGAACCATTAAATTGGCTTCAAGTAACTTTTGTGGTGGACGTACTAAAAACTTTAACAACCTAGCTAATAAAGTGTCTATTTGTAGAGGCTTTAGATCAAGTAAAACAGTTTACTATAGGGAGGGAACTCAAACGTTTTGAAAAATAGCTAGAATATGACCAATGCCCGTAGAAAAAAAAGGAAAAAAAGAAAAATCTAAATATTGTAAGCACAACGCTGTGTTCTTAATGATATGAAAGAAGTGTAAAGTATTTTACATACGAGTGTTCACGCTCATCACTGACTCACTGATTGAACCTGAAGTCTTAGCTTTTCTTGCAGAAGTAACTTTTCGAAACAAAATATCTTTTCTTAAGTAGTACATTTTGTTAAAAAACAGTCTTAAAAAAATATATGCCCAAAATACATATTCTTCAAAAAGTATAATGGCTTAAAAAAGTGAGTTTTCATTAAAGTGTACTTTTTCCTATAAAAAAAATGTATTCCTTAAAAGTACATTTTCTCATAAAACTAATTTTTTTTTAATCGTTTATTTAATTCAATTTTATAAACTTAAACTATAAATCAACAAATAGTATGAACAATAATTTAAAATACACGGTCCCATATTCGAGTTCTCTAGTATAGTATATATAATATTAATAACTTTTTTTTTTTAAATAATTACAATAATTTATACAATATTTATTAGTATTTTATATATGTAAATAAATGTAAAGAAAAATATCAAAAAAACATTACTTTCATATTTGGAAAGATAAAAACTAAGTCAAGGGATAAAAAAGACGAAGTGGAACTCATTCAGTGAGCCACCAAAATTTTTTAACATTTAAGTTTGGGATCATACTTTTATCCCTTGAGTAAACGCTAGTGTCAAATCTACGATTTTCAAAAGACATTTGCCTGCAACTGATAGATTTTATATTGGCTCGTCTATATATGTGATAAAATATAGGAACGCCAAATTCGTTTTGGATAAATCCTTTACTATCTAGATATAAGAAAGCTTCAGGTGGTATATAACCATTATGTATTGTGCTATACAAGTATTCCTCGTTGGTATAATAAGGAGCAATTATTAAGTTATTTTCTTTACATTCGAAGCATTTAATAATGTGGTTTCTAATTAAATGAATTATAAAATTATCAATTCTACTTATTTTTGTTACCTTATATAGTATTTTATTTGATACAAATTTTGTATAATCACTATTAGCAGACCTATATAGTGATGTGCATGCTCTCAAACATTTTCGTTCAAAAACTCGCATTTTCTCCACATAAGATGGTGAAATTGTAAACCATATTTGGCAACCGTATGTTAAAATAGGTCTGATTAATGATTGATATAACAAAATTTTTACATTGTGTTTAATATATTTAGAAAAGAATAGTTTTTTATACATAAAAAATGCATTTTTTGTTTTTATTAGCTGTAAATTAGTATGATTATTGAAGTATAAAAATTTATCTAAATAAATTCCAAGATATTTAACCTCATCTTTGTTTGGGATATGTATATTGTTATTAGACACTATTCCAAACTCTTTCCAATTTTTTTTTATATTATAATTGCACTTTCCGACTGGAGGACGGAACAATATAGTTTCGCATTTATTAAAATTAATTTTCATTTGCCAATCAAGGACATATTTCTGTACTAAATTAAAATAATTTTGTAAGTTTTCGTTAATTTTTTGGATTTTGTTATCAGAATGATAGATAATGATGTCATCAACAAATTCTATGATGTTATCAATTTTAATTAGATCATGTATGAACAAATTAAATAATACAGGGGAGTTCACAGTACCTTGTTGCAAACCATTTAAAATAATAAATTTTCTAGTACTTATTTGATTATTATTACTAACTTGAAAGGATTTGTTGTTTAGCATATTATGTATAAGTATTAATAAATGCATTGGAGCTTTATATTTCCAAAGTTTATAAATTAAGCCTGGAATCCAGATACTATCGAAAGCTTTTTCAAAATCTATAAGACAGGCACCTGTACAAAGGAATTTATTCAAGTTCCAATTGATATTTGAGACTAAACAGTGTATTGCATGAATAGTTGAATGTTTGTATTTAAATCCGAATTGGTTATCATTGGTAAAATTTTTTGTTTCGCAAAATTTTAATATATTTTTGTTAATACAAACTTCATATACCTTGCTTATATTTGGTAACAAACTGATTGCACGAAGGTTTTTTGGATTACTTGTGTCCTTATCTTTTTTGGGTAAAACTACGATTTTTGCCAATATCCACGCATGAGGAAAGTAAGAATTATTAAGCATGTTGTTGAATAGCGTACAATATTCTAAAACAATTGCTTCTGGAATATTCCTTAAAATAATATTGGGTATGTTGTCTATGCCTGAGGATAATTTTTGTCTTAAGTTTTTGAAAATATAAAAAGTAGAATCCTTTGTAATGAAATAATCCTCAGCGAGAGTTTCATTTAACTCATTGGCCTTTTTATTTGCATTAAATATTGTTAAAAATGTTTGGTTTGCTTCGTATTCAGTTTTTGTTTCCACAAACCTAGAGAAAAAATTACCGACATCAATATGCAAATCGTTATCTGGGTCGATCTCTTTGTGAGAGTGAACAGATTCTAGATAGGACCCAATTGTATTTAATATTTGGTTCTGATCTCTTACTACAAGTTAGTATTTTCCACATCTATTTCGAGAGCATTAATTCCTATATTTCTTAGTAAAACTTCTTCGTCTATTGGAATTTTAATGTGATTAATGCTAAATGCTTGAGTCATTTTAAATTGTTTTTTGACTTCAAAAAACATATTCGATGGATTTTTTCAATACTTTCCAACTTATCCTTGAAATGTGTATTAACTGCTAGAACCAAATTGTCATTAATAAGTTTTTTAATTAGTCTTAAATTATTTTTGAGTAAATTAAGTTCAACTGGCGTTAAAGAAAGTTCTAGTCTATTATGTTTTTTGGTGGTAGTTATTATTTTACTTTTTTCAGATTGTAATTTCTTTATAGTTGCGTTAACGAATTTTTCAACTGAATTACTGTTTTTAAATTTTGGGACAGACTTTTCAATTGAGTTCATTATAAATTTATTTAGTCTACTCAAATAAAAATCAATTTCAGAGTTTGTTAGATTTCTATTATTCGGTATTGTTTCACTATTATTTAACTCATTCGTGGATGTTATTTTTGAATTTTTTCCAATTTTTTTTTTTTGTAATTAAATTTTAAATCTGGTTTTTTTGTTAAAAAAGGCAAGTGGATGATTATTTTCATCATGTAAAATACGAATTTGTATAGCATTGTGATCGCTATCATAGTCTATGGTTTTTAGGCAATTTAATTTATTGGTTTCCTTCTGTATAGATAGGCGAGAGTCTGCTATACATACATCTAAATACGATTCACAATGAGGATAAGAAGGTGTGACAGAAGCATATAAGCTGCATCTAAACAAAATTTCATTGCAAGACATCCATTCTTTAAGCATATTCCCTTTCGTATTATTAGAAGCATTGCCCCATTCAACATGTTTACTGTTTAGGTCTCCTGAAACTATGTAATAATTGTTAGGATTATGTAAATTTAAAGATTGAAAAAGTTGTGACAATTCAGTCTTAAAAGACTGTTATCATAAAAGTAATTTTCTTTAAAAAGTGCTGCAAAAGGGCTTTCCTTACAAAGAATATCTATCTGAAAAGAAAATACAATATTTCTTAAAACAGTATATTTTCTTAAAATAGTACATGTTCTTCAAAGTACCTTTTTAAAAAAATTAAATTTTCTTCAAATAGTACGTTTTCTTAAAAAGTACTTGAAAATACATTTCCTCAAAATTTATTTTGCTAAAATGAAGTACCTCTTATTACAAAAGTTTGTTCAAGAGGTAATTATTTCTTTTAATATGTTTATTTTTAAGTATATTTTCTTAAAAAATTTAATTTTTTGAAAGTATAATTTTTCTTATAATAAGTATTTCTTTTTTTTTTTTTTGTAAGTACCTTTTCTTATAAAAGTGCCTTTTTTCTTAAAAATAACTCCTGCTGAAAACATATATTTTCTTCGAAAGTACCTTTTTAAAAAGAAATATTTTTTATAATAAGGTACCTCCTATTAGAAAATTTCTTTAAGAAAAATTTATTTCTCTTAAAATGTACAATTACCTTTTTTCAAATAGTACCTTTACTTAAAAAGTACCTTTGTTTAAAAAATGTATCTTTTTCAAAAGCAACTTTTGAAAGAAAAAAAAGGTATATTCTTTTATATAAGTAAGGGAAAGTGGTCGGTTGTTGCCGGTACCCTTTTGTTTTTGGCTCCTAAATTTTGCTCAATTGCACAATGTGTGGAAAGCTATATACTTTAGCTAATAACTGATGGAGGAATTGAGTTTATTCTGGCCATTGGAAAATGTTTACTAACAGTTTAGCAAAAAAATTTTTTTTGCCATTTACAAAAATGTGGTCGGTTGTCGGCACTAAGAAAATCAACTGAAAATGGAAGAATATGAATTAAAACCACCAGTATTCAAATAAAATAAGGAAGTTTATTTATTTTAATTTCAATGACACTTTTCACAATAATCGTCATCAGGATCGAGCGGTCGATTTTATTGGCAGTTTTTTCACACACAAAATAGACTGAATTTGTTTCACAAATATTCAATGCACTTACCTTTTCGATCGATTTACTTCACTTTAAAAGATTAAGCAATCACCAATTTAAAATTTCGAAATTGAATTTCACTCGTTAAAAATATTTTAATTGTAAAATCAAAGCACGTGCGGTGTTTTCTTCGGTATTCGGCGCAGTAAAAAGTGCTAATAAAACGCACATTCGACATTTGTCAAAATGACCATATGATCTTTCTTTGAAAAGCTAAGGCGGGGTGCCGACAACCAGCGCTGGCAACCGAGCACTTTTCCCTACTTTTTCTTAAAAAATTACCTTCTGTAAACATTTTGCGTTTGTTAAAAAAAAAACCTATTCTTCACAACGTTTCCTTTCTTCAAAAAGTGAATTTTCTAAAAAAAAAAGATATTTTTTGATATTAGTAAATTTTCTCATAAAACTATATTTGCTTACAAAAGCGCATTTTCTTAAAAAGTAAATTTTCTAAAAAAAAAATATTTTTTGATATTAATAAATTTTCTCATAAAAGTATATTTGTGTACAAAAGCCCATTTTCTTCTAATAGTACCTTTGCTTAAAAAATATATTTTTTCACACAAGTACATTTTCTTCAAAATGTAGCGTTTGTTAAAAAAAAGTACCAATTTCTACCATTTATTTAAAAAGTAAATTTTCTTAAAAAGTATCTCTTTTTAAATAAGTACCGTTTCATAAATGTAGCTTTGTTTTAAAAGTATATTTTTTTTCAAAAGTACTTTTCTTTAAATGTACTTTTAATTAAAAGAGCTTCTTCAAGAAATAAGAGTTTATTCAAAAACTTCAAAGTCATTCCATGTGAAAATGCCATTATTTAGAAATCGACCCGCCGAGATCCCACTTGATGTTTTATATCAGTAAAAAGCTCATAATCTTAGGTTTTCTTTGGAACCTTTTTCAGCTTCGTAGCTGTCTGGAGAAAAAAGTTACAAGCGTTTCTGTAAACCCTTGTTTTACTTTCGGAAACAACAATAATGTCATGCAATATGAATTTTATAATTTTTCTTAATGCTATAGCTACTTAAATTAATGCGTTTTTGTAATCTGTGTGCTTCTTTTAAACTGTGGAAAAATTTTCAGATCAAACTCTTTATTAATACCTGAAATGTTATAGTTTTTGTAAATATTACTCATTTCCCGCAAGCGATTCTGCGAAACCAAATTATTGCAACATTGATATTTTTAAAATTTTATTAAAAAAAGTGTACCTCCTTCAACAATAAAACTTCACAGGTCATCTTAGGGCATAAGTATAAACAAATGTGCAGAGATTCATACAAATCGGAGATGGTGGGTGATATTTCATTAAAATATTGGGTGATTTGATATGGAAATTGCCTAAATTGCCTTAAATTTTCTTAAAAAAGTATCTTTTCAAAAACATGTATATTTTCTTAAAGAATAGCGTTTTTTAAAAGAGCATATTTTATTTAAAAAGTACCTTTTCTTAAAATTTACATCTTTTTAAAAAAGTAACATTTCTTTGAAAAGTATATTTTCTTAAAAAATTAAATTCTCATTAAAAAAAACTACATTTTCTTAGAAAACTAGCTTTTATTGAAAACGGGCCTTTTAGAACAAATAATATATATTCTTAAAAAATTACCTCCTCTTAAAAAAGTACATTTTCTTAAAAAGTACCTTTTACTAAACAAGTACTTTTTCTAAAAAAGTACATTTTCTTCAAATATTATCATTTCTTAAAAAGCATTTTTTTAATATATCTACAGTATGTGGAACAAGTTAGAGTGTTAAATTCGGCTGTGCCGAATCTTTGATACCCTCCACCTCGGTTTGAGTCTTGATAATAAATGTAAATGAAAAAGTAAACAATTTGTTAAACTTAATACCAAATTATTTCAGAAAATTCTTTGGGTTGGTTTTCGTCTTTTCTATTATTTCGGATTTATTTCGGTATTTGCTTTTTGGTCATCGTGGTTGCTGATTGGCATGCATTTAGGTTATATACCTATATGCATGCGCATCCGGTTATATGACATAACTTCTCGTTTAATTTAGTTTTTGCTAATTAAATAGCTCGCCCTAACCTCCATTGCAAAGGTAATGGTTGGGTAGGGTGGCTATATGCATTAGATCGTGCTAATTGGAGATGGCTGTATAGTTTCTTTTAACTGGCCAAATGGATGAACAAAATAATAACCAAAAAAAAACTCTCAACTTTTTTTATTAAAACATTGCCATATTTGGAAAACATAGAGAATAAATTTATAATAATAAATATTCAAATTAGGGATGCCAAACGTAAAAAACCAAATGTCCCAAACATTTTAAATAAATTAATTTGTTCTCTTTATTTTCTGAAAAACTTCAAATTTTCATCCAATAAAAATTTATATATAAATAACATTCTCATCAAATTGCGTTTATTTGTGTAACAGTTTTTATGTTCGCTATTCTTAAATATCATTTGACGTTTTCTAAAATTCATGGAATTTAAATCAATGTTTTCTGTAGTGTGATTCTGTAAATTTCAACGATCCGACAATCGCAAAATATATCGACAGCTATTGTTGTTTGCACTAAGGATTAAGTGATTCACTAAGTACATACATCTTAACGACAGTCGACCAATCTATTTTTCTATTTATTTAAATTGTAAACGAGTGGCATCTCTGTCCAAATAAGCGAAAAACACAGAGAATAGAAAAAACATATTACTTCGTGTTTGACAGGATGATTTTATGTTTATGTTTAATATCTCAATTTTGTTTACTAATATTTCTGTTTATTTATTTGAAAATGAAATAATGAATTGAATATAGTATTTAATTTTTTTATTTATATAAAAAAGTTTTTTTAATAAAAGCAAAATATTTTCACTAATTTATGATTTCTATTTACGTATGACGACATTTCAACCTAAAAATTTCAGTTTTTATCGATTGAATAAACAACACAAACATGGTTGTCGTTTAGATAACAACAATAGCTTACTTTAACAATTGCGAATATCGTTTAAAAATTTTATTGATAATTTTGCAATTTTCTTTTTTAACGATTCGACTATCGTTAAAAGAAGTTACTGAATCGCGGTACTGAAAAGCTAGTAACTTCTCCTGAATGTCAATATTTTTTTAAATGTAAAAATTTTTTAAATGGTGTTTTTTTTTTTGGAATTTCAATTTGTGTTTAACGAAAAAAATTTATATATTAAAGATGCAATTGATGTCTTCTAAATTTAAAATTATTATTTCCGACGTTTTGATATGATTTTCTGAAATTCAATTAATTGTAATTTATAATTGGAAATTTTAAATTCCAGTTTTTAGAATTGATATTTTCTTAAATTTGAATGGAAAATTTAAAAAGTGCAAATTGTATTTATGTGAATAATAATGCTTTAATAATTATAAACAATTTTTAAAAATTAGATGTAATCGCAATCAGATATTTTGTAGGTAAAGCAGAATAATAATTCTATATAACTATGTAGAACTGTTTTGAAAGCAAAAAACTCATTGATGAACTCGGTAACTCTATTTTGTAAAGACAACAAAAAGTTAATATGCCAAACTTATGTTCATATTTGTAAAAGAATAATGAAAAAACGTATGAAATAAAAGACCCAGCCCGTGTATACTCTTAACATTGTTCTGTATGATATCTAGTTGAAAATATTAACATTCATGTTAAAATAGAAATAGCTATTGCAAAGCTACTTAGAACAAACAAAAATTGTGGCGCCATCTACTGTGGTATAGTCACGGTGAGCAAAATGAAGTGACACTGTTAATGCATAAGAAATTTATTTTCCCAACAACAAAATATTGCAGAATTTTATGTAAATAAAATAATATACCGATTTATTTCAAACATGCAGTTGTTATGGATATACATATATAGAATATATGTATATTATTTGTGTTATTTAATATGTTCATGTATGTATGTATATGTAAATATTACACACAAAAAATACAACATCAACCGTTATTTTTGTGTTTTTCTCTTTAAATAAATTTAAACATAAATTTTTTTTTTTTTTGCTAAATTTACATTGTTTTTTTATTATTAACAACTAAGTATTTTAGCATTATTTGCTTTAGATGCTGGTGAATTTTTACTCCCTTTACATATATTAACTCGTAGTGTCTGCTTGTCGAAAACATTTTGGATCGATTTTAACCCCTTTCCGTGACCCATTCTATCTGAAATTTTGCAGGCAGGCTCGTGGTAATAACAGAAATGATCTAACAAATTTTTTTAGTGATGCCAAAACAATGGAAACTTTTAAAATTTTCTACCAGAGTTAATAAAAAAATGTACAAAGGGTTAGTTTTTATTATATTATTACCACAACGACCACAAAAACAACAAGTCCAGCTATGACAACAACACAACATTTAGAATAACAACAAGACCAATATAGAAACATCATATTTTTCATTTTTTTTTTTAATTTTTCAGAGATTTCCCTGGACCTGTTCCACCGATTTTAATGATTTTTGAAACAGAAATCTTCTCATGAATTTGGAGAATCATTCTCACTAAAAATGATCGCCTTAGCTATCCTATTGAGGGCGTGATAGTGACAAGAACAACATAGAAAATTATATTTTTTCAAGACTTTTTTTTTGCTCTTTATTCAAATCTCGGGGCCTAATTGACCGATTTAGACGATTTCAAATAGCAAACTTCTCAGGATGTTAATGAATCATTTTTTATGTCAACGAGCACCCTAGCTGCCCGATTGATGCCGTCATCGTGATTTCCACAGACGACAGACGGACAGACGGACATCGCTATATCAACTCCGGTTGTTATAAGGATCACAAATATATATATTTTATGGGGTCCAAAATTTTTTTTCTAATTATAAACGGAATGACAAACTTATATATACCCTCTGCACACTTGAGTGGAGGGTATAAAAATCAATTTTGTTTATCCTTTAATTAGAAATGTAGTAGCTTATTTTTATAAAACATATTTATTTATTTTTTTACATTAGCTACAATACTAACTATATCAGAATAGGAATATATATAACAATTAGAGGAAAATATAGACATATAAAACAAATAATAACAATAATAAAAAAATAATAATAATCAATCAAAATATAATATTTGGGTGGCAGAAACTGGAACAAATTGTTGTTTAAAACATAAAATTTTATAAATAATAATTTTGAAGAAATTTTTTTTATTCATATTTTTTAGTGAAACTAAAAGGGTTAAAATTTAACACCGCGTCACTACGACTACATACATATATCCCAAAATTTCACCGCCCAATAGCTAAAATACCTTTTCTAAAAATTTAAAATTTCTTAAAGTTGTAAATTTTCTTAAAAATGTAAATTCTCTTAAAAAAGTGAACTTTTTAAAAAGTAAATTTTTTTAAAAAAAGTAAATCTTCCTATAAATGTATCTTTTCCTAAAAAATATCTTTTTAGATAAGCATCTTTTCTTAAAAATTTACCTTTTCTTCAAATAGTGGCTTTTCGTAAAAAGTAGCTTTGCTTAAAAATATATTTGCTCTATATGTACTCTCTCTTAAAAAATAACTTTTCTTCATAAAGGGGAATACTTTCTTAAGAAATAATTTTTAAAAAAAAGTTCCTGTTCTGCACAAAGTACCATTGCTTAAAAAGTAAATTTTCTTAATACGGTACCTTTTCTTCAAAGAGTTTTTGCTTAAAAAATATATTTTTTTCAAAAGAAACTTTTTTTTAAAATAAGTACCTTTATTAAAAATGTTTCTTCAATAACTGAGAAAATATTCTTTTAGAAAAGTACCTTGCCTTATAAAAGTACATTTTCTTAACAAAATACTCCATCTTAATAAGGTATCTTTTCTTAAAAAGAGAGCTTTTCTAAAGAAATATCTTTTATTTAAAAATTACTTTTTAAAAATTATGTATTCTTAAAAAAGGAACCTTTTTCAACAAAAGTGCCCTTTCTTAAAAAAGTACTTTTTCTTAAAAAAGTAAAAAAAAAAAAATTTTATTTTCAGACGTAGACTAGACAGACGCTCTCAAAGTGTTGAACTTATGTTGAAAAAATCATAACAATAATGCACGTTAAGTTAATTTTTTTTTTTTATTAAATTAAATATTTTACTTCATGTTCTTTAAATAGGAAAAACAATTGTCTATAGTTATTTATAGTTTTAGTAAAAACAACAAAAATAACTTTACATTTCTGAAAATTATACGCCAAAAGTCTACGCTCATAACAAAAACAATAAATAAGAAAGAAAAAAATTAAATAAAAATTATAACAAATTAGTAACGCGTTGGATAACCTCGACATTTGAGAATCTCTCTGAGCCTATTTTGCATTGAATTAACTAGCTGAGTGGTCTCTTCAACGGAAATCTTCTCACACTCCTCCTTGATAACGACCTTTACTAGTTATGGTTCGCTGACGGATCTTCCTCTCCAATAAAGCCCATAAGTGCTATATTGGGTTTATATCTGGCGATTCGGGGGAGTGGGAAGCATCTTTGGCACATTATATAGGAGCCAAAACTAAACGACTTCGGCAGTGTGCTTTGGGTCGTAGTCCTGCTGAAAATAATAATCTGTAGACAACCCCAATTTTCCAGCACGCTGCTTTATATTCCTTTTAAGGATATCTAAATAGGCAAATCTGTCCATTGTTGAATCTATAAATTCAAAATTGCCTACTCCTCCAGTTGCCATACACCCCCACATCATGACTCCTCCACCACCATGCTTGACCGTTGGAAGCAAATTTTCTTTATTCAAAGCTGTTCCAGTCTTTCTTCATACCATTTGACTTCCCTTGATACCAAATATACAAAATTTGCTTTCATCTGATAAAAAATCATTTTTTTTTTCCAAAATTCTGGCTCCTTATTTACGTATTTGTTCGCAAACCCAATACGTTTCTTTCGGTTGACTAAGGAGACGAAAGGTTTCTTTCGGGCTACATGGCCATGGTAGCAGGCTTTTCTTAAAATTCTTCTGGCTGTGGATGCACTAATAGTCTTTCTAAACTTCAGATCGACCTCTGCCGTAATTTGGAGCGCTGTTGTTTTCGGATTCTCCTTTATTAAGGACACCACACTTCGAGACTCCCTATCTGTTAACTTGCGTGGACGTCCATATCTTGGTTTGGTTTATTCCCGTTATTTCAAAGTTTTGAATCACTGTTCGCACTGATGTCCATGCTCTTGCAACAGTTCTTGCTATTTGCCCATAATTTTGACCATCTTTCCAAAGTTTTAAAATAATTTTCCTTTCATCTACCTTTATTTCTTTTCCCCTCATCTACCTTTATTTCTTTTCCCTTTGGAAAAACACTCAAAACTTAAAACTTAATAAAATTTTCCAAATTGATAAATTTGTATTCTTCTCAAATGTAGATAGAATGATGATCAATGATCATTTACTTGCCACGTGTTTACAGATTTGAGGCTATGTGCGTACACTTTCGATGCTGCCTAGTTATATGATTTTTGAAAAAAGGAACCGTTATTCATCGCAGATTTTTCTTACATGAAAAAATGTATCTCCACAATATCTAATGCACTTTAAGCAACTGATAACATTAAACATCTTGCAATTTCGTATATATATATATATATTTGTAAATAATAACTTGGAATAAGTTTGGAGCGTAGACTTATGACACTTAGCGTATTTATTCGTAAAAACCTTTCATAAAAAAATACTATGTCTTAAAAATTAACGTTTCTGAAAAAAGTACTTATTTTTTACAAAGTATTCTTTCTTAGAAACGTGTGATTTCTGTAAAACGTTAATTTTCTGATAAAAGTACCTTTTGTTACGTGTTCTTAAAAAAGCAAATTTTCCTAACTAAAAAAAGTAAAAACGAAAAAGTACTTCTCTAAAAAAAGTACTCTTTAAAAAATTCCATAATTTTTCATCACGCGAATAAATTTTTTTTTTTTGTTTCAGAAAATATAAATGCAGCCATACATCTACCATGCCCCAACATCTACTGGAAAAACGAATTCACCTAAGAATATTTAAATACAGAAGTGAAAAAAAGGTAAGTCTTCAACATATAAAAGATATTCTTTATAAAATAGTGCGAAAAGCATAACAGTGCAAAAAGTTCTCATAAAATGGGAATTTTTTATAAAGAAAAAATTCAGCAATATTGAATATGAAGAAGTTCTCAGAAACTATAAAAGTTACTTTAAGAAAAAGTAATCTAAAAAGTTATATCTCTAGTGGTTATAAGTTTAAGTGAATGGTGTACAGTTCGTACATGTTTCTTCCATTTAATTGTAAATTTCCAAGATAAACGTCAAGAACAAGCTTATAAATTTCACTGCAACTGTCGATTTCTTACAACAATCTAAGAGTTACAAATAATGATAAAGGAAAATCTAAACTAAACAGTTTTATAACCCTATAAATCGCCTCAATTAAATTCATTCAAAGTTACGTTTTGCACACGTTCGTTTTTATACACTATACCACTATGTGGTCAGGGTATAATGAGTTTGTGCTGCTGTTTATAACTACCAAAAATATTTAGTACTGACCGACTCAGAACTATTTTCTGAATTTTTCAGAATTATTTTCTGAGTCGATTTAGCGATGTCTGTCCGTCCGTCTGTTCGTGTGTCCGTCTGTCCGTCGTGTGTCCATGTAATCTTTGTAATCTAAATTTGGTATATAAGCTTTAATCGGCCATAGCTTGACGCTATTGTAATTTGGATTCAGTCTCGGTATTTTCTGAAATTTTTGTCTTTAATAAAAATATTTATAAAACATGTAATTGTAATTTCAAAAACAAAAATTCTGACGGTAGCTAAAATAATATAATATTCAATAAAATCTAGCCAAATATCTTTGAAAAAGAAAGAGTTAAAGTTTAAAAATATACTGAGGTCGAATTTTTGAGAAGCCAGTTCCCTTCAAACAAGTTTGCTTAGGCATCAAAAATAGTGAGCTATCCCGAAAACTCAGTCTCCGACTAAGAAATTTAGGGTTTATTTAGAAAAAAATACTTAAAAAAAAAATGTTCACTAACTAATCTCTTAATCTGTGCCACACTCCACCGGGAATATGTTTAAATTCGCACTTTTAATTTTTATACTCTATACCACTGTGTATTTGTGCTGATATTTGAGCTAGAGCCATCTTTTATTAAACTGATCGACTCAAGATCACTTTCTGAGTCGATTAAGCGACGTCTACCCGTCCGTCCGTCTGTACATATAAAGCTTTTAATCAAACTACGGTCGCAAATACGAATGTATTTTGATGAAATTTGGTATATAAGCTTTCATCGGCCGTAGACAAATATTATTGAAATTGGTGAAAATGGGTGTATATTCAGACCTAGTCCCCATACCAACGTCCACTATAAGATCGAATATATATATATATATATATATATTGCGTTAAGATCCAAATTATCATATAGTTTTTCGTTTGGTTTGTGTGCGTTTTTATACCCATTAAATAGTAGTCCTTAATAAACCCTGTGCGACAATTCTTAGTCAGAGCCCTTACCGATCTTCACTTAAATCTATTAAAAAATAAAAATATTTCACTGATATTTCACAAATTTGGTTTGTATGTGTATGTTTTTCCCAAATATAAGTGTTCTTACCATCAGATCTGTAATTTTTTTTATGTATATAGTCGCCATATAAATATAGCTTCTTCCGAAATGAACTTTTTCATATTTCAAGGCAAAAAATAATAATAACAATGCCATTCAAATTTGGTTTATGGTTATTTTCTTTATCCAATTAGTTGAACCTAAGACCCTTTCTCTAAGCACATGGTATAGGGTACCGTATAGTTGGTACAGACTCAATTTGTTTAAATTGGGACAGCGACATTTCATTCATTTCACACCACTGTACAGAGGGTAACTACCAGTTTCTCATTCCAGTTGTAACGCATCGAAAACTGATTTTGCGACACCATAAAGTATATATATTATTGATCCATATAACAACTCAAGTCGATAAAGCGATGTCCGTCTGTCCGTTTGTCTATTGAAATCATTTTCAAAATAATACATTTACCTATGTAGGTAAACTTAAGATAATATTTTCTTCATTATTTCGAGCAGGTTGGAATTTAAAATTGGGTAAATCGGGCATCATTATGCCAAGATATTACCTAAAACATTGAGACACCTCTAAAAAATGCAACAATTCAGTGTGCTTGTTGTAACAATTTAGTATTATGTGTATTATATTGTTTGCTTTTTAATTATTTTGGTTACATTTGTGATAAATAGTGCAATAAGTCCAGATATTATTGTAAACTTAAAATCAAGCTGGAGGGTATTAAAGATTCTGTATAGCCTAATTTGACACTCTTTCTTGTTTTTGGTTTTTATTGCCATTTTTCGGTTACTCTGTAAATGGTTTGAGATTTTGTTAACCAATAAGAGAAATTTTAACAGTCACCAATATGTGCCCAATATTTTTCTCATTATTTGTTCTTTTTCTCTCATCGTTTTAATATTAACCGATGGTCTATAAAAATGTTTAGTTTTATATTCTTCTGACATCAGAGAACTCGGAAATCAACTGTATTTTTTTAAGTGTTTACAGACAATTGAAAATTACGCACCCAAAATATTTTGTCGTTAATATTATTTTAAAATGTATATTAAAACCATTGAATTTTGCATTTTAAAAGCTAGACTATTTTATTTTCAGTTAAATCAACTGTTTTTCTATTTGTTTTTAAACTTACACATACGTAAAAATTATCAATTTTTCATTTATTTGTAGTGAATAAAAATAATCTACAAAATTCCTTTTTTTTAAACACCAAGTTCTTAATTTGTTTTTACTAATTAACAATTAAATCTTCATATAATAACACTGTGGAACAAATTCAGGTTAGCAAAAGATAGGTCGATTCTGAGAGTGAGGGGTGAAAATAGAGGCTAAATTAGAAGACCCGTATCGCGGCGTTTGTTTATGTTAGTTCGAATTTTTTTTTAATCGACCTTCGAACTTTGCAGTCAAATGCCGATTTTCAGCATATTGTTTATATGGTTTTTTTTGGCCATAACTCGTCGACTAATTGATATTTTTTCAATCTGTAAAAGCCAAATTATTGCTAGAGACCTGTGCAACAATTAAAATTTAAAAAAAAAAAATGGATTTAAAAAATTTTTGTGGTGCTTATGAAGCAAAATGTTGGAAAATTCTTTTTTTTTCATGCTTTTTGAAAATATTTTTCACAAAACTAAGTCTTTTTTGCTTTCTGTTTGACCTATAATATGCTTCTCAGTTTCTTCAATAAATTTCATTTGAAAAGAAAATGGTCTTAGTCGATAATTTGCGTTTTCCAGCTTAATATTAATTTATGTACCAATTTTGTTCAGTGTTGGTTTTTAAGAAACATTGAAAAAGAAATTATAAAAATATGGAAAAAAAAATATTTTTGAAATGTTAGTTATGAAAAGTTTTAAGTAAAAAAATGAAATAAATTAAATTAATGATTTGGCCAGTTGCCGTTTGGCAGGCGGTTGTGGATCAACATCACTGCTCCCTCTAATATCTTGGTCATCGTCATCATCATCAGAAAGGTCGATAATTTCGTCCAACAGATATTCTGGAATTTCATCTTTGTCTTCCCCTTCTTTCTCGTCTTCCTCTTCTTCAAAGGTGTTTTTATACCACCAACAAATTTCAGCGAGTATTGCATCTGGAGATTTCTTTCCTCTGTACCTGAAACGAAAATAGTTTTCAATCGTTAACATGTTTAAATTGTGCACTCTGACAAAGATATTCGGAAAATCTAGGAATTCAAAATATGCACACTCTAGAGTTACCTTATTTCAAATGGAAGCGCAGTTTGGTGATAACGTTCGCCTTGCTCATCAAATTCAGTTGGCAACTGTTGAGCGAGTTGATCAAGATGCTGATGCAAGAGATGAATTTTGTACGACATATTAACCCCAATTTCATCGAACGCTGCCAACATGTTTGCAACAGATTGCCTGTAGTTGTATTTGCGTTTTTTACCCAAAAGTCCTTTAATGACTGCTTTCAATGCGAGCCATGCATTTAATTCTCGGTCTGTCAGAACTTGGTCAAAATCTTGGCGACTCATTAGTTTCCATATGTCGGGACCATTAACAACCCCTTCCTGAATTTTGGCGTTACTTAGTCTTGGGAAAATGTTTTTTAAGCGGTTGAATACTGCTGGTCTTTTTGCGATACATTTCAAAAAAATTTTAGCAATGCCAAGTTTAATGTGGAGCAACGGCAACAAAATTTTCATTTCAGGAACAAGACTTTCGTGTAGCCTATTATCTTTAGGCCATTTCCGTCCAATGCGACTATTCCAGTTATGCTGTTTGTACTGGTTTCTTCCTTTAATACCTTCTCCGTATCGTGAATCCCAATCGCACAAGATCACGGATATTTTGGACGCCCAGATGCTGTTAAACCTGTAATCAATGAAACTATTTTGAGGTCGCAGCAAATGCGCCACTGGTGTTCGGTATATTTGACTACTTCTAGAATGTGTTTCAAATTATTGAAATTTTCACTAGTGTCAGTGCTAAACGCAATCGGAACAGAAGGCATTCTATTTGTCTTGTGCAAAAGCACAACTTTTAAGCTGATTAGTGAACTCGATGAATAAACGCCAATCATCTTTTTTATAGGTTAACCCTATCGTCTCCATTAACTTTTCAATATCGTTGCAATAAGTGAAATTTTTTGCATCATTCACATTGAAGAACTTTTCTAACTCTTTTTGGCGTTTTCGACATGTTGTTACTTTGGTACCTTTCGCCAGCAACTTATTTCCTTTCAAAAATGAAGCCAGTATTTCTGATTTTTTCTGAGTCAAACACAAATTTGCAACAATTCCATCCAATTGGTTTTGTGTGACCACCAGGGTCGTATTCTGAGAAGAAATCCATGGATGTAGCAGCGGCGGTTGTAGTACTGATATGCGTTTGAAGATCAATACTTCGGTATGTTGGTACTGGAACGAATTCTGAGTGCGGTAATGCTAATTGGACACTTGGCACTTCTACATAAGTTTTATTCTTTGCTTTCCTTCTATTCAAAGTTGTATGGTAGTTGATACATCCATAGCAATTTTCTTCTTGATGCTGGCTGTTGTCTAACCACATCATTGGTATACCAAAAGGCGTCGCCTTCTTCTTTTCACTTTTCCATTGCATAAGAGTTGAATAGCAATTAAAGAAAACTTTTCTAGGGGCATAGTTTACGTCAGTGATAAACTCTTACGAGAAATATTGTTTATAGGCTTGCAAAAAAATTCACTCGCATTGCCACATTTTTCATCGCTTGCTATGAAACGTATTATACAATGTTTTTTTTTTTGTTATTTTTATGAAACCGATGCACTCAACTTAAATCACTCACAAAATGAAATAAGTTCCAAAAAAATTAATAGCGAATTTTATCACGACCGAGCAAAAATAAAAAGACATCAGCCTCGGCTGAGTTTCGAGTCTTAACTGAATCTTCATGTTTGAAATTAGTTCACTTGTACGAAAAAAAAATCGCTACCTGTGCGGTGGTTGAAAACAAAAAAGTTGTTTTACTAATTCCTAATTCTTGGAACTTCCCTTTTTAATTACTTCTACCTAAATCGCTATTTATTTAATGGTTTTGGGATTTTTAACGCAAATTATCGACTAAGACCATTTTCTTTTCCAATGAAATTTATTGAAGAAACTGAGAAGCATATTATAGATCAAACAGAAAGCAAAAAGACTTAGTTTTGTGGAAAATATTTTCAAAAACCATAAAAAAAAAAATTTTCCAACATTTTGCTTCATAAGCACCACAAAAATTTTATAAATCAATTTTTTTTAAAATTTTAATTGTTGCACAGGTCTCTAGCAATAATTTGGCTTTTACAGATTGAAAAAATATGAATTAGTCGACGAGTTATAGCCAAAAAAAAAAACCATATAAACAATATGCTGAAAATCGGCATTTGACTGCAAAGTTCGAAGGTCGATTAAAAAAACTTCGAACTAACATAAACAAACGCCGCGATACTGGTCTTCGAATTTAGCCTCCATTTTTCACCCCTCTCTCTCAGAATCGACCTAACTTTTGCTAACCTGAATTTGTTCCACAGTGTAATACTATAATAATACATGGCAATTTGATGCTTTAAACGGGACGATATGCCTCAAAATTAATAGTTACAAAATACAAATTTAAATCACTTTTAAATAATATTTTTTGGATGAACATCCAAATGGTGATAATTGTTTCATTCAATTTACTAACAAATATATTAAAATAATAATGGGTATTAAAAATCTTATTATGTACGCTTTAAAAAATACCATATGTCTCGAACTTAATAGTTACAAAATCACATTTTAAATCCAATTGTAGTAAATTTTTTTTGGGGCAAATAACCAAAAGTTGGTATTCTTCGGGTTGTGAGCACAGTTCAGAAAAAAACACACACTGAATAAAAAACTCGTACATATATGTAAACAAACATAACTTAGACCAACACACACATATTTTTATTTTCATATCAATTATGTTTGTTTTTAAATTTTCTTCGGTGCCCAACACAACCATGACTGTGTTCGTTTTAATATTTCGTTATTTACACGAACATTTTTGTATCACGTACTTTTTGTTTCAATCACACATAAAGCACACATTTTTGAGCGTTGCTTTATTTGAAGTTCATGTTCTGGTACGTGTACTGAAAAAATAAACAGAACATATACAATAAACAGGTTCGAGTTCAGTTATATTTTAAGTCGTGTTGTGGCTCGTGTAGTAAGAAAAAACAGAACATGTACAATAAACAGGTTCGAGTTCAGTTATATTTTAAACACGACTTATTATATTTTAAACACGACTTAAAATATAACTGAACTCGAACCTGTTTATAGTTGTGTTGGGCACCGTAGAAAATTTAGAAACGCACATAATTGATATGAAAATAAAGATATGTGTTTGTATGTATGCTTTTGAACAGAACATTGTGTGTTTCATGTGTGTATTTTCTGAACCTTGGTTGTGAGTCAAATTAAATATATGATCAATTTTAAAGCATAGAGCTCATGCCGTTGCCACAATTTCCATTTTGTATTTTATTTTGTCAACTATGACAAAAAAAAAAATGCAAGGACAGTAAATATACTTTTGCCTATAAGAAGGAATACTTTATTGTGCATAATTGAGAATCTGCTATGGTTGTGTTTCCAGCTACGTTGGGATGCCGTGAATTAAATAAAGCAAAAGTGCATCTTTCGAATCTAAAAAATAAGAAAACAACACTTTGTTAAAAATTATTAATGGTTGGAAAGTATATGTATTTTACTTTGATAAGGTTGTGTCCATTTATCTTTATCAAGTCCATGCTTGTATATATTGCAATATTAATTGAAGCTTCATTCCATTTACATAAAAATTTTTATATCTTTCGGGATAGAGCTCATCAAAATCTATAGGAATCTACAATTAAAAATTACAATTGTTAAAAATAAGTATTAAAACTAAAATACAATGGGTTAAAAAATACAAAAACATGAAATAGACATTTTTAGTCGATACCCTTCATCCTGCAATTCTCCAATTTTGTTAAGCTCCACGCAAAGTAATATATCGCAAGGTCCTCAAAATAGGTTTGGAAACAGAATAAAGTTGCTGGTAGCCAAGTCTAGAGAATAAGGTGGATGCAGCAATAATTCGAATAACAACTCGTGTATTTTTGCCATAGAAACTGCTCAAGGTGTATTCAGGCAATACAAGTATATTGATGGCATATAACTTTTTTGATTGGCTAATTTTTTCGCTAAATTGATGAAGAATAATCTTCATTTACTGTTTTACTTTTAATACCCTCCACACCGCTATACAGAGGGTATATCAGTCCATAAAGTATATAGTCTAGATCCTTATAACAACAAGAGTCGATATAGCGATGTTTTACCTGGGTAAGATTATGATGAAACTGCTTGCCATTATTTCAAGCAGGTTGTTATTGAAATCGACATCATTGTGGCAAGTATGAAGATACCAGTAAGAACTTTAAAAATTCACTGTGATTGTTGTAATAATTTAGTATTAAGTTTATCAACTTGTTTTCATTTGTTATAAATAGTGCAATAAGTCCTGATATTAATGCAAACAAGAAACGCACGTGGAAGGTATCATAGATACGCCATAATCGTATTTAACACACTTACTTGTTTCATGTATGTAGTTTATATTAGATAATTCGATGCATATCCTGAAATTCCATGGACACAACCTTAGCAGCCGATTTCACTCTTTCTTCGGGGTGGATTCACCTTAAACTCCATTGCTGTTGTTTCATTTCTGATATATAGTGATGTGTCCATATATCACGAAATTTGTCAGGATCGCGACAGAGAAGCTCTAAACCAGCTACTGAATTAGTCACACGATTGCGTTTATTCTCGATTGAGAGTAAACACGGCACACATTTAGGCCATATATTTTTTATATGCCCGTGGCCTCAACTTGTTCACACACTTTTACGCCGATTACTCAAAATAATATCGTGGATTTTTTAAATGATTTCCGAAGTAACTGCCTCAACTGAACCCCCAGAATGAGGTTCATCATTTGTGAACGGCCACGCTTAAATTCATTTACACAATTGTGTATAGTCTTAAACGCTGGTGTAGATGTACCACGGACATTGTTCACCTCAGCTTTGATCTCTTTTGGTTTTTTCCTTTCAAGTTGAAGTGCTAGCAAAAATTGTCTGAAATAAAAACTGATGCCTAAAAATCATCTTTAGTAACTCGACATTTTCCAGAAACTTCGCTTCTCAGTGCACCTCGTAGAATTTTAATCTGCAAATATTGAAATCAAGGAAAAATATAAAGAATGAGAAATAATGAATATTATCGCAAGCAAGCTATATCTCATGACACACAAAGTTAGAATAAATTATATCCCAATAAAATAGTTTTGAAAAATAATCAGTACCAAATTGTTAAAGGGTAGAAATTTTGTATACCCTCCACACTACTGTGCAGAGCGTAAATATCAGTTTGTCATTCCGTTTGTAACACATCGAATAATTAATTTGCGACCCCATAAAGTATATACGAGTATATTCATGATCCTTATAACAACTCGAGTTGATAAAAGGATGTCCGTTTGTCCGTCCGTCCATCCGTTCGTCTGTATGTCTGTCTGTTGAAATCATCCTCATTCACAAAAAAAAAAAACATTTACCTAAGCAAACTTGGGATAATTTTGATTGTCATTATTTTAAGCAGATTGGTTTTTAAAATGGACGTCACTGTGCCAATATATGATCTAAAATATGGGGATACCTCTAAAAATGCTAAATATTCAGAGTGGTTGTTGTAATAATATATTTGTTATACCATTTACCACTATATGATCAGGGTATAATGACTTTATACTGATGTTTGTAATTACCTGTCCTGTATCTATGTGTCCATGTAAACCTTTTAATCAAACTACAGGTCGCAAATATGAACATATTTTGATGAAATTTGGTATATAAGCTTCTATCGGCCATAATATAAACGCTGTTAAAATTGGTGGAAATCGATGGATGTGCAGATCTTGTCCCCATACAAATGGCCCCTATGAGATCGACTTAAATTGCCATAACATAAAAATTATCATATAGATATCGGTCAAATTGGGTTTGTATGTGGTCCAAAAATAAACCCTATAGGACAATTCTTAGGCATAGCCCCCATATAAAGCTGCTTCCCAATCTTCACTTAAATCTATCAAAAAACATCCAATATGAACTTTTTCATATCCGAAGCCCAAAAAATTAATAAAAATGCCACTCAAATTTGGTTTGTTTATTTTCTACTAGCAGATTCCAGCGTTCGAAATTCGAGTGCAATTTCTAGGCAGCTTTATTTTTAAACTAAGCCAATTCACAAACCAACACTTTTATGGTAAATTATTATTGTGAATGAAGATAACAAACTCATAAACGAACACATTAACAAATTAAATAAAACACACATAGCATATGTATAATTTTATGTAAGTGTTAGTAGCAACTTTAAATGCAATTTACTCAGAATAAAGGAAAAATATAAAAATCTGTAAATCTGCAAAATGGCTAAAAAGAAATACCTTTCAAATAATATACGCTTGGTCAAAATCGGGATAAAACGGTAGAACAAAACATCGGTCACAAGAAATCGCCTAGCCTATTAATATTATAGATATGCAATTAGTTTGACTTAAGACATAGGGTCTCTAAACGTATGGTATAGGGTGTCGTATAGTCTACCTAGACCGACTATAATGTTCTTAGTTGTTTTCATTATACATTTGGATATTAATGTAAACGTATAGCTGAATTTTAAACTCCATCTTGTTTTAATTTATTATATTTTATAAAAAAATATTATAAATATTTCCCGTTGTTGGTGAATATTGTTTTTTTTTTTAATTTCATCTTATCCGAGAAATCATTTTTTCAAAAACTGAATTTTCCTACACTGTAGCTAATGTAAAAAAAGTATGAACCTTATAGCATGACTTTCGGGAAATGATCATCGAAAAAAAACTTTATAAGAGGATTATGACCAAAAATAGTCTGATTATGTTTATGGCTGTAATAAACACACTTAAACTAAATTTGATCAAGATACATTAGATTATCTCGATCTTAGGGTAATTTAAGTCGATATATTATGGAGCAAGATTCAGTTTCACCAATTTCATCCTTGCGCTGCTGAAAGATTGTATATCATATTTCATTCTTATAATTTTTCATTTGCGACCTGTAGTAGAGTTTTGTGGATACATAGACAGATGATCGGACATCGTTAAGTCAAATCAAAACGGTGTTTAAGTCAAGTATTTCTGATAGTCTGCATATGCTCATTATACTCATACCCTGCCCACAGAGTAAAAACGACAAAATAAACAAGTAAGAAAATTATAGTCGGTCTAAACCGACTATACGATACCCTATACCATGCGTTTAGAAACCCTATCTCTTAGGCCCAACTAACTGGACATTGAAAATAAGCAAAAACCAAATTTGAGTGGGATTTTTATTAATTTTTTTGGCTGCAGATATGAAAAAGTTCATATCGGATGCTATATCTATGAAGGGACTAGGTCCAAAAATGGACCGATCCTGATCATGTTTGGTAAAGTCTCTTGTATTTTGCAAAAATATGTAGAAACAAAATTTGAGAAGAATCAGTGCAATATTTTTGTTTTTTAATAGATTTAAGTGAAGATCGGGAAGCAGCTCCATATGGGGTCAAAGGGATCATTTTTGGACTACTCATTAGTGGATGTAATGAACGCATACAAACCCAATTTGAGTAAGATCTATATGACAATTTGGATCTTATGGCAATTTATGTCGATTTCATATGGGTAATTTGTATGGGGGCTAGGTCTGAACATGGACCGATTCTCACCAATTTCAATAGCGTTCATCCCATGGCCGATAAAAGCTTATATACCAAATTTCATCAAAATATATTCATATTTGCGACCTGCAGTTTGATTACAAGCTTTACATGGACACACAGACGGACGGACGGACGGACGGACATTGTTAAATCAACTCAGAAAGTGATTCTGATTCGATCGGTATAATTAAAGATGGGTATAGGTCAAATATATTTGGTTGTTACAAACAGCAGCACAAAGTCATTATACCCAAACCACATAGTGGTATAGGGTATAAAAATAAGTACGAAAATGACAATTGGTCTATACTGACTATATGATACCCTGTACCATGAGCTTAGACAAAAGATTTTATGTATGTCCAACTAATTGGATATTAAAAATAAGCATACGCCAAATTTGATTGTCATGCAAATTGACACATAGATCGATCGTGACCATATTTGGTAAAATCACTTATTTTTGCTAAAACATATATACAAATTGGCGAAAAATCTTTGCAATATTTTTTTTTTTTCAAAACATAGGAAAGGTCGGGAAGCAAATTTATATAGGGACTATGATTAAAAACGGACGTACGTACGGGGTTTATTTTTAAAGTACTAATTAATGGGTGTAATAAACATACAAAAATCAAATTTGGCTTAGATGTACAGTAGGGTGTCCCAAAAAAAAAAAAAAATTAGTGCCCTTTTTTGAAAGCTTATAGCGTAAAGTATTTTTGTGATTTTTTTTAGATTTTTCGGAAGAGGTTTAGAGGTCGCTAAAGTCGAATTTTACCCAAAAATCGGGATTCCCGGACATTTTTTGAGTTTCACTTATTACTTGGCCCATAACCACGATTTTCTTTGTTACAAAGTCAATCTTTTAAAAGAAGAATGTTCAAGCTTTACTTTTCTGTATAGAAATCGTAAGCTGCAGTAATTTTTTTTGCTCATTTGGGGCCCCTTAATGACATTTTTTCGTAAATTTTGCATAAATTTTGAAAGTAATGCTTTGTAACTTTTAAAATTTCTATCAAAGTTAAAAAAACTAATGACGCAGTTTTAAATGCGGATAAAGGCTGAGTCATTTAAAAAAAAATATTGAATTTGCTCTTACCGTTCCCGTTCCATAGTTATACCCTTTTTACGATTTGTACCCATTTTGTGAAATTAAAAATATTCTAAGGTGTTTTTGCCTGGTATGCATCTGATTTGTGTTAATGTTAGTTTTTATTTTTTCTTTTCAAATGTTAAATATGGGTGGTTCTGCTGCAATGAGAGTCAATATGGTTGATTTTGAAATTTTTTGCAACTCCCCCCAAACTCTAGGCAGCTTACTTCTCATACCCAAAATAAATTAAAAAATTATTTTTTTTTTGCTTTGCAATTATTTATTAGAGCTTTTGCGATGTAGTTCTATGCCATGCAATAAATTCTGAAAGTGTTTCAGAAGTTGTTACATTTATATAAGAATGAGCCATGGCCACGCCGCGTTCTGCGATATCATTTACCACGTGCAATTGCTGAACTTTATTCTTTGCTTCACTAAAGGATTTGTTGTTATGCCATTTTTCCGGATCTGTTTGTAAAAAATCAACAGATATGTTGCAGGCTTCAAAAATGGCTAGGCTGGCTTCGGATATTAAATCTTGAATTTGTTTATTTTTAAGCATGTTTTCGGATAATACTGCTTTTACTAATTCTTTGCCGTTACTTGGTACGTGTAGATTTCGGACCATTAAACGCAACGTTTTGGTGTCGATACGTTCACCAAAAAACGCTAAGGCAGCCAACTTCGGGGATAGGTACCACTGGTGCCCCAGAAAAGTTTTCAACGTGGCGCGTTAAAGGTTTTTATAGTTATCCAATTGCTTCAATAAACTTAAATCATTGAGAGGAGCGTATCTAGGGCACTGGCATATGCACCAATTTTTGATGTATATTCTCATAATAAATACAGTAAATTCAAGCAAGGCGTCAATTTTTGAAGCGTTTATGAACGATTGCAGCTGGTTTCGAAAAATGCATATTTTTAATGAGTATATAATTTTCATCATCCAGCGTTTATTTCAGATTTTATTGTCGAATGGGGCTCAGATCTATCACTCAAAAATGTAAGGCTCAGTTGAAGCAGTTCTTTGTAATCTTCTCTTGGTTGCATTTCCTCAAGCTGCGCTTTTATAAAATTTTTTACATCTTCGCGTATATATTTCGGCATAATTTTTCAACAATTTTGTGGCTGATGCAGTCGGAAAAATTGCCCTTGTCAATGGACTCCCAACTTTGCTGAAAATTGGCGAAGACTTTGATTTGTGGTGATGTTGTCTGTTCTTCAATATCAAATGCCTTAAACGCTGATCCTTTTTTTTTTTTAAGCCTAGTTCCGCGAAGCCGAGTGGCTTGTCTGCAGATTCAAACTTGGCTAGTTTTTTTTTTTTTTTTTTTGCAGCGACAGACCAAAGCCTCTGGTAGGAATCGAACCCACGACCCCCGCATGATAGCCGAGCACGCTACCTACTCACCTACCTGCAACAAGCTCCAACATACGATGACGGCATGCTAAAAATATGAGGTCTTTTTTTAATTTTTGGCAAAGGAAACACATTCCCCAATTCGACATCCTGTATTGGAACTTGTTGTGTCTGCACACATAAATTTTAAACACTGCCTCGGCTTGATGTTCTCCCCTTCCGGATGGAAGTGGTACTACTTTCAGAAGCTTGGTGTCGAAATTTCCGGTTGCACTAATTGAAAGCCGATCAATTTTTTTCTTTTTTTTTTAAATCTGGCATTATCTTTCCATCACAATGCACTGTAATGAAATTGGGCGCCTCAAACGATTTCTTAATAGACTCTGCGGCAATCATTCGCTACTTCTGACATTCCCTCCATATTGAACTCTTTGAGTATGCAGCTTTTGGTCTGCTGTGTCCAGGGTCTGAGCAGGAATTCACTACAAGTGCGGCTTTGCGGCAACTAATTCCAGTTCTGTCCAGACCTGCACAAAGCTGTTGCTTATTTGAGGAAGTAGCAAATTCTTTTTGGAGTAGTTTTACTGCTGGCTCATATTCTGAATCATTATCATCTTCTTCATCATCGCTATTAACGCTGCAGCTATCTATGTTTGCAACAGATTCCAATTTTATATTCCGGACCTGCTTTGAACTTGGAGATTTTGCGGAAGGTTGCATCCCCAAACCATAGCATTTCCACCACCGTGTTTCATAGTGGCACGTAAATTTTTAGGTTTCAGCTCAGTATTAACTTTACGCCAAATGTAGGGTCTTCCATCTGGTCCAAATATATTAAATTTCACTTCATTAACAAAAATTAGAGTTCTCCAAAATGCTGGTCTCTTATTTAAATGGTCATGCACGAACTGCAGCCATTTTACTCTATTGTTTTCATTTATAAATGGTTTGTTTCAAGGAATTCGGCCATTAAAATCAGCGTCCCTCAATATTCTGTGAATTGTTTCAGGATGACATGTCTTTCCCAAATATTTTTCGGCCATAAGTCAGCTTCGGAGCGCTTGTTGCTGGATTTTTACGAATTTGTTGCACTAACCACTTCGAATCACTTTCAGTAAAAATTTTATTTGGAGCTTGTCTACCCTTGTTTTCAACACGATTCTCACCTATGTAAATAGCGTTTTATATGCTGAACTGTTGAAGAGCTTCAATTAACCATTTCAGCAATTTTCCGTGGAGTGTGCCCATTCTTATAGTGCTTCAATACTAACTCACGCATTTCAATGGATGTACGCGGTGCCATGGTTGAAAAAATTCACTTATTTTTATTTTTTTAATGCGTATCGGTCAACAACACAATTAGGAATGTGACATGAGTTTTGTACCTTACTTTACATTTTTTAGTTTCTTGAGAGCACAAAGCACATTTTTTTTTGTTTTTTTTTTTTTTTGTTAAATAAAATTACAACACTATAATATACTAAACCACATTCTTTGTTTTTGTATTTTTAGAACAACATTTTTAAATATATAACGGTTTTTGAAAAAAAATTTTCTGCATCAAATAAGCTGTGAGTGACTGTATATGGTAATTTGAATATAGTGAAATTTAAGTCAGTTTCATGGGAGTTATTTGTATGGGGACTTGGTCGATTTTTCAGTACCATTCATGCTATGACCGATCAAAATATATTTGTATTTGCGACTTGAAATTTGATTACGAAGTTTATGTATATAGACAGACGGATGTACGGACATCGCTAAATCGATTTAGAAAATGATTCTGACTCAGTCGCTATAATAAAAGGTTGGCCTTGGTCAGATATTTTTGGCAGGTAGAAACATCAGCACAACCTCATTATACTCGGAACATAGAGTGTTATAGGGTATTAAAATTTTATATTGAAAGTTTTTTTCAAGAAACTTTGAAATAAGCTAAAATAAATTAAAACTGCGAAAAGTATTGTAGTTACTGCAGAACTTTTCTGAGTGTTTGAAATTTCATCTTATCTATATTATACAAATTGTGATTACATTTGATGTGTACACCGGTTAACATACAAGAATTAATAAAGTATCTTGTATGATTTGTAAATACTTAAATAAATAAGTAAATTAAAGTCGAACAGGAGTAACCATTTAGGCACTTTTAATTGCTGAGTCAAAACTACATTGTACCTTTTAATCAGACTAGTTTCTGGCATTTCAGCCTTTATCAGTGATTTTATTAATTATTATGTTATAATTGAATAGATTGCTTCTATATGAAATGTTTCTACTTAGGGCGGCCATGAGGTTTGAACCTGCGTCTATCTCACATACACTCGTACTTGCACATTTTGGTCAGCGCATTCACTCAGTCACCTGAATTTATGTTACCAAACTACCAAACTAGCTGTTACAACAAATAATATTTAAATGTTTTCTTGTTTCAATGCTTCTTTTCCAACAGAGTTTCTTAAAAGTTATGCCATCCGCATGTTTTCTTGTTATTTGACGAAGTAGCGCCCTCGCAAAGGGTGCAAAGTCCGTTTCATGTATGTAAATTTATGTTTTATTTCATAGTTACCAACCCTGTATAAACGTAAACACGAAGTGCACAGTGGGCAAATGAAAGCAAAACAACAGTAAGAAACAAGTCTAGTAAATAAGTATTTCTTCTAAATAGCCTTGATTTTAATCTTCTAGAAGTTGTTTAGCTTCTTCTCCTAATTCAATAGAGGTAGTTTTCCATTTGCGTTTTTTCTCACTTTTTCGCCTAACGGATCCCAAATTATAATCCAATTAAAGAATATGCTCCATTTATCGTATTCTAGCATGAAGAGGGGACAATCACAATTCGTAAGCTTCCTTAAAACTATCGTTTTGTGGGGGGATATGAGCTTAATTGACGTGATGTCTTTTGGCATATAATGCAGCTTGACAATGACTTTGTTTCGGTTAAAGCTCGTGTATCTTTTCCATCAATCATTGTGAGACCCAATTTAGAATTTACTTCGATGTCTTGCTCATCAAATTTAAATACTACTGGTCGAAGTTCTTTAATTTTTTGAACTTCTTTAGCTATGAGATCTTTTGTTTCCTTTTAGAATGCAAATTTTATTGATTTGTATTACTGGGTTGAAAAGGGAATGCAAAATGCTACTTAAATATTGCGAAAAAAAAATTAATTTACCACAACAATGATAAAACTAAAGACTATGCCATGCGTGTGTTTTCCCGTTATATGACGTAGTAGTGCCCTGCAAAGGGTACCAAGTCTGTTTCATGTGTGAAAATTATAATTTCTTGCGAAAAATTTATGTTTTATTTGAAAGTTGGCAACCCTGTAAAATCGTCAACATGAAGTGCACAGTGGGCAAATGGAAGCAACGCAACAGTAAAAAAAAACAAGTCTAGAGCTCTTGACCTACTCATGGGTTAACCACATGGGGGCTAAGTAAGCGATCAAATTTAATAATGGAAACGCTGAAATCGTGTGACGCCATATTTTAAAAATTAAATGGCGCAAAATTATTGTTTATAAGTGGATATTTGCAAAAAATTTGTTAGAAGCAAAGAACATTGAAGCAAATTAAGCAGTAAAAAAACTTTTTTTTAGATGTAGAACGTACTTTAGAATAAGATGATTAAATCCCGAAATTGCTCAAAATATCAAGAGACGAAAGAGGAAATTTAATAAAATAACCTCTAAGTATAAAAACATTTAGTAACCTTATTCTAAAGTACTGAATAATGACCTTTAAAAATGTGTTTAAATACTGTTAGACCATTTTTGTTTAGTGAATATAAAGTAAATAAATTAACAAATTTTTAAAAAGTAAAACTTTTTTTATAACAAAAAGTAAGAGGAGAAAAATAATAAATTTTCCCACTTTATGGAAATTATTAGCCAAATAGTTTGCGTGACGTCAGTGCGCCTACATAAGCAGAATATTTTAATTTTGTCTGCGTGATGGCGTAATCTATAGTTTTATCACATACTGTGCAGGGTATAATGAGTTTGTGCTGATGTTTGTAACTATTACAAATAGTTGGCATATCTTTTTTATTCTCGTCAACTGTGAGACATTTTCTGAATGGATTAAGCGATATCTGTCTGTGTGTCCATATAAACCTTTTACAGGTTAAATTTTTGGTATATTTTATTCATAATATTGATTGCTGACTTTAGTCTTTATGAAAGAGTTCGTGATGCCAATGCATGGAGATATAGAAAACAAAAAATGTGTAGCTGCCGCTCGGACCAAGAGTTTTTTTCCCTAACATGGAAGATGCACTATCTATGCATATAAATCCCATCTCTACTCAAGACCATTTTCTGTAAAAAAAAAACTCAACTTAATTGTAAACATCTGAAGCTTTTGAGCTAGCTAAAAGCGAATAACAGAACAAAAGTTCTTCTTTAATGACTGTTTCGGTGGCATAACTAACAAGTCACAAGTTGGCTTTCATCCAGTTTTAGGCCGAAATGCATAGGTTTTTTCGTAGTTCTTCGATGAGCTGGTACAAAATATCCGATTACATTTCCACGATGCGATGTCGTTTGAAAGCGTTATTTTAGCGATCTGGTCCTTCTGTTGCTTTCCGAGAGCAGCTTCCACCATTCCAGGGACACACAGCTTGATTAGTTTTTCAACAATGGTGCGAGACTTCTTATTCTTTGCAATAAGATATGCCACTTTATATCTTGCTTCAACAAGTGGATTTTGAGTAGATACAAAACCTAGCCCGTAGCTCCCTTTTAACTTAAACTTTAAATAAACTATTATGATGTAACCAACGGACAACTTATTTCGAACTAAGCTAAAAAACTAAACTACAACACATATTTTTTGTGTTCCAAGCCTATTAGGTTTAAAAAAATCAAATTAAAAAAAAAAAAACGATTATATTTGACTATATATAAGTAACTATAAATATTTTTGCACTTTTCAAAGGTTTAAGAAAATCAAAATTAACAACGACTTTATTTGAATATTTTGCATTTCCTAAGCTTACTAAAAATAAAAATAAAAATACAATTGAACATCGAATTTATTTGAATAAATAATAAACACATTTTGCAGTTTTTAAAATTTTATGAAAATTTAAATTTACAATAACTTAATTTTAATATATACATTGATAAGTTTAAAATTTTTTAATCCCACTAGGTTTCAAAATAATAAATGGGAATGTGTTAAATTTTCGTTCTCATTTTTTTCGTAATATAACCATTATCTATAATAGTTATTAATAGGCTAGGCCATTTCTTGTTCTACCGTTCTATCCCGATTTTGACAAAACGTATATTATTTGAAAGGTATATCTTTTTAGCCGATTTGCAGATATACAGATTTTTGAACTTTTTTCCTTTATTTTGCTACTAGACCATACATAACATTATACAATGCTATGTGTGTGTTTATTCAATTTGTTAATGTGTTTGTAATAAAAATGAGTTTGTTTTTTGTATTGGGTTGCGAATTGGCTATAATTGATTAGCATACTTTTAGGTTTTTTATTTAATGAAAAAATAAAATTTCCTAGAATTTGCACTCGAATTTCGAGGGCTGGAATCTGCTAGTTTTTATTAATATGTTATACTTGTACCTCCCTGAAGACATCTTTACACCTCCTCTGCGGAGGTAAACCTCACTGGTTAAGAACCCCTGCTCTAAATACATGGCATAGGGTATCGTAAAGTCCATCTAGACCGACTATAATTGTCTTACTTGTTTTTCTTTTAAATGCGTTCATAACACCCGAAAGACATGATTGGTGTCACCGTGGCAGTCCTGACTTTTGGCAATATTCTCCAAAGCGGATTTAGCGTTAACTGTCGAGGTGAAAAATTCAAAATTCCACTTTAAAATTAAAAACCGATTAAAAATGTATTCCATTAAATTCATCTAAGAATGTTGAACGCCTACCTGGCTCTGGATCTACATGAGTCTAGACATTTCATTATAATAATTGTTTACCGTATGGTGAAAAAAGAAATACATTCAGATAAGAAACGAAACAAACACACCTGAGATAAACTTTTGATAAGGCTGATACCATTCAATCGATTTAAACAATTTGCGTTTTAATATACATAAGCTGTATAATATTAATAAACGGCACAATGACACAATTTTTGACAAAATGATTAAACTCCAACAAGTGGCATCAAATACAGAAGGAAGGCTATGGTGTACCATCAGATCTATTCATAAAGTCATCACATAATTAAATATTTTTCATTGTAATCGAAATATGGATTCGTACAACGATCGCCATTTAATTTGGAGAAAGTCGATATAAGCTTAGACCTCGTTTTAATTGTCCTAAAATACAGACTATTATATCCTGCACAGTGATTAGTGATTCCGTTTGTAACGCATCGAAAAATGAATTTGGGACCCCATTAAGTATATATTTTCTTGATCCCTATTACAACTCAATTCGATATAACAATCTCTCCGTCCGACCGTCTATCTGTCAAACTTAGGATATTATTGTTTGCCATTATTTCGAGCTGGTTGGTATATAAAATGGGGTAAATCTGGTGTCACTGTGAGACAATATGGCCTAAAATATGTAAACATCTTTAAAATATGCTACAAATTCAGTGTGTTTGTCATAATGTATTTAGTATTAAGTTTTTCAAATTGTTCACTTTTTCAAGCCCAGATATTAATGAAAATTAAAAAGCCAGGTGGAAGGTATCAAAGATTCGACATAGCTAAACTTAACACACTTACTTGTTGCATAAAGTACTGTGCTAAACAAGAGCAAAAATTTCTTATTTATCAAAATATTCAATTTATGAAAATTTTTAATGATAAACATTAAAATAACCTGAATTTTTCTATTTACAAATAACAAAAAAAAAAAACAAACAGTAAGTGTTGAATTCGGCTTTGCCGAATCTTTGAAACCCTCCATCTCAAACTTAATATTACAACCAATGTTGGGTACGGCTACCACTATAAAACTATTGCCGATACTGAAACTCTAAATTCGAATACCAATTAAATTTTAAGTTAATTGCTTTTCTTTTTGGCCAGTTTTTATTTAATTTCTTTATATAAAAAATACTGATAGCGTCTTCTATAAAAATAATTAATTACTATCTGAAAAATTTCATTATTTTTCTCTTACTAGAGTAGAAAACTTATAAGTTCCCGAAATATTTCATAGCACACCAATGAAATCCATAATTTAATGCAGCCGACGCACAGTGGGTTGAAATCTCAAAAAATGGCGATTAATTAAACTACCTATCTGATTTTAAAAATTATTTCACTATTAGAATGCTACATTAACAGTGAGTGACATAGGCTACCATCTTTTGGAAGAGTGGGCGGTGCCACTCCCCCTATTAAAAATCGCTCTAGCGGCCATAGTAATAGACCGATTGTCATGAAACTTTTCCAATTTTGTACTGTTGACCTGCTAATAGTCCTTGGCTATACTTGGTTATGATAAGATAAAGGGGCGTGGCACCGCCCATATAACCTGAAACTTAGAACGGATATATCTCACGAACTATGAGAGGTATGAAGGTGAGATTTTATATATATGTTGATCGTCCAGTATGAATTACATCCAAGGTGGGCGCTGCCACACCCCCTTTTAAAAAATTGTTCTGGCTCAGTTGGAATTTTTTTTTTTTTTTTTTTGGAAAAAAGTAATAAAAATTTTACATAGTAATCAATTTATTTTTAATATAATTAAGTAGACAAAAGAGGGATTTTTTTTTTCATATCTGTAACTAAATTGGTGGAATTTTTTTTTTTTGCAATTTTGTTTTACCAGATAGGATTGGATCTGAACTTAGTAGGAACCTATTTAATATGTCTCGATTGCAATCCTCCCGACTACATTTGCGAGAAAAATGTTCTCTGTAGTTTTTAAAATCTTTGTTTCGGGCTTCCTGGGCTTCACGTTTTAATACACAACACACTCTTGTCATTGTAACACACAGTTGCCAACGATATACAAAAACAACAATTATAACAACGAAGACAAAGCAAATAAAAGACAAGAACTGGTGTTCCTTGCTAGATTAATTTAATAAAAAAAATTCGCGCAAAAACGCGCAACATGTTATTACTGAATATGAAAGCCTATGAACTGTAGTTTATTAAAAAATTAATATTCTAACGCCAACTTACACCATTCGTATTTAAATATCAACGAATATTTTAAAAATAGCCAAAATTTAGACACATTTTAAAAAATTTTTTAAAAATATTTCTACACAACTTTTGTAAACACAATTAATTTTAGAACAACGCTAAAATACCTGTGGTTGAAGATTCCATAGTAAAAGTATTACTTTTAACTTGTGAAAAACTATATTAAGCGTCGAAATATACCGAATTTCAATTAACACTATTTTAGCTCAAAAATTACTTAACTTTAATACAATGCAGCTTGACAAGTAAACAACATATGGCATTGAAATTTTCAGTAGTGATGTAGAATTTAATATACTTTAATCGGTTACTAAATGTTTTTCAAAAAACAAATTTTAATTTTTCAATTAATATCCATTTTTTGCGATTTCAACCCTCTGTGCGACGTTATAATACCCAAAGTTTTATCCCTATAATAATGTTTTGAGCCCTAGATATCAGAAGATAATTCAAAAAAATTAAAATGATTCTTCGCTAAAAATGTCCAGATATTAATATTAAAGAAAGCAAATTTTAAAATATTTTTATTTTGTGATATGATAATTTTAATATAAAAAAAAAACAGGTAATAAACTAAAGTTATATCTTTTATAACAAATTTGATCTAAATATATTTTTGTATAATTCCGAACTTTGGTTGCGTACAGGTTTACGTATACTGACAGACGGAAGGGCGACCGTCGTTATATCGACTAATTTATATTTTAGTTGATTTATTAAAATTTGCTTTTTTCAGAAAGGCACTTGTTTTAAAAAAGGTTACTTTAAAAAAAGGTATTTTTTAAGGAAAACCACTTTTTTTAAAATGGGTACCCTAAAAACGAGAAAAAGGGTAATTTAAAAAGGGTAATTCTTTAAGAAAAGATACCTTTTTAAAAACGATTAATTCTTTTGAAAACGGGTACTTTTTAAAAAAAGAGTGTATTTTTTTAAAGTAAGTAAGTAAGTAATCTTTTATTTGAGCCTTTTTTTCGATAACGATGGATACAATAGTCAAAATCACATAGGAATTCTTAGAGTTATAAATGTTTTACTCTAATACACATTAAATGAAAATGCTACTTGCTAATTAAAAATAAGATAATTTCGAATATGCTGTTGTATCTTTCAAATATATAGATTACAATGTTTGCTCCCGACATTGACAGTGTCTTTCAGAGTAGATCTTATAACAATAACAAAAAAAAAATCCTAAAACTAATTAACACTTAACAATAACTTATACAATACTGAACAATACTTATACACAGCTGTTGAACAGAATGTTGTATATAAAAAAGAGAATCTATCACAGAATTTTAACAATTAATGGGTTAAACTAAATCACCAAATATTGGTAAAAATTAGATAAAAAAAAGAAAAGATAGATGGGTGCAGATGAAAGTTTTAATTATACCGACTGCATACCCGGTGGAACTCAACCTCTGTGGGTTCTTGGGGAAGTTTTCTGGTAAAACTCTGGTAGTTGACATGAGTCTGGATTCGGTGAACTTGTGCAATATGAAATTATGCCCACTGGGGACAATTTGTATCTGACCATTTAAAATCAGCCTCAAGGTCGTAAATCTCGTTCACCAAACGTTGTCATGATTAGCCAATTTTTCAATAAACTTTTTCTGTAGAGAAAACGCATACTTTTAAAAAACTATGATTTTTTAAAAAAGTGTACTTTAAAAAAAAAATTTTAATTCTTTTGAATAAGTGTACTTTTCTAAAAAAAAGGGTACTTTAAAAAAAACTACTTATTTAAAAAGAGGTTATTTTTTAAAATAAGATACTTTTTTAAAACAAAATTTACTTTTTTTATAAAAAATGTACAAAGGTAAAAAAGGTGATTGTGTTTATACTCGATATTAAAAGTGCGTAATTAAATGATATAATTAATTTTAGGTTGTCATAATGTATATTACTACATTTATATAGGAAATTTATTTTATTTACCATCAATGTTCAGTCACATTTCTTGATTTTAATTTTAATTGTAGTTGTGAATATCTGCAATATTGGTGGAAATATATAATCGATTAGAATTTAAATTATTTTACGATTTATTGAAATATTATCAAATTTCATACTTAATCTGGTAACAGACCTTTTTATGAATTTGTTCTTTTATTTGAGAAATGTCTTAAAAAGTTTTTTTTTAGATCTTTTTATAGAAAAATAATTAAGTATGTACGTGGACAGACAGAAGTCTTAAAAAACAAATAAAAAAACACATATGTAACTAATTTCGGCTGAATTAATTTTTAAACTCTTACTTTTAACTCAAACTCTCTTGTCTGTCTGCCATGGGGCAACCACATTCCCCCTCATCTAATTGATCTGAAACTTGGCCCATGGTATTGCTGTGACTACAGATTAAATTTTGGGTAGTCACGCATAATCACGCACAGTCAGGGAGTGCTCTAAATGTCATTTCCCCTCATCCGATCGATTTGAAACTTGATCGGTAGACTTGCCGTGAAAAAAGATTAACTTTCACATGGTACGCATAGTCACGCACAGTCACGGAGAGATTAAAACCTCACTTCCACTCATCCGATCAATCTGAAACTTTGTCCATGGACTTGTTGTGGCCAAAGATTAATTTTAAGATAGTCACACACAGTCACGCTTAGTCACGCACTATCACGGATAATTTTAAACCCCATCCAAGCAATCTGAAACTTGGTCCATAGACTTGTTGTGACCAAATTTTAATTTTAAAATAGTCACGCAAAATCACGCACAGTCACGGAGAGATTCAAAACTCATATGTATAAGGAAAGAAAGAGTTTTAATAAAAACTTTGTTTTTATGGGTTAGATTATTATATTTCAACATAGTCTCCTTAGAGCGAAATACTCCGTCGAAGGTTTCTCAAATAATACGAATCCTCAAACCCTTCAATGTAGACGGTCCTGGTTTGCAAACGGAAAATAGTCGCAGGGGGTAATTATAAAATTTGGTATGGCGAATGTTCGTCGTTGATTGTTTTAGGGCCATTATCACAACTTCCCTTTAAAGTAAATGTTAGTTAAAGGTAACTTTAGCTAAAGTGATCAATAAAGTTACCTTTAACTTCTTTTCGTTATTACAACTTCCCAGTAAAATAAAATTAATATTTTTGATATTGTGGCAACACCAAAGGAAACACCGATTACTTTTGACCAAATGAATTGCTTTATAAAATACGTAGTGTCAACGTTCCTTTATTTGTTCGCAAGCAAACAATAGAATAAAAACTAAATAACTTTATAAGTCGCATAATTGTTGTAAATGTGTAATAACATTTTTTTAAATATATAAAGGGTCCGCCAAATAACTTTTTTTTTTGAAAATGCTATAAAAAAGAACTACTGAATATTATCTCAAATTTCTTTTTTTATTTGAAAGTACAATACTTCCGGTTAATAATGGAAAATAATTTCATTCAAATGGCTGCCTCGGCTGGCTATGCAGTAACCTACATGATCGGTCCAATTTTTAAGCACATTATCTATTGTGTGCAGCTGTATTTCACCAATGGCTTCACAAATATTGTCCTTTAAAGCGTCAATTGTCTCTGGCTTGTTGGCGTAACACTTATCTTTGATGGCACCCCACAAATAATAGTCCAACGGTGTCAAATCGCAGCTCCGAGGTGGCCAAACGACATCAGCTCTGCGGCTGATAATGCGATCTTCAAAAACAGGGCGCAAAACATCGAGTGTAGCTTCGGCTGTGTGGCACGTAGCACCGTCCTGTTGAAACCAAATGTTGTCAATATCCTCCTCTTCAATTTTTGTGAACAAAAATTCGTTCAACATGGCCCGATAACGATCGCCATTGACTGTAACGGCCACTCCTTGCTCATTTTCGAAGAAAAATGGCCCAATTATGCCTCTGGACCAAAATCCGCACCAAACAGTGACTCGTTTTGGGTGTATCGGCTTTTCAATGTATGCGTGCGGGGTTTCTGTGCCCCAAATGCGACAATTTTGCTTGTTTACATACCCGCCAATATCAAAATGAGCTTCGTCTGAAAAGATGATTTTTTTTTTGGCAAAATCGGCATCTTCTGTAAGTCGATCGCAGGCCCACTTAGCGAAGCGAAAACGCATTGGGTGGTCAGTTGGCTTCAACTCCTGAACCAATTGGACTTTGTATGGCATCATACCAAGGTCTTCATGCAGAATTCGTCTCAATGATGCCTCCGAAATGTTCAATTCTTGAGAACGACGGTGAATTGATGTTGATGGCGCTTCACGCACACTTTCTGCCACAGCAGCAATATTCTCGGGTATACGCACTGTTTTTGGCTTTTCACGCTTTGGTTTATAGATGAGGATGCCAGTTTCTTTCACTTTTTTCACAAGATAACGAACATACGGAGCTGACGGTGCTTCTCTTCTTCCAAAATCCGTACGCAATTTTCGCACACATTCTGCAATATTACCATGATTTTCAAAGTAATGTCGCAATATTTCCCAGCGTTGTTCAAGCGTATACACAACCATATTCGTTCAGCGGAAGGATAAAACTAATTATCTGTCAAATCAGACATGAGCGAAGTGTTACCATTCACGAAATAAGAACTAGTTGAAAAAAAAAAAAGTTAGATGGCGGACCCTTTACAAGCATATATTTAAGTATATGCAAATAAATTTATTTCCAAAATAAATTGGTGCTAATTTATTCTTCATAGATCAGAAAATGTGGCAACATTAAATACATAAACTTCACGTTAAAAGTTAAAGGCAACAATATCTTCCCTTTAGCTTATCGGTCACTTTTAATAATAATCTACCCGATAACATCCTAACTTTAGCTATTGGCAAGTTGTAATAATGGCCCTTAACCTTTTTCAATGTTATCAATTTTAATTATATCACGTGCATCCAAAAAAAAAACCAACCACATTGACAGACTTTTTCATCGGCTATCCACCTGTTTCGACTAGTTATTGATGTGTGGTATGTTTTGATGAATCCGTGTTTCGTTCACGGCTGGGAATTGGCCCGAAAACTCACCCGGACAGCAGTTGAACATTACCAAATACTGCTTCCAAAAAGTCACATTGTGATCATGCGAGGCAACCATATTATGGATAACGTCTTCATGCCGAATACTCGTGCAAGATACTCCCAACCTGTTCAGAATAATAACATGTATATACTTAATCCTCACAATTGACGAGCGGGGGCAGTTCCGAACGATGTTCCTCATTTTTGGTTACACGACAACGTTTAAACGCATTCACCTAATTTTAGACAATCTGCAGATGTGTTATAAACTTTATCTAACTCAGCTTTTATTTGTTAAGGCACTTTACTTTTGATATGAAAGTGTTTTATCACTTCACTATCCTCGTTTATCTGAAAATAACAAATGTTGTTTACTTCAATTGTTTGTAAAAATTGAACCGCAAGATCGATTTGAAAAGTTTGACAAAAGTTCGTGGTCCCAAAAAACCCGATCTGGCAAAGAAAACACACAATATTTTGGGAAAGATTTTCTTTATTTCGCAACATAACCTGCTCGAAACACTTTTCCAAGCGATAACCAATAGCTTCGATACCCTGTTTATAGTAAGAACTGTCTAGCTCCTTAACCCTGCACCGTCATCATTCGTCAAGACGACGACGCGAGACCTTTTTTGGAGTTTATTCGCATTTTTACTGTTTTGATCTCAATTTTAAGTTGGAACGATAACACTGTGGAACAAATTCAGGTTAGCAAAATTTAGGTCGATTCTGAGAGTGAGGGGTGAAAATAGCGGCTAAATTAGAAGACCCGTATCGCGGCGTTTATTTATGTTAGTTCGAATTTTTTTTGTAATCGACCTTCGAACTTTGCAGTCAAATGCCGATTTTCAGCATATTGTTTATATGGTTTTTTGGCTATAACTCGTCGACTAATTGATATTTTTTCAATCTGTAAAAGCCAAATTATTGGTAGAGACCTGTGCAACAATTAAAATTTTTTAAAAAATTGATTTAGAAAATTTTTGTGGTGCTTATGAAGCAAAATGTTGGAAAAATTATTTTTTTTTTCCCTGCTTTTTGAAAATATTTTCCACAAAACTAAGTCTTTTTTATTTTCTGTTTGATCTATAATATGCTTCTCAGTTTCTTAAATAAATTTCATTTGAAAAGAAAACAATCATAATACAAAACTTGCGTTTTCCAGCTTAATATTAATTTACTTCTCATTTTTTATGTACCAATTTTGTTCAGTGTTGGTTTTGAAGAAACATTGAAAAAGAAATTATAAAAATATGGAAAAAAATATATTTTTGAAATGTTAGTTATGAAAAGTTTTAAGTAAAAAATTAAATAAATTAAATTAATAATTTGGCCAGTTGCCGTTTAGCAGCCGGCTGTGGATCAACATCACTGCTCTCTCTACTATCTTGGTCATCGTCATCATCATCAGAAAGGTCGATAACTTCGTCCAACAGATATTCTGGAATTTCATCTTTGTCTTTCCCTTCTTCCTTTTTTCCTCGTCTTCCTCTTCTTCAAAGGTGTTTTTATACCACCAACAAATTTCAGCGAGTATTGCATTGCATTGAGAATTCTTTCCTCTGTACCTGAAACGAAAATAGTTTTCAATCGTTAACATGTTTAAATTGTGCACTCTGACAAAGATATTAGAAAAATCTAGGAATTCAAAATATGCACACTCTATAGTTACCTTATTTCAAATGGAAGCGCAGTTTGGTGATAACGTTCGCCTTGCTCATCAGATTCAGTTGGCAACTGTTGAGCGAGTTGATCAAGATTCTGATGCAAGAGCTGAATTTTGTATGGCATATTAACCCCAATTTCATCTAAAGCTCCCAACATGTTTGCAACAGATTGCCTGTAGTTGTCTTTGCGTTCTTTACCCAAAAGTCCTTTAATGACTGCTTTCAATGCGAGCCATGCATTTAATTCTCGGTCTGTCAGAACTTGGTCAAAATCTTGACGACTCATTAGTTTCCGTATGTCGGGACCATTAACAACCCCTTCCTGAATTTTGGCGTTACTTAGTCTTGGGAAAATGTCTTTTAAGCGGTTGAATACTGCTGGTCTTTTTGCGATACATTTCAAAAAAATTTTAGCAATGCCAAGTTTAATGTGGAGCAACGGCAACAAAATTTTCATTTCAGGAACAAGACTTTCATGTAGCCTATTGTCTTTAGGCCATTTCCATCCAATACGACTATTCCAGTTATGCTGTTTGTACTGTGTTCTTCCTTTAATACCTTCTCCGTATCGTGAATCCCAATCGCACAAAAAACACGGATATTTTGGACGGCCAGATGCTGTTAAGCCTGTAATCAATGAAACTATTTTGAGGTCGCAGCAAATGCGCCACTGGTGTTCGTTATATTTGACTACTTCCAGAATGTATTTCAAATTATCGAAATTTTCACTAGTGTCAGTCAGTGCTATACGCAATCGGAACAGAAGGCATTCTATTTGTCTTGTGCAAAAGCACAACTTTTAAGGTGATTAGTGAACTATCGATGAATAAACGCCAATCATCTATCCTATCGTCTATCGTCTCCATTAACTTTTCAATATCGTTGCAATAAGCGAGATGTTTGGATCATTCACATTGAAGAACTTTTCTAACTCTTTTTGGCGTTTTCGATATGCTGTTACTTTGGTACCTTTCGCCAGCAAATAATTGCCTTTCAAAAATGAAGCCAGTAGTTCTGATTTTTTCTGAGTCAAACACAAATTTGCAACAATTCCATCCAATTGGTTTTGTGTGACTTGGATTGGGTCCTTTGATATTTCATAGGATGTACCTTCACCAGGGTCGTATTCTGAGAAGAAATCCATGGATGTAGCAGCGTCGGTTGTAGTACTGATATCTGTTTGAAGATCAATACTCCGGTATGTTGGCACTGGAACGAATTCTGAGTGCGGTAATGGTAATTGGACACTTAGCACTGCTACATAAGTTTTATTCTTAGCTTTCCTTCTATTCAAAGTTTTATGGTAGTTGATACATCCATAGCAATTTTCTTCTTGATGCTGGCTGTTGTCTAACCACATCATTGGTATACCAAAAGGCGTCGCCTTCTTCTTTTCACTTTTCCATTGTTTAAGAATTGAATAGCAATTAAAGCAAACTTTTTTAGGGGCATAGTTTACGTCAGTGATAAAGTCTTGCGAGAAATATTGTTTATAGACTTCCAAAAAAAAAATTACTCGCATTGCCACATTTTTCATCGCTTGCTAGGAAACGTCCACAAACATTACAAAAATGGTCCATTTTACATTTTGGTTCCGACATTTTTAATACAATATATATTATACAAAGTTTTTTTTTTTTTTTTTTGTTGTTTTTATGAAACCGATGCACTTAACTTAAATCACTCACAAAATGAAATAAGTTCCAAAAAAATTAATAGCGAATTTTATCACGACCGAGCGAAAATTAAAAGACATCAGCTTCGGCTGAGTTTCGAGTCTTAACTGAATCTTCATTTTTGAAATTAGTTCGCTTGTACGAAATTAAAAAAATCGCTGCCTGTGCGGTGGTTGAAAATAAAAAAGTTGTTTTACTAATTCCTAATTCTTGGAACTTCCCTTTTTAATTACTTTTACTTAATCGCTGTTTATTTAATGGTTTTGGGATTTTTAACGCAAATTATCGACTAAGACCATTTTCTTTTGAAATGAAATTTATTGAAGAAACTGAGAAGCATATTATAGATCAAACAGAAAGCAAAAAAGACTTAGGTTTGTAGAAAATATTTTCAAAAAGCATGAAAAATAAATAATTTTTCCAAAATTTTGTTTCATAAGCACCACAAGAATTTTCTAAATCAATTTTTTTAAAAATTTTAATTATTGCACAGGTCTCTAGCAATAATTTGGCTTTTAAAGATTAAAAAAATATCAATTAGTCGACGAGTTATAACCAAAAAACCATATAAACAATATGCTGAAAATCGGCATCTGACTGCAAAGTTCGAAGGTCGATTAAAAAAAAACTTCGAACTAACATAAACAAATAGCCTCTATTATTACCCCTCACTCTCAGAATCGACCTAACTTTTGCTAACCTGAAGTAGTTCCACAGTGTAATAAAATGATTTTAATTTCTTTTAAAATTAATTAAAAATTACCTAAATATAAATTATTAAATCAATTTTGGTCAACACTTTTGCTCACGATATTTTTTATAGCAACTCGAAATATGTAGTAGTCAAAATGACGAAGGATGACGTTTGTGTACAAGAAATAAGAATAACTTTCTGGGTTAAAATAGACCAACCGCAGACTCCACCTCTTCATTGTTGGCAAATCTTTTACCAGCGAACCATTTTTTCAAGCTTGGAAATGAAAAATAATCCGAGGGAGCTAAATCTGGTGACTAAGGTGCTTGATGAAGCAATTTGAACTTTAATTCATGGATTTTGGCCATCGCAATGATGGATGTGTTAACTGGTGCATTGTTTTGATGAAACAACAATTTCTTTTTCAGCAAATGCGGACTTATTTCTTAATTTAATCACTTAAATGCTGCAAAACCTTAACAACATAATAAATACTTGTCGTTGATTTTTTCTATTTGAAGATAACTAATAAAAATTATCCCAAGCGCCTCCCCAAAAAAACTGATAGCGTAACCTTGTCTACAGATAAAACTATCTTCGCCTTCTTTGGAGACGATTCTCCCATTTCAGTCCACTGTTTTGACTGTTCATATGTCTCAGGTGTGAAGTGGTGGACGAATCGACGCAAAAACTTGGTTTTAATACGGTGAAGCATTGCCAAAACTCTATTGAAACAATAATAAAAACGAAATGTAACAAAAATTTTCCCACACAATTTTGGAATAAATTAGATTTTTTGTTATGCCATACCGTTCAAAAATAATATTGAAAATAAAATCAAAAACAAAAAAAATAATAATTATTAAATATTGTACGTGCTAAAAACAAAGATAAGCAAGCAATACCGCTTGTTCTAGGAATACATATATGTAATTAAAAAACAAGTTAGAAAATTATAGTCGGTCTAGACCAACTATACGATACCCTATACCATGGTTAAGAGACCCTATCTCTCGGATCCAACTAATTGGATATAGAAACTAAGCATAAACTAAATTTGAGTGGCATTGTTATTAATTTTTTTGGCTGCAGATATGAAAAAGTTCATATCGGTTGCTATATTTATATGGGGACTAGGTGGAAAAACGGAACGATCCTGACCATATTTGGTAAAGTCACTTATATTTTGAAAAAATATATACAAACCAAATTTGAGATACATCTGTGCAATATTTTTGTTTTTTGATAGATTTAAGTGAAGATCTGGAAGCAGCTCTATATGGGGCATATGACTAAGAATTGTCCTATAGGGATTATTTTTGGACTATTGATTTGTGGATACAATAAACACATACAAACTCAATTTGACAAAGATCTATGCGATAGTTTGGATCTTATGGCACTTTATGTCGATTTCATAGGGGTCATTTGTATGGGGACTAGGTCTGAAAATGGACCGATTTTCACCAATTTCAATAGCGTTCATCCTATGGCCGATAAAAGCTTATGTACCAAATTGGATCAAAATATATTCATATTTGCGACCTGTATTTTGATTACAAGGTATACATGGACACACAGACGGACGGACGGACATCGCTAAATGGACTCAAAAAGTGATTCTGAGTCGATAAGTATAATAAAAGATGGGTCTGGGTCAAATATTTTTGGTAGTTACAAACAGCAGCACAAAGTCATTATACCCAAACCACATAGTGGTATGGGGTACACATACATAAGGTTTAGCTATTATATTTTTTTTTCTTCTGAGTACATCACTAATTTGATAAGATATCGCTAAGCACATATATCGAGCCTTGACCGCGAAAATAGCTTAAGTGCCAGAATCAAAATTTTACAGGAGAAAGTTTTCAAAATTATCTTTGCTTTATCTTTAGTATGTAAACACACTAAGAATATGCACTGAAAGCTAAAATTGCTTTCGCTGTAAATTCGTCACTGTACTTCGTATACCTACGAAATTTAATAAGCTGATGCAATTGATCGGAATTTATCGATTTTCTTAAAAAACAGTAAATCGAATATCATGTCACTTAAGCTATTCTCGCTGTCAATGATCAATCTGTTTCCCATCACAGGATGTGACGTTTAAAATTGCTCCGTTGCGAGTTTTTAGAAAACTTCTGGAAAATCTTGTCGATTATTTTGAGGAAAGAATTAGTTATCTAGTTAATACGTTGTAACTAAGAAGTATTTATATGATTATTTTTAAATAGTGGAACTCTAAATTTATATAATTACAACTATCGACATGTAAATAGGACACATGTTTGTAATAAAGTAAAATGTTCCATATTTTCCAAAATACAACAAGAGTTTGAATTTGTATTTCATACATCGGAAGTATTATCTCGAAGTTCATAACTTAATTTATACTACTATAGCCCAGCATTCGAAATTCGAGTGCTAATTCTAGGAAATATTATTTTTCATTCAATTTTTGTATTCAAATGTTTTTTTTAATCTATATATATAAAAAATTTATGAATATTCAAATGAACCTAAAGGTATGTTAATCAATTTTAGCAAATTCACAATTCACACAGAGTGTCTGATATATAATTTAAATCATTCGCATTAACAGGGCGTAACGAATTATTATAAATATTTTATTTTATTTTATTTAATATATTTTTAAGACAGACAAAACATAAATTTATCATCCTCAGCTTCTCCTCCATATGAACTATAACTATGCCAATTTTCACACTCCTCCGTGCTCGCATATTGCTTAAAAAGGGAACTACAAATTTATCTTCACGTATTAATATATAGTTTTAAAAAAATCTTAAGAAAAAACATGCGTTTAAATAAATGGGCTTAGGTCTAACTGATTTGATATATAGAATAATCATAAACCAAATTTGAATCGCATTTTTTGTAGGTATGGAAAAGCTTGTATCGGATGCTGTATTTATATCAAAAAATTGATCTATTCAGACTATATTTAGTAAGGACACTTTTTTTGCAAAAATATGTACAAACCAAATTTGAGAAAAATCTGTGCACTATTGACTATGGCTAAAAACGGTCGTACAGGGTATATTTAATGTGTGTGTTTATTTATTCAATACAAACATACACCAAATTGTATCAATATATATGTGATAACCTGGAGCTTAAGATTATTTTAGACGCTGTGAGATAGGGGTTATTTTTATGGGGCTAGGTCTGAACATGCATCGATTTTCACCACTTTCTGTAGCGTTGGTCCTGTGGCCAAAGAATACCAAATTTCATTAAAATATATTCATATTTGTACAGAAGTACAGAACTGACATGAACGCAGTAAAATAAGAAAATTAATAAGACCTTACCATAAATCTAACAAAGTTCAGGCAATGTGAACTCGTATTTTATCTCTTTCTTTATCAATTGCCTATCAGTATTTAAGATCAAATAATTATATATCCATTTATTTAGAAAAGCTATCTATGAAAAAGCTTAGTTACCTCGATATCATTTTCATTTTCAAAATTGTAAGGAAATGTGGAATACTCTAGTTGAGCAATTCTGAAAACTGGCTTAAAAAAATATTTCTAAAGCTTAGTTATGGAAACATGAAACGATTTATCCGTCAGTTTAATCTCCATTTAGAAATGTTTAATAGTTTTTACAGCTTGTCGAATATTTTCTAAATCTCATTTCTGTATTTCATATTTCTGAATTTTTTTATTCGTGTTAATATATGACGTTATAATAAATATGGTTGACAGAAAGTTTTTTTAACACATTAACATTTTGGACTGAAATCATTATTGTCATCTACGAGTTATGCTCTCCGTTAACTTTGGCAACGGTCTATTGAGAGATAATATTACCATGGTTCTCGTATGCCCATTCAAAGTTACTAGCAGATTCCACCCCTCGAAATTCGAGTGCAAATTCTAGGAAATTTTATTTTTTCATTAAATAAAGACCTTAAAGGTATGCTAATCAAATTATAGCCAATTCACAATTCAATACAAAAAACAAACTAATTTTTATTACAAACACATTAACAAATTTAAGAAACACACACATAGCATTGTATAATTTTATGTATGTGTTAGTAGCAATTTTAAATGCAATTTACTCAAAATAAAGGAAAAATTAAAAAATCTGTAAATATGCAAATTGGCTAAAAAGAAATACCTTTCAAATAATATACGTTTAGTCAAAATCGGGATAAAACGGTGGAACAAAACAGCGATCACAAGAAATTGCCTAGCTTATTAATATTATTGATTTGACATTTTAAAACTTTTGTTTCACATTTTTTTTCCTACCACGTTCCTAAGATTTGCAATGGGATTTATGTCAGGGCTTTGTGTAGGCTACACCAAAGCCTTAATATTATCTTTTAAAAACTACTCCTTAATAATTTTTGATGAATGTTTGGGTTCGTTATCATGCATAAAAGTCCACGTTATTGGCTTTTTTCGAATGCAAAGGGCTCCATATAAGTTTAAAAGATGTTTAAATGTGCAAAATTTGTTAAATTTGCTCTCTATTTTTACAATAGGATCAAGCCGTACGATTAAATGTTCATACCTTTATCCTTTGTTCTATACCACTATGTGGTCAGGGTATAATGAGTTTGTGGTGATGTTTGGAACTACCCTAGACATACCAATGAACTCGGAATCACTTTCTGAGTCGATATACCGATGTCCGTCTACATACATTTTCTTTTTTCGTGACTGCAATGTTTTGCGCGTCTCATGTTTTAATTATACCCTCCACTCCAGTGTGCAGAGGGTATATATAAGTTTGTAATTCCGTTTGTAATAATTAGAAAAAAATTTTGGACCCCATAAAATATATATATTTGTGATCCTTATAACAACCGGAGTTGATATAGCGATGTCCGTCTGTCCGTCTGTGGAAATCACGATGACGGCATCAATCGGGCAGCTAGGGTGCTCGTTGACATAAAAAATGATTCATTGACATCCTGAAAAGTTTGGTATTTAAAATCGTCCAAATCGGTCGATTAGGGCCCGAGATTTGAATGAAGAACTAAAAAAGTCTTGAAAAAATATAATTTTCTATGTTGTTCTTGTCACGATCACGCCCTCAATAGCGCAGCTACAGTGATCAGTTTTAGTGAGAATGATTCACCAAATTCATGGGAAGATTTCTGTTTTAAAAATCATTAAAATCGTTGGTACAGGTCCAGGGAAATCTCTGAAAAAGTTAAAAAAAAAATGAAAAATATGATGTTTCTATATTGTTCTTGTTGTTATTCTAAATGTTATATTGTTGTCATAGCTGGACTTGTTGTTTTTGTGGTCGTTGTGGTAATAATATAATAAAAACTAACCCATTGTAAATTTTTTTAATAACTCTGGTAGAAAAATTTAAAAGTTTCCATTGTTTTGGCATCACTAAAAAAATTTGTTAGATCATTTCTGTTATTACCACGAGCCTGCCTGCAAAATTTCAGATCGAATGGGTCACGGGAAATTGGTTAAAATCGAACCAAAATATTTTTTACAAGCAGACACTACGAGTTAATATAAAGGTAGTAAAAATGCACCAACATCTAAAACAAAGAATGCTAAAATACCTAGTTGTTAATAAAAAAAAAACAATGTAAATTTAGCAGAAAAAAATTTTATGTATAAATTTATTCAAAGAGAAAAAAACAAAGATAACGTTTGATGTTGTTTTTTTTTTGTGTGTAATATTTACATATACATACATAAACATATTAAATAATACAAATAATATACATATATTATATACATGTATATCCATAACAACTGCATGTTAGAAATAAATCGGTATATTATTTTATTTACATAAAATTCTGCAATATTTTGTTGTGGGGAAAATACATTTCTTTTGCATTAACAGAGTGTCACTTCATTTTGCTCAGCGTGACTATGCCACAGTAGATGGCGCCACAACTTTTGTTCTATTTAGCTTTGCAATAGTTATTTCTATTTTAACATGAATGTCAATATTTCCAACTAGATATTATACAGAACAATGCTAAGAGTCTTTTATTTCATACGTTTTTTCATTATTCTTGTACAAATACATAGTTATATAGAACTATTATTCTGCTTTACCTACAAAATATCTGATTACGATCCAATTTTTAAAAATTGTTTATAATTACTAAAGAATATTATTCACAAAAATACAAAATTGCACTTTTTAAATTTTCCATTCAAATTTAAGAAAATATCAATTCTAAAAATTGGAATTAATATTTCCAATTATAAATTAGAAAATATTAATTGAATTTCAGAAAATCATATCAAAACGTCGGAAATAATAATTTTAAATTTAGAAGACATCAAATGCATCTTTAATATATAAATTTTATTCGTTAAACACAAATTGAAATTCCAAAAAAAAAACACCAAATTTGTTTACATTTAAAAAAAATATTGCCATTCAGGAGAAATTAATAGCTTTTCAGTACCGAAAATAGCAAAATTATCAGTAAAATTTTTAAACGATATTCGCTATTGTTAAACTCAGCTGTTGTTGTTATCTAAACGGCAACCATTTTTGTGTTGTTTATTCAATCGATAAAAACTAAAATTTTTAGGTTGAAATGTCGTCATACATAAATAAAAATCATAAAATAGTGAAAATATTTTGCTTCTATTAAAAAACTTTTTTATATAAATAAAAAAATTTAATAGATTCGGCACAGCCGAATTTAACACTCTTACTTGTTTTTTATAAAGAACACACTTATTACAACTCAAATTGATCAACACAAAATAAACTCTAATTTGTGGGAATAAAAATTTTAAAGTTCTTTATAAGTCAAAATAAATTATGATCCATGTTAAGTTCTGCAGCAGTTACTAACGTACTGTTATAATAATTGTGGGTTATTTTTATACTCTTTTAAAAAGTACCGTATTTTAAAAAGGTGCCCTTTTTAAATAAGTACTCTTTTTTTAAGGGGCCACCACGCCTAGTTTTTCTCTCGTTAGCACCGATTTCGTCTATCTTGGTACTCATCTCAGAATATAGTTTCCAAAGGAAATAAAATTAAGTCAAACCAACTTTATACAAACAATTTTGGCTTCTACTAAATAAAATAAATCCACGTACGTTGTTGAAAACAAAAACAAACAAACAAAATTAAGTACACACGTTCCATAAGCTTTAGATAAAACAAGAAAAATTTTCAAATGCATCAATGCTAAATAGTTCGTAGCTCCAAATCTATATATTAATACGTGAAGGAATATGATTGTGACCGATTTTACGCAAAATGCGCGAACGGAGGAGTATGAAATTTGGCATAGTTGTGGATTATATAGAAGAGAAGTGACGAATGATAAAATCTATGTATAATATGTGTTAAAAATATATCAAATTAAATTAAATAAAATAAAATATTTATAATAAATATATTTATAAGAGCCTAAAGGTATGCTAATCAATTTGAGTCAATTCACAATTTATCACATTTCATTATAATTGTATATTAGACCCACAGGGAGATGTGAATTGCTAATATTGATTAGCATACCTTTAGGCTCCTATAAAATTATTTATTAACAAACTCGTTTATATATCTTCGGTGCGTTGAACAAATATTTATTATGAAATTTAACGAATTTTATTTTAATATTCATAAATTTTTTATACATATGAAAACCTACCTAGTGTGTCAAAACAAGTTTTTGAGTAAAACACTGCGTTGCATTTTCATAGTGTGCGCTTTCTTATTTCATTGTTGAATGCTTATTTTCATTTGTTTGTTTCGATTGATTTCAATGTTTGTTTTATCACTTAATGCTAGAACTCCGAGATTGTTTTAATTATTGTGAAAAAAAATTCATAAACTAAGTGGGTTTTTTTTTTGTTTTATATAATTGCATTTTTACATAACTTTCCGATGTTTTTGAGGCTTGCGAGCGGTTTCATATGAAAATTTAATGCTTTTTACATACGAATCCCAAAAAAAGTGAATTCACGAAATTTGACACACTAGGTGGGTTTTCTTAAGCAGGCTCACATAATAGATTTAAAAAAAAAAAACATTGAAAGAAAAAAATTTAATAAAAAATAAAATCTCCAAGATTTTGCACTCGAATTTCAAGTCTGGGCTATACTAGTATTTTATTAAAATCCTTATTAATATTTAAGATTTTCATCTTCAAGTGTACGGATTCTTTTTCTATTAAGTGTAATTATGTCCCTACGTTTTTAAAAGAATAATGAACAAATCATTGTTTTGTTCAATTTTCTAATTATGTATCTAAATAATAACAAACTTCATTTTGGATGCTGAAAGTTACAAGGCCAATATTTAAATAGCATTGCAAAGTTCGTTAAAGAAAAATTTCACAACACTAGTTTTACGGTTATTGGTTTCAAGTAGGTACCAAAAATAGCCAGTTTTTTTTTAAGGAAAAATCGTTTTTGGGTATTGAGCATTTTTAAACTATTTCTTTTAACTCATACTCTGTCTGTCGGTCGTGGGGCAACCCCATTGACCCTTATCCAATTGATCTGAAACGTGGCCCATAGTCTTGTTGTGACTACAGACGGAGTAATCTAAATGTCATTTCCCCTCATCCGATCGATCTGAAACTTGGTCCATACATTTGCTGTAAAGAAAGATTAACTTCGACATAATCACACACAGTCACGCATAGTCACGAAATGTTTTAAAACCCACATCCCCTCATCCGATAAATCTCAAACTTTGTTCATAGACTTGTTGTGGCCAAAGATTAATTTTAATACAGTCATACACAGCCACGCACAGTCACGGAGATTTTCAAAACTCATAAGCATAAGGAAAGAGTTTTAATAAAAACTTTGTGTTTACGGATTAGATTATTATTTATTTTTTTTTTTTTTTTGCAAAATTTTTTATTTTAATATTTATTTGGATGATAATTCATTTGGTTAATTTTTTTTTTTACTGACACTAGTATTATTGAAATAAATACAATTTTGTATTGCTCTCAGATATAAGCAATACAAAAAGAATTATTTTCCCATCAAGCGGCCGAGAAGAACTCAATTTATTTTCTAATTTATCTACGAAGTGAGAATCTGCTCACAAATTTTACAAAAAGCTCATTAAAAACTTTTGAAATTTCCAACTGCATTGTATATTGTTTCCTTAATAAAAACAAATTAGTCATTTATTTGAGCGTAAAGTTACACGTCTTAATTATAGAGCATGTTTCTGTTAAAAACAACTTAAACAAATAAATCTTATAGTTTCGTAATGATTTGTTAGCATTTCTGTGCCCTACAGTACTCTGTGGTCGGGTTGCAATGATTTTGTGCTAATGTTTGTAAATACAAAAATGCTCTACCTCGACTCACCTCTTATTACCAGAACGACTTTCTGAGTCGATTTAACGATATTCGTCTTCTTCGTATCAAACCTAAAGCTCGCGAATGTGAATTACTTAGTAAAGTTCAAATCAGCCATATATAGTCACTCTGCATTATTTATCAAGTTCATTAAAAATTACAATAATTAGTAATTTTTTGCCGGTGAAATTAAGTTTGAATTACCAGTAAATATTTACTGATTACTGAAAAAAAAACAAAGTAAATTTTTACTTATAATGAAATTTAATTTTCATCTATATATACATATAAAATTCATTTTCTGTTTGTTTGACCGCTATACAAATTTTTATTTTTCTACGGATTTCTCTGAAATTTGGTACACACAATCTTCTCCATAATTCAGGAAAGGTCGCCATATGATTCTTATCGGCCACGCCTACTTTTACGCCCACTTTTTGTATACAATTCATTTTCTATTTTTTGCTATATTTGTTCGCTATACAAATTTTTATTTTTCAACGGATTTCTCTGAAATTTGGTGCACACTATCTCCAGGAAAGGTCGCCATATGCTTAGTACTGGCCACACCTACTTTTACACCCACTTTTTGTATACAATTCATTTTCTATTTTTTGGTATATTTGTTCGCTATTCAAATTTTTATTTTTCAACGGATTTCTCTGAAATTTGGTGCACACGATCTCCGTACTCCAGGAAAGGTCGCCATGTGCTTAGTACTGGCCACACCTACTTTTACACCCACTTTTTGTATACAATTAATTTTCTGTTTTTTGGTATATTTGTTCGCTATACAAATTTTTATTTAATTTTTATTTTTCAACGGATTTCTCTGAAATTTGGTACACGCGATCTCCGTACTCTAGGAAAGGTCACCATATGCTTCTTACAGGCCACGCCTACTTTGCGCCCACTTCTATTTATTAAATTTTTTTTTTCTTTTTATTTGTTTCTTTGTTTGATTGCTATACAAACTTTTATTTCTCGCTACTCCAGCGAAGGTCGCATTATATATATTTCTTGCTACGCTTACCTTTACGCCCACATTTTTATAAAATTCATTTCTTGTTTTTTTGGTATATTTAATCGTTATAGTAATATTTATCCTTCAACGGCTTTCTCCGAAATTTAGTACATATTCCAGGGAAGGTCGCCATATGATTTTTACAGACCACGCCTACTTTTACGCCCACTTTTTGTATACAATTCATTTTCTGTTTTTTGGTATATTTGTTCGCTATACAAATTTTTATTTTTCAACGGATTTCTCTGAAATTTGGTGCACACGATCTCCGTACTCCAGGAAAGGTCGCCATATGCTTAGTACTGGCCACACCTACTTTTACACCCACTTTTTATATACAATTCATTTTCTATTTTTTAGTATATTTGTTCCGTATACAAATTTTTATTTTTCAACGGATTCCTCTGAAATTTGGTGCACACGATCTCCGTACTCCAGGAAAGGTCGCCATATGCTTCGTACTGGCCACACCTACTTTTACACCCACTTTTTGTATACAATTAATTTTTTGTTTTTTGGTATATTTGTTCGCTATACAAATTTTTATTTAATTTTTATTTTTCAACGGATTTCTCTGAAATTTGGTACACACGATCTCCGTACTCTAGGAAAGGTCACCATATGCTTCTTACAGGCCACGCCTACTTTGCGCCCACTTCTATTTATTAAAATTTTTTTTTCCTTTTATTTGTTTCTTTGTTTGATTGCTATACAAACTTTTATTTCTCGCTACTCCAGCGAAGGTCGCATTATATATATTTCTTGCTACGCTTACCTTTACGCCCACATTTTTATAAAATTCATTTCTTGTTTTTTTGGTATATTTAATCGTTATAGTAATATTTATCTTTCAACGGCTTTCTCCGAAATTTAGTACATATTCCAGGGAAAGTCGCCATATGATTTTTACAGACCACGCCTACTTTTACGCCCACTTTTAATATAAAATTAATTTTTTGTTGTGTGATATATTTCTTCCCTATACAAATTTGTATTTTCAACGGATTTTTCTGAAATTTGGTTTACACGGGAATAACTTCACGGTGAACAAATTCCCCAAATTTAATAAAAGGTCCCCAAAAGAAATGAACAAATTTCCCATTTTTTTTTAAACGAAATAAAAAATTAACTTACTCCCCAAATTCATTCTTAAATTTTTACATATTTTTATTTAATGAATTTTGTTAAATATTTATTTTAGTGAAAATTTGCATTTACGCGCACGCGGAACGCAGCTTAGCTAGAATATCGGAATGATCTGAAAAATATATTTTGACAATCAAAATAAATTGGCAACAACTGCGCGCCAGCACGGGTGTGGCTGCCAAACGCGGGGAAGCTGACCCGACTCGCTCGCAGAACACAGCTCAGTAAAAAGTCTTATGATAAATTTTATCTACGCATGCGAAATAATTACCTGCTGATCAAAATAGGCCACACATATACTATAAGCAGTTGCTTAAAGAAACCTTGCGGCACAATTTTAAACGTCGCATTAGTTTTTCATTTTTGAAACATCTATGAATTTGATTGCTCTGCCCAATGATGATCACTTATTGAATGAAGTAATTCAATTTTTAAAAGTTCTGATTCCTTTGATTTGCAAACGATTCCGCTATATTTTATGTTTATAAATAAACTTTAAAAAAAACTTAAAGCGGTTTCGCAGCTTATTTTTGAAGCATTTTTGCTGCAGCATCTTATAAAAACTTCTAAATTAAAAAATCAAAAAAATTTGAATTGAAATAAAAAATGAATTTAATGCCCATACAAATTTTTGGGGAAAAAGTTCATGTTATTGGGGAATTTGTTCATTGGTGACTAAGTACTCAGAGCCTGGTAAGCATAGTGAACCATTTTTCAAGTCAAAGGCCTTTTTATCCCGGGTAAGACCGGGTAAAAACAGCTAGTTACCAATAAACTTTTACTGATATTGAAAAAATAATATGTTTTATTATATCATTCACTATTATATTTTTCATTTCGATAAATATTTTTTAATCAAATAAAATGTCGTTTTTGCTTCCAAATATATAATATTAAATACTGATAGCTTCACAATTCACAATCCCAGCAAACACAATCCCAGAAAACAATTGTTCTACAGATGCAGATGTGAGTAATGGGATACTGTGTTTTAGAAATACATTCTTAATAGCATTTTGACTTTTTAGCCAGTTTTTCAACTTATTTTATTAAAAAATGTTTATTGAAATGAAAAATAAGCTTTTATTTACAATGAATTTCCAGTAAATATTTACTGATTACGGAAAAAATTTACAGTGATCAGTAAAAATGTACTGGTAATGCAAATAAAATTTTATTATCAGAAAAATTTACTGATTACTTAGTAAAAATTTATTTACTTAAATTTTACTTGTACTGCAAACTGCCCACTCACAACTGATATGAACTTCAACATATCTGCAAACAAATACATGAGAATCTCACATAAATTTGGTTTATAATATATTTTCTAAGACCATTAATGACCACATCCAGCATGGTTGGATCTACGACCCTTTTCCGAAGTTCATAAGTCAGAGTATACTTTAGTCGACCTAGCCTGACTTTAATTTTCTTACTTGTTTTTGTTCTTTTATCAAACTACGATTATACCATTATACCAAGTTAAGTACATAAATAGTTAATGTTCTGTTAACATTATTGTAAATGCCGTTTTAATAACTCTTTAGTTTCAATCATAAATTCTTAAAACTCTGATAACCCATTCTCTTATCTCATCCCTGAACACTTCAAATTGTATGATTTGATATAGAATGTTTTTGCCACCAATAATTCCACAAGTGCCATTTGTATATAAATACATACGAGTAAATTTATATTTACTTACGTATGTTGCGATATAGAGTGAGTTTACTGTTTTAAATTTCGAATATACTTATTAAATGGCCGACTAGTGATAGACTTGTATGTTTGCTAGCTGTCTCGAATTGCATTGGTAACGATCAGGAGAACACAGTTTTTTTTAAACAACAGTCATTTAGTCTGTTGAATGCCGTTAACAGATGTGGATGTGTTTTGTAAGAAAGTTTTCACGGCCTAAGCAAATACAAGTGTTTATCCTTTTAACGCATGCCCTACATTGTGTGGATTACCAAGAAAGTGTAGAGGCTCTAAAAGGGTTATAAATTCAATTTTAATTGTGCAGTGGAAATTCTATTTGAAAAAAAAAAATTTTAAAAGTGAAATTTAACGGCAAACATGGCGGATGAAAACGGTACTGATTTTTTTTAACTTTTTTATTTTTAAAATACAAAAATTTGAATTATGATTTGGTTTTAACGTTAATACATATTAATTACTAGTCGTTTAAGACGTATACTTAATAAGCTAAGTGATTTTAACCAAATTTTAAATTTAATACAATATTAAATTGCTTAAATAAAATATTCGATATCGATTTTTTTTGAATAAATTAATGCAACTCTAATTTATGAACGTTAAATGACACGTTTAAAATTTTGCCCATTACTGGTCCTTGCCGGATAATCGCAATTGATGATATTCGGTCATGTTTTTATACCCTATACCACTATGTGGTTTGGGTATAATGACTTTGTGCTGCTGTTTGTAACAACCAAAAATATTTGACCTAGACCCATCTTTAATTATACCGATCGAATCAGAATCACTTTCTGAGTTGATTTAACAATGTCCGTCCGTCCGTCCGTCCGTCTGTGTGTCCATGTAAAGTTTGTAATCAAAGTGCAGGTCGCAAATATGAATATATTTTGATGAAATTTGGTATATAAGCTTTTATCGGCCATGGGATGAACGCTATTGAAATCGGTGAGAATCGGTCCATGTTGAGACCTAGCCCCCATACAAATTACCCATATGAAATCGACATAAATTGTCATAAGATCCAAATTGTCATATAGATCTTACTCAAATTGGGTTTGTATGCCTTCATTACATCCACTAATGAGTAGTCCAAAAATGCTCCCTTTGACTCCATATAGAGCTGCTTCCCGATCTTCACTTAAATCTATTAAAAACAAAAATAATGCACTGATTCTTCTCAAATTTTGTTTGTATATATTTTTGCAAAATACAAGAGACTTTACCAAACATGATCAGGATCGGTCCATTTTTGGACCTAGTCCCTTTATAGATATAGCATCCGATATGAACTTTTTCATATCTGCAGCCAAAAAAATTAATAAAAATCCCACTCAAATTTGGTTTTTGCTTATTTTCAATGTCCAGTTAGTTGGGCCTAAGAGATAGGGTTTCTAAACGCATGGTATAGGGTATCGTATAGTCGGTCTAGACCGACTATAATTTTCTTACTTGTTGTATTTCACTTTTTGTGAAAGTGAAAATTTAATACTTGATTTAGGTTGCCAATTCCGATAAAGTTATTTCAACCCAGCAAAAAAAATCATTGTAAAAGAACCTCATTTTCATTGTTGTAGAAATACTTTGAATATTAACAAAAATGTTAATATAAATTTTTCATAGTATTAAAATATTTCTATTCTACAAACCAGACCTACATATACACTTGTGCTCACATAATTAAGTCATGGCTATGCAATAAAATGTTTTTGTAGTTTTTCTCTTAAACCTATTTCTTCCGATTCTAACCTTACAATTTTGTGCAACCCTGCTATGCTAGCAGTTGTTTATATTGATTGAAGCAAAATTAAAAATTTGGGTATTCCTCGAAAAATGTGGAAAACGTCAAAAAGGTCATTTGCGCTGTGCTCACATAATTAAGTCACCACGAGTATCGTGAGCAAATTAGTGTTTTGAAGATTTTTTTGCGGTTTAGATAATAAGTAAATTAAAAACAAATAAATTAAAAACATAACGTCAGGTGAAACGCTATGGGTAAACAAAAAAGTTCGAATTCGGCTGAACGGAAAATAATATGGGATTGTTTCCAAAGATACAATAATATTGCAAAAGTAGTGGAGATTTTGAACTTTTCTCGCGGTAAAATTACAAATGCCGTTACGCATTACAAAAAATATGAAACTTTTGAAAATATTACCCGCCAAAAACCGAGAAAAACGACTTTAAATGATGACAGACGCATTGCAAACCTGAGTAAAACTGATCCTTTTTAACTTCATCGCAAATCAGAGCTCAAATGGAAACGGAATATGGCGTAAATGTTTCGTCGCGGACCATAAGACCACGTTTACAAGAAAACAATTCGCATGGACGAATGGCCAGGAAGAAACCGTTGGATTCCTTGAAGAAAACTAAGAAGCGGCTCCGATTTGCGACTGACCATCTTGCTAAAAGCCTAAATTTTTGGAATTTAATTGTTTGGAGCGACGAATCCAAGTTTAGTGTTTTTGGAAATGATGGTAGACCATATGTGCGACGTCCTCCACTTAAGGAATTGGATCCAAAATACACCAAAAAAACTGTGAAACACTGTGGCTCATCAGTCATGGTGTGGGGTTTTTTTTACCGCATTCGGTGTGGGTGCTATAGTCAAGATTGACGGTATAATGAATTGGGAAATGTATAAGAATATACTAAAGGAAAATTTGGCCACCGAATATGCTGACAAATTGCCGCTTGCGTGGTTTTTCCAACACGACAATGACCCGAAGCATTGTTCGAATGTGGTTAAGTCGTGGTTGGCAGCACAATCCATCAAGCTTCTGGAATGGCCGCCGCAGAGTCCCGACTTAAACCCTATCGAGAACTTGTGGGGCATAATAAAACGAGTCATTGCAGCACGAAAACCGGCAAATAAGGACATGTTATGGAAAGTTATCCAAGAGGAGTGGCACAAAATCACTCCAGGCCAGTGCGCTTTTCTTGTAGCTAGCATGCCAAAGCGATGCTCCACAGTATTTAAGCAAAAAGGTTATCCTACTCAATATTGAAGTAAGCTAATGAAAAAATGGGACTCTCCACAAAATTTATTACTTATTTCTACAATTTCAACCATTTTTTTCAGATGACTTAATTATATGAGCAGCTCTTATTGGCTAATTTTCAAGTTTTTTATTTTTTTTTGAAAGAATCAAAATTTTGTAATTTTAAATTTCACTGTAAATTGATTGCTAACATATAAGAATAATAAAAAAAATTATATTGGAATTAAAAAAAAGGTTTACGTATTTTTGACAATAATGTCGAGTAGCATACTAATGACTTAATTATGTGAGCACAAGTGTATACGAGGCGGACCCAGAACAAGCCGGCGTGAAAAAGAAAACGCAAAAAATTTGGTAAAAATAATCTAATTTTAGCTCGATATACTTTTCCCAGTGATTTTCAATAGCTTCACTACCCTGTTTATATTAATAACTGTCTAGCTCCTTGAAATAGCAATCAATTCGTCTTGGCATCCCGTACGGCCTCATTTAAACTCTGCCACCCATTATTTTATATCGTAAATGAAAAAGCAAACTCCCGCAGATTGGAATCTGGATCGGCTTTAATATTGGTTGGACTGACACCTTTCAAATGAAACTATTTAATTCCATAACGGTAAATAATTTTTCCATCTTCACAAATTCACTGAGAACTTTCGATGCCTCAAAAAAAATTGCTAAGCAATATGATGCCTTGAAACTTAAAACATATGTTTTTAGGTTGCCACTTTTCAACAAAGTAATTTTTTCAAACTACTACCGCCACCTATACGTCAAGTTGGGTTGTTTTGGGACCAACCTCGTATATTTAAAAACAAAAATGAAATCTGGAATTCATTAAGTCTGCCGAAAAATAGCGTAAAAAAAGTTATACAAATAAAAGTTATAGAAAAAGATATACAAAAAGTAGTACATATAGTAGTACATATTACATACAATCATGCCTTAAGTAATTGCAACTATGCATCATTTTTGCACCCAACTTTACTGACCATTGTACAGGCAAGAAGCAAATCACATCAAGATATCTAGACCAAGAGGACTAATTATTAATTAAGGTGGAAAACTAATTGTTGAACTTGACAAAGTCGGCAAAAGTAAGCCTGCAATCTCGAAGATGGTTGACAGAAGCCATTCAAATGCTTAAAAAAATATATAGAAAGGTGCAAACAAGGCAAAATTTTTCTTAAGTAAAAAAACGTTTTATTGAAAAAAAAAAAAAAAAAAATTTAAAGATAATCTCTTTTTACTGAGTAAGAAAGCAAGCTCAATAAGCAGTAAGAAATGTGTTTCGCAAAGCAGGTCGAAATGGTAGAAAACCCCCACAAAGGCCACTCATTACTATAAGTATGTAATCAAACAAACGGTTGAATTTTGCAAAGGAAGATGAACACAAGATTTTTTCTTTCTGGAGGTATGTTTTGATTACCGACGAAAGTGAGTTTAACGTATTTGAGTGGGCGGCAAACCCTTTGTTTGGAGAGGACGCCTAACTGTTGCCAAAGATTAGTCAAATACACTCCCTAGAAACTAAAAAGTGTTATAAGTACAGGGGACTGAATTTAAAATATCAATTTATTGTAGGCAATAATAAGAATTACAAATCTTTGAAGACGTTGGAGTGTGGCTTTTGATAGTTTAATATATTTATATCCAACTAGCAGATTCCAGCACTCGAAATTCGAGTGCAAATTCTAGGAAATTTTATTTTTTCATTTAATAAAGACCCTAAAGGTATGCTTCACAATTCAACTCATTTTAAATGAAGAAAACAAACTCAACACATTAGCACAAACACATTAACAAATTTAATAAACACACACATAGCATTGTATAATTATACCCTATACCACTATGTGGTGTGGGTATAATGACTTTGTGCTGCTGTTTGTAACAACCAAAAATATTTGACCTAGACCCATCTTTAATTATACCGATCGAATCAGAATCACTTTCTGAGTTGATTTAACAATGTCCGTCCGTCCGTCCGTCCGTCTGTGTGTCCATGTAAAGCTTGTAATCAAACTACAGGTCGCAAATATGGGATGGACGCTATTGAAATTGGTGAGAATCGGTCCATGTTCAGACCTAGCCCCCATACAAATTACCCTTATGAAATCGACATAAATTGCCATAAGATCCAAATTGTCATATAGATCTTACTCAAATTGGGTTTTGTATGCGTTCATTACGTCCATTAATGAGTAGTCCAAAAATGATCCCTTTGGCCCCATATAGAGCTGCTTCCCGATCTTCACTTAAATCGATTAAAAAACAAAAATATTGCACTGATTCTTCTCAGATTTTGTTTGTATATATTTTTGCAACATACAAGAGACTTTACCAAACATGATCAGGATCGGTCCATTTTCGGACCTAGTCCCCATATAGATATAGCATCCGATATGAACTTTTTCATATCTGCAGCCAAAAAAATTAATAAAAATCAGACTCAAATTTGGTGTTTGCTTATTTTGTATATCCAGTTAGTTGGGCCTAAGAGTTAGGACAGGATAGGGTATCGTATAGTCGGTCTAGACCGACTATAATTTTCTTACTTGTTTTATGTATGTGTTAGTATCAACTTTAAACGATCATAACTCCAAAAAAATATTCCAGACGATGGAAATCTGTAAAACTGGGTAACAGCTAAAAAGAAATACCTTTCAAATGAAAATTTTTTTTGTCAAAATCGGGGTAAAACTGTGAACTTACATTGGTAACAAGAAATCGCCTTGCCCATTAATATTATCGATTCTAAAACCCAATGACATATTCTTTATTATTTTAATTTCGCTATTTTTGTAAATAAAATTTGTTTGTAACAGTGTCCGAGAGTGTGGAGTAACTTTAGGTAACGGGTGATTTTTTAAGAGCTTGATAACTTTTTTTTAAAAAAAAACGCATAAAATTTGCAAAATCTCATCGGTTCTTTATTTGAAACGTTAGATTGGTCCATGACATTTACTTTTTGAAGATAATTTCATTTAAATGTTGACCGCGGCTGCGTCTTAGGTGGTCCATTCGGAAAGTCCAATTTTGGGCAACTTTTTCGAGCATTTCGGCCGGAATAGCCCGAATTTCTTCGGAAATGTTGTCTTCCAAAGCTGGAGTAGTTGCTGGCTTATTTCTGTAGACTTTAGACTTGACGTAGCCCCACAAAAAATAGTCTAAAGGCGTCAAATCGCATGATCTTGGTGGCCAACTTACCGGTCCATTTCTTGAGATGAATTGTTCTCCGAAGTTTTCCCTCAAAATGGCCATAGAATCGCGAGCTGTGTGGCATGTAGCGCCATCTTGTTGAAACCACATGTCAACCAAGTTCAGTTCTTCCATTTTTGGCAACAAAAAGTTTGTTAGCATCGAACGATAGCGATCGCCATTCACCGTAACGTTGCGTCCAACAGCATCTTTGAAAAAATACGGTCCAATGATTCCACCAGCGTACAAACCACACCAAACAGTGCATTTTTCGGGATGCATGGGCAGTTCTTGAACAGCTTCTGGTTGCTCTTCACTCCAAATACGGCAATTTTGCTTATTTACGAAGCCATTCAACCAGAAATGAGCCTCATCGCTGAACAAAATTTGTCGATAAAAAAACGGATTTTCTGCCAACTTTTCTAGGGCCCATTCACTGAAAATTAGACGTTGTGGCAGATCGTTCGGCTTCAGTTCTTGCACGAGCTGTATTTTATACGGTTTTACACCAAGATCTTTGCGTAAAATCTTCCATGTGGTCGAATAACACAAACCCAATTGCTGCGAACGGCGACGAATCGACATTTCACGGTCTTCAGTAACACTCTCAGAAACAGACGCAATATTCTCTTCTGTACGCACTGTACGCATTCGTGTGGTTGGTTTAATGTCAAATAAAGTAAACTGAGTGCGAAACTTGGTCACAATCGCATTAATTGTTTGCTCACTTGGTCGATTATGTAGACCATAAATCGGACGTAAAGCGCGAAACACATTTCGAACCGAACACTGATTTTGGTAATAAAATTCAATGATTTGCAAGCGTTGCTCGTTAGTAAGTCTATTCATGATGAAATGTCAAAGCATACTGAGCATCTTTCTCTTTGACACCATGTCTGAAATCCCACGTGATCTGTCAAATACTAATGCATGAAAATCCTAACCTCAAAAAAATCACCCGTTATTTACAAATGTATATTATGAAATCAAAAAAAAAAAAAAGTTAAAGGATAAATTGAAATAAAATGTATGTATCTTAGAGCGACTCACAAAAAAAGTTGAAAAAAGTGCCCCCCGAGAAATTTACCTTGGTTTGTTCTATAACGAATTTCAAAATATTTCAGGTCTAGGGTTAACTCATTCCGAGCTGGACCGTTTTTAAAAAGGGCTATTTTTTAGTTTTTTGAAAATATTTTAATTTTTTCCAGATAAACATATCCAATATGTGTATGACATGATAGGTTTTTTCAATACGCGCTCAAAGACATATAGAACATGTCCAAACATGTCCTAACTGTTGTGATATTCAATAAAATATGTTATTTTTGATGGGTTTTGTATTAAAATCAGTCAATTAGAAAATCAAATGAACATATTTTTAAACATTACTCGATAGAAAATAACATAAATTTATTTATTTTTCTTTAATATGTACTAGTTCTCGTTTTAAAGAAAATCTAATGGCATGGAAACAATGTGGTTAAACATAGGCAATATGTGTATCAAAATTTTTCTTTTCTCAAGTACATTTGAGTTCTGTGAAAAAAAATGGAATCATGCTAATTTAATACATTTTTCACGGTGCTCCGAAGTAAATTTAAGCCAGATGTGTTGAGTTTATTAAATTTAGAAGTGAATTTAATTTCTAAATGACACCAGGATAAATTTCACACCAAATGCAAAAAAAAAAACACGAGACGTTTTCTTTAATGCCATGCTTTTTTCGCGTTTAAAAAAAAATTATTCCAACTACATATATTCTTATTGTGATACGAAATTTTTAGTGACTCCCAACAAAGTATAATTTAATGCAGTAAAAGTATAAGTTAAATTTAAAATGCAGGTTCTAATGATTTTATATAGAATGTATTTAAAATAATAAAAATATATATATAAAAATATATATATACATATTTACTATAAATTAAAATTAATTTCAAAATTCAGAAGCGAAACGAAAAATAAGTATGTATGTACATGATAAATTAAAATTAATTCAAAATTCAGGAACAAAAACAAAAAATAAGTGTATAATTAATGAGATGGGTGTGCTTGCATTGATTTACAGAGTAGATCCAATCTCGGGATTATTTCAGATAGCGCAGGTATCATGGCTGTTTCAACATTGGTAAGGCAAGAACGATTTTTTGATTTAATTACAACAAGCATTGAAAACGCTGATTCGCACAAGTATGTGGTAGCAAATGGCAGTAGCATTTTGAGAGAGAGTATTGGAAACTCGTCTTTAACATTGATCCAAAAAAAACTTAAGTTTGTTTGAGCAAATTCTAGCTTTAAATTTGTATCGCTCGAAAGTTCCGCGAATTGTTCTTGAGTTTTTAATGGAAGATGCGTGATGTTTTGAATTGATTCATTGAATGGTTTTTGCACCCAATCAAAATGACTGTTAATATCTGGCCGAAAATATTTCTTGAATTGTTTTTCCAAAGATTCCAAATGATTAATTATAACCGTCTTGATAAAATTGCAACCCAAATTATTTTCAGTAACAAAATCATTCGTGTATGAAAACATTTCAAATCTGTCATTTGTGACTTAATTTTTCCATACATTTATTTTTTTCACAAATGATTGGATTTTATTGCCCAAATTAAAAGTATTCGTATACGTCCCATGAAGAGACAAATTTAGTTCGTTCAGTTTCTCGAATATATCTGAAAAATAATATAATTTGCACATCCACTGCTCATTATGAAAAAGTTCAGAATCAGCTAAGTTTTTCTGCTCTAAAAACAGCATTACCTCATGTTTTAACTCCAACAAGCGTCTCAATGTTCTCCCTCTTGGCAGCCATCTAATTTCTGAATGCAACAAAAGCTTTTCATACTCCGAACCCATATCTTTGCAGAAATTCACAAAAGGGCGCGTATTAAGTTCACGGCTTTTAATAAAGTTGATGATCCTAACTGCATCTTGTAAAACCGAGTTTAGATCCAAAGATACCTTCTTGCCCGCCAATGATTCGCGATGAATCATGCAATTTAACTTTAGATATAAATCCGAACATGCCTTCCCGTCATCGCTGCTGCCCCATCTGTGCATACACCAACGCAATTACTCCATTTTAGATCATTCTCTTTAAAAAAATCATCCATTTTTAAAAATACATCTTCACCTGTTGTATGCCCATCTAGTGGCCGACAAAATAGATATGTATATGTATATGTATATTGTCGCCATAACAATATCTTACATATGTTAGTAATTGAGAATTGTTTGTAATATCAGTCGTCTCGTCGCACTGAATCGAAAATAAGTTTCCTTTAATTCTCTGAAGAAGTTGTTGAAACAGGTCATTACTAATGGCTGCAATTCTTTTGGTAACAGTATCATTTGAAAGAGGAATCTTTTTTAACTCATCAGCATATTCTTTTCCATGTACTGTTTCTGTAATTTTTATCGCAATTAGCAAAGCGAGCTTTTCACCAATAGTGTACGGCTTTTTAGCTTTTGCAATAATATATGATGCTTCATAGGAAGCCATTAAGTATTTTTCCTGTATTTTGGTATGTTTTTCAAAACAATTTTTTTGTTGTGCGAACGATATTAACAATCTTTCAAAAAATTGTAAAGGCTTAGTTGAGTATGTGGCATGTCTTGTTTCAAGATGTCTTTTTAATGTAGAAGGCTTCATACTTTCAGTTGCTAGAGTTTCGTGACATATTACACATGTTGGTCTCTGTTCTTCATTAATACAGCTAAATGTAAATCCAAATTGCAAAAATGAGTCATCATATTTTCTCTTTTTTCCGGTACTAGCCGTAACCTCTGAATTCAGTTTTTTCCCACATTCTGCCACCTCAGATTTCTTACTTTCATTTTGCTTATTGCTACCACTTGTACATTCTGTCACATCACATACCTTATTTGCAACACTATTACCAACTAATTTTTACTGCTACGTCACCTACCGATTTATTTCTTGTTAGCCACTTGTCCATGGGGGAAACTATAACTAATAACTACTAAAATAATGTAGAATGTTAATTTCTCATTGTATATATACATATGTACATACATTTGTTATAGTAGTTTCTTGCGACCCCTTGCAATTTTTTCGCGACCCCTTTGTGAGTCGCGACCCCTAGTTTAAGAAACTCTGATTTAATTGATATTCTATCTTCCTCAAAATTGAAATTTTGCTTAAAACTGGAACTTAAACCTTATTACACATTTCCAAAATCTCATTTATTGTTATTTTAATTGGATAGGCCAATCTTTTTATTTTGTGCTCTCATAAAAAAAAATGCCCTATTATTGCGCACTTTGTTGGTAGTTTAGTGTTATCTAAATTTGGGCAGAAAAATTTTTGTAGCCATTTTTTTAAATGAAATTTGTTTTTAAAATAATTAATTTATATTATTTTAATTTTTGTCAACTTAAATGCATCAAAATAAGTGCATGGTGTGTAAATCAATTTTTCAAACTTTGGATGTCATAAAGTTTATACAAGTTGAAAATTAATAATATGATGTCAAACCCATATTGGCTATGATGACCTGAAAAAAAATGAAAATATTTAAAAAAAAACTAAAAAAATATACCTTTTTTAAAAACGGTCCAGGTCGGAATGGGTTAATGCTAAACCAGAAATATTTTGGGAGTCGTTATAAAACGAACCAAGGTAGATTTCTAGGGCGGCACTTTTTCACTTTTTTTCTCTCCATACAGAGTGTGTCGCTCTAATATATATACATTGTGAAAGGATACATATTATTGGGCAAAGAAAAATTCATATTAAAAATGAAAGAATCAATTTTACCAATGAAGATCACATAGAAATGATGTTAAAAAATACATTTTCGGAGATGTGGTTTATCACGACTTTTTCAGCAATAGTTGAAATGGAATTCGTAGGATCCATAGAAGGCATTATCAAAATGGTTATGATACAAATTTTCGCCACATCCGAATACCTAGAATATCATCTGTTTCACTTGTTTGGATGCTCTTTTTGCTAGATAATTTATAATTTATGTTACTCTATACAAAGTAGACGCTCACTAATTAGGACTCTCACAAATTCGAATCTTCCAGAAATTTGAATTAGAGTTTTTAATACATTACACTCTCTAACCTTAGAATTGAAATTGAAAATTCTAATTTCTAAACGTGTTTTCTTTTTTTTTTTTTGATTTGAACACATATATGTAGGTAAAATCCCAAATTTTGTTTGAACAAATTTAAAATAAAATAAGTCATCTATGTTATTCACTATTTTGTTTGTACAAAGTAAAATTAAAAATGGGAATCACCAATTTATCTATATTATTCGTTATTTGTTGTTTTTTCGTCGTTTGCCATGCGTGTACGTACATTTTTGGCAGTCCCTATAGAAAAGTGAAAATGAAAATGTCAAATAATCGTAAAAAAAACTATCCCTGGAAGCCAAAGTCAAAATCTTGGAAAATCTTGAGAAATGCGTTTAAAATGGAAACAATTCTCTACGATTGGTTTTTAAACCAACGCAAACCCGGTTGCAAAAATCAAAATTTTCATGTGCGCCGACGAAGTTTTGAATAAACCCATGTTATAGGAAACTTTTCAACGATTTCAAATGGCCGCCCGTAGAGCAAACGAGGTTGCAAAAATCAAAATTTTCATGTGCGCCGATGAAGTTTTGAATAAACCCATGTTATAGGAAACTTTTCAACGATTTCAAATATGCTACTCTTAATAATATCACATTTTTAGTTTAGAAGATATAACCGTTCAAAGTTGACCGGCTTTCGGTTTTCAAAAAAACACACAATTTTTAGTCAATTTGTTGCGATTTCAAGTGTAATATCACGAAAAATAGGTAACGAATCGCCTTATTTTTTGTTTGTATTGATTGAAGTATTTATTAAATGTATAATGATAAAAAAAAATTAACTGTTTGCTTTGTGTTTCTCCTGGTAAATCACTATTTAAAAAATATCAGTTTTTTCAATATTTTTCAACTTTGACGGAAAATAAAAAAAATCTATATTTGCCATATTTGCAAAACATGTTCTTTGATTATTTCTTTACATAATTCAAAAGGTTTTATCTGCCCGTACGTGCCCGTTTGGCTTCTAGAGGTAAAAAAAAAGGTTAAAAAGACATGGTTGCAGAAATTGTATGGCGTGCATCCCTTACATGTTTTGACTGACAGTAGTTTGATCTAATAGTTTGAAAATTGCATTTTAAGTCGGTTGTCTACCTGTGAGCCTCTGCCAAAGTCTACTCCCAATATTCTGTTACAGACACAGGATGCACAAAAAACTACTAATTGAAATTCGCAAGTACGCACCTCACTTAAAAATTACTTTGGAGTACAAATGGTCAAGAACAATATTGACTTATGGTCTCTCCAGGTAGGCACAAATCTTATTTAGACACGAGCATAATATCAAAATTGCATAATTCAGCCTAAATCCATATGTATGCAGGGAACAGGTAAATTTTTAGGCATGGTAGCATAAGCCTATATATTGCAAAATAAGCATAATGCCTGGATTAGTCTACGACTGAAAGTTGGTGCAACAAGTACTGAAACCATGGCGTTAAACAATTTAAGTACTGAAAACATGGCGTTGAACAATTTAAAATTATTTGAACTGTTTAGAAGGTCAACCACACACCAAAGTTTTTCACGGAAGCTGCTTTAGAAGAACTTGATAGCTTATACGGAAATATTGAGAGAAGCGAAATTATAAAAAATAATTTTTATCTGATATATGCAAATATTAAGGCAAAATGGGTGAAATCTAATCGAACCGTTCAGAACTTCAACTCCAAATACGAGGACTGGCTTAATGAAGACACCATCCTGGATATATTGGCAGTAGATAGACCCACCACATCAACTAGAGGAGCAAAAGGAAGGCCAAAAAAAGTATTGAGGAGTGTTCAATTTTCACAAGAAAGAGGAAACTTGCCGATGCCACCAATGACTTGACCACGAAGCATTTATCGGACGCGCTGTCTATTAAATATACAAAGGATAGTGAAAGAGTTAGGTCGCAGATTACAAAATCTGTTGCTGATGCAAGCCCACTGCGACTAAAAAGGATTAAGGAAAGCATTCCCACGCCCATAAACGCACACATTAAAAAGTATGGTTCCGAGGAAGCCTTGGCCTTGTTTATGGACTTACAACTTTCCAAAGAAAAATATGAGATACTACGGGCATCCTTGATGCGACACGGGGCTGACGTTTTACCAGGATACAAGCATATTACGCAAGCCAAAATAAATTCAAGACCACTTCATACGGAGTTTAAGGAAGTCTCTGTGAAAGCCAATCTGCAAGATCTCATGGGCCATACAGCAAAATGGTTGTTGGAGAGTCTTCCTGAAAATGAGGTGAAAATTCTTCCTGAGAAACTGACATTGATCAGCAAATGGGGCTGCGATGGATCATCCGGACAAAGCGTTTATAAGCAAAGGATATCTTCCGATGACGCTACAATATCGGACGGAAATATGTTTATGGCATCTGTTGTTCCTTTGCGGCTAAAATCTGATGTTTCCCTACACTGGAAAAATCCACGTCCGTCATCAGTGCATTATTGCCGACCTATAATGTTTCAGTTTGCAAGGGAATCGGCAGAACTTATAAGGACCACGGTGAAGGACATTGAAGAACAAATAAGCAAGATTAAGCCTACAAAGCTGCAAATTGGAGAAGGAAAATATATTGAATGCAATTACGAGTTCCACCTGACCATGGTTGATGGAAAAGTCGTAAACGAACTGACAGGAACAACCTCAACATTGTCATGCCCGATTTGCAAAAAGAGTCAGAAGAACTTTGGTAATTTAAACGATTCTACAAACGAGGAGAATTACGAATATGGAATGTCACCATTGCACGCAAGGATAAGGTGTATAGAGTTCTTGCTAAAACTAGCGTATACCCTACCACAAGAGGAGGAAAACTTCGATGAAAATACATCAATAGATCAGAAAGAAGCAAATACAGGATGTTTTTTTTAAACAAGTTGGACTAAAAGTAGACTGTCCCAAGCACGGATATGGTAACTCAAACGATGGAAACACTTCTAGGAGATTTTTTGAAAATGATGAGGCAGTAACTAGAATCACTGGAATTGACAATCAAAACGTGAAAAGATTGGGAACGATCTTGAATGTTTTAAACTGCAAAGAAAATGTCAATTCTACAAAATATGGAGAATATGCATCGAAAACTGCATCTCTTTTAGCAGAAATGTATCCACAGAAGAAGTTGACCCCGACCGTCCATAAAATATTGGCGCATGGCAAAAATATAATTGAGTACCAGTCTTTGCCAATTGGAGAGCTTTCTGAAGAAGCACAGGAGTCTCTTAACAAATTTTATAAAAAATATGGATTGCAGAACACATTCAAAGCATCAAGGGTAAGGCAAAATGAGGACCTCTTCAACATGTTGGCAGCATCTTCCGATCCACTTATTTCTTCCCTGCGGCATGTGAAGTCTCGAAGTAATTTTTTTTTAATTTGTTGGGTAATAATTTAAAACGTAAAACCCTAAAGAAAAAAAATAAAAACAATCTAAAAATTTAAAAATAATTTTTTTTAGTTACCATAAAATTGATTTTTCTACTAATTTTAACTTTGATAACCCATAAGTAGGTCCCTACAAAGCGTAGCACCCTTTCCGAATGCTCATTTCATAGGCTGAACAGTTATCTATCATATGCTGTTTAAACTGTTCAATTATGTTATTCGGTTCAAAAGATATGATTTTTGCAACGAAAAAACTCAAATGGCGCCACTGTGCAACGCGAAAAAAAATTTTCATTAACATGCACCAATTGAGAAGTGACGATGGTAATATAGTTGCATTACACAGTACAACGCATGATTTCGGGACTCAATTTTGATAATTTTGTGTGAAAGTAGCCTAAAAAATAAGAACTTCTGTATCATTCGTTTGGTCATGTTACATCAACAAATAATTTTAATATTTTTTTGAAGTTAGTAGTTTTAGGCTCTTTTGTTTGGCATAACTCGAGAACCACTACTCGGATTTCGCTGAAACAATTTTTGAAAAATCAAGAATTGCAATTACTTTCATCTGTTTATATAACGTTTCGCTACATAAGTTTCGCAGTTATAAATGTATGAAGAAAAAAAAAATATTTTTTGCCTAAAAATTTTTTTTTTTTTTTTTTTTTGTAAACTTTATTTTGCATGAAAAAAAAAATATGTGATTTTTATATGTTATATGTATTTTTTATATGTAATTTCCGTAAAAAATTATTCAGGTAACTAACGGAAAACCCCAATTAATTTAAAAAGTGCACTTTCCTTTTTTCATTTTTGTCCACGCACATTTATTAGCGTTTATTACTTTGCTACCGCAATCATAAAAATCAAATAACCTTTTGTTTATTACATTTTTTTTTTTAATTCTGAAAATCATAAAAAAAGTCATCAATATTTTTTCCAAAGAATTTTGTGCATATCTCGAGCAATTTTTTGAAATTCATACCTTTACTTAATTGTGAATAAAAGCGAAACGCGTTCATCGATTTTCATGACTTATGTCTCATTTTGTTCATAGGTTATGTGACTTTACGCAAAAGTAATAGGACTTGGCACTTTTGACCGTTTTGGATTTTTTATGAATTAAAAAAAAAAAAAAAAAAAAAAATTTTAGGCAAAAAATGTTTTTTTTTCTTCATACATTTATTTATAACTGCGAAACTGTTGCTTATGTAGCGAAACGTTATATAAACAGATGAAAGTAATTGTAATTCTTGATTTTTCAAGTAGTGGTTCTCGAGTTATGCCAAACAAAAGAGCCTAAAACGTGACAAATTCCCCTATACGATACTTACTAACTTCAAAAAAATATTAAAATTATTTGTTGATGTAACATGACCAAACGAATGATACAGAAGTTCTTATTTTTTAGGCTACTTTCACATAAAATTATCAAAATTGAGTCCCGAATCAATAAGCTTAAAAATGTTGTACTGTGTTATTCTTTCCTCCAAATGTGACAGCAGCTTTACAACCAGTGAATCAAAATCCTATTAAGCTAACCAAACTAACATACAGAAGTATGTTTCTTGCTCAATTAATTGCTATGATGAACTAAAGAATCATTTGAAATCCCATTCAATCAGCAATGCAATAATATTATTAAAACAAGCTTGGGATAAGTTACGACAAATAGTGATAAAGAACTCTTGGTCGAAGTTGTTCTGACCAGTATGACAGCGACGATGAGGAGGCACTAGCACAATGGCAGTAAATAGAGCAGGACTGTAAGGACGTTATACAGAGAACTCAAGCTCTTTTAGCAGAAATAGAGCCGAACAATAGCATCTGCATAGAAGATATTGAAAGATGGAATGAAGATGTGTTTGATGACGGATGTGCATATGAACTCAATAGTGATATTGTGTCTTCAGATATCAGCGAAAGCGATGTTATTGAAGCCTTACCAGCTGTCTATAATTCTAAATTAATAAAATGGAATACATAAATATAGTGAATCGTTTTCTACTAAGCACATAAGCAATGTTTTGGGTCTCCGTAACGATATTGTCATTTCAGATTTAAAAAAAAAAAATTAAAAAGCAAAAATAATATAATGGATTATATGTCAAACAAAGATTAGTTGTAAAATTGGTGATTGTGCCGTCTATGCCTCCAGTAACTTTTAATTTCTAAGCTTTGCACATTATCGCAATTGTTTGTAGTTTTTTTAAGACACACATATCGAATTTCTATTTTTAATTGGAAAAATTGATGTGATGTAATTGGAGTGAATCTTTATGTTTTATTTTGTTGCATCTGTTTTTAATTTAGTGTATATTTACATATATTTTTATTTTTATAAAAAAGACAAGTATCGCTCTGGATTGTTACGTTTTGTTTCCTTTTTATAATTATATTGTAAAATAAATTTAAAAAAGAGTTTTATTGAAGTTTTTAAACTCTTTCTTTTAACTCACACTCTCTGTCTGTCTGTCGTGGGGCAACCCCATTCCCCCTTATCCAATTGATCTGAAACTTGGCCCATAGTCTTGTTGTGACTACAGATTAATTTTGGGATAGTCACGCACAGTCACGCACATTCACGGAGTGATCTTAATATTATTTCCATATACTTGCTGTGAAAAAAAGACTATCTTTGACTTAGTCACGCACAGTCACGGAGAGATTTAACACGGATTCCCCTCATCCAATCAATCTAAAACTTGGTCGATATACTTGCTGTAAAGAAAGATTAACTTCTACAGTCACGTAGTGATATAGAACCCATTTCCCCTTATCCGATCGATCTAAAACTTCGTCGATAGACTTACTGTGAAAAAAGATTAACTTTGACATAATCATACACAGTCACGCATAGTCACGCACAGTCATAGAGTGATTTAAGCCCCATTCCCAATTTCCCATTTGGTCAATAGACTTTTTGTGGGTAAAGATTAATTTTAAGATAGTCACACACAGTCACGGAGATATTCAAAACTCATATGCGTAAGGAAAGAAAGTGTTTTAATAAAGAATTGGTCTAGGTCCAAATAACTGAGTATAGAAAATAAGTATAAAGCAAATTTGATTTAAATTTTTATTAATTTGTTTACCTAGAGATCTGAAGAAGTTCATATCGGATGCTATATATGCTATTGAAAAATGGACCGATCCTGACCATGTTTGGTAGTCTCTTGTATTTTGCAAAAATATATACAAACAAAATTTGAAAAGAATCCGTGCAATATTTTTGTTTTTTTTAAATATTTAAGTGAAGATCGGGAAGCAGCTCTATATGGGGCCTATGACTAAGAGTTGTCCCATAGGGATTATTTTTAGACTACGGATTAATGGATGTAATAAACACATACAAACCCAATTTGACTAAGATTTATACGATAATTTGGCCATTTATGTTGATTTCATAGGGGTCATTTGTATGGGGGCTAGGTCTGAACATGGACCGAATTTCACCAATTTCAATAGCGTTCATCCTATGGCCGATGAAAGCTTATGTCTAAAATTTCATCAAAATATATTCATATTTGCGACCTGTAGTTTGATTACAAGCTTTACATGGACGCACAGACGTACGGACTGACGGACATTGCTAAATCGACTCAGAAAGTGATTCTGATTCGATCGGTATAATAAAAGATGGGTCTAGGTCAAATATTTTTGGTAGTTCAAACAGCAGCACAAAGTCATTATGTATGCCCAAACCACATAGTGGTATAGGGTATAAATATTATGGGAATTAGGACGTAACAAATAAAGATATTAAATGAAGACTTCGTGGATAAATTCCATACTGAACTAAGTGTTTGCAAATTCATTGAAGTTTGCTTTTAACTTCAGAGACCTTCCGTTAAGACCATTAAAATGTTTTCTTGAAAGGATGTATGGGAATTATATTTGTTAACACAATAAAATATGCACTTATATTTCTTTTTCGTGAAAACTAATTTAAAGTTATATCAGTTATATACTTTTTGGAACCCGTATTTACCATTAACTCATTAGATATGGTCATAATCGAATTATTTTTGAACCATACAATAATCACAGCCAATCAAAACTTTACACAAATCCAGGTAGAAAATATTTAACAATATTACTCAATTTTAGTATTTTGTTGATTTCTGTGTCCATTAACCTAACCAAGTCTGCTATGACCATTTCAATTTCGAGAAAAAGAGGACGTCAACCTCGAAAGAGGAGGACATCTGTCTCCAAAAAGAACCAATTTTTAATAAATACAATTTCTTTTAAATTATAAAATATAAAAATATAATTTATTTTTATAAAGATAAAACTTCAGATTCTCACAAAAAAAAATAAAATTAGTAGTATATAAGTAAACAAAAAAAAAAAACAACAATTAAAAAATTCATTGCATAACTGAAATCAATTTCATTCTTCAACGTAATCTTCGTTAAGTGAAACGCACTTCTTCCAAAGATTCTCTAACTTCTTGATACCCTTGACAAAATACGATTTGTCAACTCTTCAAAATAGGCTCCCGTCTCTGATATGACTTCTTCACTTGTGGAAATTCTCTTTCCCAGGAGCCATCTTTTCAAGTTTGGGAACAAATAATAATCACTGAATAATTTGGGAACAAATAATCAGATCTGGTGAATAAGGGGGGTGAAGAAATAATTTGTAATGTAAGGAATTCAATTTTTCTGAAGTCAAAGCAGATGAATAGGGAGCTCTGTGAACTTGGCACCCGACTTTTGAAAATCAGGATTTTTTTTTTGCGATTCTTATAGAATTTTGTATGTAGTTGATTATAGTAATAAATATTTCGTTTGTAGTTACTTAAAAAAAAAGTTATAGGACTTTGAAAAAACCCATCCCCCGGATTTGAAGGCACTCAAATCCAATGGTTGATTCTTGTAGAGAATCGTTTGTAATTGATTGTAGTGAATGAATTTCCGTTTGTAGTATATTTTTTTAAATTTTTTTTTTTCAAAATTGTGTTCGTGCTATACAATAATTTGTAGTTGGTTGTAGTGACTGCTAATTTGTTTGTAGTTTCGCGAAATTTAAGCGGAAGTCTAAATATATCGAGATCTCGCCCGAAAATCATTTGTAGTCGATTGTAGTGACCGCTTATTCGTTTGTAGTTTCGCGAAAACTAAGCGGAAGTCAGAATACATCGAAATCTAGCTCGGAAATCGTTTGTAGTTGAATGTAATGGTCGCTAATTCGTTTGTAGTTCCTCAAAAAGCAACCGGCAATCAGAATACATCGAAATCTAGCTCGGAAATCGTTTGTAGTTGAATGTAGTGGTCGCTTATTCATTTGTAGTTCCTCAAAAAGCAACCGGAAATCAGAATACATCGAAATCTGGCGCGGAAATCATTTGTAGTTGAATGTAATGGTCGCTAATTCGTTTGTAGTTCCTCAAAAAGCAACCGGAAATCAGAATACATCGAAATCTAGCTCGGAAGTCGTTTGTAGTTGAATGTAGTGGCCGCTAATTCGTTTGTACTTCCTCAAAAAGCAACCGGAAATCAGAATACATCGAAATTTAGCTCGCAAATCGTTTGTAGTCGATTGTAGTGACTGCTTATTCGTTTATAGTTTCGCGAAAACTAAGCGGAAGTCAGAATACATCGAAATCTACAAACTACAAACTACAAACGAATAAGCGGTCACTACAATCGACTACAAATGATTTCCGAGCGAGATTTCGATATATTCAGACTTCCGCTTAGATTTCGCGAAACTACAAACAAATTAGCAGTCACTACAACCAACTACAAATTATTATAGAGCACAAGCACAATTTTGAAAAAAAAATTCAAAAAAATATACTACAAACGGAAATTCCTTCACTACAATCAACTACAAACGATTCTCTACAAGAATCAACCATTGGATTTGAGTGCCTTCAAATCCGGGGGATGGGTTTTTTTCAAAGTCCTATAACTTTTTTTTAAGCAACTACAAACGAAATATTTATTACTACCATCAACTACATACTAAATTCTGTAAGAATCGCAAAAAAATTCCGATTTTCAAAAGTCGGGTGTCAAGTTCACAGAGCTTGAATAGGGCGGTGCATTGCCATGATGATACAAAATTTTTTTCTTATTTGGGTAGGGTCGTTTTTTGCTTAATTTCTTCATCACTTTGTCCAAAAATACAACATAGTATTTGGCAGTTATTTTTTCCTTTCTCCAAGTAATCAATAAGTATTATACCACGTGCATCCTAAAAAACACCTTTCCAGCCGATTTTTGAGGTCTTTGGCCACTTTGGTCGGCTATCTCACTGTCTATTGGACTCCGGTATATAATAATGAATCCACCTCTCATCCATTATTAAAAATTCAGCTGAATTTACTTCAAACATCTCCAAGTCATACTTTGAATCATGAACATATTTCAGTTTTTGTTAAGCTGTTAAAAATCGCGGCACCCATCGAGCAAAACGCTTTTTCATATTTAAATGATCACGTAATATATACCGAACTCGCTCTTTTGATATCCTTATGATGCCAGCAACCTCACTCACTTTAATTTTTCGATCATCCAATACAGCCTGCTGCACTTTTCTTGCGTTATCTTCAATAACTGCCTCATTTGTACGACCAGCAGGGTCGCCATCATTTATGCTCGTACGACCACGTTTAGATTCGGAATACCACATTCTAACAGTTGTATATGACGATGAAGATTCAACCTAATATTTATCAATCAATCTTTGGCTTGGACGGTATTTTTTTCTCACCAAAAAACAATGTTTGATCAAAACACAAAACTTTTTTCCTGAAAATCTAAAAGCGGCATCATTTTTGTATGAAATGTCAGGTAATTTTGGCACAACCCTTCTATCAGTTGTCCATACTGAATCAAAAACAAATGGCATTTGTCACGTCATCTCTATGCGAGGCCACGTACTTTTCACTCCATGTAGTAATTATACCCTATACCACGATGTGATTTGGGTGACTTTGTGCTGCTGTTTGTAACTGCCAAAAATATTTGACCTAGACCCATCTTTTATTATACCGATCGACTTAGAATCACTTTCTGAGTCGATTTAGCGATGTCCGTCCGTCCGTCCGTCCGTCTGTGTGTCCATGTAAACCTTGTAATCAAACTACAGGTCGCAAATATGAATATAATTTGATGAAATTTGGTATACATATAAGAAATTGTTGAAATTCGGTCCATGTTCAGACGTAGTCCCCACACAAATGACCCCTACGAAATCGACATAAATTGCCATAAGATCCAAATTATCATATAGATCTCAGTCAAATTGGATTTGTATGTTTTTATTATATCCATTAATCAGTATTCTAAAAATATTCTCTATAGGACAATTCTTAGTCATAGGCCCCTTATAGAGCTGCTTCCCGATCTTCACTTAAATCTATCAAAATACAAAAATATTGCACAGGTTTTTTCCAAATTTGGTTTATATATATATATTTTCAAAATATAAGTGACTTTACCAAATATGGTCAGGATCGGTCCAAATTTCTACCCAGTCCCCATATAAATATAGCATCCGATATGAACTTTTTCATATCTGCAGCCAAAAAAATTAATAACAATACCACTCAAATTTGGTTTATTCTTATTTTCTATATCCAATTAGTTGGTCCGAAGAGATAGGGTCTCTAAACCGTTGTATAGGGTATCGTATAGTCGGTCTAGACCGACTATAACTATCTTACTTGTTATGGGAATGTATTTATCTATAAGTTCTTCATACAAATTGTAAAGATGTCCATTAATATTTTTCAATGCTTTTAATTTGAATCAATGTATTATTGTCGCATTTCCTCAAATGTTCATAAAACTCTTGAAAATTCATATCAAATTTATATTTGATTACAATAATATCAGAAATAATTTCGAACCAATTCATTTCCTTCTGGCGTCCACTGCTCCTTGATTAAGGAATAAATACGTTGTACGTTGGCATAATGCATAATTTATACATAATTAATAAATAAAACTTGTGTAAATGGAATTTAATTTATTTGCATAACTTTTCAGGACAAGGAATCTATTAAATAAATTTTCATCAGACTTTTGTACCGAAAACTCTAATGACAGAATAGAAAATATTTTTCTCCCAATAAAAGTTAAATTAATTATTAAATATGTGACTGATGAAACAAAATAATTTCTTCTAATGGAAGAAACTAAACGATTTTTTAAGATTGTTAAATACTATATTGAATCATAGACATTACCTCTCAAGAATATTTACAAATCAACTACTATTAGTAATTGCACTGACGGCATTTACAAATCAAAAATCGTTTAGTTTCTTCCATTAGAAGAAATTATTTTGTCTCATCAGTCACATATTTAATAATTAATTTAACTTTTATTGGGAGAAAAATATTTTCTATTCTGTCATTAGAGTTTTCGGATATTTCCTTTAAAATGTTCCTTTCTTCAAGCAAGGAGTGCTTTTTTACTCGAAATATTCGTCTTTTCACGCATTTTTTAAATTTTTGTGCGCGTTTTACTTTCAAATGTGCTGAAAAGCTGCACATTTGGGCAATCAAAGTAAGTGATGCCAAGTCATTTGAAATAACAGCGATAATACAGTGATACGAACATGTCAAAAGTTTCGATGTAATAAAAAAAATTATGGAAAGAAATGTAAAAAGTAGCACAACTCCGGACACTTTCTGAAAAAGAAGGAGGACTACCGCGGACGCCCTAAAGAAGAGGATGGTGTCCGGCGAAAAGAGGACGTCTGAGAACCCTAGCTATGCTCTAAGATCCTTTCCCGAAACCTTTATTATAGGGTATCAACTAGTCGGACTGAAACTTTCGTACTTGTATTCAAAATAAAGGTTTAGGTACAGTATTATTTTGAGTGACATTGACATCAATTTAATGGAAAAGAAATCACCAACAAATAATCAAATAGTCTTATGTATGCTTGAAAGATAAAGCTTGTTACCTATGTTATACATATAAAGGCTTAACATTTCACTTGAGTCTTAAAATGACTTAACATTTCAATTAACTTTCCGAAAATACTTAGAATTTTAATTGAATAATAATTGATTAGAAGAATATTGACCCTGACAGTAATTGATTATATTAAATCGAAACCTGTTGTGACACGCATGCAGTTTCCGCAAATTAAAGCGATAATTTTCCATTCGCTGAATGTCTTTGTACAAAATAACTGTATAAAACTGCAATCTTTTACAAGATATCTTGGAAAAAATACCGTGACTTGGAAAATCAAATATAAAAGTAATGCCACATGCTTTAACATCAGAAAGCATTTTGTATTTTAATTTATAACCCCCTTAATAATCTAAATGTTTTGCCCATTGTTATTTATTTATACGAAACAATAAATTATACCCGATAGAAAATATTCTAATACTCAATATGCGATTAAACACATGCTCATTTTTATTGCTTTTGATAAGTTGACTACGATTTGTATGTATTTAAAAAACACCTAAACGTTCTAATCACCGCGACTGTGGAACAATATCGACACAATAATCCCAGAGCTATAGATAAACTATGAATATAAGGTGTTGAGGTGCCAAAAGGGAAGTTTCTGAGAAGAAAGAAAATAGTAAACAAGTCTAAAGGTACCTGCCAATTCATCAAAATTTGTTTTATCAACTTCAAAGTAGGCCATATTTGCAGCAATATACTTTTTCCAATGAACAATCCAGTCGTTAAAATATTTGTATACAATATACCAACGACTATGTATATATTATACTGAGTCGATCAGTATAATAAAAAGTGGGGTCTATGTCAAATATTTTTGGTAGGCAACGACTGCAGATTATGACGATGTGTAAACTGACTAGGCACGAAAAATAAGCGGTTTAACAGGAGTATATACAAAGTTGATAAGACTCTAGCAACACAGTAAATGTTGATTAACCCATGTCTAATGGCAGTAACCAATGCTAATGTTGCACACGAATCTTATTTTACGATAATTTATTTATCGTACGAGAAAAACCGCCGAAATTTTTTTGATTAAAATTTAATTTTTTGTATTATTTCTTATAATTTCAAGTTCTGTCGGGCTTAAAAACACGCCCATTACAAATCGATAAAAAGAAAAATATAAATTCTTACATATAATTTGAACTGAAATAAAATTGTATTTAAACAAGCATTTTAAGAAAAAATAAAAGAATGAATAAGAATATTTTTGGAAATCAAACGAAAGAAACTACAAACAGGAAAATACCTTTAAAAAGCAAACTGTTAATATATAAATTGTATTAGTGTATATAAGTTGGATCGATGATTTGTTCTCGAAATTCTGCTTGTTTAAATTTATATTTTGGTATGATGTACAGCTCTTTTAGCGAATTTCTTTTTATTTTGAGTCGAAACATCTTTCACCAATTTTTTGGGAAAAGTGAACAAAATATTTCCGACAAATTCTTCTTTTTTTTAGTTTTATTCGTCGTAAAGCAGCTTTGTAAATCGAGAGCTGTTGATTTCGAGTTTTCACTTTGATCGATTAAAAATTAAAAATTAAATGGCAGCGATCAGGTTTTAAAAATTCCTCAGTTAAATGATCAAATAACAAATAAATAGAGAAATATCAAATTTTCCAGAAAAAAAATATTATTAAAAAACTTAAAAACCAACTCAAACAAATTAAACATAGACTTAAATTATAATAAATAGTAGTACACTTTTTTTAAAAAAAATTAAATTTCTTTTTTTAAAAAGTGCAAGTACAACGTTTTCAAAACAGTACCCTTTTTTAAAGTACTTTTTTAAAAAATACCCTTTTAAAGTATCTCTTTTTTAAAATTATCTTTTCTTACAAAATTCCCTTTTAAAAAAGTACGTACCCTTTTTAAAGTACTCTTTTTTTTAAAGTACTCTTTTTAAGTACGTTTTAATGAATAAATAGTCGCCCTCGAGGTATTTATTGGATTTATTTATTATCCTAAGTCTTCTTGGTCTCCAATATTTCGACCAGCTACGCTGATCATCCTCAGGGATACTAAAAAATTTTGATAAACTGATGTTAGCGATATTTCATCATCATCGTCATAATTGCACTGACTCAGTGCTCATTGATGATGTTAGCGATATTTCATCATCATCGTCATAATTGCACTGACTCAGTGCTCATTGATGATGAAATATCGCTAACATCAGTTTATCAAAATTTTGCAAAAACTCAGTGCTCAGTGATAATGAAATATCGCTAACATCAGTTTATCAAAATATTTTAGTATCCCTAAGGATGATCAGCGAAGCTGGTCGAAATATTGGAGACCAAGAAGATTTAGAATAATAAATAAATTCTACAAAGACCTCGAGCTCGACTATTTATTCATTAACTGGTAATTTAGAAAGGTCGAAAAAATACAACATATTAGGAAAAAGTACGTTTTCTAAAAAAATCCCTTTTAAAATGTACATCTTTTCGAAAAAGTACCTTTCTCAAAAAATTTTAATTTTTTTCCAATCATATAAATACTTTTATATGTGTAACAAATTTAAAAGGATAATTTATCATGAATATCTTATATTTACTTTTTTAAAACTTTTCTAATTTGGCATTTTTTACCCTCCACACAACAACGCATCGTAAAATTAATTTCCGACCCCCCAAAAAGTGTATATTTTCTTGATCCTCATAACAACTGTAGTCGATATAACGATGTCTGTCTGAACTTCAGTATTAATTTTATCAAATTGTTTACCTTTTTAAATATTTTGTTTATATTTGTTATACTCCTGTTGTTGCTTTCATCGTTTATTTTAAAAGAATAATGAAAAAGTTATACAGAAAATTATATGACAAATATTATTAAATCTATGAAAACTATTGTTTCAATTTTATTTTAATTCTACAGTGTTTTTGGTAAAGTATATAAATCATACTGCTGAAACCATAACAACTCAGGTGGGGGGCATTAAAGATTTGCCTCAGAAATTATCCATCACTTTAAAATAGTGGGAAACTTCTTTCGTTTTTCAAAAAGTTTGTTTGAAACGATAAGTGAATAATTTTTTTGGTCCAACAAGACAACCTGGACTTTGCGTGGATGTATAAATATTTTAGTGCAAATTTTGGTTTTGGAATCACTGATTTCCAGTATCAATGGATATGAAAATTGATAATTTGTATCTTCATTTAGCAAGATATAACAGAAATCGAGAACCGTAATGTTTAAATCAAAAATTTAGGAAAAGATTTTAGTTTTTTGCAGTGCAAACATTGATTTTAATTTTTATTTCAAAACATTTTTCGAGGGAACAAAATCCATTTCGAAAGGGATTTATGATTAATTCTTATGTTTTGAGGGTCGATGATCATATAAAAATAGAAACTTTATTATTTAAGGAAGTACGATGGGGTGCCGCTAAAGCGAACTCTGAATTCCAGTCGCATTTTGTGTAGAGTTTTTGGTTGATATATACTTGATTGCAATTACGATACAACGGAGTTTAACTTTAGCGAAACTTTCCTACCAAAACTTACTTTTGTAAGCAAATATACTTTTATAAAAAAGTTTATTTATAAAAAAAAGTACTTTTTTAAGAAAGGTTAATTTTTAAGCAATGTTGCTTTTGTGAGAAACGGAACTTTTTAATAAAATGTTCTTTTCTAAGAAAATTTACTACTTAAAAAGAGCAAATTTTCTATAAAAAAAAGACTTTTCTAAGAAAATGTATTTTTTTAAGAAAATTTAGTTTTGTTAAAAAGAGGTACTTTTAAGAAAAAGGTACTTTTTTTAGACAAGGAATTTTTTCAAGAAAATTTCCTTTTTTAAGAAAATGTAATTTTGGAAGAAAATGTAATTTTTGAAGAAAATGTAATTTTTGGATAAAAGGAGCTTTTTAAAGAAAAGGTTTTTTTTTCACAAAATTTACTTTTTTTTTAATTTAATCCTCTAAGTACCTTTCTAAAAAAAAAATATTTTTTCAGAAAATTTACTTTTTTAAAAAAGTATTTTTTTACGAAAATGTACTTTTAAGAAATTGGGCTTAGAACGGGTTCTATTCGCACATCGAATAATTTCTTGCTGCAAAGAACAGATACCAGGAACTATACAAACTCAAGATATATTAAAGTCATCACAACATCAAAACTTCCATGTTTTTCAGAAGTATAAATAAACTAATTTTAATCAATTAATGTTTACTAGCAGATTCCAGCTCTCGAAATTCGAGTGCAATTTCTATACTTTATTTTTCAACTTAGCCAATTCACAAACCAACACTTTTTTGGCTTTTGGCACATAAACAAATTTAATAAACACACACATAGCTGTATAATTTTATGTATGTGTTATTAGCAACTTTAAATGGAAATTACACAAAATAAAGGAAAAAATTTAAAATTCTATAAATCTGGTGAACAGCTAAAAAGAAATACCTTACAAATAATATACGCTTGGTCAAAATCGGGAAAAACGGTAGAACAAAACATCGGTAGCAAAAAATCGCCTAGCCTATTAATATTATAGATAAAATAATAAAAGAACTCGTTTGAAATTTGTATTAAAAGTTTGAGGTGAATTTCTAGCAACTTAATTTTTCTATACAGAGTTCGAACGAAACGCAAACATAAACAAATTTAAAATAAGGAACTTTAATTTTTTTTGCAAATGAAAAGAAAATTAATGAGTTTTGAACAATTAAATATACAACTTAATTTGATTTTCGGATTTGTTTTGCTTTAAAAATTTCTTCAATTTATTTAAAATATTACACATATTGGCCATTTTTTAGCCACATTCCACTTTTAGTCTTCGCAGAGTGCTGAAATTTAGCACACAGAATTTTCGTATTAGCAATTGTATCTATCAAAATTTGAGCTGCAAAATTCCATGGAAGACTCTAAAAAGTGCTGAATCCGCTTCAGGACAAATGTTGAATTTTCCAATATTTCAAGAAAAACTTTCTGGAATTTACTAGAAAAATATTTCCGAATTTTCCGAGTTTCCCGTAAAATTTTCAAACAAGAAAAATTATAAACTTTCAAATCAAATCTGGAGAAAAAAGAGGGAGAGAGAGTGAGAGTGAGAAGGAGGAAGGGGAAAAAAGGAACAAAAATTTTCACGAAATATCGGTAGTGATAACCAGAAGAAAAAATTGAAAAAATAGTTACGTCAGAAATGGGCTCCGATTGCCTCTAGATACGAGGGCGGTCCCAGAACAACCCGATCAGACGTATAGATAGTGGCAGCAGTTTGAAAAAATTACTTTGGTGAAATGTAACCACCTTATAAAATTTATAATTTAAGTTTCAAGGCGCCGCGTTGTTTAGTATATTTTTTTTTTTTGCTTCAAAAGTAAACAATTTCAGTGAATTTGTAAATATGGAAAAAATTGGTCACCGTTCCATAATACTTTCATTTGAAAGATCTCAGTCCAACTAATATTAAAGCCGAGGTAGATTCTAACCTAGGAGAGTGTGCTCCTTCATGTACAACTATAAAATGTTGGGTGGCAGAGTTTAAACGAGACTGTACGAGTTGCTAAGACGAACATCATAGTGGTTGATCAATTGAGGTGGCCACTTCAGAAACGGTTAAGAAAATTCACGAAATGTTATTGGATGATTGTCGGCTGAAGGTGTGTGAGCTAGCTCAAATGACAGATATTTCGCATGTTGACCGAAAATTTGGAGATGAAAAAGCTGTCCGCAAGATAGGTGACGCACTTGCTCAAAATAAAATAAAAACAGCGTCGTGAAGAGGTTTCAATACAGTGTTTGGCCATAATGCTGAGTTTTTGCATCGATTCGTAATCATGGACGAGACGTGGGTCCACCACTTGACACCTGAGACAAAGGAACAGTCAAAACAGTGAACTGTGGGATAATTGTGTCAAAAGAAGTCGAAGACAGTTCCATCTGCAGGCAAGGTTGTGGCGTATGTTATTTAGGATGCGCGTAGTATAAAAACAATCAACGACGAGTATTTTGCTAACTTAATGCCGTGTTTAATTAATGAAATTAAGGAAAAGGGCCGCAGTTATTGATTCATCAAGACAGCGCACCAGTTCACTTATTCAGTACTGAAATGCAAATGAATCCATGAATTAAAGTTCGCACCTTATTCACCAGATTTAGCTCGCTCGGATTAATTTCTATTTCCAAACTTCAAAAACTTTTATAAAAAGCGTTGCAAATATTCTTTAGTTCACTCGCAAAAGGCTGATAGTAAAAAATGTTAAAACAATTTTTAAAACAAAACTGAGGCCAACCCACATGAAGCAGTAAAAACAAGTAAGAAAATTATAGTCGGTCTAGACCGACTATACGATACACTATACCATGGTTTAGAGACCCTATCTCTTCGGTGGGTTGGGTATATAATCCCGAAACCGAAAATCCCGAATTCAAAATTCCGAATTCCAAAATCTCGAATTCCAAAATCCCGAATTCCAAAATCCCGAATTTCAAAATCCCGAATTTGAAGATCCCGAATTGTTGTGCAAGTTTTGATGTTGAAAATCGCGGGATTTTGGATTTTGGAATTTGTGATTTTCAACATCAAAACCTGCACAACAATGCACGATTTTCAAATTCGAATTTTTTAACAGTAAAAACCTCAGAACAAAAATGTTGTTCTACCTTAATTAATACATGCTAAAATTTATAAAAAAATCTTAGTGAGCATAGAAAAAGGTTGTTCTACCTTAATTAATACTTGCTAAAATTTCTAAAAAAAAATCTATTAGTCAGCATTGAAAAATTTTAATTGTAGAAGTAGAAAGTGGGCGAAAAACTTTCATTCTCTGTTTTAAAACAATGTAGTGCGGTTGAAAATATTTTATAATAATAAAAAATGAGTCTCGAAATAATTGTTTCAAATAAAGGAAAGCCAAAACTATTTTTAAATGGTTATTGTTATCATTTGGAAAAGAAAACAGAAAAAGTTTACTACTGGTGTTGTGCCAATCGGAAAGAAAAACATTGCAAAATCCGATTACATACAATAATGGAGGAGAACGAACATGTCATAAAAAAGGAACAATCTGAGCATAGTCATCCTCCTATTGGACATTCTAAGCATGTGGCTCTTTCTAATAATGCTTTAAAGAATAAAGCAAAACTTAACATTGGAGTACCCCCTTCTCAAATTATAAGGGCTACCGTGGTTGAAACGGATCAGCATTGTCGTGTTTACCTGCACACCAAGGGAGCACAAAAACAAAAAATTTCCCGCGTCCGTTCGGATATTTTGAAAGAGCCTCTACGTTTAGAGGATATTGATATTCCTTACAAGAACAAATACCTCGAAGGGTAGCTCTTCGTTTTGGATGAAAACGAATACGCAGGTGATAAAACATTCTTTTGGGCACGCAATCAAGTTTGAAGATGTTAGCAGAATCAAAATGTTGGCTAATGGATGGCACCTTTTATGTGGTTCAATCAATCATGACGCAACTTTTCAGCATCCACGCGAGTTAAATGAAAGTCCACGAATACATTTGGTTGGAATGTTAATATGAACTGCTCTTTACTTTATTGTTTGCTATATTTTTATACAAAAATATTCTTAATCTAAAACTATAAATATTCAATAAAAAAATATGCTTATGCTATTGGTTTCTTTTATAGAACGTTTAATTGGTTGGTCATAAAACAATATTGTATTTTGTAGGAAGTAAATGACGAAAACAAAGTGAGTTTTTCATACGAAAGTTTATCGACACTTTGTTTTCGTTTTGAAACTGTAATTTTGGTGATTTGACATTTATTTTATTTTAAATGATTGAAATGAATAAACAAAATTTCAATACAAAGTTTATTAACTCTTTGTTCTAGTTTAATGACGAAAACAAAGGTATCAAGTTTCAATGAATGAAGTAAGTTTCCATATGAAAGTTTATTAACACTTTGTTTTCGTTTAAAATTATAATTCTGTTAGTTTGACATTTATTTCATTTTAAATGATGAACTGAAATAATTATTGAGTAAACAATTTTATTAATACAAAGTTTATTAACACTTTGTTCTAGTTATTAAAAATTATAATTTTAATAATATGGTATTTATTTTATTCTTGGTAATTTATTCTTATGCTAGATATAGGGTTTTCAAGTTCGATGGAATCTGTTGAGTTCAGTGTTCCATTGGACTTAACTCCTCCCTCCTTAGATTGAAAATTCTCCTGGATTTTCTTAAGAGATTTTTTGTATTTCTTATAAATTATGATTATAAAAGTTAAACATATAATTGCAATACAGATAGTTAGAAAATAATTACCAATTATTGAATTAAAATGTATTGCTTTATGATATTTCAATTCTTCTATGGTTTTTATATGTTCCACTTCATTTATAGCTATTTGATCCAAAGAAATGGTTGTTTCCATATTATTTAAATTTAAATTTGGTGATAATGCAAAACTGGTTTTATATTCTTTTTGTTTATTTTCATAAATATTGCCATCAATTTTTATTTTGCAATCATTAAATGTAAGAAGTTGATTTCCACTTAAAACTAATTTCCTGCTGTCGCAGTTACTTTCTACCTTTGCACCATTTACATTCTTTAGAAGCACCATTCCCTGTTCAACCTCTAAAATTTCTTCTTTATTATTGAGAATTTTGTAACACTTTTGCTTATTACTAAAAATACATAGGTTTGATTTTTTTAGATTGGAAATATTTTGTTCGTTATTGTAATTGTAAACAGTATTATTGATAATAACAATTTCTTGTATTCTTATATCTAATTCAAAACCTTCCTTGTTTTTAATTGGCATAATCAATGATTTTGGGACTGTAATAATATTTAGTGGTATCTTTATAAAAAATACAATTTGTTCATTCCGGTATTTAGCAACTGTTAATTGTATTTGTTGTAATTTATTGAAATCAATATTTAAATCATTAATTTCCTCTGGTGTTAGTATATTGTTAGTCATAAGATTGTGGTTAGCTGCAATAATATTATCTTGTATATGCTCAATCTGTTCGTCCAATGTTTTAATCTTTAGCACCAAATCAAGATAAAAAATGTGTGAAAAAATATCTAAGTTATTTTTGTCTATTGAATTGATTTTTGCCAGAATAATATCTCTATCCGATTCAATAGTGTGTTTTAAGTTAGTTAGTGTTTCATTGAAATGATTTGTAATTTTTATTTGTTTGTTTGCGGTTTCTATTATATTATGATTATTGTTATCTATAATTTGTAAATGATTCTGTATTGTTTCCCTATCTTCTTCGTCCATAGTTCCTGCCATCCATTTCAGACCTGATCCCAAAACATTAGCTAAACCTCTTTTACCTCTATTCAATTGTAGAGTACGAAACTTTATTATAACCCTGTTAAGCTGAGCTTGTAAGACTTGTTTATTTATGTTAGACTGCTGTATACTATTTTCAATGTGGCTAATTATTTCCTGGATTTCACTTAGATAAATGGTGTGAACTATCGTTGTATATGCTTCGACCATTGTTACATTGTCCAACTTAATTTCCGTATATCCACTGTTGCCTTCATTTATAGGTTGAATCAATAAGTTATTCATTACCGGTGATATTAGTAGGATTAGAATCGTAAGCCGTAATATCCAGTGAATCTGCAAATTTAAAGGGACGTTTGATGTTAGTTGGGTGGATATTATCTACTTTCAGTTTTCTATAACGAGGTTCGTATTTATGTCTTAAAGCTTTATAATTTTTCACATATGCTTCTGGTTTGTCATAATTAAATTGTTCCCTATTCAAATTTCTTTTTGTTATAATTTTATCCTTAAAGTCTTTTAATCGATTATATAATTTTATTTTATCTATTGTTCCTTGTATTACATCAAATGGTCTGCTCATCGTTGTTGAGTGAATGGATTTATTATACCATTCAACACATTTATACATTCGCTCTTGTACTGATAATTCTGATCGTTGAAATTCTAATGTTCTAAACTTGTCTGATATGCTACTATGTAATCTTTCGATATCTGCATTTCCTGTATGGTTGTTAGGTTTGGTGAAATGAACTGTAATATTTTCCTCTCGTAAAAAGTTCTTTACATTGATGGATGCGAATTCGTTGTCTGTAACTACTTTGTTTGGTTTACCTCTCATTGATATATAGAGTCTAATTTTCTCTACTATTGTACAGCTATTTCTGTCTTCCAAATATAACATAACTGCGTATTTTGAAAATTTGTCAATGAAAGATAAAAAACTGTGTTTCTTATTTGTATATACGTCCATATGTACTATTTCATTAACATCTTTTGGTGTTTCTGTGACATGAAATTTTGGTGTTATTGGTTTCCTATCATATTTGGATTTGTTGCAAACATTACAATTATTAACGTATTTCTGAATAAAATGTTTAAGATTGTTAAAATAAATTTTAGTTTTCAAACCACAATAATTTTCGTTAATTCCTGCATGACCTGTTTCATTTTTATGGTATTTTGCTATATATCTATACAATTCATCCTCATTCAGCATATCTTTAGCGTGATAAACACATCGGACAAATTTTATTGAGTTACCGAATATTTCAATTAGCTTTAATTGTACTTTATTGTACAAATGATCAGACAATTCGGTGTAAATACCTATCTTCAAATTTCTCTTGATAGTTATATTCCTTCTAATTATATCGGTCATTGTACCGGTTATGATATCGTTAGTGTTTAAAAAAATTTTATGTTTGCCGTCAATGATTTGAGTTTCATTAGTTTTGTTATCAGTTAGTATTATTTGCTTCTCAAATCTATTAACGACTGTGTCCAAAATAAAAAAATGATCATTCAATTCTTCCTGTTGAGAATGGATAGTTGCAGCCACACTCATTTGATCATCTGCCATGAAAACAATATCATTTGGTGCATTTATACGGCTCATAAAATCGGCTACAACGTTCTCTTTACCCTTGATGTAACTTATCTTAAAATCATACTCTCCCAACCTCAACAGCCAACGCTGGAGTCTTTGGTTTATATCTTTACCCTTGGTTTTGGATTGAAGCCAAACCAATGGTTGATGGTCCGTAAATAGTTCAAATTGCCTGCCATATAGATATGGACGGAAGTAGTTTACTGCCCAAACAATAGCCAGCAATTCTTTTTCCACAGTCGCATAATGCCTCTCGTGGTCATTCAATGTTCTACTTGCATAGGCAATTGGATGATTTTCCTGAGACAATACGGCACCTACAGCATAACCACTTGCATCAGTAGTTAATTTAAATTTTTTTGAATAATCTGGATACTTAAGTATCGGTGGGTTAATGATCAACTTTTTCAATTTTTCAAAGGAATCATGATAATTAGGATCGTTGAGATTAATTTTCGTATTCTTCTTTAGATATTTAGTTAATCCTTGTGCAACTTTTGCGTAGTCTTTAATAAATTTTCGGTAGTACCCCGTAACTCCTAAGAAAGATTTTATCTGTTTAGTTGTTTCAGGAAGCTTTAGCTTCTGAATTGCATCAATTTTATTTGGGTTAGGTCTTAGACCTTCCTCGCTCAGAACATGACCAAGGTATTCAGTTTCCTTCGCCAAAAAAACGCATTTGTCGAGCTGTATCTTCAGATTATGCTCTCGTAATTTTTGAAAAATTTTGTTGACACTCTGTACATGCTCTGTTAATGATGTACTAAAAATTAAAATGTCATCTAAATAAACAACGCAAATTTTATTAATATATTCTCTAAGTACCGAGTTCATAAGACGTTGAAAGGTTGCTGGAGCATTTTTTAATCCAAAGGGCATCCTGTTGTATTCAAAATGTCCCAAGGGAGTCGAGAAAGCTGTTTTTTTTCTATCGTTTGTATTCATGAGAATTTGGTGAAAACCCTTGGCTAAATCCAATGTTGTAAAATAAGTAGATTTTCCCAATTTATCCAATATATTTTCTATATTGGGTATTGGAAATTTGTCGTCCACCGTTATCTCGTTCAATTTTCTGTAGTCAACAACAATGCGCCACTTCTTCCTGCCCGATTGGTCCATTTTCTTTGGAACAACCCAGATAGGAGAATTATAGGCAGAGTTACTTTCCACAATTATTTTCTGTTGTAACATTTCTTGGATCTGCCTGTTAATTTCGTCTTCATGTATTTTGGGATATCTGTATATTTTAGAGTATACAGGTTTATCTGTAGTAGTAATTATGGAATGTCTTATCTCATGAGTATGAGTAAGTGAATCACCTTCATGAAACAACAAGTCGCTATTTTTACTTATGAGATCACGAAGAAACTCTTTTTCTTCGGAATTCATGTCGACTCTAAAAAGTTTTTTAATGTTCTCCTTATTGACATCTAAAAATTCCAATGCATGAATCTCGTTATAATAGCAAGGAAATGAATTTGTAAAAAAAATTTTTCTATCATTAATCTGAATATACCGTTCTTCTAAACAAATTTTTGCACCTAAAGGTTTCAATATATTATTACCAATTATTCCATCAAATCTATTATTAGTCAATTTCAACAATTTCCAAGCCATAAAATTATTATCGGAAAACTCTTCTGGGATTTCCGTGACAATTTCCTCACTTATAACTACTTTGCTTGCCAGAGTTGAGAAAGTTAATGGTTTTCTTAATTTTATACGTTCATAACTAGGAAGTGCATTACAATTTAATATTGATGTGGTTGATCCAGTATCAATCAAACATCTTATCTTGGAATTACCAATAGTTAATTGTACTATCGGTAAACCGTTTTCTTTTCGGCTGAACGAAAATTTGCTTCCTCATTCGGAACAATTTCACTCTGTTCAATATGATCTATTTCCATCGGTTCAACATTATGTCGATGTTGACCAGAATTTTGTCGCGACTGATTAGATTGTCGGAACTGTTGCGAATTTCGAATTACGTTTGAATATTGCCCTTGCCGATTATCAAAACCTTGTGTTTGTCGATTTGAATTTGGAAAGTTTTGTGTTTGGTGACAAGAAAAACCTTGTGTCCGTTGGTCTGGGAAATTCTGTCTACTCGGTCTAAAATTTGTTTGTCGAAAATTTTGCCTTTGGTGAGGTTCGGAATAATTATGGGTAGAATTTTGGTTAGTGTATTTAATATTTTGATTAGTATTTCTAAAATGTCGATTATTTTCCCTGATCATGTCGCATTCCTGTAAACAATGATATGCTTCGCGAATAGTATTAATATTTCGGCTATATATAACACTTGCCAAATGCGGAGGTATACCATTAACAAAAGTTCGAAAAATCATTGATTCGTTTATATTTGGGTTGAATTCTAATGGTTTACATGAATCTTGTTCGTATTTTGTATTCAACTTATCTAATATTATTTTTAAATTATTATATAATTGACTTACATCATTGTTTTTTGTTGATAGTGCTCTATGGTATAGTTGGGTGTAGCTTTCCCTGATGCCGAACACCTTTAATAGCTCATTTTTCACGTTCTGCCATGATTTATCGGTTAAACCTCGAATTATATTGGCTGCTTCTCCCTGTATCTTCTTAAGTATGCAGCGATGGTATATATATTCCTCCATTTCACCATCTTGAAAAATTCGTAGGAAGATTTCGACTTCCTTGATGAATGATGATATGTCATAGTCTCGATCTTTTCCAGTGAAAACATTTATTCTATCTACTTCCTTCAAAAGGATAGAAATTGGAATCGGACCCAACGATGATGTTTCTGTTGGCACTGCTGTGGGTGCTGATGTTTGTGTTGGAGCAGAAGTTAGTGTTGCTGTTGATGATGTTGATGTCATTGTGTTGAGTATATCGTTGCTTTGTAATATGTTGAAGTATGGTTTAAACTGTGGTGTTTCAGTTTTCTCCGTATCTTTAGGCATCTCCCTGGAGTTTAGACACAATTCACTGTTCCTTCACAAACTCGAACCGTAACGAAAAATAAGTTCTTTAGTCTTTTTTCTTCTTTGTTTTCAAAATGATATTCTTCGGAATATCTTAAAATTTTTCACAAATATATATTTTTTTTTTTTTTTTTAAAGGATATTCTTTAGAATATCTTCAGTATTTTAACAAATGTTATTTTTTTTCAAAAAAGGATATTCTTTGGAATATCTTCACTAATGTTTCACTTTTTTTTTTTTTTCTTAAAAAAAAGGATATTCTTTAGACAATTTTCACTAATGTTTCTTTGTTTTAAAAAAGGATATTCTTTAGAATATCTTCATTAATTTCTTTTAGATAGCGTCGCGACCAAATAGGGATATTCTTCAGAATATCTTTTGGATTTGTTTGCCGACTGCGCCAGTTAAATGAAAGTCCACGAATACATTTGGTTGGAATGTTAATATGAACTGCTCTTTACTTTATTGTTTGCTATATTTTTATACAAAAATATTCTTAATCTAAAACTATAAATATTCAATAAAAAAATATGCTTATGCTATTGGTTTCTTTTATAGAACGTTTAATTGGTTGGTCATAAAACAATATTGTATTTTGTAGGAAGTAAATGACGAAAACAAAGTGAGTTTTTCATACGAAAGTTTATCGACACTTTGTTTTCGTTTTGAAACTGTAATTTTGGTGATTTGACATTTATTTTATTTTAAATGATTGAAATGAATAAACAAAATTTCAATACAAAGTTTATTAACTCTTTGTTCTAGTTTAATGACGAAAACAAAGGTATCAAGTTTCAATGAATGAAGTAAGTTTCCATATGAAAGTTTATTAACACTTTGTTTTCGTTTAAAATTATAATTCTGTTAGTTTGACATTTATTTCATTTTAAATGATGAACTGAAATAATTATTGAGTAAACAATTTTATTAATACAAAGTTTATTAACACTTTGTTCTAGTTATTAAAAATTATAATTTTAATAATATGGTATTTATTTTATTCTTGGTAATTTATTCTTATGCTAGATATAGGGTTTTCAAGTTCGATGGAATCTGTTGAGTTCAGTGTTCCATTGGACTTAACTCGCGTACGTTCAAGGCCAGATAGTGCCCCTCGTGTTCCGTTTGATGAGCCGAAAAACTACCCAGGCGTATTCAGAAGTGTTTTTTAGTATCACCAAATTAGCTTGCGATTGGAATATCGACCTAAAACCCTTAAAGATAATTTCGGACTTCGAGAAAGCAATAATTAATACCGCAAAGCAATTTTTTCCATATGCTGAATGCAAGGGATTCCAATTCCACTTTGGTCAAATAATTTGGCGTAAGATCCAGCAAAATGGGCTGAGTATAAAGTATGGCAATTCTGAAGAATTCAGCTTGGAAATCCGAATGATAAGGACACTTGCTTTTGTGCCAGCTGATGAAATACCGGAGTATTACGACGCCTTATATAAAAATCTTCATGACAAAGAATCGAAAAAAATAGCATGTTGGCTGGAAAAGAACTACGTTGATGGACCTTATGAAAGAGGATTTTGGCAGACCTGCGATATGCTGGAAGAAAACTACCCGAGAACACAAAATTCTGTCGAATCGTGGACAGGCGACTTAAGGTAGTTGTAGGTAAGAAGAATTGCGGATTGTATGATTTGATCGGGAACTTGGGCAAGGAACTCATTGTTGCTAAAACAGTAATAGAAAAAGTCAAATCTGGAGAGAGATTGCCAAGAACCAAAAAAAATTTAAAAAAGAATAAGAATTTAAAAGAAATATTAAAAAATAAAGATACAATGCTTAAAACTGATTTTTTAAAAGCAATTGCAATAAATATTGCACTATAAATAATACTTTTTACATTTTATATCTTATTAATATTATTCGTAAATGTAGTCTTAAACATGTATTCTAATAAAGAATTAGAAAAATGAAAATATAATAATTTATTAATATTTAAAAATTAAGTCTTAAAACATGTATTTTATTAAAAAAAAAAATTAAAAAATCTCGAATTCGGTATTATTTATTATCGAAACATATATTCAGGATTTTGAAATTGGAGATTTTGGAATTCGGGATTTTAAAAAATCGGGATTTTGAGATTTCTGGATTTTGAAAGTCGAAATTTTGAGACTATTCGGTCCAACTAAGTGGTTAGAAAATAAGCATAAACCAAATTTGAGTGGCATTGTTATTAATTTTTTTTGGCTTCAGATATGAAAAAGTTCATATCGGCTGCTATATTTATATGGGGATGAGGTCGAAAAATGGACCGATCCTGACCATATTTGGTAAAGTCACTTATATTTTGAAAAAATATATACAAACCAAATTTGAGAAAAATCTACGCAATATTTTTTTTGATAGATTTAGGTGAAAATCGGGAAGCAGCTATGACAGAGAATTTCTAAATAGGGGTTTATTTTTGGACAACTGTTAAATGGATGTAATAAACATACACAAACCCAATTTGCTCGAGATCTATATGATAATTTGGATCTATTGGCAATTTAAGTTAATTTCATAGGGGTCATTTGTATGGAGACTACGTTTGAACATGGACCGAACTTCACCAATTTCAATACCGTTCATCGTATGGCCGACGAAAGCTTACATACCAAATTTTAATAAAATATATTCATATTTGCGACGGACGGATGAACGGACATCGCTAAATCGACTCAGAAAGTGATTCTGAGTCGATCGGTATAATAAAAGGTGGGTCTAGGTCAAATATTTTTGGTAGTTACAAACATCAGCACATAGTCATTATACCCAAACCACATAGTCGTATAGGGCATAAATATTTTTATACCCTATACCACTATGTGGTTTGTGCAGACATAGTACCCATACAAATGACTCCTATGAAATCGACGTAAATTGCCATATGATACAAATTATCATATAGATTTTGGTCAAATTCGGTTTATGTGTGTTTGTTACACCCAAAAATAAACCCTATACGACAATTCTTAATCATAGCCCCCATATAAAGCTGATTCCCGATCTTCAATTAAATCTAAAAAAAACAAAAATATTGCCCAGATTTTTCTCAAATTTGTTTTGTATACGTTTTGCAAAAAATAATTGAACCTTAACAAATATGGTCAAGATTGGTGTATTTTTCTAAATATAGCATCCGATATGAACTTTTTCATATCCGAAGGCAAAACAATTTAATAATAATGCCACTCAAATTTGGTTTATGCTTATTTTTTAAATCTAGTTAGACCTATGACATAGATGGTCGAGACCGACTAAAATTTTCTTACTTTTGTTGGTTTTTTGTCTTGAATATTCTTCGTTCTTCTGCATATTAAACCATAGATTTTCGATAAGATGATTACCATTTCACTATTTGTTATCGAATAAAATTTGAACCCACCTTTGTGACTGGATTTCCTACTTTTTAATGGGGGTTGGCCTCAGTTTCGAAAACTTGTTTTCTTTAACTCATTTTTATGTTGTTAGATCAGAAGTTCTTTATATTTATTTGATCTGTTAATCCAATAATTTGTAAAGGTTTGACACCTTAATGTAATCTGGCTGCTCAAAAATTCGCGATATAGTATAGGACAGTGCTGCCAATATATTCACCATGGGGTTTTACAATTATTATTGTTTTTCTGTTTCTTGTTAGTATGTATTTATGAATAAAAACCCATATGAACTCCCGCGATAAGAAAATGTTTACTGTTTCAAAATCTTATGATAAAAATATTTAAAAGAGGCGAAATAATTCTATAATATATTAAGACTTTCGAATATTGTTTTACTTTCTTGAATTTGATGTGGGCGACTTTATCAGCAAATTATCTATCACTCTTACTGATTTTTTAAATTGCTTGTTGTGAAACGTTTCACGCTTCTTATCGATATAAATGAAAACGTGTATCAATATTAACAAACAATTTACAGCCTATTTCAGAATTATACAATTGTGATACAGTTCCACCATTGTGATACAGAACCACAGTAGAATCAGGATTATTTTGCTAAAAAAAAAATATATATATTTTGTAATCAAACTCTTTAGAATTTGAATTGCTTGTATGCTAGTTAGGAGCTTATAAGTTAATGCGCACTTAAATCGTTCAGAGCTGTAATCAACCATAATCTAAATTCCATACAATTGAATCATTATCACTTGGCTACATGCAATAATTGTTGACATTTTTACTATTTATTGTCCGATTCCTATTGGTTTATCGACAAACAAAATTTGAGATGAATCAGTGCAATATGTTTGTTTTTTTATAGATTTAAGTGAAGATCGGGAAGCAGCTCTATGTGGGGCCTATCACCAACAGCTATCCCATAGAGATCTTTTTTGGACTACTCATTAATGGATGTAATAAACACATGCAAACATAATTTGACTAAGATCTATACGACAATTTGGATCTTATGGCAATGGGCTAGGTCTGAACATGGACCGATTCTCACCAATTTCAATAGCGTTCATCCCATGGCCGACGAAAGCTCATATACCAAATTTCGTCAAAATATATTCATATTTGCGACCTGCAGTTTGATTACAAGGTTTACATGGACACACAGAAAGACGGACGGACGGACGGTATAATAAAAGATGGGTCTAGGTCAAATATTTTTGGTAGTTACAAACAGCAGCACAAAGTCATTATACCCAAACCACATAGTGGTATAGGGTATAAAAAAAGCTATGCTCTAAATCCTATCCAGTTGTTCTTTATTTTGGACAGGCAAAACACATAATAAATTTATACCCTATACCACTATGTGGCCATGGTATAATGAATTTGTACTGATGGAACTACCAAAACTGACCTAGACTCATCTTTTATTATACCCATTGACTCAGAATCATTTTCTGAGTCGATGGTCGTCCGTGTAAACCTTGTATCAAACTACAGGTCGCAATAATGAAATTTGAACAATTTATTTTGCATTTTCAAAGCTTAGCAGGCTTTAATAAAATAGAATTTAACATCGAATTTATTTGAATAAATGTTAAACACATTTTGGACTTTTTAAAAGCGTATGAAAATTTAAATTTATAACAACTTAGTTTTAACATATTCATTGATAAGTTTAGAAGTTTTAATCCCAATAGTTTTCAAAAAAAAAAAGTGATTGTTCTAAATTTTCAAACTTATTTTTTCTTAACTAGCAGATGCCAACGCTCGAAATTCGAGTGCAATTTTAGACAGCTTTATTTTTCAACTTAGCCAATTCACGAACCAACACTTTTATGGTTTATTATTATTGTGAATGATGATAACCAACTCATTAACAAACACATTCAGCCCGATTCCAAACAAAAATTCCGCATGAAATTTCTTACTTCTCTCTTTTCCCCTATTATGAATAAAAATTCATTCGGAAAAAAATTCGATAGGAACAAAGTAGTTATTCTCAATGCACTTGAATTTGGGTTTTTTTCCTCAAAAAATATCCCTTGCAAAACAGACGGGAGTTTACATAAAAATGTAAGAAGTATTTTGATAAAACAAAATTTAAATAAAAAAAATTAATATTTTATTAATCTTGTAGGCTGAAGACCACAAATAAAGCCAAATGTCAACTTTTTTAACTTTAATGAGAGCTAATTCAGGCATTGATTGCGTTTTCCATAGATTCAGCCCGCATTTGACATCTATCAATCCTTTTTAGCTATTTCGTTCTTGTTGTTCTACAACACCAATTTCCTCCAAGATTGCTCGCATCATAGCTATGCTATACCACATAGTGGTATAGGGTATAATGACTTTGTGCTGCTGTTTGTAACAACCAAAAATTTTCGTCCTAGACCCATCTTTAATTATACCGATCGACTCAGAACCACTTTTTGAGTCGAAATAGCAATGTCCGTCCGTCCGTCCGTCTGTGTGTCCATGTACACCTTTTAATCAAACTACAGGTCGCAAATATGAATATATTTTGATGAAATTTGGTATATAAGCTTTTATCGGCCTTGGGATAAACGCTATTGAAATTGGTGAGAATCGGTCCATGTTCAGACCTAGTCCCCATACAAATGACCCCTATGAAATAGACATAAATTACCATAAGTTCCAAATTATCATATAGATCTCAGTCAAATTGGGTTCGTATGTGTTTATAACATCCAGTTATCAGTAGTTCAAAAATAATCCCTATAGGAAAATTTTTAGTTATAGGCCCCATATAGAGCAGCTTCCCGATCTTCACTTAAATCTCTCAAAAAACAAAAATATTTCACAGATTTTTCTCAAATTTGGTTTGTATATTTTTTTTCAGAGTATAAGTGACTTTACCAAATATGGTCAGGATCGGTCCATTTTTCGACCTAGTCCCCATATAAATATAGTATCCGATATGAACTTTTTCATATCTGCAGCGAAAAAAATTAATAAAAATGCCACGCAAATTTGGTTTATGCTTATTTGCTATATCCAATTAGTTGGACCGAAGAGATAGGGTCTTCAAACCATGGTATAGGGTATCGTATAGTCGGGCTAGACCGACTATAATTTTCTTACTTGTTTTTATTTAATTTTTCTTTAAAATAAATTTATTTTCGTTTGCACACACAAAAAAAAACAAAAAATTAATTGTCAATAAGCAAAACAACTGGTTTCGAAATTCGATGATGCCACTTATTCATTTTTTTGTTCACCCGGAATTTATAATTGGAGGATTTTTTTCTCGAGAAAAGTATTTTCCGTGAGAAAGAAATTCCTTGGGAATATTCGTAATTGGGCTGATTAACAAATTTAATAAAACAGACATAGCATACGAATAATTTTACGTATGTGTTAGTAGCAACTTTAAATGCAATTTACTGAAAATAAAGGAAAAAAAATTTAAAAATCTGTAAATCTGCAAAACGGCTAAAAAGAAATACCTTTCAAAAAATATACGTTTGATCCAAATCGGGATAAAACGGTAGAACAAAACATCGATCACAAAAAATCGCCTAGCCTATTAATATTATAGATATAATTATTTTTTGCTAATGATATGTTATACTTGTACCTCCCTGAAGATATCTGCACACCTCCCCTGCGGAGGTACACCTCACTGGTTAAGAACCGCTGGTGTAGAACAACTATAATTTATTGCTTGTTTTTTTAAACATAAAGAGTATAGAAGAATTTGGTTGGATAGCAAACAAGGAATATGTATGTGTGTGGGTCTATAATATTAGTAGGCTAGGCGATTTCTTGTGACCGATGTTTTGTTCTAACGTTTTATCCCGATTTTGATCAAATTATGTTATTTGACAGCTATTTCTTTTTAGCCGTTTTGCAGATTTACAGATTTTTAAATTTTTTTCCTTTATTTTCAGTAAAGTTGCTACTAACACATACATAAAATTATACATATGCTATGTGTATTTTATTTCATTTGTTAATGTATTTGTTAATGAGTGTGTTATCTTCATTCGCAATAATAATAAACCATAAAAGTGTTGGTTTGTGAATTGGCTATGTTGAAAAATAAAGCTGTCTAGAAATTGCATTCGAATTTCGAGCGCTGAAATCTGCTAGTTAAGAAAAAATTAGTTTGAAAATTTAGAACATTCCCCTTTTTTTTAAACCCAGTGGGATTAAAAACTTTTAAACTTATCAGTGAATATATTAAAACTAAGTTTTTGTAAATTTAAATTTTCATACGCTTTTAGAAAGTGCAAAATGTGTTTAATTTTAAGTTGCAAAATAAAGCTGTCTAGAAATTGCACTCGAATTTCGAGCGCTGGAATCTGCTAGTTATAAGTGCATGTATATTGGGGTGGCCCTTCGTTATATGGAGGGAAAAAAGTGTTCAAACTCCCGGTCGCAGTCCCTAGAAATATGCGAATAGCAAAAAAAACTAACAAACACAAAGTTTTGGGCCAATCAAAAAACATTTAGAGGTGGCTCAAAGCGATTGAATATTTCAAGTGTGTTTATATGGGGAAAATATGACTTTTTTAAGATTTTACGAAAATATCGTTCTACAATAATTTTTCCGACAAATTGTTACATAATTCGGGATCAGTATTAAATTATCTTTTCAAAAAACTATAAAACTATAAAACTTCAAAATCGAATAAAAACTCGCCAAGAATAGCAAATGCCCCGGACCACTTTTGTGTCAAAAAAACTAGGCCATGAAATTTGATGGCATTTTTTTCAATTTTGAGAAATTGACTAAACACATAATTTTTTTTCGGTCTCTATACTTATAAGAACTTAGATATGAAGTATTGTTTTATTACCACGTTGTTAACCTATGGCGCATTGAGACCGAATATGGGAAATTTTTTTGATAAAGTTTTGAAAACTTCTTTTTCAAGTTTTATAAAATTTTCTTAAACAAGAAATTGATCTGGCAGTTTAAGGTTTTGTTAAATACATGTTACAGATTAACTGTGTGAATTTTTAAGTACATCCCTATGCCAGAATTTTATTGACAAGGACTTTATTTTTGCGGATTTCGAGAAAAATGGGATTTTTGTAATATATTCTGTAAATGTACTCTTCTAAATACTTTGTATCAAAAATTCATCACTTTTCTACTTTTAAATGTTATATTTTATCTTAATAGCCTAGGGTTTCGGAAAAAAGTAATATGACTCCATTAACACTTTTATAATTGTGTGACCCCAATGACCCCAATCTAATAAAAGACAATTTATTAAAAAAATTGAAATATTTTGTAAGTGCTGTTGAATTTTTAGATGCAACGCTTAAGATATAATAACCAAATGTGTAGAACGTTAACCCTTTATTTGCCAAGGCCAGCTTTGCATTTTAAGATATTTTTAAATAAAAATTACCGAAAACGAGTTTTTCTATTAAACTCGATGAAACCACTATTTAGAATTTAAGAAAAATAATTCGGTTCATTTATATTTATTTAACCCTACAGTGCTCCTGTAATCAAAATAATCCATTGTGATATATCTTTGGATCTGCTTATTGCTCGCGAAAATAAATTAAAACAACTTTTAACCAATTTTGTTATAAAATTATTTTATGTATAAAAACTATAAACATTGTATATGTATGCAATCATCCTATTTGTTCAACTTTTTAATAACCGACAATATCGCTTCCGTAGTAATCGTTCTATGGGAGGCCCGCTAGCTCTACTTTCTGAGCGCTGGAGTTGATCTGTTTACAATTTTGGTGAAAATAAAGTGGTTGCTCCAGATATTTTCAGGGCATTCGATTGCATGTGGTACGATACATTAATATTGAAGCTTATTGCATTTGGAATCGGCATTGAATTCTCTCGAATTATATCGAGTTTCGAAATGTGTGAAATTCAAGGCATCATTGTTTGTGTACATTAATTTTTACAGCGACGCTTTCGTTTACAACCAATTTTTTCAACATAATGCTTTGGACTTGCATGAACTTTTCTTGGTTTTACACTCTATACGAGTTCTGATTTTATGCAAAACTTTTTTTTTTTTGATGCTGCTCCAAATTTAGAGTCTACCATTTCATCTACAGATAGTTTACCAATTATTTTAGCTGCTGCCTTAGTTATATCGTTACCATATGACTGACATGGTTTCAGATTCCAAAAATTTCTCTCGCGTATAATTACATATACTAGAAAACCAAATATATAAATTTCAAAAATTCTAATTTATTAAAAAAAAAACTATTTCCATTACAGGAACAAAGCCGGATAATGACAAACCTTCCGAGACTGTAGCACATGATAAAATTGAAGAAGCTTCTGTAACTCCAGTTACTACCAGCAATGAAGTAGCCGAAATCCAAAAAAAATCAGCAGAAATTGAACCAAAAAAACTATCCAATGCTATTGAAGCCAGTAATGTTTCCGAAGCTGAAGGACAAGTTAAGGTTAGTAGATTTCTAACGATATATATACATATATTAAACTATATCTTTAACAGAAATTACCATATCCCAAATCGGTATTCTTTATAATCAGTAATGAATTTTGTGAACGTTTCAATTATTATGGCATGAGAAGTAAGTTATTAAGAAATCGCTTTTCTTTTTCAGAATAAATAAGACTAAATTTTACTCTTGTTTCTTTTTTTTTTTTAGCAATTTTGGTTATATATTTAAGTCGTCAGTTGAACTACTCCGATGATACGGCCACCGTAATATTCCACGTTTTCACTATGTTTGTTTATTTCCTGTGTGTTTTTGGTGCCATTCTTTCGGACAGTTGGTTGGGCAAATTTAAAACGATTCTCTCGCTTTCTTTGGTGTATGTATGCGGTTCTATTTTGGTCACTTTGGGTGCGATGCCTCCTTTGAATCTGCCGGCCACGACGTTTACCATGATAGGTCTAGCGCTGATAGCACTGGGTTCGGGTGGTATAAAACCGTGTGTTGCTGCCTTTGGTGGTGATCAGTTTAAACTGCCCGAACAGGTTAAACAAATGACCTCATTCTTTTCATTGTTCTATTTCTCCATCAATGCTGGTTCATTGATCTCAACAACGGTAACACCAATTTTACGTGAAGATGTTCATTGTTTAGGCGAAAAGGAATGTTATTCATTGGCCTTTGGTGTACCAGCCATCTTGATGGCTGTTTCCATCAGTAAGTGAAAAAATAATTGTAAAATTTGTAGCGTGAACTAAAACATTTTTTTTTTGTATTCCAGTTATCTTCATTTTGGGTCGTCCTTTGTACAAGAGTAAGCCACCAGCAGGCAATATGTTTGTGTTGGTCAGCAAAACAATTGGTGTAAGTTTGTTTTCGTTTGATATTTAGATAAATATTAATTATGTTCTTTACTTTTCTTTTGAAGAATGCCATTTCCACTAAATGCAAGGAGAAGAAAACTAATCCTCGTGAACATTGGTTGGATTATGCTGATAAGAAATATGACCGTCAACTGATTGAAGATGTCAAGGTTTTAATGAATGTCTTAGTTTTGTATTTACCCCTGCCCATTTTCTGGGCCTTGTTCGATCAACAAGGTTCCCGTTGGACTTTTCAAGCCACCCGCATGGACGGTGATATGGGCTCTTGGAATATTAAACCCGATCAATTGCAGGTCTTGAATCCTTTACTTATATTGGTGTTCATTCCATTGTATGATGTAGCCTTCTATCCGGCCTTAAATTTGATTGGTATTCGTCGTCCTTTGCAGAAGTTAACTTTGGGTGGTATTTTGGCTGGTTTTGCCTTTATCATTTCGGGTGTTGTTGAACTTAAATTGGAGGTAAGTTAAAGAATGTTTGCTTTAATTTCATTGATTTTGTGCATTGTTTTGTCAAATGATTGTGCTTAAGCATATTTGATTGAATATTATGTTATCAGTTTACATATATCATATTGATTAGCCATCGGAATTTCGACTTAGCTATAATTATCTTTAGTAATGCCTTGAGTGTGTCGACATTTCCAGATTTAATTTTTTTTTTTTTATTTTTTATTTTTATTTTATTTATAATTATTTATTATTATTTATTATTTATTATTTATTATTTATTATCATTTATTAAACACTCATACCACATTGGCGAATTAATTTAGGAAAGTTAATTTTTGAAAAGTGCATGTTTTGTAATATGTGAAACCATTCGTTCCTAAATTTGATTTCGTCATGGCAAAATGTTAACTAAAGAGGACAATTTTTGAAGGTATTCCATCATCTACAACTGCTTTTAACCAGTCGATTGTACTAGGATATGCTAAATCAAGGCTAACCCATATTTACTTAATTCAACAGCTCCTCTCCTCACAGAAAATTCAATCATATTAATAAAACAGGCCGACTTTTTTTAGAGCCTGGGACCTGGGAGTAAATTTGCGTAAATGAGTTTCGATCGCTGAATACAAATCTGAACTCAAGATCGGGATAGCTTGATGTCACATCAGATTTTGCGTCATCAAATAAAAGCAAAACACATATTTTTGCTACATTTGAATGGGAATACATACAGAACATGTTTTTTTTGTTTTAAAAGTTTGCATTAGAATTAATGTGATATTGCAATTCTTGGGTCAGATGAAAAACTTCAAGAAGGTTAAATAATACGAGGGTGGGTTACGGTCGTATAACAAACCCATCTGCCAAACAAAACACAACAATTTTGGGAAATTTTTTCTATATTACTCAACATAAATTTCTTTTAGCTCGATACACAGCGATATTCAATAGATTCGTTACCCTGTTTATAGTAAGAACTGTCTAGCTCATTAAAATATCCATCAACCACAGACTTCACCTCCTCATTGTTAGTAAATGCTTTGGATATAGAAAATAATCCGAGGAAGCTAAATCTGGCGAATAAGGTGCGTGATAAAGCAATTCGAACTTTAAGCCATGGATTTTGGTCATCACAATAGTGGATGTGTGCACTATCTTGATGAAACAACACTTTCGTTTTCGCGAATTGCGGCCTTTTCATTACTTAATTTTTCCACTTGAACGCTGCAATAAGTTAGCATAATACTCGCCGTTCATTGTTTTTTCCATTTTGAAGATAATCAATAAGAATTATCCCACGCTCATCCCGAAAACAGACGCCATAACCTTGCCTGCAGATGGAACTCTTCTCGCCCTTTTTGGACACGATTCTCCCATTTCAGTCCACTGTTTACACCCTATACCACAATGTGGTTTGGGTATAATGACTTTGTGCTGCTGTTTGTAACAACCAAAAATATTTGACCTACACCCATCTTTAATTATACCGATCGAATCAGAATCACTATCCGATTCGATTTAACGATCTCCGTCCGTCCGTCCGTCCATCCGTCTGTGTGTCCATGTAAAGCTTGTAATCAAACTGCAGGTCGCAAATATGAATATATTTTGATGAAATTTGGTACTTAATCTTTTATCGGCCATGGGATGAACGCTATTGAAATTGGTGAGAACCGGTCCATGTTCAGACCTAGCCCCCATACAAATGACCCCTATGAAATCAACATATATTGCCATAAGATCCAAATTATCACACAAATCTCAGTCAAATTGGATTTATATGTATATATTACATCCATTAATCAGTAGTCAAAAAATGATCCCTATTGGACAACTCTTAGTCATATGCCCCATATAGAGCTGCTTCCCGATCTTCACTAAAATCTATCAAAAAACAAAAATATTGCACTGATTCTTCTCAAATTTTGTTTGTATATATTTTTGCAAAATACAAGAGACTCTACCAAACATGGTCAGGATCGGTCCATTTTTGGGCCTAGTCCCCATATAGATATAGCATCCGATATGAACTTTTTCATATCTGCAGCCAAAAAAATTAATAAAAATCCCACTCAAATTTTTTTTATGCTTATTTTCTATATCCAGTTAGCTGGGCCTGAGAGATAAGGTTCCTAAACGCATGGTATAGGGTATCGTATAGTCGGTCTAGACCGACTATAATTATATCCTATAACACTATGTGGTTTGGGTATAATGACTTTGTGCTGCTGTTTGTAATAACCAAAAATATTCGTCCTAGACCTATTTTTAATTATACCGATCGACTCAGAATCACTTTTTGAGTCGAAATAGCAATGTCCGTCCGTCCGTCCGTCCGTCTGTGTATCCATGTAAACCTTGTAATCAAACTACAGGTCGCAAATATGAACATATTTTGATGAAATTTGGTATGTAAGCTTTCATCGGTCGTGGGATGAACGCTATTGAAATTGGTGAAAATCGGTCTATGTTCACACCTAGTCCCCATACAAATGACCCCTATGAAATCGACATAAATTGCCTTAAGTTCCAAATTATCATATAGATCTCATTCAATGGGTTGGTATGTGTTTATTACATCCATTAATGAGTAGTCCAAAAATTATGCCTATAGGAAAATTCTTATTCATAGGCCCCATATAGAGCTGCATCCCGATCTTCACTTAAATCTATCAAAAAACAAAAATATTGCACAGATTTTTCTCAAATTTGGTTTGTATATATTTTTTTCAAAGTATAAGTGACTTTACCATATATGGTCAGGATCGGTCCATTTTTGGACCTAGTCCCCATATAGACATATCATCCGATATGAACTTTTTCATATATGCAGCCAAAAAAATTAATAAAAATGCCACTCAAATTTGGTTTATGCTTATTTGCTATATCCAATTAGTTGGACCGAAGAGATGGGGTCTCTAAAGCTTGGTATAGGGTATCGTATAGTCGGGCTAGACTATAATTTTCTTACTTGTTTTACTGTTCCTTTATCTCAGGTGTGATGCTTTACGAAGCTGTTTCTGTTATATTGTGAGCAAACACGGCACCTATCAAGCGAACAGCTTTATCAAGAGCCAAATCACCGCATTCGTTATCGAAATTTTGCGATCGAAATCATTTTTTTTATTTTCCAACATAAAATGATGAGAACAATTTTTCTTTTTCACAGTTGATGAATTATGACATTTGATTAAGAAGAAAAGCGAATCGTGGTCGAGCGTTGTCAGTCTTCTTCAAATAATAAAGAAAAATATGGAATTTCGATTGATTTTACTCGATATCGAATGAGGTTATTTGGCCCCAGCTGTCTTTTCAATATGCAATGTATAGCACTTTTTGAAATGCCTGTCATTTTAGTTAGCTCATGTACGAGTACCTTCAGCTGATCATCCATCCAATACCATTTTGTGGTTTTTCTTAACCGTTTGTCGCGCGGCCACCTCGACCACTACGGTGTTCCTCTTGGCAGTTGGTACGAACTCGTATAAACTCTGCTACACAATATTCTATAATCGTAAATGAAGGAGCACACTGCTCCAGAGTAGAATCTAGCTCAGCTTTAATATTGGTTGGACTGAGACCTACAAAGACAGTATTCAATTACATAACTGTGACCAATTTTTCCCATGTTTACAAATTCACTTAGATCGTTTACTTTTAATGGCTCCAAAAAAAAAAATACTGGTGTCTTGAAACTTAAGGTATCACCTCTCTTAAAAAAATTTTTTTTCAAATTTTTTTTTTCAGAAATGTCTTTTAAAATCCTTCAAAAATAATGCCCTAAAAGAATTTTTTTTAAATTCGAATTATTTTTGAAGTAACAGAGACATATCTGTATATATACTTATAAAGGGTCCGCCAAATAATTTTTTATACCCTATACCACTATGTGGTTTGGGTATAATGACTTTGTGCTGCTGTTTGTAACAACCAAAATTATTTGACCTAGACCCATCTTTAATTATACCGATCGAATCAGAATCACTATCTGAGTCGATTTAACGATGTCCGTCCATCCGTCCGTCCGTCCGTCCGTCCGTCCGTCTGTGTGTCCATGTAAAGCTTGTAATCAAACTGCAGGTCGCAAATATACATATATTTTGATGAAATTTGGTATATAAGCTTTCGTCGGCCATAGGATGAACGCTACTGAAATTGGTGAGAATCGGTCCATGTTCAGACCTAGCCCCCATACAAATGACCCCTATGAAATCGACTTAAATTGTCATAAGATCCAAATTATCATATAAATCTTAGTCAAATTGGGTTTGTATGTGTTTATTACATCCATTAATCAGTAGTCCAAAAATGATCCCTGTGGGACAACTCTTAGTCATAGGCCCCATATAGAGCTGCTTCCCGATCTTCACTTAAATCTATTAAAAAACAAAAATATTGCACTGATTCTTCTCAAATTTTGTTTGTATATATTTTTGCAAAATACAAGAGATTTTACCAAACATGGTCAGGATCGGTTCACTTTGGGGCCTAGTCCCCATATATATATAGCTTCCGATATGAAATTTTTCATATCTGCAGCCAAAAAAATTAATAAAAATCCCACTCAAATTTGGTTTATGCTTATTTTCTATGTCCAGTTAGCTGCGCCTATGGGGTAGGGTCTCTAAACGCATGGTATAGGGTATCCTATAGTCGGTCTAGACCGACTATAATTTTCTTACTTGTTTTTTTTTTTTTGAAAATGCTATAAAAAAAAACTACTGAATATTATCTCAAATTTCTTTTTTATTTGAAAGTACAATCCTTCCGGTTAATAATGGAAAATAATTTCATTCAAATGGCTGCCTCGGCTGGCCATACAGTAGCCTACACTATCGGTCCAATTTTTAAGCACATTATCGATTGTGTGCAGCTGTATTTCACCAATGGCTTCACGAATATTGTCCTTTAAAGCGTCAATTGTCTCTGGCTTGTTGGCGTAACACTTATCTTTGAGGGCACCCCACAAATAGTAGTCCAACGGTGTTAAATCGCAGCTCCGAGGTGGCCAAACAACATCAGCTCTGCGGCTGATAATGCTATCTTCAAAAACGGGGCGCAAAACATCGAGTGTAGCTTCGGCTGTGTGGCACGTAGCGCCATCCTGTTGAAACCAAATGTTGCCAATATCCTCCTCTTCAATTTTTGTGAACAAAAATTCGTTCAACATGGCCCGATAACGATCGCCATTGACTGTAACGGCCACTCCTTACTCATTTTCGAAGAAAAATGGCCCAATTATGCCTCTGGACCAAAATCCGCACCAAACAGTGACTCGTTTTGGGTGTATCGGCTTCTCAATGTATGCGTGCGGGTTTTCTGTGTCCCAAATGCGACAATTTTGCTTGCTTACATACCCGCCAATATCAAAATGAGCTTCATCTGAAAAGATGATTTTTTTGGCAAACTCGACATCTTCTGTAAGTCGATCGCAGGCCCACTTAGCGAAGCGAAAACGCATTGGATGGTCAGTTGGCTTCAACTCCTGAACCAATTGAACTTTGTATGGCGTCATACCAAGGTCTTTATGCAAAATTCGTCTCAATGATGCCTCCGAAATGTTCAATTCTTGAGAACGACGGTGAATTGATGTTGATGGCGCTTCACGCACACTTTCTGCCACAGCAGCAATATTCTGGGGTGTACGCACTGTTTTTGGCTTTTCACGCTTTGGTTTATCGATGAGGATGCCAGTTTCTTTCACTTTTTTTTCACAAGATAACGAACGGATTCTCCCAAAATCCGTACGCAATTTTCTCACACATTCTGCAACACTACCATGATTTTCAAAGTAATGTCGCAATATTTCCCAGCGTTGTTCAAGCGTATACAAAACCATATTCGTTCAGCGGAAGGATAAAACTAATTATCTGTCAAATCAGACATGAGCTAAGTGTTACCATTCACGAAATAAGCACTAGTTGAAAAAAAAAAAAAAGTTAGATGGCGGACCATTTATTTGTACGACAATATAGAAAATTCTAGTAATAAAACTTTAAATGCGTTTTTCTCGAAATCCCTTTTTTCAAACTGGGGTGTCGTTTTTCTTGAGAACAAGATGTCGTATCGAAATTCGGCGGACGGAGGAGGGGTAGAGCAAAACCCTCCAAAAACAGCTAATTTTTGAGTTTTTGAAAAAAAAATCGCGCCATTTTGTTAATTTTTGATATTTTGATATATTCTAATTCAGGACCTGCTGGACGTGATTACCAACAAAATGCCGTCCGTCTGGCTCTCAACAAAAATGACACCCCGTATGCCTTCTCATTTTCATCGCTCTGGAAGGGGAGGATAAAAAATAGAATCATAAACTAGTAAGGACAAAATGAGCAAATTGCGTCTACGTAATTTTATTATAACTCCTGACGGCATCTACACGTCAGGTCGGTTTGTGCTAGAACCGTCAGGTCGGGTTGTTCTTGGACCGCCCTCGTCATTTCAGATGCCTTAACAAGTTCTCTGTAAAAAAAATTATTTGAAGTGTAGTAAACTCCCAAATATGTAAAAATATTGTTTTTGGAGATTTTAGGTAAAGATTGCGGTAAAACTTGATGTGATGAAGCATGTCAAATAGCTTAAGAATACAACGTTTAAAAAATAATAGCAGATTCCAGCGCTCGAAATTCGAGCGTAGTTTCTAGGCAGCTTTATTTTTCAACTTAGCCACTTCACAAACCAACACTATTATGGTTTATTATTATTGTGAATGAAGATAACAAACTCATGAACAAACACATTAACAAATTTAATAAAATACACATAGCATATGCATAACTTTATGTATGTGTTAGTAGCAACTTTAAATGCAATTTACTGAAAATAAAGGAAAAAATTTAAAAATCTGTAAATCTGCAAAACGGCTAAAAAGAAATACCTTTCACATAACATACGTTTGGTCAAAATCAGGATAAAACGCTAAACAAAACATCGGTCACAAGAATTCGCCTAGCCTATTAATATTATAGATGTCCAGAATAACATTTTTTTTTAATAATCGATTGAACAAATTTTATATGGTTTTAAACCTTAAATCTTTCAAAAATTTCGATAGTTAATTCTTTTCTTTAGTACTGGATTCTAATTTCTGTATTCGATATCGTAAAAAAATTTTTTAAATTATTTATGATGAGAAATGGTTTAAAGCAGCTTTTTTCAACCAACTGTAAGGGAATAAAAATATGTCGTATAGATTATGAAAAATCTAAACTATACAAAGTTTTTATTAAATCTCTTTCTTTCCTTATGCATATGAGTGACTGTGCGTGACTTTGCGTGACTGTTTTGAAATTAATCTTTGGTCACAAGAAGTCTGTGGACCAGGTTTCAGATTGATTGAATGAGGGGAAATGGGGTCTAATCACTCCGTGATTATGCGTGGCTATCTTTAAGTTAATATTTGGTGACAACAAGTCTGCGGACCAAGTTTCAGATTGATTGGATGAGGGAAATGGGGTTTAAATCATTCCGTGACTGTGCGTGACTATGCGTGACTGTATGTGACTTAAAATTAATTTTTTTCACTGCAAATCTATCGACCAAGTTTCAGATCGATCGAATGAGGGGAAATGGGGTTTAAATCACTCCGTGACTGTGCGTGACTATTCCAAAATTAATCTATAGTCGCAACTAGACTATAGGCCAAGTTTCAGACAAATTGGATGAGAGGGAATGGGGTTCCCCCATGGCAGATAGACAGACAGACAGAGAGTATGAGTTAAAAGGAGTTTAAAAAATATTTCAGTCTAAAAGTTTCGAAATAACTAACTCGGTGACTAGACCCCAGTAATTTGCTAAAGTCAATTAACGATTCAAATAAATCATCAGGATCATTCACAGATTCCATTATTCCATTACACTAATCAAGAATATCCATGAAATATTTATTTTAAAAGGTTTGTTGTTCTATTATGTTCTTAGAAATGCATGATACCTTTCACATATCGAGAGTTTTAAAAAGTCTGAGGTAGCATGAATCACACGATGCCAGACCGACAATTACGGGAAAAAAGTTATTCAGAAAGCAAAAAAAAAAAGAAAAAAATTTCTTCATGCTACACTTCTAAGCCGTTTCAAATTCTCTATGCTTTCTACACAGCTCTTTCGATACTAATCAACCTACTTAATTCATAGCTTCTTTTGGGAGAAACGAAACCCTTAGTTAATAACATAAGTATCTTTCATACACACTTCTCCTCTTATTCCAAATCATCAGTAAGTTGAGTTAAATTTTCAATTCATTTTCACTAAAGCCTACTTCAATGTTTTCATTCAACTGCTTTCGCATCCTCATCCTACCAAATCATTCTCCTTTACTTCTGGGACCCCTCATTCTCTTACCAATTCTTTCTACTTTCTTTTTCTTTTCAAAACTATTTAGGAAACCTATCCTACATTACCTGTATCCCATGCCGCACAATTACGCATTTTCAATGGTGAGAATTGTGCTTACACATTTAATCACAATATTCCCAATTTAAATTCCATCGACCTTGGACCAATGGCCTACTATGTAAACAAAGATATTCCAGTGCCCACTGGAGCATTTAATATAGAATATAGTTTTACAACAAATAATCCTGATTGTTACAACTTTGCGGCTAGCAACTACGGAATCACCGATGGAGAAGCTTTTACATTATTTATGAGTTCGAAAAATATCACAAATCCAACAAGTTGGATCAAAGACTATGTTAATAAACCTTCCAGAGGCGATCCATTGGGTCGGACTTTAAGTAATGTTGCAACAGGTCGCAAGATTTCATGGAAATTAACCAAAAAGGGCACAGTGGAACATGAAGAACTAGCATATTCACACAATTTAACTGAATTCAAATCGGGCGAATATACCGTTTTGGTTGATGGCGTTCCGGCTACTCAGATCACAATGCAGAATGGTGGTGTTTATACTGTACTCATAACAGAAGTAAATGATGGAAAATATGAAGCCGATATTGTAAAAATTACTGAACCAAATTCCATAAATATTTTATGGCTGATACCACAATATTTTGTCATGACGTTGGGCGAAGTTATGTTTTCGGTAACTGGTTTGGAGTTCTCATATTCTCAAGCTCCTGTAACCATGAAATCTGTGCTGCAAGCTTGTTGGCTGCTTACGGTGGCCTTTGGTAATGTCATTGTGGTCATTGTTGCTGAGTTGTCTTTGTTCGATTCACAGGCCAGTGAGTTCTTCTTATTTGCCGGTCTGATGTTTGCCGATATGATATTATTCATGTTTATGGCTTATCGCTATAAACCCAATAATCCCATGGCTATAACTGAGACAACGCCATTAACGGAAGATACTGATGCCGATCCAAAGTATGAAATTAAAGCCTTACAGAATTTTGATAATAAAGGTTTGGAAAAGGACGAATAGTTGCGTTATCAAATACATAGATGAATTTTCATTATATTTGTATGTGTAGTAGTACTTAAGTCAGAATTTTAAAACTCAGCATTTTACAGAGTTTCAAAATTCCGAGAGGTATTAGTATAAAATCTGTTAATTTTAATCATTTTTGTACCATTTTAATTCTATATACAATAATATAAAATAATCCCTTAAAGGATAATGACATGTAAAATATAATAAATGTTCTTTTTTAATTCCTGCCCCTGTATTTATCTTTTGGTAAATAGAATTATCTTTCAAATTTTGATAATTCTTAATATTTCAACACATTGAAATGCTCTCGTGCGAAACGATACTTAAATAGAAGGAGCCAGCACAATTTCTATATACAGTTTGGTACAAAAGTGAAGTAATGTTTGAAATAAAAGGATCAACTATATTGTTTCATGGTATTTATTAAATAAATTAAAAACTATTTACATACATAAATAAAAATATCAATCCTTAAAAAATAAAAAAAAAACAGAAAGAAGTATTCATAACTTAAGTACCTAACAAATTAACAATTGTCTAATGTTTGTCTAATGTCTAGTTTTTCTCGAAAACTAGGGTAGGTAGACCGAAAAAGGCCTTAAAAATACCATATGAAAAATCGGAAAGAATCATAAAAACGCGTTTTCTCGTAAACTACAAAAAAAAAAAACAAATTTCATATGAAAAATCGAAAAGAATCATAAAAACGCGTTTTCTCGTAAACAAGGGTAGCTAGAGCGAAAAGGGCCTTAATTTGGGATCACCTACAAAAAATACCAATTTCTTATGAAAAATCGGAAAAAATCATAAAAACCCGTTTTTCTCGTAAACTAGGGTAGCTAGAGCGAAAAGGGCCTTAATTTGGGATCACCTATAAAAAATACCACTTTAAATAAAAGGGCCTTAATTTGGTATCACCTACAAAAAATTCCAATTTCATATGAAAAATCAGAAAACAATCATAAAAACGCGCTTTTCTCGTAAACTACAAAAAATACCGTTTCTCTCGTAAAATAGGGTAGGTAGACCGAAAAAGGCCTTAAAAATACCATATGAAAAATCGGAAAAAAACGTAAAAACGCATATTTCTCGTAAACTACAAACAAATACCAACTTCATATGAAAAATCGGAAAGAATAATAAAAACGCGTTTTTCTCGTAAACTAGGGTAGCTAGAGCGAAAAGGGCCTTAATGTGGGATCACCTACAAAAAATACCAGTTTCATATGAAAAATCGGAAAGAATCATAAAAACGCGTTTTCCTCGTTAACTAGGGTAGGTAGACCGAAAAGGGCCGAAAAGGAATCACCTACAAAAAATATCAATTTCATTTGAAAAATCGGAAAAAATCATAAAAACGCGCTTTTCTCGTAAACTCGACCGAAAAGGGCCGAAAAGGGATCACCTACAAAAAATACCAGTTTCATAAGAAAAATTGGAAAAAAAATCATAAAAACGCGTTTTTCTCGTAAACTAGGGTAGGTAGAGCGAAAAAGGCCTAAATTTGAGATCACCTATAAAAAATACCACTTTAATATAAAAAAAGTGCAAAAAATCATAAAAACGCATTTTTCTCGTAACTAGAGCGAAAAGGGCCATTATTTGGGATCACCTACAAAAAATCCAATTTCATATGAAAAATCGGAAAAAATCATAATTACGCGTTTTTCTCGTAAACTAGGGTAGCTAGAGCGAAAATGGCCTTAATTTGGGATCACCTATAAAAATAGACCGAAAAGGCCTTAAAAATATCATTTGAAAAATCGGAAAGAATTATAAAAACACGTTTTTCTCGTAAACTACGGTAGGTAGACCGGAAAAGGCCTTAAAAATACCATATGAAAAATCGGAAAGAATCATAAAAACGCGTTTTTCTCGTAAACTAGGGTAGCTAGAGCGTAACTGGCCGTAATTTGGGATCACCTATAAAAATACCAATTTCATATGGAAAATCGGAAAAAAATCATAAAACGCGTTTTTCTCGTAACTAGAGCGAAAAGGGCATTAATTTGGTAACACCTACAAAAAATACCAATTTCATATGAAAAATCTGAAAAAATCGTAAAAACGCGTTTTTCTCGTAAACTAGGGTAGGTAGACCGAAAAAGGCCTTAAAAATACCATATGAAAAATCGGAAAAAATCGTAAAAACGCATTTTACTCGTAAACTACAAACTAATACCAATTTCATATGAAACATTGGAAGGAATAATAAATACGCGTTTTTTCTCGTAAACTAGGGTAGCTAGAGCGAAAAGGGCCTTAATGTGGGATCACGTACAAAAAATACCAGTTTCATATGAAAAATCGGAAAGAATCATAAAAACGCGTTTTTCTCGTTAACTAGGGTAGGTAGACCGAAAAGGGCCTTAATTTGGGATCACCTATAAAAATAGACCGAAAAAGGCCTTAAAAATACCATTTGAAAAATCGGAAAGAATTATAAAAACACGTTTTTCTCGTAAACTAGGGTAGGTAGACCGGAAAAGGCCTTAAAAATACCATATGAAAAATCGGCAAGAATCATAAAAACGCGTTTTTTTTTAAACTAGGGTAGCTAGAGCGTAATTGGCCTTAATTTGGGATCACCTATAAAAATACCAATTTCATATGGAAAATCGGAAAAAAATCATAAAACGCGTTTTTCTCGTAAACTACAAACTAATACCAATTTCATATGAAAAATCGGAAAGAATAATAAAAACGCGTTTTTTCTCGTTAACTAGGGTAGCTACAGCGAAAAGGGCCTTAATGTGGCCAGAATCATATGAAAAATCGGAAAGAATCATAAAAACGCATTTTTCTCGTAAACTAGACCGAAAAGGGCCGAAAGGGGATCACCTACAAAAAATACCAGTTTCATAAGAAAAATTGGAAAAAATCATAAAAACGCGTTTTTCTCCTAAACTAGGGTAGGTAGTGCGAAAAAGGCCTAAATTTGGGATCACCTATAAAAAATAGCACTTAAATATGAAAAATTGGAAAAAATCATAAAAACGCATTTTTCTCGTTAACTAGGGTAGCTAGAGCGAAAAGGGCCTTAAGTTGGGATCACATATAAAAATACCAATTCCAAAATAACGCATTTTTCTCGTTAACTAGGGTAGCTAGAGCGAAAAGGGCCTTAAGTTGGGATCACCTATAAAAAATACCACTTTAATCTAAAAAAGTGCAAAAAATCATAAAAACGCGTTTTTCTCGTAACTAGAGCGAAAAGGGATCACCTACAAAAAATACCAATTTCATATGAAAAATCGGAAAAAATCATAAAAACGCGTTTTTCTCGTAAACTAAGGTAGGTAGACCGAAAAAGGCCTTAAAAATACCATATGAAAAATCGGAAAAAATTGTAAAAACGCATTTTTCTCGTAAACTACAAACTAATACCAATTTCATATGAAAAATCGGAAAGAATAATAAAAACGCGTTTTTTCTCGTTAACTAGGGTAGCTACAGCGAAAAGGGCCTTAATGTGGCCAGAATCATATGAAAAATCGGAAAGAATCATAAAAACGCATTTTTCTCGTAAACTAGACCGAAAAGGGCCGAAAGGGGATCACCTACAAAAAATACCAGTTTCATAAGAAAAATTGGAAAAAATCATAAAAACGCGTTTTTCTCCTAAACTAGGGTAGGTAGTGCGAAAAAGGCCTAAATTTGGGATCACCTATAAAAAATAGCACTTTAATATGAAAAATTGGAAAAAATCATAAAAACGCATTTTTCTCGTTAACTAGGGTAGCTAGAGCGAAAAGGGCCTTAAGTTGGGATCACCTATAAAAAATACCACTTTAATCTAAAAAAGTGCAAAAAATCATAAAAACGCGTTTTTCTCGTAACTAGAGCGAAAAGGGCCATAATTTGGGATCACCTACAAAAAATACCAATTTCATATGAAAAATCGGAAAAAATCATAAAAACGCGTTTTTCTCGTAAACTAAGGTAGGTAGACCGAAAAAGGCCTTAAAAATATCATATAAAAAATCGGAAAAAATCATAAAAATGCGTTTTTCTCGTAAACTACAAACAAATACCAATTTCATATGAAAAATCGGAAAAAATCATAATTACGCGTTTTTCTCGTAAACTAGGGTAGCTAGAGCGACAATGGCCTTAATTTGGGATCACCTATAAAAATACCGATTTCATAAGAAAAATAGGAAAGAATCATAAAAACACGTTTTTCTCGTAAACTAGGGTAGCTAGAGCGAAAATGGCCTTAAAAATACCAATTACATATGGAAAATCGGAAAAAATCATAAAACGCGTTTTTCTCGTAACTAGAGCGAAAAGGGCCTTAATTTGGGATCACCTATAAAAAATATCAATTTCATTTGAAAAATCGGAAAAAATCATAAAAACGCGTTTTTCTCGTAAACTACAAAAAAAATACCAGTTTCATATGAAAAATTGGAAAAAAAATCATAAAAACGCATTTTTCTCGTTAACTAGGGTAGCTAGAGCGAAAAGGGCCTTAAGTTGGGATCACCTATAAAAAAATACCACTTTAATCTAAAAAAGTGCAAAAAATCATAAAAACGCGTTTTTCTCGTAACTAGAGCGAAAAGGGCCATAATTTGGGATCACCTACAAAAAATACCAATTTCATATGAAAAATCGGAAAAAATCATAAAAACGCGTTTTTCTCGTAAACTAAGGTAGGTAGACCGAAAAAGGCCTTAAAAATATCATATAAAAAATCGGAAAAAATCATAAAAATGCGTTTTTCTCGTAAACTACAAACAAATACCAATTTCATATGAAAAATCGGAAAAAATCATAATTACGCGTTTTTCTCGTAAACTAGGGTAGCTAGAGCGACAATGGCCTTAATTTGGGATCACCTATAACAATACCAATTACATATGGAAAATCGGAAAAAATCATAAAACGCGTTTTTCTCGTAACTAGAGCTAAAACGGCCTTAATTTGGGATCACCTATAAAAAATATCAATTTCATTTGAAAAATCGGAAAAAATCATAAAAACGCGTTTTTCTCGTAAACTAGGGTAGGTAGACCGAAAAAGGCCTTAAAAATACCATATGAAAAATCGGAAAAAATCATAACAACGCATTTTTCTCGTAAACTAGGGTAGCTAGAGCGAAAAGGGCCTTAATTTGAGATCACCTATAAAAAATACCACTTTATTCAATTCTAAATATTCCCAGGGAAATGAGTTCCCGGGGAATTCATTTTTCCCGAGAATAAATCCTCCTATTCTAAACAGGCGAGGAGAAGAATAATATGGGAGAGAGAATTTCGATTATTCGAAGACAGCTGTTTTGCTTCAGTTGTTTTGTTTTGTTTACAAATTTAAAAATTTTTGTGGAAATTAATAGTAAAACTTTTTTTAAAATCTTTAATAAATTAAAATATATAAAAAAAAAATGTTCAGTGTAGCGTTTCTGAGAGTGAAAAGGGCCTTTATTTGGGATCACCTACAAAAAATACCAATTTCATAAGAAAAATCGGAAAAAATCATAAAAACGCGTTTTTTTCGTAAACTAGGGTAGGTAGACCGAAAAAGGCCTTAAAAATACCATATAAAAAATCGGAAAAAATCATAAAAACGCGTTTTTCTCGTAAACTAGGGTAGATAGAGTGGAAAGGACCTTAATTTGGGATCACCTACAAAAAATACCAATTTCATAAAAACGCATTTTTCTCGTAAACTAAGGTAGCTAGAGCTAAAAGGGTTAATTTGGGATCACCTGCAAAAAATACCAGTTTCATATGAAAAATCGGGGAAAAAAAATAAAAAATATATTCATACCTTGTATGAAAGAAATTTTCGAATGTGTACGTTAACTTTTGTGTTGCATAAAAATATTGTTGTTTAATAACGTTGATATCGCGGAAAAATGTTTAGAACAACTAGAACCACCGCCAAATTTTTTTTTATCCAAAAGTGGGGGGTACGAAAACTCATCGGTTTGGAACTTTGTAGAACAATCCTAGAACAATTCAGAACAATCTTAAAAGAATTGTATTTCCAAAAATGGGGGCTAACTTCGCACACTTGAAATGAAATGAAATAAAACCTGCAATTGGCTTTTTCTTTTCGCAGCAAACGGCCCGAACACTGAACTAAACGGGCTGTTGGGAGCTCTTTTCAATATGCTTGCTATTTTCTTGACCTTACAAGCATCATATGGACCCATTTTCTTCCCAAATCAGGTTTCTTATTAACAGTCACAAACTCTGGATAGTATATAATAACAGTGGAAACAGTTAAACGCGAGAACTTTGATTCTTTGGCCAACTCTTTTTAAGACCAAGTTGGATTTTGTTGAAAATATTTATATACATATATAGCACGAACTTTTACAACTGACAAATGATTAAATTTTGTCGATCTCACTCCTTAAATTATATATTTGCTTAACAATTTCAGAAAACCTATCCGGTCTTACCATCACCAGGTTCGGCTCAATTACGCGTTTTTAACGGAATACTAAATTGTCAGTATACCATACAAACCAATAAGCCCGACTTGCCAGAAATCACCTTAAGGGGCATAGATTATTGGTTGGATAAAAATGTTCAAATTGACAATGAAAAACAAAGCATTCGTTACACGATAAAGGAGGCAGAAGGTAAGAAATTTTTTTTTGCAATTTTGTTTATCTTTGATGCAACAAGAGTTTAATTTTATTTCATTTCAATATTTACTTTTACTTAGGATGTCCTAAATTTCCTGGAGGCTCTTACACATTTAAGGAAACAACAGCTTATGGTATCTTTCTACAACATAACATACCGGAAGAATCTATTATTGTTTACAAAGATGAAGTGGAGAAGTCTAGGAATGGTAATCCGTTAGTGAGAATTTTGGCGAATATTGATAAGAATCGCAGTATATTATGGCGAGTTCGTAAATCGGGAAATATCGAATGGACTACAACAGCCAATAATAGAACATTAACAGAATTACAACCAACAGCCTATGAAGTATTGATCGATAATGTTAAAGTTTACGAGGCAACACTAAGACATGGTGGCGTATACTCTCTAATCATTGGCAGTGACGATAATGATCAAATCACTACGAAAATTATTGAAGTTACAGCACCCAACTCTATAAACATTCTCTGGCTAATACCACAATATTTCGTTATGACTTTAGCCGAAGTTATGTTTTCGGTAACTGGTTTGGAATTCTCATATTCTCAAGCTCCTTTAACCATGAAATCAGTGTTGCAGGCTTGTTGGTTACTCACAGTAGCCTTTGGCAACATTATTGTTGTGATTGTAGCCGAATTAAAATTTTTTAATTCCCAAGCTAGTGAATTCTTTTTGTTTGCCGGATTAATGTTTGTCGATATGATTCTGTTTATGTGGGTGGCTTATTGTTATAAACCGAATAATCCCGTTCCCGTAACAACGCAAACGCCTGCACAAATTGAACATGAAGAGAGACCGCAGAGTTCTAATTTCACCAGCCATCAACAACAGCAGCGTGTACCGCGGTACATTAGGAAACAAATAGATTAAAAATTCTGTAGATATATAGATTATAATCAAGAAGTATCGGTAGTTTGTAATGAGTCCATTTGAAAGGAGTCACCATAATACTACAAGTGGCCAAAGTCACCTCTATGGCTGGCCAAAAATCTAAAGTGCCAAATTAGTCTAAGTACCATTATATAAATTTAAAAAATAAGTTTATGTAACAGTTATTATTTATTTATAACTCTTTAATTATATGTATATTTTATAAACAATTATTTAATTTTTTCCTTACCGGCCGAAAGCGAAATAAATATTTAAAATTCAGAAAAAGTCATCAAAATTTTTTGGTATAATCAGGCGATAAAAACTTGGTAGAACGTGGACTTTGGATTTACAATATCTTCTAAATGCTATAACTTGAGAACTGAGAAGAATATTTGGAGAATTTCTGACTGATTACAGTCCACAATTTAGGCTTTTATTTAGATATCAAACCGATACCGCAAAAAGCAGGTTATTAAATTGGATATTCAACGACTCTACGCTCTGTGGATATTTATTTTTCTAAGCATTTTTTTCTTTGTTAAAAATTAGTGATTTTAAGAACTTATTTCCTTCCTAGCCAGCTGAAAGCGAAAATAAATATTGAAATTTTAAAAAAAAATCGTTAAAAAAATTTTTCGAATACCTGGCGACCAGAACTTTGAGAACTTAGATTTTGCAAGTAAAATATTTGCTGGACGCTATAACTTGATAACTAAGAAGAATATTTGAAAAAATCCGCAGATTATAAACCGAGGTTCAGGCTTTGGTTTGGATATCAAAGCGATATGTCACGCCCATTTTCAGGTCTGTTATGAGTAATTTTGCTAAGCATTTTTTGTTAAAATTATTAAAAAGTGATTTTTAGAATTTATTTCCTATCTAGCCGGCAGAAACTGAAAATAAATTTTTAGAATACCAAGCGATCAGAACATTGCTTGAGGCTAAAGCTTAAAAACTGGGAGGAATTTGGAAAAACATTTTTGACAGAATATAGGCTTTTATTTGGATATCAAAGCGATATGCCACGCCCACTCTTTAGTTATTTTTCAAGCATTTTCTGTAAAATTTAAATTTTAGAAAAATCCTTTAATATTTTTTGTATTGCCAGGTCATCACAACTTATGTCTAATGTAGATTTTACATATGTATAAAGTATTTGACTAACACTATAACTTGAAAACTGGGAGGCTTTGATTTGGATATTAAATCATGTCCACTATGCACTACAGTTTTTTGCTTTTCCAAGCACTTTTTCTTAATAATGATAAAAATTGAGCGAACAAGTGTTAAATTCGGCTGTGCCGAATCTTTGATGCCCTCTACCTGCATGTTAAACTCAACATTAAACCAATGTTAGGTACAGCTACCACTTTAAAACCATTGCCGATACTGAAGCTTTAAATTCGAATACCAATTTACATTTTAAGTAAACTGCTTTTCTCTCTGACGGGTGTGAAGTTAACGGCGAAAATAAAGTATGTTTTTCAAAAATGTTAAATGCTTAATAGAGACTGTTAAATTAACAAAATATTTGTGAAGATAACTACGAAAGTTAAGTTTTACAAAATATTATGCACTATATAGAGATATGTTTTCGTGGAGATAACTACGAAAATTAAATACATTCTCCAAATAAGTTGAGGGATTCAGCCATATAGTGGGATTTGTAGATTAGAACTAGTTTGTAGTTAGGAAAGAAGATTTTAACAAAACTGCTAATACATATAAAAATTGCATAAAAAAAATCATCAAAGCAGGAAGCATCCTGGGTGAACTAAAACATCCATTGATAGAAAGCCGATTGCAGACATTGGTAACATTTCACAATTTGAACTTATAATATGTATATAAAGAAACAAATTACAAACATAAATTTATTGGAAAGTTAGAGCGAGACAAATAAACTACTAAATCTTTTTTTAGTAGTGCTAACAACATCGGATGGCCCTTTCTCACAAGGTAATTCACTTAAAAGTAATAACAACATAGTTATCGTCGACAAAACAGTTCATTATTTACCATTTATTTTCGCATAAGCCTGAAAATATGCAACGCACACATTTAAACTTTATGGGTTCATTTAATATCAAAATATCAATAAACTATTGACATGAAAACTAGATACAGTTTGAAGAATAGATCCTTTCATTAATGACTAGCTGTTTTTACTCGGTCTTGCCCGGGATCCAAAGGCCTTTGACTTGAAAAATGGTTCTTAGTGGTACTTAGTGCCCACTGAACAAATTCCTTAAAAAAAATTAACTTTCTCCCCAAAAATTTGAATGATATTGGGGAATTTGTTCATGATGAAAAAAATTCCCCAATATTTATGTTTTTGGGGAGTAAATTCATTTTTTATTTCAATTTAAAATTTTTTGATTTTTTAATTTAGAAGTTTTTTTAAAAGACGCTACAGCAAAAATACTTCAAAAATAAGCTGCGAAACCGCTTTAGGTTTTTTTTAGTTTATTTATAAACATCAAATATAACGGAATCGTTTGCAAATTAAAGGAATCAGAACTTTTTAGAATTGAATTACTTCATTCAATAAGTGATCATCATTGAGCAGAGACGTCAAATTCAAGTTTCAGAAATGAAAAACTAATGCGACGTTTAATATTGTGTCGCAAGGTTTCTTTAAGCAACTGCTTATAGTATATGTGTGGCCTATTTTGATCAACAGGTAATTATTTCACATACGTAGATAAAATGTATCATATGACATTTCACTAAGCTGTGTTCCGCGAGCGAGTCGCTTCCGTTCCGCGCGTTTGGCTGCCACACCCGTGCTGCCGCGCAGTTGTTGTCAACTTATTTTAATCGCCAAAATATATTTTTCAGATCATTGCGATATTTTAGCTGACCTGTGTTCCGCGAGCGCGTCCGTCGCGTCCGCGCGCCGCTTTTTCGCAGCTACTACCCGTGCTGCTGCTTAGTTCTCGTTAACTTATTTTAATCCCTAAAACATATTTTTCAGAGCATTGCGATATTTTAGCTGAGCTGTGTTCCGAGAGCGCGTCACGTCCGCATCTGTCGCGTCCGCGTTCGCGCGCCGCTTCCGCGCGTTTGGCAGCCACATCTGTACTGCCGCGCAGCTGTTGCCAACTTATTTTAATTGTTCAAATATATTTTTCAGATCATTCCGATATTCTAGCTAAGCTGTATTCCCCGTGCGCGTAGCTTCCGCGCAACGAAATGATGCTATTGAAAAGAATACTCATTTTAAATGCATTTATTGTAGGACATATATTGAGAGCAGTATGCAAATGTTCACTAAAATAAATATTTAACAAAATTCATTAAATAAAGATATGTAAAAATTTAAGAACGCATTTGGGGAGTAAGTTCATTTTTTATTTCGATAAAAAAAAAATGGGGAATTTGTTCATTTCTTTTGGGTACCTTTTTTTTAAGTTTGGGGAATTTATTCACCGTGTAGTTATTCCCGTGTAAACCAATTTTCAGAGAAATCCGTTGAAAAGTACAAATTTGTATAGGGAAGAAATATACCACACAACAAAATATGAATTTTATATGAAAATTGGGCGTAAAAGTAGGCGTGGTCGGTAAAAATCATATGGCGACCTTCCCTGGAATATGTACTAAATTTCGGAGAAAGCCATTGAAAAATAAAAGTTTGTATAGCAATCAAATAAAGAAACAAATAAAAGGAAAGAAATAAGTTTTATATACATACCTTCCCTGTAGTATAGAGATCGTGTGTAGTAAATTTCAGAGAAATCCGTTAAAAAAAATTGTGTAGCGAACAAATGTGCCAAAAAAAAAAACAGAATATGAATTGTATACAAAAAGTGGGCGTAACAGTAGGCGTGACCGGTACGAAGAATATGCCGACCTTCCCTGGAGTACAGAGATCGTGTGTACCAAATTTCAGAGAATTCCGTTGAAAAATAAAAATTTGTATAGCGGTCAAACAAACAAACAAACAGAAAATGAATTTTATATATATAGATAAGCACACTTTTTACCAAAACAAATTCATTAGATTTGGAGCAATTCGAAAAAACGCCTAGTTGATATTTTCATGTGTGTAACGCTATATATATCTGGTATTATAGTTAGTTTGTGTGTCTATATTTCTTCAAAGTAAATTATTTTTGTAAAGCTACGGGAACTAATTTTTATCCTTATAATTCACTAACTCTTCTGTTTGTAAGAACTCTCACAAATTCTTAATGTTGTATGGGTTGAATACCGTACATTAATTGCGTTGAACTGTAGATGTATGCCAAGAAAAAATTGTGCTGAATCGATTAAAAATGGTTTTAAAACGATACGAGCAATAGTTTACATTTTATTGAGGTTCAATGACGTTAAGCACGTCGATTAGTGTAAAGGTCCCTACGAGCCTTGTAGTATTATTAAAAGAAATCGCTCATGAGTTTTGTTTTGTCGAATTTTTTTATTTTTTTTTTTTTGTTACCTGTATTTCTTTTTTCAATTGAATGCTTACAAAAACGATTTGTATCAAACCATATAATATTTATAGTGTTGGTCAGAACAAAAGCAACCAGAATTACTATTGACCTTTATTGTATTTTTAAGCATGTTATTGTTGTTTTTCTAAAATCTTCTTCATCATTTCTTAATCTTGATAATACTACAAATAAAAAGACAAAACTAAAATTCTACACTAAAGGAACCGTTATATTTTTTTTGCACAAATCTAAAAATGGTACTATTTCAGTTGAACAAAACAAAAGCAACTTTCAAGTTTAACGGCTTATTTTTGCATTCTCTTTTAACTTAATTTAATTTAAGTTGACTGACAGGTAGTTGCGTTGTGAAATTGATCATAATTAAATCAAATCGTTATGGCTCGTGATAAATACTCCGAAAACTTAAAAAATTAAATAACTAGAAAGCATAATATTAATAAATCTATAATATCGCGGCTTATAAAAAAATATAAATCAACTAAATCTGTAAAAACATTGCATTTGGGAGGAGCACCACGGAAGACATATGAAAGGACAGACCGTCATATTGTACAAATTGTGCAAAAATATCTATTTAAATTATCAAAAACTATTTTAAATGAATTAAATTTAAATATAGATTCAAGTACTGTTCGCCGCCAAACATTAGAAGCAGGTTTCCGAAGCTTCAGGCCAGCAAAAAAAAAAAAGGTAGATCTTATTTAATCAATTCTATTTCGCTAAAATGTTTACCATATTAATTTGTAGACTTCATTTTGCACAAAAAAATCAAAACTGGACGCCTGAAAAATGGAAAACTGTTTTATTTAGTGACGAGTCAAAATTTAATTTGTTTAGCTCTGACGGAATGTGCACTGTTCGCCGCAAGAAAGGAGATCGTTTAAACCCACGCTACCGCAAGCCAACTGTGAAGCATGGCGGCGGATCAATTATTATTTGCCAAGGTTCAGAAAATACACACATGAAACACACAATGTTCTGTTCAAAAGCAGCCAACACATATCTTTATTTTCATATCAATTATGTGCGTTTCTAAATTTTCTACGGTGCCCAACACAACCATGACTGTGTTCGTTTTAATATTTCGTTATTTACACGAACATTTTTGTATCACATACTTTTTGTTTCAAACACACATAAAGCACACATTTTTGAGTGTTGCTTTATTTGAAGTTCATGTTCTGCTACGTGTAGTGAAAAAAAACACAGAACATGTACAATAAACAGGTTCGAGTTCAGTTATATTTTAAGTCGTGTTGTGGCTCGTGTAGTAAGAAAAAACACAACATGTACAATAAACAGGTTCGAGTTCAGTTATTTGGGCATGCTTCTCTGGTTTTGGCATTGGACCCTTCCACGAAATCGACGGATTAATGGACAGATTTGAATATAGAGACATTCTTCCTAATGTTAATGTGCCACACTCAGAGAGTGGAAGATGCCGCTTCGATGGATATTTCAACACGACAACGACCCGAAACATAATTCAAAGCTGGTAAAAGAGTGGCTCACTGAAAATGGGGTTCAAACACTTGAGAGGCCGGCCAAAACAAGCGTTGAAAAGCATTCAAGTCAATATTATCAACCAACTTATTGAATCCATGCCACGTAGATGCCGTGAAGTTATAAAAAACACCGGTTTCTTTACTAAACATTGAATAATATTAAATGTTGCTTTTGTTTTGCCCACTGAAATAGTGTCATTTTGAATTTTTTGCAAACAAAAAAAAAAAAATATAACAGTTCTTTTAGTTTAGAATTTTAGTTTTGTATTTTTATTTGTAATGTTATAAAGAGTAAGAAATGATAAAAAATGATTTCTGAAAAACAACAATAACATGCTTAATCTGAACACCAAGTTTCACAATCATGATTCAGAGAGCGAATCAAGTGGTTCATTTTGCCGTCTGACCATGCTATAAAAAAGCAAAAAAGGTCATTAGTGATTTTGGTTGCTTGTGTTCTGACCAACACTGTATACTGAACAGTGAACATCGGGTACGGAATGACGAGTAAAGTGACAATGATGATGCTGCATTTGACGTCGAGGTTCAAGATAATGACGTTCTAACATAGCAGCCAAAACTTGACGTTGATGAGTTTGATGCTGAAACTGAGCCGCAAATGGAAATCAATGAGGAGCTAGATGACGACGACGAAGATGAATTAGAAACTGCTCCTGCCCCTACCGAAACTTCTGACAGTTAGTTTACATATTAAAATGGCACTAAATGGAGCAAAGTTTCACCAGAGAGTACCCGTATCGAAAAGCCAGGGAAGTCCTTTGAAGAAAAAGGAATGGAAAAAAATCACTCTAAAAGAGTTCGATGCATTTTTGGCTATCGTTTTGTATGCTGGGTAGTTTAAATCGAATAATGAGAATGCTCCACTATACAAAACCGAATTATCATACGATCGTTTTATGCTTATCAAAAAATTCATTCACTTTGATAACGCAAATACGCAACGGGAGCGATTAATCAACTTTAAATAAAACTACTGCCATTGAAGATATTTGCAAATTTTGCAGCCCAATTTGGTATGGTGGCTGTTTGCAACTCATTGTTTGGCTTCTACGAAGGCGATGTATCATTGTGCTCATATGTTTCGAAGAGTAATAAAGCGGTAATTTTGCGGTGCATACGTAACTGAAAAAGGTAGCCCATGGTTATTCTGGAATATAATTCTAATAAGTCCTACGTGGATACAATAGATCAGATGCTTGTCACATATTATTGCTGGCCACTTGCAATGTTCTACAATATGGTAGATATTACGGCTTAAGCTACGTTTATCATATATAATGAAATTAAGTTAAAAAAAACCCGATGAGCAACGCACAGTGGCGCCATTTTAGTTTTTCGTTGCAAAATCATAATGTAATCAAAAAATTTAAAAGGCAAATGATAGATAATTGATCAACCCATGAAATGAGTGTTTGAAAAGGGTTATACGCCTTTTAGGTGTTAGCAAACTTGAAACTTTTGAAATACGTTTCTTTTTAAAGGCTTTTATGATAAAATTATTCCACAAAAGATTTAAAAAAAAATTTTTTTATTTATTTATTTTTAAATTTTTTGTAAAATATTGCTCACAATCCCTACATGCCGCAGTGATGAAATAAGTGGATCGGAAGATGCTGCTATCATGTTGAAGAGGTCCTCAATTTGTCTCACCCTTGATGATTTGAAAGTATTCAGCAATCTAAATTTTTTAAAACATTTGTTTATGGACTCCTGTGCTTCTTCAGAAAGCTCTTCAATTGGCAAAGTCTGTTATTCAATTATATCTTTGCCATGCGAAAATATTTTATGAACTGTACGGATCAACTTTTTCTGTGGATATAATTCTGCTAAAAGTGACGCAGTTTTCGAAGCATATTCTCCATATTTTTCAGAATCAACTTTTTCCTTGCAGTTTAAAACATTCAAGATCGTTCCCAATCTGTTAACGATTTGATTGTTTATTCCAGTGATTCGAGTTACAGCCTCATTATTTTTAAAAAATCTTCTCGGAGTGTTTACATCGTTTGAGTTTCCGTATCCGTACTTGGGGAAGTCTACTTTTAGTCCAACTTGTTTGAAAAACGCATCCTGTATTCGATTATTTCTGATCCTTTCCTTCAGCCCAATTCAAAATATTCCCAAGGAAATGAGTTCCCGGGGAATTCATTCATCCTCCTATTCTAAACAGGCGGGGAGAAGAATAATATGGGAGAGAGAATTTCGATTATTCGAAGACAGCTGTTTTGCTTCGGTTGTTTTGATTCGTTTACAAATTTGAAAATTTTTGTGGAAATTAAAAGTAAAACTTTTTTTAAAATCTTTAATTAATTAAAAATAAATACAAAAAATGTTCAGTGTAGCGTTTCTGATGGTAGATGAAGCAGAAGAACAGCAGCAGGACAAGGCGGAGCAATGCATGCAACATCAGGGTTGGCTTGGATTGTGTTCAAAAGAACATGAATTTGTTTTTTGTTTGTTGCTTTTGACCTGAAAGCAACAGTAATGCCATAATAATATTATTATACAAAATTTTAAATGATATATATTACTATTTTTCATAAAAATATTAAATAATTACATTTTTCGCAGCACTCCCTCGCAATTTTTTGGCGGAATTATTCCCAAATTATTCTCCCTTTTATTGACATTAAGAATAGCTACTTTTTTCCCGGGGAAGAGTTGCCCATTTTCGAAGTTCTTTTAGAATAAGGGTAAAGGGAAAAGAGAAAAAATTCCCGGGGAGATTTTATTAAGAATAGGGGAACAGGGAATAGAGAAAAAATTCCCAGGGAATTGTTATTGAGAATTGGGCTGCTTATCTTTGTTTGATGTATTTTCATCAAAGTGTTCTCCGTTTTGTGGAAGCGTATACGCTAATTTTAACAGGAACTCCATACACATTCTAGCGTGAGATTCCATACTCATAATTCTCTTCGTTTGTAGAATCGTTTAAATTGTCGAAGTTCTTTTGCGTATTCTTGCAAATTGGGCATGACAATGTTGCGGTTGCTTTTGTCAGTTCGTTAACGACTTTCCCGTCAAACATGGTCAGGTGAAACTCGTAACTACATTAAATGTATTTGCCTTCACTGATTTCGAACTTTGTGGTCTTAATCTTGTTTATTTGTTCTTGAATGTCTCTCACTGTGGTCCTTATGAGTTACGGCGATTCCCTTGCAAACTGAAGCATTATTGGTCGAAAATAATGTATTGATGACGGTTGTCGATTTTTCCAGTGTAAGGAAACATCAGATTTTACCAGCAAAGGAACAACAGATGCCATAAACATATTTCCGTCCAATGTTGTAGCGTCATCGGAAAATATCTTTTGTTTATAAATGCTTGTTCGGATGATCCATCATAAATCTTAACAATAACGAACGAAATAATAACAATAGGAATTGGTTTTCACGGTTATAAGTCATAAATTGTATCTGCACTTGAATTTAGCAGAATTTGACAGAGGATCTCAGGTAAGCATTTCAGAATGAAAAACAAAAATCATATATCTTAACCAGAACAAACGAAACAGTAACCATAAGATTGGGTTTTCACGGTTGTATGTCATAAATGGCCCAATAATGCATGCAACATATTTCTGGGACCATGTCTTTTTTCAAAATTTTACCTCTAGCAAAAAATGGGGCAAGGATGGGCAGCTGGAAATTTTTGCATTAGGTAAAGGAATAATCAAAGAATTTATTTTGAAAATATGGCAAATATAGAAATTTATAGTTTTTTATTTTCCATCAAAGTTGAAAAATGTTGAAAAAATGGATAGTTGGTAAATATTGATTTACCTGGAAACACATTAAGCAAACAGCACAATTTTTTTTATTATTTTCTTAATAAATAGATCTATCAACAAAATCAAAAAGAATGACGATCCATTACCTAGTTTTCGAGATACTGTATCTGTAAACGGAGCAAATTATTTAAAAATGGTCTGGGTTTTGAACACTGAAAATCACTCAACTTTGAAGGGCTATATCTTCTGAACCAAAAATCTGATTGTAATAAGAGTAGCATTTTTGAAATCGTTGTAAAATAGGTATATTCAATATTTTTTACGGGAACATGAAATTTTTTAATTTTTGCAACCTCACTTGTTCTACAGGCGCCGCTGTGCGACGTTCAATTTTGCAATTGCTCACGACACAATTGGCACTGCCTTATATTGAAGAACGAGCCACCAATGGACGTATAACGAGCTATCCCAGGATTCGAAGCGCTATGGAAGTATTCAATGTAAAGGTAAACTAAAACAATTTTGAAACACACAAAAGCGGGAAAACTAAATATTTTTTCTACTTGTAGCAAGATCGACAGCAGCACTGTGTTAAAGCCAACGGGAGACTCACTAATCGGATGGTTAACTCTTCTTAAGCTTTGTTAGATTTTCGTGATTTTATAGGAAACATTAGAATCTGACAAATATTAAACAATAACCTTTAAACGTATTCAATGAGAAAAATATTTTAAATGTTTACACTTTCTAATCAGAGTTTTTCTATGAAACAAATAACTTAAACTCATCAAAACATGATCAATTATACATAAAAATTTTACATTAGAAAATTTTAGATGTTTTCAAGTAAAAAACTTCTAATATGGAAATTTTTCTATATCAAGTTTACATCGAAAGCGTTGCAAAAAAAGTTTCCAAATTTACTATAAATATCTGGTTAAATGTAAAGAGCCCAATACAATCGGTGGGAGCGCCGTACTACCGCAATTGCAACAAGTGCAATCGCACTGGGCCCCCCGTTTTTGAGTGGTCCCCAAATATTAAATACATTAGAAAAACATCTTCAGTATCAAAAAAAAAAAAAAAATACCATGTATTGAAAAAACAAAGAAGAAAATTTGAAATTCGTTTATCTTTCAAACAAATCTAGTTAGTTACGACTTAATTTGAAACAAATATGGGGCATTTCATGTCAAGTGACCCAACTTTTGAAACTGATGTTTTCCGATCGGTGTGAAATTTGCACCAAGATTAGTAATATTGGATAATAGTTTAGATACAATTTTTCAACAAGATCGGTCAAGAACTCTCTGTGTTAGAGGAGGTTAAAATTTGACATTTTGGCCAAACAGGTGTTTTTCTCATTCATGTAACTTTTTACGTATTGTTTTTAGCAAAATTTGTCCTAAATAGTTTAGATAGCTATTGTTTCAATCTTTCGGAAAAAAAAATTTTTAAATAAAAAAAAATTACTTTTTTTTGCAAAATCAAAAATTTTTTTTTACTTTTTTTTTTTTAAAAAAGGTCCTTTTTTCCTCAAAAAAAAAGCTTAGGTTTTTTCCTTTAAGAGCTTTGTGGTCGCTTTGTGGGATGCGAATGGGATATCTATAAAAAAAAATGTTTTGTAACTCAAGACAACGTTTTTCAATCTTTAGCATATGCACTAATTTAAATTTTTTTTCCTATTAGTGTGTAAGTGTTTCAAAAACCTTACAAATAAAACTTATACTGAGAAACTAGCAAATTAACCTTTCCGACGGTATATAACATACCTAACTAAAATTTCATACCTTCTATATACCGTAATACCGCAATATATTAACCTCAGGAAAAATCACTTTTTTATATAGAAATGTTGAAAAATAATTTTTTTTTTATTTATTTCTAATAACAAGTAAATTAATAATAAAACTACAATTTATTTTCTCAATTCAATGTATTTCTTCAACGTAACGAACATATTAATAAAAATGTCTTAAAAAGTTAACATAAAGTAAAAAGTAATATACTTTAAATTCGGAAGTATGAAAATGAAACAAAGACAATCAATATTCACTACGAAGAGCAATTGAGTGCACTATATTTTTTGTCAGTCCGTCTTTAGCCAACACAAGAACATGCCACGTAATTGTCCGTGTGAAAAAAATGGTATGCCCAAACCTAAGCAATGGATGATTGTTTTTTATGTTGCACACTGCGTCCGGGTTACTTTGAATATTCAGTGGCAGCTTAAATGCTGAATGAGCTATTTTGACTCCATCCAATAGAGTTGCTGCAATACCAGATGATGCAACGGCCAATGCATGAATTAAGAATATCATTTGACAACTTTTTAGATTTTTGACTTTTGCGATTTTTGAATTTGGCTATTCCTCCCATATTTTTCACGCCTACTCAGAAACTTTTATATGAGGTGCCATGCTCAATAACAATATTCCACCCATTTTTTATCTGACTACTCACATTAATATCTGATGGACTCTTTTAAAGTGTCAATGCTTTTTTTTATAGTACTTGAGTTATGTGGTATTATGTATATATTTACTTTTTATGTGCGGCGCCATACCCACTGCTCCGATCACGCACATTTTTTAGTCGGCTAATCACAGAATAACTTATTGGCTCATGAAAAGGCTAAAGGCTCTCGCTATTACAGTACTTCAAAGGCTAATTCTAAAATAAGAATGGCTAAAACTAATTACTATTCCGAACGATTTTCATCCGCCATTGACTCCAAGGATACATGGAAAACCATTCGAGATATTGGTATTGCCAAAAATAATAAAAATGAAAGCTACCCAATTGATGCAAATGAACTTAATAGCATTTTCACTTATCTTCCGACGACAATAGTCAACAGTACAGATTCGAACAACAATATTATGAAATAATAGCTCCTCTTTTGAACAAACTGCATTCGAGTTTTCTTGTGTTAGTCAGTTTGATGTATTATCCAGTTTTTCGTTAATAAAATCAAACGCCGTGGGTTTCGATAACTTACATCCCAAGTTTATCAAGATCATTTTGCCATTAATATTGCCTTATATAACACACCTATTTAACACCATTGTTACATCAAGTTCTTTCCCTACTAAATGGAAATATGCAAAAATAATACCTATTCCAAAATCGAAAACGGAGTATCGCCCAATAGCTATATTAAGCTTTCTATCAATCAAAAGTAATGGAAAAACTACATCTACAAATGAGCAATTATATAAACGAAAATCAACTAATGTCTGACAAGCAGTCCGGATTTCGTTCTAACCACAGTTGTACTACAGCTTTGGTTAATGTAACCAAAAACATAAGACGTGAACTTGATTGTGGTAAAATAAACTTTTTGGTACTTCTCGACCATTCATAGGCGTTCGATACAGTAAACCATCAAACACTATGTATGAAGCTAAAACACTTTTTTAACTTTTCATCCACTTCTACGCAGCTTTTACATTCATACCTCACAAATCGGACTAAATCTGTACACGTTAATAATTCGACCTCAAGACCTGTAACACTCACGAGAGGCGTACCTCAAGGATCGATTCTGGGTCCACTTCTTTTTTCCGTCTATGCCAATGATTTGCCACAACAACTATCTCACTGCAAAATACACATGTATGCGAACGACGTTCAGCTGTATCTGAGTAGTCCAGTAAGCTCCATAGAAGAAAATGTTGAAAAGCTAAACTATGACCTTAATAAAATACATTTTTGGTCCACTGCAAATGGACTTTGTCTCAACCCGCATAAATCAAAATGTTTGATTATTCATAAAAAAACTTTTCAGCCTGTTCTTGAACATGATATACTAATAAACCATCAGAAAATCGAGATTGTAAAAAAGGTAAAAAATCTTGGCATAGTTTTCAATAACTTGACTTGGTCAAGCCACGTAGATACACTTGTGGTTCAAACGTATATAAAGCTAAGATCGCTTTGGGTAACTCAGTATTTTACGCCGTTAAGAGTAAGACATCTTCTTGCAAAGGCATACTTAATTCCTGGTCTACTTTATGGCTGTGAACTTTTTGGCAACTGCGACTATGCCAGCAAGAAAAAACTAAATATTTTGTACAACAATATTGCTAGATATGTTTATGGACTGAAGAAACGTGATAGCGTTTCGACTTTCTCAAAAAGTCTTTATGGAGTCTCATTCGATAACCTTATTAATATAAGGGTTTTAATGTTTTTGCACAAAATTATTTACACTGAGAAACCCCTATATCTTTGTGATCAAATACAGTTTGCTAGATCCAGAAGGGGCAAAAAACTTATTATCTCTATGCGTCGATGCCTTGTATCAGAATGGCAATTTTTTATACACGCCACACGTCTTTGGAATGCAATCCCACACAACCAACAATTAGTTAGCAACGCGATACATTTTAAGAAATTTTTGTTTAGTTACTTGTTTAAATATATTTTAAATTTTCATTTCTTTAAATTCATGAATTTTAATTTATTTTGTTTTTTTTATTTTATTTTATTTTAAATAAGTTATAATTTTTTTTTTTTTTTATTGTATTTTAATTTTGTGGCGAATTTTTAAACGATGAAAATCCTGTACTTTAATTATAAGGCATGTCTTGTTGTACAGGAAATTAATAAAGAAATAATAATATTCAGCTATATGACATTTAATATTTACTTTCTATGGGCGCTACCACGTCCATTGGTCCGATCACACCAATTTTTTGTCCGACTAATAATGTATAACCTCAGACAAATGTGGAAAGTGTGGCTGTCATAGTACGCGATATATATGACATTGAATTTTTTTTGTATGGGAGGTGCCGCGCCCATTGGTGCGTTCCCACCCATTATTATTCCGACTACTCACATTAGTAATGGATAACCTCAGGAAAATGTGCAAAGGTGTGGCTTTCTTGGTACGCGAGATATACATATGATATTTAAAATTCACTTTGTATGGGAGGTGCTACGCCCTAATCACCTAGCGATACGAAATATACCTTAGGACCTATTCGCATACCTAGCAAATACACATACACAATTTTATATAAATCGGTAATCACAAACACCGTAACACGAGAATTTTATACATTAGATAATAATAAAAATAAAAAAATAAATGATTTAATAAAATTTAATTATAACATATCTATAACATAACTATTTTTTTAATTAATTAATTGTATCTGATGAAGTATTTAAGTTTTGTAAATTTTTAAATACCCAGTCTTTCATCCAGCTTATTTCTCGCCTTTATTTGCTGCTTTTCTGCCAATCTTTTCTTGGCGTTACTAGGTTCAGCTGTTGATTACGCTGCTGGTTTCTTTTTTGGCTTTGGAAAGAAATCGCATTGAGTGGAGGCAGAAAACTTGGGTCTTCCATCGACAAGCGGTATAAAAGCATGATATTGAGAAAAACCGTTGTCTTGAGTTACAAAACATTTTTTGATAGATATCTCATTCGCATCCCAGTAAGCGAAGAACGAAAAAGCCTTAGCTTTTTTGAGCAAAAAAGGTGTTTTTTATAAAAAGACAAAAATAAATTTTTTTTTTAATTTTTTTCCGAAAAATTGAAGATATAACTATCTAAACTATTTGAGACAAATTTTGCTAAGAACAATAGGTAAAAAGTTTCATGGATGAAAAAAAACCTGTTTGGCCAAAATGTTAAATTTTGCCCCACGAACTCAGAGTTCTTGACCGATCTTGTTGAAAAATTGTGTCTAAACTACTGTCCAATAAGATTTCAAATTTCATGCCGATCGGAAGACGTCGGTTTCAAAAGTTGGGTCACTTGACATGAACGCCCCTTATACCTTATAATTCTGTTGATTTTTGCTTCAAATTGTTTTCTTGTCTTTTTATAGCGTATTATTAGCGAACAGTATTAAATTATCGAAGTTATCAACAAAAATACGTTTTTTTTCTATTGTTGTGGACAAATAGTGAATTTTCGCATATCATAAAGTACGGTATTATTAATGATTTGATTTTTTATGTCTACCGTTAATATTAGTGCGGACATTACATACTAATTTTATGTTTAACTATTCGATTGTATATTTAGTTATAAGTTGTAATTTTCACTTTTCAAATTAAATTTGTGTTAACATTGCGTAGATATCATTTGAAAACATATATATTTTATATAAAAAAAAATAAACCAGGTGTCAGGAAATTTAGTTTCAGTTAATTTTTCAATATATATTTTTTTTTTTTAAAGTTGTTTTTGTAACATTTTTTTACCTCAATTAGAAATGTCGAAAAGACTTTATGAAAGCGACGTACAAAAAAGAGCAAAACAGATCCGGAAAACAGCTAAATTAAGTAGCCTTGATGGATCATTAGATACATTTTTTAAAAGAGGCGAAAGTTAATCAATTTCGAACACTAATTTAATTGAAATATGTAATTCAAATGGTACATGTGAACTTGAAAACAATAATGTGGAAGAAAATGTCAATGAGCCACAACTTCAAAATATTGATAACCCTAATAAGAATGTAGGCGATAAATCAGGATCCAATAGCATACATATTGACGATATTTTATCTGATGTTTCAGAAATTAGTAATAATCCACAAATATAGATTTATTAGACCCTGCAACTTGGTCTGTTGAAATCGACAACCAACAATGGACTCTTTTTGGTCGAGCAGTCGCCAAAAAGTATTAAAGATATACATTATAAAATAACTCCTCAAGGAAGATGTTCCAGTGACACTTTTTTTTTTATCGATAAATGAAAAGTGGTGAAAAGAAATTAAGAAAATGGCTTTTATATTCTAACTCAACAGGGAAAATTTGCCGTATTTGTTGTCTTTTGTTTTCATCGATAAAAATAAGCAGTGATGATATTGATATTTGTGAGCTCATTCCTGAAATTGATGATGAGTGTAACCATCTAACTCTAACTGCTGAAGATAAACTTAAACAATCTTATTTTAGTAAATTAATGGATATTGTAAAAGATTCATTCCAAGAACAATTTGAGTTTAAATGAAATTTTTTGGTTTTCTTTTCGATGATAATAAGCTAAAAATTATGAATACAAAGAATTGAATACTAATTTTTCAAATCTGGTCAAACACTTAGAAGGCGATATTAAAATAAAATAAATAAATAAGATAATTATACTATTATGGAGAATTTGGAATTCATTTTAGAAAGGAATTTGGAAGAATTATATCCAAAATAATGTATCGTCTATCGAATAATCGTTTTCAAAACTAAAATTAGTTGAAATTTATCTATGGTCTACAATGTTACAGAAAAGTCTTTCTGGATTAGCTATACTGTCAATTCACAATGCAACAGCCAGAATAATTGATTACAAGGATATAATTGAAGAATTTCAAAATTTCTTTGTATTATGGTTTTTAATTAAAATCAATAAAAATGAATTCAACAGAATTAAAAAAAAGGGTGTCTGTACAGGGCCTCAAAAAGTTATAGCACGTCGCTGACTGGTGAAAAATTATGAAAATACTCTTTTCAAATAAGTTCCTTTTATAAAAAAAAATTTACTTCTTTTAAGAAAATGTGCTTTTTTAAGAATAAGTACTTTTTAAGAAAAGGTACTTTCTTAAAACAAAATACTTTTTAAAAATTGTATTTATTTATATATTTTAGAAAAGATACTTTTTTTTAAGATAATGTACTTTTTTTAAATTTACTTCTTCAAAAAAATTTTACTTTTTTAAGAAAATATACTTTTGTAAGAAAGCGTACTTTTATAAGAAAATATTCCTTTTAAAAAAAAGGAAATATAGAATATTTTTTTAATATTTTCAAAGAAAATGTACTTCTCGATGAAAGGGTACTTTTTTTACAAAAGGTATTTTTTAAGCAACATTATAATCATTCGATTGAAAAGGTTTTTGCTACCAAAGTCATGTTAATTTTCTTTATTTATTTGAACGAATTTATAAATTTAAGTTTAAAAAAATACGTTTTTAAAAAAAATCTAATTCGTTTCATGGAAAAATTTATTCATTCTTAAATTCTGCAAAAAAAATTTGCTTTAAGAACAATTTTATGTAACAGATTATTGTCTCAAAAATTATATTTGTTTATATTTTTAATGAATTATTTAAATTAAAATAAGAAAAAATTACCTTTTTGAAGATTTAACCGCCTTTCCCTACATGCACTTTATACAATGATATGTATTTCAACAGATTTAATTCTTTTTTCACATAAAAAACGCTTTTATTTTTAAATAAAGGCCATAATAATATACATACATTTGTATATTTTTTTCTATCTATTAATTTATTTTTTATTATTTTACTTTATTTTTCTATTATATTATTTTTATTTAATTTTAATATGTAAATTATTTCAATTTTTTATTTCATTTCTCTTATATTTCTTTCATTAGTACTTTAAACAATATTTCATTACTATTTAATTTTAAACCCTTCAAAAAACACAACAACAAAAACAAATGCGCCACTAGCTTAATGAAAGTCAAAACCCGATTGCCTTTTCTCCTTCATTATCGTAAACGACGAACCAAAAGCAATAACAACCGACTAAATAAATGAACCACACAAACACGAAGAAGAAAAAAGGAACAAAACAGATATATGCAACAATCACTTGTTTTTAATTTATTTATTGCACTAGCAAAGGGAAATTCCATAAAAAAAATAAATACTAATATGTTAATTATTATAAATTGCGATATTTATTAATTTAAACAATTTATTAAACTTTTTCGTCACTTTTTATTAGTTCTTTTGAAATTGTAAGAAATTTCCGACCGCACTTGTAAAGGTTTTCTAACTAGACTAAAGTGGAGATGCAAAAAAAGTAGAAACTTAACAAAAGGAAAAAATTAAAAAAAGGAGATTTAAAAAAAGCGTTGCCACCATGTGGAGAAATTTGTTGGACATAAATTAAGGGTAAATAAAAGGAAACGGGTAATTTTGCTGGCATTATAGAAGGGCTGTTATGTAGAACTATTTTTTTTTTTTTTAAGTTTCTAATAGACACAAATCGATGAAAGTAACTTAAATTAAATAAGAAAAAGTGCAATTTTAGGGAAAATGCGGATAATAAGGAAATTTTAGTTTATTAAGTAAATTTGTTAGAATTAAAAAAATGGATATGCACGAGTATTGTATGATGTTCCACCAAAATATTTCGATTATTTTCACAAATAACTAAGAGAAGATTAAGGGGGAAAATTACCGCTCTCTGTCCCCATACACCTCTATAAAGCGCCGCATCTACGAGAACTGTCCAAACCACTAAATCTATTGTTCTTAAGGTATGACCTCTCTTAAAAAAATTTATTTTTCGATTTTTTTTTCATAAGTGTCTTCTAAAATCCTTCAAAAATAACGCCCTAAAAGGGTGTATGTATATATATATAGATATTTGTTCGACAGTATACAAAATTCTTGTAATAAAACTTTAAATGCGTTTTTCTCTAAATCATTTATTTCAAACTGGGGTGTCGTTTTTCTTGAGAACCAGATGTCATATCGAAATTCGGCGAACGGCGTTTTGTAGATAATCACGTCAGGCAGGTCCGGAACTAGGATACTTTACTACCTGAGGAGGGATGGGGCAAAAACCCCCAAAAAACAGCTAATTTTTTAATTAAAAAAAAAAATCGCGACATTTTGTAAATTTTTTACGTCCTGCCGGACGTAATTACCAACAAAATGCCATCTGCCGAATTTCGATACGACATCTGGTTCTTAAGAAAAACGATACCCCGTTTGCCTTCTCATTTTTACGTACCCCTTATCATCGCTCTGGGAGGAGAGGATAAAAAATAGAAACAAACAAATACGGAGAAAGTTAGAAAATTACGTCTACTTTTACGTAAAAAAAACCCAAAGTTGATAAATTGAAAAACGACTGAGCTACTACAGCACTTTTAAAAAACGTTATTTTTGTGGTATTGAAAGCTAGCAGATACCTTAATAAATTTATTATAGCTAAAGGCTACAAAAAATCCACTCTACAAAATCGCATAAATGGGTATTTTTTTCAATATTTACACTTTTTAAAATTTAATAATTTGTTTGTCAATTATGTGTCAAAAATAATCCTTTTAAAAAAAAAATTTTTTTTAATTACACAGACTTGCTTTAATTACGTGGACACGGCTGAAACTATGTATTCATTATACAAGAAAATGTATTGACATAATAAACATTTTATTGACTTTTATATTTTAAAAATATTGTAGACATGTTTTGTTTTGAATAATTTTAATTATTTATTTATCCATATTATTTATGTATTTACCAACTAACTGAAAAAAAGTTGAATAAAATTAAAAGTATGAATGAGCTATAAGAAAAATGATAGAAATTTCAGAATATTGTTGTCAAGAAAGTGTTTTTTACATGGCATGTTCATACTTAAAGAATTAAATAGAATAAATTCAGAAAAATAATTAGTATTTCCTATGATCAGATCTGGCATCAATCACGGCTTGCAGTGGTCTTTTTATCGAATTAACTAGTTTCTGCAGGTACTCCGTTGGTATTTTATTCTATTTCTCTAAAGTAAAGCTTTTCAGATAAGTTTTGTTTTTGGATGTCCGTTTTTTCAGGTAAATCCACATGTTTTTCATTGGGTTTAGATCTGACAACAAAATTTTGGAGTCTTTTCTCTTTTTTGTTCTATCTTTTTTCCACACTTTTTCAGTTTGTTAGTAAATACATAAATCAATTAGAAATAATAAAAAATTAAATTGAAACAAAACGAGGGTATTAAATTCGACTGTGCCGAATCTTTGATACCCTCCATCTGCGTCTTAAACTACTTTAGAAATATAAATTTGTAACAGAAAAAAATATTATAATTAAAGAATAACAGTAATGTATATAAAATTTTCAAAATCAAAACTTACAAAAGCTATCAAAATATTTAATTTTTATGAAAATTTACATTATGTTTAAAACCATTTTCTAAAATAAAAATTAATGAATTGCAATTTTATTAAATCCGATTCGCACCCTTTCCGTCAAATAATGGAATATATCAATAATTCTAAAAAACGATTTTTTTTACAAAATGTACTTATTTAAAAAGGAATTTTTTTAAAATAATTTTTTAAGAAAAGATAATTTTTAAGAAAAGGTAATTATTTAAGAAAAAAAGGTAAATTTTTTTAGAAATAGTACTTTTATAAGAAAAAAAGGAAACTTTTTAAGAGAATATACTTTGTTAGAAAAGGCACTTCTTTAAAAAATTTACTGTTTTAAAAAAAGGAAACTTTATTAAAAAACAATTTTTTTTTTAGTTAAATTTTTAAGAATAGGTACTTTTACTTTTTACGAAAAAGTTATTATTTTGAAAATGTACTTAAAAAAGGTTCTGTGCTTCAGTGAAAAAGTTTTAAGAGTAGGCAAGTTTTTAAAGGTATTTTTTTTTTAAGAATATGTGTTTTTTTAAGAAAAAATGGTTTTAAAAAATAACTTTAAAAAACTACTTCAAAAATTTTACTTTTTTAAGGATATGTAATTTTTAAGAAAAGTTAGTTGTTTAAGAAAAGTTAATTTTTTCACAAAATGTTTTTTAAAGAAACGGCAATTTTCAAGAGAATTATTTAAATTAATATAAGAAAAAATTACCTGCTTGAAGATTTAACCGCCTTTCCGTACATATATTTTGTACAATGACATTTCACCAGATTTAATTCTTTCTTTTTCACATAAAAAACACTTTAATTTTAATTAAAGGCCATAGTAACATCCATTCATATATTTTTTCTATCTTGCTTTCAAACACATTTTATATTTTATTTACTTTTTATTAATTTATTTTTTATTATTTTATTTTATTTTTCTATTTTTATATTATTTTTACTTAATTTCATATGTAAATTATTTCAATTTTTTACTTCATTTCCCTTACATTTCCTTATGTAGTATTTTAAACAATATTTCATTACTATTTCATTTTAAACCCCTCAAAACAACAACAAAGACAAATGCGCCACTAGCTTAATGAAAGACAAAACCCGATTTTATTTTTCTATTTTTATATTATTTTTACTTAATTTCATATGTAAATTATTTCAATTTTTTACTTCATTTCCCTTACATTTCCTTATGTAGTATTTTAAACAATATTTCATTACTATTTCATTTTAAACCCCTCAAAACAACAACAAAGACAAATGCGCCACTAGCTTAATGAAAGACAAAACCCGATTGCCTTTTCTCCTTCATTATCTCAAACGACGAACCGAAAGCAATAGCAACCGACTAAATAAATGATCCACACAAACACGAAGAAAAAAAGGAATAAAATAGAAACATGCAACAATCACTTGTGTTTTTAATTTATATATTGCACTAGCAAAAGGAAATTCCATAAAAAAAAGAAATACTAATATGTTAATTATTATTAATCGCGTTATTTATTAATATAAACAATTTATTAAACATTTTCGTCACTTTTTATTAATTCTTTTGGTATCGTAAAAACTTTCCGACCGCACTTGTCAAGGTTTTCTAACTAGACTAAAGTGGAGATGAAAAAAAAAGTAGAAGCTTAGCAAATGGAAAAAATTAAAAAAAGGAGAATTACAAAAAGCGTTGCCACCATGTGGAGAAATTTGTAAATTAAGGGTAAATAAAAGGAAACAGGTAATTTTTTTATGTAGAACTATTTTTGAAGATTCTAATAAACACTAATCGATGAAAGTAACTCAAACTAAATAAATAATAAATTGCAATTTTAGGGAAAGCGCGGATAATATGTAAAATTTAGTTTATTAAATTAATTTTTTTATAATTCAAAAAATTTATATGCACGAGTATTTTATTATGTTCCCCAAAATATTTCGATTATTTATCTAGTTCACGAATAAGAAAAGATTAAAGGGGAAATTAACCAATTACCGCTCTCTGTCCCCATACACATCTACAAAGCGCCGCATCTACGAGAAGTTTTCAAATTTATTACAGCTAAAGGCTACAAAAAATCCACTCTACAAATTCCCATAAATGGGTATTTTTTTTTTTTTTTTTTTTGCAATATTTACACTTTTTAAAATTTAATGATTTGTTTGTCAATTATGTGTCAAAAAGGATCCTTTTTACTATTTTTTTTTTTAATTACAGAGATTTCCTTTAATTACGTGGAAACGGATCAAACTATGTATTCATTATACAATATGTCAAGAAAGTGTTTTGCATAATAAAAATTTTGTTACTTTGACTTTTGCGTTTATACCCCTTTTGTGTAAAAAAAAATTTTATTTATTTATCCATATGTATTTACCAACTAACTGAAAAAAATTGAATAAAATTAAAAGTACGAATGAGCTAGAAAAGAAATGATAGAAATTTCAGAATATTGTTGTCAAGAGATTGTTTTTACATGGCATGTTTATACTTAAAAAATTAAATAGAATAAATTAAGAAACAAAATTAGTAGTATCTTATGATCACCGATTGCAGTCGTCTTTTCATGAAATTAATTAGTTTCTGCAGGTACTCCATTGAAATTTTATTCTATTTCTATAAAATTAATGTTTTCAGACAAGTTTTGTCTTTAGACACTATTTTTTTTTTTTTTTTTTTTTTTTCAAGTAAACCCACATATTTTCCATTGGGTTTAGCTCTGACAACAAAATTTTGGAGTATTTTCTCTTTTTTCTTCTATCTTTAAACACTTTTTAGTTTGTTAGTAAATACATAAATCAATTAGAAATAATAAAATGTTAATTGAAACATAAGAAGGGTATTAAATTCGGCTGTGCTGAATCTTTGATACCTGCGTCTTAAACCACTTTAAAAATATAAATTTGTAATAAACAACAACTAAAGAATAACAGTGATGTATAATAAAATTTAAAAAATCTGGGTGTTCGATTATTTTCAAAACCAAAACTTTTTGTAAAAAAAAATAATGAATTTTTATGAAAATTTGCATTATGCTCAAAACCAAAGTAAAAATTAAAATTAATGAACTGAAATTTTATTAAATCCGATTCACACTCTTTCCGTCAAATAATGGAATATATCAATAATTCTAATAAACGATTTTTTAACAAAATGTACTTGTTTAAAAAGGTATTGTTTTATAATTTTTTAAGAAAAGAATAATTTTTCAGAAAATATTATTTAAGAAAAAAAGAAAATTTAAATTTTTAGAAAAGGTACTTCTTTAAAAAAAATTTACTGTTTTAACATAAGGAATGTTTCCAAGAAAACCTACTTAAAAAAAATTTTTTTTTAATTAAATTTTTTAGAATAGGTACTCCAAAAAAATACTTTTTAAACGAAGTATTTTTTTTTTTTTTGAAAAGGTACTTAAAAAAGGTTCTGTGCTTTAAAAAAAGGTACTTTTATAGAAAAGGGTACTTTTGTGGAAATGGTAATTTTTTGTAAGAAAATTTAAGTTTTAAGAGTAGGCAAGTTTTTAAAAAAGGTACTTTTTAAAAAACGTTTTTTTTTAAAAGAAAATATGTGTTCTTTTAAGAAAAAATTATTTTAAAAAATAACTTTAAAAAGTACTTTAAAAATGGTACCTTTTTAAGGATAGGTAATTTCTGAGAAAAGTTAATTGTTTAAGAAGAGATACCTGTTTAAAAAGGCATTTTTTAAAGGTAATTTTTGAAGAAAAGTTAATTTTTTCACAAAATATTTTTTAAAGATAAGGCAATTTTCAAAAGAAGGTACTCGTTTAAAAAAGGTAAATTTTTTTTAAAAAGTGTGCTTTAAAAAGTTAGTTTTTTAAAAATGTAATTGTTTTAAAAAATTTGCCTTTTTGGGTGTACTTTTTAAAACGGTACTTTTTTTAAATAAAATGTACCTACTTCAAAATAAAATTAAAATTCAAAATAAAATTAATAAATAAGGGTGGTCTTTCTAAAAAAGGGTACTTAAAAAATTTTTTTGTTTAAATTAAAGGTACTTTTTTAAAACAGAGTACTTTTTTTAGTTAAAAAAAAATTCTTTAAGAAAGGTAATTTTTTTTAAAAAATTTACCTTTTAAAAGGTAAGTTTTTAAGAAAATTTCCTTTTTTTAAGAAAAGATACTTTCGAAAAAAGAATCCCTAAAAAAGTGACTTTTTAAAAAGAGGATACTTAAAAAAACGGTACTTTAAAAAGGCGTACTTTTAAAAAAGGGTGCTCTAAAAAGTGTATTTAAAAACTGGTACTATTTTAAAAAAGTGTACTTTTTAAAAAGGCTACTTTTTTAAAAAAGGATAATTTTTTAAAAAGTTAATTTATAAAAAGTCCTTTTAAAAAAAGGGTATTTTTTAGCAAGGGTAATTATATAAAAAAGGTTAATTTTTTTAAAGTGCACTTTCAAAATGTTGGTACTTTAAACAAAAAAATTTCTTTTTTATAAAAAGGATAATTTTTTAAAAAAAGGGTGCTTTAAATAAATGTACTTTTGGAGATATGGCACTTTTTAATTCAAGGTACTTTTTTTAAAAGTGTGCTTTTTTAGGGATTATATTTTTTTTTCATATTGTCGATTTTTTTAATATGATAACGTGATAACAAAAAAAATATCTGCCAATACTTCCTTAGGCTAATGTGACACATGAAGCAAATGCCACAACTACAATGACTGCATCAATAAGAAGTATTGCAACATATATGCACATATTTTAAGAAAAAAAAAAACAAACATATTGAACATTTCTATTGTTCAAGAGTTTTTTCACATTTTCATTCATATCTCGTGACCCTTTGAACCGATTATGATGACTTAAAAAAAATCGTTTGTTGGGAGATGTTAATAAACGAAGAGTCTAGCCCTGTTTTTGAGGGTGTGATCGTGATTTCCACTGGCAGACGGTCATCAATAAATCAACTTCTCTTGTTATAAGGAACAAGAAAATATATATTGCTTATGGGGTTTTCGTAATTGATATGCGTTACAAACGGAAGGACAAATCTATATACATATATGCTCTGCACAGTGATATGGAGGGTATAAAAAATAATTAAAAATTAAATATATAAATTTAACAGACAGCTGTTCCGGAGTCCAATGTATGAACATAATAAAAAATACTAGCATATTTAAGCGCTCGAAATTCGAGTGCAATTTCTAGTCAATTTTATTTTTCAACTCAGCCAATTCACAAACCAACACTTTTATGGTTTATTATTATTGTGAATGAAGATAACAAACTCATTAACAAACACATTAACAAATTTAATAAAACACACATAGCATATGTAAAATTTTATGTATGTGTTAGTAGCAACTTTAAATGCAATTTACTCAAAATAAAGAAAAAATTTTAAAATCTGTAAAATTGCAAAACGGCTAAAAAGAAATACCTTTCAAATAATATATGTTTGGTCAAAATCGGGATAAAACAGTATATCAAAACATAGGTCACAAGAAATCACCTAACCTATTAATATTATAGATTCTTTAAATTTTTGTATATAAAGATAAATATTACTCATACAAATACTATTCATATATAAAATAAATACTATTCATATCTTTTTAGAATAATTTTTGAGCATACGATAAAATTATTTAGTTTTAGTATATCTGTTTTTAAAAATGTCATATGTATATATGAAGTAAGGCATTTAAAATCAAATTTTTTGTCTTTTTATTTGATAAATTAATAATATAAAAAAATTTAGTACACATAGCATCTTCAGTGTTTCCAATAAATTTACTTATGTCAAATAATACATAGGAATAAACAAACATTAAACGAAAAACAGGAAACCGAAATTTTAACAAAATCAAAAATTATATATATACTCGTATATCATCACAATCTAAGATAAGCGCAGCTTATCTAATTAAATAAAACCTAACCAAATTTAAAATAAGTACAAAAGAAAAAAATAAAACATATATTCAAAACGTTGACACATGATTCAAAAGTAGAATAAAGAAAAACACACAAAAACACCTTGAAAAACTAAAATTAACTTATATAGCTTAGAATAAATTAATTTACAAACTTAAATAACTATAAAGCTGTATAATAAAAATTTTTTAAGCAAAAACTTAATTAAAACTATTTGTTTCCTTTTTTGACTGTTTGTGACTTAAAGCTGAGTGCGCAGAAACTTGCTAAACTTATTCCAAAACAAATGCAAATTTATAAATTTCTACGAAGTTTAAAAATTTTTTTAAATTTAGAATTAGTTTAGTTAGTTCATTGCATTCAGCTAGGACAGCCGACTATGATTGTTTATCTTTAAAATGCAACTGCTAGTAAAACTAGTCTTCATTAAAAGAAATGTGTAGTCGGCCTTATTATATTATATATATATGTTTTTTTGCTTTAAAATTTAATTTTTAGGCACAGCCAAATTTTTAACAATTTAACCTTTTCTGTACTACATTGACTTTTGATATCATGTGACTGTTTCAGTTTCTATATAACCATTGTGTATGTAACCCGTTGACGCTGATCCTCGCAAGGCTGTCGATTGTAATGTGGAGTTGTAATCATTCAAGGCCATATCTTGATCACTTTTATCAAGTATTCGTTCAAAAACAACATCCAATTTACATTTATTAACGGCATAACGTATGGAACCTGATATTTGTTGCGATAAATTATTCAACTCATGGAAGACTTCGGATAGAGTGAGGGTTTGATTGGCTTCTGGGACGGTAGCAGATATTTTTGTTTCATGATCGGTTTGTAATTCCTCAGGTACAGGATTCTGAAATAAAGGAGATAATATTTAAAATTGATATAATATATCGATTTTGTGTAATAGCGGATATCTAAAAACTATATTTTTGTAATATAACTTACGATTTTCGTCGTATTAAGTCTGATGTAAAAATTAATAATATATTTACGCTCTTCACTGACTGATTCCCTAATGCTGATTGATTAAAATTTGTTTTGAGCTAGATACTTGAAATTTTGAATGTTCAACCAGAAAATATTCGTACACTTTCTATCTTTTCAACAATGCATCTACGAATATGAAATGTAGTATGTGGATTCCACCAAATCAACAACAAAAAAATTTTTAAGGCAAATGTTAGAGCGGTAAGTTTAACCATTTGTATATACTTGATATAATAATATAAAACAAGTAAGAACATTATAGTCGATTAAGACCCAGTATGCGGTACCCTATACCATGTGTTTAGAGAATTGATTTTAGGCCCAACTAATTGGGTATGGGAAATAAGCATAAACCAGATCTGAGTGGAATTTTTATTAATTTTTTTGCATGCATATCTGAAAAAGTTCATAGCGGCTGTAATATTTAAGTGGGGGCTAAGCCGAAAAATGGACCGATCCTGACCATATTTGGTAAAGACGATTATTTTTTTAAAAACATATACAAACCAAATTTATAAAAAAAATAATGTGCAATATTTTTGCTTTTGATAGGTTTAAGTGAAGATCGGGAAGCAGCTTTATATGGAGGCTATGACTAATAGTTGTCCTATAGGGTTTATTTTTGGACTAGTGATTCATGCATGTAATAAACACACACAAACCCAATTTGACCGATATCTATATGATCTTATGGAAATTTAACTTGATCTAATAGGAAGAAGCATAAATTTCGTTTTCTGGACGATAGAAGCTTGTACATATACCAAACTTCATCAATATATGTTTATATTTCCCACCTGTAGTTTGATTACGAAGTTTACATGGACACACAGACGGACAGACAGATGGACGGATGGACAGCTCTAAATTGTCTCAGAAAGTGATTCTGAGTCGATCGGTATCAAATATTTTTGGTAGCTACAAATATCAACACAGAGTTATTATACCCTACCACATAGGGGTATAGGGTATAAATACGAATTTTATTACGTAGATTCCGCCACATCTATAACGTTCCTTTCTTAAAAACAGTTAATTTTCTTAAAAAGTATCTTTTCCTGAAAAGGTACATTTTCTTAAAAACTTACCTTTTCTTTAAAAGGTACATTTTCAGAAAAAAGTTAATTTTCTTAAGAAAGTAAAATTTCTTAAAAAAAAATAATTTTCTTTAAAAATCACCTTTTCTTAAAAAAGTAAATTTTCATGAAAAGTACCTTTTCTAAAAAAATTATTTTTTCTTAAAAAAGTAAATTTTCTTTAAAAAAGTACCTTTTCTAAATAAATTGTTTTTCTCAAATAAGTAGCTTTTCTTAAAATACCTTCTGTTAAATAGGTATTAAATACTTTTTCTAACAAATATATAATTGCCTAAAAAAAATTATTTTCTTAAAAAAATTATCTTTTCTTAAAAAAAGTAAATTTTCTTTAAAATGTACTTAAAAAGCGCCATTTCTTGAAATATGATTATTTAAAATGGATTTTTTTAAAGACTACCTTTTCCTAAAAAAACCTTTTCTTTAAAAAAAAACCTTTTCATAAAAAATAACCTTTTATTAAAAAAATTACCTTTTCTCGAAAAATATATTTTCTTTAAAGAGTACATTTTCTTGAAGAAGTAATTTTTCTTAAAAAGCAATATTTCTTTAAAAGTGCCTTTTTTAAAAGTGCCTCTCTATAACAAGTGCGCTTTCTTAAAACAAATACAATTTCTTAACAAAGTAGCTTTTCTTGAATAAAGTACATTTTTGTTAAAAACTTACATTTTCTTAAAAACTCACCTTTTCTTAAAAAGGTACGTTTTCATTAAAAAGTTAATTTTCTAAAAATAGTAAATTTTCTTTAATAGATATTTTATCTTGAAAAAATAGATTTTTCCAAAAAAAAAACACCTTTTTAAAAGAACACTTTTCTTAAAAAATTATATTTTCTTTCTTAAAAAATTACCTTTTCTTAAAAAAGTAAATTGTCTTAAAAAAAGTAGATTTTCTTTAAAAAAAATTCTTTTTCTCAAATAGCAGCTTTTCTTAAAATAACATGTGTTAAAAGGTATAAAGTATTTTTTCTACAAAATAGCTTTTCTTGAAAAAAGTATATTTTCTTTAAAAAGTAAATTTTCTTAAAAAGTTAATTGTGTTTAAAAAACTACCTTTTCTTAAAAAACAGCATTTCTTGAAAAGTTAATTTTTTTAAGTGTCATTTCTTTAAAAAGTACCTTCTCTTAAAAATTACCTTTTCGTAATCAAGAAAATTTTTTTAAGAAAGTACATTTTCTTGCAAAAATCACCTTTTCTTGAAATGGTAATTTTTCTTTAAAAAAAATTAATTTTCTTAATGCAGTAAATTTTCTTAAAAAAATACCTTTTCGTAAAAAAGTAAATTTTTTAAAATAAAGTAAATTTTCTTTAAAAAGCAAATTTTCTTAAATAATCTAACCCATAAAAACAACGTTTTTATTAAAACTCTTTCTTTCATTATGCATATGAGTCCTGAATCTCTCCGTGACTGCGTGACTTTGCTTGACTATATTAAAATTAATCTGTGGTCACAGCAAGTCTATCGACAAAGTTTCAGATTGATCGGATAAGTGGAAATGTGTTTTCAATCACTCCGTGACTATGCGTGACTAAGTGAAAGTTAATCATTTTTTACAGCAAGTTTATGGACCAAGATTCAGATGGATTGGATAAGGGAAATGACATTTAGATCACTCCGTGACTGTGTGTGACTATGCGTGACTGTGCGCGACTATGTCAAAGTTAATCTTTTTTCACAGCAAGTCTATCGACATAGCTTCAGATCGATCGGATAAGGGGAAATGGGTTTTAGATCACTACGTGACTGCACGTGACCATGCGTGATTGTGCGTGACTAAGTCAAAGTTAATCTTTTTTCCACAGCAAGTGTACGAACTAAGTTTCAGGTCGATCGGATGAAGAAAAATGACATTTAGATTACTCCGTGACTGTGCGTGACTATGCGTGACTGTGCGTGACAATGTCAAACTTAATATTTTTTCACAGCAAGTCTATCGACCAAGTTTCAGATCGATCGGATAAGGGAAATGGGTTTTACATCACTACGTGACTGCGCGTGACTATGCGTGTCTGTGACTGACTGCCCCAAAAATAATTTTTAGTCACAACAAGACTATGGGCCAAGTTTCAGATCAATTAGATGAGCGGGAATGGGGTACACCCACGACAGACAGACAGAGAGTATGAGTTAAATGAAAGAGTTTAAAAAGTTAATTTTCTTAAAAGTGCCTTCTTAAAAGTGAATTTTCTTTAAAAAGTACTATTTCTTAAAAAAATACCTGTTCAGAAAAAAGAATTTGCTTTAAAAAGTAAATTTTCTTAAAAAATATCGATTTCTAAAAAAAATATCTTTTCTTAAAAAATTATTTTTTTTATTTTATATTTTTTTTAAACAGTAAATTTTCTTAAAAACATACCTTTACTTAAAAAGTTATAATTTCATAAAAAAGTGAATTTTTTTAAGAAAGTAATTAAAAATTACCTTTTCCTAAAAAAGTAAATTTTTTTGAAAGTACCTTTTTTAAAAGTACAATTCTCAAATAGAAGATTTTCCTTTTAAGTTTCTGTGTTTAAGAATTCTCTAATTAGGCTTTTAAGGTCATGTAATTTTCAATTTTAAATAAAAAACATTTATTTAATTTTCATCATGCAACGTTTCGCTGGTATTATTCCAGCCCCTTCAGGGACTATATTTTATTAAATAAATAATTTTTTGTAAAATTTTGCACTTAATTTTCAAAGATAATAATTGTTTTACACAGCACATATAACACGATATAAAACACATATTTAATTAAAAAAATTACTGCAAATAAAAATTAAAAATATCACAGTGAAAATTGTTCTAAAGCTACGTATCACAGTTTTGGCCTTCTACTCCTTTCCCTAAAAAGCACCTATTGTTAAAGAAATACCTTTTCTTAAAAAGTACATTTTCTTAAAAAACTGAATTTTCTTTAAAAAGTAAATTTTCTTTAAAGTGCCCTTCCTAAAAATGCATTTTCTTTAAAAAGTGCCTTTTCTTAAAAAAAATACCTTTTCTTAAAAAAATACCTATTCTAAAAAAGATACATTTTCATTATAAAGAAATTTAGTTTTAAAAGTATTTTTTTTTTAAATTACGACTTCTAAAAAAAGTATCTTTTCTTAAGAAATAAATCTTTTTAAAAAAATTAGATTTTTTAAAACAGAAATTTTAATAAAAACATACCTTTTCTTAAAAAGGTAATTGTAATCTTTTTAAACAAGTAAATTTCCTTATAAAATTAAATTTTCTTAAAAAATAAATTTTTTTAGAATTTACCTTTTTTAAAAAAGTACAATTCTCAAAATATAAATTTTCCTCAAAACGGTAAATTTTCTTAAAAGAGTACTTTTTTCCTAAAAAAAAAAAAATATTTTCATCAAAAAGTAAATTTTCTTAAAAAAGTAAATTTTCTTAACACCTTGTCTTACTTATGATTTATGAAAATGAGTGTGGAAACTATTTAATTTTAATGCAACTTTGTGCGGGCATTATCAGTGTTAATATATTTATAAAAATAACGGTTGTTTGTGAAGTATAATAAATTTGCTACTACTACATTGAAGCATTTAAATCTGTGGCGGGCATAGCCCGTTAATGTCGGATTTGACACAGAAAATGTTTGCGGGCGATACTCGTCATTTCCACTTAAGAGGTTAAGAAGTACATTTTCTAAAAAAGGTAATTTTCTTTAAAAAGTAAATTTTCTTAAAAGTGCCTTTCTTAAAAAGTGAATTTTCTTTAAAAGGTACCTTTCCTTAAAAAATACCTTTTCTTATGTAAGTAAATTTTTTAGAATTTATGTTTTTTAAAAAAAGTAAAATTTCTTAAAAAATAACTTTTCTTCTTAAAAAAAGTAAATTTTCTTAGAAAAGTACTTTTTCCTAAAAAAAAGTACATTTTCATCAATCACCCCTGTTCTTGAAACCACTATCTCAAAAAAAAAACTCGTAAATGAAAAAATTCTTAAATCTACGAGTTTTTTGCTGTTCTCTAATTTCAATAAGAATATTTTTTCTCGTTTTAATTCACACAGAAAAGGCTTTGTGAAATCAAAACAAATGCCCTTTTTTTCTACTAAGCAGGTCTTAAGAGATAAAAAAAATATTGATATTTAAACTCTAACATGTTTTTTATTGAACCTTGTCATTATTTTAAAAAATTAGACATTAATTTTATGAAAAAAAAACGATTTTAAAAACGTCTACATTTTGCGCTGATTAAAAAAAAAAAACTCGTAATAGTAGTCAATGTTAATAAAACACACTTTTGGAGATGATGTTGTTCTATAACTATAATAAAAACTTTTTATTTACACAATCTATTTTCCATTATAATTTTTTCAATTATAACATAGATTCTTTATGCACTAATTATTGCAAAAAAAGGAATTACAAAAAAATTTTTCATCAAATCACATATTTTTTATTTTTTTGCATATGTTCGTAACAGTAGTGATGCCAGTCAAATCCAATTTAATTGAATATCGAAATTTTTTTTGGTGATGCCTTACTTTTTAAAAATAGAAAAGTCATATTTAATTGAATGAAATTGAAGAACAAAAACAATTAAATGAACAAAAAAGTTGTTATTTTAAAAGAAAATATTTTTCTTTATAATTTTTCTATAAACTTAAGAAAAAACATGCACAAAATACTTAAAAGTTTTTTGTGAAAATGAATAAAGAACCATATGGCACCTCGATTTCTAGTTAACATATGTTCTTAACTCAAACATATGGTTCTTAACTCAAACATATGTTTCCATTAAATAAATAAAAAAAGTGGTTTCAAGAAACCCAAAATTTCAATTTCATGTGATTTTAAATTCACTCTTATTCAAATAACAACGTTTCAAGAACAGGGCTGAATAAGTTAATTTTCTTAAAAAAGTAAATTTTCTTAAGTAAAATTTCTTAAAAAGTGTACTTTCCTTAAAAAGCACCTATTGTGAAGGAAGTACCTTTTCTTAAAAAGTACATTTTATTAAGAAAGTACCTTTTCTTAAAAACGTATCTTTTCTTAAAAAAAAATACATTTTTAAAAAGGACATTTTCTTAAAAAGGTAAATTTTTATAAAAAAAAGTTCATCCTCTCAAACAAGTAAATTTTCTTAAAAAACTACATTTTCTTAAAAAGTCCTATTGTTAAAAAAGTACACTATCTGTAATTACAAAAGTGCCTTTTCTAAAAAAGGTACATAGGTATATATCACATAGAAAGGTACCTTTCTCAAAAGAAATTCTTAAAAACGACATATTCTTAAAAATGTACCTGTTCCTCAAAAAGTAGCTTCTGTTAAAATAGTAAATTTTCTAAAAAAAGAAGTAGCTTAAAATGTTAACTAAAGCATACATCAGAATAAGTATATATTTGTACGGGTGCCTAGACAGATATAAATATCAACACAGACTTATTTGTCACATAGTATTTCGAAATAAAATTAAAGGAAACTAAAATGCTTTAATTTATAGACCACAAAATGAAACGGTTTCTGTTTTCTGAAAAATTTTGTTCTCCATACATACCTTAACTTAAAAAGTTATAATTTCATAAAAAAGTGAATTTTTTTAAGAAAGTAAGTAAAAAAATTACCTTTTCTTAAAAAGGTACAGTTTTTAGAAAGTAACTTTTTTTAAAAGTACAATTCTCAAAAAGAAGATTTTCCTTTTAAGTTTCTGTGTTTAAGAATTCTCTAATTAGGCTTTTAAGGTCATGTAATTTTCAATTTTAAATAAAAAACATTTATTTAATTTTCATCATGCAACGTTTCGTTGGTATTATTCCAGCCCTTTCAGGCACTTAATTGCACTTAATTTTCAAAAATAATAATTGTTTTACACAGCACATATAACACGACATAAAACACATATTTAATTAAAAAAATTATTGCAAATAAAAATTAAAAATATCACAGTGAAAATTGTTCTAAAGCTACGTATCACAGTTTTGGCCTTCTACTCCTTTCCCTAAAAAGCACCTATTGTTAAAGAAATGCCTTCTCTTAAAAAGTAGATTTTCTTAAAAAACTGAATTTTCTTTAAAAAGTAAATTTTCTCAAAAAAGTAAACTTTTTTAAAAGTGCCTTCCTAAAAAGATACATTTTCATTATAAACAAATTTAGTTTTAAAAGTAATTTTTTTTTTAATTACGACTTCTAAAAAAGCATCTTTTCTTAAAAAAAATAAATCTTTTTAAAAAAATTTGATTTTTTTAAAACAGAAATTTTCATAAAAACATACCTTTTCTTAAAAAGGTAATTGTAATTTTTTTAAAAAAGTAAATTTCGTTATAAAATTAAATTTTCTTAAAAAATAAATTTTTTTTGAATTTACCTTTTTTAAAAAAGTGCAATGCTCAAAATATAAATTTTCCTCAAAACAGTAAATTTTCTTAAAAAAGTACTTTTTTCCTAAAAAAAAAAGACATTTTCATCAAAAAGTAAATTTTCTTAAAAAAGTACATTTTCTTAACCCCTTGCCTTATTATTTTATTTAAAAGAAACATGAGTGTGGAAACAATTTAATTTCAATACATCTCTGTGCGGGCATTATCAGTGTTAATATATTTATAAAAATAACGGTTGTTTGTTAAGTATAATAAATTTGCTACTACTACATTGAAGCATTTAAATATGTGGCGGGCATAGCCCGTTAATGTCGAATTTGACACAGAAAATGTTTGCGGGCGATACTCGTCATTTCCACTTAAGAGGTTAAGAAGTACATTTTCTAAAAAAGGCAATTTTCTTTAAAAAGTAAATTTTCTTAAAAGTGCCTTTCTTAAAAAGTGAATTTTCTTTAAAAGGTATCTTTCCTTAAAAAATACCTTTTCTTAAAAAAATAAATTTTTTAGAATGTATGGTTTTTAAAAAAAGTAAAATTTCTTAAAAAATAACTTTTCTTCTTAAAAAAAAGTTAATTTTCTTAGAAAAGTACTTTTTCCTAAAAAAAAGTACATTTTCATCAATAAGTTAATTTTCTTAAAAAAGTAAATTTTCTTAAGTAAAATTTCTTAAAAGTGTCCTTTCCTTAAAAAGCACCTATTGTGAAAGAAGTACTTTTTCTTAAAAAGTACATTTTATTAAGAAAGTACCTTTTCTTTAAAACGTACCCTTTCTTAAAAAAATACATTTTTAAAAAGGATATTTTCTTAAGAAGGTAAATTTTTATTAAAAAAAAGTTCACTTTCTCAAACAAGTAAATTTTCTTAAAAAACTACATTTTCTTAAAAAGTCCTATTGTTAAAAAAAGTACACTATCTGTAATTACAAAAGTGCCTTTTCTAAAAAAGGTACATAGGTATATATCACATAGAAAGGTACCTTTTCTGAAAAAAAATTCTTAAAAACAACCTATTCTTAAAAATGTACCTGTTCTTCAAAAAGTAGCTTCTGTTAAAATAGTAAATTTTCTAAAAAAAAAAGTAGCTTCTTCTTAAAAAAAGTACCTTTTAAAAAATACTTTTCGTAAAATGTAGCTTAAAAAATATATGTTCTTAATAAGAACGATTTCTTGAAAAGTGCCTGTTATTGCCTGAAGATGGATTAAAGTGACAATCTTATCCTCGGATTATGGATTCTTGGAATAATATCAAATCACATTTTGTATTTTTAATGTTAACAAAAGCTTACATCAGAATATATAATTGCTACATATTTCGAAATAAAATTAAAGGAAATTAAAATGCTTTATTTTATAGACCACAAAATGAAACGGTTTCTGTTTTCTGAAAAAGTTTGTTCTCCTTCGAAAAATCTTGGAGGAAAATTAACTATTCGCTTTTCGAAAGATATCACTCTCTATTGTATTTTTTATTTTTAATATTTGTTAATCTTATCTCTATTGAAAATCTATTGTTTGTCTTTCTTTTAAAACCCCAAATAACATTAAATCATTAAAATTTTAAATCTTATAATTAGTCGAGCGCATTCAGTCTAGTTGCACGACGCCTTCAGTTTATATTTTATAAATTTTGTAAATTATATTTGCAATAAATAAATAAATAAATCTAACTCACCTCTTTCACTTTGCCATTTGCATGAACAGGATTCACTATTTTAACGCTAAATTTAATAGAATGAGCATAAATCTGCAAATCTTTAGCAGAAGGAAACTTTTGATGAATTTCCTGAAAAACAAAGAAACACTATTAAATTAATTTTCGTCAAAATTTTATCATATTAAAACACACCTTTTGTAAATTATTTATCATCTCGTGATCACAATAAACGGTAATATTATAGAAGCCACCATATTGAGCTTTCAAACTTTGTGGACTGCTGCAGGTTAATATGTGACCCTCTTTCAACACCGCAATGCGATGGCAAATTTCATCAATCTCGGATATAGAATGTGATGTCAAAACTATGGCTCTCTTCTCGGCTAATAAATCCACAATAGTATGATAAACGATGGCTCTTGTCATTGGATCCATATCACTGGTGGGTTCATCCATTAAAACCACCGAAGTCCGACCACAACAGGAAGTGGCTACAGTAAGTTTGCGACGGTTGCCACCACTTAAATTTTTGACCAGTACATCACGATATGACTCCAATTGAAATGATTCAAGTATGCTGGTAACAAGCTGTTTATTTGTTGTTTTATTTTTTATTTTCAAATTCAAGTTCAATTCCAAATCGTTCAATCAATGTAAGAAAGAAAGCAAAGAGAAAATTAAACTTTCAAAAAATTTTGTCAAAAATACATTCATTTTATATCAATAAAAATTTTATAGTGTGTTTCTTCTATTTTTTTTGATAAATCAAAATTTTTACCAAAAACTTTTTAAGAAAAAATCTAATCTGCCACAGCAACGCTTACAACAACATAAAAACAACAAAAGAATTTTTTTGACAAAAATCGCAACCTCATATTGAAAGGATCAATTTTACATTTAATGCCAAAATCATAGTTGAGCCTCTAAAAGTAAAGAGTAACATGGCCAATAATTGTAAAGACTGTGATCGTTTGCAAATCAAACAAACAGGTACGGCCCCTGAACGACCATCATATCATCAGTCAACCATGTATGATCATTTTGCAAATTTTCAAAAATACAAACAGTTCAAGGAAGAGGAACAAATCGCAAAACAACGCAAAGAGGAACTTGCAAAATTTAACGCCAACTTTACAGACTTTAATTCGAATAGTTTCGAACAACTTAGTACCCAAGATATGGAACAATTTCAGCAACAAATAAATTTGGGTGGTTACGATCGTTTTTTAGCTGATAAACCCCAACACTCTGCTGCAGGAGGTGACAAAATATCCGAATTTTCAGACTCTAAGGAACATTCGGAAAATAATGGCAAATCTTTAAACAAACGTAAATCTGTATTGGCTTTGACGCGTACGCCCGTCCAGTGTCCCATTAGTGTTTGTAATCGTACTATTGGTGTGACTTCGGTGATGTCACACTATTTGCGTGATCATAATGAAGATTTTGGTGTTCAGTGTCAGGAAATTTATTTGGGCAAACGAGCGGTGTTAATATTTGATCCGACAACATTGGATTTTCGTGAAAATGTGTGTCTTGGTGTGTTGGCTTATGGCGGCAATGCCAATGAGAGGTAAGTACCTATTGTACATGTAGTCGGTAAACGGCTGGAAAAACTACATTTCATGAAAAGATTCGAGTCTATGCTTCTTAGAGGAATTACGGGATATTTTTTAAATCGATATTCACATTACTAAGTTTTTCTTTTAACAATAATTAGTTTTTTCGATTCAAGACCATTTACCTTAAATTAAAAAAAGTATGTTATAAGAAAGAGAAGTGCCTTTCGAAGCTGTATCGCATTATGAAGCTTTTAATAATCTCATGAAAAATTCATATCTTAAATATTTCGGTTTTTTTTTATTATTTTAAAAATATATTTTTCCACAATATATTTTGCATTGTGCAATTTTTGATACTAACTGTGCACTATAACCTTTTCTGTGAAGGCAGCTAAAAGTATGAGTTTTTTAAGTTGCCGATTTAAAAATTAGTTACTTATATAAAAGAATATATGTACCTAACAAGTAAGAGTGTTAAATTGGGCTGTACCCAAGGTTCAGAAAATACACACATGAAACACACAATGTTCTGTTCTAAAGCAGCCAACACATATCTTTATTTTCATATCAATTATGTGCGTTTCTAAATTTTCTACGGTGCCCAACACAATCATGACTGTATTCGTTTTAATATTTCGTTATTTACACGAACATTTTTCTATCACGTATTTTTTGTTTCGAACACACATAAAGCACACAGATTCGAGTGTTGCTTTATTTGAAGTTCGTGTTCTGGTACGTGTACTGAGAAAAAACAGAACATGTATAATAAACAGGTTCGAGTTCAGTTATATTTTAAGTCGTGTTCTGGCTCGTGTACTAAGAAAAAATTGAACATGTACAATAAACAGGTTCGAGTTCAGTTATATTTTAAATTCGTGTTCTGGCTCGTGTACTGCGAAAAATTGAAACATCAATTCGCGATCTGATACACCCCGATAAAAACGACGACAATTGTTTCAACCAAATTTATTAAAATTTTATTGACCCTTTTTTATGACTTACGTTGCAAATTGTTTACAATTGTCAAATATTTTAAAATTTTATTGACCATTTTTTGGTGATTTACGTTGAAATTATTTACAATTGTTTTTACTGCCTGGTTTTTATTTTAATAAAAGATGGTAATAAAATACTTAAGACACAAAAACTGCACACTGCACTTAAATCTTTCTTGCAGGTTTCAATCAGTCATGTACATTTTTTCGTTTCGCTATTAAAAGTTGCGTATTTTTTATAGCAAAACTTATTTCTGTTATTACTTTCCAATTTTTTAATTTTCACAGAATATTTGCAATTTACACAATAACACAGTACACTTATAGATCACGAACTAATGAAAACTGAACCACTTTTAATGAATAAATGACACACGCACTCGCTATTTATTGCAAAATCAGTTGTGTGAAATTGTAACACTTGCAAGCAATTGTAACGTAAGTCATAAAAAATGGACAATAATATATGAAAATATTTTTTTGGGTTTTTTTATTGACACTCATTGTGTTTTTACGCAAAACATCCCAAAAAATCATTGAGAAAAGGATTGTACATTGACACTAATTGGTTCGCAAATTATGATGCAAAATTTTTTTGTGTCTAAAGTTATTTGTTACCAAAAAAAATGTTTGCAAAAGATCCTAACAACCAACAAGTGTGTCTTTTATGCCGCAAAATTGGGTTTTTCGTCTATGACACTAATTGGTTGCGAAAATAGGGGTGAGTAATGTAAAAAAACCTAACAACCAACAAGTGTAACTTTTATGATGCTAAATAGTTTTTGTGTCTTAAGTATTTTATTACCATATTTTATTAAAATAAAAACCAGTCAATAAAAATAATTGTAAATAATTTCAACGTAAATCACAAAAAAATGGCCAATAAAATTTTAAAATATTTGACAATTGTAATCAATTTGCAACGTAAGTCATAAAAAAGGGTCAATAAAATTTTAATAAATTTGGTTGAAACAATTGTTGTCATTTTTATCGGGGTGTATCAGATCGCGAATTGATGTTTCAATTTTTCGCAGTACACGAGCCAGAACACGAATTTAAAATATAACTGAACTCGAACCTGTTTATTGTACATGTTCTGTTTTTTCTTAGTACACGAGCCAGAACACGACTTAAAATATAACTGAACTCGAACCTGTTTGTTGTACATGTTCTGTTTTTTCTCAGTACACGTACCAGAACACGAACTTCAAATAAAGCAACACTCGAATCTGTGTGGTTTATGTGTGATCGAAACAAAAAATACGTGATAGAAAAATGTTCGTGTAAATAACGAAATATTTAAACGAACACAAGTCATGATTGTGTTTGAAACCGTAGAAAATTTAAAAACAAACATAATTGATATGAAAATAAAAATATGTGTGTGTTGGTCTAAGTTATGTTTGTTTACATATATGTACGAGTTTTTTATTCAGTGTGTGTTTTTTTCTGAACTCTGGCTGTACCACATCTTTGGTAACCTCCACCCATGTTCTAATCAAGGCTGTCAATACTGTCAATACATTATCAAAATTAAATAAAATTTTAGTTTTTTTCGTGCTTTTTTATTTCCGAACTGGGTTGGGAAATAAAATTGTGCTATATTTTAAAGATTTTGGTGATTTGATGATTATAACGATTTTATAGTTTGATGTCATTAACCCATTTGGAATTGGCGCCACAAATGACCCCAAGCTAGTATAGGACGATTAAGTCAAAAAATTCAAATATTTTGCAAATGCTGCTGAATTTTGGATCATTTTAACCCTAGGAGCACATAAAGTTAATTTTTCGTAAAATATAGCACAATTTTATTTCGCAACCCGTAGTAAGGGTTTCATCTAGTTTACCAGAACAATTAATTTTTTTAAATATGCCAAAATCCAAAGTTTGGCCTTGGCAAGGAATGGGTTAGCGTTGTTCGATTTCGTCCAAATTTTAACATGAAAGACTTGCACATTTGGTTACATCTAAAAATTCAATAGCACTTACAAAATATTCGAATTTTTTGAATAAATTGTATTTTATTAGCTTGGGGTAATATGCGAGCCCAAGTTCAAAAGGGTTAATAATGGGGTCATATTATTTTTTTCAGAAACCCTAGGCTATTAAGATTAAACGTAACACTTAAAAGTAGGAAACTAATAAATTTTTGATACAAAGTATTTAGAAAGAGTACATTTACTGAATATTTCACAAAAAACTCATTTTTCTCGAAATCTGTAAAAAAAAAATTCCTTGTAAAAAAATTCTGGCACAGGAATTTACTTAAAAATTTACACAGTAATCTTGAACATATATTTAACAAAATTTTAAAGTTGCAGATTCATTATTTGAAATTTTGTTTAAGAAAAATTTTTTAAATTTAAAAAGGGAGGTTTCGAAATTTTATCAAAAAAGTTTTCCATCTTTGGTCTCATTGCGCAATAGGTTAAAAACGCGGTAATAAAACAATACTTCATGTCTGTGTGCTCATAGGAAAGCAAACCAAAAAATGATAATGGCTTTAGTTAACTTCTTAAAGTTGAAAAAATTTCCGACAAATTTCACGACCTAGTTTTTTTTTGGCACAAAAGTGGTCTGGGGCTTTTTTTATTTCTTGTCGTATTTTTATTCGATTTTGAAGTTATAGAGCTTATTAAAGAGATAATTTAGTACTGAAATCGATTGATACAACAACTTGTCGAAAAAATTAAACTATAGAACGAAATTTTCGTAAAATCTGGGAAAAAAAAAGTCATATTTTTCCCATACACACACTTGAAACTTTCAGTCGCGTTGAGGCACCTCAAAATTTTTTTTGATTGACCCAAAACTGTGTGTTTCTTAGTTTTTTTGCTATTCGCATATTTCTAGGGGGTGAGACCGATAGTTTGAACACTTTTTTTATTAATGGCCACCCTACTGTCATATTTTTCCCATACACACACTTGAAATTTTCAGCCGCGTTGAGGCACCTCAAAATTTTCTTTGATTGACCCAAAACTGTGTGTTTCTTAGTTTTTTTGCTATTCGCATATTTCTAGGGGGGTGAGACCGATAGTTTGAACACTTTTTTTTATTAATGGCCACCCTAATGTACTTATGTAATCTATAATATAATAGGCAAGGCAATTTCTTGTGAACGATGTCACTTTGTCGATTTTAAATCTATTTTGACCAAACATACTTCATTTGAGGGGGATTTATTTTTAGCTGTCCACCAGATCTACAGATATGCACCGTCTGGAACATTTTTTTACATGAAATTCAATTTAAGTTGCTACACATACACACATAAAATTATACAATACTATGTATGTGTTTATGAAATTAGTTAATGTGTTTGTGTTTTGTACATAAACCAGTAACGACAATAAACCAATCGAATTTCATTATAATAATTGCACATCATACGCCCTGTGTTGAATTGTGCCTAAAATTTGCATGCCTTTAGGTGGCATACAAGGTGGTTCAAATTCCCTTAGGCTCTTATTTCTGTGTGTTCAACAAATATTTGCAATGAAATGAATTTAATGAATTAAAAAGATAAAAAAAAACATTGAGAGAAATGAATGAAAAAAATAAAATTTCCTACAATTTGCACTCGAATTTTGAAGGCTGGGCTTTGCTAGTATACAAAAATATATAATAATTTTTTAATTTAATAAAATTATTTGTTCATTGCCTTTTACATAGCAATTGTTTAGATTTGTGTAATAAAATACAATATTTTTTTTTAATTAAAATTTGGTTTAGTTGGTGTTTTGCTGGGTATATGCAACAGATGCTGTATTTTTCTTATTTTATCTTACTAGAAAAAGAAATCTCTTAGAAGAAACACTAATGCATTAATATTAATCACGCTATTTATTAGATATTTTCCTCTCTTTTTATTAATTCTCCTGCGATTTAAAATTTTTCCAACCGCACTTGTAAACGACTAAAGGCCTAGTTAGCCACACGTTGTTAAAATGTATCTGTACCGTAAATGTAACGTTGGCATTTGGTGTAATTATAGAACGTTAAAAACGAACCAGCATGTTGCTGTGTAAAATTAACCACACTTTATCAGCTGTTCACAAATGTCCGTACAAACGTAGCAAAAATCTATTTTCAACAGATTGGGACGTTCCGGTTACATGACAGTTGAGTTCGGTAACTGCTCTAAATGCTTTTTCATGTAACAGAAAAAAACAGCTGACACGTTTGGTTAAGGTTACGTGTGGCTAACTAAAAATGAGATGAAAAAAATATAAACTTTAGTAAAAGGAATAAAGTAAAATACTGAAAAAGGCGTTGCAACCATGCGGGAAAATTATTTGGACGTACGAGTATATTAAGTGTAAACAAAGAGAAGCGGATAATAATAGCTTTGTTCGTTTATTTTCCCAGTAGAAACCGAAATTTCAGAGAGTAAGAAAAATTAATTCTAAAAAACATAAATATCTTATCCGATGGAACATTAAGAGAAACATGCGAAAAAACATGTTTCCATTTTTTAATACAGACGATGGAACCAAAAACGAAACATCAGTTCTGTGTCTTTATTGAGTATACTAATTCTAAACAAATATGTATACGCGGAAGAAAATAAATTTTATATTCAGCTATAATATTTTTACAAATTTAGAAAATATATTAATTTATAAAATTCCTCAAATTTTCATTATGTTAAATTTTCGTCATTTTCGTCTCTCTTCTATTTTCTTTACTTCGATATACGAAACAACCAGTGTTGACATAATTTGAAATTGTAAAGATGCTAAATTGCGTACTGGAGTCCAAAAAAAAAGGTGCAAAATTTTTTTTCGAATTCATTACCTTTATATTGAAAAATTAAATACTTATTAATAAATTCTTTGGTTTTTAAATCGAAAAATTAATATAAAACATAAGTTTCGATTTATATTTTTTAAATTTTAATTAAAATTATATTGGATTTCATCTGTAATTTTTTTTAACATCAAATTGAGTTTTTTTTTTATATTTAAATTAAATATTTTTAATTTTAGAGGGATTTTTTTTAATTTCAAATACATTATTAATACATTATCAAAAGATACGATTATATTACAAAAATTGGTTTATAGAATCTAGTATTTCTGTGATGTCTTCATCTTCAAGTTCTTTTTGGCTCTGATATTTTTCTGTCGATCGACTTTTATCAACGACATCGCTCGGTATATTGTAAGTGTAACAGCACCGATTTTTCAATTTCAAACCTTCTTTTATACGTATTATAGAACATAACAAGTCGGATTTTATTCTGTTCGAAATTTGCTTTTAACTAAAGCCATTAAACTAAGCAAACGTTCAACTTCCGCTTTTGAGAAAGACAAAACTAATAAAGACAATACAAATATTGATAACTCTTTAAATGGATTTTCTGCAATAGAATTTTTGTTAACTTCAATCCATAAAGAGGTTGTATTCAGTATTGAATCCCAATATTGATCTGTGATATAACTCCATTGGATTTAAATTTTTTCTGTTTCAGATGATCTATGTTTAAACTCTTCTAATATATTGGTTATCGGTTTTTTGTCCGGTTTAATGTGTTTTGTAATGAAAATTTTGGCAATTTTTTTAATGCAATTATATTTTTTGGCAATCGACTTTTTAATTCATTAAAAACTGTTGTTGCTGTTTACATTCTTCTATTTCAAAATGTTTTGTTACATTTGTTGAAAGAACAGAGTGGTAAAAAGAGTAATACACAAATTTCTCGTATTACACTTTGGGAAATTAGAATTAATATTGTATATTCAAAAATAATGAAAAAATATAAAAAAAGATGCTAAAAGCAACTTTTTATTTACAAAAGATGCTAAATTAGCATCTAGCATCTTTTCATAAATTTTGGATGCTAAACGACAAAAAAAGTTGCTAAATCTAGCAACTAAAATGCTAAAATGGCAACACTGAAAACAACATTACATACAGCACGACTGCTCTCAATGAAATAAGAGAGCAAAAACAGTAAACATCGATACAGACGATGGAACATTGAGTTTGGGAACATGATATATCAAAATAATTTGATATTTGAGGAACCAAAATTGAAACATGAATTGTGAGATGAAACATTGCTACAGACGATGGAACATTAAGAGGAACATGCCGATGTTCCATGTAATGTTCCATCGTGTGTATGCAGCATAAGGATTTGCAAGTTCATAGAAACAGCTGATTGTAAACACATTTGAAAGTGAAGAAGAAGTGAAACTCTAAATTAAAAAGAGAAATATGCCTTAATTTGAAGAATTTATTTTATTTAACATGAAAAATATTCATTGAAACTAATATCATTGCTATTGCTTTTGCAAAATAACATTTATTATGAAAGAAATTGGCAGATATACATACATATTTTTTTTTTTGCAGGAATATTTTCTTACTTCTTCTATCGTTAATTCCTCAGAATAATTATTTAAAATTTTTGCACAAAAATAGAATTGTAGTATTTTTGCTTTATTTACTACAAAACTCAATGAAATGTTTTTCAAACATATGTTTTTCTTGCTTGCTAATTCTTATAGGGCCCATACACGACACCAGCATGCAAGCGCAATCAAGTGATTACGCCAGCTGATTGACCGTGTATGGACCTGTGGTGTGATTGTGCCAGCCGATTGTGCGAAATCAAAATGAGTTTGATATTTTTGTGATTGCACAATCGTGCTGGTGTCGTGTATGGGCCATATTTCCCATTACAATAGAATTTTTGAAGAGTAAACATCGCGCATGGATGTATTTTATAAACAAATTTTATGATGAACATAAAAAATTTATTTTTACACTTAATAATTAATATTGTATAATTTAAATATATAATATATAATAATAAGATATGTATTTAGTTCATATATGTAAAAAATAAAACAAAAATATTTTTAAGGGCACTCTCCGTATCGATATTTTCAACACGCTACTTGGAAAGAAATGATGATTGTGCCATCATGCTGGTGTCGTGTATGGGCCCTATTACTGGCAAAAATATATCCACTAAAAACTAGCAAGTTTTCAAAAAGTGAACTGTCATTTTACGCCTCATTTGTTCTCTTTTACTGGGTTTTTGAAGTAAACGAACAGGATCCAGTAAACTTTGCGATAATTTGTACAAATTATCACGTAAACGAACTGAGCTAATGGTGTTATCATAGATGAGATGTGTAGAACTATTTTGCAATTTTATGGAAAGTGCGAAATTTTCGTTTATATGATATTTCGATTATTTATCAAGTTCGTGAATATGATTAATAATCCATTAACGCTCTCTAGAAGTGTCCAAACCACTAAATCTATTGTTGCTAATACATTTAATACATATAAATAATATACTCTAATCTGGCGCTAAAGCAAAAGCAAGTGTCAGTTTCTGGGCTTAGACCCACTTTTTTTTTTGTTTTATTGTATATGAGGTGTAAGTAATAAGATATGTTAACTTGTTACGTTAGTTAATGGCTAATTATCGGCAACTGTATTAAAATGGTATAGACCGACTATATTATATCCTATACCATGCGTTTAGAGACCCTATCTCTTAGGCCAAACAAACTGGACAAAGAAAATAAGCATAAACCAAATTTGAGTGGGATTTTTATAAATTTTTTTGGCTGCAGATATGAAAAAGTTCATATCGGATGCTATATCTATATGGGGACTAGGCCCAAAATTGGACCGATCCTGACCATGTTTGGTAAAGCCTCTAGTATTTTGCAAAAATATATACAAACAAAATTTGAGAAGAATCAGTGCAATATTTTTGTTTTTTGATAGATTTAAGTGAATATCGGGAAGCAGCTCTATATGGGGCCTATGACTAAGAGTTGTCCAATAGGGATCATATTTGGACTACTGATTAACGGATGTAATAAATACACACAAACCCAATTTCACTAAGATTTATATGCTAATTTGGATCTTATGGCAGTTTATGTTGATTTCATAGGGGTCATTTGTATGGGGGCTAGGTCTGAACATGGACCGATTCTCATCAATTTCAATAGCGTTCATCCTATGGCCGATAAAAGCTTATATACCAAGTTTCATCGAAACATATTCATATTTGCGACCTGCAGTTTGATTACAAGCTTTACATGGACACACAGACGACGGACGGACGGACGGACATCGTTAAATCGAATCAGCTAGTGATTCTGATTCGATCGGTATAATAAAAGATGGGTCTAGGTCAAATATTTTTGGTAGTTACAAACAGCAGCACAAAGTCATTATACCCAAACCACATAGTGGTATAGGGTATAAAAATGATTGGTTAACGTGTGATTAAATTTGGTTTTCAGATTTACTTATCGGATAGATAATCTAGGTTTAATTGACAAAGCAAAAACTAGCTCTTAGTAGACTTTTAGGGTATTACGACATTAAATTCTGAAAAAAGAAAAACGTTTTACAAGACGGTTGCATGAGGATATGGTTTTTTATCGTATTACCTTTAGGTATGGGGATATACATAGGTTAGCTGTTCCTAAATAAAAATTATACCATTTAGAAAGCCTTCAAAATTCTATTATTTTGATTGCAACTACTGCCATAAAAACATTATGATACTAGGCCAATAAAGAGATATGGGGGTCCATTAGTTTTGCCACTTCTATCTCATGTCCGGGTTTGAGCACATATGGAAACTTTTCCTTCGGAATGCCTTGTTAGGTCATAAGACAATGCCATTAACATTTTACTAATTGTTATTTTATTCTGAGTCAAAGATTATTATTACGATTTGGTACTCATAAACCCTAATTTGTATCAAAATTCAAAATTTGGAAGTTCGAAATTTTAATCGATATATATTTATAATAAGATCTTAAGAAGTTGTCTTCCAACACAAAAAGCGCCTTTTATTTAATTTCCAAGTAAAAGCCAACCCTCTAGGTTAGGCATTCTGGATGCAAATGGCATATAACTGTTAAGAGAAAAATGTTGTTCTCTTGCCCTTTTTGCAATTTAGGATGTCTTGCAATTTTGCTCATAATTTTGTTGGCAAAGAATATTTGGTTATAAACACAGGAGAGAAAACTTTTATAAAATTCCAGACCCTGGGACTTTTCTTAAGGTGTGGAAATCATTTGAATTTAGAATTTTACCATCACATCTATTTTTTTTTTTTTTTGAGAAATTCTAACCTAAAAAACAAAGATCTTTAAAAAACTTTACTATGAAGCTGGGATTTAGAAACGGAACATCATAAGATCCTCACGTATACCATTATGTGGTATAATATTTGACCTAGACCCACCTTTTATTATATCAATCGATTCAGAATCACAATCTGTCCGTCCGTTTCTGTATATATATAAAATTGGTAATCAAACTGCAGGTCGCAAATACGAATGTATTTTGATGCAATTTGTTAAACTTCTATCGGCCATAGAGCAAATTCTGTTAAAATTGATGAAAATCGGTGGAAGTTCAGACCTAGTCCCCATAAACATTGACCCCTATGAGAGCGACTTAAATCGCCATTAGATCCAACTTATCATATAGATATGGACAAATTGACTTTGCGTGTGTTTTTAATAGCCATTAATCGGTAGTTCAAAAATAATCCCTATCGAATTCTTAGACATAGCCCATATATAAAGCTGCTTCCCGATCTTCACTTAAATCTATCAAAAATAAACATATATTGTATAAATTTTTATCAAATTTGGTTTGTATAGGTTTTTGCAAAAAAGTGACTACCAAATACGGTCAGGATCGGTCCATTTTTCAACCTAGTCCCCATATAAATTTAGCATCCGATATGAACTTCAGATTAATAAAAACTCCACTCAGATTTGGTTTATGCTTATTTTCTATGCCCAATTAGTTGGAGGCCAAGTCTCGAAACGCATGGTAAAGGTATCGCATAGTCGCTCTAGACCAGCTATAAATTTTGTTTTAATGAATAATGAATAATGAATTTCTAACAGAAAGTTTTCTTTTCCAGTACAACTCGTCCAGCGGAGAGAAGCTTATGCATACAGAACTCGTTTCTACCGAAACCTCATGAACATCTTGAAGCTCATTTACCCATCCTCATAATGGCCTGTCGTTCATCATGGTCTTCTCTTTTGGAAAATAAAGAGCTCGAAATAAATTCCACTAACCCGAATTTTATAACACAAGAACTTTTAACGATTTGGTTAGTCAGTGTCCAAACCACAAAATCCATACATTGTACAGTTACGGTATTCGACAAAAGGATGACATCATCACGAAGTGCCATAATAAAAATAAGAAATCTAAATGATTCACAAAATCCAAGAGAATTTATGCTTAACGATACTAATTTCATACGTTTAAGTCACGGCGAGATAAATACATTATCACAAGATCGTACAGAATGTATTCATATGGAAATAATGATTAATGAATATTAGCAAAAGAACAAATAAAACATTTAAATTATTATAGAAATTTTCTTTAAGCAGATGAAAGAATGAATAAAGAATTTCTCTAACAGTTTTAAATGTACTGTGCTATACTTAAGACTTACCTTGGATATATTGGTAATACGTCTTAGATGACCATAGAATTCTATGCATTCTTTAACGGTAAGTAAAGAATCTAAAGTATTGGTTTGAGGACAATAGGAGATTTCAGGCTAAAAATATATATATATATTAGAATTATACTAAATTATCTTAAGCAATTAGGTTTTGTAACTTACATTCTCATATATAATGTGACCCACATTTGGCTGTATCTGCCCCGATAACATTTTAAATATTGTCGATTTTCCAGCACCATTTTTACCCAATAAACCAAAACATTCACCGGCCTTAATGGCAAATGTAACATTGGATACAACACGTTTAGAGTGGCCATAGGATTTGCATAAATTTTCCACCCTCAAAGCCTCCCCACTATCATTTTTGTCATTCCTCTTTAGAGAGTTTTGTATCGAGACTATTTTCAATTCTTCAAAATGTTTCCTCTCTTTTGTTTGGAAGAAATCCAAACGTTCTGTTAACTTTTCTTTCCACTGATATATTAAACCACATTCTAGTAGAACATTGAGTACAGAAAATATTATGCCCAATAGTGTCAACGATATAAAATGAGCTTTTAAGAGATCACTTGTGACTGGGTTCTTATAAGAATCGATGTCGTAACGTTTGAATACCAACGCAACCATGTAATTCTTACATATTTCCAATAGACCATCGCCCAAGGCATGCTGAGGGAAGATGAGGAATAAACGATGATTTAGGAAATACCGCCATTCATCCCATGCAGGCGTATCACCCACCACACCTAACAGTACTACGATAGACATGGTGAATAGCGGTATTATCACGTTTAATATAAATATCGTTACAATTGCTACACTCGAATCGGAGAAACATTTCTCGAATACATGTACAGCTGGTATGCAGGCAAAGCTAAAAAAAAAAAATAATTGAAAAAAAGTAATTTTAGTATGTCTAAAAGAAAATGAAGTATTAAAAAAGCTAATGAGACAACATTTAGTTTTTGCTGCAATATTCGATATGGGTTCTAATTGGTTTGTATTATGTTATTAAGTACAGGGTTTTTCAATAAGAGCGCTACAAAAGTTTTTTTAAATAAAGCAAAAACGGTTTTGGATATCAATGAAATTCTTTATTCCTGTGAAAGTACGTTCGATGCCATTACGTATGGAAATCGGTCTCTTTTGCATGGCCACCACGGGCACGCTTGCAGAAGTCCAGACGCTGAACCCAATTTTTGACGGTTTTCAAGCATAAATGGGCCGATACTGCTGCAATTTCACGTTCGATATTCGTACGAAGTTCATCAATCGTCGCTGGCTTGTTGGCATAGACCATAGACTTGACGTAGCTTGAGGCGGCCAATGGACTGGACCATTTCGTGAGATAACACGTTCTCCAAACTTCGTTTCCAATAAATTGATTGTGACATTCGCTGTGTGGCTTGTGACGCCGTCCGTCCTGTTGGAACCACATATCCTCCAAGTCCATATCATCCAATTGGGGCCAAAAATATTCGGTTATCATTGAACGGTAGCGATTCCCATTCACAGTAACTTGCCGGTCTTGATCATCACGGAAGAAGTACGGCCCAATGACGCCGCCGGCCCATAAACCGCACCAAACCGTAATTTTTTCGGGATGCAATGATGACTCATGGAGTACGTGTGGATTGCTGTCTGACCAATAACGCATATTTTGTTTATTGACGAAGCCATTCAGCCAGAAATGATTTTTCGATGAAAATCCGAATCATTTTCAAGTCGTTGCTCAGCCCAATTCACGAACATACGACGCTTCTGGTGGTCAAGCGGCTTCAGTTCTTGCGTCAATTTGATCTTGTAAGGATGTAGGCCAAGATCTTTTCGCAAAATTCGCCACAACGACGTCACAGAGATGCCCAACGCTTGAGAACGACGTGTGAGAGACACATTTGGGATTTCTTCAACTGAAGCCTCAGCGGCAGCAATATTCGCGACACTACGGGCACTTCTTTGTCTCACTGGCACGGGAACATTTTGTACTGTGCCTGTGGATTCAAATTTTTCCACTAGACGCTCAATTGTTGATCTGCTAGGACGATTATGATGACCATAAATTGGACATAGCGCTGTTAACGTTGAGACCACTGACTCCGAATTTCGGTAGTAAATTTTTATAATTTCGACTCGTTGTTGGCTCGTATATCTTTCCATCATGAAATGGCAAACCTTACTGAAGATAAATGTCAAAAGAGCGGCAAGAAATATGGCGTCGTTTGCTGTCCGCGTCTCTCTACTTTTGTAGCGTCCCTGTTGAAAAACCCTTTATAAGTTTGAAATCGGCTTTCACGAATCATTTTCTTATATTCAAGATATTTGGAAAAAACAGATAAATCGACTCCGCCTGTTTAAAGAACATATCGTCGCTATAGAGATATAACTCATAAATTTTTATATTTCTATATAATTTTGGACTGTTTTTATTAAGTTTTACCTCTTGAGCGACTATATGTAGTTTCTGGGACCCATATTTCAATAGTTATATACTTTTACTTAAATCAGGTACGATTTACGATTACCACATATTTCTACTTTCTCAAAAGAAGAAATTATTTTGTCTGGTTTTTATGTTTCCAATTAAATGGTGACAGTATACCTATTGTAATAAATCCGGAAGGTAACATATCTCAGTAATGTAAAACAAGAAGGGCGCTGACAGTTCATTGGTTTTTGGACAGCACATTTAAGTCACGCAAATGAGTTAAGCGGTCCTCAAAATGTTATTAAAAATAGCATTCCGTATTCATAGCATGGCCTCAACCTACATGGAAAGGCAATAACTGTGGCCACAGTGATTTCCTCGAAGACAGTAACATAATATATACTACACACATGTGAAATGTGCAGCTCCAAGAATCATTTATGACCCTGACATAGGGAGTTTATTGCACATACGGTAAGATCGACTCATAAACGAATTTTCTCTCTAATGCCCTGTGCGGTCAGCTGGACAATAGACTGCAAGCGGATGTGATCGACAACATAGAAAGGCGGGTAGTACGAACTGAAACTCGGGCACTTGGAATGAGTTTGCTAATCTCAGAAGAACATTTCCCTTGGTAGTATCTATAGAACAGTGTTACACAATCCACATTTCGATGATGTTCCAACGAGTCAATAGAGTTGGATATCCTACTGTCAAAACCCTCCTTTGTACACGGTCCAGTAGCCCCAATATAGACTTTGAAGTTCTTGCCTATATATGGGAGTTGTATTCCATGTTCGGTCGGATGTAAGTGTTATAGATTTTAAGGAGATCAGAAGAAGTGAAGTAATTTTTGCACAGTTTTAGAAAACGTAAGACATTTGAATGGTTCCTTCTACACTTGGAATACATGTTGGCTCCAACGGACATCACATTGAATTCTGGTGCCCAGAACATCATACCACACTCTTTCGGACGCCTTCAAAATATCTAACGCAACCACTTTACTTTTACCAAAATTGTGAATGTATCGACTCCAACCTGCAGAAAGAAAAGTTACCATGTCTACCGTAGAACGGCTTCTACGGCAGCCACACTCATTCATTAGGAAGTGGGTTGGCCTCCAGATAGTTGACAATATGGTAATAAATCATGCTCCCCATCACTTTTGAGAGCAATTGGACAGTAATGTTCAGGGTTATTAACCTCACACTTTGGTCGAACATTGGCAACCTTCCAGTAAGTATGAAGATTAGAAATGACTGCTTAGCGTCTAAGAGCACTGTTTTATCATCAGTGCTTGTATACCGCCCAGCCCCGGAGACGGTGGTAGCTTTAATTTTTAATTACTGGGTACTGCCTAATAGAGAGACATGCTGAACGCTTAAGGGTAACTTTAAATGATTTCTGTAGAAGGTGCATGGATGTAGATGAAATGAAAATGGTACGCCCTCAAAAAATTCCAGTTTTAGAAAAATTTTACAAGTTGTGAAACACGTCTGTCGAAAGTGGATATTATAAAAAAAAATGGAAAATGAGATGAAACCAATTCTGCAGAGAGGACAATTATTATGCATCTACACAATCGAGCAAATTCGTTGTCAAAGATAAACAAAATTCTTGAAACAAAATTAAATTTGCATATTAACTACAATATTTATTGCAATATGTCTGAAAAATGATGTCAAATCAAACAAACTATAAAAACAAACTATGTGAGGATCACAGGGGAGATGTGTAAACATCAATTTACACATCAATTAAAATCGAACAGTAAGCGCCATCTATGTATAGCAAGCAACTGCTATGGTTGATATACTTGATGGTTGCAGTTGTTTGCTATACATTTATGGCGTTTTCTGTTGGTTGTTGAATCAGCTAAATAAATTTAAATCATAATCTTTGCAACAATACACTTACATATACCTCACACCGATTTTACCTTACGCTGTTTTTGTGATTGTATTGTGAAATAGATTTTTACCCCCCTGAGCGCATAGATGTTTACACATCAAAAATGTTTAGAAAGAAGTACATAGGTAAAATATCACTCCATAGTACCGGTTAGTTAGCAAGACAATTATACATTTAGTGACATAAAAGAAGGGAGTTTGAGCAAGCCGGCAGGCTGTTGAAACTCCGTACTCTTCTCGAATAAGAGTAATTTCAATATTTCTAATCAGATAGACGCATCCTAGTATGATGGAAACCCAATCAAAAATTTAAGAAAGTAGTTCACATCTATAATATTAATAGGCTAGGCGATTTTTTGTGACTGATGTTTTGTTCTACCGTTTTATCCCGATTTTGACCAAACGTATATTATTTGAAAGGTATTTCTTTGTAGCCGATTTGCAGATTTACAGATTTTTAAATTTTTTCCTTTATTTTGAGTAAATTGCATTTAAAGTTGCTACTAACACATACATAAAATTATACAATGTGTGTGTTTATTAAATTTATCAATGTGTTTGTAATAAAAGTGAGTTTCTTTTTTGTGCTGATTTGTGAATTGGCTACAATTGATTAGCATACTTTTAGGGTCTCTATTTAATGAAAAAATAAAATTTCCTAGAATTTGCGCTCGAATTTCGAGTGCTGGAATCTGCTAGTAATAAATAAAAGCGTCGGAGGAGTTATGATTTGCGGGTGTATGGCATCATCGGGAGTGAGTAGTAGACTTCAAATGAAAGCATTTAGTTGTATGCCTCTATTTTTAACTTCTTGAGTTACTGAGGTTTGAACTTAAAAATATAAAATAAGTATTCCCAAGTTTTTCTATTAATTTAATTATTCATACTTTATCAACTAGTACTAAAGGATCTTATAATGTATATATTTATATTGTAAATGAACTTAGCAAGGATAAAAAGAAAAAAAACTTTAGAAAAGGGCGGATATTTTTTTCAGTAGGCCGATACTTTTCAAAAGTAATTTATCTGGTTTTGTGAAAAAGCACCAGAGGAAAAAATAAAATTAATTTAATGTTATTTTTTTGGATAAAAAATCTATTTTAGCGACTCCATCTTGTGGGATTCAAGATTTGCAAAAATAAAAAGCAACATAAAGCACCTTGTTTTAAGTGATAATAACATGGACCGTGTGTAATCTTTAAATATTTTGAGAAAAAGTCTTTAAAAAAAAGCGCTAAGCAACTGAATTTTGGACAAAAATTCTACTTTCATAAAACAACAATCATCCCAAACATACTGAGTGCAACCTCACAATTACACTTACCCAAAGAATAAAGCCAAAACAACAACACCCCATAATTGTTGGCGATCCGTGAAGACAGGCATATTGAAAGCAAGGATAATGGAACTGCAAACCAAAATAGCCAATATAATAATCTGAAATGAGAGAAAATAGAATATATAAAGCAAAAAAGATTTAATTGCATCTCAATAATTCACAACCTACCAAAAAGTCCCAAACAAAAGCCACACCCCAGTAGGTGGCAGCGTCAACACCACACAACTTCTGTTGTAACTTTTCACCCTTTACACGTTCATTTACCAAATACACAGATGCCACGGCCACTACCATAGAGAAAGCAATGAGCAAAATAAAAGCCATACAAGAATCGCCAGCTTGACGTAAACTAAGAAATATTCATATAAGACAGTCTTGTGATTTAAATTTTCAAGTATAAAAACTTACATGGACGTTGTACTCAATTCCATATAACCCAATTCCCAGGGTTCATTATAAGCCGTTATCTTATAATTCGTATTATTTGTTTCCATTTGCAATAAATAACTGTTCATATCATTTAACCAAGCAACCATGGCATGATAACCTTTGTTGTTGTACCACACCAGGGAAGTGGATTCATTGAAACTATAGCCACCATAACGTTTAGCCTGATAATCATTGAGTGTATCCAGTATCCAATAGAAAGCTTTTTCAGAATTTGAAAATTCCTTACAAGGGAAATCAGCTGTACAATCTTCTTGCATATTAGAATAAAGATTTGCAGTAAAATTTTGTGGTACTTCCATACTTAACATTTGAGTCGTTTTCGGATATAAATCTCTAGATAAATTTATAGTCTTATCAAAATCGTCTTCCAGTCGCTGTGCCACAAACCACATAGCACAAATTTCAAAGAGGGCTGGCAAGACAATAACACACAACAGCATACGGTAGTTACGACTAAAGTGTACTAAACGTTTCCAGAATAGCTGACGCATAGCTTCACATCTTGTTAGAGGTGTTTCCCGTACCATATCTGAACCGAAATCTTTTTGCAATTTAACATCTTTCATCATATCGATTGTCTGGTCTTTGAATTTCACACTACCATTGACATTTTTATCCAAATTTTTAAAAACATGCTCCAAGTTTTCCGTTTCTATACTCAATTCATTAATGGTTCCCTCACTTTGTAAGTCCTGTAAATATTTTAAATATTCTGCAGAATTTTGATTTTGTTGATCATACGATATTCTAAGTCTTAAATCGGTTGTGGTAGTTTTATCCAGTTGTTTGAAATTGATCAATAACCTATCAGCCTTATCCATTATTTCATCCGAAGTCTGAGTGTTACAGCAATTCATAGAGACTTCGTAGTAGGAAGTACAATGATTTTTTAAAGTTTCTGGATTATGTTTGGCAATAATTTTACCCTTTAATTAAAAAAAGTTAAAATATATTTTTTTGGACTTAATTCCGAATACATACATTTTTCATGATCACTATAACATCGCTTAGATGTTCAGCTTCATCGAGGAAATGTGTAGCAAATATAACTGCTCTTCCTTTGCGCAATCTTTCGATAAGTTCCCAAATATCTTTACGAGCTTTGTTATCAACACCGTTGCAAGGTTCATCCAAAATCACCACATTTGGTGAGCCTTAAAAATTGTTAAAATAAAATAAGATTTCAGACTGTGTAAGAATAACTAGCCAAGATTTGGATTTACCTATAAAAGCTATAGCCACACAAAGTCGTCTTTGGTAACCTCCCGAAAGTTGTGAAGCCTGATAACTTTCATATTTGCCAAAATTCAAATTCTTAAAAGTTTTCTCTACTTCCACATCACAGCCATGTTTTAGCTTTATTTTAGCATACATTTCTAGATGTTCACGTGCCGTAAGATTTGGTATTAGTATATTATCTTGAGCACAAACTCCAACTTTATCATATTGCTGGCTACTGGACATGGCCTGAGAAAGTATTACACGACCAGTAGTTTGAACAATTTGTCCAGTTAACATTTTACTAAAAGAATTAAAGATAAAATATTAAATTGATTTCCAGACCACTTCGAATCTAGATGAACTCTCATGTGAATTTATTTGTGGTGAACTGTACACAGGTAGGAATTACAAGATCTTTAAACTAACATATTACATCCTTTCGGAAGATTTTTTCAAATTTTCAATAGCGTAGTCTTAATTCTACAGTCATTTCGTTTAGAGCTGCATGCTGAACAAGAAACAGTAGCACGTGTGCTGGTTCAGTAGAGGACCTTTAACAGCAGTTTTGGGTGAATGACTTGCTAATGGAGTGCAAACAGGTCATCAGCAATTGCCTGCAGAAGAGCTAAATTGCGACGAAGGACAACTTTTCAACTAACTTTATTTTTTAGTTCACTAAGAATACGAAAATATGGTGAACACAAAATATTCATAGTTTTAAGTTCAAAATACTAGTAAAGCAATAAGCATGATACAATAATAGTGCTTGGTATGCGATTATTCATTCCATCAAAGCGCATTTCTGCAAAACCTAATCAACAATAGTGGTTTAACCAGACTTGCAGAAATATAGTCAGATCCAGGGAGGAAGCATTCAGTTAGTGGTGCGAAAATAAAAATACCGTTAATGACCTGGAAAGCAACCAGGCGAGAAATAAATGTGCTAAAGTTCTACGACGCACAGTGGCGCCATTTGAGTTTTTTCGTTGCAAAAATCATATCTTTTGAACCGAACAACATAATTGAACAGTTTAAACAGCATATGATAGATAACTGTTCAGCCTATGAAATGAGCGTTTGGAAAGGGTGCTACGCTTTGTAGGGGTTATCAAAGTTAAAATTTGTAGAAAAATCAATTTTATGGTAACTAAAAAAAATTATTTTTACATTTATAGATTGTTTTTATTTTTTTTCTTTAAGGTTTTATGTTTTAAATTATTACCCAACAAATTAAAAAAAAATTACTTCTTTTTTAAATTTATTTTTTCAATTTTCTGTAAAATATTCATCACAATTCGTAAGAGAAGGTATATCTAAAAGACTAATCATTTCTAAACTATAATTATTTTCTAACTCTATTCGTGACTTCACATGCCGCAGGGAAGAAATAAGTGGATCGGAAGATGCTGCCAACATGTTGAAGAGGTCCTCATTTTGCCTTACCCTTGATGCTTTGAATGTGTTCTGCAATCTATATTTTTTATAAAATTTGTTAAGAGCTGTGCTTCTTCAGAAAGCTCTCCAATTGGCAAAGACTGGTACTCAATTATATCTTTGCCATGCGTAAATTTTTTATGGACGGTCGGGGTCAACTTCTTCTGTGGATAGATTTCTGCTAAAAGAGATGCAGTTTTCGATGCATATTCTCCATATTTTGTAGAATTGACATTTTCTTTGCAGTTTAAAACATTCAAAATCGTTCCCAATCTTTTCACGATTTGATTGTCAATTCCAGTGATTCTAGTTACTGCCTCATCATTTTCAAAAAATCTCCTAGAAGTGTTTCCATCGTTTGAGTTACCGTATCCGTGCTTGGGACAGTCTACTTTTAGTCCAACTTGTTTAAAAAAGCATCTTGTATTTGCTTCTTTCTGATCTTTTCCTTATCCTTTATTGATGTATTTTCATCGAAGTTTTCCTCCTCTTGTGGTAGGGTATACGACAGTTTTAGCAAGAACTCCATACACCTTATCCTTGCGTGCAATGGTGACATTCCATATTCGTAATTCTCCTCGTTTGTAGAATCGTTTAAATTACCAAAGTTCTTCTGACTCTTTTTGCAAATCGGGCATGACAATGTTGAGGTTGTTCCTGTCAGTTCGTTTACGACTTTTCCGTCAACCATGGTCAGGTGGAACTCGTAATTGCATTCAATATATTTTTCTTCTCCAATTTGCAGCTTTGTAGGCTTAATCTTGCTTATTTGTTCTTCAGTGTCCTTCACCGTGGTCCTTATGAGTTCTGCCGATTCCCTTGCAAACTGAAACATTATTGGTCGGCAATAATGCACTGATGACGGACGTGGATTTTTCCAGTGTAGGGAAACATCAGATTTTAGCCGCAAAGGAACAACAGATGCCATAAACATATTTCCGTCCGATATTGTAGCGTCATCGGAAGATATCCTTTGCTTATAAACGCTTTGTCCGGATGATCCATCGCAGCCCGATTTGCTGATCAATGTCAGTTTTTCAGGAAGAATTTTCACCTCATTTTCAGGAAGACTCTCCAACAACCGTTTTGCTGTATGGCCCATGAGATCCTGCAGATTGGCTTTCACAGAGACTTCCGTAAACTCCGTATGCAGTGGTCGTGAATTTATTTTGGCTTGCGTAATATGCTTGTATCCTGGTAAAACGTCAGCCCCGTGTCGCATCAAGGATGCCCGTAGTATCTCATATTTTTTTTTGGAAAGTTGTAAGTCCATAAACAAGGCCAAGGCTTCCTCGGAACCATACTTTTTAATGTGTGCGTTTGTGGGCGTGGGAATGCTTTCCTTAATCCTTTTTAGTCGCAGTGGGCTTGCATCAGCAACAGATTTTGTAATCTGCGACCTAACTCTTTCACTATCCTTTGTATATTTAATAGACAGCGCGTCCGATAAATGCTTCGTGGTCAAGTCATTGGTGGCATCGGCAAGTTTCCTCTTTCATGTGAAAATTGAACACTCCTCAATACTTTTTTTGGCCTTCCTTTTGCTCCTCTAGTTGATGTAGTGGGTTTATCTACTGCCAATATATCCAGGATGGTGTCTTCACTAAGCCAGTCCTCGTATTTGGAGTTGAAGTTCTGATTGGTTCGATTAGATTTCACCCATTTTGCCTTAATATTTTCATATATCAGATAAAAATTATTTTTTATAATTTCGCTTCTCTCAATATTTCCGTATAAGCTATCAAGTTCTTCTAAAGCAGCTTCCGTGAAAAACTTTGGTGTGGTTGACCTTCTAAACAGTTCAAATAATTTTAAATTGTTTAACGCCATGGTTTCAGTACTTAAATTTTTTAACGCCATGGTTTCAGTACTTGTTGCGCCAACTTTCAGTCGTAGCCTAATCCAGGCATTATGCTTATTTTGCAATATATAGGCTTATGCTACCATGCCTAAAAATTTACCTGTTCCCTGCATACATATGGATTTAGGCTGAATTATGCAATTTTGATATTATGCTCGTGTCTAAATAAGATTTGTGCCTACATGGAGGGACCATAAGTCAATATTGTTCTTGACCATTTGTACTCCAAAGTAATTTTTAAGCGAGGTGCGTACCTGCGAATTTCAATGAGTAGTTTTTTGTGCATCCTGTGTCTGTAACAGAATATTGGGAGTAGACTTTGGCAGAGGCTCACAGGTAGACAACCGACTTAAAATGCAATTTTCAAACTATTAGATCAAACTACTGTCAGTCAAAACATGTAAGGGATGAACGCCATACAATTTCTGCAACCATGTCTTTTTAACCTTTTTTTTACCTCTAGAAGCCAAACGGGCACGTACGGGCAGATAAAACCTTTTGAATTATGTAAAGAAATAATCAAAGAACATGTTTTGCAAATATAGAAAAATATAGATTTTTTTTATTTTCCGTCAAAGTTGAAAAATAGTGAAAAAACGGATTGTTTTTAAATAGTGATTTACCAGGAGAAACACAAAGCCAACAGTTAATTTTTTTGTATCATTATACATTTAATAAATACATCAATCAATACAAACAAAAAATAAGGCGATTCGTTACCTATTTTTCGTGATATTACACTTGAAATCGCAACAAATTGACTAAAAATTGTGTTTTTTTTTGAAAACCGAAAGCCGGTCAACTTTGAACGGTTATATCTTCTAAACTAAAAATGTGATATTATTAAGAGTAGCATATTTGAAACCGTTGAAAAGTTTCCTATAACATGGGTTTATTCAAAACTTCGTCGGCGCACATGAAAATTTTGATTTTTGCAACCTCGTTTGCTCTACGGGCGCCACTGTGCGACGTGAAAAATTTCGTGGTAAAAGCAAGAGCTTTTGGGCATTTGATAAAAGAGTAGAAAATGACCAAATATTCATTAATCCGGTTGATAAGGCCAATCTTTTAGAAGAATCTTTTAGAAAAACTGCCCGAACTCGAAAGTGTATACTGTACTATGCCTAAAATATTCTTACAAGCTCGTGGAGTTAAAAAGATTCCTTCGGATCTCAACGTAAATGAATCTACGGGGCCGGACGATATACCAGCATTGGTGCTGAAACAGTGCTCTTCGACGCTAGCTAGTCCATTGGCCAATCTTTTCCGCCTTTCGTACCGTGCGAGAGTCTTTCCCTCTTGCTGGAAGGTTGTTAAAAAAGGTGAGGCTAATAACCCTGAAAATTTCCGCCCATGTTCAATCTACTCTCCACTCTCAAAAGTGATGGAGAGCATGATTAATTACCATCTTGTCAACTATCTAGAGGCCAAGTCACTTTTTAATGATCTGTAGAATTTGTTCTACGGGAGACCTGTTAGCTTTTCTTTCTGAGTGCTGGAGTCGATCTATTCACAATTTTAGCGAAAGTTAAGTGGTTGTGCTAGATATATCCAAAGCATTCGATCGCATGTGGTACGGTGCATTAATATCAGAGGTTATTGAATTTGAAATCGGCATTGACTTCTCTTGATTTAAATCTAGTCTTCTCCAATAAGTTTCAGCTTGATTCAGGGGTACCCCAAGTTTTTGTTCTTTCGCCCTCTCTTTCCCTATCAATCCAAGCTACTTCACAGGTGGAAGCATTCGGATAATCTTGATATTCCGGGCATGAGAATTCAATGTGATGTCCGTTGGAACGAACATGTATTACAAGTCTAGAAAAAAGCATTCAAGTGTCTTTGTTTTCTAAAACTGCAAAAATTACTTCACTCCCATATATTAACAGGAGCTTAAAACGTGTATTTGGAGCTACTGGAACATGAACTGACTTTGATGCTCGCTAATGAAAGTGGGCTATCAAACTCTATTGACTCGTTGGAACATATGGGTTGTGTAACCGTGTTCCAGAGATACTACCAAGGGAAAGGTTCTTCTGAGATTAGCGAGTGTATTTCAATTGTCCTAGTTTCAGTTCACTCTACTTGCTTCTCGACTAGATCACATCCATTCCTAGCCTATTGTCCAGTTGACTGCACAGAGAAAATTCATTTGTCAGTCGAACTAGCCGTATGTGGCATGAACTCCCCACACAAGTCTTTCCTGAAAGTTAAATTAAAATAAAATTTAAGGAAAGTATCCCCAAAAATTATTCCCTCTTCCAAAACGAATTTTCCTGAAATCAACACAATGCACTGTATTTGTAGGAAACATCCCCAGAGTGTTAGTTAATAATAAAAAATTTTAAAAATGAAGTACAAATTATTCAATCACACTTCTAAGTTTAAAACCCTACTTAAGCAATAGTTAAACAAGGTCCGCTTAAATAAAAGTGGAATATACTTTAATGACGAAAATGTGACATGTAGGAGAAAATCTGAATTTTGAGGTTAAGAAATAAACTTACATTACGGTACTCTTTCCAGCACCATTGCGACCCAACAAACAGGTAACTTGATTTCTAGGGAAAGACAAAGAAATATCACTAACAGCTATTTTATCTTCGTTATAAATTTTGGAGACATTAGTTAATGTAGCTCCCACACTAGAGTCTAAATCTTCTCTTGTGACTTCAGTAAAACGGAATTCATCTGTTGGGAAAAAAATTTACTTTTCAAAATTTGACTTTACAAATCATTTACTTTGCAACTCACCATCTTTAAATCTTTGATGCACATAAGCAATGAAAATGTAAATGCACATATCAAAGATAATCATTAAGAAAGCAAATCCATATTCTCCACTCGTGCCTTCGCGAAATACTGACTCGAAACTTAAACCAACTTCTTGCAATTCCATACGCATTATATGACTCCAACCATGAGCAAATGCCGTTGTAAATGATAAATTGATGAGGAAGTTTTGTAAGGAATTCAATTGTGCATCAAATATTAAAACAATGATATAAGGGCAAAAGGTTATGAAAAAGATAACGGTGGTGGCAACAGCTCCAATAGTGGCTGAGGTGAAAAATGTAGAACACAGGTAGCTGCAGGATAAATTTTTTAATATAAGAACCACTAAATTGTTGAAGAACAAATTCGTTATTACTTACCAGAATGATATTAAACAAGCTCCAAATATACATAGGTATATCATTATGAATAACCATTTGGTGTGGACTACCATACCTCCGGCATATAGGATAATTGTAGAACCGATATAGATTATTAACAATTCGAAAAATGTCACTAAGCACCAAGAAGTCATTTCCGAACAAGGTTTTAAGCCCATAGAGCGCATTATCTTAAAAAAAGAAACAATATATAATTAAAGCAGAGATTGCAGACGTAAGTAATCGACAAACAGTGGCTCAAGAAATGAATTCGATTATAGACTTAAGTACAGCTTGTAATTTTATTTGGTTTGCACTCACCATCGAATTTCTAGATTCTCGCATCCATATTAAATGTCTAACACACGAAGCAATCTCAGCCATTAAGCCCAAAAAGAAAGCGCACTGTATAGCTTGAGCCAAATAGATGCCGGTCTTAAAACTAAAATCAATTATCATACATTTAATCAAATTTTAAGCTGATTAATTCTTTTCCACAAAAACACTTACTCATCCTCGGTATAGGCTGGATAGGGAAATTGTTTAGTATAGAATTGTAAATCATCAATGGCATATTTTATAGTGTCATCATTGGCATCTTCTGAACCTAATAACAAATCAAAGAAACCCTGACGTTTTTGTCGGCTTAAGATATCAGCCGAAGTTTTGTCATCCTGAGAATTAACTGATATATCAGGAAACAAAGTAGTAGCCATCTCCATGTTCTCAACTTGTGCTGTTGCAAAATCATCTACATTAGCTTCAAAGGGTAATTTCTTAATGGAATCTTTCATATCGGTTATGCCACCCGATACAAATGATGACAGTAAATTGGATGTGGGATTTGGGGAAATTGATATTTCTGTGCTGTTCGAATCAGTAAACCAATCATCATCATCATCATCGTCAATATCATCTTCCGTGATAACTTTCACCGAAAAGCTACTTCTGGGAGATGTACTTATAGGAATATCACTGATTAATCCTAGTTTCTTCAACTTTTCCTTTTTATGCTTGATAATGCCCAAATCTAGAGCTTGTTTTATTTGCACAAAACCTCGATGATATTTCATATCCATTAGCATACTACCTGCAGGACCAGGGAACCAAAATCGATTCTTATTCTCTATAGTAGGTTGAGTATTTTGAGTATCCATATGAAATTTATAGGCAACATTTTCACCGTCAGTTTCATTGAAATATACAGCCGCAAAAAATAATCTCTTCTTATTTAGATCAAAAGCTTTACGTCTTAAATCCGCTTCAGTATCATAGGCTTCAAAACGATCAACCGAAAAGCATTCTAAAATATTTTTTACTGTAGTTATTACATCATATATGATCGGATCAGTGCGTATACGTTGTAGCACTGCTTCAATTTGATCCACATCAATATCATCACCAATTATGGATCGTACGAAAGGTGTCTGAGCAAGCCTAATTAGACTGTTAAAGCCCTCTTGGAATGGTTCATCTGTACGTAATTTTGTGAGTATTTGTTCAATAGCCACTGACAATATTTTTAAACGATTCAATTCTTCGTATGTGGAATTGGACTGGAAATAGTGAAAGCAATTTGAACAAATTATTTATATAAAGTTCTTAAAATTATACTAAATGTTTTTGTAGCAAGCTAATCGTATTCTTTACACCTGTTTAGACGAGAGAGTAAACTCCATTACATCTCCTCTCCTTCGTTTTTCTCTCTCTTTCTCTCTCTCTTCTAACCGTACATTTAGAGCGAAAAACAATATGTGCAGAATAATAATGTGAGAGTCTTTTTATTGAAATCAGAAATAGAATTATTTTCAAAAATTTTTCGGTAATATAAATTAGAGAAGTTGCTGTACTACTTTAAAGAGTGACTGATAAGGATAGATGGACCTGTGTTAGAAGGGAAAATTTTAGCTTAAAATCAAATATTTTAAAAAAATGGCCAACTGTCTACTTCTTTTTTCTGCCTCAGTTGTGTTTCCTTATCACATGCACAAGTTTAAGTGCTTTGGATACTACCACCACCTAGATATCATCTTTTTTTTTTAATGTTTTTTTTTTAAGCCTAGTTCCGCGAAGCCGATGGCTTGTTTGTAGATTCTAATTTTGGCTAGTTTTTTTTTTTTTTTTTTTTTTGCAGCGACACACCAAAGCCTCTGGTGGGAATCGAACCCACGACCCCCGCATGATAGGCGAGCACGCTGCCTACTCACCTACCTACTCACCTCATAATGTAATAATCTATATTTCTGAAGCTTATGCTCAAAGAAAATTACTAGGGAAGATATAATTTCAGAAGTTTAGAAGACTCTTAAACAGCCTTTTCGTAGACCGAATGTTTAAAAGTAAAAAATATATTGTTAGTAGGTTTGAATATAGTTCGAAGTTGTGAAATTTCGAATTTTGTTATAAATATACTTACAAATTTCATTATAGAACTGGTATCGTCTGTTTTTGGAGCATACAAAATTTTGCCTTGTATAATGGGCTTAATAGTTTCCCAGGTAATTTTGCCGTAATTAGTGCTGGTAACATCCAAATATAAACGTTTACAGTATTGAGCTGAAAGTAAAAACAGGAAGTTTAGATAATAAAACACAATTTCTTAAATTCTCTCCCACTTACTTGGCATAACACTTAGTTCGTCTTGATTAGCATGACTAAAATCTTGGGTATATAAAATGTCTTCCACCAAAGGTATAGTCTCGGTATTAGGAAATGGATGACCGCATAATAAATTACCAGCTTTAACAAAAGTTTTACGATCTAATCACAAAAAAAAAATTATATATAAATAAATAAATTATTATTTCTCTTTTTTGAACACCCACCTGAAAATAATTTTTTGATATCAAAACTACCATTTAAAGCCACTTCAACTTCTGGAACCAAGTCAATGACTTTTTCGATTTTGCCTGTAAGTTGTTCAGATATTTATAGGTTTTAAAAAATTTATTTTTTATATTATTTCAATTTGAACTTACTTCTTATTTCATCAAATTTTCTATTCGTTACTAATGCAGTTACTGCACTTATGAAATTTGCTTTTTCCGGCAATTCGACCAAAGCTGTAAACATGCGATCTTCATTGATAAATATTTGCACGATATCAATAATAGGTTTCATGCTAGAAAAGTAAAAAAACGGTATAAATAAGATGCTTATAACGTTATTACAGGAAGGTATTGTTTTATTTTATAAGGCAGGAAGTGTTCGATCAAGAGCAGAATTCATAACAAAATTGGTTTCAAATTTATACTTATGCTTTAAATACTCAGAATCTGAATAGCTAATTGTTGAAAGGCATTTAGAAATTTTCAGATTGAAATAGATGTATATAGACAATTTTTCAGTAAAGGGAAGTTGACTCGATTTCAATCAATTTTGGCCAAAAATCAAAAAAATAAAAAAATAGTTTTTGATAAAATTCTTATGCCAAATTAAAGTCTACACTTTAAGTCATATGATTTAATTGTTCTTCTTCTTATTAAAAATTTACTTTGTTACAATTAAACATTCAAAAATTAACTTATTTTTTAACTCATATTTACTTCTGAAAAATTCTATTATATACTTTTTATTCAAAGAGGGCTATGTTGTTTACTTCAATTTTTTTTATATAATTGGTACACAATATTAAAATTGTGTTTATAGTTTATCATATTGTGTAAGTTTGAGATAAAAAAGTACAGATTTTGTATATTTATTGAGTGGTGATTAATTGCTTCCTTCCATAACTAGAAAAATCTCATACCAAAGTTTTGATAGTCATGAAAATTTTTTTAGGATTTTTTAGAGGTTGATACTTTATATTTCTAAATACTCCTAAATATCAAAAGTAAGTATCCAAAAATTCAGCGTCCAAGATTTTCCAACCTATTAACAAGAGCAATTTTAGTGACTACGTTATTCACAAACGGGGAGCTTTTTAATTTTTATTTTATTCACCCAACTAAAAAAAAATGGATAAATTAACATCAATAATGGTAAAATTTATAGAGGAACGTTCAAGCTAAATTTTTAAAGTGGATGTATTAAAAGGAAAATTGCTTGGTTTAATAGCAACTGGTAAATAAAAGTGGACGTTATGTGGACGTTATAAAAAGTATAAGCCAGTTTTTGAAGCTCGTGAATCACAATGGTGAAAATCAAGTTTTAATTACTTGGAGCATGAAGATTGTGTAAGTAAATAAGTCTAATAATTGTGAAGACTTTTGTTAATAATGGATTTTTAAGGATGCTGGAACTAGTAATCAATCCAATAGAGGAAGGCCAACAATCTCTTTTAATGAATGTTCAGAGAGAAGCAAACGAAGGAAAATTACTGAAATATGCAATCAATATGAGTCATCTCTAGTTCACAAGGCTTCGCAAAAACTAAGTAAAATAAAGTGTAATGCAGTAGTTACAAACATTCTATTAAATAATGGGGATTTAGCTATGTTTATGGATTTGCAACTGACGAAAGCAAAATATAATAATTCAATTTAAGATCATACAATGAATTGTTGTTTGGAGCTAAATATTATCCATCTTATCCTGAAATCCTAAACAGAAAAAAAGACTGCTATCCAGAAGATGTAAACATTAATGAAAATGGGGCTTCTATAAAACTTCAAGCGCTATTGGATCATACTTCCAAAATAATTTTTTTTATCAGTTGAGGCTGATTTGAAAGATATAAGTGAAACAAAATTTGAGTTAATTGGAAAATGGGGCATGGCTGGATCAACTGGTCAACAGATTTTTAATCAAAAGTGGGAAAATGAAGAAGAGCAAACAAATGTTGAGGAAAAGTCTATATTTATGATAGCATTTGTTCCCCTTCAGTTAATTTCAGTAACAAGTAGCAAAATTATTTGGAGAAACGAGAAACCTGGCTCTATTCGGTTTTGCAGGCCTATAAAGTTTGAATTCATTAAAGAAAATAAGGAAGTTGTGGAAAAAGAAACAAATAAAACAATTATTGCCTACCGAAATTAAATTTGAAGATTCTCGCAAACTTGTGATCCAATATTCTTTCTTATGAACTATGGTTGATGGAAAAGTTATTAATATCCTTACACAACAGCCGTCAACCAGGTCTTGCAATATATGTAATGCAAATCCAAATAATATGAATAACCTATCATATGTTAAATCATTGCAACCTATAGTAAACAACTAAAAATTTGGAATGAGCACTTTACATTGTTGGATACGCTTTATGGAGTGTCTTCTCCATATTGCTTATAATATGGATTTTAAAATGTAATTTGCATCAAAAGAAAATAAGATTTTAAAAGCAACCAGAAAAAGACAAATTCAAACTGAAATTAAAAAAGAACTGGGAATAAATATAGATGCGGTAAGACTTGATTCAGCTAATTCCAACAATGGAAATGTAGCACGAACATTTTTTAAAAATTTTAGTATAGTTACAAAAATATTAAACATTGACGTATATTTAGTAAAAAGGCTTGCATGTATATTACAAGTGCTGGCTTCGGGACACGAAATTAATAAAACAAAATTAAAAAACTTTTGTTATGAAACTGCTGAACTTTATGTGAGCCTTTATACATGGTACAAGATGCCTCCGACTGTTCACAAAGTATTAATACATGGTGCAGATATTGGAATCCCAATAGGATCATTAACAGAAGAAGCTCAAGAGGCTTCAAACAAAATTTTCAAATCGGCCAGACTCAATCACAGCAGAACATTATCAAGAAAATTGAACAACGAAGACGTCATTCATTATTTACTTATATCGTCAGATCCATTAATTAGTAATATTAGAATAAAGAATGAAAAAAAGAAAGAGATGTTTGAAGAAGCCTTAGATATTATTTGCTAAGATTATACTAACAATTTAAAATATCTCTGTATCTACATAGTTATATACTGTAGTATAAAATAAATAAAATTATAAAAAAAACCTTTAATATGAGAGTTAATTTTAGAAATAGGGAATATAGTGGAAAACGGCTATAAAGATCTTGAAAGGATTGGAAAACTCGGACCTTTATAAACGTAGTAATTTTTATAACAATTTTAAAGCGAACAACTAAAATAGTCGTTATTTCCGTGAGTAGTGTTGTTATAATCTGATTTTCGACATTTTTTAGTTTATATGCAGAAAAAAAAAATAATATATTACGGATATTCGTATCTATCTTCAGAAATAAGACGATCTTGACAAAATTTATATAGTTGGAAAGCTTATAAATATATTATTTTATATAATAACATAACATATTTATAAGAATTTCAAATGATTTGCTTATTTTATTTAACTACTCCATACTTCATTGGCCAAAACCTATATACATCGTGCCGAAATTGGTATATGGTCAAAAATAGTATACTTTACTCGCATACCAAATTTCAACTAGTTACATAAAGAAACAAAGAAGATATAGATTTTTGGCCGAAATTGACCATAGTGCAATGTATTCGTTTCGTATTTTTCATATGTTTACAAAAAGCTGCCTCTTTTTCGTTTTCATCGACAAATTTCGTCTAGAACAAGGAAAAGAGAAACAGACATCGCAATATCGACTCGAATTGTTATACTCGTAAGTACCAGGAACATATATACTTTATAAGGTCGCAAATCCATTTTTCGATGCTTTACAAACGGAATGATCGAAACGATACATACCCTCTGCACAGTGGTATGAACGGTATAAAAAGTTGTCGGCTAATTCCATAGTGACAGACATGACATTCAGAGATCTTTCTAATCCAATAGTATACAGTAAAAGTTTTTCATTGTTCATAAAGATATGCAGAATTCTGCAGACAGACCACAACAACATATTTACCATTAGAAAAAGTGGGAAAGTATAATTGTTATTAATGATTGGGGGCAAAAAGTAGTCGTGACAGACATGGCAACAAACAGACATCATTTTAGAGATTGGTTGTAAAATACAGAAAAGCTCTGAAGTTATTTGTATGATAGCATATAAAAAACATTAATTCTAAAATAAATTATAATAAAAAAGAAGTATTTTGTAATGTGACAGACATGACACTGCTTTTAGTTTAAAAACTACTTAACTACATTTTTCCTTTCTTACTGGAAAAATAGGGGCTATAACAATGCATATAACAAATTATTGTCATATTTTCATGCCATTTGAACAATTTTCTTTGGAATTTTATTTTATTTATTTATTTATTTAGTCTACTAATTTACATCTTACAGATTATAAGAATATAATAATAATGTTTATACAATAATTAATATTTTTTAGTTTAAAAACTTACAATATGAATTAATTGAAAACCTTATATAAGTTCAACTTAAAATTATTTTTAAGTTAAACTTTAAAAGGATTGAAAAACTATTACAAAGCTTTAAACATCTTGTAATTGGTTCATTAACCCCATAATTCGTATGATGAAAATCTTCATAAAATAAACGCTCGTGACGTAAATCACGATGAGGAGTATGAACCCTCACTAAATCAGACAAAGCATCGTAACATATATTATTTGTTAAAATATTAAATAAAGGGTCCGCCAAATAACTTTTTTTTTAAATGCTATTAAAAAAAAAAAAAAAAAACTACTGAATATTATCTCAAATTTCTTTTTTTATTTGAAAGTACAATCCTTCCGGTTAATAATGGAAAATAATTTCATTCAAATGGCTGCCTCGGCTGGCCCTGCAGTAGCCTACACGATCGGTCCAATTTTTAAGCACATTTCACCAATGGCTTCACGAATATTGTCCTTTAAAGCGTCAATTGTCTCTGGCTTGTTGGCGTAACACTTATCTTTGAGGGCACCCCATAAATAATAGTCCAACGGTATCAAATCGCAGCTCCGAGGTGGCCAAACGACATCAGCTCTGCGGCTGATAATGCGATCTTCAAAAACAGGGCGCAAAACTCGAGTGTAGCTTCGGCTGTGTGGCACGTAGCGCCGTCCTGTTGAAACCAAATGTTGCCAATATCCTCCTCCTCAATTTTTGTGAACAAAAATTCGTTTAACATGGCCCGATAACGATCGCCATTGACTGTAACGGCCACTCCTTGCTCATTTTCGAAGAAAAATGGCCTAATTATGCCTCTGTACCAAAATCCGCACCAAACAGTGACTCGTTTTGGGTGTATCGGCTTTTAAATGTATGCGTGCGGGTTTTCTGTGCCCCAAATGCGACAATTTTGCTTGTTTACATACCCGCCAAGATCAAAATGAGCTTCATCTGCAAGGATGATTTTTTTTGGCAAAATCGGCATCTTCTGTAAGTCGATCGCAGGCCCACTTAGCGAAGCGAAAACGCATTGGGTGGTCAGTTGGCTTCAACTCCTGAACCAATTGGACTTTTCATGGCGTCATACCAAGGTCTTTATGCAAAATTCGTCTCAATGATGCCTCCGAAATGTTCAATTCTTGAGAACGACGGTGAATTGATGTTGATGGCGCTTCACGCACACTTTCTGCCACAGCAGCAATATTCTCGGGTGTACGCACTATTTTTGGCTTTTCACGCTTTGGTTTATCGATGAGGATGCCAGTTTCTTTCACTTTTTTAACAAGATAACGAACATACGGAGCTGACGGTGCTTCTCTTCTTCCAAAATCCTTACGCAATTTTCGCACACATTCTGCAACATTACGATGATTTTCAAAGTAATGTTGCAATATTTCCCAGCGTTGTTCAAGCGTATACACAACCATATTCGTTCAGCGGAAGGACAAAACTATTTATCTTTCAAATCAGACATGAGCTAAGTGTTACCATTCATGAAATAAGCACTAGTTGAAAAAAAAACGTTAGATGGCGGACCCTTTACAAACATAGAAATTTACGCATGCTTTCATAAGAAAGAACATCGCCGGACCAATTTATTTTCGTAAATGCAAACTTTGTAAATAGTTTCTGAATTTTTTCAATTCTGGCATAATGGCTTTCACAATAAGGACTCCAGATTATAGAGCAATATTCCAAATTACTTCTAATGTAAGAAACATATAATGATTTTAAAGCGACAGGGTCACTAAAGTCCGCAGTATTTCGTTTAATGAATCCCAACATTGCATACGTTTTAGATGTTATGTAATTTATATGATTATGAAATTTCAACTCGGAATCAAAAATAACTCCTAAATCTTTAAGTGTCACTAACTCTCTCAAGAGTGACATCACTTACAGTGGAGTTATAAAAAACTGGATTATGACAATGATATATGACATGACGCAACATCTATCAATATTTAAAACAAGTCTGTTTAAATCACACCACTCTTTAAGTGATACCAAATCTTTTTGAAGCATAACTGAATGTGATATACTTGTAATATCAGCAAATAATTTCAAATCATCGGCAAATAATAATGGTTTACAAAATTGCAAACAGCCAGGTAAGTCATTTATAAAAATTAACAATAATAATGGGCCTAAATGTGTTCCTTGAGGAATTCCAGTATATGCATTAATTACATTGTCCAAAAAGCATGAACTAATTTTAACTATTAATTTCCTATTCGTAAGAAAACTTTTAAAAATCTGCAACAAATTTCCATTAATACAATTTGGTGAAGTTTTCCTAACAAAATATAATGATTTACTGAATCAAAAGCCTTCAAAAAGTCAGTATATATCACATCAACTTGTTTTCTATTTTCCATAGAAACTATAGTCTGATTAGTGAATACTATTAAATTTGTACATGTGGATCGACCGGGTAAAAACCCACGTCGAAAAACTGAAATTCTTGATAAAACATGATGAAATAGTTTATTATACCGAATGTTGTCAAAGACTTTGGTCAGAACACACTGTTTAACAATGGGCCTATATTTCAAAACATTGGATTTATCACCAGATTTGAATACAGGAATCACGCAACAGTATTTCCACTGATCTGGAAATTTGCCATTTTTTAAGCATGTATTAAAAGGTAGTGCGGACTAAAAACCTTATAAATTTTTTTTAAAAATAAAGGTGGAACTGAATCAAATACACATGAGGGACAATCTTTTAAAGATAGAATAGATAAAGAAACATCATTTTCTGATATTTCTTAACACTTAACTGATCTACACTTGCATAGTTACTATATGCAGTAAAAGTAGTCTGGAAAAACGACGAAATGGTATCAATAAAAAATATTTAAATTAAAATTTTAAAATTGGACCTAAGGTTAACCTTTTCATGGAATTACCCTGTCTCGTTTAAGATGATTCTTTTACCGTATAGAAAAAATTGTATCATTTAAGACATTTTTCCGTACAGAAAAAGTTGAATCCGTTTAGACGAGTTTTTCCCGTGTAGAAAAGTTGAATTATTTTAGACGACATTTTTCCGTGTAAAAAAGTTATATCATTTAAGACGACATTTTTCCTTACAGAAAGAGTTGACTCGTTTTAAACGAGCTCTGTCCGTATAGAAAAAGTTGACTCGTTTTCGATGACTTTGTACTGTCTAGAAAAAGTTGTCGCGTTTTAGACGAACTTGCTCCGTCTAGAAAAAGTTTTCTCGCTTTATTTATTTTATTTTTATTTATTTATTTATTTATTTACTTATTTATTTATTTATTCAGTCTATGGAATCATCCTTACAGACTACTTAAAGTATACATTTATATTATAATTTATATATATAATTAAACATTTAACAAAATTGATATATAACATTTATTAAATACAGTTAATTTAATGCATTTAAGTGTAATATAATCTCTTCTCACAATATCCAAACTTTTATTAAAATCAATAAACTGATGCAGCATATTAAACTCATCACAAATTCTACAAAGTGGATTAAAATTAGCATAGTTTGTACAATAATATTTGATAGTTAGAAAGTTATAATTTCTTGATGATCGAAAAGGAATATTTATATTTATTTTGTTGATAAGAAATTCAGATTTAAGACTACCATTTAACAGTTTTAACAGGAAAGTAACATTTAGCATATGTCTGCGACTTTTCAATGTAGGAAGCTTAATTAGAGCCAGACGATTTTCATAAGATGGCAACCTCATATTAGGATCCCAGCCCAAACCACGAAGACAAAATAACAAAAATTGTTTTTGAACTGATTCAATTTTGTTGAATGTATATGATATTGCGGATCCCAGACTTGAGTATTGGTCTTACCAAGGTAGTAAACTATTGTTTTGTCATATACGGATCCGAAAACTCTTTAGCCCACCGTTTAATGAATCCAAGTACACCAGTAGCTTTATTTATTGTTAGCGAAATATGACTTCTAAAGTATAATTTTTTATCCAGAAGTACGCCAAGGTCATTGAATGAATCCACTAAATCAAGCACAGCATTATTCATGATATACCGACCATTAATTGGAATTGATCTTGTAAAAATCATATATTTGCATTTTTTGACATTTAGGTCCATTAGAATAATATTACACCAAGTAGTTAAACGATCAATATCATTCTGTAAAAGTGATTGTTGATCAAGATTGTTGAGAGTAAAAATTAACTTTACATCGTCTGCATACATTAATGTAGTTGAGTGTTTAATTACAGAAGGAAGATCATTTATAAATATCGTAAATAAAAAAGGTCCCAAGTGACTACCACTTTTATGTTGTTGGAATACGAGTTACGAAACTTAATACATTGTGTTCTGTCTTTTAAATATGATCCAAGCCATTTTATCAGCAATATACCAAATCCCATACGGTCAAGCTTAAACAACAATAGATCATGATTTACTTTATCGAATGCCTTGCTAAAATCATTATAAATAACATCTGTTTGTTTCATATTAATAAAAGCATCATTTACCAAATTTGTAAGCTCCAAAAGATTTGTTATTGTAGAGCGTGATTTGCAGAATCCATGTTGCGTTGGAGATATGATAGAGGACACATGGTGTGACAACGTGTCATATATAAGTTTTTCAAATAGTTTTGGAATAGCACTTAATTTATCAATACCTCTATATAATTCGAAATACCAGCTTTAGATCCAAACTTAAAGAAGGGAATAATAAATGATTCTTTCCAAATGGGAGGAAAGTAACCCAATTTAAGGGATATGTTAAACATATAAGTCAAAGGAATATACAATAAATGTGCGCAGCGGTTTAAAATGCAACTGGGAATACCGTCAGGACCAGCAGCATACGACAATTTCAAATTTGTCAGGGCATTCAGAACTGTATGTTGATTGATGGATGGTATATTCATAATTGAAGATTATGTATGGATACAGATTATTGCTATTAAATACTGTCGAAGAATAAGTTGATGCAAAAAAGTCTGCAAATATATTACTTATGGAGTTATCATCTGAAGATTCTAAATCACCGTACTTCATAACCGAAGGAAAGTCCGCAGTACGTCTTTTAGAATTAATAAATTTATAAAATGATTTTGGATTATTTTTTAGATTATTTCCTTACTTTAATTAAATAGTTGTTATAGGCCAATTGATTAGCATTAATAAATTCCGATCTTGATAACGAGTATTTAATTTTTTTTTTTTAATGTTTATTAATTCGCAATATATAACAAACTTAAACTATAATAAACAATAGTTCACAATAATATTTTTGTTTTATGTATATACAAAGTCCCTTAATCGGGCTCTCTAGTATTATTAATATAATAGTTTTGTTTTTTAAATATTTTATAAATAAATAACGTTCTTACAAATGAAGAATATATAGCTAATTAATTTTTGTAATGAAAAATTTTTATAAAAACATTACCATCAATATAAGCAGAAATAAAAACAGTGTCAAAAGGATAAAAGAAAAGGGTTATAAGAATTTATTGTGTAAGCCACCAACACTTATTGTGTTTTGATCTTTGTAAGCTATAAAGATCTCTATTTGCTACGCTTGTTTCATATTGAAAGTCATTAATTTGTTATTGAAATGCAGTTTAGAGCTTTAATGTTAGCACGTCTATACATATGATAAAAGACAGGAATGCAATGTTCATTTTGAATCATATTGATCTTATCGAGGTATAAAAAGGCCTCAGGTGGTACGAAGCCTTTTTGCAAAGCTACAGATATATACTCTTCATTTGTATAGTACGGGGCCATTATTAAATTGTTTTCTTTACATGATGTACATCTTAAAATATAATTTCTTATTAATTTTATTATAAAATTGTCTATTCTTATAACATTTGAGCTATTGTACAATTTTTTATTTGATATGTATTTTTTATAATTACTTTGTGGTGATCTATAAGTTGACATGCAAGCTCTTAAACATTTTCTCTCAAAAACACAAATCTTTTCCATGTAGGATGGTGAAATATTAAACCATATCGGGCATCCGTGAGTGATAATTGGTCTTATTAATGACTGATACATAGTAATTTTGGTTTTAGGTTTTAAATATTTTGAGTAAAATATTGCTTTAAACATGAAAAATGCATTTCTGGCTTTCAGTAAAATTTCATTAACATGGTTGTTAAAATAGAGAAATTTATCTAAGTAAATACCTAAATATTTTACCATGTCTTTATTTGGTATGTGAGTGTTATTCAAATTAGATTTAATCTGAAAAGATTTCCAATTTTTTCTTATATTATTGTTACATTTACCGACAGGCGGTCTAAATAAAATTGTTTCACACTTTTGTGTGTTAATCTTCATATGCCAATCTATAGTAAAACTTTCAACCATATCAAAGGATCTTTGTAGATTATTATTGATTTTTTCAATAGTGTTGTCAGCATGGTATATTATAATATCATCTGCATAAGAGATTATGTTATCTATTTTACCTAATAGATCCAGTATAAATATATTAAAAAGAAGGGGTGAATTGACAGTGCGTTGCTGTAACCCGTTTATAATTCTGAATATTTTTCGACTCTCATGATTCTGATGAAAAATTTTAAACGTTTTATCGTTAATCATATTATATATAATTATAATTAGATACAGTGGAAATTGATATTCCCTTAGTTTATATATTAAACCTGGTATCCAAACACTATCAAAAGCTTTTTCAATGTCGATCAGACAAGCCCCTGTACATAATTTCCCATTCCAATTCCAATTTATGTTAGATGTAAGTAATTGTATTGCATTAGTTGTTGAATGCTTGTATTTAAATCCAAATTGTTTCTCGCTTATTAAGTTTTTGTTTTTACAAAATTCAATTATATTATTGTTTATACAGATTTCAAATATTTTACTAATATTAGGTAGTAAACTTATCGCTCTTAGGTTCTTTGGATTACTTGCATCCTTATCCTTCTTTGGTAAAATAACAACTTTAGCTTTCTTCCACTCATTAGGAAAATAGGAATTATTCAGCATATTATTAAAAAGGCTACAATATTCGTAAATTATTACATTGGGAATATTTTTCAAAACTATATTTGGTATTTTGTCAATACCCGAAGATAGTTTACCTCTTAAATTAGAAAAAATATATAGTATTTTGTTTTTTGTTATGAAATAGTTTTCAGTCTGGTTTTCGTCAAGTTCATTCGATTTCTTATCATTGCCATAATTGGTCAAAGTGGTATTATTACTCTCGAAAGAGGCTCTAGATTCCAGGAATCTACTAAAGAAGTTATTAACTCGGACATGTACACTGTTGGCAGAATCGATATTCTTATAGGAGTGAGTATTTCATATAATCTATCAATGTTCGATATTATTTATAATTTTTGAACATTTTGTTTTTCTTATTTTTAAGTTGAGATAGATGTTTTGTATTCCAAGGAGGACCATTCGATTTAGGAGGTAACATTTTAGGTACAGATGCCGACAAACATTCAAAGAGGTGATGATAAAATGTATGCAAACACAAGTCCAAGTTATCATTGCAACGAGATAACACATTTATCCAGTCAATTTGGAATAGATGGAGTTGTAAATCAGTAAATTAGTTTTATTAAAGCAAAAGATTTTATCGCTGTCAGTTAACATTTTTTTATGAAGAGGATAGGAACAAAAGCAAGATATCTCAAGTGTTGGATGGTATATATCTTCCGGATTAGAAATAGGGCTATGCCGCAATATTAGACGACTTTTTTCGTTTAGAAAAAGTTGTCTGGTTTTAGACGACATTTTTTCATCTAGATAGTGTTGTTTAAAACGATTGTTTTGCAGTGCAAAAAGTTGTGTCGTTTTGGATGACTTTATTCGGCCAGAAAAAATTTTTTCTCTTATTAGACGACTTTTTACACCCAATACCACTATGTGGTTAGGTTGGAAGTGGCTGCTAAACCAAAGGAAAAGCACACTTAGACTTTGGGGTCCATTGTGATACCACGGGACGAATAGGTGTTCCCCTCAGTCCCTACCGTCGAACCAGTTTGAGCTCCTGATGAAACCCCTAATATGTGAAATATCCACATTTGAGAGATCAGAGAGATCGTGAAGAAACGGCGATCCCAATGTTCGAAGTCTCGTTCTGGAGAGCGCTGGGCAATAGCAAAGGAAGTGTTCTATGCTCTCCACCTCCTCAAGTCATTTGACGAGACCCTGAGGCGTTCAGCGTGTCTCCCTATGAGGCAGTGCCCAGTGATAACAGCAACTACTGTTGAAATCTCCCCACGGGGGAGTGATAGTAGCGCACTAGTGCGCTGATAATTCAGAGCCGGCCAGATTTGTCTCGTGATCCTGCATGTTGATCCATTAGCCCATCTGTTGTCTATGTGGTTAGGGTATAATGACTTTCTGCTGATGTTTGTAACTACCAAAAATATTTGACCTATCTTTTATTATACTCTATAATCAGATAAAGGTTTTTCCTAATTTCTTTTAAAATATCAAATATACACTATATAAAACATTATAAAGAATTTACTGATCTCATTTGTTGTAATATATTGAATAATATCTCAAACTCTGTAAATATGTATATATAAAATTAAATGAAATAAAGATGATATTTAAAAAAAAAATAAAAAATCACTTTCTGGATCGATTTAGCGATGTCCGTCCATCCGTCTTTCAGTCTGTGAGTCCATGTAAACCTTGTAATCAAATGAAATTTGGTATATAAGCTTCTATTAGCCATGGTGCGCTATTAAAATTGGTGAAAATCATTCAGAGCTAGTCCACATACAAATGACCCCTATGAGATCGACTTAAATTGTCATAAGTTCAAATAATCAAGTAGATCTAGGTCGAATTGGTTTTGGATGTATTTAATACATTCATTAATTATTAGTCCAAAAATAAACCCTATAGGACAATTCTTAGTCATAACCCCAATATAAAGCTGCTTCCCGATCTTTACTTAAACCTATCAAAAACAAAACTATTGCGCAGATTTTTCTCAAATTTGGTGTGTATATGTTTTTACAAAAAAGTAAGTGGCTTTACCAAATATGGTCAGAATCGGTCCATTTTTCGACATAGTCCCGATATAAATATATCATCCGATATGAACTTTTTCATATTCGGAGCCAAAAAAATTAATATAAATTCTGCTCGAATTTGGGTTATGCTTATGTTTTACACCCAATTAGGTGGATCTAAGACCACTTCTCTAAACGTATAGAGTATCGCGTAGTCGTTCTAGACTGACTATAATTTTATTACTTTTGGACACTGCAAAAAGTTATCGCGTTTTTGATCTAGTTAAATTTGCCTCATTTTAGACGAATTTTTTCCATATAGGAAACTTTGTCTCGGTTTAGACAAGTTTTTGTTTTCATCTTGAAAATGCTATTTCCTTTTACCGAGTTTTTTTCGAATTAAATTAGTTGTCTAGATGTAGACCACTTTTTTCCGTATAGCGAAAGGTGTCTCTTTTTAGATGACTGGTTTTCGTAAAGAAAATTGTAAAACAATTTATTTGTGTATAAAAGTTTTTGCATTTAAGATGACTGTTATCGCATAAAAAAATATTACTACTTACGGTGCCTTTTCCAACTTGGAATATTCCTCATAGTTCTTCGTGCTACTGCATCTATTTTCTATACTGCAAATGTACGTCAAAAAAGCAGGCATTGTATTGCGTGTAGTTGGCAGTTGACGTGTTGGAAATTGACATGATTCATGAGGAACAGGTTCATACTTCAGTCGTATTAAGTAGGGTAACAGGAATATCATACAAGGCCATAAGATTTGAATTGCAGTCAACCACTGAACAAAAAAAAAAATTAATTAAGTCGTTATAATAAAATAAAACTTGCATTACTCACTTTTTGTCGCCATCGTACTAAAAAGTCCTTACGAAGTAAAGCTTTAATTTGACTGACACTTAAAGTGACCTTAAGAAATTTCATTGTTAAGATGTAAAGTTATCTAGAATGATGTTGCTTTTATTTTATGAATTAATAGTTGTTGTTAACATATTTCAAATATGGGAAGGAAAACCTGAAATGTTGCGTTGTGCGAGAATGCTGCAAAGAAAAAGTTGCTAAAATTAATTACTTTTATTTGTTCACTAGTGTTTAAAATTTAAAAATATACTCGTATATTGAAAATATTTAACAAAAAAATTCATTCATTAAGTAAAACACATATATATATATATATATATACATATAAATTACAAACTTTTTGTAATATTCATTGGGCTTTAGAAAAAACTATTGATAACCTTTTTAATTGTAAATTTGAACTGCAATGAATTGCGTGCAATTTATTTTTATGTTCCGATTGCTCTCAATTTGCGTGTCTTATTTTCGAATTAACTATATTTGTTTGTTTATGATTTATTTTTTGAAATCTTTTTACAAACTATTATTAGCTATTGAGATTAGGACAAGCAGTGCAAAGAGAAAAATGTTAAAATGTTAAAACAACTAACATTTGTAATAGTATTAGATTAAATAGTATTCTGTATGTTTTTATACTCTCCACACCAGTGTGTTGCTGGTATAGAAGAGTTTATCATGCCGATTGTAATAATTAGAAAACAAAATCTGGATTCCATAAATATATATTAATATATTTTAATTTGTATATCCTTATAACAAATGGAGTTGATATAGCGATGTCCGGCTGTCCGCCTGTGGAATACACAATCACGCCCTCAATATGACAGCTGGGTTGTTACTTTTTAGTGAAAATAATTAACTAACATCCTGAGCAGCTTGCTAGTTCAAATTATTGAAATCGCTGTGATAGCTCCTGAGATATCAATGAAAAAGTAAAAAAAAAGTCTTGAGAAAATACGATTTTTCTATGTTGTGCTAGTTACTTAAAAATTCACACAGTTGATCTGTAATATGTATTTAACAAAACCTTAAAGTGCCAGATTCATTTTTTTAAATTTTGTTTAAGAAAATTTTTTAAAACTTGAAAAAGGTGTTTTCAAAATTTTATCGAAAAAATTTCCCATCTTCGGTCTCAGTGCGCAATATGTTAGCAACGTGGTAATAAAACAATACCTCATATCTGATTACTTATAAGTATAGAGACAGAAAAAAATTATGGCTTTAATCAATTTTTCAAAGTTGGAAAAAATGCTATCAAATTTTATGACCTAGTTTTTTTTTTTTTTGGCACAAAGTGGTCTGGGGCATTTGCTATTTCTTGGCAAATTTTTATTCGATTTTGAATTTTTTATAGCTTTTTGAAAAGATAATTTAATACTGATTCCGATTCTTATAACAACTTGTCGGAACAATTAAACCATAGAACGAAATTTTCGTAAAATCTCAAAAAAAAAAGGCATATTTTCCCCATATAAACACACTTGAAATTTTCAATCGATTTCGGCGCGACTTTTCCTTATCCGATTGTCCCCAAACTTCACATTTATTAGTTTTATATTGAAAGGTAACAAAATGAAGGCCATTATGCCATCCAGATATGTATGCGGCACCGTCATACCCCTGTCCTCTCAATATATTCAAATTAAGGCCTAAGAATTTGACTGTCTAAAGTAAAGTTTGTGAAATTTATTTTCCTCTCATTCCATTTATATCAACAAAATTAAAAATCTAACGCACAATGCCACCTTTTTTTTCCCTGATGTCAGTCGACTTTTTTTTGACAATTTTTCTTTTTTTTAGGATTCCTTTCCTAATTATATTTATAGTTTATTTTGTATAAATGGACTAATATAGGATCCATTTTTTAGTGCTTTTTCTAAACTATTTTAAATATTTCATCAGCTTTTGCCCTATATCTCAAAAGAGCACTAAAGTTTCCATCTGACAAGCTTCTTATTATTTATTAATTAATTGAAATTTCAAAGTTAGCTATAGTTTAGGATAATGTGTAAAAAACACGTAACGACACTCTTGAAATTTGTATGAAAAAGTGAATTTAAAAAATTCGACCATTAGATTGAGGGCCTAAGGCTAATGGTAGCTTTATTATTTATAAAACTAAAATATTGCATCGATTACAATCAACTATAATAAATTTAAATTTCATAAATTTTGATGATCAATAATGTCCTCAATTAAAAAAAAATATTAGAAAGTATCTATAATATTAATAGGCTAGACGATTTCTTGTGACCGATGTTTTGTTCTACCGTTTTATCCCGATTTTGACCAAACGTATATTATTTGAAATGTATTTCTTTTTAGCCGTTTTACAGATTTACAGATTTTTAAATTTTTGCATTTAGTTTGAGTAAATTGCATTTAAAGTTGCTACTAACACATACATAAAATTATACAATGCTACCCAGTTGGCCACGTCTTCAAGACTTCCCTAATGATGGGTGCATGACAAATGCCGGAACAAATCGTCAAAGACTTTTTCGAACAAATGTCACGAAAATCGTGGACGACTAAAAGAGAGACCATGTCGCTCAGTTTGTCGCTCACTCAAAAAAATATGGAAAGTTCAGCTTATATACGACCAACTTAAAGACAATTTCGCTCATCATGTCGCTAACGGAGTATGACTGACGACAATTTCCTCACAATGTCGCTCATCTTGACTTCAACAGACTCATACACGACAAGACTTAATTTTGTAGCGTAATTTGTCGTCAATACTATTCGATGCATGACCGTATAAGTTATTTATCATCCAGCTGGTCGTTAACTAAATTTTTTTATTAAATATCTGCATGAACAACTCATTGACACTGTCGATTAACTTGTCCGTAACAAAGTTCGACGGACAACATACACAAGAAGTTGTCACTCATATTGTCGTCAACGGACCTTAATACACCACAATATAAATATTTGTCGCTGAATTTGTCGTCAACGGGATGTGATACACGACCATCTGAGTAATTTGTGTCCCAGCTTAACGTTAACGATAATATCCATTATATCGGCGTTACAGAAAACTTCATCGACAAATGTCGTGAGTGACAAATTATAAAATGTGTTAAAGGAATCGTTAACGACAATGTCGTCTACGACGATTTTGCCAATGAGTTTGTTTTTTTATACCCTATACCACTATGTGGTTTGGGTATAATGACTTTGTGCTGCTGTTTGTAACTACCAAAAATATTTGACCTAGACCCATCTTTTATTATAATGATCGAATCAGAATCACTATCTAATTCGATTTAACGATGTCCGCCCGTCCGTCTGTGTGTCCACGTAAAGCTTGTAATCAAACTGCAGGTCGCAAATATGAATATATTTTGATGAAATTTGGTATATCAGCTTTCATCGGCCATAGGTTGAAATTGGTGAGAATCGGTCCATGTTCAGACCTAGTACCCATACAAATGACCCCTATGAAATCAACATAAATTGCCATAAGACCCAAATTATCATATAAATCTTAGTCAAATTGGGTTTGTATGTGTTTATTACATCAATTAATCAGTAGTCCAAAAATGATCCCTATGGGACAGCTCTTAGTCATAGGCCCCATATAGAGCTGCTTCCCGATCTTCACCTAAATCTATTAAAAAACAAAAATATTGCACTGATTCTTCTCAAATTTTGTTTATATATATTTTTGCAAAATACAAGAGACTTTACCAAACATGGTCAGGATCGGTCCATTTTTGGGCCTAGTCCCCATATAGATATATCATGCGATATGAACTTTTTCATATCTGCAGCCAAAAAAAATTAATAAAAATCCCTTCAAATTTGATTTATGCTTATTTTCTATATCCAGTTAGTTGGGCCTGAAAGATAGGGTCTCTAAACGCATGGTATAGGGTATCGTATAGTCGGTCTAGACCGACTATAATTTTCTTACTTGTTTTTTGTGTGTTGATTTGTGAATTGGCTATAATTGATTAGCATACCTTTAGGATCTTTATTTAATGAAAAAATAAAATTTCCCAGTATCAGCACTCGAATTTCGAGGGCCGGAATCTGCTTATTTACTTTAATTTTTAAATGCTTTTAAATTACTCTAAAAATTTAACGAAAAGTGATGATATGGTGTGGAAGCTACGCCCCTTATCCTTATATTTGTTTAATAGTAAATTTGTATTTTTAATGTTTAGTGGCTGAGCGAAAAATAAACAACGGTCGACCTTAAATTTTAATCATAGTATTTTGACATTTATTGCCATATAACCGTCTTAGAGTCTAAGTTAAATTCGAGCAATTGCTATATCGCTTAACCCTAATGTACACACAGGGAGCCATTATTAAATTGACTCAGATCGGTGTTCTAAAAGCTACTTATAGGTCAATATTTTATAAAATGTGGTAGCTTTTTTTTAAGTTGAAAGTATTTCTATACAAAAAGAAAATAAATAAAGTATTTAATTTTAATGGAAATCTAAAGCGAGCTTAAAGTGTCACAAAAAGGTTAACAGTTAATCACTTAATTATAAAGCATGTTATATATTTTAAACAATCGAGGTGTTAAATAAAACTAAAAATTAAACAAGTGAAAAATTAACACATTGTTCATGTTTAAAAAAAAAAAAAAAAAAAACAATAAAACAAAATTTTCATATTCTATCACTTGTTAACATCTCGTTTTAATTGAAAATTAAAAAAAAAAAAAATATATTAACTTTTTTGTGACTTTTAAAATTTAATAACTTTTTGTTCTAGTCAACATTAGAACAAACAATTTCATAAAGTGCGGAACAATAAAACTGCAGAACAATAAAACAAATAATGCACATTTGAAACAACTAAACAATTACCCTCACTACTGACGATTAGATTTTTATAAAACTGATAGTTATTTGAAAAATTATGAATAAAATTATTTTCCGTTCATGTCTGCTAATAGATAATTACAATTTTGTAATTTTTATGACAGTTATTATATATTACTGTATATTACTGTAATTACTTAAATGAAAACCGGTATAATGAGGGGGGTTAAAGACCCATTATATATACAATATGTTCTTAATAATATCCATAATAGCTCTAAAAAATTTCCTTAAGAAATTAAGGGGTTGTTGTTCCACTTTTAAAAAAATTTGTAAAAAAATCTCTGTACAAATTATTTTCTTTGAATGTATGTGTGCGTGTGTGTTTATTGTGTTGTCAGTAACTAAGTATCATTTTACTTTTCTCATTACCTATTTTGGACTGTTATAAATGGACTGTTGTATGATGTCATAAATATAGGTTTAATTAATTGAAGGCGTGAGATCGAAAAAGCATATATAGAATGTAATAAAAAGGAAATCTTTAAACCTAGTTTTAATTTTTTTTTTAATTGAAAAAAAAAAAAACAAGTAAGAGTGTTAAATTCGGCTGTGGCGAATCTTTGATACCCTCCACCTCGGTTTGAGTCTTGATAATAAATGTAAATGAAAAAGTAAACAATTTGTTAAACTTAATACCAAATTACTTCAGTAAAGTCTTTGGGTTGGTTTTCGTCTTTTCTATTATTTCGGATTTATTTCGGTGTTTGCTTTTTGTTCATCGTGGTTGCTGATCGGCATGCATTTAGGTTATATACCTATATGCATGCGTTTCCGGTTATATGACATAACTTCTCGTTTAATTTAGTTTTTGCTAATTAAATAGCTCGCCCTAACCTCCATTGCAAAGGTAATGGTTGTGTAGGGTGGCTATATGTATTAAATCGTGCTAATTGGAGATGGCTGTATAGTTTCTTTTAACTGGCCAAATATTTCTTCATTGCGGCCATATAGGTCGGATGGAGTAACAAAATAATAACCAAAAAAGAACTCTCTCAATTTTTTTATTAAAATATTGCCTTATTTGGAAAACACAGAGAAAAAATTTATAATAATAAATATTCAAATAAGGGATGCGAAACGCAAAAAACCAAATGTCCCAAACATTTTAAATAAAATAATTTGTTCTCTTTATTCTCTGAAAAACTTCAAATTTTCATCCAAAAAAAATTGTGAAATTGCGTTTATTTATGTAACAGTTTTTATGTTCGCAATTCTTAAATATCATTTGACGTTTTCTAAAATTCATTGAATTTAAATTAATGTTTTCTGTAGTGTGATTCTGTAAATTTCAACGATCCGACAATCGCAAATTATATCGACAGCTATTGTTGTTTGCACTAAGGATTAAGTGATTCACTAAGTACATACATCTTAACGACAGTCGACAAATCTATTTTTCTATTTATTTCAATTGTAAACGAGTGGCATCTCCGTCAAAATAAGTGAAAAACACAAAGAAGAATAGAAAAAAACAAATTACTTCGTGTTTGACAGGATGATTTTATGTTTATGTTTAATATCTTTATTTTTTTATTAATATTTCTGTGTATTTATTTGAAAATGAAATAATGGATTGAATATGCTATTTAATTTTTTTATTTATTTAAAAAAGTTTTTTAATTAAAGCAAAATATTTTCACTATTTTATGATTTTTATTTATGTATGACGACATTTCAAACTAAAAATTTAAGTTTTTATCGATTGAATAAACAACACAAAAATGGTTGTCGTTTTAATAATTTTGCAATTTTCTTTTTTTAACGATTCGACTTCGTTAAAAGAAGTTACTGAATCGCGGTACTGAAAAGCTATTAATTTCTCCTGAATGTCAAGAATTTTTTTAAATGTAAAAATTTTTTAAATGTAAACATATTTGGTGTTTTTTTTTTTTGGAATTTCAATTTGTGTTTAACGAATAAAATTTATATATTAAAGATGCAATTGATGTCTTCTAAATTTAGAATTATTATTTCCGACGTTTTGATATGATTTTCTGAAATTCAATTAATATTTTCTAATTTATAATTGGAAATTTTAATTTCAGTTTTTATATGAATTGATATTTTCTTAAATTTGAATGGAAAATTTAAAAAGTGCAATTTAATAGTAATAGTTCAACTGTGATACCAAGCAATATTTATATGTGATACTTAAAAAATTTTTTATTTATTTTTACATTTATATATATTTTTAATAATTTAATTTACACTAATGTTTATATAAAAAAAATAATATGTGAAATTTAAAGAAAAGATTACACATTTAATAAAAATATCCCTGAAGAAGTTGGAAAATCCCAACGAAACGTAGGAGAAAAAAATTAAATAATCTTTTATTTAAATCTTGAAATGACCTTGGAAGCCCGTCAGAAATATAGGTTCTGAATATTTATTAAGCAATTTTGTATTTATGTGAATAATAATGCTTTAGTAATTATAAACAATTTTTAAAAATTAGATGTAATCGCAATCAGATATTTTGTAGGTAAAGCAGAATAATAATTCTATATAACTATGTAGAACGTTTTGAAAGCAAAAAACTCATTGATGAACTCGGTAACTCTATTTTGTAAAGACAACAAAAAGTTAATATGCCAAACTTATGTTCTTATTTGTAAAATAATAATGAAAAAACGTATGAAATAAAAGACCCAGCCCGTATACTCTTAACATTGTTCTGTATGATATCTAGTTGAAAATATTAACATTCATGTTAAAATAGAAATAACTATTGCAAAGCTAATTAGAAAAACAAAAATTGTGGCGCCATCTCCTGTGGCATAGTCACGCTGAGCAAAATGAGGTGACACTCTATTAATGCAAAAGAAATGTATTTTCCCCACAACAAAATATTGCTGAATTTTATGTAAATAAAATAATATACCGACTTATTTCTAACATGCAGTTGTTATGGATATACATGTATATTATTTGTATTATTTAATATGTTTATATAAATTTATAAATAAATTTATACATAAAAATTTTTTTTTTGCATTGTTGCATTGTTTTTTTTTTTTTATTAACAACTAGGTATTTTCGCATTGTTTGCTTTAGATGTTGGTGAATTTTTACTCCATTTATATTAACTCGTAGTGTCTGCTTGTCGAAAAAATTTTGGATCGATTTTAACCAATTCCCCGTGAGCCATTCGATCTGAAATTTTGCAGGCAGGCTTGTGGTAATAACAGAAAGGATCTAACAAATTTTTAGAGTGATGCCAAAACAATGGAAACTTTTAAATTTTTCTACCAGAGTTAATAAAAAAATGTACAAAGGGTTAGTTTTTGTTATATTATTACCACAACGACCATAAAAACAACAAGTCCAGCTATGACAACAACACAACATTTAGAATAAGAACAAGAACAATATAGAAACATCATATTTTTCATTTTTTTTTTTTACTTTTTCAGAGATTTCCCTGGACCTGTTCCACCTATTTTAATGATTTTTAAAATAGAAATCTTCCCATGAATTTGGTGAATCATTCTCACTAAAAATGATCACTTTAGCTGCACTATTAAGGGCGTGATCGTGACAAGAACAACATAGAAAATTATATTTTTTCAAGACTTTTTTTAGTTCTGCATTCTAATCTCGGGCCCTAATCGACCGATTTGGACGATTTTAAATAGCAAACTTTTCAGGATGCTAATGAATCATTTTTTATGTCAACGAGCACCCTAGCTGCCCGATTGATGCCGTCATCGTCATTTCCACAGACGGACAGACGGACATCGCTATATCAACTCCGGTTATTATAAGGATCACAAATATATAAATTTTATGGGGTCCAAAATTTCTTTTTCTAATTATTACAAACGGAATGACAAACTTATATACCCTCTGCACACTGGAGTGAAGGGTATAATTATTTAAATATCTTAATTTCTTTTGGGCCGTTATGGCTGTAATTATCTAACCTATATAAACCAATTTATTATTAAAACTCTTTCTTTCCTTATGCATATGAGTTTTAATTCTCTCCGTGACTGTGCGTGACTTTGCGTGAATATTTTAAAATTAATCTTTGCTCACAAGTCTATGGACCAAGTTTCAAATTGATTGGATGAGGGGAGATGGGTTTTAAATCTCTCCGTGACTGTGCTTGACTATGCGTAACTGTGCGTGACTATGTGGAAGTTAATCTTTCTTTTCAGCAAGTCTATCGACCAAGTTTCAGATCGATGGGATAAGGGGAAATGGGTTCTAAATCACTCCGTGACTGTGCGTGACTATGCGTGACTATGTCAAAAGTAATGTTTTTTCACAGGAAGTGTATGGACCAAGTTTCAGATCAATCGGATGAGGGGAAATGATATTTAAATCACTCCGTGACTGTGCGTGACCATGCATGGCTGTGCGTGACCATGCGTGACTGTGCGTCACCACGCGTGGCGCGTTACTACCCCAAAATTAATCTATAGTCATAACAAGACTATGGGCCAAGTTTCAGATCTATTGGATAAGGGGGAATGGGTTTGCCCCACGACAGACAGACAGACAGACAGAGAGTATGAGTTAAAAGAAAGAGTTTAAGAATAATAAATTTCAGGGGTGTAAAAGTTTATTGTCCTTAATAATTTTTATGTCTGAGTAAGGAATTTCCATGTTTTGTTCTCGTTCGATCGTAAATTTAATTTCTTATTATGGTATATATTTATTGTCGTTTCCTCATCCTTTACACCCTCACAGCCATTCGCCACCCATAAGTGCTGGCACCTCGAATTTTTTGATGGAAATGGCTTATATCTCAGCACAATGATGCCCCATTTCCCAATTTTAAATACCAACTTTCCGGAAATGATGACAAACAATATTATCGTATTAGCGTGATTCGAACAGACAGACGGACAGATGGACAAACGGTCAGACGAACATAGCTATATCGACTATATATACCCTATGTACAGTGGCGTGGAGGGTATAAAAAACTCCTACGTCGACATAGAACAGAGTCTTAAATATCTCGGGCTTAAAATCAATTACCGGAGGGATGATTCGAAAGAAATGAGATACCGTATTGAAATTGCAAGAGAAGCTTTTTTATAATTTATGCTGATGTTTGTAACTACCAAAAAAATTTGACCTAGACCCACTTTTTATTACACAGATCGACTCATCATCATTTTCTGAGTCAATTGACCGATGTCCGTCTGTGCGTCCGTCCGTCCGTCCGTCCGTCCATCTGTGTGCCCATGTAATAAACCTTGTAATCAAACTACAGGTTGCAAATGTGAACTTATTTTGATGAAATTGGGTATATAAGTTTCCATAGTCGGTCTGGACCGACTATACAATATCCTATATCATGCATTTCGAGAGAGGATGTTGAATTGAACTATGAATAAAAATGGTTCGACTACTGATTAGTGGCTATAATAGACACATACACTTCAGTCGGTCGATAGGGGTTATTTGTAAGGCTATATCTGAACGACGTTCGCCAATTCCAATAGCTTTTTTTTCCTATGGTCGATACTAAATGTCATCAAAATATATTCATGTTTGATTACAACGCTTACATGGACACACAGACGGACGGACATTGCTAAATCTACTCAGACGGTGATTCTGAGTCGATCGGTATAATAAAAGGTGGGTCTAGGTCAATACTTTTGGGAAACGAAACTACAATTCATCAAGATCTGTGCATGGTCAGTTCTGGTATATAAAATGGAGGTAAGGACCAGAAAAGTAGTGCATAAAAAGAAGCTGCAGGTCTTTGAAACAAGGATTTATAGACGGGGACTCATGTACCCTCTTTACAAGGACGGTCCCAGAACAACTTCAAAAAACCCTCTTAACAAAAAAAGCTCATCATTTTCTTTATTTCTTAACATAATCTCCTTTTAGCTCAATACACTTTTCTTAGCGATTTTCAATTACTCCGACATCCAGTTTATAGTAAGAGCTGTCTAGCTTCTTAAAATATCCATTATTAGTGGCAAATCTTTTACCACTGAACCATTTTTTGAAGTTTGGATATAGAAAATAATTAGAGGGAGCTACATCTGGCGAATAACGTGCGTGATGATGCCATCCCAATAGTGGATGTGTGAACTGGTGCTTTGTCGTAATGAAAGAGAACTTTCTGTTTCGCATAATCAATAAAAAATTATCCCATGCGCATCACAAAAAACAGACGCCATAATCCTGCCTGCAGATAGAACTATTTTCGCCTTATTCGGACATGGTTCTCCTATTTTAGTCCACTGTTTTGACTGTTACTTTGTATCAGGTGAAAATTAGTCGACCCATGTTTCATTCATGGTTCCAAATCGACGCAAAAACTCGCCTTTATTGCGGTAAAACATCTTCAAACACTCTATAATAAACTCGCCACCCATCTAGCGGATGGACCAAAATTTCGGTCAATATACGATGTGTAGCACTATTTGAAATGGCCATCATTTCAGCTCATGCACCTTCAGCCGACAATCATCCAATACCATTTCGTGGCTTTTCTTAACTGTTTCTGGCGTTGGCCACCTCAATTGGTCGATAACTACGGTATTCGTCTTGGCAGCTTGTACGACCTCGTTGAAAACGCTGCTACCCAATATTTTATAATCGTAAACGAAAGAGCAGACTCCCCCAGAGTAGAATTTAGCTGGGCTTTAATATTGGAACTTTAATACTGAAACCTTTCAAATGACAGTATTGAATACATAATGGTAACCAATTTTTTACATTTTTACAAATTCACTGAGACCGTTTACTTTGGATGGCTCCAAAAAAAAACACTAAACAACATGGCGCATTGAAACTTAAAACGTAAGTCTCATAAGATTGCCACTTTTCACTAAAGTAATATTTTTCAAACTAATGCCGCCATCTATATGTCAGGTTGGGTTGTTCTGGGGGCGCCCTCATATATCGAACAGTCACTATAAAGAATCGAAATACAGCATACATGAGCTACATTATGAGGAACACAAAATATAAGCTGTTTCAAATTATTACGCGAGAAACTATTGAAGGAAGGCCTACTGGAGGAAGAAAGTAAATAACATGACTTAATATACAAGTGGGCCTAGTATCCAAAGATGTAGGGAATCACCTTAGCGAAATGAGGAATTGAGACGCTTTTGCGGAAATTATAAATGATTTATGAAATTATTTAAAATGTAATATAATCAAATGTAATTGTATTGATCGCTAACATTCGGAAAGCGATTAGGCATATAAAGAAGATTTCCATTTGATATTGCGCAGATTTGTCATAAAAGCCTCATATCAACATTCTTGGAAGTTTTTAAAATCACATTTAGGGATTCATTTAGAATGACTTCGCTTATTTTATTCCAGGATATTATGTCATATTTTGTTGGAACATGATTAACTTTAGCAGAAGTGAAGTTTTTGCATTTTAAATTGAATGACAGGTGCCAAGCCTCTTTGGCCAATCATAATCTAGTAAAGCCTATACTTCTTTCCAGATTTCAAGCTATCTGTATAGGGTTTATAATATTTATAGCGATTTACAACCAGTATTTATGTCAGTTTAAGTTACTCTAAACATTAATTTGGTTGCAACAAAACGGGAAACTTCATGTTATTTTTGCAAAAATAAAAAAATTAAAAGGCATTTTTTCCTTACCCCTTTTGTGCACTAAAGCAAACTGTAATTTGCTATCGATCTCTTCTAGTATCAATTGAGTGTAGTAGTTGAGTGTGTAGAGAAAAAAACTAATTTAAAAAATATAAAACAAAGGACAAAGGTCATGCTTAAAACATTAAAGTTATAAATACGAGTAATTTAAAATTATTGTTTATTAACCAGTTATTATATCATTACACTTGCACTCATGCGGCACTAAAAGCCGGAGAAGTCAACTTTTTCCAAACAAAAAGCGCAAAACTTTACTCCTAAAAGCGCAAAAATTCGCTAAATTAAAATGAATGTAAAAGGCGTTAAAAACGCTAATTATATGTTTGCAAAAACTGAAATTATTTTTTATACCCTCCACTGCAGTGTGCAGAGGGTATATATAAGTTTGTCATTCCGTTTGTAATAATTAGAAAAACAAATTTGGACCACATAAAATATATATATTTGTGATCCTTATAACAACCGGAGTTGATATAGCGATGTCCGTCTGTCCGTCTGTGGAAATCACGATGACGACATCAATCGGGTAGCTAGGGTGCTCGTTGGCATAACAAATAATTCACTAACATCCTGAGAAGTTTGCTATTTAAAATCGTCCAAATCGGTCGATTAGGGCCCGAGATTTGAATGAAGAACTAAAAAAAGTCTTGAAAAAATATAATTTTCTATGTTGTTCTTGTCACGATCACGCCCTCAATAGGACAGCTACGGTGATCATTTTAAGTGAGAATGATTCACCAAATTCATGGGAAGATTTCTATTTTAAAAATCATTAAAATCGGTGGAACAGGTCCAGGGAAATCTCTAAAAAGTAAAAAAAAAATTAAAAACATGATGTTTCTATATTGTTCCTTTTGTTATTCTAAATGTTGCATTGTTGTCATAGCTGGACTTGTTGTTTTTGTGGTCGTTGTGGTAATAATACAATAAGAACAAACGCTTTGTACATTTTTTTATCAACTCTCGTAGAAAAATTTTAAAGTTTCCTTTGTTTTGACATCACTAAAAAATTTGTTAGATCATTTCTGTCATTGCCACTAGCCTGCCTGCAAAATTTCAGATCGAATGGCTCACGGGAAATTGGTTAAAATCGATCCAAAATTTTTGCGACAAGCAGACACTACGAGTTAATATAAAGGGAGTAAAAATTCACCAACATCTAAAGCAAATAATGCTAAAATACCTAGTTGTTAATAAAAAAAAAAAAAAACAATGTAAATTTAGCAAAAAAAAAAAATATATGTACCTATTAATTTATTTAAAGAGAAAAACACAAAAATAACGTTTGATGTTGTATTTTACATATTAAATAATACAAATAATATACATATATTATGTATATGTATGTATGTATATTAGAGTGTTTTTCGATTTTTATATTTTCGGATATCATTAATTTTTAGAAGGTTTTTGCGTCAATAAAAATAATGGCGTTTTTATTTTTAAAAAATTCCAACTCCTTCAATCGCTTCTCGGACGCTAAAATCGCGAATTTTGGGTACCTTACTTTGTAGAACAAAAACAGCTAAATATACTTAAAACCTGACTTTACGAATCTATTCCACATGAAAAATTAGGCTTATAAGCATTTTTTTTACGCTTTTACAATTCACCTGATAGCCATTAGCGTGGTCTGAAAAAATCGATTTTTTTATTCTTTAATTTTTATTATTTTTTTAATATACACAATTAAAGAGGACTCTTTCCTGAAAAAAATGGTATACTATACTTATTTTTGTTACTACCCGTTAAAAAGTTATTAAGCCTTAAATTTATTTGCAAGTATCAACAACATTTTTTTGTTTTGTAATTTTTATTGCAAAGTACATTTTATTTAATAAAACATTTTATTTATTAGAAACAATAAATAGGAATTATTTAATTCAAATTATCTCTATTTTTTACTAACCCATAAGTGTTCAACCGTGAAATTTTACCAACAAGTTGTTTGGTATAAATACTTGTTGATTGAATATTTCTGGAGGTTTCAATTGCATTTAAAAAACTTTTCTGGTCTGCCCACTCAGCTGCATTAAAAAGCATAAATGAGATGTTTATTCCAAAACTAACTAGAGTTTTTAAACTCTGAAGAGTTATAAAATCAAACGGCGACTTAGAAAAAAAGGAATCAATATACGTCATCTTGTGCATTGCATCTACTTCAACATTATTAACCACTTGCTCAACTTCTTCGATTTCAATGAAATCTTTTTCGTAAAGCATTTGGTCTGTTGTATTAATTAAATTTATAAAATCTTCTGTGTTTTCCTTCACTGACATAGTGGATATTTGATTTTTATCTTCTTCTAAATCACTTGAAAAAAAGCTTATGTTTGAATCAATTTTTATGAGTTGCATTAGTTGACCTTGACTATTAACTCCTAACAACTTAACACGTAGATTTTCTTTTTCTTCCACTGAAATTCTGTCATCAAATATTGAAAATATTGCATTTTCTTCGGTTAAATAATCCATATGACGTAGTTGAGTAGATTTAGCACTACTTGCGATCAAAGGAAAATATTTTCCTTCGATTTGGGAAAATTCATCAAGCTCCGTTAGGAAATCTAAATCATTTTTTGGCGCATAAATAGTAGATTCACAAGTAAACCAATACCTTAAATATACTGTTATGAAATATATAAGCATCGACTCGAACTGTTCTACTAAGATTTCCGATATATTAAAATGCTCTTTAAATAGCAAAATTTTGAAAATGTATATAACCTTAGAGAGCCATCTAGCATGGTGATCTGCTCCACAAGATTTAATTTTGTAATTTGAGTTCGCATTTAAATGCACAAGTGCTAGTTCCGCTACTTCCCGGTGATCTGCTCTACGATGATTAATTTTGGTCTGTTTTTCATAAAAATCGGAACAACAGTAGAAGCTGTTACGAAAATATTGTGTTTTCCAATAGGATTAAGGATTGTATAAAATCGACGTAAAACGTCTAACTTTGTACACGACCGAATATCTTAGGAAAAAACGTAACTAGTTATATAATTTTATTAAAATAATATATAATGCATTTACCTGGAATCCGTCTAATTCTTTTTTTCAGTTATTTTCTTAAGATCACACATTCCATAAAATAATGTTAAAATTACGAATACTTAAAACTCCAAACCTAATTCAATGAAAATTTAAATAATATAAGAATAACAAAATTTTTGAACTCTAACAACTTTTAAAAGTGTTACTTAGTTTATAATTTTTTTAATACAAAACAAGTATAGTATACCATTTTTTTCAGATAAGAATCCTCTTTAAATGTGTATACGAAAAAATAGTTAAAATGAAAGAATTAAAAAAAATAATTTTTTCCAACCACCCTAATGGCTATCCGGTGCATTATAAAAGGGCAAAAAACTGCTCATAAGCCTAATTTTTTATGTAGAATCGATTCGTGTAGTCAGATTTTAAGTATATTTAGCTGTTTTTGTTCTACAAAGTAAGGTACCCAAAATTCGCGATATTAGTCGCCGAGAGGCGATTGAACGAGTTGGAATTTGAATAAAACAAAAACGCCATTATTGATATCAAAAAATCAAAAACAAAAACCAAAAAAAAAAAACACTCTAATGTATATCCATAGTAACTGCATGTTAGAAATAAATCGGTATATTATTTTATTTACATAAAATTCTGCAATATTTTGTTGTGGGGAAAATACATTTCTTTTGCATTAACAGAGTGTCACTTCATTTTGCTCAGCGTGACTATGCCACAGTAGATGGCGCCACAATTTTTGTTCTAATTAGCTTTGGAATAGTTATTTCTATTTTAACATGAATGTCAATATTTTCAACTAGATATTATACAGAACAATGTTAAGAGTATACACGGGCTGGTCTTTTATTTCATACGTTTTTTCATTATTCTTTTACAAATACGAACATAAGTTTGGCATATTAACTTTTTGTTGTCTTTACAAAATATAGTTACAAAGTTCATCAATGAGTTTTTTGCTTTCAAAACAGTTCAACATAGTTATGTACAACTATTATACTGCTTTACCTACAAAATATCTGATTGCGATTACATCTAATTTTTAAAAATTGTTTTTAATTACTAAAGCATTATTATTCACATAAATACAAAATTGCATTTTTTAAATTTTCCATTCAAATTTAGGAAAATATTAATTCTAAAAACTGGAATTAAAATTTCCAATTATAAATTATAAAATATTAATTGAATTTCAGAAAATCATATCAAAACGTCGGAAATAATAATTTTAAATTTAGAAGACATCAATTGCATCTTTAATATATAAATTTTATTCGTTAAACACAAATTGAAATTAAAAAAAAAACACCAAATATGTTTAGATTTAAAAAATGTTTACATTTAAAAAAAATATTGCCATTCAGGAGAAATTAATAACTTTATATTCGCGAGCAATAAGCAGATAATTGCACCAGAGATATATCACAATGGATAATTTTGATCTCAGGAGCACTGAAGGGTTAAATAAATTAAAATTGACCGAATTATTTTTCTTAAATTCTAAATAGTGGTATCAACGACTTTAATAGAAAAACTCGTTTTAGGTCATTTTTATTTTAAAATATCTTAAAATCCAAAGCTGGCCTTGGCAAATAATGGGTTAGCGTTCTCGGATTTATCCCAAATTTTTGAAACGAAACTTCTACACATTTGGTTATTATATTTTAAGCATCGCGTCTAAAAATTGGACAGCACTTACCAAATATGTGAATTTTTTGCATAAATTGCCTTTTATTAGTTTGGGGTCATATGTGACCCCAATTCCAAAAGGGCTAATGGAGTCATATTATTTTTTTCCGAAACCCTAGGCTATTAAGATAAAATATAACATTTAAAAGAAGAAAAGTGATGAATTTTTGATACAAAGTATTTAGAAAGAGTACATTTACAGAATATTTCACAAAAATCCAATTTTTCTCGAAATCCGCAAAAATAAAATCCTTGTCAAAAAAATTCTGGCAAAGGGATTTACATAAAAATTCACGCAGTTAATCTGCAACATGTATTTAATAAAAACTTAAAGTGATAGATTCATTTTTTAAATTTTGTTTAAGAAAATTTTTTCAAACTTGAAAAAGGAGTTTTAAAAATTTTATCAAAAAAATTTCCAATTTTCGGTCTCAATGCGCAATAGATTAACAACGTGGTAATAAAACAATACTTCATATCTGAGTACTTATAAGTATAGAGACCAAAAAAGAATGATGGCTTTAATCAATTTCTCATAGTTGAAAAAAATGCCATGAAATTTCATGACCTAGTTTTTTTTTTTTGGCACAAAGGTGGTCTGGGGCATTTGCTATTTCTTGGCGAGGTTTTATTCGATTTTGAAGTTTTATAGCCTTGTGAAGGGATAAGTTAATACTGATCCTGAATTATATAACAGCTTGACGGAAAAATTAAACTATAGAACGAAATTTTCGTAAAATCTGAAAAAAAAAGTCATATTTTTCCCATATAAACACACTTGAAATTTTCAATCGCTTTCCGCCACGACAAAACGTTTTTTGATTGGCCCAAAACTTTGTATTTCTCAGTTTTTTTTGCTATTCGCATATTTCTAGGGGGTGAGACCGACAGTTTGAACACTTTTTTTATTAAGGGCCACCTTAGTCGTCATACATATGTAAATAAAAATCATAAAATAGTGAAAATATTTTGCTTTTATTAAAAAACTTTTTTATATTTTCAAATAAATAAACAGAAATATTAGTAAACAAAATAAAGATATTAAACATAATCATAAAATCATCCTGTCAAACACGAAGTAATTTGTTTTTTCTATTCTTCTTTGTGTTTTTCGCTTATTTTGACAGAGATGCCACTCGTTTACAATTTAAATAAATAAAAAAATAGATTTGTCGACTGTCGTTTAGATGTATGTACTTAGTGAATCGCTTAATCCTTAGTGCAAACAACAATAGCTGTCGATATATTTTGCGATTGTCTGATCGTTGAAATTTACAGAAAACATTAGAAAACCTCAAATGATATTTAAGAATTGCAAACATAAATATTATTTATATATAAATTTTCAAAAATTTTTTTGCATGAAAATTTTAAGTTTTTCAGAAAATAAAGCTAACAAATTATTTTATATAAAATGTTTGGGACATTTGTTTTTTTTCGTTTGGCATACCTAATTTGATTATTTATTATTATTATAAATTTATTCTCTATGTTTGCCAAATATGGCAATATTTTAATAAAAAAGTTGAGAGAGCATTTTTTTTTTTTGTTATTATTTTGTTACTCCTTCCGACCTATATGGCCGCAATGAAGAAATATTTGGCCAGTTAAAAAAAACTATACAGCCATCTCCAATTAGCACGATTTAATGCATGTAGCCACCCTACACAACCATTACCTTTGCAATGGAGGTTAGGGCGAGCTATTTAATTAGCAAAAACAAAATTAAACTAGAAGTTATGTCATATAACCGGAAACGCATGCATATGGTATATAACATAAATACATGCCGATCAGCAACCACGATGACTAAAAAGCAAACACCGAAATAAATCTGAAATAATAGAAAAGACGAAAACCAACCCAAAGAATTTGCTGAAATAATTTGGTATTAAGTTTAACAAATTGTTTACTTTTTCCAATATTTTGTTTACATTTATTATCAATACTCAAACCGAGGTGGAGGGTATCAAAGATTCGGCACAGCCGAATTTAACACTCTTACTTGTTATTAATCTATAGTATTAATAGGCAAGCGATTTCTTGTGACATATTCTACACCTTCAATTACCAACCGACTTTGACAAAAAAAAATGTACCATTTGAAAGGTATTTCTTTGCAGATGTTCACCATATTTACATATTTATATTTTTTTTGTAGTAAAATTCATTTAAAGTTGCTACTAACACATACATAAAATACTTATTTAAGCTTCAAATAATTACATTTGTGTTGAATCTATAATATTAATAGGCTAGGCGATTTTTTGTTACCGATGTAAGTTTCACAGTTTTACCCCGATTTTGACAAAAAATTTATCATTTGAAAGATATTTCTTTTTAGCTGTTACCCAGATTTACAGATTTTCATCGACTGGTATATTTTTTTGGAGTTATGACCGCTTAAATTTATGACAATCATGGAAAAACGATTCGATAAACTTACGAACCAACTTGAAATTATGTTAATCTCTAAGTTCAATGAGTGTAAACAAGATCTCTTACATGAATTCGACAAGAGATTCAGTGAAATGAAAACTGATATTGACACTCTCTTGGAATCTGTTAACATAGACATAAACAATGTAAAAGACAGAGTAACAGAACTAGAGACAGTTGTAAATAAAAATCTAGCACACCATAATGAAATTAAAAAACTTAAAAACGAAATATTCACTCTGAAATTGTCCGCGCAAAAGCAGGAAAATTCTATAGTTGCCAGTGACATTAGGATTACTGTATACCAAGTGCGAACATATACAATGACAATTTATTTATAATTTATGAAAAATTGTGTGAAGCCGTTAAAATTGCACCTATATCATTTAAAAATATTTATCGTGTTAAAAATATTGGAAATAGAAAGAATATTGAGGATGCCCCAATAATAATTAAATTCAATAGCCCATATGACCGAAACTATATGCTTAGAATGATAACTACACATATTAAATCAACCAAATCTTCATTGCAACTAAATCAAATCGGAATTATGAGTTCAAAACCGTTTTTCGTCAACGAAAATCTCACCCCAGCAAACCATCGCATTTTAATCGCTGCTCGTAAGTTGAAAAATGAAAATAAGTTATCGTCTGCCCATACAAATAGGGGCCTTGTACATATTCGAAAACTGGGAAGCGATGAATCATTATGTATACCCTCAATAGAAATATTAAAAGAGTTATTTCCTTTTCGAAACAATGATGAATTTCATGATGAAGCGATGCCAGATAGAAATGATGGTGCCTGATATATGTTTTTTATAAAATTTAACAATTTTCTGATCACTTCATACATTTTATATAAATATTTTTTGATTTTCTACTTTTTATCTACTTTTTTCCATTTTAAAATAACTTTAATCTATTTCTCCTTAATTTTTCTTTTCAATTATTTTATTAATTTTAAAATTTGTATTAGTTTTGTTCCTTTTTTATTACCATTTATTCTAATAACATACAATTGTGTTGCTTTTGTGGTAATAGTTATAGTTCCAAAGATAACGTTTTTAACATGGTAAGGATTCTGGCGAAACAAAAATCTGGACTCAAAATTGTTCATATAAATGCACAAAGTCTTAATAACAAGATAGATGAGTTTAGATATATTTTTGTTGCCTCTGGAGTTGACGTCATCTGCGTATCTGAAACCTGGTTCGATTCCTCAGTCAATGATTCAATTTTCAATTTGCCGGGATTTAAACTATTTCGTGCTGATAGGATAGCAAACGCTGGTGGTGTCTCAATTTATGTGAGAACGGAGATAAATTGTTGTGTAAAGCTAAGATCAGAGCCTACTAGTGAGATTGAGTTTCTATTTCTTGAATTAACCACGAAGGATAAAGAAAAAATTCTTGTCGCCTGCGTATATCGACCGTATAACTTTATTGATACCAAAGACTTGTTTGATAAAATTGAATATCTGTCCTTATTGTACAATGACGTAATCATTTGTGGTGATTTCAATAGTAACCTGCTAGTTGATAAGTCACTTTCAGAGCCCATGCAAACGCTCGGTCTTTTGCCTGTTAATACGATCGTTCCAACCCATTATCCAAGTGGCTCGAACAGTTTACTTGATGTATTCTTTACTAATCATAAAAGCAAAATACTGCTTTACGATCAATTTTCTGCCCCTGTTTTTTCGAAGCATGACTTAATTTTTATGATATATCATACCTATGTTAACAATGAAGATGTACATTACACTTATAGAGATTTTCGTGGCATTGACTATACAGCGTTAAACCAGCGTATTGATTGCGTTCATTGGGATTCAATTTATGGTCTTGAGAATGTTAATGATCAAATTGCTTTCATTCAAAATAACCTTCTCACAATATTTTATGAAATTGTGCCTGAAAAAACAAGAACACTTAAACCTATACAGCCTCCTTGGTTTACTTCAATTATAAAACGTTTAATTGATAAACGAGATTTGGCATATAAACGTTGGAAGAAATTTAAAACGCCTGAGTTACATGCATTATTCAAATCCATTAGAAAGGAAGTTGTGAACTGCATATATATTGCAAAATCCAGTTATTATCGACAGAAATTCTCTTCAGCTATTGATAGCAAGAGAAAATGGAAAGAGATCCGTGAAATAGGTATTGGGAAAAGAAATCCTTGCACTGTTGGTTCTGATGTGGACGTTGATAAGTTAAACAAACAATTTGTCGAAATTCAAGTGAATAAACCAACTGAAAATGAGTACGAAAAAATTCATACTGTGCCTATTGAGAACTGTTTTGATTTTCGATGTGTGGATCAATCTGAAGTTCTTAAAAGTATTACATCAATTAAGTCAAATGCTGTGGGTTTAGATGAAATTAATCCAAGATTTTTAAAAATTGTCGTTCCTAAACTTCTTCCATTTATTACGTATTTAATTAATACAATATTAACAAAATCAATTTTTCCTGATATGTGGAAAAAAGCAAAAATCATTCCTATTCCAAAGAATAACAGCGACTTCCGACCTATTGCGATACTACCATTTTTATCCAAGGTTATGGAAAATCTTATGTACCGGCAAATGAATGAGTATTTAAAGAATCAACATCTCCTTACGGATAGACAATCTGGGTTTAGACAGGACAGAAGCTGCATTACGGTTTTGATCGATGTAGTGGAAGAAATTAGATCAAAGCTGGATAAGAATATGGTATCATTTCTTGTGCTTTTAGATCACAGTAAGGCCTTCGATACTGTTGATCACTCGATTCTACTCACTAAACTCGAGAAAATCTTTAATTTCTCAAGTTCGGCTAATAAACTTATTTCCTCTTACCTTATTAATCGTAAACAAGTGGTTTCTTTAAATAGAGTGACTTCTAAAGCAGCGGATATTGACAGAGGTGTGCCTCAGGGGTCCATTCTTGGTCCATTGCTCTTCTGTATGTATATTAACGATTTGCCTGAGGTTCTGAATTACTGTGGCGTACAAATGTATGCTGATGATGTACAGTTGTACTTAAGCAGCAGAATAGAAGATGTTCAACATTGTTCTGACTGTATTAATAGTGACTTGGTTAATATACATAAATGGGCATGTACAAATGGCTTATGTATAAACCCTGACAAATCAAAATGTATTTTCATTTCAAGAAGTAATAAAAAAAAGACTGAATGACAATATTTTTCTACATATTAACAACTCAAGAATCGACTTTGTTCAAACATCATCGAACTTGGGAATCACATTTAATGCTGAACTTTCTTGGTCTAACCATATAAATATATCAGCTGGTAAAGTTCATGGGATGTTGAGAAACTTGTGGGCTGTGCAATCATCGACGCCGTTTGAAATAAGAATGCTTTTGGCAAAAACCTATTTAATACCAGTTCTACTGTACGGGTGTGAAATATTTGCAAATTGCGACACTATTGACTTTAATCGCCTCGAGGTCACATATAATAATATAGCCAGATACGTTTTCAACAGAGGTAGACGAGATAGTATATCATCATATTCATACCAGTTATATAATACAAGTTTTAAAGATTTACTAAAATATAAAAGCCTTTTAATGATGCATAAGATTATTTATCTGAAGAACCCAGAATATCTTTTTAACAAAATTATTTTTGCACAATCGCCTCGTGGAAGAAATTTGATATCAGAAAAATACAAGTATCTAATGTCTACTAGACAATTTTTCAACTACACCACGTGTCTTTGGAACAATTTACCATCATATATCCAAGTACAAAGCAACGCATTACTTTTCAAAAAGGAACTTAAAAAATTTTTTGTTTGAATCTATGTTAAATGTAAACTTTATTATGTTCATTATTATGTTAATTTTTAATTTACTTTATTTTTATTAATCTCGAAATTTACTGTAACTCAATGTTAATATTACAAATGTTACTTGCTATCACTGTAATTTATAAGATTTATTCTTGTTGTGATAGCAATTCAATAAAACAATATAATAATAATAATAATAAAGTTGCTACTAACACATACATAAAATTATACAATGCTATATGTGTGTTTATTAAATTTTTTAATGTGTTAAGTTTGTTTTCTTCATTTAAAATGCGTTGAATTTTGAAATGAAAAAATAAAGTTTCCTAGAATTTGCGCTAGTTCTTATAAAATTATTTATGAATGAAAACATAAAATTTCCTAGAATTTGCACTCGAATTTCGAGGGCTGGGCTCTGCTAGTTTATATAAAAGGGGAAGTACGTACATATGTTTTTCTGTTTGCAGCTTATAGGATGCTAACCATTGGAGCGGTCTTCCCGAAGTTTTTGCACAGTCTTACTGTATGTCTGTCTTATAGGCTACAAATTTTTGTGATATAATTTTCGTAAATGCTTAATATCATATATATTGAGAACAATGATACCTATTATTGTTAGTAGCCATGCCACAAATGGGTGGGATCAGATAAGTGGGCGTGGCAACTCCCATACAAAGTAATTATTCAATATCATTTATCTCGAGTACTATGACAGAGACAGTTTTGAAAATTTTTCTGAGGTCATCTATTACTCTGGTTTACAGCCAAAAAATACCAAGAACGCCACATGCATATATAAGTTAATTGGGACCTCCTGAACACGAAAAACGCTGTAATTTTTTTTCTAAGTACCGTTTTTTAGATAACGGTACTTTTGTGTTTTTCGGTGTATGGTCCCACTCAAACCCTTGTGGAGTCCAACCGAAAAGTTCGATCGAGATAAGTGGCATATCGTTGGTAATTGTATGCCCTTTCCGTCGATATGTTGCCGATATATATCTGATAAGAAATGGCTGAGTTATGGCACCTCAAATTTAAAAATTTGCCTATTTTTTATGTTTTTTCAAAATTTTTCATTTTTATTCCAGTACTCGAAATTCGAGTGCAAATTCTAGTAAATTTTATTTTTTCATTTAATAAAGACCCTAAAGGTATGCTTCAAAATTCAACTCATTTGAAATGAAGAAAACAAACTTAACACAACAACGCAAACATATTAACAAATTTAATAAACACACACATAACATTGTATAATTTTATGCATGTGTTAGTAGCAACTTTAAACGATCATAAAAAATATTCCGGACGATGAAATTCTGTAAATTTATCAAATGATAAATTTTTTGTCAAAATCGGGGTAAAACTGTGAAACTTACATCGGTCAGAAGAAATCGCCTTGCCTATTAATATTATAGATGGAGCGTTTCATGTCAAGTGAACCAACTTCTGAAACCGATGTCTAGTTTCTCAGTATATTCTATAATTTTAAGGTTTTAGAAACACTTGCACACAAATAGGAAAAAATTCAAAATAGTGTATATGCTAAAAATTGAAAAACCGTTGTCTTGAGTTACAAAACATTTTTTTTATAGATATCCCACTCGCATCCCACTAAGCAACCAAAAAGCTCTTAAAGGAAAAACCTAAGCTTAATTTTGAGCATATATTTTGGGAAAAAAAGTCAAAAAATTTTTTTATTTTTTTAAATTTTTTTTTCCGTAAGATTGAAGATATAGCTACCTAAACTATTTGGGACAAATTTTGCTAAGAACAATAGGTAAAAAGTTACATGGATGAGAAAAAACACCTGTTTGGCCAGAATGTCAAATTTTGACCCCCCCTCTAACTCAGAGAGTTCTTGACCGAAAATTGGTGCCTAAACTACTATCCAATAGGACTAACCTTGATGAAAATTTCATCCCGATCGGAAGACATCGGTTTCAAAAGTTGGGTCACTTGATATGAAACGCCCCATATACTTATAGATAATATTTTATTGGAAATAAACTGCACAGGTTAAAGTTTTTAAAAGTAATAATAATACATCACCTTACACTTTCATATTCCTTTTTGATTAGATAATTTACGCAATTCTATAAATACTGAATGTGAATTTAATAATTAATCATAAGCAATGGCAATGTTGTTGCTAAAATTAAATAATTATTAACTTAGTTTTTTTTTTGCAACATTAAACCTGTTTATTGCTTATAGGTAAATCAATTAATGTGGTGGTATTTTCAGCATAAAACGTAAAGTGGAAGTAAAAAAATATCAGTAACAAAACATAAATTGAAAAAAAAATGTTAATGAATTCCCATAGAAATAACCAGTGTATCAAATAAAGTTGAATTAGAGTAGGTCACAATTTAAGCTAATTTAATTATTTAAATTATTTAAAAAATATATTAAAAATATTCGCTGCATTTTGTTAAAATTTTTGATGATCCAACAAATAAAGGGTATTAAAAATTCGTTACAATTCTGTTACAATATTACTTGTCATCCTTGCAAATCCCGTTTTATTAATTTTAATAATAATGTTGCTAACCTTAAGCTTAATTTTTATCCACTGTTCTACTATAAATTTGTATCATATAATAAATAAATGAGAGTAATAATCCCATGAAAATATTTTTTACGGAAAAAGATTATGTAAATTTTTATGACAGAACCATACCATACCATTTTAAAGATTCTTCATAATTTTTCATGTATAATTTGGTAAATCGTGGAGGATATTAGCTCCTTTTTTAATACCAGGGTGCTAATCGGAGCATTCGATATCAAGTAAAATCGATCAAAATTCCATATTTTAGTTTATTATTTAAAGAAGACGGGCAAACGTCAGACCTCGCTTCATTTTAACTCTTAAAATACTTAAAATAGAATAATTTTACTTTGTCACAGTTAACGAATTATGGCCCCTATAGTGGTCATAATTCGTTAACTGTGACAAAGTAAAATTATTCTTAGTATTTTAAGTATTTTAAGAGCAAAGTAAAATTATTCTAAGTATTTTATTTTGGAAAATAAAAAAATAATTTCGATCATCAAATTTCTATAACGAATACGACGATTGGACCCCTGCTTTTAAAATATCTCCTTTGAATATTTTTTTATATTAATTATACCCTCCACTCCAGTGTGCAGAGGGTATATATAAGTTTGTCATTCCGTTTGTAATAATTAGAAAAAAAATTCTGGACCCCATAAAATATATATATTTGTGATCCTTATAACAAGCGAAGTTGATGTAGCGATGTCCGTCTGTCCGTCTGTCCGGCTGTCCGTCTGTCCGTCTGTCCGTCTGTGGAAATCACGATGACGGCTTCAATCGGATAGCTAGGGCGCTCCTTGGTATAAAAAATGATTCACTAACATCCTGAGAAGTTTGTTATTTAAAATCGTCCAAATCGGTTAATCTGGTCCCGAGAATTGAGCGAAGAATTAAAAAGTCATGAGAAAATATGATTTGAATATGTGTTCTTGTGATAACGCCCTCAATAGCTCAGATAGGGCGCTTGTTTTTAGTGAGAATGATTCACTAACATCTTGAGAAGGTTCCTGTTTTTAAATCATGACAATAGGTTTCATAGGTGCCGAGAAATCACTGAAAAGGTAAAAAAAATATGACGTTTTCCTATATTGTTTTCCTAAATTTTGTATTTTGTCATAGCTGTGCATGTTGTTTTTGTGGTCGTTGTGTTAATAAGATAAAAATTCATCAATATCAATATTTTTTGGTGTAATATTTAAGTTAATTAATTAATAAAAGAAACTATATAAAATCAATATCAATATTCTGCGATTTTTATAACATCACAAAATGTTACAAATTGATACATACTACTGTTGCCAATATCAAAATACTATAAATAATATTCATATATTCTGTATATGTATATCCATAATAAGCGCATATTAAAATAAATCGGTATTTTATTTTATTTTTACAAAATTCTGAAATTTTTAGAGTTGAAAAAATAGTATGGTTTTAAGAGTTGTATTTTTAGTACATGTATAAACCCTGCATACTTGCTTTCAAAAGTAGTAGGTAGGTAAGCCATAAAATATTTATTTACCCTGTAAAAAAAATTGTTGTTTAGAAAAATACTATTTTTTGTCAGATGTTAATTACAATAAATTTTTAAACTTTGTTATTTAATGTCGGAACGGAGGCAAACGCCATTTCCAAAATTTTGTTTCAACAGTTATCCACATTAAGAATAACCGCGGAGCTCAGCTCAATCAATGTGCAATGATCGAGCCTTGCCCTGGGAAACATGCGTTTATGCCTTTCTTAACACAAACGCCATTCCCAACTACCAAAAATTTTTGACACGAGCTATTCACATTATGAATAGCCGCGGAGCTCAACTCAATCATAGTGCAATGATGAAGCTTCGCCCTGGGAAACATATATTCATGCTTTTCTTAGCACAAACCGAACTTCTTATGGCACATTAAAAATAAACTAATTGAGAAGTACAATTCATCATTACGGTGTATTATAATACTATTTTCTTATTTTACTAGTAGCTAGTAAACAAAGTGACCGTGTCATTGTGAACGAAATAGAATTGAAATTGTATGCAGATTTGTTTTACTTAAAAAACCTGTTTCTACAGATAGTGAATAAAATCCCAGTAAGCATTTTATGCAATAAATGATCATGTAGAGTCTTTTTGACTCATATGTGCTATTAAAACAGTTATAAATGCGCCCTTTTGCTGATCACAAAATATTCTTTTGTTGGGATTAAATATTACCTTACCCGCTCTTGAGAGTCCTTTTTATCCGCTTTTCTAATTAGTTTCGACTCATTTTTGAGTCTTATTTAATGTAATTTTTCTCTAAATCACTTTCTAAGAGAAAGCAAAAATCATTATCTAGTCTTTGTCTAATAGCGCATGTGATTAAGCAGTTTTTAATCATCAAAAGTGCTCGAAGAAGACACAGTAAGGTAATTTTTGTTAAAACAATCTTCGAAATGATGACTGGGATATCGTATATTTTTGTTAACACACAAACATATGCATAGCAGCACGAGTAAACCGAACTCAAATTGGCTTCTTATATGTATACAGCCGAACAAAAATGAAAATACTCACCAAAGAGTAAAGTAAGCAACAATTTCATTCAGTCTTATGGAAGCTTTTGAACAAAGCAAGTCTATGTCGCGTTGTCTTGTGAATTTTTACATTGTTTTTTAATAGGTACTAGTGATGCCAGGAGATTTTTTCAGAAATCTCTACGCTTATAAAAAAAATTCCCTTTTTTCCCTACACTACTTTTTTTAAAATTTATTTTTAATTTGTACATTTTGAATTTCAATTATGTAAAAATAAAAAATAAGATAAAAATATCATGAGAATTACATAAGAATAATATAAAAAACATACAGATATTATAAAGAAAATATTTTTGCAATTCTGTTTAATTCATCTTTTTGATATGGTTAGATGTGCATTTAAAATTTACACAATTAAAGGTGTGTATTTTCCATATGTAAATTCAGTTTTACGATCCATACGTAATTCGGCGTGTGTGTCAAAATTGGCGTTTTACATACAATTCATCATTTTTGCGATCAAACGTACATATGTATTTCCGTATGACATAACCTCTAAATGTAAACAACAGCTGATTTAATTTGTGAATTTACAAAAAGTTATTGTTAAAAATAAAGTAATATATTTTTTAATTGTTAATTAATATTAAACAATTTATTTTTCTTTCAATATTTATCTTTATAATTTACTCTGTTTTTCTTTCGCCACAAGCAGTATTGTATTTTAATATGGTTGTCATGCCAAAATAGAACCTGCTCTAATTGAAAAATTTACATATGTTTTGCCAAATGTGTTGTACATAAACAGTTTTTGAAAGGGTGCACACTATGTGTACAAATTGCACGTGCTAAAACAATAAGAAAAACACAAGCAAAACACATAGTGTGAACGCAGCTTAATTAAAATGGCTTGCAAATGAGATGTTACAACTCAAACAGAATATTTGTTCTTGGTTTTCAGTGTTGCCGTTTTAGCTTTTTAGTTGCTAGATTTAGCAACTTTTTTTGTCGTTTAGCATCCAAAATTTATCAAAAGATGCTAGATGCTAACTTAGAATCTTTTATTAATAAAAAGTTGCTTTTAGCATCTTTTTTTGATATTGTTTTTTCATAATTTTTGAATATATAATTTTAATGGTATTGATATGTTTTTATTTCTCAAAGTGTAGTACAGCAATTTTGTGTACTACTCCTTTTACCACACTGCTCGTTTCTTTCAACAAATATAACAAAACATTTTGAAATAGAAGAATGTAAACACCAACAACAGTTTTTAATGAATTTGAAAGTCGATTGCCAAAAAATATTATTGTATTAAAAAAATGCCAAAATTTTCAATACAAAACACATTAAATCGGGTAAAAGAACAGATAACCAATATATTAGAAGAGTTTAAATTTATATCATCTGAAACAGAAAAAATTCAAATCCAATGGAGTTATATCAAAGAACAAAACTGGGATACAACACTGAATACAACCTCTTTCTGGATTGAAAAATTCTATTGGCGAAAATCCATTTTAGGAGTTATCAATATTTGTATTGTCTATATTAGTTTTGTCTTTCTCAAAGGCCGAAGTTGAACGTTTGTTTAGTTTAATGGCTTTAGTTAAAAGCAAACTTCGAACAGAATAAAATCCGAGTTGTTATGTTCTGTAATACGTATAAAAGAAGGATTGAAATTGAAAAATCGGTGCTGTCACACTTACAATATACCGATGTCGTTGATAAGAGTCGATCGTCAGAAAAATATCAGAGCCAAGAAGAACTTGAAGATGAAGACATCACAGAAATGTTAGATTCCATAAACCAATTATTCTAATATAATCGTATCTTTTGATAATGTAATTTCTGTTATATTTTAAATATAAAAAAAATCCCTCTAAAATTAATAATATTTCATTTAAGTTTAAAATAAACTCAATTTGATGTTAATAAAAATTTCAGATGAAATCCAAAATAATTTTAATTAAAATTTAAAAAATATAAATCGAAACATATGTTTTATATTAATTTTTCGATTTAAAAACCAAAGAATTTATTAATAAGTATATAATTTTTCAGTATAAAGGTAATGAAATTTGAAAAAAGAATTTAGCATCCAGTACGTTTAAGCATCTTTTTTTTGCAATTTAGCATCTTTACAATTTCAAATTATGGCAATACTGTTGGTTTTAAAAGATTTTTTATAGCAGTGGTTATAAGCATGTATACTTAGATCTGATTTATATTCTGTATTTCTTTGATATGTTTTCAGCATCATCGAAAAACGAATCGGACATTTTTCTAAAATTAATTATGTTTCTAAAATTAATTATGTTCAAATTTATAATATTTTAATGTAATGCACAAAAAAGTGTTTTTTTATACTTGTCATTGTTATTAAAGAATCCACATATTTACTTCCTTCATATTATAGAGTTATTACCAGACTTAAAAAGACTTTAAAGTTTAAAATTGAAAAAAATTATGCGATATTTAACAAATACAATCAAAATAGTTTTGACTGAAATTTTTGGCAGTTTTAGTTTTGTCTTGTATCAGTAAAATGTTCAGATATTAACTAAAAAAAACAGTTTGTTAAATATTTTCATCTTAATTATCTTAATTAATTTAAAGACACAAAGATAGATTTAATACAATAAAAAGAAGTAAGAGTTGAAAGTTGATCTTTGCGGACTCACAAATGTGCCCTATACTAATAGGTCTGGAAAATTGAAAAGGTTTGTAAAAAATAAAATGCACCTTTATATTAAAAAATTTAAATTAAAAAGAAAATTACAAAATAAACCATTTACCTGGTTAAACTTAATATTGTTTGTAATTATCTGGATCAGGTTAGTATTTAAAATGGGATAAATCGGGAGTCATTGTGCCAATTTATGACCTAATATATGTAGACACCTCTATAAAATGCTGAAAATTCAGAGCATTTGTTGTAATAATTCAGTAATAGGTTTATCAAAGTGTTTACATACTCAAATATTTTATATACATTTGTTACAAATAGTGCAAGAAGTCCAGATATTAATGTAAACGTAAAACCCAGGTGGAGGGTATCAAAGATTCGGCATAGCCGAATTTAACACTCTTACTTGTTTTTTTTTGTTTTCAGGCAGTATACAAAATTTTATTTTAAAAAAATTTTAAAATATTTGATTTTTATTTTAATTTTGCTTATTTACAAAAAACTGTAAATTTTATACAGTTTAATATTTGCATTTTGTATCGGTAGTTAAGATGTTTATTTTAGAATCTGTTTCGTTTACATTTTATTTGTTGTTTGTTAAACTAAAATTTCCTATTTGTTACTGGTGTATAGTAATAAATGTACCCAAGTAATATTTATTCTCTATTTAAAAATTTAACAGTTTTAATGTAGACAACAATGTTACAGGTAACAAAGGTCAACAGTTCTAACATATTCAAACAAATGTGAATTTAAATTATTATATCCTATACCACTATGCAGTTAGGGTATAATGAGTTTGTGCTAATGTTTGTAACTACCAAAAATATCTTTATTATACCGACAGACTCAGAAACACTTACTGAGGCAATTTAACGATGTCCGTATATCTGTGTGTCATGTAATCCTTTTAATCAAGCTACAGGTCTCGACTATGAATAAATTTCAATGTAATTTGGTATAAATGCTTTCATCGGCCATAGGACAAATGAATCGGAAATAGGTGCGTGTTCAAACCTAGTCTCCACACAAATACCCCCTTTGAGATTGAATCAAATTTACCATAAGATTCAAAGATAAACATAGATCTCGGTCAAATTTAGTTTATGGTATGTTTATTACACCCATTAATCAGTAGTCCAAAAATAAACCGCGTACGACATAGCCTCCATAGAAGGCAACTGCCCGGTCTTCACTTAAATCTATCAGAAATCAAAAATTTCTTTTGTGTATGTTTTTGCAGAAACTAAGTCACTTTACCAAATATGGTCAGGGTCGGTCCATTTTTCGACCTAGTCCCCATTTTTATAAATCCTATGACGGGGACTTTTTCATTGCTGCTCAAATGTGGTTTATGCTTATTTTCTATATCCGGCTAGTTAGACCTAAGACGCTTTCTCTAAAGATCTGGTATAGGGTATCGTATGGTTGGTCTAAACTAGAGAAGGGCAAATTTCGTGAATCCTGCATGATTCACGTGAATCACGCGTGAATCACGTGAGTGTGAATTTAAAATTATTTCACTCACGTGAACGTTAGTGAGCGTGAATAGAAAAAAAATTTTCGGGCGTGAGCGGGCGTGAATGAAAATTCTTGCGTGATTTTGCGTGATAACAATTTTTGTGTATTTTTTCATTTTATATCTGCATGGTTTAATTTTCTGGAATGTCGCGTTCCCTTTTTGTACTACGCTACATTTGGCGTTAAAGAACTTTTTATACCACATCTTAATGTATTTTTACATTGACTTACTTGTATTTATACATTTGTTGAGAAATATAAGATGGAATTTTCTCTTACCTTTAAAAAAGTGAGATGACTAGTATTACAGTGTAAATTACTTGCAAATAAAACATAAATCATTTATTATAAAAATATAAATTTGTGCTATTTTTTCTATATATTTAATTGCAATATGTATTTGTTGTTACTTTTTGAGTATTTTATTTCGATTTTATATTTTGTTTTGTGTTTACAAGGTATGTCACACATGACAAATTTGAAGGTTGTTCGGAAAAGTGTGGTAGTCCAAAAACTGCTTTATTATGAAATTCTGATATTTCGTTGCAATCAGCTGTCAGCAAAAAAGAATCAAAAGAAATATTAAAATATTAAATAAAAACATTGTCAAAAAAGTGAGAACAAAAACGAATAAAAAGATTCAGTGTTCAAAAAAGCAATATGAGTTCAAAAAAAAAGAGATCTTGCATCCTACATTCGGAAAAATAAAAATAAATATTCATTTTTCAAGCCAGCCGGCATCAAAAGTGGCGTGTGGTGCAAATTTGATATTATAAAATTAGAGGAAGAAGTTTTAAGCCTTGACCGATGCATTGCATGTGATTCTCTGCTTTCTTATACGGCAAAAACAGGTACGAGCAGCCTCTTGCGGCACTCGTGCCCAAATGCATCAAAGCCAGCTATGGTTGGTCAGCCAAAAATAGACGACCCATTTGTGAGAAAGAAAGTGCCGGAGCGTTTGAAACAAGAGATAGAAGTGAACCAGTTAAATTTTATTACTTGGGATCTTCGGCCAATAAGTATAACTGAAGGTATGTATATTTTGAGATATTTTGTAAAGGCAATTGTTTTACATAATTTTTAATCAATTTCTAGGAAAAGGATTTCAAAATTTGGATTTCAAAACAGGCACTAATGAACGTAGGGGCTACTCTTGTAAATGTAGAAATTAAGGATGTTTTAGCTTCCAGAAAACTACTTACCACAAAGGTCTTGAATGCACAATACCAAAAGGAGAAAGAAAACATTAAATCAATTTTAAATGATCGTCGTATGGCTTTCATTCACTACGGATATGTGGGTAGACGAATATACCCAGTGAAACTTTTTGACACAAACCTGTCATTAAATATATAATAACTTTAATGTAAATGTGAATATATTGGGAAATAGAGAATTCCTTCTAGGTAAGTGGTTTGATTAGAGAGCATTTTGTGCCATTTTCTTAGAAGTGACCTTAACCGCTTTACAAAGATTTTGTTCATGCGCTAACTTTTTTATACCCTTACCTTTAGTCATAGGGGTATACAGTACACTCGCGGTAAGTGAACTAATTAAAATCAAGGGAGTTCATGTTAGCGAAATTGTTCACGTTAGCGATTGTCGAATTTCGTAAAAAAAAATATATGTGTTTTACACGCTTGAACGTGAAATTCTTTTATGTATTTTATTTGCATTATTTAAATATAAAAATAAAATTATTAATTAAAATTCATTACAAAACAAAACGAGATCACGAGAAGATATCCATTGAAATAAAATTACGTAGCAAATAAAATTTCACATTACATTTATGCATTAAAGAAATCCGTTATCTTGTTCTGCTGCTTTTTCTTTTCTAATAGTTGATATACTGCTTTCTCCCTTAAGCGTCTAAATACACTCATTTCACTTTGATCCACCATTGCATCTCCTGCCCATTGCAATGCCTTATTCAAAATTTCAATTGCGTCACTTACGGCAATTTTTTTAACAGGATCATCGGCAATGCAATCATCATCGTCACTTTCTTCGTTTTGCCCAATTTCATGAATTTCAGTCGTATCATCAACACAAAGATCATTATTCCACTCTTGAACCATTGGCAAGGTAATTTCATCCTAAAAGTTAGTAAAACAATGCTTTAATTGTGATTGCAAAGTTTATCGTAAAATTCTCACCTGCATTAAAGGATTTATTTCTGCATCCCAATTCACTTTCATAATACTTAATGGAATGTTATCTTCAGGGTCATCCTGGTTTCTAACTAAACTTAAAATATTTTTCCAGCAATTGGCAAGAGTTTTTGTGCTGACCCAGTCCCATGCGACTTTTATTTGTGTAACAGCATCTTTCAAAGTTAAATTTCTCATTGATTCAAGCAAATCAGAGTTTTTAGCTGCTATCTAAGCTAAGCTAGCTATTTCTGTAGTATAATTTTTTTATTTTAATCGCATTTTGATCCATTGGTTGTTATGTTTCCATCTTCAGTTTTTAATTCTGTTTCGCTTCGATGAGAGGGAGCGTTTTCGATAAGTAATAGTGCCTTCATTGGCAAGTTTTTCTTTAGAAACAATTTCACCTAATCCAAAGCAAGAACTTTTAGTTATATTTTTTAGTCAATGAAGAATTTGTTTACCTGTGGTACAAAGGATTGATGGAACCAATGCTTAAAAATGGCTGACGTCATCCAAGCCGATTTGCAATTCTTATAATCCGTAGGACAAATGAAGTTTTTAAAACTGCGTGGATTTTTGGCCTTACCAATTACCAAAAGTTTAAGTCTATGTGCACCTGATGCAACACAGGAACGTTATACGTTGCTTCTCCGTCTTTGTACCGGGAGCACATTTCTCTTGCATTGCAACATACGTTTTATTTGGTAAATGTTTCCAGAATAAACCAGACTCATCAGTATTATAGAGTTAGTTGGTCATTGCATAACTTCATTTCTTCAATTTTTTATTTCAGTTTTAGCTTAAATGGATCCACCAATTCAGGCTGCGATGAGAGTTTTTCTCCGGATACTTTAAGAAGTCTAACACCGTACCTTTCCTTAAATCGCTGAAGCCATCCGTCACTAGCACTGAACCCGACCTAGTTTTCTTTAAGTTGGGAATGCAATTCCTTAGCTTTTTTTCCTTTAGCATTAGCCTACTGTAGCCAATTCCTTTTACGCATTCGGATGAACCAACGGTAAAGAGTTTCTTTTCCATAATTCGAAGTTCTGATGATTTTAAAGTTTTTCTTTTTCCCGGTCCCTGGTATGTGTGGTTTACACATTTTAAAATTGCTTCTTTTATCTTTTTAATGCTGCATATTGTTGACCTAGCGACATTGTACTTTTTTGCTAAACTAGTTACACTTGTTCCTTTTTGAAAACTATCTAAAATGTCTTCCTTTTCTTTTAACTCCAAACATTTAGATTTTTTAACACTCATGCCAACTGATTCACCACTTTGCATAAGAAAATACTTAAAAAAAATTTTGTTGCCAAACAAAAAAAAACATAATTTAGAGAATACACACATTTTTTATATAAGGGGATTCCCTAAACTTTAAAAATCGAATTTAATTTATTTCAGTGTTGTCTACAAGCTTAGAAAACATATGCAGTGACAAAAAAATTGTTCACGTTACAGAGTAGTCAACGTAAACAAAAGCATGTTCACGTTAGGCGGTGTTCACGTTAGACGGTGTTCACGTTACCGCGAGTGCACTGTATATCGTTTGTTGCAGAAAAAGTACTCATCATAGAAGAAGTCAGCCTAGATCCTACAAACATAAAAAATAAGACAATACTACATTAAATCTGTTTGAAATATTTTCGGAGATTGTCGTTTTTTGCATTTCTCTCACTTTTTTATAGGTAAAAAAACAGGCTGTAATATTTTAGAATCTGTTGTAGATATTCTTAAGGACTTTAAAATAGAAGACAAGATGGAAAGCAGCATTATCGTGACCGATAACGGAGCCAATGTTGTGGCAGCATTCAAGAAGTATAAAAGATTATCACGTGCATGCCACAATCTCAACATCGTCATGGATGACGTTCTAGAAAAGGAAAAATTAAGCGAAGTACAAACACTAATAGAAGCATGCAAAGAACTTGTTGGGTATTTTAAACATTCAGAACTTAATACATTAACAAAATCTCTAAAACAACACGAAAAAACGCACTGGAACTCAGTGTTTTTTATGCTGGAGAGCATTCATTTAATGAAAGGTGAAATTCAAAAATATTAATGGAGAGAAATAAAATCACTAAAATTGGTCAGGTTGATTTTAATCTTCTTGAGAAAATTTTAGAATTTTTAAACCCGTTCAAGGAATGCTCTGAGAGGTTGACCATGGAGAAAATTCCAACAATCTCTGAATACGTCTTATGGTATGAAAAGCTTATTAAACATTGCAACACTGAGTGTTATGACTCAGAGATAATGGTTGAACTGAATCCGTGTACAAAAAACGCTCTAAAAAAGAGATTTGAACAGCAGATTATACATTACGTTGCACTGTTTCTCAATCCTCCTTTTAAGGAGTTGAAATTTTGCACTGAAGAGCAGAAAAAAAAACGTTGCAGATGCTATAAAAAATATATTACAAGACGCAATTAACAACTTGAAATTTGAAGCTCCAATTGCAGATTGCAGACCAACAACAAGTAAAAGTAACCCGTTTTATGAGTACCTGGATATTACACAGCCTGGTATTCAATCAAAGGAATACGACATTGAAGATGAACTCAGGGCTTATGCTAAAATAAAAGTAAACTTAGAATGCAATCTTTTAGATTTTTGGAAAAATTAAAAAGATCTTCCACTTCTTCAGGTATTGGCTCAACAGATATTGTGTATTCCTGTCAGTTCGGCAGATAGTGAACGCGTCTTTTCTACATCTGGCAGAATTTTAGAGGAAAGAAGAAGTCGTCTTACTGGAGACAATGTCGACAAAATTTTATTTCTACATAAAAACTCAGAGTAGAATTTTACTCTGTAATTACCTTGAACTGTTTTTTAATTGACTTTATTTTTTACAAACTAACTACAATTCCTTGTGTATCTCTCTCTGAACTCTTATTTGTATTACTTTTATTTTCAATAAATGAAGTAATCGATACTTCGTGAATATTCTCACAAATTTTTATTTAGTAACTTTATTATATATTTTAACACATTTTTTTTTTACCAAATTTCATTAAAATATCAAGCGTGAATCACGTGAACGTGAGTCGAAACTTTTACTAATCACGTGAACGTGAGTGAGCGTGAGTAGAAAAAATAATTGCGGGCGTGAGCGGGCGTGATTAAAATTTTTTGGCACCTGAGCGGGCGTGAACGTGAGTCAAAAATCACTCCCGTGCCCATCTCTAGTCTAAACTGACTATAATGTCCTTATTTGCTATTGTTCTTGTTGTTCTTAATATCATGGGTACTAACAGTTATCAAAAAAAAAAAAAAACGTTTGAGGTAAATATCTATAATATTAATAGGCAAGGCGATTTCTAATGACCCCTTCTACACTTTTAGTTATCGAACGATTTGGACAAAAACTATACCATTTGAAAGGTATTTCTTTGCAAATGTGCACCACCTTTACAGATGTGAACCACCTGTACATTTTTGGGAGTAATAATCATTTAAAGTTGCTACTAACATATACATAAAAAACATGTGCTGTGCTATGTTTTCAAATTTTATTTTTGTTATTCTTTTTTATATTTAATTTTCCAAAAATACCAAACAAATTTATTTATTCGATTGTGCTTATTATTTAAGTATTGTTTTCGGTACTTACAACAAAACTCAATTTCAGCAAAAGGAATTTCGGTTAGAACTTCTAATTCGGTTATATGTTTGGTTTTCTTTTATTAAAACCTAATTATATTATTCTTAATACTAATTTTTTTTGTATCATATCTACCAACAATTTATTGCAATATCTGTAGACATTATTTTCGGTTTAAAATATTTTATGTTAATAGATTTTGTAATCACCAATATTTAAGAACGAGTAATATTATAATAAGTTTAATTTAGTTCCGTCAATTTTTCTATTGAATATTTATGAATTATAATATAAGCTAGCAGATTCCAGCGCTCGAAATTCGAGTGCAATTTCTAGGCAACTTTATTTTTCAACTTAGCCAATTCACAAACCAACACTTGATTGGTTTATTATTGTGAATGAAGATGACAAACTCATTAACAAACACATTAACAAATTTAATAAACACACACATAGCATATGTAAAATTTTAGGTATGTGTTATTAGCAACTTTAAATGCAATTTACTCAAAAATAAAGGAAAAAATTTAAAAAACTGCAAATCTGCAAAACGGCTAAAAAGAAATACCTTTCAAATAAAATACGTTTGGCCAAAATCGGGATAAAACGGTACAACAAAAAATCGGTAACAAAAATCGCTTAGCTTATTAATATTATAGATAGATAATTATAACCATATTGAAGTTTTCTAATGATAACGGAATTCCTTCCAAATTCTTTCTCTGTGTGTAAAAATATATCGCACGAACAAATTTGGTTGTGTGTCAATTACAATCTTAAATCATCACAGCAAAAAAAAAAAGAAAAAGAATGTAGAATCAATTTTAGTTAAAGCCTTCATACGATACTATAACAAAATTTACTCAAAATTTGGTATGTACATGTTTTTTCAAACATAAATGACCTACACAATATAATGTATCGCACCAATTTTGGATTTAGTCCTCATATACGAGTAATAATAAAATGCTATATGAATTTAATAATATTTGCTGTCAAAAATATCTGATAATATGACTTAAAATTTAGTTTATGCTTATTTTTTCATCGATAAATGACATTACTCAGTACGTTTGGACCTACTATCAATATCCGCATCTTATATATATATGGGCAACTTCAAATATTTACGGCACCTAGACAATTTTTTTTTTTAAAGTTTTTTTTTGTCTGACATCAATGTCGATATGCGTGTGTATCAACCGATATTTGAGCATGTGAAATCCGTTCGTGTTAATCATTTTTATTAAACGGCGCAAATTTTACGGCGGTTTAAAGTTAAAAATTAAAAAAATATATTAAAATTACAGTTTTTGTTACAATTGAAAAAGGATAACGGTTGTGGATAATACCCCTTAAGGGCTTTCTTAGCATACTAAAATATTTGTAAAAGCTTCAATACTTTTTAAAAAAACACTGAAAAAAATAAACAAAAATTTTTTTTTTGATCGTGTATGCATATAAAAATTTATTTAAAATTGTTAAAGATTTTACAAAATTACGGCTAGTATGAGACATAATTTGCAATATTTTGGGTAAAAACTATTTGCTTATCGCTAATGGTTTAAGAGATATAGCCATTTAAACCTTACCACTCATGATTTTTTTTACCAAATTATATATTAAGATCAGTAATACCTTTAAAATTGTTAGTTTTTTCTGAGTTTAGTATAGTATTAATATATTTTTCAATACTTACTGAGATATTTATTCTTATCCCATAACATTTTTTTTAATGTTTCGAACAAAATAAAATACCAAAAAGACTATTTCAATTATTATTTATTAATTTTTTTTATTTAAAATAGTAAATGTGTTACAAATTAAGATATAGCATCAAGATCTATCAAATACTGCAGTTTTTAATATGAAGAGTAATAATTATATAATTAAAAATATTTCAACATAAAAGGTAAAAAATCATAAAAGTACATACTTAATTAGTAACTAAATAATATGCAACGTAAGTTAATTAATTAAGTAACAGATAGTAACTATTTTTTTCGTTGTCTTTTAATTTTTATTTCGGCAATTGGATTATAATTATCAGGGCTTAGATTGTAATGATAACAAGGTGGTTCTTTATAACATATATTGCATGACAAGTAGTTAATAAATAATTTATTACTTTGGTTATTGCACCAAATGACTTGATGGATCTTCATTGAGTTCGGTGCAGGCTTTATGTCAATTTTTAAAAGTTCATCATAGTATATTATATCATTTTCGTGTACTAAGTAGCCATTCACGTTCGATTTGGTTATTAAATCGAAAATATCTTGTGCAGAGATAATATCTCTTCCGTGTAATACAGCTCGATCACATAATCCTTTCACGGTGCCTCCTATACCATCTGCAATACTTTTACCATGGCCCGAAGTTGAAAAATTCCATGTTGCCTCTTGAAGTTTTAAAATTGTGCAATGATGAAATAAGAGATAAAAATTATATTTATTTTTATATTGGGTTGCAGGGCCATCGCTTTGAAAATGAATTATTTTGACACGAGGTACATGCTCTTTAATAAGATTTAGCACTGGTTTTATATGGGCCCAAATGGATGCTGCATCGTGGCGTAGGCACTCAGAAACAGTACAAAAAGAAACACACTTTATAGTGTTTTCTAAAGGTTCGCGGAAAAAAAATGCACCGGTATGTAAAGATACTTGTTTTTTTGACGCTCCGAAGTGTACGCTCTGAATTTCGGTTGCATATTTACACAAGTAATTCTCCGAAAAATCGACGACTACAAGAACTTCACCTTCCTTTAAAGTGTTTTTTAAATTTTGGACGAATTTCAATTGGTGGTCTGTATCATGAACATGCTTTAAATAAAAAGGTGTTTGGGTAACACAACTAACTCGTTAACATTGCATTTTATAGCTTCTTTTGACGTGACTTTTACGTGGTATATTAAGCCTTTAGCACCCTTTCGGTCAATTGTTTTCTGACACCACTTATAGTAAAAAGTCTCTTCTAGACCAATTTCAGCCTCCGGAATTGCTTTTTTATTGCAAACTTTGCATTCTCTATACATACAAGATTTCGAATCTAAGTTACATGCTACCATTGAAATAAAGTTATGTGAGCTAGATGAAGATAAAACCTTTAATCGGTACAACTTTTGCAGCATTAAATCAAAGTTAGTGTGTGTTTTACACAAACATGTATTTCGAGCAGACATCTTACTTTTAATTATCCAAAAGGGCTTGTATTTAGCAAAAGTATTAAAGGATATTTTGAGTTTAGTTTCTTTGCAAAACTTTTGGTGCAGATTAGTAAGAGTATCTTGAAGAAATCGTTTTCGAAATACTTTACCATTTTTCCTTATAATATCCCTTTTTCCTGGACATATACCAGAGATTTGATCTTTTTGTAAAAACTGTTCAATTAAATGTTTTATTGTGTTCTTCTTACAACCTCTATTTTCTTGGAGAGATTTAAAATTTATATTTTTATTTTGTTGATAACGATTAACTATGTGATATAAAATTTTACGGCTTTTATATTTCTTTAACACTTTTCCAGAAATGATTTTGGAGTACATAGATTTTTCTTTATGAGTTACTATATTTTGTTTATTTTTAACCAATTGTTTTTCTAAAACCTCACAAAACATTAGTCGCTTTTTCACCGCACTGTGTCCTTGTTTCATAATTTTTTTTACATTTTTTCGGGAGTGGTTTCAATTGGTTTTGATATTCTCTTAAATTTTTGTTTCCAATACCTTACGCGAGTTTTATTATCCTCAATAGTTTTTCTCATCTGTTCAATTTTTCTTCTTAATGCAGATTCCCGAGCTAGCGAACGTTTAAGCGCTTTTCGAACCCGGTTTGTTACCTTCAAACATTCAAAAGATTTTCCACATTCTTTGCAATTAAAATTGTTCTGCAAATTAGAAGCTGCAACTGACGCTTCTTTAGTTAAATCTTGGCCTTCAGTGATAGATTCTAATCCTTTTTCAATTTTTTTTAATCCGCAATTTTTTGTTTTGATGGCATTGTTTTTATTATTATTATTATTATTGTTATTTAAAACCGAATACCTAACTGACTTTCTTACACCAGTTTGCGATTTGTTTGCTGTTTTTTTTTTTTTGCTTTTTATTTTTTCAGATTGGCGATATTCGCGTCTTTTATCGGTTAATTTGTTTCGCTTCTCAGTTTTCTTTTTACGAATTTCACGTTTTTTTAATGTGTAATCTGAAACCATTTTACTAATTTTTATTCACAACTGTTCACGCACATAAATAAAATAAACTGAATTGAAACTCAAATATTAATTCTTTGAAGCATTCAGCAAAGGCTACTGTGATCATAGAGTTTTTATAATAAAGCAAGTGCTTTAAGATGTCATTGCATCGGTGGTAATTTGACGGTTTTCGCGGTAGTATATTTCAATTGTTTTGTTGAAATTTGTTAAGGTGGCCCTGGTGAATATTGTTTAAAAATATAGTCTCACTTTCTAGGGTTTAAAAAAACGCGTTTTTTTTTGCAAATATAAATATTGGAACGATTATAAAATACTTGTTGGGATTCTGGGTTACTTATTAACCCGAATTCAAAAATAATTCTTTTAAATGTTCAAAATCAAATATTTCATACTAGGATGCTTTTTGAGGTTAGCAACATTTTGTTTCCGCCATAAAATTTTAAATCCTTAAAATTTTTTGGTGCGTTTTCGATTTTAGTATCAAGCTCAGTAAAGTCTTCCATTCTATGTACGTTTGAGCAGAATTGATACAGCGCTTTAGTTGTCACAAAGCGAAATGTGTTTGGAAAAAACTGTCGCTGCACGCGCCAGGATTGTAAAAAAATTATTTTTTTTGCACTTTATCGGTTTAGTCCGTCGCGAAGAATCTATTTAGATATCTAATCATGTTCCTATTCCATGTTTTTATATAAAAAAAAGTTTAAAAAAAATTGTTTTTTTGCAAAAATTTTCAAAAGTTCATAAAATTTTTGCGTTTAAAAATTTTAAAGTGCGTTTTCGCCTCGGAGGTGCACTTTAGGAAGTTACTCACATCACGCAATACACTAGCCAACTTAAAAAACAATTCAGATTGTCAGACGCAAAAAAGATACATTTTCAAAAAATTTACGCTAATTTCTTTTAAGTTTGTGATGTCCGTGATACGTTATTTGTGCACTGACACCAACTTGATATACCTCAAACTTTACAAAATTACGCCGTTATTTCAATTCTGCACTTAAAGCTCATTTTTATTAAACGGCGCAAAAACCCTATGTAAAATCTTCAAAAAGTTTAAGATTCCGAAAATTTTGGTTTCACTTGTAAACCACCATGCAAATTTTCACTCAGCAGCGATATCAAAAAAATTTTTTTAATGGATATATCCTCCAAGTTTAGTGACTATATTTTGTATTGGTTTGGATCTGAAAGCTAAAAACTGTTACAAAGAAAACGGGATGAATGAAAAAACTCTTGCAAGTTTCAAGTCGTTTTTTTAATTTTTCGAATTTTAATTGACCACCAATTCTTAAGGTGAAGACTTTTCAACGTAAAACTTTGCACGTCATATTCTTCAAGTATAGTCATCCAAACCCTGTACAACGTTTTATTCAATTCATAAAACTTAACGAAATAAGAGGCATAGTATGTCGGTTTCAGCAGGTGCTCAAAAAATTTGAAATAACTCATATATATTATAGTTAGATTTTAGATTTTATTTATTTGTTTTTTCATTATTAGAACATTAAGAATATAATTCTTTTGTGGTTCAATTGGAATTGCATAAGTAAAGTCATTATTAAGAATAAATGAAAATTAATTAATGAGCTGGCTATATATTATTGAGAAAAGAGAGAGAATGAAAGATAAATTAAGAAAAAAATTAAATTATTGATATGTTAAAAATTAAGAGCTAGTTGTTGGAAGTTGTATGTTCAAATAAGGTTTTCTTGAAACTGTTTATTCCCGATATCTCTTTATGTGCATGGGAAGGGCATTCCATAGCTTAATTGTGTTAACGAAAAAAAATTTACTTGTGTTCAGAAACTTGTGTTTGAGTATTATTAGAGAAATGGATCTTGTTGATCTCGCAAATATAAGTTTTTCAAACAAATAGACAGGAGTTTTGTGATGCAGAAGCTTGTGCAAAAATATTAGGTTACGCATAGTAAGGTAATCATCCAACTCACAACCAAGGATCATTTTTCGCCAGGATGATATACTTTCCAACCGCGCTAGACCATATACATATCGCGTAGCATTATTAAAAGACACCTGTAATTTGTGCATTGAGTGTGAATCTAATTTACTATATACCTCAGCTGAATAAATAATCAGTGGGAGTATTAACTGAACAAGAAGCTTTCGCTTAGTTTCAACTGGTGTAAAGTAAGAAGACACTCGTAAATTACGTAGTGCAAGAAAAACATTACGCACAACATTGTTTATGTGGTCTGTATATGAAAAGGTTGAATTTATATTAAATCCAAGATATTTTACTTTGTCAACATACATCAGAGGGGAGGAACCAAGATATAATACTGGAACATAACTACGGTTTTGTATAAATTTGCTAATAGGTAAAACAACCGATTTTTTAGGATTTAGCATCAAATTATTAATATCAACCTAAGTTTTTATAGCATCTAAGTCCTCATTAAGTTTGCAAAATGTTTCTTCTATCAAACCAAGACGATTAGATATATATAGTTGAATATCATCTGCATAACCATGCATCCGAGCATACTTACAGACACTAAACACATCATTAATAAAAATGCTATATAACAGAGGACCTAGAACGGATCCTTGTGGTACACCTGAGGTTATACCTCTCAAACCAGATTACCTATTCCCTACAATTACCTTCTGAGCACGCCCGGTCAAGTAATTCTTCATAAGAATTAAAGCTGCATCAGTAAAACCAAAATAGTGTTTTAATTTCTGACAAAGAATAGCATGATCCACTTTATCGAATTTCTTAGAATAATCTAATAAACACATGAATGTCAAATTTCCCAGGTCATACTCAGATCTGACATCATCCATCACCTTTAAAGCAGCAGTAGTACAGCTATGAGCAGCACGGAATCCAGATTGCAAAGGAGATAGAAGTTTGTTAAGATTAAGATAAGAAGTAATTTAATCTGCCATAAGAGACTCAAAAACTTTAGCAAAAACTGGAAGAATACTAATCGGTCGATAATCACATGTATTAACAGCAGTGGATACTTTAGCCACGGGAATCACTCTTTCTATTTTCCATAATTTAGGAAAGATGGACCTTGTTATGCAATGATTAAATATATGCGTTAGTGACCCAACAACATAGGGCAGAATTAGTTTTAAAAATTTAATAGACACCCCATCATCACCAACAGCATTAGAACGAATTTTTAAAACATTCTTGGTCACTTCAGCCTCCGATACCGTAGAAAACGTAAAGCTATTATTACAAAAATAAGTTCTTTGAGGTCTAAAATTATGGTTTCCCATTATGGGACTGTAACAAAAAAAAAATTAAGTTCATCAGGGACTAACCTGCACTCAGGTGAACTACTGGAGTAGACACTTAAAGTCTTAATGTTTTTCCAAAGTTGGGCAGTAGGTAAATTCGTGTTTAGTTTTTGAGCAAAATATGACTTTTTAGCCTGTCTAACTGTAAGATTAGCGTGATTCCTAGCTCTGTTACAAGCAACTCTGTTTATCAATGTTGAGTTTTTCTTCCAAACACTATAGCAATGATTGCGATCTTGAATAGATTGTTTTACAATTGACGTGTACCAGGGGCAAGAACAATTTAAAGTTGGGCTAGACAAGTCTATAACTTTTTTTTTACTTATTTTTCGTACATTTTGTATACCACTATGTGGTCAGAGTATAATGACTGTGCTGAATTTTGTAACTAATCACTTTCTGACTCGATTTAGCGATGTGCGTCCGTCCGCCTGTCTGTGTGTCTATGTAAACCTTGTAATCAAACTACAGGTGGCAAATATTAATATATTGTGATCAAATTTAGTATATAAGCTTCTATAGGATGAACGCTGTTGAAACTGGTGAAAATCGGTTCATGTTCAGACCTAGTCCCCATATAAATGACCCCAATGAAATCGACTAAAATTGCTATAATATCCAAATTATCATACAGATCTAGGTTAAATTGGTTTTGTGTATGTATTACATCCATTTATCAGTACTCCAAGAATAAAGGCTATTGGACAATTCTTAGTCATAGCCCACATATGAAGCTGATTCCCGATCTCGACTTAAATCTAACAAAAAACAAAAATATTGCACAAATATTTCTCAAATTTGTGTTATATATGTTTTTGCAAAAAAAACTGACCTTACCAAATATGGTCGGGATCGGTCCATTTTTAAAACCTAGTCCTCATATAGATATAGCTTCCGATATAAACTTTTTTATATCCGAAGAGATAGGGTCTCTAAACGCATGGTATAGGGTATCGTATAGTCAGACTGACTATAATTTTCTTACTTGTTTGAAAGAACAATCGTCAAAATTAAAAATTTTTAACAATTTTAATAAAGAATATTCATTAAAATAGGCCTATTTCTTCTATGTTCTGCCACCGTTTCCGAAAATCTCACAATGTGTCTTTTGGGAAAACAAGCTTAATTTTTTTTCTTTTTTTATTAATGCCCAACACTCAGGGGATGCCCCCTACAGATACAGTGCTTTGTGTTGCTCTCGGGAAAATAGGGTTATGGGAAGGAGGAAGGAGCGGGTAGTGTTTGTGGATATTTGACTTAAATTTTATTAGACTGTAACTGTCAGGAAAGACCTGTGTGTGAAGTTTATTCCACATACGGCTAGTTCGACTGATAAACGAATTTTCTCTGTAATGCGTTGTGTGGTCAACTGGACAACTCGGGCTGAAACTCGGGCACTTGGAATGAGTTCGCTAATCTCAGAAGAACATTATCTGTAGAACAGTGCTATACAACCCACATTCCGACGATGTTCCAATGAGTCAGAGTTGAATGCCCTACTGTCATTGATGAGCGCCAACGTCCTCCTTTGCACACGATCCGTAGCTCCAAAATAGACTTTGAAGCTCCTGCCCATATAGGGGAGTTGTATTGCATATTCGGTCGGATCTAAGTCGTACAGATATTAAGGAGATCAGAAGGAGTGAAATAATTTTTGCACCGTTTTAGAAAACCAAGACAGTTGAAAGCTCCTTTCGACACTTGAAATAGATGTTCGTTCCAACGAACATCACATTAAATTCTCATGTCCAGAACATCAAGAGTATCCAATTCACCATCACACATACCACCCATATATACAGATGACATTGAGATTTCTGCGCATTAAAATCAACCCTATTCGCTTTCCATTCGGAGATTGTTAACAGGTATTGATTGAGTGTGTCATTCAATGTCCGCCTTTGCACCCAACTTCTAAAAATCTTGGCCTATAATTAAAGGAAAATCAATGACAAATGTTGTTGTCATCTGCGAAAGGGTATCATCCCACAATTAAAAAATTGTAACACAAATATCTGTGGTTTTCTAGAATAACCCCGTATGTAATAAAATCAAAATGTTCAGGGGAGCCAAAAAACGTTATATTTGAAATTATGGGCTCGATATACAGTCCTGTAGATATGGGCAATAAATACATTATATAAAATTTTGAGTCAAAAATCTTCAGAGGAATAGAGCCTAAAGAAGAACGAAAAAAACAATATGTTAATAACACTTAAAGTGTGTGTAGATAAAATAGCTTATGTCGACAAACGTCGTTTTCTTTGAAAAAGAAAACTACCAATGCAACCACCCATGTAGACATAAGTTGTTGTTGTTTGAAAAATGGATTTTTTGTTCGTCAACAAAAAGTTAACGGGAGAATATAACAACGTATCCAGAATAATAGTGACAAAAAATAACAAAAAAAAAACACACAAGTTTTTATAAGTGGTTATAAACTGAAAAATAATCCAAATAATCATTAGTAACAACGTATGTCGCTGTGTGTCGTTTTCTGAGAAAATAATTTGTCAGCGATCAAACGTAGGTTGACATACGTCGATAGTGCTGCAAATTAATTTAAGAAATGGTGAATATTTTTTTTTTTTAATTTAACACATCTAAAGAGCATTAAAAATTAATATATATGGCATCGTTAACTCAAAACTGACAAAAATGGACATACGCGGTTATTCCAGAAAACCACAGATATATGACATTAATATGTCATATAAAAGCACTTAAAATGTTTACAAAAATTACTTTTATATTATCTTTAATGTTTATTACTTATACAATCGTGTCGCATTAAAAATTTAAGACCATTAAATGGATTATAATCATATCCTTACAATAACACGTAAATATGACGAAAATCAAGTACAAAAGTGGTAGTGTTTTTAGGTCGGCTAAAATTTTGTAAATAAAACATTTGTTACAAAACATTAAGTACAGCTTAATGTGAGTAATCTCATAAAAAATAAAATGGTTTAAATAAATTACGTTTGAATAATTATTAGTATTCACAAGTCCATTGCAATTCCATTTAGAGGAATTATTTGGCAACTATAAAAAGCTTTTTCATAATAAGAGACATGGCCATGTTAATGTACAAAAAGCTAAAATTGGAAAAAAAAACACAGCTTGTACATATTAGGTCTGATATAAGGAAATTCCATTATGAGTTGAAGTAATGACGGAAGGATGCTGACAATAAACAAGTCGTGTGGTTCGCAAGTAGCTGCTCCATTTACCGTCTTCAGATTTTTCCATATTTCCGTTACAATGCCAAAATGTATCTTTTCAATTATTAAAAATTCAATACATGACCTCGAACCGAACAAAATTCTATTATTAGATTTTCATCAGTTCAAATAGCGATTGTCTTTAAAGCAACCGGTGCCTGTGTATTAAATTTCATTCAAGATTTTTTAAACATGTCCGAATAGTTTGCGTAAAAGATTTAGGGATTTTTGGGGAAAAAATGTCAAAAGCTTACTTTTGAGAACTCATTTATCCCAGGAAATTTCCTCAAATACGGTTTTGTATATTATATTTAAAAATATATTCTTAGATTCAACACAAGCTGAATGCGTCACCCGGTTTATGAGAAAATGTTTGGCATGTTTGAAGAAATATAAATAACGTTCGCTTAGCTGCAACTCCGACTCCGGAGCTTATTTTTGAAAAGACAAATATGCTACCTGCTCCTAAATTTTAGCTAAATTAATAAGCAAATTAAAAGAACAATTGCTTATGTTCTATAATCTCATTATTAGGCTGAAATCGGTTTCCGCCACCCCGTACTGAACTTCAAAAAATCTTAATAAATTCTCAAGAAAATTATAGTCGGTCTAGATACCCTGCGTTTAGAGAGGGGGTTTCAGGTCCAAACTAATTGAATATAGAAAATAAACATAAACAAAATTTTTGTGACTTTGTTATTAATTTTTTGGTCAGGTCTGAAAAAGTTCATATCGGATGCCATATTTACATGGGGTATAGGTCAACAAATGGACCGATCCTGACCATATTTTGTAAATTCACATAGTTTTTGCAAAAACATATAAAAACCAAATATGAGAAAAATCTGTGCAATAATTTCGTTTTTTTTTATAGATTTAAGTGAAGATCGGGAAGCTGCTTTATACGGGGCTATGACTAAGAAATCTTCTACAGGGTCTATTTTTGGACTACTGATTAATAGTTGTAATAAACACAAATACACCAAAGTTGACTAACCCCCTATCTCACATCACACTGCAATTGTGAAATCGTTGTGTACGTATTATCAACGAAAAATTGTTCGAATTAATCGACTCCATCGCCATTAACTTTTGTGCTCACACATCTGACTGCAATCTCATTTTTAAAATGTTGTCGAAGCGTAAACTTCAAAAAATTTGTTAATTTCAGTTTTTTGTCGACCTTTTTTATTGTATTTTTTTGATATATTTAGAAATTCTTCTAATGGGCTTTTTAAGGTCATAATCAGTGTAAATAAAAGACTATTTATTTAATTATTTCAAAATTTGTTTACTTCTCTCTCTTATTTTTTTTAAATAGAGTTGCCGAGTTTATGATACAGGCACATGTTTGAGGGAAAATGTTTACATTTATTATTATTAGTATTATTTTAATAATATTTAATAATATTTATGCTCTATAATTAACAAAATTGCGTTTTTATATGCGCATTTGAAGAAATAAATCATAATAATAGATTTAACAAGTTAAAACTTTAATTACAATTTTGCAGAATCCAGTAAATTTGCATTAAATTTATAACAGGGTAACATTAATCATCGTTAGTGTCAGCCACTACTTGCACTACTCGCACGAAAAATTTGGTGCCACTGCGGAAAATGTGTGTGTATTAGCAAAAAAAAATGTGAGTGTATTGAGTTTTTCGAACTTGCAGTGTGATGTGAGATAGGGGGGTAAGATCTCTACGATAATTTGGTTCTTACGGAAATTTAAGTAGGTCTTATCGGGTCCATTTGTATGGAGCCAAGTCTGAACATGTACAGATTTTTAACAACTTCAATAGCGTTCATCCTATCGATGATAAAAGTGTTTATATGGTTTAGATTCACAGTTTGGCGGGATATGAGGTCATCTGTTACTACTATGAGTAAACGTGCCGTGTCACACCCATACAAAGTGAATTTTCAATATCATAAATTAGTAATATGTATAAAAGGGAGAGTAACGATACTTTCTGATTTCACAAGTTATTATTCTGAGTATCCTTGCTCAAAATTGGTTTAGTAGACGTAGCACCTCCCATACAAAATGTTTATTGAAAATCATATATTTCGAGTACTATGACGGGGATCTTTGATAATTTAGGTGACGTCATCTGTTATTAATGTAAGTTGTCGTGCAAAAAATGGGCGGTATAGGATAAATTGGCGTGGCAGCTCCCACACAAAGTAATAATTAATTAAAAACGTTGGTGACCATCACGGCTTGACCATTTATATTCAAGCATATGTTCGGGAGGTGTTCACAAATTGTTTAAATTTGTGGTAGACACCCCGTCTAGGTGGCACTGGGGTCGTTTTGTTAAAAAAAAATTATTTATGGACCGATTTAGCTCAAATTCACACCATATAATATTTAAATAAAAGGATAATCTTGGGCAAAACGTATACCCGATAGGTGATTTACGAAAATTTAATTTTCCCTGCATATAATATTCATATCAACAATATTAAAATTAAACGCGTCATTCGTACGCGTTTTCAGATTAAGGTGCCTATTATGAGCAACTTTCGATTTTCGATTGTGGTCGAATTAAATGATCGAACGAATTTTCGTTTGGTATTATGGCGCACATTCGATAAAATAGCGCTATTGTGAATTTCACTCAATTGGATTATTCACAATAGTACATATTTATCAGCTGGCACTATAAATAAACATTGTTTGTTTACAAAGTTATTAAAGAAAAAAATAATTATTTATTAACCTGGAATTATGGTTCTATGATCGTCTGATGAAGATGAATGCTTCGTCATGAGAGATGCTTCCAACATTTTGGTAATGCCACTTCGTAAGTATGCGAGGTTTGCAAGGAGGCGTTTATGGAATTGCTGTCTACTACAGATGAACCGCTGCGGCAATGCACACAAGGCAGATCTACCTCATGAAATTAAAATAATTTACAACTTATATTTTCAATAAGTTTTACAAACTGCCATCCAGCATCGAAAGCAAAATTGTGTTCGATTGAAAATTCGTTGTACAACGAAATTTTCGACCGTGCTGCCAGCTCATAATACGAATTTGACATTCGATAGTCGATGTTCGATAGTCAGCGAAGATCGAATGCAACTCATAATAAGGGCCTAAAACTCATACAAAGGGTTTAGTGGGATTTAAGTGTAATTTCAAATGGTATAAAACATAATTTTTTAATTTGATCACAAAGATTTGTGACGCACGCTACAAAAAATGGAAGTTTATGTGTGTTTTCGTAATTTTTAGCAAATTTCGTATAATTAAGCACATAAAACCTAATACCTAAAAGAAAGATGAATATAAGAGAATTCTAACTTATTTGCAGCCATAAAATGTTGTCGTTTTTTATCAAAAGCCGTGAACCCTTTGTGAAGCACGCTACGTGACACTCGTTACAATTTTTATAGATATAAACACAATTGTGTTTATATTCTAATACCGTATACCACTATGTGGTCAGGGTATAATGACTTTGTGCTGATGTTTGTAACTATCAAAAATATTTGAGCTAAACCCATCCTTTATTACACCGCATCACTTTCTGAGTCGATTTAGCTATTCCCGTTTGTCCGTCTGTCTGTGTGTGCATGTAAACATTGTAATCAAACTACATGTCGCAAATACGAATATGTTTTGATTAAATTTGGTATATAAGCTTCTATCGGCCATAGCATGAACGCTGTTGAAATTGGTGAAAATCGGTGCTTGTTCAAACCTAGTCCTCATACAAATGACCAATATGAAAACGACTTAAATTGCCATAAGATCCATATTTTTATATAGATCTCGCTCAAATTGGGTTTGTGTTTTTGTTTATTACATCTGTTAAGCAGTAGTCCAAAAAAAGCTTCCAGATTTTATGTTTTGATGAGTATGCCGTTAGTGCTACTTCGAGCACATCTATAATATTAATAGGCAAGGCGATTTCTTGTGACCGAAATAAAAATTATAGTTAATAACCGATTTTGACTAAACATACCTCATTTGAAAGGTATTTCTTTTTAGCTGTCCACCAGATTTACCTACTTGCACCGTCTGGAACATTTTTTTGGAGTAATACTCCTTTATAGTTGCTACTAACACATACATCAAACACATACTGTGTGTATCTTTAATATTTATTTTATTTATTTATTTATTTACATTGATATTACACACAACAAGTTAAAGTGTGTGATCTTATATTGACATACATACATTGATTTGTTAGGTTGTACTTTAAAATAGTTAAAAAAAAAAAACATAAAATAAAATTAATAATACATTAGCAATTAGCAAAAGCATTACACACTAGAATTTACAAAATTAAAACAGTATGGAACGTTATATTTAAAAACTTGAAAATAAAATATTTTAAAAACTTGAAAATAAAATATTTTTAAATTGTGTAGCGTTGCCAATTAGTTGGGTGCTGGAGGGTAATGAGTTCCAAAGACACACAGAGTTAATAAAAAATTACCAATCAGATATAAGACTATGGTGTCGAACATGAATAAGTTTCATACCCCTGTTTGATCGGGCAAATCGAAGACGACTGTATAAATAATTTGGCTCTTTGGTATATATTATCTATGTAAGAAGATTAATGATTTAATTTTTAACAGATCATCAAAGCATAGGCCATATAAGGTTTTTGAATAAGGTGATGTTCCATCATATCTTTTTATGCAATAGACGTATCTCAGTACAGCATTATAAGCAGCTTTTAACCTGGTTCTACTACGAGCGTCACAGCTAGCGAATATTTCACATCCGTACAGCAGTTTAGGCATGACAAAGGTTTTAGCAAGAAGCTCGCGAGTCTTCACCGTAGTAAGGTGCTAAGTGGGGTATAAGGTTCGCAGCATAGCAAATGTACTTCCAGTAGCAGCATTTATATGTGTATTCCATTTGAGGGAATTGTTGAAAATTATTCCAAGATTTTTTGTTGATTCCACGAATTCAATGGTTTGATCACCTAATATAACAGAAATGTCAGGTGGGATGTTCTGTTTTCTTTTTGATATTATAAGGCATTTTGACTTTTTAGGGTTAATACGGAGACTATTTGTTGTAGCCCATGCATATACTCTTTTAAGATCGTCATTAAGCTTAGATGAGCAGTCATGAATCGAGGCGCCCAAATTACTAATGTATATTTGGACATCATCAGCATATAAGTGAATTTTGCAGTGAGAAAGTTGTTGAGGTAGATCATTGATGTACAAAGAAAATAAGAGAGGACCCAAAATAGAACCTTGTGGTACACCATTAGGTACTGAAAATGGAATTGATGTTGAGTCATTCACGGTCACTGATTGAATTCGTCCTGAAAGATATGTCGCTATTAGCAAGACAGCAGTCCTGGAAAAGTTAAAAAATGCCGAGAGTTTGCTACAAAGAGTTTTATGATTGACACAATCAAAAGCCTTAGAATGGTCCAGCAATACAAGAAACGTAGTATAGCCAATATCAATATTTTTTCTAATGTCCTCAGATACATTTAAGAGTGCAGTGACACAGCTATATTTTGGTCTAAAACCTGATTGGTTATCATTGAGGAGACCATGATCGGTCAAGTATCTCATCACCTGAAGGTGCAAGATTCGTTCAAATACCTTGGAAAAATAGGGAAGTATTGCAATTGGTCTATACTCAGTTTTAGATTTTGGAACCGGAATAATTTTGGCGTATTTCCAGCAACTCGGAAAACAACTGGTAGTTATGATTGTATTGAAGATATGAGTGATAACATGTATTAATTTTGGTAGCAACAATTTTATAAATTTTGGATCAATGAGATCTAATCCGACAGCATTTGACTTAACAGATAAGCAACACGATAGGACATCAGGTGAGATTACACACGAAAATTCAAATTGAGAAGTTGTTTGTATAGGTAATGGCACCATTTCCTCGTTTGTGCGTGCGACTGCATTATCTTGAGTTGCAGTAAATGATGTAGTAGGAATACTAACGAACAATTCATTTAATTTATTGACATCTAAGTTGTTAACTGTTGTGTTTTTACTTCCTATTCCTATCTCCTTAATTGTTTGCCATTTCTTCTTTGAGTCTATCGCTGACCGAAATCGTCTTGCATAATAGCTCGACTTTGCGTCTCTTATACTTTTTGTGACATTACGTCGCGCAATACGATATTCCTCATGAAGATCGGATGTTCTGAATCTCTTTCAGCATGCATATAGCTTATCTCGAAGATTAATTTGGTTTTTTATGGAAGAGGTGAACCAGCAATTTTTTCTTTTATCTCCACGACAATTACGTGTGGGAACAGTAAACTCAAACATTTGGTGCAAATTACTATTTAAAAAATGTAGTTGTTCTTCGGCAGAGGCCATGTAATAAATACTGCTCCAGTCAATACAGTTGAAGTACTCTTCCAATTGATACAAATTGATGTTACGGAAATCCCGATATCTGTAAGGGGTTTTGGTTTCATACAATGTGAAGTTGAATGATAAATAAATGAGGTCATGTTTAGAGAAACAGGGCATGCAAAGTTGATCAAATAACAATAAATTTGAAGGATTACTTATAATAAAAATGTCAAGCAACGAATTAGTTGTAGATGTATAATAAGTAGGATTTACAGTGTTGACGATATATAATCCAATTGACATGAGGGATTGCAACATGTCCGAACCAGCCAGAATATTTGAATTAAAATCGCTAGCGATAACAACATCATTGTACTGTATGGTAAGGGTTTCAAGAAGGTTTAAAAAAGATTCATATGGAATTTGTTTGTTAGGTCTGTAGGTACAACCCAATAGTAATTTACTTTCACGTGAGATAATTTCAACAAATAAATATTCTATTTTGTCGTCCGCCTTTGATGAGCAAATAAATTTTATACAAATATGATTTTTAATGTAAATAGCAACACCACCTCCGTGTTTTAGTCTATCATTTCTTAATAATTTATAGCCTTTGGCAGCAACCATTCCATCAGTTACACTTTCGTTATACCAAGTTTCTGATATACACACGATATCCACATCAGATTCCTCAAACAAATATCGGAACTCATCCATTTTATTGACCAAACTTTGTGCATTAATATGGCATATGTTCAATCCATTACGCTGTTTTGTTAAAACTCGGATCATATTTTTAGTACTGTCATTAGAACTCAACCCAGTATTAAATGTTTGTGACATTAAAATGTATTAAAAACAGAGTTCAGAAAAAAAACACACACTGAATAAAAAACTCGTACATATATGTAAACAAACATAACTTAGACCAACACACACATATTTTTATTTTCATACCAATTATGTTTGTTTTTAAATTTTCTTCGGTGCCCAACACAACCATGACTGTGTTCGTTTTAATATTTCGTTATTTACACGAACATTTTTGTATCACATACTTTTTGTTGTGATTGAAACAAAAAGTATGTGATACAAAAATGTTCGTGTAAATAACGAAATATTAAAACGAACACAGTCATGGTTGTGTTGGGCACCGTAGAAAATTTAGAAATGCACATAATTGATATGAAAATAAAGATATGTGTTGGCTGCTTTTGAACAGAACATTGTGTGTTTCATGTGTGTATTTTCTGAACCTTGATTAAAAATAATAATAATAATAGGGCAACGCTACGAGTATTAGGAGGATAAAAGTTACAATTGATATTACAATTTTGTTTTAATAATGTAAGCATGCTTATACGTATAACATATAAGCCCTGTGTTGAATTGTGAATTGGCTAAAATTGATTGGATTGATTGATAAAAATTATTTATTAACCAACCCATTTATATATCTTCTGTGTGTACAACAAATATTTATAATGAAATTTAATGAATGTTATTGAAAAAGTGTTTAATTGTAAATTGGCTAAAATTAATCAATTTGGGCTCTTATAAAATTATTTATTAAATGAAAAAATAAAATTTCTAAAATTTTGCACTCGAATTTCGATGGCTGGGCTCTGCTAGTTTTCATTAAAGGATGAAAAATAGTAATTGCTTTTAATTTCGGGAATGCTATTTATATTAACCTATATCTCCGAAAGAAAACCAGTATTTTTTTAAAAAAAATTTGTTTGTGGGTTTGTGGGTTCGACATTAATAGGTGGCTAAACCATGGGACCGATCTTTTTTAAATTTTCACAGTGTGTAAGTTTGCATTGGGAAAGTAATATAGGCTATATTTTTTTTAAATATATGAAGTGGGCGTGGCACCTTCTATATATATAAAATTTTTAACATCATATATCTGGAGGTCTATTTATACCAAGGTTCAGAAAATACACACATGAAACACACAATGTTCTGTTCAAAAGCAGCCAACACATATCTTTATTTTCATATCAATTATGTGTGTTTCTAAATTTTCTACGGTGCCCAACACAACCATGACTGTGTTCGTTTTAAAATTTCGTTATTTACACGAACATTTTTGTATCACATACTTTTTGTTTCAATCACACATAAAGCACACATTTTTCAGTGTTGCTTTATTTGAAGTTCATGTTCTGGTACGTGTACTGAAAAAAAACACAGAACATGTACAATAAACAGGTTCGAGTTCAGTTATATTTTAAGTCGTGTTGTGGCTCGTGTAGTGAGAAAAAACAGAACATGTACAATAAACAGGTTCGAGTTCAGTTATATTTTAAACACGACGAGTTCAGTTATATTTTAAACACGACTTAAAATATAACTGAACTCGAACCTGTTTATTGTACATGTTCTGTTTTTTCTTACTACACGAGCCACAACACGACTTAAAATATAACTGAACTCGAACCTGTTTATTGTACATGTTCTGTGTTTTTTTTCAGTACACGTACCAGAACATGAACTTCAAATAAAGCAACACTGAAAAATGTGTGCTTTATGTGTGATTGAAACAAAAAGTATGTGATACAAAAATGTTCGTGTAAATAACGAAATTTTAAAACGTTTAATGTATAAAAAAATTTGTACTATGTCCAACCAATCCCTTAAAAGTATGAGGCTAATAACCCCGAAAATTACCGTCCAATTGCAATCTGTTCTGTGATATCAAAGGTGTGAGGGGCATGTTCAATTTCCATCTTGTCAACTACATAAAGCCCAATTCTCTTTTTAATGAAGAAATTGTGATTTTCTTCAATTCACATTCACAACTTTAGTGAAAGTTAAGTGTTTGCGCTAGATATTTCCAAAGCATTCGATCGCATGTTGTACGGTGCATTAATATCAGAGGTTATTGAATTTGGAATCAGATGATCGCACAACGCATTTCAGAGAAAATTCGTTTATCATTCGAAAAAGCCATATGTCAAATAAATAATTAAAAAAAACATGTAGCAGATTTAAGGAACACCTGGTGATTCTCGTTATGCAGAAATATTGAAAAGAGCTGTTTGTGAACACAATTCTCTACATTTTTAATGTAATTAAATTTATATTTTACTTATTATTTTTATGTATTATTAATTTCAATATTAAATGATTTTTAAAAAAAAGCAATTAAAAAAATTAATTTAAAATATTATTAAAACATTAAACTAAAAAATACAAAAAAAAATAAAATGACCGTTACTCGAGAATCGCTGCAATAATTTTCTTTATTTTTCTTCTTATCGAAAAGAAATGTAAAGGATTTTTTAAACCCTATACTTTTTGTAGTGTATTTTTTCAACAGTTCATCAATCCCGCCCAGTTGTGGGTTGTCTTAAACGACTATTTACACATTTGCAAACATTTTGCATTTCAGTATTAGATATTTAACTGTGCTATACAAATTTTAGAAATATATTTGATGAAAATTCCAAATTAACTTTCAATCGATTTTAAAACGATAAGGTTACGAAATTTCATTACAATATAACAGATAATATTTGTGCCGCTTAACGGCACAAATAACATAACCAACGAAAATTTTCTATGTATATACGAGTACAAATTTCTGTGAAATAGTAGAGCGAAATATGCCTGGACAATGACGTTCAACAATTCAAAGCGAATTTAACACCACAACAACAAGAAATAACAAGGGATTCTTCTGTCATATGCAATGGCAATCAACAAATCCCAAGGCCAGTCGATGCCATTCTACGGCTTAGTTTTGGAAAATGCATGCTTTCGCTCATGGTCTATTATATGTAAGTTAAACCAGAATTAGTAAGCCAAACGATTTATTTGCATGCGGCGAAAATGGAGAAGCAAAAAATATTGATACAAGTTGGCTTCACAATAAATTATTACTTACTAAAATCAGACGAACATTGTATTATGTAAAACAAATTAAATACAGTATTAATTGCAATATGTCTGGAAAAATGACGTCAAATCTCACAAAATTAAATTTATTCAATCGAAAATAAAATTTGCATTTAAAATAACATACTGAATTTAACTACATTCTTATTAAAAAAACTATTTACACATCAATTAAAATCAAACAGAAAGCGTCATCTATGTATCACTTATAGCAAACAAGTGCAGGGGCCCAGCTAATATAAAAAATATTTATTATTATTTACTCGTATTATTTCAACTGGTTGTTATAGTTGGGGTTGTTGAATTAGCTGAAATAATTTTTATATTAGTAATAGCGTTATACTTGTGGAATTGTTGAATAATATGTTATACGTTTATATTGTGAAATATTTAACGTTGTTATATCAGAGGTTGTTGAATTAGCTGAAATAATTTTATATCATAACTTTTGCACAATCCCCTCATACTTCAAACCGGTTTTGTCTTATACTTATACTTCTTATGCTGTTTTTGTGATTGTATTGTGAAATAGATTTTTACCCCCTGAACATGTAAATGTTTACACATCAAAAATTCCCACCATAATTGAAATCCATATCAAGACAAATACTGGAATAAAATAACAATTTTAGGCAGAACAACGTTTGCCGAGTCAGTTTTAAATATGGATCTCATATCATTAATAAAAAACAAATATTTATTTGTTTTATTTTATTTTAATCAAATATTGAAGTACTATAAACACATGTTATGTCAGCGGCATAATTACAAACAGAATATTTTAAATATTTACTCAAACGTTTGAATTTTTTTTTTTATTAATTATTTTCTTTTAAGTAACGAAAACAAAATATAATTAGTAACAAAAATGATAGAAATCTTACAGAAGTATGTTTTTATTTAAAAATCTTATTTTTTAGTTTTTAAAACAAACATTTGGTCATTAACGGTGCCATTAAATTATGTTTTTTTTTTTAAAGAAACCTTCATAAAATCAGTCAACTACAACAAAATATTGAAAAAATATACAGAACATCAATGGATAATTACAAAATTCTTAATGAACATTATAATAAACGAAAATTAACATTTATTGTTTCAATATTATAGTAAACATATTAGGGCAACATTTATGTAGTTCTTCTTATTATATTTATATAAAAAATTATCTCAATATTCAAGCAATTTATGTATTTGTTCACTATTAATATTTTATCATAATTTAGTTTCAAATTAATTGGAATAACATATTTTAACAGTTGACTCCTTACAAAAGAGAACTCCCCTAATGTGTATAAAATTATCTAGCTAATGTATTTGCTATCTTTGTTTTTAGATTTATAATTGGCAATATTTGATTAAACAACAGGTATATCAATAGCTCATTAAAAGCTCTACTCTGGCATTTAAAGCCATTATTAATTAAGTGTACCCTTCATCGGGCTGTTGGCATGAGTTCACGAAAATGTTTGTAATTTATTATAAACACGACAGGGAGAACATTTTCTTAAAATTGATAGAACTTTAAAATTTGAATGTAATTTTCGTAACTAAAGTCTTATCAACAAAATATAATTACTATTGCTAAATTAAGAATAGATTAGATTTAAAATTTATTTATAAAAAGAAAGTAAATTATAGTCGATCTAATCCGACTATGCGATACCCTAGACCAGTGATGGCCACAAAGAGAAATGAGAATGTATTAGTTATGTTACAAGAAAAAAAAAGGTGATGTATTGGTACTATGCACTGAACAAAATCACTTTAAATGAAAAATGAAATGAAATGAAATGAAAAAATTCTTTTTTTGTTTTGTTTTTTCGCACTTTATTTTTCAACAAATTTCTTGTATTTCTTGTTTTTGTTGTCGGTCGCCCATAGTTCCCTAGTTACGTGCCGTAAATAAAAATAAAAGAAATAAAATAATAATAAATAAATAAGTAAATAAAATAAATGGATGAACATTTTTTATATTTCTTTTTGAATTTTTTTTTTTGATTTTTTTTTTTGAATTTGAATTTTTGATTTTTTTTTTTTTTTTTTGAATTTTTTGAATTTTTATTTTTAATAAAAAGTTAATTCATGTATGAATGATTAAACATCGTCTAAATGAAATCTATTAAAAAGGTTATATATTAGAATTGACGAAGTCAACAAGTTCTTCTATGTTAATATCTTCATTGTAACATTTTATTTTGAGAAGTGTTTCCAAATGATTATTTGTCAATTTATTTCTATATTTATTTTTTATATGTGTCATTGACGAAAATGTATACTCGCATATGTATGTAGTAGAAAACATTGAATAAAGAATTAATATTAAATTTCTACATGTTCCATATTTAGTTGGGCAAATATTTTTCCAGAAATTCAGATCGGTTTCCATTGGAATCGTTAAGTCCGCACGCATTAACAGTAGCTCTTGTTTTATATTTTCTGGAACGTCGTCCAACAGACATGATAAAGGATTTTGATATATATTGATCGCATATTCTATTTCTAACATATCATGAAATCTTTTACCAAAGTTTTCTACAAGTTTTTTTATTTCTTCGCTGTATATAATTAGCTTTGCTTGATCTGAAAATTTTTGAAATATTTCGTAAGTTCTAGGAAAATTTTGCAAATCCTGCTTTTCCATCTGATTTCGCAAAATTTGTAACTTTGTAGAGAAATCCTTTACAGTAAAAAAAAGATCGCAAATGTTTTTGTTTTTTCCCTGCAACACTAAATTTAAATTATTAATTTGTATCGTAATGTCCGATAGAAATGCCAGGTCTAACAAAAAAGCATAGGATGTTATTGAATTTAATAAATCAATATCTTTCGGAAGGGCCTGATCTTTTAAAAATGTTGCAATTTCCTCTCTGAGACAAAACAGTCGCTCAAGACATTTTCCACGACTTAACCATCGTACCTCAGTAAACATCAATACATCACCATAAGACTCATCTACCTCTTTCAAAAACGCTACTAGTTTCCTATGTGTAAGTGCGTTGTGGCCTCCTTTTAGTCGATTTATTATTTTAAGTGCCGTTTTCATGGTTTCATTAAGACCAATTGTTTTAGCAAATAAAGCTTGCTGATTTATTATATAGTGGAAAGTAGGCCCTTTATTCCTGCTTTAATTAATTGACCAACAAAACCGTTCGTGCGGCCAACCATAACTGATGGATGGAGCCGCATCGGTGCAGATGGCCGAAAGCTTTTTTTTTTATCAATTATTGATAAAACGTTTCTTTTGAAGGTGCTAAAAATAATTTCCCCTGTTACGTTTCCGTAAAAGGACTCAAGTTTTAAAATTTCTTCAAATGAATTGAATTCATTGTCAACATATCTTATGCAAATTATCATTTGACTAATGTCGTTATTGTCCACACTTTCATCGAAACAAACGGAAATATGCTTCGCATTTCTAATTCGCTCATTTGTTAATTTATTTAGAAAACGACCTATGTCCTCAGTTCTTCTGGTTATTGTAGCGCGAGATAGATACAATTCACTAACTATGGCTTCAATTTGTTGTCCTGCTTCACCAAATAAAGGCAGAATTGACAAAAACATGTCTTTAAAAAATTCACCATCTTCAAATGGCCGCTCTTTTTTTGCTAACCCTAATGCAACTATATATGAAGCCTTCATCTTGCTACATATTGTGATATTTTTGTTCATTTTGCAATCATTCAATGCTCTACAATTTTTCAATTCTAAGTCCTTTTTTAATTTTATAAAAAGTCTATCTCTGCCCTCACCTGACAAGCTACACAATAATTCTAAGTGACAGCATGTTTAAAACTGTATGCACTCATCCGTTTTAGCTTCTGGTTGCATACAAGGCACTCAGCTTCATTAAATATATTTAATGTAAATAAAAATTTTTTTTCCCACTCTATTTTCCACATTTCAAATTAATAATAAAAAAATTCTTACACACCAACAAAATTATTCGCAGTGTACTAAAAATGCTGAAAAGAGAATCATAAAACCACTCAGTTGGGCTGTTTTTTTTTATTTCCAATTTCAAGCGTGTGTTTTGTTTTTGTTTTTTAACAAATATAGCGGCCGCAACCTGCTTGTTGAAAATTCAGCATACAACTGAATGAAATTATTATTTCTTATGCTCTTACAGTTCGTTTTGTTAACATTCGTGTCGTGTATGTGAAAATTACGAAAAGCAGTCGGCCCCTCGGGGCATTGTGTGAACATCTATGCCCTAGACAATGCGTTTAAAAAACTGTTCTAATTGGCTATAGAAAATAAGCACAAAAAATCTGAATGGAAAAGTTTATATCGGATGCTATATTTAAATGTGGACTAGGTCGAAAATAGACCGATCCTGACCATATTTGCTAAAGTCACTTGTTATTAGCAAAAACATATACAAAACAAATTTGAGAAAAGTCCGTATAATATTTTTTGTAGTTTTATAGGTTTAAGTGAAGATCGGGAATCAGCTTTATATTGCGGCTTTGACTAAGAATTATCCTATAGAGTATTTTTTTGGACTACTGATAAATGGATGTAATAAAAATACAAGAACCCAATTTGACCAAGATCTATACGATAATTTGGATCTGATGGCAATTTAAGTCGATCACATAGGGGTTATTTGTATGGTGGCTAGGTCTGAACATTCACAGATTTTCACCAATTTCAATAGTGTTTGTCCTATGACTGATAAAAGCCCATATACCAAATTTCATCGCAATATGTTCATTTTTTTTTTTATGTTAACCAAAACTCAGGGGATGCCCCCTACAAATGCAGTGCATTGTGTTGATTTCGGGAAAATAAGTTATGGGAAGGAGGAGAGAGGGAGTAGTGTTTGTGGATATTTGACTTAAATTTTATTAGATTATAACTGTTAGGAAAGACCTCTGCGGGGAGTTTATTCCACATACGGCTAGTTCGACTGATAAACGAATTCTCTACAAAGGGATGTGATCTACTAGAGAAGCGGGTAGAGCGAACCGAAACTCGGGCACTTGGAATAAGTTCGCTGATCTCAGAAGAACATTTCCCATGGTAATATATATAGAACAGTGCTACACAACCGACATACCGACGGTGTTCCAATGAATCAATAGAATTGGATACCCTATGTTCATTGATGAGCGCCAACGCCCTCCTTTGCACACGGTCCAGTAGCTCCAAAATAGACTTTGAAGCCCCCACCCATATATGGGAGTTGTATTCCATTTTCGATCGGATGTAAGTGGTATAGATTTTAAGGAGATCAGAAGGAGTGAAGTAATTTCTACACCGTTTTAGAAAACCAAGACACTTGAATGCTTCTTTCGACACTTGAAAAACATGCTCGTTCCAACGAACATCACATTGAATTCTCATGCCCAGAACATCAAGAGTATCCGATTCCTCAATACCTATACCACCCATATATACAGATGACATTGTTGATCCCATGGCCCTATGGGTCAACATACAACATTGAGTCTTCAGTGCATTAAAATCAACCCTATTCGCTTTACCCCACTCGGAGATTGTTAAGAGGTCTTGATTGAGTGTGTCATTCATTGTCCGCCTTTTGTCCCCCAATCTCCAAGAGGCTTGGCCTACAATTAAAGGAAAATGAATGACAAATGCTGCTGTCATCTGCGAAAGAGTATATAGAGTTAAAAGCTTGGCCAAGAAGGTCGTTCAGAAAGATAAGGAAAAGAGAAGGAGAAAGAACGGAACCTTGGGGTACCCCTGAATTAAGCTGAAACTCATTAGATGAGACCCCATCAATAACAACACGGTCTCTGAGAAAACTCGATAAAAATCGAGAGAAGTCATTACCGACCCCAAATGCAATAAGCTTTGATATCAATGCACCGTGCCATACACGATCGAATGCCTTGGAAATATCCAGAGCAACCACTTTACTTTCGCCAAAAATTGCGAATGGATCGACTCCAGCGCTCAGAAAGTAGAGCTAATAGGTCTCCCGTGGAACGATTTCTACGTTGGCCTCTAGGTAGTTCACAAGGTGGAAATTGATCATGCTCTCCATCACCTTGGAGAGCGCAGAGCAGATTGCAATTGGACGGTAATTTTCAGGGTTATTAGCCGCACCCTTTTTAGGGATTGGCTGGACATTAGCAACCTTCCAGCAAGAGGGAAAGACTCCCGCACGATACGAAAGGCTGAAAAGGTTGGCCAATGGACTGGCTAGCGTCGAAGAGCACTGTTTCAGCACCAGTGCTGGTATACCATCCGGTCCCGGAGACTTATTAATGTTGAGATCCGAAAGAACCCTTTTAACTACACGTGATCGGAAGAATATTTTAGGCATAGTACAAGATACTCTTTCGAGTTCGGGCAGTGGTTGATCGCTTTCCGGCAAAAATGAATTTTTTGCAAAAAGTTCAGCTAAAAAGTTAGCCTTATCAACCGGGTCAGTGAATATTTGGTCATTCATTATAAGAGTTGGGATAGCAGAACTAGCATTATTCTTTACTCTTTTAACAAATGACCAAAAGCTCTAGCTGCCCCAAGGAGAAGAAAGAACTTTAGCACGAAGACGCTGATCGTGAAGAAACTTTTCGCGCCTTAGTACTTTCTCGCCTGTTTGCGTAGCAGTTCAGTGACGGAATTTTTATTTTCACGCCAAAGTCTGAACCTGTCAACCTGTAGTTTTAGATGGACACAAAGACAGATGCACAGACGGACATCGTCAAATCGACTGCAATGAATTTTATACAAAAGTTTATTGAGATAAGTGATGATGTTTTTCATCAGGAGAATAAAGAAAAAATCATTCACATCCTTAAAAAAAATGATTTCCCTAGAAAGTAATTCTGGAGTTAATAAAATAAGTAAAAAAACAAGAAAATTTCCAAGAAAGAAGAAAACACACAGAAAGTTTACAAATCAGTAACTTATGTCCAAGGTTATTCGGAGAGAATTAAAAACTCGAAAATTTATAAAGAAAAAAAATTAAAATTGCCCTTAAAACTTGCAACACTGTAAACAAATTATTTTGTAAAACTAAGACAAAACTAGAAAATGAAGAAAAATCGAACGTCATTTATAAGATCTATTGTGGAGAAGACGGGTCCAATATATGCGTTAAAGTGTATGTTGGGACTACGAAAACAAAATTAAAAACACGACTTTCACCCCATAAGTCTGACCATAGGACACTAAACAAACCAATTGAGAAAAAAACTGCGCTCGGGGCCCATAGTACTTTAACAGGGCATAAACCAAATTTTTACGATGTGTGCATTTTACATGAAGAGAGTAACTATGCGAAGAGATATACTCTAGCAATGTTACACATAATTGATGTACAACCGAGTAAAAGACAATTTTAAAACAATTGTACAGGCAGGCATAATAGATAAATGTGAACTAAGAAGGACGCTTTCAACTCCGCGGTAATAAAACAGAGAACACAATGTTTGTAATCATTATTATTTTCTAAAATAATGTTTTTCTATAAAATTAAAAAATTCTTTATAAAATGTATTTATGTTTTAGATTTTTCTGAAGATGAACAGCGATGCTGTTCGAAATATCAAAATAAAATTAATAATTAATTAATTATTATTGCAACCATATGACCTTGAGTTACTAAAAATTTTAAAAACATCTGTCTAAGATACAATTCGTGGAAAAACTTTCTAAACATTTCTAAAATATTTAGCAGAAATATTCGTAAGTAAGTAGAACTAGTATTTGGTATATTCAGTTACATTTCTCTAAAATATTATAGAAACCAAATTTGAGTCGTTTATCTTTTGATAGATTTAAGCGAAGGCCGCGAAGCAACTTTATAATAACGACTACAAATAACCAAAAAAAAAGTCCTACAGGTTTGGACTTATGCTGATTTTTGAGTGAATCTTAATTTATATATATGCTCGTAGCTGAATTTAGAATTATTGATTCGTTAGCGGTACCATCGCATAAATGGTGTATATAATAAATGATTTCTGAATTCGATAAATCAAAACCATAACTCACTATCAGGCGACTTGGTCACCTTACAGCTCAACTAACTAGTAAACAAAATACACCAAATTTGGTTCAGATACACTTGAAACTTATACGAAATTCAAAATTAGCTAATTTTGTATTTTAATAATTTCGAGTTAAGTACTTAAATTATGTTTTTTTGGGAAATCATTCTTTGGTGTGCTCTCTATCGAAAGATTCCAAATTTGTTAAAAATGTTGTTATAAAACAAGAGAATTGAAAAAAAAAATGTTTAAGTGATGCCAAAAACAATGTAAACTTTTAAACTTCAATACCAGAGATGATTATAACAACAAAAATAGAAGATGGTATGAAAGAAAATGTCTAAAATCTTAACCGTTATTTAAATATTTTTAGTTGCTGACGTTTTCTTGCAGCTGGTTTTTAAACACAATTGTATTTCTAATTCTTTATAGTTATAATTATTTATTATAAAATAATGGCAAGAATAAACTTACTCCGCGAATAATATATGATTTTACGCTGCTCTTAAGCAAAAGAAACTTTGTTAGAAATATTCTATGAATAAATCCATAATTTAAAAAATTATTAAGAAATATCGGTGATGACTCAACATTTAGGTGTAGGCCCCGTCAGACGAATAAGAGATAGGATAATTTAATAGCAAGAGAGTTTAAAAAATTTCAAAAAATTCTACATAAATAAGTCGTTAACAATCTGAAACTAAAATAATATGTGCTTGAACTGTTTCGCGATGAGCAATTGAGGCTGATCGTAATTGTTATCGTCTGTGAAGAAACCGATATCAAAAAAAATCGTGAGGCTCCCATAATTTTAACTAAAGAACACATGAACTGGTCAAGATGGAGTTGGAATACTAGTCTCTTTTCATATGAGTCTAAGAGTTCATGATGGAAAAACGAAACGATTCGATGCAAAATATCTATAATATTAATAAGCAAGGCGATTTCTTGTGACCGATTTTAAGCTTTTAGTTATCAACCGATTTTGACAAAAAAAATATACCATTTGAAAGGTATTTCTTTTTAGCTGTCCACCATATTTACAGTTTTACGCCATCTGAAACTTTTTTTTGAGTAAATCCATTTAAAGTTGCTACTAACACGTACATAAAACACATATTTAAATAAAAAATAAGTAAGAAAATTATAGTCGGTCTATCTCTTCGGTCCAACTAATTGGATATAGAAAATAAGCATAAACTAAATTTTAGTGGCATTGCTATTAATTTTGTTGGCTGCAGATATGAAAAAGTTCATATCGGGTGCTATATTTATATGGGGACTAGGTCTAAATATGGACCGATCTTAACCATATTTGGTAAAGTCAATTATATTTTTTTAAAATATACACAAACCAAATTTGAGAAAAATCTGTGCAATATTTTTGTTTTTTTGATAGATTTAAGTGAAGATCGGGAAGCAGCTCTATATGGGGGCCTATGACTAAGAATTGTCCAATAGGGATTATTTTTGGACTACTGATTAATGGATGCAATAAACACATACAGACCGTAATTGTAATTGTTATTGTCTGTGAAGAAACCGATATCACAAAAAATCGTGAGGCTCCCATAATTTTTACTAAAGAACACATGAACTGGTCAAGATGGAATTGGAATACTAGTCTCTTTTCATATGAGTCTAAGAGTTCATGATGGAAAAACGAAACGATTCGACGCAAAATATCTATAATATTAACTAGAGGACCCCTGCTGCTCCGCAGCATTATATTATATTATATTATATTATATTAATTTTTATAATATAATACCAAAATTTGCCAAGAGAAGTTAACGTACAGTAATGCCAAAATATGGCAAGAGAAGTTAACGTACAGTAAAAGTAAAGTTGATTGTCCACGCATAACTTTCCTCAAACCCAACGAATTTGCCAAGAGAAGTTAACGTACAGTAATGCCAAAATATGTCAAGATAAGTTAACGTACAGTAAAAGTAAAGTTGATTCTCCACGCATAACTTTCCTCAAACCCAACGAATTTAAGCAGTTAATAGTTCAAAAGAAGAAGCTTGATCCACTGAGTGTTCTTAGACCTATGTCAACAGCCTACGTTAATTAGAACTCTAGTTACAGAGGTTTGAGAGAAGAAAAATATTGAAAAAATCTTGAATGCAAAGTTTATTCATAAATTCTTTTAATATATAAGATAAGCAAGGCGATTTCTTGTGACCAATTTTAAGCTTTTAGTTATCAACCGATTTTGACAAAAAAAATATACCATTTGAACTGTATTTCTTTTTAGCTGTCCACCATATTTACAGTTTTACGCTTTTTTTTTAAATTTGCTACTAACACGTACATAAAACACATATTTAAATAAAAAAAAAGTAAGAAAATTATAGTCGGTCTATCTCTTCGGTCCAACTAATTGGATATAGAAAATAAGCATAAACCAAATTTTTGTGGCATTGCTATTAATTTTGTTGGCTGCAGATATGAAAAAGTTCATATCAGGTGCTACTAGGGTGGGGACTAGGTCGAAATATGGACTGATCTTAACCATATTTGGTAAAGTCACTTATATTTTGAAAAAATATACACAAACAAAATTTGAGAAAAATCTGTGCAATATTTTTTGTTTTTTGGTAGATTTAAGTGAAGATCGGGAAGCAGCTCTATATGGGGCCTATGACTAAGAATTGTCTTATAGGTATTATTTTTGGACTACTGATTAATGCATATAATAAACACATACAAACCCAATTTGACTGATATCTATATGATAATTTGGATATTATAGCAATTTATGTCGATTTCATAGGGGTCATTTGTATGGGGACTAGGTCTGAACATTGACCGAATTTCACCAATTTCAATAGCTTTCATTCTATTGCCGGTAAAAGCTTATATACCAAATTTCATCAAAATATATTCATATTTGCAATCTGTAGTTTGATTACAGGATTTACATGGATACACAAGCGGACGGACGGACATAGCTAAATCGACTCAAAAAGTGATTCTCAGTCGATCGGTATAGTAAAAGATGGGTCTAGGTCAAATATTTTTGGTAGTTACAAACAGCAGCACAAAATCATTATACCCAAAAAAAAAAACATGGTGGTATAGGGTATAATAAATAAGTAAGAAAATTATAGTCGGTCTAGACCGACTATATGATACCCTATACCATGCGTTTAGAGACCCTATCTCTCAGGCCCAGCTAACTGGATATAGTAAATAAGCATAAACCAATTTCGAGTGGGATTTTTATTAATTTTTTTCGGCTGCAGATATGGAAAAGTTCATATCGTATCCTATATCTATATGGGGACTAGGTCCAAAAATGGACCGATCCTGATCATGTTTGGTAAAGTCTCTTGTATTTTGCAAAAATATATACAAGCAAAATTTCAGAAGAATCAGTGCAATATTTTTGTTTTTAGATAGATTTAAGTGAAGATTGGGAAGCAGCTCTATATGGGGCCAATGACTAAGAATTGTCCTATATGTATTATTTTTGGACTACTTATTAATGCATATAATAAACACATACAAACCCAATTTGACTCATATATATATGATAATTTGGATATTATGACAATTTATGTCGATTTCATAGGGGTCAGTTGTATGGGGACTAGGTCTGAACACTGACCGAATTTCACCAATTTCAATAGTGTTCATTCTATGGCCGGTAAAAGCTTATATACCAAATTTCATCAAAATATATTCATATTTGCGACCTGTAGTTTGATTACAGGATTTACATGGACACACACACGGACGGACGGACATCGCTAAATCGACTCAGAAAATGATTCTCAGTCGATCGGTATAGTAAAAGATGGGTCTAGGTCAAATATTTTTGGTAGTTAGAAACAGCAGCACAAAGTCATTATACCCAAAAAAACATGGTGGTATAGGGTATAATAAAAAACTATACAATGCTCTGTATGTGTTTATTTAATTTGTGTTGAATTGTGAATTTACTAAAATTGATTAGCATACCTTTAGGCTCTTATAAAATTATTTATTAACATAACCAAATTATGTATCTTCTGTGTGTTCAACAAATATTTGTAATGAAATTTAATGAATTTAATTTAAAAATTCACAATATTAAGAATTTTATTTAAATATTCATAATTTTTTTATACATATATATTAAAATAACATTGAAAGAAAAAAAATTAATGAAAAAATTAGATTTCCTAGAATTTGCACTCGAATTTTCAGGGTTGGGTTCTGCTAGTACAAATAAAACTGTTAAGTTTGGCGATAGCAATATTATGGCATGGGGTTGTTTTCGGGCCAAGGAATGGGTCCAATTCTTTTACTGCTGGAATTGGATACAGGCACATTCTAAGTGACGTAATGTATCCATACGAATAGGAAAATATGGCCCTGGTCTGGAAGTTTCAGATTGGTTATACTATAATGTAGTTAGTTTTTTAGAATGGCCAGCCCAATCACTAGATCTCAATCCCATAAAAAATCTATTGGAAATTGTAGATCGAAAAATAGGGACACGAAATTACATAAACAAGACAGATCTCATAATGGCCATAAATTCAGAGTGGCATCAAATGTTATTGGGTATTATTAGCAGTACTAAAAAATAATGGATACCCAACAAAATATTGAAACCTAAAATGGAGGGAATGTTTTCAATTATTTTATAGTAAAAGTTTCCATTGTTTTGTCAACAGCATAAAAATTAATACTTTTAAGTTTTGTTATTTTTTGTTCTGATATTAAATTATTTTATGTTAATATAGTTTCCCTTTTAAACTCTTTCTTTGAACTCATACTCTCTGTCTGTCTGTCTGTCTGTCGTGGGTCAACCCCATTCCCCCCTTATCCAATTGATCTGAAACTTGGCCAATAGTCTTGTTGTGATTACAGATTACTTTTGGGGTAGTCACGCACAGTCTCGCTTAGTCACGCACAGTTACGGAGTGATTTAAATATCATTTCCCCTCATCCGATCAATCTGAAACTTGGTCTATACACTTGCTGTGAAAAAAAGTTTAACTTTGACTTAGTCACGCAGTCACACATGGTCACGTACAGTCACGGAGAGATTTAAAACGGATTTCCCCTCATCCGCTCAATCTGAAACTTGGTCGATATATTTGCTTTAAAGAAAGATTATCTTCGACATAGTCACGCATGGTCACGGAATGATTTAAAACCAATTTCCCCTTAGCCGATCGATCTGAAACTTGGTCGATAGACTTGCTGTAGAAAAAGATTAACTTTGACATAGTCACAGTCACGGAGAGATAAAAACCTCACTTCCCCTCATCCGATCGATCGTGGCCAAAAATTTACTTTAAAATAGAACAACTGTCATTTCTTAATGGTAAAATTTTAGGAATTTACAACAAACATGTCCTCAACAAAACGAAAACTATTAAAAATAGAGATAGACCTTGGTTCACAATGGAAACCAAGATGCTAATAGAACACCGTGATTATCTGTATAAGAAGTGGAAACGTTACAGGATATCAGAATAACACGACGAATATAAGATGGTTAGGAAAGCGGTTGTTTCCAAAATAAGGCATGATAAGTCTTCCTATTATTTTAATAAATTTAATACAGCTATTGGAAGTAAAAAAACTTGGAAACAAATAAGCGAAATTGGAATAAATAAGACAATTAATCAATCAATGAATGTTGACGTTAATGCGCTAAATGAAGCTTTTGTAAATATTCCTCTACCAGCCGTAAATAACGAATTTTATGATGATTTTCCCTGTAATAATTTAAACATTCCCAAATTTAACTTTCAGTTTGTAACACTAACAGAGGTGGTTGAAAGTTTCAATGCTATTAAATCGAATGCAGTGGGCCTTGATAATATACACCCCAGATTTATAAAAATGATTTTACCATGGATTGTCCGTTTCATAATGTACTTGTTTAACTCCATAATCACTACTAGCATCTTTCCAATGGTGTGGAAACATGCCAAAATTATACCAGTACCAAAAATGGGTAATGAATACCGCCCGATTGCAATTATTCCATATCTCTCAAAAGTTTTCGAGCACCTTTTACACAGACAAATCTTTAGGTATTTAAACGACAACAACTTACTTACAGAGCGTCAATCTGGTTTCAGGCCACAACATAGCTGTATAACAGCTTTATCTGATGTAATTGAGGGGTTAAGAAGTAACATGGATGATGGAAAAAATATCTTTTTTGGTTTTATTGGACCACTCAAAGGCATTTGACACGGTGCACCACTCAATTTTATGCCTCAAACTGAAGAAGTTTTTTAACTTTTCTATATTAGCAGTTAGACTCATGTTTTCATATCTCACAAACAGATCCCAATCTGTTGCTAGTGGTAGCTCCATCTCAAATTTACTGCAAGTTATAAGAGGGGTACCACAGGGTTCAATCCTTGGACCACTACTTTATTCGATATCTGCCAATGATCTTCCACAACAAATTATTTTCTCTAAGGTTCAGATGTACGCTGATGACATTCAGCTATATTTAAGTAGTACCAAGGATTCAATTATTTCCAAAACTCAAGAACTAAATTATGATCTCAAACGTATTCTAAATTGGGCAACGGCAAATGGTCTACGACGTAATCCAAATAAATCTAAGTGTATTATAATAAACTAGTGGATTGTGTGGCGCCTAGGCGCCCGTTTATTTTGACTTTAACAAACAAATTTTTTTTCCCATTTCAAAATTTTCCTATATTTTATATATTTAAAAAAAAATTAATTTTAATGTTTTAAAATTTAAAAAAAAAAAAATAAAATCGGAAAACAGTTGTAAAAAATACAAACCAAAAACTTCGATTTTCAAATGAAGTTTTGTAAAAGGTCCTTTTATGTATATTTTCGCATAAGTTTGCCAGTAGCCAACCTTTGCTTTATATTTTCTGCTTCTATACATAAGAAGTTTTTATACCCTATACCACTATGTGGTTTGGGTATAATGACTTTGTGCTGCTGTTTGTAACAACCAAAAATATTTGACCTAGACCCATCTTTAATTATACCGATCGAATCAGAATCACTTTCTGAGTTGATTTAACAATGTCCGTCCGTCCGTCCGTCTGTGTGTCCATGTAAAGCTTGTAATCAAACTGCAGGTCGCAAATATGAATATATTTTGATGAAATTTGGTATATAAGCTTTTATCGGCCATGGGATGAACGCTATTGAAATTGGTGAGAATCGGTCCATGTTCAGACCTAGCCCCCATACAAATTACCCATATGAAATCGACATAAATTGCCTAAGGTCCAAATTGTCATATAGATCTTACTCAAATTGGGTTTGTATGCGTTCATTACATCCACTAATGAGTAGTCCAAAAATGATCCCTTTGACCCCATATAGAGCTGCTTCCCGATCTTCAGTTAAATCTATTAAAAAACAAAAATATTGCACTGATTCTTCTCAAATTTTGTTTGTACATATTTTTGCAAAATACAAGAGACTTTACCAAACATGATCAGGATCGGTCCATTTTTGGACCTAGCCCCTTTACAGATATAGCATCCGATATGAACTTTTTTATGTCTGCAGCCAAAAAAATTAATAAAAATCCCACTCAAATTTGGGTTTTGCTTATTTTCTATGTCCAGTTAGTTGGGCCTAAGAGATAGGGTCTCTAAACGCATGGTATAGGGTATCGTATAGTCGGTCTAGACCGACTATAATTTTCTTACTTGTTAATATTATATGATTTTAAAAAAATATTTTATTTTCATAGAAACTCGGTAATTTTAGTCTTAATAATTTAATAATTTAATTTATATTTTATAACTTTTTAAAATGCGTCAAAATAAGTAAATTTATTCAACTAAAAAAGTTTTTAAACCTTTCGAACTTAGTCTATAACGAACTAATTTGGCCGGTCCCGCCGAGTTCGTTATAACAGAACTCCATTTTATTGTAGAAAAAATAGAATAGGATAGAAAAAAAAAACGTTTAGAGTAAGGTTCCAAAAAGTTTCATAGGGGGGGGGGGTTTTAAAGGTTTTAAAAGTTAATAATAATAATTAATTGCATAATTCTTTTTTGAAGACATGAATACACGTTATAGCATAACATTTAAAAAATCTTTGAAAAAATTTTCAACTAAAAATTTTAATAAATAAGTCCGTGACAGCCAATATCCGGAGGCGTTGTTGTTTTGCGGTGAACATCATAACTCGTTACCGGACCATGTGAAAAAAAAAATTGAAATTCTTTTAAAAGGTGACATGTTTCCTAAAGTAGTGACGAAGATTTTTTCAATTTTTTTTTGCAGCATTTTGAAGTGAAAAACGATTTTTGCTATACAATTTCGGGAATTAAAAAATGGGGAAGAAAATGGAATTAAAAAAAAACTTCGTGGTTACCTGATGATTTTTGTGTAGATATAGTGTCTAAAATTTCAAAAGAATCGGTCAAGAAGATGTTCACGGACTTCGAACATTTATTTGCGAGAAAATCGGTTTAAAGTTTTTTAAAAACTGATTTGTATACTATATACCGTATGAGGCCGGTCGCTGGAAACGCTGTATCTTCTTAAGTTTTGCTCTGATTTACTTAAAATTTTAACACAACACTCTCGACATGTTGTGCATTCAGGAAGAGAAATGCAAAAAAGGTTTTAAAACCTACCACCCCTTAAGGAAATGCAAACACCAATACACCAACGTACACAAAAAAGAAAAAAATATTTCATATTTCATCATACATGTAAACTGAAAAAAAAGAGAATTACATTTTTTGCAAAGTTATCCATAAATCTAAAAAAGAAAAAATAAAAAATGCGCGCGTATTAGTTTTACTTCAAAAAAAAATCGCTTTTAATTCTTCCATTATAATTTCAATAAATTATTCAAATTAAAATCTTAAATATACCTTTTTACGTAATTTATGTTTGTCCAAATTTTTTTAAAAGCATATTATGCAAAAATTAATATTATGAGTGAAAAAAAAATTATTTTCCCACCTCTCTTCTAAAATTACAATGTAATTTAATTGTGCAAAGTTACAATAATTTAAATTTTAAACTTAATATTGCACTATTTTTTCAAAGGCTTTTCAATACAGAGCTATAAACGAAATCATACGTTGGACAACAACAAAATCTACATTGAAGATCTCTTTTTTCTCAAATATTTATCAAAAAAAGCATGCTCTTTGGTAAGTGCTGGCCATCAATTAACTGTGCGAAAGTACTCTTAACAATACAAAACAATTTTGAGATGAAAAACAAAACAGTCAAACGAAAAAGTTTAGTAAGTGTTGCCAATTTTGACAACTTATTGTAATTTCGGCGATTTTGCAATTTGTTAAAATGATTTGTTAAATTTGTAAAAATGATGATTGAAGATTTAAAATTATCAGTAGTATAAAAATTACGATTTCAAGGGTTACCAATTATTGGGTTGTTTATCGAAAATTGATAGTTTTTGTTCAGTGTAAATGGAAATTACAAAGTATGTATAGATTTAATTCTGGGTCAAGTCGTTTCAAAACGGAAATACCTTGAATAGCATCTCTATTTAAGATTTAAGTTTCAATTACGGCGATACTTTAAATCTATATTATATATTTCAGCTATAGATACATGTCAATAAAATTATTTAGTTGATTGGTGTGTTAAATTTTTTTCGTTGAAATTTCACCACTAATACATTAGAAATAACCAATGCTGTAATAATATTCGTAATATGAATGATATAAATAAATTTGATTGTTTCCTTTTGTAATATTTTGTAGAGTTTTATTTTTATTATCTTGACAATTTCTTGTTTAAAAAATGACGATTTTGGCGATTTAGTTTCCAAAATTGTCGATTTTCAGAAGATTTTATTAGCAGCACTGGTTGGTAACATAGAAGAGAGAAAATTGTCTGTGGGTTTGTATAAAATTAGAAAGATTAAATTTTGTTTGTGTATTTCGCATAGCTTTGTAGGGAGTGCTATGTGTGTGTATTATTTCAGCGTTACAGAATCAGTCAGTCAGTCAGTGAGTCAGGGATCAGCGTAAATATATATAGGATAAGAAAGTGATGCATTTGGAGAATGAAATTAATGTCTTCCTTGGGGGCTCTAAAATTGACATCGTGGACTCTGTACGAAATCTCGGAGTTGTGTTTAATGGAACTCTGACTTGGTCAGATCATATTAATCAATCCTGTGGCAGAATTTATAGTATGTTAAAAAGCTTATGGTTAACACAGCACTTTACTCCACTGAAAATAAGATTGCTACTTGCTAAAACATATCTTTTACCAACATTACTATATGCATCTGAGGTTTTCACAGGTTGTAACTCTAGGGATAACAGAAAACTTACTGTAACTTTCAACAACATTATTCGCTATATCTTTGGATTAAGAAAATTTTATCATGTATCCCAATACTCGTGTCATGTCTTACACATGTCATTTGACAACTATATTAAATTCAAGAACATTATATTTCTACATAAAATTATTATAACAAAGGCTCCAAAATATCTTTTTGAACGATTAAAGTTCGCAAGATCTTCCAGAGGGAATCGAATAATTCAATTTAAATACCGGGACCATGCCTCTGAATGTCAATTTTTTATTGTAACTATTCATCTCAGGAACCAGCTTCCTAATGTTATACGAAATACAAACAACGCAATAGGGTTTAGAAAATTACTATACCAATACTTTAATTGATTTTATTTGATTTTTTTTTTAATTTTTTTAAATTGTAATTTATAATATTTTAAATTTAGATTAAGAGTTACTGATATTAAATATATAGTGAATAACTTATCTGATTCCATTACTGTAATTTATAAGATACTGTGTCTTGTTGTAATGGAAAATCGCATTTAATAAATAAATACAAATAAATACAAATAAAAAAAAAATACACAGTCACGCACAGTCACGGAGAGATTCAAAATTCATATGCATAAGGAAAGAAAGAGTTTTAATAAAAACTTTGTTTTTATGGGTTATTTTAGCAAATATTAAGCAAAGGCTTATTTTAAAGGCTTTCGGCTCTACCTACCCACAAAAAATGAAAATAAAACAGTTTGATTACAAGGTTTACATGGACACACAGACAGACGGACCGACAGACAGCGCTGAATCAACTCAGAACCACTTTCTGAGTCAATTTTTATAACAAAACGTATAACGAAAGGTGGGTCTATCTTACAAACATCAGCATAAACTCAGTATACCCTGACCACATAGTGGTATAGGGTATAAAAAAAAATCATGTGAGTCCGATCACAGGGGAGATGTGTAAACATCTGGTAATAAATAAAATGCAGAAAACAGCGACAAAAAGGTTATTACATATCATAATTTTTTCACCAAACAATCATGTCACACCGATTTGTCTTAATGCTTACATGTTACGCATAAGATCTTACGCTCACATATTACGCTGTTTTTTTTTTATTGTATTGTAAATAAGAAATTTACCCCCCTGCGCGTATAGATGTTTACACATCAAAAGGATTTTATTGTTTTCATGTCTATGGTAATGATATTTATGTATAAAAAATAGGGTGGCCCTTAATAAAAAAAAAGTGTTCAAACCATCGGTATCACCCCCTAGAAATATGCGAATGGCAAAAAAACTGAGAAATACAAAGTTTTGAGCCAATCAAAAAACGTTTAGTCGTGGCGCAAAGCGATTGAAAATTTCAAGTGTGTTTATATGGGGAAAATATGACTTTTTTTCAGATTTTACGAAAATTTCGTTCTATAGTTATATTTTCCGACAAGCTGTTATATAGTTCGGGATCAGTATTAAATTATCCTTTCAAAAGGCTATAGAACTTCAAAATCGAATAAAAACTGTGCAAGAAATAGCAAATGCCCCACACCACTTTTGTGCCAAAAAAAAACTAGGTCAGGGAATTTTATGGCATTTTTTTCAACTTTGAGAAATTGATTAAAGCCATCATTCTTTTTTGGTCTTTTTACTTATAAATACTCAGATATGAAGTATTGTTTTATTACCACGTTGTTAATCTATTGCGCATTGAGACCGAAAATTGGAAATTTTTTTGATAAAATTTTTAAAACTAATTGCACCAGAGATATATCACAATGAATAACTATGATCCCAGGAGCACTGAAGCCTTAAATAAATAAAAAACCACCGAACTATTTTTCTTAAATTCGAAATAGTGGGTTCATCGAGTTTAATAGAAAAACTCGTTCTCCGTAATGTTTTACTTAAAAATTTCTTAAATTCTTAGATGCCTTGGCAAATAATGGGTTAACGTTCTCGGGTTTCTCCCAAATTTTTGGAACGAAACTTCTGCACATTTGGTTATTATATTTTAAGCTTCGCATCTAAAAACTGGACAGCACTTACAAAATATTTGAATTTTTTGAATAAATTGTCTTATATTGGCTTGGGGTCATATGTGACCCCAATTACAAAAGGGTTAATGTAGTCATATTATTTTTTTCCGAAACCCTAGGCTATTAAGATAAAATATAACATTTAAAAGTAGAAAAGTGATAAATTTTTGATACAAAGTATTTAGAAAGAGTACATTTACAGAATATTTCACAAAAATCCAATTTTTCTCGAAATCCGCAAAAATAAAATCCTTGTCAAAAAAATTCTGACAGAGGGATTTACTTAACAATGCACACAGTTAATTCGCAACATGTATTTAATTCAACCTTAAATTGATAGATTCATTTTTTTAAATTTTGTTTAAGAAAATTTTTTCAAACTTGAAAAAGGAGTTTTAAGAATTTTATCAAAAAAATTTCCAATTTTCGGTCTCAATGCGCAATAGGTTAACAACGTGGTAATAAAACAATACTTCATATCTGAGTACTTATAAGTATAGAGACCAAAAAAGAATGATGGCTTTAATCAATTTCTCAAAGTTGAAAAAAATACCATCAAATTTCATGACCTAGTTTTTTTTTGGCACAAAAGTGGTCTGGGGCATTTGCTATTTCTTGGCGAGGTTTTATTCGATTTTGAAGTTTTATAGCCTTTTGAAAGGATAATTTAATACTGATCCCGAACTATATAACAGCTTGTCGGAAAAATTAAACTGTAGAACGAAATTTTCGTAAAATCTGAAAAAAAGTCATATTTTCCCCATATAAACACACTTGAAATGTTCAATCGCTTTGCGCCACGACTAAACGTTTTTTGATTGGCCCCAAACTTTGTATTTCTCAGTTTTTTTGCTATTTGCATATTTCTAGGGGGTGAGACCGACAGTTTGAACACTTTTTTTCCCCTCCATATAACGGAGGGCCACCCCAATAAACAATGTTTATGTACAAAAGATGTTTATGTATAAACAATGTTTATAAACTTTGTTATAATTATTCTTTCGTTAGTTTAAAATCATCAAACAATCAAACTTCCCATACTACAATTTAAGTATCACTACTAAAACTTCTTCTATGACATTTACTTCTCAGATAATTATTATCTAATGTTTTTTTGCCATCGTCATTTTGCAAGAACAGAAAAAAAATTGTTTCATACAGCGATTCGTGATTTTGTAAATAAATCAACAAAAATATGTCTTTCAAAAGCAAAAAAAAAATGGACAAGTAATAATCAATAGCAATTCTGCTTGATTACATTAAGGGTATTCTCATCATCTGTCAAAAAGTTGAAAGCTGTTGTTAAGAATTTTATAATTTTGAGAACTTATAAAATTTAACGGTTAACGTCAGAGACTCGTTAGGTATTCCATTTACGTGCTTTATCATGGTTACAGACTTTTTCTCTCTCTCTAGTTTATATTTATTATCTTTCAAAGATAATAGCAAAAGTGTTAATTAATAAAGCTAATATTATCACTTTGCCAATATTAACATATTATTCAAATCATTTATATATATTTTTTTATATATACGTATAGACATATGTATAAATTTCAAGGTTAAAGTTTGATTTTGTGCAGTCATCTAATATTGAAGAGAATACCTGAGCTTGAAGTAGCTGTATAAAACTTAAAAAATTTTGTTGGTAAAAGTAACTGATGAATGTCAGTTGGTTAATGATAGTTTCTTGAAAGCAGAGATTTAAAAGAATCAGTGGCTTTATTAACTAAATTTGTGCATGGTGCATAAATTTAGCCGTCAATTCTTTTACTTAAAAAAAACATTTTTGCATTAAATAACTATTAATGCATTAATTTTGTTATTCATTAATTAATAGATTTAAATTTCTTAAAATTCAACAAGGGCCTTTTAAAAATAGATACGCTAGACTGTGTTTTTTTTTTTAATTAAAAAGAGATGGTTCTTATAAAACAGCTTCCTACAAAACAATATTCATAACTAAATCGCAATGTCAAGGTTAATAGACAAAAAATTGTTTGGTAAGATTGAAAAATGCAAATCTATCAAACTCCAATTTTCGATAATTTGTTAAAGGTTTTTTTTTCAAACAAATCCGACCACCTCATAATATTCTGAAGTTACCTAAATTTCTCTTTTGTAACTTAAATTAATTCCTAAAATCTTTATACCCTATACCAATATGTAGTCAGTGTATGATGAGTTTGTGCTGATGTTTGTAACTACTAAAAATATTTAAAATATTTATACCGATCGACTCAACATCACTTCCTGAGCCGATTTAGCAATGTCTGTCCGTCCTTGTAATCAAACCATAGGTCGCAAATATAAATATATTTTGATGAAATTTGGTACATGAGCTTCTATCGACCATAGGACGAACGCTATTGAAAATAGTGAAAATCGAGATCATTATGTGATCGACTCAAATTGACATAAGATCCAAATTATAATATAGATTTCGGTCAAATTGGGTTTGTGTGTTTTTATTACATCCATTAATCACTAGTCCAAAAATAAACTCTATGGGAAAATTCTTAGTCATAGCCCCCATGGTCCCGATCTTCACTTAAAGCTATTAAAAAAAATATATATATTACACAGATTATTTTCAAATTTGGTTTGTATATGTTTTGTATGTGTTTATTATATCCAATAATCAGTAGTCCAAAAATAATCCCTATAGGACAATTCTTTGTCACAGCCACCATATAAAGCTGCTTCCCGATTTTCACTTAAATCTATCAAAAAACAAAAATATTGCACAGATTTTTCTGAAGGTTTGTATATATTTTTTCAAAACATAAGTGACTTTACCAAATATGGTCAGGATCGATCCATTTTTCGACCTAGTCCCCATATAAATATAGCATCCGATATGAACTCTTTTAGATCTGCAAGCAAAAAAAATAATATAAATTCCAGATTTGGTTTATGCTTATTTTCTATACCCAATAAGTTGGACCGAAGACCAATCTTCTAAGCGAATGGTATAGTGTATCGCATAGTCGGTCTAGACCGACTATAATTTTCTTACTTCTTTAATAATGGCTAGTGTAACTGGTATAATCTATCTAGTTAGTTTTATAGCCCGTTGAATATTTAAAAATGAATTTAATTAATATGCACGAAATCTATAATATTAATAGGCTAGGCGATTTCTTGTGACCGATGTTTTGTTCTACCGTTTTATCATGATTTTGACCAAACGTATATTATTTGCAAGGTATTTCTTTTTAGCCGTTTTGCAGATTTACATATTTTTAAATTTCTTCCTTTATTTTGAGTAAATTGCATTTAAAGTTGCTACTCATACATACATAAAATTACACATATGTTATGTGTGTTTATTAAATTTGTAAATGTGTCTGTTAATGAGTTTGTTATCTTCATTCACAATAATAATAAACCATAAAAGTGGTGGTTTGTGAATTGGCTAAGTTGAAAAATAAAGCTGCCTAGAAATTGCACTCGAATTTCGAGCGCTGGAATCAGCTAGTATTAATTAAAACTCTTTTTTTAAATGTATATAATATTATGAATATAAAATTATTAACAAAATTTTTCGTAATTCGATCTGGCAACCCTTGTTAGTACACAATTCGCATGAATTGTGTCAAGAAGCGGGTAAAATATCATTTAGCTCTACGACGTTTAGTTGCCCGCCATTCTTAGCCAAAATTTAAATTTCTCAAGTCTGGTAACGCAAAATACAGTTGCAACTTAACTTAATTTTGTATACGTTTTGCTAATGGCTTGTGTAGCTGATATAAACAAACTAGTTAATTGTATAGCGCCTAGGGCGCCCGTTGAAAAAATTAAAAAAAATGTCAATAATATTATGAATATAAAATTATTAACAAAATTTTGCGTAATTCGATCTGGCAACCCTAGTTAGTACATAATGCATATGTATGGCGCTTTGTTTCCCGTCGCAACCCACCAGATTTAAAGTTTTTAGTTCTGGTAATCTCCAATAAAGTTAGTTCATAATTCGTCAAAGTTATTTTAAACATGGGGCAAAATTTCAACCATTTTGTTCTACGACGCTTAGTATTCGAGATATAAGCGATTTTATGTTTCGCGAAAGAATTTTAAAAACGTAAATCTGGCAATCATAAAAATATTTAGTCCACAATTCGGATAGGATGTATCAATGAGGGAGCAAAATTTCTTCTACGCTTAGTTTTCGAGATATAGGTGATTTTATGTTCGCCGCCAAAGTTTCTCGGTTTTCAATCTGTTAAGCTTAAATTCGATGGGGGTTTTTAAAGAGGGGCCAAAATTTCAATTTTACTTTATGATGCTTAGTTTTCGATTTTGTGTTCCCTGCCTCACATAAATACCTACACGTATAAGTAAAGCGTTACAGAATCAGCATATGAGGGAGTCACTGATAAGCATAACTATTATAATTAAAGAATGGCCCGCTCAAAACATTCAAAACATAATCAAAACATAATTTGTAACTCTTTAGATATGTTTTTGACAAGACATATACCGTTACTTTAAACACGTTTTAAGTTTGACAACTTAATATTATTTCGAACAGACGCCATGGATAAAAGAGACTTGGAAAAAGTTTACACGCTTTTTTAGAATATGCAACATTAGGGTGGCCCTTCGTTATATGGAGGGAAATAAAAGTGTTCAAACTGTCGGTCTCACCCCCTAGAAATATGCGAATAGCAAAAAAACTGAGAAATACAAAGTTTTGGGCCAAGCAAAAAACGTTTAGTCGTGGCGCAAAGCGATTGAAAATTTCAAGTGTGTTTATATGGGGAAAATATGACTTTTTTTCAGATTTTACGAAAATTTCGTTCTATAATTTAATTTTTCCGACAAGCTGTTACATAATTCGGGATCAGTATTAAATTATCTTTTCAAAAGGCTATAAAACTTCAAAATCGTATGAAACCTCGCCAAGAAATAGCAAATGCCCCAGACCACTTTTGTGCCAAAAAAAACTAAGTCATGATATTTGATGGCATTTTTTTCAACTTTAAGAAATTGATTAAAGCCATCATTCTTTTTTGGTCTTTTTACTTATAAATACTCAGATATGAAGTATTGTTTTATTACCACGTTGTTAATCTATTGCGCATTGAGACCGAAAATTGGAAATTTTTTTGATAAAATTTTTAAAACTAATTGCACCAGAGATATATCACAATGAATAACTATGATCCCAGGAGCACTGAAGCCTTAAATAAATAAAAAACCACCGAACTATTTTTCTTAAATTCGAAATAGTGGGTTCATCGAGTTTAATAGAAAAACTCGTTCTCCGTAATGTTTTACTTAAAAATTTCTTAAATTCTTAGATGCCTTGGCAAATAATGGGTTAACGTTCTCGGGTTTCTCCCAAATTTTTGGAACGAAACTTCTGCACATTTGGTTATTATATTTTAAGCTTCGCATCTAAAAACTGGACAGCACTTACAAAATATTTGAATTTTTTGAATAAATGGTCTTATATTGGCTTGGGGTCATATGTGACCCCAATTACAAAAGGGTTAATGTAGTCATATTATTTTTTTCCGAAACCCTAGGCTATTAAGATAAAATATAACATTTAAAAGTAGAAAAGTGATAAATTTTTGATACAAAGTATTTAGAAAGAGTACATTTACAGAATATTTCACAAAAATCCAATTTTTCTCGAAATCCGCAAAAATAAAATCCTTGTCAAAAAAATTCTGACAGAGGGATTTACTTAACAATGCACACAGTTAATTCGCAACATGTATTTAATTCAACCTTAAATTGATAGATTCATTTTTTTAAATTTTGTTTAAGAAAATTTTTTCAAACTTGAAAAAGGAGTTTTAAGAATTTTATCAAAAAAATTTCCAATTTTCGGTCTCAATGCGCAATAGGTTAACAACGTGGTAATAAAACAATACTTCATATCTGAGTACTTATAAGTATAGAGACCAAAAAAGAATGATGGCTTTAATCAATTTCTCAAAGTTGAAAAAAATACCATCAAATTTCATGACCTAGTTTTTTTTTGGCACAAAAGTGGTCTGGGGCATTTGCTATTTCTTGGCGAGGTTTTATTCGATTTTGAAGTTTTATAGCCTTTTGAAAGGATAATTTAATACTGATCCCGAACTATATAACAGCTTGTCGGAAAAATTAAACTGTAGAACGAAATTTTCGTAAAATCTGAAAAAAAGTCATATTTTCCCCATATAAACACACTTGAAATGTTCAATCGCTTTGCGCCACGACTAAACGTTTTTTGATTGGCCCCAAACTTTGTATTTCTCAGTTTTTTTGCTATTTGCATATTTCTAGGGGGTGAGACCGACAGTTTGAACACTTTTTTTCCCCTCCATATAACGGAGGGCCACCCCAATAAACAATGTTTATGTACAAAAGATGTTTATGTATAAACAATGTTTATAAACTTTGTTATAATTATTCTTTCGTTAGTTTAAAATCATCAAACAATCAAACTTCCCATACTACAATTTAAGTATCACTACTAAAACTTCTTCTATGACATTTACTTCTCAGATAATTATTATCTAATGTTTTTTTGCCATCGTCATTTTGCAAGAACAGAAAAAAAATTGTTTCCTACAGCGATTCGTGATTTTGTAAATAAATCAACAAAAATATGTCTTTCAAAAGCAAAAAAAAAATGGACAAGTAATAATCAATAGCAATTCTGCTTGATTACATTAAGGGTATTCTCATCATCTGTCAAAAAGTTGAAAGCTGTTGTTAAGAATTTTATAATTATGAGAACTTATAAAATTTAACGGTTAACGTCAGAGACTCGTTAGGTATTCCATTTACGTGCTTTATCATGGTTACAGACTTTTTCTCTCTCTCTAGTTTATATTTATTATCTTTCAAAGATAATAGCAAAAGTGTTAATTAATAAAGCTAATATTATCACTTTGCCAATATTAACATATTATTCAAATCATTTATATATATTTTTTTATATATACGTATAGACATATGTATAAATTTCAAGGTTAAAGTTTGATTTTGTGCAGTCATCTAATATTGAAGAGAATACCTGAGCTTGAAGTAGCTGTATAAAACTTAAAAAATTTTGTTGGTAAAAGTAACTGATGAATGTCAGTTGGTTAATGATAGTTTCTTGAAAGCAGAGATTTAAAAGAATCAGTGGCTTTATTAACTAAATTTGTGCATGGTGCAAAAATTTAGCCGTCAATTCTTTTACTTAAAAAAAACATTTTTGCATTAAATAACTATTAATGCATTAATTTTGTTATTCATTAATTAATAGATTTAAATTTCTTAAAATTCAACAAGGGCCTTTTAAAAATAGATACGCTAGACTGTGTTTTTTTTTTTTTTTAAAAAGAGATGGTTCTTATAAAACAGCTTCCTACAAAACAATATTCATAACTAAATGGCAATGTCAAGGTTAATAGAAAAAAAATTGTTTGGTAGGATTGAAAAATGCAAATCTATCAAACTCCAATTTTCGATAATTTGATCAAGGTTTTTTTTTAAACTAATCCGACCACCTCATAATATTCTGAAGTTACCTAAGTTTCCCTTTTGTAACTTAAATTAATTCTTAAAATCTTTATACCCTACACCAATATGTAGTCAGTGTATGATGAGTTTGTTCTGATGTTTGTAACTACTAAAAATATTTAAAATATTTATACCGATCGACTCAGCATCACTTTCTGAGCCGATTTAGCAATGTCTGTCCGTCCTTGTAATAGGACGGACCACATAGGTCGCAAATATGAATATATTTTGATGATATTTGGTACATGAGCTTCTATCGACCATAGGACGAACGCTATTGAAATTAGTGAAACTCGAGGCCATTATGTGATCGACCTAAATTGTCATAAGATCCAAATTATTATATAGATTTCGATCAAATTGGGTTTGTGTGTTTTTATTACATCCATTAACCAATAGTCCAAAAATAAACTCTATGGGAAAATTCTTAGTCATAGCCCCTATGGTCCCGATCTTCACTTAAAGCTATTAAAAAAAATATATATATTACACAGATTATTTTCAAATTTGGTTTGTATATGTTTTGTATGTGTTTATTATATCCAATAATCAGTAGTCCAAAAATAATCCCTATAGGACAATTCTTTGTCACAGCCACCATATAAAGCTGCTTCCCGATTTTCACTTAAATCTATCAAAAAACAAAAATATTGCACAGATTTTTCTGAAGGTTTGTATATATTTTTTCAAAACATAAGTGACTTTACCAAATATGGTCAGGATCGATCCATTTTTCGACCTAGTCCCCATATAAATATAGCATCCGATATGAACTCTTTTAGATCTGCAAGCAAAAAAAATAATATAAATTCCAGATTTGGTTTATGCTTATTTTCTATACCCAATAAGTTGGACCGAAGACCAATCTTCTAAGCGAATGGTATAGTGTATCGCATAGTCGGTCTAGACCGACTATAATTTTCTTACTTCTTTAATAATGGCTAGTGTAACTGGTATAATCTATCTAGTTAGTTTTATAGCCCGTTGAATATTTAAAAATGAATTTAATTAATATGCACGAAATCTATAATATTAATAGGCTAGGCGATTTCTTGTGACCGATGTTTTGTTCTACCGTTTTATCATGATTTTGACCAAACGTATATTATTTGCAAGGTATTTCTTTTTAGCCGTTTTGCAGATTTACATATTTTTAAATTTCTTCCTTTATTTTGAGTAAATTGCATTTAAAGTTGCTACTCATACATACATAAAATTACACATATGTTATGTGTGTTTATTAAATTTGTAAATGTGTCTGTTAATGAGTTTGTTATCTTCATTCACAATAATAATAAACCATAAAAGTGGTGGTTTGTGAATTGGCTAAGTTGAAAAATAAAGCTGCCTAGAAATTGCACTCGAATTTCGAGCGCTGGAATCAGCTAGTATTAATTAAAACTCTTTTTTTAAATGTATATAATATTATGAATATAAAATTATTAACAAAATTTTTCGTAATTCGATCTGGCAACCCTTGTTAGTACACAATTCGCATGAATTGTGTCAAGAAGCGGGTAAAATATCATTTAGCTCTACGACGTTTAGTTGCCCGCCATTCTTAGCCAAAATTTAAATTTCTCAAGTCTGGTAACGCAAAATACAGTTGCAACTTAACTTAATTTTGTATACGTTTTGCTAATGGCTTGTGTAGCTGATATAAACAAACTAGTTAATTGTATAGCGCCTAGGGCGCCCGTTGAAAAAATTAAAAAAAATGTCAATAATATTATGAATATAAAATTATTAACAAAATTTTGCGTAATTCGATCTGGCAACCCTAGTTAGTACATAATGCATATGTATGGCGCTTTGTTTCCCGTCGCAACCCACCAGATTTAAAGTTTTTAGTTCTGGTAATCTCCAATAAAGTTAGTTCATAATTCGTCAAAGTTATTTTAAACATGGGGCAAAATTTCAACCATTTTGTTCTACGACGCTTAGTATTCGAGATATAAGCGATTTTATGTTTCGCGAAAGAATTTTAAAAACGTAAATCTGGCAATCATAAAAATATTTAGTCCACAATTCGGATAGGATGTATCAATGAGGGAGCAAAATTTCTTCTACGCTTAGTTTTCGAGATATAGGTGATTTTATGTTCGCCGCCAAAGTTTCTCGGTTTTCAATCTGTTAAGCTTAAATTCGATGGGGGTTTTTAAAGAGGGGCCAAAATTTCAATTTTACTTTATGATGCTTAGTTTTCGATTTTGTGTTCCCTGCCTCACATAAATACCTACACGTATAAGTAAAGCGTTACAGAATCAGCATATGAGGGAGTCACTGATAAGCATAACTATTATAATTAAAGAATGGCCCGCTCAAAACATTCAAAACATAATCAAAACATAATTTGTAACTCTTTAGATATGTTTTTGACAAGACATATACCGTTACTTTAAACACGTTTTAAGTTTGACAACTTAATATTATTTCGAACAGACGCCATGGATAAAAGAGACTTGGAAAAAGTTTACACGCTTTTTTAGAATATGCAACATTAGGGTGGCCCTTCGTTATATGGAGGGAAATAAAAGTGTTCAAACTGTCGGTCTCACCCCCTAGAAATATGCGAATAGCAAAAAAACTGAGAAATACAAAGTTTTGGGCCAAGCAAAAAACGTTTAGTCGTGGCGCAAAGCGATTGAAAATTTCAAGTGTGTTTATATGGGGAAAATATGACTTTTTTTCAGATTTTACGAAAATTTCGTTCTATAATTTAATTTTTCCGACAAGCTGTTACATAATTCGGGATCAGTATTAAATTATCTTTTCAAAAGGCTATAAAACTTCAAAATCGTATGAAACCTCGCCAAGAAATAGCAAATGCCCCAGACCACTTTTGTGCCAAAAAAAACTAAGTCATGATATTTGATGGCATTTTTTTCAACTTTAAGAAATTGATTAAAGCCATCATTCTTTTTTGGTCTCTATACTTATAAGTACTCAGATATGAAGTATTGTTTTATTACCACGTTGTTAACCTATTGCGCATTGAGACCGAAAATTGGAAATTTTTTGATAAAATTTTTAAAACTCCTTTTTCAAGTTTGAAAAAATTTTCTTAATCAAAATTTAAAAAAATGAATCTATCACTTTAGGGTTTTATTAAATATATGCTGCAGATTAACTGTTTGAATTTTTAAGTAAATCCCTCTGCCAGAATTTTTTTAACAAAGATTTTATTTTCGCGGATTTCGAGAAAAAGTGGATTTTTGTGAAATATTCTGTAAATGTACTCTTTCTAAATACTTTGTATCAAAAATTCATCACTTTTCTACTTTTAAATATTATATTTTGTCTTAATAGCCTAGGGTTTCGGCAAAAATAATATGACTCCATTAACCCTTTTTGAATTGGGGTCACATATGACCCCAAACTAATAAAAGACAATTTATTCAAAAAATTCAAATATTTTGTAAGTGCTGCCCAATTTTTAGATGCGACACTTAAAATATAATAACCAAGTATGTAGAAGTTTCGTTCCAAAAATTTGGGATAATTCCGAGAACGTTAACCCATTATTAGCCAAGGCCAGCTTTGGATTTTAAGATATTTTAAAATAAAAATGACCTAAAACGAGTTTTTCTATTAAACTGGTTGATACCACTATTTAGAATTTAAGAAAAATAATTCGGTTAATTTTTATTTATTTAACCATTCAGTGCTCCTGGGATCAAAATAATCCATTGTGATATATCTTTGGTGCAATTATCTGCTTATTGCTCGCGAAGATAAATTAAAACAACTTTTAACCAATTTTGTTATAAAATTACTTTATGTAACAAAGTAATAGTTGAATTTATTGCTGTCTCACCCACCAATTTGGTGGATATTGATAAAAAACGCCAAAAAGAAAAAAATTTCAGGTCAATCAGTGAAAATGCCATTACTTATAATGGTTGACATTTTTTGATTTTTTATAATCGGTCGCTTTATATTATCTTCAATGTCACCTACATGTTTTGAAACTTCTACAACTTTATTTCCCAGTTTTAAATAGTTAATAAATAAAAGTAAATTTCAAATATAATAATATACATATATAAAAGGTAATATTAAATTAATACTACTCTTAATGAAATAAATTACAAAATTAAATCAAAGTGAATTTCAAAAAACGTCCTATTTTTTAGACATATGACTTAAGTTGTTTTAATTTATATTCGCGAGCAATAAGCAGATAATTCCACCAGAGATATATCACAATGGATAATTTTGATCTCAGGAGCACTGAAGGGTTAAATAAATAAAAATTAACCGAATTATTTTTCTTAAATTCTAAATAGTGGTATCAACGAGTTTAATAGAAAAACTTGTTTTTTCTCGGATTTATCCCAAATTTTTGGAACGAAACTTCTACATATTTGGGAATTATATTTTAAGTGTCGCATCTAAAAATTGGACAGCACTTACAAAATATTTGAATTTTTTTAATAAATTGTCTTTTATTAGTTTGGGGTCATATGTGACCCCAATTCCAAAAGGGTTAATGGAGTCATATTCTTTTTTTCCAAAACCCTAGGCTATTAAGATAAAATATAACATTTAAAAGTAGAAAAGTGATAAATTTTTGATACAAAGTATTTAGAAAGAATACATTTACAGAATATTTCACAAAAATCCAATTTTTCTCGAAATCCGCAAAAATAAAATTCTTGTCAAAAAAATTCTGGCAGAGGGATTTACTTAAAAATTCACATAATTAATCTGCAACATGTATTTCATAAAACCTTAAAGTAATAGATTAATTTTTTTAAATTTTGTTTAAGGAAATTTTTTCAAACTTGAAAAAGGAGTTTTAAAAATTTTATCAAAAAAATTTCCAATTTTCGGCCTCAATGCGCAATAAGTTAACAACGTGGCAATAAAACAATACTTCATAGCTGAGTACTTATAAGTATAGAGACCAAAAAAGAATGATGGCTTTAATCAATTTCTCAAAGTTGAAAAAAATGCCATCAAATTTCATGACCAAGTTTTTTTTGGCACAAAAGTGGTCTGGGGCATTTGCTATTTCTTGGCGAGGCCTTATTCGATTTTGAAGTTTTGTAGCTTTTTGGAAAGATAATTTAATACTGATCCCGAACTATATAACAGCTTGTCGGAAAAATTAAACTATAGAACGAAATTTTCGTAAAATCTGAAAAAAAAAGTCATATTTTCCCCATATAAACACACTTGAAATTTTCAATCGCTTTGCGCCACGACTAAACGTTTTCTATTTCTCAGTTTTTTTGCTATTCGCATATTGCTAGGGGGTGAGACCGACAGTTTGAACACTTTTTTTATTAAGGGCCACCCTAATGCAACATATACTGGTTTGAAAATTAGAAAACTCCTTAAAAATCCATAGTGAACAGTCTTTTGAAACGTTACAATTCCACAGCAACTATAAATAGAAAAGTAAAACAAGTGAAAAAAAGGTTATGTTTACAGCTTTGAAGAAAAAAGTTCTAATTTCCATTAAAAAGAATCTTGGGTTGTCTCATCGAGATAGAGCCAAAAAGTTCAATACAAGTAGAAGCAGTGTGCAACGAATACGCTCAAAGTCCTACAGAGCGATTAAACACCTAAACCGTACGAAAAAACAGCAGTCTGTTGCTAAAACACGTGCCCGTTTATTGTATACCAAAGTTTTGACGAAGTGTAAAGGTTATATAATGATATATGATGAAAGCTATGTAAAATCTGATTTTAAGCAGTTGCCTGTAAACAAATATTATAAAGCAGCGAAACCTGGAAATGTCGCCCCTAAATATAAGCATATCAAAATGGATAAAAATGGAAAAAAAATTGTATGATATGGCAAGCTATACAGTATTGCCATCTTAGCATTTTAGTTGCTAGATTTAGCAACTTTTTTTGTCACTTAGCATCCAAAATTTATGAAAAGATGCTAGATGCTAACTTAGCATCTTTTATTAATAAAAAATTGTTTTTAGCATATTATTTTTGATTTTTTTTTTTCATTAATTTTGAATATATAATTTTAATTTTAATGGTGTGGATATGTTTAAATTTCTCAAAGTGTAATACGAGAAATTTGTGTACTACTCTTTTTACCACTCTGCTCGTTTCTTTCAACAAATATAACAAAACATTTTGAAATAGAGGAATGTAAATAGCAACAACAGTTTTTAACGAATTAAAAAGTCGATTGTTAAAAAATATAATTACATTTAAAAAAAACCGATAACCAATATATTAGAAGAGTTTAAATTTAGATCATCTGAAACAGAAAAAATTCAAATCCAATTGAGTTATATCACAAAAAAATATCGGGATACAGCACTGAATACAACCTCCTTATGGATTGAAGTTAACAAGAATTCTATTGGCGAAAGTCCATTTAAAGAGTTATCCACATTTGTATTGTCTTTGTTAGTTTTGTCTTTCTCAAAAGCCGGAGTTGAGCGTTCGTTTAATTTAATGACTTTAGTTAAAAGCAAACTTTGCAACAGAATAAAATCCGAGTTATGTTCTATAATACGTATAAAAGAAGGTTTGAAATTGAAAAATGGGTGCTGTTACACTTACAATATAGCGAGCGATGTCATTGAAAGTCGATCGTCAGAAAAATATCAGAGCCAAGAAGAACTTGAAATTGAAGACATCACAGAAATATTAGTTTCCATAAACCAATTATTGTAATATAATCGTATCTTTTGATAATGTAAATTCTGTTATATTTGAAATTAAAACAAGTAAGAAAATTATAGTCGGTCTAGACCGACTATACGATACCCTATACCATGCGTTTAGAGACCCTATCTCTCAGGCCCAACTATCAGGATATAGAAAATAAGCATAAACCAAATTTGAGTGGGATTTTTATTAATTTTTTCAGCTGCAGATATGAAAAAGTTCATATCGGATGCTATATCTATATGGGGACTAGGCCCAAAAATGGACCGATCCTGACCATGTTTGGTGAAGTCTCTTGTATTTTGCAAAAATATATACAAACAAAATTTGAGAAGAATCAGTGCAATATTTTTGTTTTTTGATGGATTTAAGTGAAGATCGGGAAGCAGCTCTATATGGGGCCTATGACTAAGAGTTGTCCAATAGGGATCATTTTTGGACTACTGATTAATGGATGTAATATATATATACAAACCCAATTTGACTAAGATTTGTATGATAATTTGGATCTTATGGCAATATGTGTTGATTTCATAAGGGTCATTTGTATGGGGGCTAGGTCTGAACATGGACCGATTCTCACCAATTTCAATAGCGTTCATCCGACGGCCGATAAAGGATCAAATACCAAATTTCGTCAAAATATATTCATATTTGCGACCTGCAGTTTGATTACAAGCTTTACATGGACACACAGACGGACGGACGGACGGACGGACGGACGGACATCGTTAAATCGAATCAGATAGTGATTCTGATTCAATCGGTATAATTAAAGATGGGTGCAGGTCAAGTATTTTTGGTTGTTACAAGCATCAGCACAAAGTCATTATACCCAAACCACATAGTGGTATAGGGTATAAAAAACTCTAAATAATTTTATTTACACTTTTAAAAATATAAATCGAAACTTATGTTTTATATAAATTTTTCCATTTAAAAACCATGGAATTAATTAAGAAGTACTTAATTCTTCAATCAAAAGGTAATGAAATTAAAAATAAAAATTTAGCATCTTTTATTTTGACTCCAGTACGTTTTACCATCTTTTTTTTGCAATTTAGCATATTTTTAATTTCAAATTATGGCAACACTGAAGCTATATGCAGTTGTGGCTTGAAGAGTTCTGCATTTGTAACATCGTCAACAATGACGGCAGAATTATATACAAAGGAATGTCCCCAAAAAAGAATATTACCACTCATTAAACAGCACAACAACTAATTAAAATTTTGGCCTGATTCGGCATCATGTCATTATTCAAATTTATCAATTAGATGGTATAGTTAAAGACAAACGGGTAGATGCTATACCGAATTATATTAATCCTCCTAAAAACTGCAGATTGGAGGCAACAAAGCAACGTATTGAATTTATGGGTAGACGTGAGTTTAACAAGTTGCCAAACAGTTTGAAAAATATAAATAGAATTTCAATGTTTAAAACTTCACTAACAAATTATTTATTTCAACATTTGGAAGAGCTTTTATAAAAACCTGATCTTATAATGTACAAATTTTAATCTCACATAAAAATTTTTTTTTATTTTTTTTTATCCATTTATTATTAATTAATTAAATTCAAATGTAACATTTAATTTTACCAACTCGCCTCAACAATGCGTCTAAGGCGCTGAGGCACCTCACTGTAATGAACTGTTAAAATGAAAATAAATAATAATAAAAAAAAAAAAAAAACTGAGCATTTAATGTTAAGTAAATGGAAAAAGTATTCTGAATAGGTTAGATGAAAAGATGTGCAAAAATTAATGGGAAGTATCAACAATATGTCCGGGCACTATTCGCAATATCTAAAATTTAATTTTACTTTTACTTTTCTATAAAGGTGTATAAATTGCCTTTTATTTCATACATAATGTAATTTTACTTTTACTTTTCTATTAAGGTGTATAAATTGCCTTTTATTTCATACATGATGTATAAAAATGTATTGTTTTGCTAAAAATGTATAACTAGTTTTATGCGGTCAGATTTTAAGTGGGCCATTCCTTCTTGTTAAAAATTCTTTTGGAATTTCAGTCAAAAGTAACAATAATACAAGGGAATAAAATTTAACTTATTTGGTGTTGGCTGGAACTTTATTGAAATGATTTACTAATTTGAGGTCGCTGATTTCAAATCTAATCTCCATATTTCTCCATCAGCTCACATTTTTAAGTTACTAATCGTATTTTTGACTTTTTAAAAAATTTTTATTTTTTTTTTTTTTAAACTTTAACGATATCTCTAAAACTACTGGGCAAATTTAAAACCAATGTAAGCAGGGCTTAAAGATAATACTGTTGACGAGTTTTTGATTTTTTTCAACTGAATATGGTAAACCGTTTTCTAGTTATTCCAATATATGTAGTGGAAGTGCCTTAATTTTGTACATAACGGTATATCGCGAAAAGTCGAGCTGATAGAAAAAAAACCAAGTGCCGATTTGGATTCAGCGTACCAAATAACCTTAAAAACAACATTCAGGTTTTAATCAATAAAAACCTTGTTCCCTTATGTAATTAATCACTATACCAAGTAATAATATTTAAACAATATTTATTAATTTTACATTTTATTTTATATGAATTTATTCCTTAAATCTTCTGATAATTAAAATATTTAAACAAAAAAAACTATTTCTACGCGATTTTACAATTTCGAATTTATTTATTTTTGTAAGATGACACGTTTAAAAAAATACAATTAAAATTAAACATAAACGAGTTCAGTATGTCAATGTCAATATTTATCAGTACATTGCATTTATTTTTGTAATTATTCTAAGAATCATAAACGCGGCTAAGAACCGGTAAAAAAACTGTAACATCATCAAAATTTTAACTACAATGGTACGTCATAAATTTAAAAACTTATAAGTTGCGATCAGAGCTTTAATAGACTTAATAAAAAGTAATTCTGAGCCGATAGCTATACTAAGAGTTGGGGGTAGGTCACGTAGTTTTGGATGTTATAAACATCAACACAAACTCATTTACAACAAAGCTAATTGACACCATTGTTAACTCTTTTGAAACCATAAAATCAAATCTTTGTAACTCAAATTTATAAAAAAAAAAAAAAAAACAAATTTATATGCAATTGTTTAATGTCTCGTATGTATAAAATTTCAGCTCCCACAAGAAAAATAAATCAATAAAACAAAGGGAAACTACAAGTATGAATTCATAAAATTTCATATTGCAATTTTCACATGCATTTAACATTTTATAAAATTTTTTTTTGTGTTATTGTTTAAAATTTTGTTTATTTGTTTGTGGCATTTAGACACATACCTGTGACTGAGTGAAATAAACATTAAGGTAAAAAAAATTTTAATGAAAAATTTTTAAAGGGGAAAAAAATTTCAGGTAGCAACAAATATTTAAAAGAAAATTTTGAAATGAAAACACTTAGTAAAATCTATGCAAAACAAAAAAAGCCGCTGGAAAAAATGGAATCAAACCAATTATATTAAAAAAGATGCCAGATGTTTTTTATAATTCCCCACTGTAATCAGCTTCTTTAATGCAGGGCAAAACTTCACCTTCGTCGTACATTAACTTCTAAACCAAATACTATACCGAAAAACTAAAAAGATTATTTTAAAGAACATACTTTTTTATTCAAAAATGATATATTATATATTTTCCAGGTTGTTTTGTTGATTTTGAATAAAATAAAAAGTAAAAAAGCTACATTTCTACACTGAGCAGCTTATTTGATGCAGAATAATATACTTATAAACTAACATAATTTTCGGAATTTTCAATACTTTTAGTATTTTGTATGATAACGCTTTTGAGATATAACAGCATTAAGAGGATTTTGCATTGAATGAACAAGTTTTTGTGTAGTTTCTTGCTGAATTTTACTCCATTCGTCTCGCAATGCTGTTTTTAAGCTTTTTTTTTTGCTAGAAATGTTGTGTTTGCGGATGTTAGTTTTTAAAAACGCCCAAAAATTCTCAATAACGTTTAAGTGAGGAGACTGCGCCGTTGGTTTCATGAGATGGGAACAATTTCATATAAGCCATGTCTGCATCACTAACGACTTATGTTTCGCGTCGTTGTCCCGGTAGAAACGAAAGACGCGGCGCACAGTGGACCATATTTTGAGAATGCGGCACAAAATCATTTTTTTTTTGTTACCGATTTTAAAGTTATGTCATTCATTTGAAAGTAAATATAGTAAACCTAGGGAGCCAAAAAATTGCAACTCTATCTCAACTATATCACAGCGAACAGGGTCTTCGAAAATGGGCTTTCTCAGTATTTTGCTAAAATTAAAAATTTTTTTGTAAATTTTTATTTTTGAATGACTGTAACTATTTTGATTTGAAAGATTTTGAAGTGAAATAACTTTTGTATAATTTTATGGCTTTCATACTATTAAAGTTAAAAATGTAAAGTCACTGAGTCATTCCCAAATTTAAAAAAAAAAATTTAAAAAAGGTCCAAATTTTCCGAAAATCTCCTACTTAATAGAGCATAACTCCAGCCAGTCAAAAGCAGTCAGAAAAAATCTTGCACTCTTCTATAGTCCGAACCCTCCCCTATACTCCTATACCCCATTATACACCCGCCAGTTTCCGCCCGTGTGCACCAGAACAATTTTTCTGACCCAAGGTTAGATATTTTCTGCAAAATTTATGAATACAAAAGTTGTCCACTATGTGGTTAGGATATATTAAGTTTGACGTAATGTTTGTAATGCCAAAAATATTGGACCTTTATCCATCTTTTATTATACGGATCGACTCAAAAACACTTTCTGAGTCGATTAAACGATGTCCGTCCGTCCGTCTGAGTGTTATGAATACAAAAGTTGGTCGTACCGGTGAACCGCGGTGTATTTTTTTGCGTGTCGGTAGAGTTGTCAGGAGTTGTTATATACTTATAAAAAAGGGTTGAGATATAATGCGCTTAATTGTTGCAGGTATATTTACATAGGTATCTTTCAAAAACATTAATAGTCTGAATTAGAGTTATATAGTTTAAATACCTGACAAAATGGGAAACAATTTAAATAACAGGTAAATGGTAAATAAAAAACTATTGCGACATAGCCCTTTAAGATATGAGCAGAAAGAGTCTTTATAATAATGTTTCCACAATTATTATTCATTACAATTTGTGCAATGGCTAAGTACTGTTACAGAGATCTGGCAGATATTTATTTTCAACGCAATGATGTAGACGATGTAATTTTGCACGACTTCTTTAAGAATTGTAACCTAGAAGACATTGAAATGCACAAAGGAAAAATTACTAATTTTGCATCGAATTTGAAAAGACGGTACATTGAATGCTCTCATAGCAAGGCAAAGATGTACAAACGTTACCAAGACTGGTTAATAAAGGAACTTATTTTTGAGAGTGCATTTACAACTGCCAACTAAAGTGGAAAAAAGGGTCGACCAGCAAAACCAATTGACGGATGTAGTGAAAGGTCTCGAAGGGGCAAGCTGGAGAATATCAATGAAGAAATTTCTCAAAGAATTATTAAGGATTCATTTTTGCACCAAATTCAACCAACCCAAAATAAAAAAAAATAAAATTGAAATAATTGAAAAAATAGTAGAAGCGAGCCCAAGGCGCACAAAGAGGATTTTGAAAAGCATTCCTACACCAATTGAAGATAAAAAATTTACGCCGGAAGAAGCGTTCGCCCTATTTTTGGATTTGAAATTGACCAAAAATCAATATAAGGAATTGCGGAAGCGAACCAATGAAAAGAATTGTGGGATTTTTCCAGAGTATCGAGATTTAGTTTCTGCCAAAAAAGAATGCTTACCTTCACAATCTGCTATTAGTGTCACTTCAACATCAGCAGAAATAAAATTGCAAGATCTCCTTGAACATACAGCGGAACGATTGCTAAATACGCTTGATACTGATCATTTAAAAAAAATTGGTAATGGCAGCATTACTTTAATTTCTCTGGTCAGAAACAATACAAGCAATTTAATGCCGAAAATTCATCAGATGCTAATTTATTTATGGTATCTTTCGTTCCATTGCGCTTAACAAAAAGGTATAGCGTCTTAGAGCCGTCAACTAGTAGAGCTACAGAAATTGATATATGGAAAAATGAAATTCCTTCTTCAACAAAGTATTGCAGACCAATAAAATTTGCATTCAAAAAGCATACCAAAGATGTCATAATTGAAGAAGTTCTAAAAATAAAAGATCAAATTAAGGAACTTCAACCAGTAATATTTAAATTTGATGACCAAGAAATTGAAGTACATTTTAAAATGTGTCTCACAATGATTGATGGAAAAGTTGCACAAGCTTTAACTGGAACAAAGTCAACGTCAAGCTGCATTATATGCCAAAAGATATCAAGTCAATTAAGCCAGAAGACGATAGTATCAAGGAAGCCTACGAATTTGGAATATCCCCTCTTCATGCTAGAATACGTTTCATGGAGCATATTCTTAAATTGGGTTATGATTTGGAATTTGGTCCGTTAGGCGAAACAGTGAGAAAAAACAAAGAAAATGAAGAAAAAAGAAAGCAAAAAAACAAATTCAACAAAAATATCTACAGCTAGGCGTCGTAATCGACCAACCAAAACAAGGGGAAGGAAACACAAATGATGGAAATACTGCAAAGAGATTTTTTCCAATCCGGAAACTGCAGCATCTATCACAGGTGTAAATCATGAATTAATAAGACGATTCAAAATCATATTACAAGTTCTAGCATGCAGCAGAAAGATAAATGCAAAAAAATTTGGAGAGTACGCCAATAAAACAGCTATACTTTATAATGAAAAATACTCTTGGAGATATATGCCATCCACAGTTCATAAAATTTTGTACCATGGGGAACAAATAATTCAAAACAATATGCTACCAATAGGATATCTATCTGAAGAAGCGCAAGAAAAAAGGAACAAGGACTACAGATTCTTTCGCGAGCACAACACAAGGAAAATGTCCAGATATTGTACTAATGAAGACCTTATCACTATTTTGTTGTGCACTTCAGATCCATATGTGTCCAACATTCGTCAAAAATGGAAAACTACTTCTATTGAATTAGACGAAGAAGCTAAACAACTTCTAGAAGATGAAAATCAAGGCTATTTAGAAGACATTTTTACTAAAATTGGTTGATTTAAAGAACTTTTCCATTACACTAACAATAAGTTACACTTTTTTATATAGTTAAAAAACTTTCTTGATTTAAAAATTTTAATATTTTGTAAATTTACAATAAAAATTGTTATATTTCATAAATTTACCATAAAAATTGATATAGAAATTAAAAAAGACAATAAAAACAAGTAAGAAAATTATAGTCGGTCTAGACCGACTATACGATACCCTATACCATGCGTTTAGAAACCCTATCTCTTAGGCCCAACTAACTGGACATAGAAAATAAGCAAAAACCAAATTTGAGTGGGATTTTTATTAATTTTTTTGGGTGCAGATATAAAAAAGTTCATATCGGATGCTATATCTATAAAGGGGCTAGGTCCAAAAATGGACCGATCCTGATCATGTTTGGTAAAGTCTCTTGTATTTTGCAAAAATATGTACAAACAAAATTTGAGAAGAATCAGTGCAATATTTTTGTTTTTTAATAGATTTAACTGAAGATCGGGAAACAGCTCTATATGGGGTCAAAGGGATCATTTTTGGACTACTCATTAGTGGATGAAATGAACGCATACAAACCCAATTTGAGTAAGATCTATATGACAATTTGGATCTTATGGCAATTTATGTCATGGACCGATTCTCACCAATTTCAATAGCGTTCATCCCATGGCCGATAGAAGCTTATATACCAAATTTAATCAAAATATATTCATATTTGCGACCTGCAGTTTTATTACAAGCTTTACATGGACACACAGACGGACGGACGGACGGAAGGATGGACGGACATTGTTAAATCAACTCAGAAAGTGATTCTGATTCGATCGGTATAATTAAAGATGGGTCTAGGTCAAATATTTTTGGTTGTTACAAACAGCAGCACAGAGTCATTATACCCAAACCACATAGTGGTATAGGGTATAAAAATTTAACTAAAGCAAAAACATTCATTGAAACTTCTCTATCTTGAACCAATTTAAGGTAACTTTTACGTTCGCTGCTTAATAAATTATATTTTAACTCGGGATCTTTCAAAAAAAAAAAAAAAAAAAAAAAAAACAACCTTTGGCCCTAGTGTACATTAGGACTAAAAAATTTACGGGCGCCAAATTTTGGCATTTTCTGAAAAAATTAACTTAAAAAATAATATTTAATATTTAATATTGTATATTGTGCTGTTGCTGTGGCAACACAAAATCATTAAAGTAAAGTTCGGGGAATCCCATTTATTTTTTAATGTAGTGGTCGCGTTTATTTTATTTTAGATAAAAGAGGAATAATATGTTAGTATTAAACAAGTGTCTCTCGCGAAAATGTTTCAGGTCGTAGATTTTTTTTGTTGTCCTTATTTTTTTTTTTTTAAATTCGTTTATGCTTTTTTTTATTTATATCTTATTAATTTAAATAAAAACATAATAAATATACACAGAATTATCAAGTATTGTTTTTAATGCACTTAATTAAACGTAAATTATCTGAATGGTGTTTATATGTTACCGATAAAAAATTTTTACCATATAAAACCACAATCTTGTTAAAATAAGGATCTTAATCTAATACACCATACTAAAACAACTCGATTTTGAATATAATTTCATTAAATATGCTCACCACAGCAGCAAGAAATATTTAATATTTTCATAGCAACACATAATATCAAAAATGAATTCCACAGCACCAAATAAATGAACTACGACAGCACTATAAAATTATACAAATAAAGTGCAGCTATTGCTGTGACAGCGCACAATCAAAACAAAATACACATAAGAAATAATTTCATAGCATAATGTGCCGACAGTTTGAATATATCTTGCACGTTGCTATTAAATTATGAAATTTATAGCAAATCACGACTACTACAGTATTAATTTTAAACTCTGATTTTAAGCCCTCCGTAACTTTTTTTATTTTCGGTCGAGAATTACGTTTTATAGCAAAACTCAGTTTATCAGCAATCTGTAGCAAGTTTTCTTCTTGAATACCTAGGTACATCATTTAAACCATGTTTCTTTCAATTAAAACTAAATTTCCAACTCCTGATGCTGTCATTCAAGCCCAAACCATGACACTACCACCACCATGTTTTACAATCGCATGCAAAGCTTTTAACTCAAGCAATGTATTAGGCTTCCGCCACACCGTCGTCTTTCTATCCGAGCCAAATATATTAAATTTCGATTCATCGGCAAAAATTACAGTGTTTCAAAATTCTGAATCCTTAAAAAAGTATTTTTTGTGAAATTTTACCAGCAGATTTTATTTTTTTGGTTTTCGTAGGGCTTTTTTGGTGGTACTCAACCATGAAAGTCATGTGACCGCAAAAGACGATGAATTGTTGATGTACTACAGGCCCTGCCAAGAGAATTGTACACCCCATCAGCCAATTTTTTGCCGATAACTAGGGGTTTTCCTTAATTTTCCTTATGATCCATCTTTCGTCATTCGCAGTAAGAATTTTATTTGGTGCCTTCCTGCCGCTGTCCTTCATTCTATTTTCTCCCAAAAACCGTTTATAATATGCTGAATAGGGTGGCCCTTCATTATATGAAGGGAAAAAAAAGTGTTCAAAAAAACTGAGAAATACAAAGTTTTGGGCCAATCAAAAAACATTTAGAGGTGGCTCAACGCGATTAAAAATTTCAAGCAGTGATGCCAGTAGATTTTTTGTAAAATACCTACGCTTATGAAAAAAAATCCTATTTTTCCCTACATTCCCAAAAATTTTCCCCCACACTTTTTCATTAAAATTAAAAAAAAAAAATGTTTTAAAAACAAAAGTGAATTGTATTTCATTTAAATAAGTTAGTACATTGCATGTATCATAAAATAAAAATAAGAATAAAAAGTTTGTACATTAAATTCAGGCACAATAAAAAGTTTAAGAATTAATCATAAAGTTTCTTTGTGGTAAATTTTTCAAAATGGTTTTTGGTGCATTTAAAATTGGTGCAGTCTTTTCCACTATTCTGTAAAAAGGATCTTATAATACAAATAGAACTCAAATTTGTGTGGCTCAATTTGTTTCTTTTTTTGGTACGAACATCAGTAATAATGGAGAAGATCCTTTCGGCATCAGCATTTGCATGGGGTAATCCAAGTAAAATTTTAACCAAATTTGATAAATTTGGAAACACTATTTCATCAGAAAAATTTTTCGTTTTAATTATTTTTCTTCTAAAATATCATTCAGGTTTAAGTTAAATTTTTTACATAATAAATTGAATGTAAAATCTTCTTCGTTTTCTCCAAAAACGTTATTTGGATTCAAGAATTCCATTTCTTTAAAAATAGATTCAATTTTTAGTGGAAGTCTTTTTTGAATTTCTTCAAGAGCCGTTATATAAAATTGAAGGCAATCAGATTTAATTTGATTGACATTTTGCTCTGGTAGTTTTTTTTAAAAATTCTTCACACTCATATCCAACAAATACTTCCTTAATGGGTAATGAATTATGCGGTGATCGAACCAAACAATTAACCTTTAATTCCGATTTTTTTATGCAATTTTGACTAAGCTTCAAAAATATTTTGGTTGATTCAGAATGCAGCACGTGAATAAGAGGCTTTTTTGATTGAAAAAGAGCATTTAGAGAGTTAAAATAATTCAAAACGTACTTTAGAAAAAGTAAATATGCCTTGTTGCACTCATTAGTAAGTTCGTTGTAAATCAGTTCAGCAGATTTCAATTTATCTCGAGCATAGCTAAATTTAAAATATTCAAGAAGAGCTTGCCAATTTGATAATATATGCTCTATACATTTTTGGTGGGATAACCATCTGGTAGCTGAAGTTCTCAATATTTTACGTTTTTCTTCATAAAACATTACTTGGAATTCTTCCAACTCTGCACACCACTTCGAGCTGCCAGATATATAAGATCCAATTTGACGAATTAATTCTCCTGGGGCTCTAGGCAAAGTAAAACAGGCCTTGTTGGCTATTATTGCTGCCGAGTGGCATATACATTTTATTGTAATAGCATCAGGATTATCTTAAAGTAAACGGGGAGAAAATGAGTTAAATTGTCCCACCATAACATTCGCTCCATCGCAAGATAAACCTATTATATTAGAAAATGAAATTGAATAACTCAAAATGCACTCTTTGAAAGACTTGTACAACGCCTCTGCGCTGCAATCTGTTCCAACATGTAGCAGATCTAAAAGTTGTACCACTACTTCTTCTCGCTCTTCATCAAAAAACTTAACAAGAACGCACATTGTCTTGCTGGAACATACGTCAGTGCTTTCGTCCACAAGTACAGAGAATTTGTATTGTTGTAGTTTTGTTATTAAAATAGATTTTTGTTCATTAGCCAATACGTTTCTTATTATTTTTGTACACTTTGTTCTTCCCAATTTGCTTTTTTGTATAATATGGGAATCCGGGACTATTTATTTTAGAAGTGGTACTAAGTGGTCTATTATATGAAAGGCTACATTGTGCTCCGCAAAAAAAAGGCTTATGCGCATTTCAAAATTAGCAACGGGGTCAGCTTGTTTTTCAAAGAATTTGTCCACTGGCTTAGTGTTATTTATAGATGAAACATTTTTTTTTTGGTGTAATTTTGTTGAAGCATGTTTGCTAAGCTCGGATCTTCCACAATTTAACACTTTTCCGCATGCTTTACACTTGCATTTAAATTTGTTTTCCTTTATTTCCATTAACCACACTCTAAATTCATCCGCTTCCAACCACTGAGAACGAAACATTTGTTTTCGGTATTTTTTTGGCTGGTTTTCATTTTCAGAAGAATCTGACGAATCTGAAGACATTTGCTGTGTTATAAAGTAAAGGTTGTTAATTAAGTCAATTGTTATTAAGTATTCAATTAAACTTACGTAGTGATCGATGTTTATAAAATAAATTTATCTTTGAATAAAATTAGTTTTATGCTTGAAAACTTAAAAAACGACGTTAAGGTGGATTTTTTTCTTTGAAAATTCAGCCTACTACGAAAAATAGTAACTGATATCCATCATATTTCATATTCATACTTGCCACTTGCCACAAATATAAACGTCAATATGCAACAAACTGTCAAAAACTACTATTGTTGGCAGATAGTTAACTAAAAACTTTTTAGTGTTGTCAACACATTATATTTTATAATCGACTTTTTTGTTATTTTACAACATTTTGAATAAAAAACGATTTAAAAACTATTTTTTTTTTTTTTGAAAATTTTATTAAAAACTATTTTTTTTCTTTTTAATCGATTTTTCAAAAAAGTACCTACATTTTAACAAAAAAAAAAAATCTGTCCGATTTTCCCTACGCAATCAATTTGATGGTAAAAATACCTACATGTAGGGATTTTTCCCTACTTCTGGCAACACTGATTTCAAGTGCGTTTATGTGGGGAAAGTGTGCCTTTTTTTCAGATTTTACGAAAATTTCGTTCTATAATTTAATTTTTCCGACAATTTGTTATATAATTCGGGATCAGTGTTAAATTATCTATTCAAAAAGCTATAAAACTTCAAAATCGAATAAAAATTCGCCAAGAAACAGCAAATGCCCCAGACCACTTTTCTGCCAAAAAAAAACTAGGTCATGAAATTTGATGGCCTTTTTTTCAACTTTGATAAATTGATTAAAGCCATATATTTTTTTTTTGGTCTCTATACTTAGAAATACTCAGATATGAAGTATTGTTTTATTACCACGGTTTTAATCTATTGCGCATTGAGACCGAATAAGTGATATTGTTTCAGAAATAAAAGTGGTAAATGATAATGATACAGCAGAACGCGGCGTTAAATTGATTGAAGAGTACAATAACATATTAACAAAGAACGAACACGAAAAGCAATACTTATTGCAAGTCGCAAGTGATTACAGAAAACAATTTGAATCGCACACTAAATCATCCCTAAATACGCCAAAATAAATAAAATTAATTTTATATTTCATATTCTTTTGGATAAAATGTCTTTTATTAGCTTCATTTGTGGGTCTTCTTATTTTATTTAGAAAAATATAGATAGTTTTTATACATAAAATAATTTTATAACAAAATTGGTTAAAAGTTTTTTTAATTTATATTCGCGAGCAAAAAGCAGACAATTGCACCAAAGATATATCACAATGGATTAATTTGATTCCAGAGGTTAAATAACTAAAAAAATAATCGAATTATTTTTCTTCAATTCTAAATAGTGGTTTTATCGAGTTTAATAGAAAAACTCGTTTTCGGTAATTTTTATTTAAAAATATCTTAAAATCCAAAGCTGGCCTTGGCAATAATGCCCAAATTTTAGGAACGGAAGTTCTGCACATTTGGTTATTATATTTTAAGCGTCGCATCTAACAGTTCAACAACACTTACAAAATATTCGAATTTTTGAATAAATTGTTTTTTATTAGCTTGGGGTCATATGTGACCCCAATTCCAAAAAGGTTTAATGTGGTCATATTATTTTTTTCCGAAACCCTAGGCCATTAAGATAAAATATAACATTTTAAAGTAGAAAAGTGATAAATTTTTGATACAAAGTATTAAGAGTACATTTACAGAATATTTTACAAAAATCCCAAAAAAAATCTGGCATAGAGATTTACTTAAAAATTCACACAGTCAATCTGTAACATGTATTTAACAAAACTTTAAAGTGCCAGATCCATTTTTTAAAATTTTGTTTAAGGAAATTTTTTTAAAACTTAAAAAAGGAGTTTTCAAAATTTTATCAAAAAAGTTTTCCATTTTCGGTCTCAATGCGCAATAGGTTAACAACGTGGTAAGAAAACAATACTTCATATCTGAGTTCTTATAAGTATGGAGACCAATAAAAAAATTATGGCTGTAATCAATTTCTCAAAGTTAAAAAAATGCCATCAAATTTCTAGGGCATTTGCTATTTCTTGGCGAGTTTTTATTCGATTTTGAAGTTTTATAGCTTTTTGAAAAGATAATTTAGTACTGATCCCGAATTATATAACAATTTGTCAGAAAAATTAAACTATAGAACGAAATTTTTATAAAATCCGAACAAAAGTAATAATTTCACCATATAAACACACTTGAAATTTTCATTCGCGTTGAGCCACCTCTAAATGTTTTTTGATTGGCCCAAAACTTTGTATTTCTCAGTTTTTTTTGTTATTCGCATATTTCTAGGGGGTACGACCGAGAGTTTGAACACTTTTTTTTTTATTAAGGGCCACCCTAATGCTTGTTCAGTAAATTCACGCTGTCTTTTCAATTGTTTATAGTGATGGATGACCAACTCCCGTTGCTCAATAGTAGTGCATCGTCACATATTTCAGGTTTTAGAAATAAAACGAATGTGGTTTTTAGAATATTTATTTTTTCACGAAATTAAAATTTTATAAATTCAGTAAAAAAAAGCCTCGGTCAACGGTATCAATATCGTTATAAGTTGACTGTATCAAATAAGCTGCTGAATGTAGAAATATAGTTTTTTTATATTTTATTTTATTTAAAATCAACAAAACAGATTTGTAAGATATATGAAGCATCTTTTTTGGGCAAAAAGTACGCTCTTTAAAATGGCTTTTTTATTTTCTCGGTATGATACTGGGTTTCAAAGTTAATCTACGATGAAGTTGAATTTTTGTCCTGAATCAAATAAGCTGACACCCACTGTATATTACGAAGATTTTTAGTTGGTGTTTTTGTAATGGATATTTCCGTAAACACTTTAAAGAGGCCAAAATATTTCCTATATTGAAGCCAGGTAAAGATCAAAAATTGCCTAAAAGTTATATACCTATTAGCATGCTGATCGTTCTAAAAGATTTTCCTGATAGCCGTGGACTTTTGAATAATGAATAGTTCGGTTTTAGGAAAGACCATTCAACTGTACATCAGTTAAAAATGTGGTGAAGATAATTACCAAAAATAAAAATTAAAAGAAAAGTACCGGAATTATTTTCCTATATTTTGAAAAGGTGTTTGACACTGTTTGGCACGACACACAGTAGCGCCATTTGAGTTTTTTCGTTGCAAGAATCATAACTTGTTATGAGATAATTAAATAAGTTAAAAGCAAGGTTCAGAAAATACACCACATGAAACACACAATGTTCTGTTCAAAAGCAGCCAACACATATCTTTATTTTCATATCAATTATGTCCGTTTCTAAATTTTCTACGGTGCCCAACACCATCATGACTGTGTTCGTTTTAATATTTCGTTATTTACACGAACATTTTTCTATCACGTACTTTTTGTTTCGATCACACATAAACCACACAGATTCGAGTGTTGCTTTATTTGAAGTTCGTGTTCTGGTACGTGTACTGAAAAAAAAAACAGAACATGTACAATAAACAGGTTCGAGTTCAGTTATATTTTAAGTCGTGTTTTGGCTCGTGTACTAAGAAAAAACAGAACATGTACAATAAACAGGTTCGAGTTCAGTTATATTTTAAGTCGTGTTCTGGCTCGTGTACTTAGAAAAAACAGAACATGTACAATAAACAGGTTCGAGTTCAGTTATATTTTAAGTTGTTCTGGCTCGTGTACTAAGAAAAAATAGAACATGTACAATAAACAGGTTCGAGTTCAGTTATATTTTAAGTCATGTTCTGGCTCGTGTACTGCGAAAAATTGAAACATCAATTCACGATCTGATACACCCCGATAAAAACGACGATAATTGTTTCAACCAAATTTATTAAAATTTTATTGACCCTTTTTTATGACTTACGTTGCAAATTGTTAACAATTGTCAAATATTTTAAAATTTTATTGGCCATTTTTTTGTGATTTGCGTTGAAATTATTTACAATTGTTTTTATTGACTGGTTTTTATTTTAATAAAAGATGGTAATAAAATACTTAAGGGTTATCAAAGTTGAAATTTGTTAACGGCATGAAATAAATCATGCTTATGTTAACTAATAATCTAACCCACAAAAACAAAGTTTTTATTAAAACTCTTTCTTTCCTTATGCATATGAGTTTTGAATCTTTCCGTGACTGTGCGTGACTTTGCGTGACTATTTTAAAATTAATCTTTGGTCACAACAAGTCTATAGACCAAGTTTCAGATTGACTGGATGAGGGGAAATGGGTTTTAAATAACTCCGTGACTGGGCGTGACCATGCGTGACTGTGCATGACTATGTCAAAGTTAATCTTTTTTTAACAGCAAGTCTATCGACCAAGTTTCAGATTGATTGAATGAGGGGAAACCGTTTTGCGTGACTACCCCAAAATTAATCTGTAGTCACAACAACACAACACTATGGGCTAAGTTTCAGATCAATTGGATAAGGGGGAATGGGGTTGACCCACGACAGACAGACAGACAGAAAGTATGAGTTAAAAGAAAGATTTAAAAAAAACATGATTTTTAACAATTTTATATTTTTTATGTTTCTTTTTCAAGTTTTTTATATTTTAAAATTGTTATCCATAAATAAAAATAAAAAAAAATATATTCCATCAAAGTTCAAAAATAGTGAAAAAAAAATAGACAGTTGGGAAATAGCGAGCGATTTACCTGCAGAATCACAAAGTAAACAGTAAAATACATAAATCAATAGAAATAAAAAAGATTACGATTAGTTACCCAGTTTTTATATATTCCACCTAAAACTGGACCAAATTGCCTAAAAATCGTGTGTTTTTTTAACTGGAACAATATATTTTTTACCCTTTTACCTCTAGCAGTCGAAGGAGCAGCTAAGAGCAGCTGTACTTTGTTGAATTAGGTAAACGAATAATCAGAGAACATATTTTGAAAATATGGCAGATCTATAATATTAATAGGGTAGGCGATTTCTTGTGACCGATGTTTTGCTCTACCGTTTTACCCCGATTTTGACCAAACGCATATTGTTTGAAAGGTATTTCTTTTTAGCTGTTTTCCAGATTTACAGGTTTTTAAATTTTCTCCCTTATTTGGAGTAAATTGCATTTAAAGTTGCAACTAACACATAAAATTATACATATGTATGCTATGTGAGTGTTTTATTAAATTTGTTAATGTGTTTGTTAATGAGTTTGTTATCTTCATTCACAATAATAATAAACCAAAAAAAATGTTGGTTTCTGAATTGGCTAAATTGAAAAAAAAAAGTTGCCTCGAAATTGCACTCGAATATCGAGCGCTGGTACTAATTCTTAAACTAGTGCCTTTTCCTAAGATGGAACCCTTTCTCAAATTTAGCGTCTTTTTCTAAAAACTAAAAATTCTAAAAAATAGCCTCTAGAAAAGTGAATTTATAAAAAAGTTTAGTTTCTAAAAAAGTAAATTTCATTTGCTACGAAGAAGCTATTTTCTATAAAGAGTGCCTTCTTTTAAAAAGAATCTTTTCTTAACAAAATATAATTTTCATAAAACAGTACATTTTCTTTAAAAAAAAAAAAAGCTTTTTCTTAAAAAAGTACATTTTCTTAATAGAGTACCTATTTTTAAAAATTTACCTTTTTATAAAAAAGGTATCTTTTTTAAAGAAATTTTTTTTCGAATGCACCTCTTCTTCGTATCTTTGCTACGAAGGTGCAATTTTCTATAAAGAGTGCCTTCTGTTAAAAAGAATATTTTCTTAAAAAAATATCATTTTCATAAAACAGTACATTATCTTAAAAAAAAGCTTTTTCTTAAAAAGTGAATTTTCTTATTAAAGTACCAATTTTTAAAAATTTACCTTTTTCTAAAAAAGTACCTTTTAGTAAAATTACCTTTTAAGTAAACTTTTTTAAAAGGCACCTTTTCTTACAACAGTACCATTTTATGGAAAAGTATATTTTCTTAAAAAGTATATTTTCTTAAAAAAGTACCTTTTCTGAAAAAAAAATCTTTTTAAAAATTTTACCATTTCTTAACAGTCCCTATTTTAAAAAATATACCTTTTATAAAAAAGTACCTTTTCCTAAAAAAGTATATTTTCTTAAAAAAGTGATTTTTATAAACAAAAAAAGAACCTTTTCTTAAAAGAGTAAATTTTTTAAGAAAAATAAATTTTTTTGTGAAAAATTAAAATTATTGTAAAAAAGCATACCTTGAAAAAGTACCTTTTCTTAAAAATAAGTATCTTTTATTTAAAAAAGCTATATATCTAAACAAATACCTTTCTTTTAACATAAGGTATCTCTTCTAAAAATGGACGTTTTTTAAAAAATTGTTATTTTTTATTTAATTTTTCTTAAAAAATACCTTTTCTTAATAAATTGTTTCTTAAACTTACATGTTAAAGATACCTTTTAATAAAGAACTAACTTTAATCCCAAAAAGTACTTTTTATAAAAAAACAATTTTTATTTAAAAAGCATCGTTCAGTAAAATTCCACCTTTTCTTAACAAACTACTTTTTCTTAAAATGTTTCCTTTCCTTAAAATAAGTACCGTTTATTAACGATAACAACCTTTTTTAAACAAATACCTTATAGCGCCCCGGTAGGTGAGTAGGTAGCGTGCTCGCCTATCATGCGGGGGTCGTGGGTTCAATTCCCACCAGAGGCTTTGGTCTGTCGCTGCAAAAAAAAAAAAATGAACACACTACTCCCTCTTTCCTCCTTCCTATATCTATATCTTTCCTGAGATCAACCCAATGCACTGCATCTGTAGGGGTGTTGATTAATAAAAAAAAAATCTTAAAAAGTAACTTTTTAAAAAAGTAACTTTTCTTAAAAAAGTACCTCTTCTTAAAAAAGTACTTTTTAAGAAAAAAGTACCTTTTTTAAAAAAGTACCTTTCTTAAAAAGGACATTTTCTTTAAATAGGCCCTTTTATTAAAAAGGACATTTTCTTCAAAAAGGTCCTCTTCTTAAAAAGTACCTTTTCTAAGAAAGTTCCTTTTCTTAAAAAAAATAAATTTTCTTAAAAAAGTACCCTTTCTCAATAAAATACCTCTTATAAAAAAACGAATTTTGTCTAAAAAAATGTCTTTTCTTAAAGTTTTATTTAAGTTCACTGTTAATTGGTTAAAGGACAATTGACTTTGAGTGGGAAATTAACTACATTTTTCTCTGTGTGCAAGAAATAAAGACATCTGTTCAAATCGTATCAACTGTATCAACCAATTCAAGTTGTGGTATCTAAGGATGTCACTGAATTTTTACTTCAATGAGCCAGTTCTATTTAGAATCAGTTTGTATACAAAATTATACTTTTTTTTTATTTTCCATCAAAGTTGAAATATAGTGAAAACAAATAGATAGCGATACCTGGAGAAACAAAAAACAAACAGTAAAATTTATTTTCTATAATATACTGAATAAATACATACCTGAAACTGGACCAAATTGCTTAAAAAATGTGTGTTGTAAACTACAAATTATTGATAGATATTTTAATGAAGATAACAAATTTGTAATCTTTGAACAATTTCCTATAAGATGAGTTCAATATATCGTAAGCACACATGCAATTTTTGATTTTGCAATCTAATTTCTTCTAAGGGCGCTACTGTGCAACGGCCTTATTTGGAAACTTAATCAACTTGGCTTTACAATATATTTGCAAACAGTAAAAAGAAGCTTTCTGACAGCAAGATCATTTAAAGTTAATGTAGATGGAGAAACCTCAACACAAAGAATTATCCCAGCTGGAGTGCCACAAGAAAATAAATAAATAAATCACTTTTGAACAGATTTTTGAACGGTTTTAGAAGGATGAATAGTTAGTAAATACTTTTAACAAACTAATGTGAAAATGTTGGCCAAAATATTTCAAAATATTTTTTTTTAATTTTCTCAATTTTGCCGCCTTTATTTTCTAATACTTTATTAGAAAATCGACTCTAGTGCTCAGGAAGAAAAGCTAACACGTCTCCCGTAGAACGACTTTTACGGAAGCCATACTATCGATCGTTAACAAGTAAGTTGGCCTCTAGATAGTTAACAAGATGGTAATTAATCATGCTCTCCATCACCTTTGAGAGCGCAGAGCTGATTGCAATTGGACAGTAATTTTCAGGGTTATTAGCCTCACCCTTTTAAGGGATTGGTTGAACATTGGCAACCTTCCAGCAGGAGGGAAAAACTCCTGCAAGGTACGAAGAGTTGAAAAGGTTGGTCATTGAAATTGATGAAATTGAAGCTCTCAAAATTTCATAATTGTAAATAGCCCGCTACGAATTAACAGCAAAACTAATTTTGAAATAAGTACACTTCATTAGTTTGTTTTCATACTAAAGATAAAGCCAGAAGCTAAAAAAAATAACTTTGGCTTAGGCGCTTACATATTTTTAACGGCTTTGGTTCGATTTTGTCCATTTCTACAAAGAACGTGGTGTCTACAAGACAAAATTATCAGTTTTATAAGGTTGCCACTTTTCCCCACAGTAATTTTTTTAAGTTGGGTAGTCCTGGGACCTACCTCGTATATTTGAGTATTAAAACTTCACTTTCTATAAATTAAATAATACGTTTTTTATAGTAGAAGCGAGTTTAAGAAATATATGAACAAAAAAAACCAAAAAAAAAAATCGATTGAAATACATAATAAATATATGTATATGCGGAAGTTATTAAAGCAAAATTTTCATTTTTACTATTTTGTTTGCTGTCAGGCGACATTTAAATAAAATCGAATCGCTAGATACAAGAACAAATAAATTAATACACATACAGGTGTATCTTTTAAAATCACGTTTACTTTCAAATTTTAACAATTAATTAATTCAAATCGAGTTATAAACAAATATTGTTGGCAAGCGATTAGAACACAATACTTAAATGTCAGTAAAAAAAAGTATAAAACGTTTGGTGCTCTTACTAAAAATTTCTGGAAAAGATAAAAACAAAAAATCAGTTTGTCTTTTTTTACATCCCGGCAAAATACAAATTGTTTTATTTAAATAAACTTTAGTAATTTTTCTTATTTAAAACAGCAGGAAACAATTACGAAGAACGAAGAAGATTACCCAATGATATTGCCAAAAATTTGTTTCATTAAACACATCATTTGCTTCATTAAAACTAGATATTTTACAAGAATTTCGATTGATTTCATTATTTTTTAGGATTCTCGTTTATATATTTATACCCAACTAGCAGATTCCAGCACTCGAATTCGAAATTCGAAATTTTTTCATTTAATAAAGACCACAATTCAACTCATTTTAAATGAAGAAAACAAACCCATCCCAATAAACCAAAACAGTATAAAAATAGCTTGTAACAAACTTGCTGCCATAAGCCTTAAGTTTAGAAAACTGTTGTGAATATTATTGTGAAAGGCTTCTTAACAATTGTTTAATAATGAAAACTGAACCCTTGTGAACAAGCTTAGAAGTCTAATTATAGAATAAGCTTACAGGAAAATAGTATTCTAATCATGCTTACAGTAAGCTTATAATCGTAATATTTTTGTAAGCTTATAATCGTAATATTTTTGTAAGCTTATAATCGTAATATTTTTGTATGCTTTTAAATACAAATAAATAATAAGTCTTTTTCAAATATTCTGGTTTAAAAATAATTTTATTTTTTTTTTATAATTTTTTATTTTATTTATTTATCTTTGCCTTTGTCTTATATTTCTTTCTAGACTCTTGTCTATTTTTGTACTTTGGATATATTCATCCTCTGGCAATCCAATGCAGATTGCAGCATCTATTGAATTTCAAAAGTCAATGAAATAAATAAATGAAATACATATAAAAAATAACTTATGTACTTCTTATGGCTTTTGCTGCACTCAGGCTGCGCACACTCTTTTTATCTTCTGTGCCTTTCCAGCAAAATTTTTCCGCCAGTTCGTCCACTAGCAATTTGCGCCACCAGTTTTTGATGAAGTTTGGAGACTTTGCTACCGTTAGCAGCTCGTTTCTCTTAAAAAAATATAAAACAAATGATGAAATATGAACTTAGTGTATAGTGTTTTTTAACTTACAACTTACAAACGAATTCAAAAAGTCCTTGTCCTCTTGTATTTTTTTTCTAAATTTAAAAAATCCTCCATTACTTTAAACGGATTTTCAGGCATCACTAACTTTAATGTACATTTCTCCTTCTTCAGATCCTTAATTTCATTGCGCAGGGTATTCATCTCTTGCCGTAATGAAGACACCTCATTTGTAAGCCTTATAAACGTCTTTCTTATATTTTTTAAAATTTAAGAGCAATTCTACAATTTCATTAGATTATTCACGAACACTTCGTTTTGATTTATATGGCATATCAAATATTTAAAAAATATAAATCTATATACTAATATATTTGCTTTTTTAATACAAACTGTACCTATGTATATATTATATATGTATATATATATTTTATTTATTTAAGAAAACACTTCACTCTTCAAACAAAAGAAAAAGACTGAGGATTTCACAATAATTTTAACGCGAAAATAACGGGACATGACATGCAACAACGCAAAGTGGCGATTAATTCACGGAAAGTATTGTTATTTTTAATTGATGGATATTCATAAATACATAAAAAAAATGTTGCAAAAAATGTTTTTAAGCTGTTAGGCGCTTTTTTGTATTTTGGGAAAAAAATGTTCTTATTTCACAACTTTAGTTGTAAATTTGGAACGAAAAGCAATAAATTAGTAAATAAAGTTGAAAATTTATGCATATTTATTGTGTTCTTAGAAAAAAATACGTTTTTATTAAAAAATAAAAAAAGAATAAATATTTAATATATACTTATTATTCTTAGTAAAATTTTAAATTGAAATTTTATCCAAATTCCATAATTCCACAAATTAAACTCAAAAAAGTCACATTAGGAAATATTATATATATTTTTTGTTGATGAATAAGCATAAAAAAATATTGAAAAAAAAAATTTCATTGGAAAAAAGCCTTTTTTTTTGGAAAATCATTTACTTCACAATCATCATTAAATTCATTACAATAATCTTCGTCATCATCGTTGAAAGATTTAATGAAAAAAACAAGCACTTGAATCGTAAATAACACAATGTTGAACCCAATGTGCAAAGTTTACAAAACGTTAAAATAACGGGACTTTATATGCAACAACGTTTACAAAACTATAGCGAGCATAAGTCGTTTACAATTATATTTGCCAAACTGTTATACAGACCAAGTGTAATTCAAATGTTATTGTATATGCTATGGATATGGAAAGCATTTTTAAAACATAATTTAAAAAGAGTTCATATTTTGCAAATAAATAAACCTATCATAACAATGCTTATGAAAATTTATAGAAATATTGTTATAGTAAGCTTATTCTTTTTTGGGGAACGGGGTCTTTCGCAGAGGTTGAAAGCTCTCTGTCTGCTATCCACTTGGGGGTAGCAAGAAGCGATTCCTTTGTCCGAAAGTCCCAAGCATCTCACAACTTCCGGTCTTAGACCAAGTGTTCCCTGGTAATGTCTTTCAGGCACCCGTCTGATGGCAGCTAAAGTTGAGAAGGCGTGCAGGACTGAGTATCCTGAGTGCAGGCTAATGCCGATGCGTCTCAGGAAACTAGGTGACAACCGTTAATACTAAGTCACTGAAACTCAACTGTATTTAAACCGGCCTAGCGGCGTTGGCAGCCCCAACTCTAGGATCGGAAGCTTTGGCCTAATCAGTCAATCTTCTTAAATTCAAATGATTACAGAAACGTCAATAAATTTAAATTTAAATAATGATCCCCCCACGATGACGACTTTTGGCTTCAAACAACGGTTTATGATTGGTACATGGAATGTTAGAACTCTCTCCGAAACATCGAGACTCGAGCAAGTTCGAAAGGAAATGGTGTCCTACAAACTAGATATTCTGGGTTTAAGTGAAGTTCGATGGCTAAATAACGGCACAACGCAGCTGCCTTCTGGTTACCACTTTATTTACTCCTGTAACACCACCTACAGGATAAACGGCGTCGGTTTGTTGCTGTCACCAAAGGCCAGGAATGCACTATTAAAACACCGGGCAATCTCAGAACGTAGTTCTTTGCCTGCAGGGGATATTAAGATATTTATGGGTGACTTCAATGCCAAAGTAGGAAACGACAACGAGAGCCTACAAGCGGTTATGGGCAAGCATGGCCTGGGACCCTCACGGAACAATAATGGTGACAGATTAGTTGATTTCTGCGCCCGAAACCGTCTCTTTATTGGTGGAACGAAATTCCCACATAAAAATATTCATAAATATACCTGGGAATCACCAGACGGTCAAACTCTCAATCAAATTGACCATATAATTGTTAGTCGACTTTTCTTGGGCTCACTTATGGATGTAAGAGCTACACAAGGAGCCGACGTTGCCAGCGATCACTCCCTACTCGTAGCTGTTTTTCGTCTCCGACCTGCGGCAGTTAACAGAGCGTTAGAAAAGGTCGATAAATACAACACATCTCGATTCCATGATTCAATCGTATCAAGGGTATATAACCAAAGGTTAAGATCCAGCCTTATAAACAACGAGCAACACACGTGGTCAGACGTAGTTACAGCCTGCAAAGATATGGCAAAGTCAACTCTTGGAGTAAAACTAAACCGTGGATTAGCTCTGAATCCTGGGATGAGATTGAAAATCGAAAACGTCTTCGTAAAGCACGATTGCAAGCCAAAACAAATGCTGCGAAAGAACAAGCTAAACTAGAATACCGCCAGTCTTCTCGAAAAGTAAATTATATGGTACGTGCTGATCGAGAAAAATACTTTAATGGTATAGCAGAACAAGCCGAAAAAGCGTCCAACACAGGTAATCTGCGTGCAGTTTACTCTGCCATTAAGCAGATGAGTGGCAATAATATACGAGGCACTATGTCTCTTAAAGCAAGTGATGGCACATAGCTAACCACCACAGATCAACAACTAGGACGGTGACGCGAACACTTCTCATCACAGGCATCAACTGAAAATAACAACTACAACCAGGCTGATCCGGAAACGTCTTCTTTACGGCGCAACCCAAGAAGGGATATTTCTACTGATCCCCCGTCATGTTCCGAAGTTGCAGCGGCATTAAAACAGCTGAAAAATTATAAATCGCCTGGTCCCGACAACATACCCGCCGAGCTATTAAAATATGGTGCTGATACATTAGCTGAAGTTCTGACTCCACTGATAAGACGTGCATGGATCAACAATCAATTTCCTGCAGATTGGAAAGAGGGTGTAGTAGTCACAATCCCTAAAAAGGGTGATCTTACTCAGTGTAAAAACTGGCGCGGTATTACCGTGCTAAACGCTATAGGGAAGTGATGGCAACTCTACTACAGCGAATTTCACCAGTGGTAGAACAAACTATTCGTAATGAACAAGCTGGCTTTCGGCCTGGACGATCTTGTGTTGATCACGTCAATACTCTACGCATTATTATTGAGCAATCGGCAGAGTATAACACACCCCTATACCTACTTTTCGTAGATTTTGAACGTGCTTTCGACACAATATCCGGAAATTCTTTGTGGTCTGCATTAATTGGTAAAGGTATACCTGAAAAAATTGTCACTCTAATACGCGAGCTGTACAAAGACGCAGAGTGCAAGGTCCGATTTAACGGAAAGGAAAGCCAACCATACACAACCGTTACATTCTTCTTTTAGACTGTGTAATGGAAAAGACAAATAGTGAGGCCCCTACCGGTATTCGATGGAATATGATGGAATGCCTAAATGATATAGATTACGCAGACGACATTTGTCTAATGGCCCAGCGCTTTGCAGATATTGAAACTAAGATAAAGAGACTCTCCGACAACGCCAAACAAGTAGGATTGAGAATTAACTTTAAAAAATCAAAGCTGATGCGTATCGGTACCAATATTTCATGACCCCTTATTGTTGATGGTACCGTAATGGAAGATGTAGAATCTTTCAACTATCTCGGTTGTAAAATCGCAAAAGACGGTGGCTCTGTAGCCGACATTGGTGACAGAATCAACAAGGCCCGTGTTGCGTTCCTAAAACTGCACAAAATTTGGCGCGCTAACAACATATCCCAGAAAACTAAGTTACGAATATTCAACTGTAGCGTAAAATCTGTTCTGCTGTATGGTTGCACTACATGGAGCCTTACAAAGCTAGCCAAGAAGAAAATACAAACTTTCGTCAATCGGTGTCTGAGACAGATTTTACGTATATACTGGCCTAATTGGGTATCAAATGAAGCCCTTTGGAATCTGGCAGATTGTTGTCCCATCGAATTTGATATTAAGAAACGTAAATGGACATGGGTCGGCCATATTCTCAGGCGACCAGCAAATGATATTGCCAGAGCTGCACTTGAGTGGAACCCCCAAGGTCAACGACATCCAGACCGACCACGTCATACATGGATCCGGTGCATACGAAATGAACACGAATCAGTCCAAAAAACATGGAACGAAATTAAGCTACTTGCCAGAGATCGAATCAGATGGAGAAAATTTGTTGACGCCCTATGTTCTTCGTGAACTTTTTATTTAAGTATTTTATGTACAATTTGTATTTATATTATATCTAATTAAATAAAGGACATATATATATATATAAGCTTATTCTCCAATTCAGTTACATTTCACTTATGGAATGGTTTATTGGGATCACATTAACACAAACACATTAACAAATTTAATAACCACACATAGCATTGTATAATTTTATGTTTGTGTTAGTAGCAACTTTAAACGACCATAACTCCAAAAAAATATTCCAAACGATAAAAATCTGTAAATCTGGGTAACAGCTAAAAAGAAATACCTTTCGAATGATAAATTTTTTGTCAAAATCGGGGTAAAACTGTGAAACTTACATCGGTCACAAGAAATCGCCTTGCCTATTAATATTATAGATACCACTATGTGGTTTGGGTATAATGACTTTGTGCTGATGTTTGTAACTACCAAAAATATTTGAACTAGACCAATCTTTTATGATACCGATCGACCCAGCATCACTTTCTGAGTCGATTTAGCGATGTCCGTCCGTCTGTCCATCTGTGTGACCATGTAAACCTTGTCGCAATATGAATATATTTTGATGAAATTTGGTATATAAGCTCTTATCGGCCATTGGATAAACGCTATTCAAATTGGTGAAATTCGGTCCATGTTAAGACCTAGTCCCCATACAAATAACCCCCATGAAATCGACATAAATTGCCATTAGATCAAAATTATCATATAGATCTCAGTCAAATTGGGTTTGTATGTGTTTATTATATCCATTAATCAGTAGTCCAAAAAAATCCCTATCGGACAATTGTTAGCCATAAGCCCCATATAGAGCTGCTTCCCGATCTTCACTTAAATCTATCAAAAAACAAAAATATTGCACAGATTGTTCTCAAATTTGGTTTGTGTATACTTTTTCAAAATATAAGTGACTTTACAAAATATAGTCATGATCGGTCCATTTTCGACCCAGTCCCCATATAAATATAGCATCCGATATGAAATTTTTCATATCTGCAGCCAAAAAAATTAATAACTATGCCACTCTAAACAGTAGGAAAATCTCTAATATTACTCTGTAATATTAAATTGGTGTTTACTTTACTTTGACGCTCACAATATATGTAATACTGACTCCATATGAAACTGTGATTTTTAATTTAATTTTTTTTTAGGTTGGCAGTACTGTTTTTGACATCAATATTTCATATCAATATCTTCAATGGTTGAAGCAACTAAATGTAAATTTAGCGATTTTATTAATGTCTGATTTTGTTGTAAAAAAAAACTCTATTAAATTTTGTTTGTGGAATAAAATTCTAGCTGCAGGAACGTTAACAAAAAATTTTTACAAGTGATACTAACAGTCCGAGGATGAGAAAAAAACATCAGCTAATGTACAGCACTTCAAGGATGTGATAGATTTAATGCTGAAAAATCGTCAATTGCCGATTAGAGATATTGCTAATACTGATGGCCTTTCAAAAGATATTTTCAAATCGCGATTGGTTTCAAAAACAAAATTTGAAAGCATGGCATTAATAGCTCTGAAACAATGCCTTTTGACAAGCAGAACGTAATGAAAGACATCTTTATGGATCGTAAGATATTTATCTATACCTACGACAAAGAAGAAGTAAGGGCGAATTATAACACCATAGTCGTTCAAAATTAAAGTCATGTTAACAGTTTTCTTCGATTATTGTGGTGTGATGCGGTACATTATAAATTCCTGTTGCCGGCCCAAACTGTTAACAAGGAATATTATCTGAGTGTTAGGATTGCGGTCCCAGAACAACTCAACCTGACAAAGAAAAAGAACAAATTTGGGAAAAATTTTCTGTATTTCTTAATATAATCTTTTAGCTCGATACACTTTTCCCAGCGATATTCATTAACATCGATTGCCCGTTTATAGTAAGAACTGTCTCTTCGTTGTTGGCAAATCTTTTACCATCGAGCCATTTTTTCAAGTTTGGAAATAGAAAATAATCCGAGAGAGCTAAAACTGGTGAATAAGGTGTTAGACGAAGCTACTCCAACTTTAATTCATGGAATTTGTTCATGACAATAGTAGATGTGTGAACTGGTACACTGTCTTGATGAAACAACACTTTCTTTTTCGCCAAATGCGGCCTTTCTTCGAATAATTTCTTCCGTTAAATGGTGCAATAAGTTAGCATAATACTTTAGGAGTTCAGAGTTTTTTCTTTTTAAAGATATTCAATAAAAATTATCCCACGCGCATCCGAGAAACAGACGCCATAAACTTGCCTGCAGATAGAACTGTCTTCGCCTTCTTTGGATACGATTCTCCCATTTCAATCCACTGTTTTGACTGTTCATTTGTGTGAAGTGGTCTCATCCATGTCTCATCCATGGCTACGAATCAACGCACCATTTCAGCTACCTCACGCACCTTCAGCCGACAATCATCCAAAACCATTTTGTAAATTTTCATTTTCATTTCATTTATTATACGGCCTCGTTTAAAGTCTACCACCCAATATTTTATAGTCGTAAACTAAGAAGCAGTCTACCTGAGAGTAGAATCTAGATCGGCTTTAATATTGGTTGGACTAAGACCTTTCAAATGAAAGTATTGAATCACATAACAATGACCAATTTTTTACATGTTTACAAACTCACTTAAAAAAAAGTATTTCACCAAAGTGTTTTTTTTTTTTTTTCAAATTACTGCCGCCATCGTCAGGTCGTGTTGATCTGACTCCGCCCTTGTATGCTTCGTTTGCATGAAGGTAATCTCAAAAATAGGCCAGAAGTATGGGCGGACAACACTTGAATTTAACACCACGATATTGCACCATCCCACACTGAATTCTTTCTTCGAGACCAATTCACACAAAATTCGACTAATTTCATTTCACAACCACCGTATTTGCCAGATTTACCAATGCCTGAAGGATTTTTTATAAACTCGATAAATTATTCCCGGGACAACGTTTTAAATCGTATAGTTTTGAAAGCCATTCCCGAAATCGAATATACAAACCGTTTCAAGGATTGTAGAAAGCGTTGGCATAAGTTAGTGTACCGTATCGGAGGAATTTACTTTAAAGGTAATGAAATTGTTTAGAAAGAATGCTAGAAATAGTATATATCGCTTAAAAAGGTCTCAAACCACCTCCAGAGTACCTGGATCTGATCGTAAGTTTGGGTTTATGAATAAATAATTATCAAAAATAAAATCAAATACGATCTCATTAAAAATCATATCATATCAGAGGAATTCGAGCCTCAGGCCTGCATTCATAAATGGTGAATTAAAAACAAGTAAGAAACTATAGTCGGACCTGCCCAACTATACGATATCCTATATCATGTGATAAGAGAAAAGTAGGTCCAACTAATTGAATATAAAAAATAAGCATTAACCAATTTTGAGTGGCATTGTTATTAGTTTTTTGTCTGCTTTTTGAAAAAAAAAAACATATTCAAACCACATTTGGGAAACATTTGTACAATATTTCTGTTTTTTGATAGATTTAAGTCAAGATCGGGAAGCATCTTTATGGGGGGGCTACGACTAAAAATTGTACTACAGCGTTTTTTTTTTCGGACTTCTGATTAATGGGTGTAACAAAAACATACAAACCAAATATTACCGAGATCTCTATTATAATTGGGATCTTATGGCAATTTCAGTCGATCTCATAGGGGTCATTTGCATAGGAACTAGGTCTGAATATGTACCGGATTATATCAATTTCAATAGCCGTCCCTCTATGGCGGATGAAAGGTTATATACCAAATTTCATCAAAATATATTTATATTTGCGAGCTGCAGTTTGATTACATGTGTTACACAGACAGACGAACAGACAGATGCACGGTCGGATGGACATAGCTAACTCGACTCAGAAAGTGATTCCGAGTCGATCGGTATAATAAAAGATAGAGTTAGATTAAAAATTTTGTAGTAGTTAAAAAAATCAGAACAAACTCATTGTACACTGACCACATAGTGCGGTATAGGGAGTGATGTGCAAAATCTGATGCTTTGGAATAAAAACCAAATTGAGAAAATCCCACAGATCGCCTTAGGAAGTTTAATTTTTTCATTTTTTGCTTGTATATTTGGTTTTTTTATTTGATATTTTTGTATTTGTTGTTGTTCTTCTACGGTTTTTGGTTTTTGCTGTTTACTTTCATGCTTTGTTTTATTTATTTGGGTTTCTATTGCTTGTAATTTTTGAAAAACAGAAAGTTTATTCTAATATTTGTGTAATATTTTTATAAAATGATGTGATAATTATTAAAGTTTTGTTTCAATTTTGTATCACTGATCTATGTATGTTGTTTATTAAAAATGTTTATGAGTTTAAATTATTTTTCAGTCTTTATTTGATGATGTAAAAGCAATTATAATTGGAGCGATTAGAAAACACGAGTTAACCGCACAACGCAATGATTCTTTAGTTATTTTGATACACCACATAGTGGTCAGTGTATAATGAGTTTGTGCTAATGTTTGTAACTACCAAAAACATTTAACCAGATTTCAGAAAAAAAACACACATTGAATAAAAAACTCGTACATATATGCAAAAAAAACACAGCTCAGATCAACAAACTCATATTTTTATTTTCATATCAATTATATGTGTTTCTATATTATGTACGGTACCGAACACAATCATGAATGTGTTTCGTTTTAATATTTTGTTGTATACACGAACATCTTTACTTCACGTATTGTACGATTCGAACACATAAACCACACAGACTCTAGTGTAGCTTTATTTGAAGTTCGTGTTCTGGTACGTGTACTGCGATAAAAAACAGAACATGAAAAAAACAGGTTCGAGTTGAGTTATATTTTAAATTCGTGTTCTGGTACGTGTACAGCGAACAATTAAAACATCAATTCGCGATACACCCCGATAAAAACGACGATAATTGTTTCAACGAAATTTATTTAAAAAATCTAAAATAATTCATTACCAGTTATAAAAATATATTTAAAAACACAATAATGAAACAATAATAACAATAAAAAAAATAATAAAAATAAAAAAACAAGTAAGAAAATTATAGTCGGTCTAGACCGACTATACGATACCCTATACCATGCATTTAGAAACTCTATCTCTTAGGCCCAACTAACTGGACATAGAAAATAAGCAAAAACCAAATTTGAGTGGGATTTTTATTAATTTTTTTTGGCTGCAGATATGAAAAAGTTCATATCGGATGATATATCTATATGGGGACTAGGTCCAAAAATGGACCGATCCTGATCATGTTTGGTAAAGTCTCTTTTATTTTGCAAAAATATATACAAACAAAATTTGAGAAGAATCAGTGCAATATTTTTGTTTTTAATAGATTTAAGTGAAGATCGGGAAGCAGCTCTATATGGGGCCAAAGGGATCATTTTTGGACTACTCATTAATGGATGTAATGAACGCATACAAACCCAATTTGAGTAAGATCTATATGACAATTTGGATCTTATGGCAATTTATGTCGATTTCATAGGGGTAATTTGTATGGGGGCTAGGTCTGAACATGGACCGATTCTCACCAATTTCAATAGCGTTCATCCCATGGCCGATAGAAGCTTACATACCAAATTTCATCAAAATATATTCATATTTGCGACCTGCAGTTTGATTACAAGGTTTACATGGACACACAGACGGACGGACGGACGGACGGACGGACATTGTTAAATCAACTCAGAAAGTGATTCTATTCGATCGGTATAATTAAAGATGGGTCTAGGTCAAATATTTTTGGTTGTTACAAACAGCAGCACAAAGTCATTATACCCAAACCACATAGTGGTATAGGGTATAATTAAAAAATTTTTTCATCGAGTTCAATAAAATAATTTAGAAATAATTTTTTAATTAACAAACGACAGGTCAAATAAAATATTACATCTTTTAATAATAAAAAAAACGAAAATAATTCATAAACGATATATAAAAATTTCTCTTTATGGTTAAGATTAAACTGTTTTTATTCACTGTTTTCTATTTTAAGAGCCGAGCAGTCGAGCAAGTCAAAGTTTAATTTTGTTATTAAAATATTAGAAATTGAGTTTTTTGAGAGCTTAGATCTTAATTTAGTCAAGACTGTAGCAAGTGCACTAAATACACGTTCCACAGAAACTTGTGTTGGAGGTACAGCAAGTACCACTTCGGCAACGTGCTAATGTTTGTAACTACCAAAAACATTTGACCAAGGCTCGTCTTTTACTATGCCGATCGAATCAGAATCAGTTTCTGTATCAATTTAGCGATGTCCGTCCGTCCGTCCTTCTGTCCATCCGTCTGTCCGTCCGTCTGTGTGTCCATGTAAACTTTCTAATACATATCTCGATCACATTGATTTTGTGTGTATTTATTGCATCTATTTATCAGTAGTCCAAAAATAAACCCTAGAGGACAATTCTTAGTCATAGCCACCATATAAAGCTGCTTCCCGATCTTCACTTAAACCTATCAAAAACAAAAAATATTGCACAGATTTTTTCTCAAATTTTACCAAATATGGTCAGGATCGGTCTATTTTTCGACCTAGTCCCCATAGAAATATAGCATCCGATATGCAAAAAAAAAATAATAAAAATTCCACTCAGATTGGGTTTATGCTTATTTTATATACCCAATTAGTTGGACGTAAGATAAATTCTCTAAACGCATGGTATCACAATGTCGGTCTAGACCGACCAAAATTTTCTCCCTTGTTTTTATACCCTATACCACTATGTGGTTTGGGTATAATGAATTTGTGCTGCTGTTTGTAACTACCAATAATATTTGACTTAGACCCATCTTTTATTATACCGATTGAATCAGAATCACTATCTGATTCGATTTAACGATGTCCTTCCGTCCGTCCGTCTGTGTGTCCATGTAAACTTTGTAATCAAACTGCAGGTCGCAAATATGAATGTATTTTGATGAAATTTAGTATATAGGCTTCTATCGGCCATAGGATGAATGCCATTGAAATTAGTGAGAATCAGTCCATGTTCAGACCTAGCCCCCATACAAATGACCCCTATGAAATCGACATAAATTGCCATAAGATCCAAATTGTCATATAGATCTCAGTCAAATTGGGTTTATATGCATTTATTACATCCATTAATGAGTAGTCTAAAAATAATCCCTATGGGACAAATCTTAGTCATAGGCCCCATATAGAGCTACTTCCCGATCTTCACTTAAATCTATCAAAAAACAATAATATTGCACTGATTCTTCTCAAATTTTGTTTGTATATATTTTTGCAAAATACAAGAGAATTTACCAAACATGGCCAAGGTCGGTCCATTTTTGGGCCTAGTCCCCATATAGATATAGCATCCGATATGAACTTTTTCATATCTGCAGCCAAAAAAATTAATAAAAATCCCACTCAAATTTGGTTTATGCTTATTATCTATATCCCGTTTTTGGGTCAAAGAGATAGGGTCTCTAAACGCATGGTATAGGGTATCGTATAGTCGGTCTAGACCGACCATAATTTCCTCCCTTGTTTTTTTTTTATTTCAACTTGCAATTTGCAATACATAAGCATTTGTCAATCTTGATTTTTTTTTGTTTAAAAACTGGTAAAAGGACTACAGGTTTTATTGTTATTATAAATTAAAACAAATTAATATTCTGTAGCAATAAACCTGTTCAACGTTGTACTTAAAAAAAAAGAATTTTTGGAAATAAATTTTATGCGAAAAGGTTTTTTTTTTTTTTTTTTTTGTTACTTTATATTGGCTTTGCAGATGGAATTTTTTATTAAAAGTTAAGTCTTTCAGAGATACAAGAAATAAGTTAAGCTTTTCTAGAACTTAAGAGAAATGTTAATTCAAATAAAAAAGATATTTTATTTAAGTTTTGTTCGTTAAAAATTTATATAATCAAGCGAGTTTCCAAAACGAAAAGATATGATAATATATATTCTGGTTATAAAGGAAATATTTAACTTGGAGCAACAGCCGATTAAATTGCATTTTCAGGGTCGCCTGTAAGCTTAATTAACTAACCACTTCGCGTAAATGTCGATTATCACCTAAAGAATGGTTCAGTAAATTTTTTTTTTATCGAAAACATACGATTTTTACATACAGTGATGACAATTTAAATAGCTCATTTACTAGCGAGCATTAAATTAAGCACAAAATTTTTATTTTGTTTTTATCATCTTATTCTTTTTACAATTATGTTTTCTTTTAAGTGTTGTTGTTACTTTTTATATAGTTTTAAATAGAAAACAGATCATTTTAGTACATTAAAGTTACTCTTCGTCGAATCGACGAACAATTTTTTTAAAAAAAATTTCTAGCTGACCGATTTTTAAAGTAAAAAATAAACAAAATTTTTTTTTAGTTAAACATTTTATTAAAAAACAAATAAGAGTGTTAAATTCGGCTGTGCCGAATCTTTGATACCCTCCACCTCGGTTTGAGTATTGATAATAAATGTAAACAAAATATTGGAAAAGGTAAACAATTTGTTAAACTTAATACCAAATTATTTCAGCAAATTCTTTGGGTTGGTTTTCGTCTTTTCTATTATTTCGGATTTATTTTCTTTTTGGTCATTGTGGTTGCTGATCGGCATGCATTTAGGTTATATACCTATATGCATGCGTTTCCGGTTATATGACATAACTTCTCGTTTAATTTAGTTTTTGCTAATTAAATAGCTCGCCCTAACCTCCATTGCAAAGGTTGTGTATTAAATCGTGCTAATTGGAGATGGCTGTATAGTTTCTTTTAACTGGCCAAATATTTTTTCATTGCGGCCATATAGGTCGGATGGAGTAACAAAATAATAACCAAAAAAGAGCTGTCTAAACTTTTTATTAAAATATTGCCATATTTGGAAAACATAGAGAATAAATTTATAATAATAAATAATTAAATTAGGGATGCCAAACGCAAAAAACCAAATGTCCCAAACATTTTGAATAAAATAATTTGTTATCTTAATACTCTGAAAACCTTCAAATTTTCTTCCAAAAAAATTATGAAAATTTATATATAAAAATAACATTCTCATCAAATTGCGTTTATTTATGTAACAATTGTTATGTTCGCAATTCTTAAGTATCGTTTGAGGTTTTCTAAAATTCATTGAATTTAAATTAATGTTTTCTGTAGTGCGATTCTGTAAATTTCAACGATCTGACAATCGCAAAATATATCGACAGCTATTGTTGTTTGCACTAAGGATTAAGTGATTCACTAAGTACATACATCTTAACGACAGTCGACAAATCTATTTTTCTATTTATTTAAATTGTAAACGAGTGGCATCTCTGTCAAAATAAGCGAAAGATACAAAGAAGAATAGGAAAAACAAATTACTTCGTGTTTGACAGGATGATTTTATGTTTATGTTCAATATCTTTATTTTTTACTAATATTTCTGTTTATTTATTTGAAAATGATATAATGAATTGAATATGCTATTTAATTTTTTTTATTTATATAAAAAAGTTTTTTAATAAAAGCAAAATATTTTCACTATTTTATAATTTTTATTTATGTATGACGACATTTCAACCTAAAAATTTAATTTTTTATCGATTGAATAAACAACACAAAAATGGTTGTCGTTTAGATAACAACAACAGCTGACTTTAACAATAGCGAATATCATTTAAAAATTTTACTGATAAGTTTGCTATTTTTTAACGATACGACTATCGTTAAAAGAAGTTACTGAATCGCGGTACTGAAAATCTATTAATTTCTCCTGAATGGCAATATTGTTTTTAAACGTAAACATTTTTTAAATGTAAACATATTTGGTGTTTTTTTTTTTTGGAATTTCAGTTTGTGTTTAACGCATAAAATTTATATATTAAAGATGCAATTGATGTCTTCTAAATTCAAAATTATTTCAGACGTTTTGATATGATTTTCTGAAATTCAATTAATATTTTCTAATTCATAATTTGAAATTTGAATGGAAAATTTAAAAAGTGCAATTTTGTATTTATGTGAATAATAATGCTTTAGTAATTATAAACAATTTTTAAAAATTAGATGAATCGCAATCAGATATTTTGTAGGTAAAGCAGAATAATAATTCTATATAACTATGTAGAACTGTTTTGAAAGCAAAAAACATATTGATGAACTCGGTAACTCCATTTTGTAATGACAACAAAAAGTTAATATGCCAAACTTATGTTCATATTTGAAAAAGAATAATGAAAAAACGTATGAAATAAAAGACCAGCCCGTGTATACTCTTAACATTGTTCTGTATGATATCTAGTTGAAAATATTAACATTCATGTTAAAATTGAAATAACTATTGCAAAGCTAATTAGAACAAACAAAAATTCTGGCGCCATCTACTGTGGCATAGTCACGCTGAGTTAAATGAAGTGACACTCTGTTAATGTAAAAGAAATGTATTTTCCCCACAACAAAATATTGCAGAATTTTATGTAAATAAAATAATATACCGATTTATTTCTAACATGCAGTTGTTATGGATATACATATTTATATATAATATATGTATATTATTTGTATTATTTAATATGTTTATGTATGTATATATAAATATTACACACAAAAAATACAACATCAAACGTTATTTTTGTGTTTTTCTCTTTAAATAAATTTATACATAATATTTTTTTTGCTATATTTACATTGATTTTTTTTATTAACAACTAGGTATTTTAGCATTATTTGCTTTAGATGTTGGTGAATTTTTACTCCCTTTATATTAACTCGTAGTGTCTGCTAGTCGAAAAAGTTTTGGATCGATTTTAACCGCTTTCCCGTGACCCATTCGATCTGAAATTTTGCAGGCAATAACAGAAATGATCTAACAAATTTTTTTAGTAATGCCAAAACAATGGAAACTTTTAAATTTTTCTACCAGAGTTGATAAAAAAAAATGTACAAAGGGTTAGTTTTTATTATATTATTACCACAACGACCACAAAAACAACAAGTCCAGCTATGATAACAACACAACATTTAGAATAACAACAAGAACAATATAGAAACATCATATTTTTTATTTTTTTTTTACTTTTTCTGAATTAGAAATCTTCCCATGAATTTGATAAATCATTCTCACTAAAAATGATCACTGTAGCTATCCTATTGAGTGCGTGATCGTGACAAGAACAACATAGAATATTATATTTTTTCAAGACTTTTTTAGTTCTTCATTCAAATCTCGGGCCCTAATCAACCGATTTGGACGATTTTAAATAGCAAACTTCTCAGGATGTTAATGAATCAGTTTTTATATCAACGAGCACCCTAGCTGCCCGATTGATGCTGTCGTCGTGATTTCCACAGACGGACAGACGGACATCGCTATATCAACTCCGGTTGTTATAAGGATCACAAATATATATATTTTATGGGGTCCAAAATTTTTTTTCTAATTATTACAAACGGAGTGACAAACTTATATATACCCTCTGCACACTGGAAAGAAAAAAAAATATAAAAATTCTTTTTGGCCCCTTTTTTTGGTTTATATGTATGATAAAGAGTAAATGAGCTTCGTCGATTCGACGAACAGTAACCGTCCAGGGTTAATAAAGCGGACATTTAAAAAAAATACATCTGAAAATTAAAACAAAATTCTTTTTGGTAAAATTTTCTATTCAAAAAGGTAAGAAAATTAATTAAGGAGTCAATACAAAAAATGTATATATATTTTTCAAGGATGGGACGAGCAAATCACTCAAATCCTAAATTTCGAAGAAAGTCCTTGAATACCTCGAAGACAAAGTGACATACACCTAAATAGCCCACGAAATGAAATGTTCCAGAAAGAAAGTGCATAATGATATCAAACACTATGAAAAAGGTAAAACCACAGACAGACAATATTATTAAAAACTAGGAGTACGATGACGACCGAGAGAATCGATCATGCTATAGTTCGAATGTGTAACGCGGATCACTTTTTGGTTTTTATTTGGGCGCATTGCCAGACAAAAATCACTTATGTCTAAAAGAAAACAGAACTAAGGATTATTTTAAAAAAAACATGCAAAGTGGTGGAACAATAATCTTTTTACGGATGAATCAAAGTTAAATCACTTCGGATCAGATGGAGCACAGAATTTGATCCTATACACAAATTAAAATCGGTTAAACATGGGGAGAATGTGTATTAGTCTCCAATTATGCGTACAGGGGGTACTAGGGACCTAATAGTACACAAAAACATTTCTACAGAAATGGTTCAGTGACAACAAAATTTATTTTGCGCAATGGCCCGCCCAAACCCGATCGACAAATATATAAGTTGACCGTACTAAAGCTAAAAATTTGAATCTGTTATGGAAATAAATCCAAAAGGCATGGAATTCCATACCCCTGGAAGGATGTCGGAAATTAATATCATCAATGCAGCGTCGATACATTGCCATTATTAAAAATAAAGGTTATTCAACAAAGTACTAGTAAAATTAACTAATGAAATGAATTTCACTAGCTTTTATTTTTAAATGAAGTAAAAGTATTTTTAAGTTTAACTAATCTGTGCTATTTAATTTGTCGATGGTTAAGTCGAACGGAAAAAATTTAAAAAAAAATATAAAAGTCTGTGAAAATTTGAAATATTTTGGTTCCATTTGATAAATAAGCCGTCGCGGTTAACAAAAATATAAATGGGTCTAAAATAAAGTGAAAAGAAAAAAATTAAGCGTGTTTTGTTATTAAAATGTGCTATTTCAAATATCGCCACTGTATGTATGTCAAATCATATGTCATCGATAACAAGTATAGCGATATTAAGTTAATACACTTGAAGTGTTTCGGATTAAGTTTGCCTGAAAAAACTGGACACAATTGCCTTGAAAATTAGATATGGTCAAGTGCGGAAATATATAAATTATTTAAAATTGTAAAAAGTAAAGTTTATATTACGATTTAATGTGCCACAGGAAAATGTGCCTCCCAAACACAAATTGGTAAAACCAGAAAATTTTAGTAAATGGCCATTGATTTGGCAAGTAATCGACAGATTTGTGTTATAACTAAAAGTTTATTACACATTATATTGTATATTAAATAATTAATTTATGTCAGTTAAATAATCGATTGGTGGAAATATTAAATATTTTAAGACAAGTTACAGAAGAAACAAGTAAAAAAATTATAGTTGGTCTACACCGACTGTACGATTCCCTATACCATGGTTTAGTGACCCTATATCTTCGGTCCAACTAATTCGATATAGAAAATAAGCATAAACCGAATTTGAGTGGCATTGTTATTAATTTTTTTGGCTGCAGATATGAAAAAGTTCATATCGGATGCTATATTTATATGGGGACAAGGTCGAAATATGGATCGATCCTGACCATATGTGGTAAAGACACTTATATTTTGAAAAAATATATACAAACCAAATTTGAGAAATATCTGTGCAATATTATTGTTTTTTGATAGATTTAAGTGAAGATCGGGAAGCAGCTGCATATGGGGCCTATGACTAAGAATTGTCCTATAGGGATTTTTTTGGACTACTGATTAATGGATATAATAAACACATGCAAACCCAATTTGACTGAGATCTATATGATAATTTGGATCTGATGGCAATTTATGTCGATTTCATAGGTGTCCTTTGTATGGGGAGTAAGCGTTCATTCTATGGTCGATAAAAGCTTATGTACCAAATTTCATCAAAATATGTTCATATTTGCGACCGGACAGACGGACGGATGGACGGACGGACATCGCTCAATCGACTCAGAAAGTGACTCAGAAAGTGATTCTGAGTCGATCGGTATAATAAAAGATGGGTCTAGGTCAAATATTTTTGATAGTTACAAACAGCAGCACAAAGTCATTATACCCAAACCACATCGTGGTATAGGGTATAAAAATCATAGTTAACTTGACAAATAGTGAAATTCCATGCATGTACATATTTACATTTTGCTCTATAATTCTATCATAATATTATACCCTACACCACTTGTGGTAGAGGGTATAATTAGTATGTGGCTGATGTTTGTAACTACCATAAATATCTGACCAAGACCCAACTTTTATTATAGTGATCAACTCAGAATTATTTTCAAAGTCGGTTTAGCGATGTCCCTCCATCCGTCTGTCTATCAAACTACAGGTCGCAAATTTCAATATATCTTGATGAAATTGTATATATAAATATGTTTTTATAGGCCATAGGACGATTGCTGTCGAAATTGGTGAAAATTAAATTTGTTCTCATATTATTAATAAAAAAAGTAAGAAAAACCGACCATACGATACGTTATAACATGAGTTTAGGGAAAGGGTCTTTGGTCCAACGAATTGCCTGTATATGTATATGAAAAAATTAATATCGGATAATGGATAATGGCCCAAAAATCCAAACGACGTTCAAATAACGCCATTCACTTTTGAAAATTCATTGATTTTTAAATAAACTAATGAGTTTCATGTAAAAAACGAATAAAAAAAATTTTTTTTTGTATCTCGAAAACCTGACGTGATAGAGAAAACCCAATTACAGATTCGAATTCAGCCCACCAAATTAACCTAGGAAAGATATTTAGTTGCTCCAGTCCAAAACCTTGTTGGCTAGTGTTATTTGGAGACTAGGTAGCAAAATGGACCGATCCTGACAATATTCGATAAAGTCATTTATTTTTTACAAAAACATATACCAACCAAATTTGGCAAAGAATTATTTTACAGACCTTGTTTTCGGACTACTAATCAATAGATGTAATAAACACACACAAACCGAAATTGACGGAGATTTATATGTTAATTTGGCAATTTAAGTCGAACCCATCCGGGTCATTTGTATGGGGAATAGGACTGAACGTGCACCTATTGTCACAAATTTTATTAGCGTTCGGCCTATGGCACCACATCACTGTGCAGAGGGTACATATCAGTTTATCATTCCATTTATAATGCATAGAAAAATGCATAAAGTATATACATATATCCTTGATCCTTATAACAACTCGAGTCGATATAGTTATGTCCGTCTGTCCGTCTGTCTGTTGAAATCACGCTCAATAACAAAATAAACAGTTTACCTGGTAAAGTTATTGTTTGCCATTATTTCGAACAAGTTGCTATTAAAAGTGGGCTAAATTAGCCATCATTGTGCCAAGATTAATCCAAAAATATGAAGACACTTCTAAAAAATGTTATAAATGCATTGTGTTTGTTGTAATATGTAATAATTTAGTATTAAATTTATCAAGTTGTTTACTTTTTCAAGTATTTTGTTTACATTTATTATAAATAGTGCCTTTAGTCCAGGTATTAATTTAAAAGTAAAATCCATGCGGAGTGTGTTTTTTTTTTTTTTTTTGCTAAGCATGGCATATTCCTGGCCAATCTACCATTCAAATTAGCCCTATGGATTCTTTTGGCTTCTATCTAAAATTTAGGCAATTTTTGCATATAATTTTAAAGGCTTTATTTCTAGTGTTTTGCAATAACTTTCGCCATAAATCCAAAGGAAATGTAGTTGTATGGCTGGTTTTTGAATAAACTATAACTTATCCTCCAATAATTGTAATTAAGAATTGATTGTTTTAAATTTAAATTTTATTATGTAGAAATCTCACCTACCAACATTAAAAAAAATTATCGTGGTGTACGATTTTGGATTTTAACAACACTGTATGTGCAATTTCAAGCATCCACTAAACAACCTAAAACACGGCACTGATGTTTGTAGATACAAAATTATTTGACCTACACCCGCCTTTTATGATATGTACAACTCAGAATTATTTTCCGTCCGTGTGTGTATCCATGCAAACCTTGTAATCAAACTACAGTACGCAAATATGAATATATTTTAACGAAATTTGTTAAATATGCTTTGATCGGCCAGAGGACGAACGACATTGAAATTGGTGAAAATCGGTGCATGTTCACACCAAGTCCCCTTACAAATTAGATCGACGTAAAATGCCATAGGATCCAAATTATCACTTAGATCTTAATGAAATTTCATTTGTGTATGTTATTTAATCTATTAATCAGTAGTCCAAATATAAACCCTGTAGGAAATATCTTAGTCATAGCCCCCATATAATGCTGATTCTCGATCTTCGCTTAAATCTATCAAAAAAAAAATTGTTGCACAGAATTTTCTCAAACTTGGTTCGTATATGTTTTTGCTTAAAATAAGTGACTTTACCAAATATATCAAAATCTATACATATGAATTTTTTCATATATGACGGCAAAAAGAAGTTAATAGCAATGCCACTCAAATTTCGATTATTTTTTATATCCAACTAGTTAGATCTAAAAGAAAGGGTATCGAAACGCATAATTTTTTTGCTTGTTTGTTTTAAATGCTTGCATGCTGCTTCATCATAAGTATGTAGATAACTATGTGGGACGAAATGTGCCCCTATTTTTGAATAATATAAAATTTGAGATATTTACAAATTCTTCACTAAAAATTGCAAATATGAATTTTTTCCATTTATTGATAAATTATAATTATAATTTAAAAAAAGAAAAGACCGAAATCATCGATTTAATTTATATAAATTTTAGGTGAGTTTGTAAATATAAAAATGTAAACATTTTTTTTTTCGTTTGTTAATCTTAGAACTAAATCAATACAAAAATAATTCAACGCCATTGCACCCTTCTGTCAAATCACTTACGAAAAAAATTATTTTATATATAGTATGTGTACATATTTTTTTGTTATTTGATCAGGTTTTTCTCTTAATTTTGTGATAAATTTTGTTTTATCTGTATCTTTTTGATAAAAATAAATATAGAAATATTTGTTTTTTATGTATTGTTTTCATGCATTGTTGATCTTCATGTCTACAAATATTAAATTTAAGGTGAATTAAATACAAGATCAATTCATATTGATAGAAACTATATACAATATGAAGGGCTTATTATAAAAGCATCATAAGCCACAAGATTCATTAATTGATTTCAAGTTTTTTTTTGTTACTAATAACTGTAACTATTTTCCAATTAGTTTTTGAAATAACCATAAATTTTTCTTTTCTTCAAGCACTTCATAAGCCACCTCTTTTGTTGACACCTCCGAACAAAACTATGAATTCTAATGCAACTAATAACGAAAGTAACGGTTTTTTGTAATGACAGCGTTATACACACAGAAAAAGAATTGGTTGGAATTTAGTTGTTACTAGAAAAATTTAATTAGCAGAATAACGGATTTGCTTTAAAAACGACCTTACAAACATAATTGTAATAAAATGAAAGTACCTCCAACAGCAAATTTATTTCAGTTCACCAAACGAAGTGTTCATACAAGTTGTTAAACGAATTCGGATAAGAGAACTAATTTAAATCCAGTATATTATGCTTTAATTCAAAATATTGGTGACTGCAACAACTAATTTTATTACAACAACATATTTTAATATGTTCATATGTTTAATATACTGCAAATTAAATTTGTATTTGGAATGATTTTTCGATTATAAGAAAAGAAACCCCAACTTTTGATTTGTTTTTGAATTTATTACCAAATGGATGTAACATGAATAATATTCTTTTGCAAATACCGATAAAATATAATTAAATAATAAACCCAACCAAATATTAAATATTTCTGTAAAACAAATAACTAATATATAATAAACAATAAATAATAAACAATAAATTATAAATAATAAATAATAAATAATAAATAATAAATAATATATAATAAATAATAAATAATAAATAATAAATAATAAATAATAAATAATAAATAATAAATAACAAATAATAAATAATAAATAATAAATAATAAATAATAAATAATAAATAATAAATAATAAATAATAAATAATAAATAATAAATAATAAATAATAAATAATAAATAATAAATAATAAATAATAAATAATAAATAATAAATAATAAATAATAAATAATAAATAATAAATAATAAATAATAAATAATAAATAATAAATAATAAATAATAAATAATAAATAATAAATAATAAATAATAAATAATAAATAATAAATAATAAATAATAAATAATAAATAATAAATAATAAATAATAAATAATAAATAATAAATAATAAATAATAAATAATAAATAATAAATAATAAATAATAAATAATAAATAATAAATAATAAATAATAAATAATAAATAATAAATAATAAATAATAAATAATAAATAATAAATAATAAATAATAAATAATAAATAATAAATAATAAATAATAAATAATAAATAATAAATAATAAATAATAAATAATAAATAATAAATAATAAATAATAAATAATAAATAATAAATAATAAATAATAAATAATAAATAATAAATAATAAATAATAAATAATAAATAATAAATAATAAATAATAAATAATAAATAATAAATAATAAATAATAAATAATAAATAATAAATAATAAATAATAAATAATAAATAATAAATAATAAATAATAAATAATAAATAATAAATAATAAATAATAAATAATAAATAATAAATAATAAATAATAAATAATAAATAATAAATAATAAATAATAAATAATAAATAATAAATAATAAATAATAAATAATAAATAATAAATAATAAATAATAAATAATAAATAATAAATAATAAATAATAAATAATAAATAATAAATAATAAATAATAAATAATAAATAATAAATAATAAATAATAAATAATAAATAATAAATAATAAATAATAAATAATAAATAATAAATAATAAATAATAAATAATAAATAATAAATAATAAATAATAAATAATAAATAATAAATAATAAATAATAAATAATAAATAATAAATAATAAATAATAAATAATAAATAATAAATAATAAATAATAAATAATAAATAATAAATAATAAATAATAAATAATAAATAATAAATAATAAATAATAAATAATAAATAATAAATAATAAATAATAAATAATAAATAATAAATAATAAATAATAAATAATAAATAATAAATAATAAATAATAAATAATAAATAATAAATAATAAATAATAAATAATAAATAATAAATAATAAATAATAAATAATAAATAATAAATAATAAATAATAAATAATAAATAATAAATAATAAATAATAAATAATAAATAATAAATAATAAATAATAAATAATAAATAATAAATAATAAATAATAAATAATAAATAATAAATAATAAATAATAAATAATAAATAATAAATAATAAATAATAAATAATAAATAATAAATAATAAATAATAAATAATAAATAATAAATAATAAATAATAAATAATAAATAATAAATAATAAATAATAAATAATAAATAATAAATAATAAATAATAAATAATAAATAATAAATAATAAATAATAAATAATAAATAATAAATAATAAATAATAAATAATAAATAATAAATAATAAATAATAAATAATAAATAATAAATAATAAATAATAAATAATAAATAATAAATAATAAATAATAAATAATAAATAATAAATAATAAATAATAAATAATAAATAATAAATAATAAATAATAAATAATAAATAATAAATAATAAATAATAAATAATAAATAATAAATAATAAATAATAAATAATAAATAATAAATAATAAATAATAAATAATAAATAATAAATAATAAATAATAAATAATAAATAATAAATAATAAATAATAAATAATAAATAATAAATAATAAATAATAAATAATAAATAATAAATAATAAATAATAAATAATAAATAATAAATAATAAATAATAAATAATAAATAATAAATAATAAATAATAAATAATAAATAATAAATAATAAATAATAAATAATAAATAATAAATAATAAATAATAAATAATAAATAATAAATAATAAATAATAAATAATAAATAATAAATAATAAATAATAAATAATAAATAATAAATAATAAATAATAAATAATAAATAATAAATAATAAATAATAAATAATAAATAATAAATAATAAATAATAAATAATAAATAATAAATAATAAATAATAAATAATAAATAATAAATAATAAATAATAAATAATAAATAATAAATAATAAATAATAAATAATAAATAATAAATAATAAATAATAAATAATAAATAATAAATAATAAATAATAAATAATAAATAATAAATAATAAATAATAAATAATAAATAATAAATAATAAATAATAAATAATAAATAATAAATAATAAATAATAAATAATAAATAATAAATAATAAATAATAAATAATAAATAATAAATAATAAATAATAAATAATAAATAATAAATAATAAATAATAAATAATAAATAATAAATAATAAATAATAAATAATAAATAATAAATAATAAATAATAAATAATAAATAATAAATAATAAATAATAAATAATAAATAATAAATAATAAATAATAAATAATAAATAATAAATAATAAATAATAAATAATAAATAATAAATAATAAATAATAAATAATAAATAATAAATAATAAATAATAAATAATAAATAATAAATAATAAATAATAAATAATAAATAATAAATAATAAATAATAAATAATAAATAATAAATAATAAATAATAAATAATAAATAATAAATAGTAAATAATAAATAATAAATAATAAATAATAAATAATAAATAATAAATAATAAATAATAAATAATAAATAATAAATAATAAATAATAAATAATAAATAATAAATAATAAATAATAAATAATAAATAATAAATAATAAATAATAAATAATAAATAATAAATAATAAATAATAAATAATAAATAATAAATAATAAACAATAAATTATAAATAATAAATAATAAATAATAAATAATAAATCTATATATATAAAATTGAATGTGTGTTTGTTTATTTGTTTGTTTGTGTGTACCTTATAGGAGACCAAACCTCTGGACCGATCTTCCTGAAATTTTTACAGCATTTAACTGGGACTCTGGCATGATTAATAGGGTACTTTTTTTTTGACCACGCCCACTTTTACGCCCACTTTTTTAAAATTATGTAATTGCTCCCATATAGTTTTTAACAGATTTACTTCAAATTGTATACACATTATACTCCAGGCGAGGTAGAAATAAACATTTCTTACGCCACGCCCCCTTTCACGCCCCTTTTCACGCCAAATTTTGTTTGAAAGTTTTAAACTTTTTTTCTCTGTACAAATTTGTTCCTTCCAACGGATTTTTTTATTTGGTAGTATATTGCTCTTAATACTGTTAACGTCGCCATATAACTATGAACCACGCCCATTTCACCGCCCTCTTTTTTTTTTACTTATACCACTAACAATGTTTGCTATACAAAATAATTTTTTTGTAATATGTATTTATCTAAAGTTTTATACACTTTTTATCTACAGGTAAGGTAGCCATACATTTTTTTATTACCAAGTCCCCCTTTTTCGCCCCATTTTACCTTAAATCATAATTAATCTGCTTTCAATCTATCTATATATATAAAAATGAATGTGTGTTTGTTTGTGCTTTATAGGAGGCCAAACCAAAGAACCGATCTTCCTGAAATTTTCAGAGCGTGTTACTGTGACTCTGGAAGGAATAATATGCTATATAAATTTTTGATTGGACAAAGGGGCGGTGCCACGCCCATATAACCCAAAATTTGAAAAAGTCATATCACGGGAATTTTTTTACCTACAGCAGTCATATTTGGTACATATGGTATTAGCATGAATAGAAATACATACAAGAAGAAAAGTGGGCGGGACCACGCCCCTTTTTAGAAAAATAAAAAATCGTAATATCTTCTAAACTACTGGGAGGATCGTCATGAAATTTTCACAAAAGGATATTTTTGCGAAATAATAAGACCTTAGCTATATAAAGTTGTTAGTGAGCAAAGGGGCGTGGCGTATATATAAAAACGTTGATGCATTTGATTGTAACGAATGATCTCCGGAACCATAAGAGCTGTCGAGGTAGGATTTCCAGCATAGGTTCGGTTCGAGCTCTTCTGTGTTTTTTTTTTTAGTTTTAACCCTCTAGCTGGCGTTGGGGTCAAGTTAAAAACAAAAATTTTTACTTTCAGCGCGATTTGACTGCAATTCAGAATGAACGTATGTTTCGTCATAAGAAATTTTTGTATGTATAAATGGACCCGATAGGTGGCGCTGGGTAAAGTTATTTCGAATATTCTTATTTATGGTGTGATTTTAATGAAACTAAGAATGTACATATATGTATGTTAGAAACATTTTTTTATTGGACCCGGTAGATGGCGCTGTCGTTCGAAAAATAATGAGTTGTCAAATTTATATAAATTTTAATAAATAAACTCACAAACGTTTTTATATATAAATATTCTAACGAAAAAGAAGGAAAAAGCCGCTACATTATTGCATGGTGGCCGCACAGCTCATTCAGCACTCAAATCACCGTTAAACGTACAAAAAAATGAGAATGCCGTCTGTAATATCAAAAAACATTCCGGTATGGCAAAAGTTCTGCAAAAATGCAGTATTTTTATTTGGGATGAATGTACCATGGCTCACAAACATTGTGATTTGATTTGATAAAAGATTGAAAGGCAATGAAAGATTTTTTGGTGAAGCTCTCATTTTATTATCTGGAGATCTTCGTCACACATTTTATATAGGTATATACAGATTCTAACTAAAATAAAAATTCATTGAGGGCAAAACAACGTTTGCCGGGTCCAGCTAGTAATATATAATAAATAATAAATAATAAATAATAAATAATAAATAATAAATAATAAATAATAAATAATGAATAATAAATAATAAATAATAAATAATAAATAATAAATAATAAATAATAAATAATAAATAATAAATAATAAATAATAAATAATAAATAATAAATAATAAATAATAAATAATAAATAATAAATAATAAATAATAAATAATAAATAATAAATAATAAATAATAAATAATAAATAATAAATAATAAATAATAAATAATAAATAATAAATAATAAATAATAAATAATAAATAATAAATAATAAATAATAAATAATAAATAATAAATAATAAATAATAAATAATAAATAATAAATAATAAATAATAAATAATAAATAATAAATAATAAATAATAAATAATAAATAATAAATAATAAATAATAAATAATAAATAATAAATAATAAATAATAAATAATAAATAATAAATAATAAATAATAAATAATAAATAATAAATAATAAATAATAAATAATAAATAATAAATAATAAATAATAAATAATAAATAATAAATAATAAATAATAAATAATAAATAATAAATAATAAATAATAAATAATAAATAATAAATAATAAATAATAAATAATAAATAATAAATAATAAATAATAAATAATAAATAATAAATAATAAATAATAAATAATAAATAATAAATAATAAATAATAAATAATAAATAATAAATAATAAATAATAAATAATAAATAATAAATAATAAATAATAAATAATAAATAATAAATAATAAATAATAAATAATAAATAATAAATAATAAATAATAAATAATAAATAATAAATAATAAATAATAAATAATAAATAATAAATAATAAATAATAAATAATAAATAATAAATAATAAATAATAAATAATAAATAATAAATAATAAATAATAAATAATAAATAATAAATAATAAATAATAAATAATAAATAATAAATAATAAATAATAAATAATAAATAATAAATAATAAATAATAAATAATAAATAATAAATAATAAATAATAAATAATAAATAATAAATAATAAATAATAAATAATAAATAATAAATAATAAATAATAAATAATAAATAATAAATAATAAATAATAAATAATAAATAATAAATAATAAATAATAAATAATAAATAATAAATAATAAATAATAAATAATAAATAATAAATAATAAATAATAAATAATAAATAATAAATAATAAATAATAAATAATAAATAATAAATAATAAATAATAAATAATAAATAATAAATAATAAATAATAAATAATAAATAATAAATAATAAATAATAAATAATAAATAATAAATAATAAATAATAAATAATAAATAATAAATAATAAATAATAAATAATAAATAATAAATAATAAATAATAAATAATAAATAATAAATAATAAATAATAAATAATAAATAATAAATAATAAATAATAAATAATAAATAATTAATAATAAATAATAAATAATAAATAATAAATAATAATTAATAAATAATAAATAATAAATAATAAATAATAAATAATAAATAATAAATAATAAATAATAAATAATAAATAATAAATAATAAAAAAATAAATAATAAATAATAAATAATAAATAATAAATAATAAATAATAAATAATAAATAATAAATAATAAATAATAAATAATAAATAATAAATAATAAATAATAAATAATAAATAATAAATAATAAATAATAAATAATAAATAATAAATAATAAATAATAAATAATAAATAATAAATAATAAATAATAAATAATAAATAAAAAATAATAAATAATAAATAATAAATAATAAATATTAAATATTAAATAATAAATAATATATAACAAATAATAATTAATAAATAATAAATAATAAATAATAAATAAAAAATAATAAATAATTAATAATAAATAATAAATAATAAATAATTAATAATAAATAATAAATAATAAATAATAAATAATAAATAATAAATAACAAATAATAAATAATAAATAATAAATAATAAATAATAAATAATAAATAATAAATAATAAATAATAAATAATAAATAATAAATAATAAATAATAAATAATAAATAATAAATAATAAATAATAAATAATAAATAATAAATAATAAATAATAAATAATAAATAATAAATAATAAATAATAAATAATAAATAATAAATAATAAATAATAAATAATAAATAATAAATAATAAATAATAAATAATAAATAATAAATAATAAATAATAAATAATAAATAATAAATAATAAATAATAAATAATAAATAATAAATAATAAATAATAAATAATAAATAATAAATAATAAATAATAAATAATAAATAATAAATAATAAATAATAAATAATAAATAATAAATAATAAATAATAAATAATAAATAATAAATAATAAATAATAAATAATAAATAATAAATAATAAATAATAAATAATAAATAATAAATAATAAATAATAAATAATAAATAATAAATAATAAATAATAAATAATAAATAATAAATAATAAATAATAAATAATAAATAATAAATAATAAATAATAAAAAATAAATAATAAATAATAAATAATAAATAATAAATAATAAATAATAAATAATAAATAATAAATAATAAATAATAAATAATAAATAATAAATAATAAATAATAAATAATAAATAATAAATAATATATAATAAATAATAAATAATAAATAATAAATAATAAATAATAAATAATAAATAATAAATAATAAATAATAAATAATAAATAATAAATAATAAATAATAAATAATAAATAATAAATAATAAATAATAAATAATAAATAATAAATAATAAATAATGAATAATAAATAATAAATAATAAATAATAAATAATAAATAATAAATAATAAATAATAAATAATAAATAATAAATAATAAATAATGAATATAAAAAAAAAATAAAAAATAATAAATAATAAATAATAAATAATAAATAATAAATAATAAATAATAAATAATAAATAATAAATAATAAATAATAAATAATAAATAATAAATAATAAATAATAAATAATAAATAATAAATAATAAATAATAAATAATAAATAATAAATAATAAATAATAAATAATAAATAATAAATAATAAATAATAAATAATAAATAATAAATAATAAATAATAAATAATAAATAATAAATAATAAATAATAAATAATAAATAATAAATAATAAATAATAAATAATAAATAATAAATAATAAATAATAAATAATAAATAATAAATAATAAATAATAAATAATAAATAATAAATAATAAATAATAAATAATAAATAATAAATAATAAATAATAAATAATAAATAATAAATAATAAATAATAAATAATAAATAATAAATAATAAATAATAAATAATAAATAATAAATAATAAATAATAAATAATAAATAATAAATAATAAATAATAAATAATAAATAATAAATAATAAATAATAAATAATAAATAATAAATAATAAATAATAAATAATAAATAATAAATAATAAATAATAAATAATAAATAATAAATAATAAATAATAAATAATAAATAATAAATAATAAATAATAAATAATAAATAATAAATAATAAATAATAAATAATAAATAATAAATAATAAATAATAAATAATAAATAATAAATAATAAATAATAAATAATAAATAATAAATAATAAATAATAAATAATAAATAATAAATAATAAATAATAAATAATAAATAATAAATAATAAATAATAAATAATAAATAATAAATAATAAATAATAAATAATAAATAATAAATAATAAATAATAAATAATAAATAATAAATAATAAATAATAAATAATAAATAATAAATAATAAATAATAAATAATAAATAATAAATAATAAATAATAAATAATAAATAATAAATAATAAATAATAAATAATAAATAATAAATAATAAATAATAAATAATAAATAATAAATAATAAATAATAAATAATAAATAATAAATAATAAATAATAAATAATAAATAATAAATAATAAATAATAAATAATAAATAATAAATAATAAATAATAAATAATAAATAATAAATAATAAATAATAAATAATAAATAATAAATAATAAATAATAAATAATAAATAATAAATAATAAATAATAAATAATAAATAATAAATAATAAATAATAAATAATAAATAATAAATAATAAATAATAAATAATAAATAATAAATAATAAATAATAAATAATAAATAATAAATAATAAATAATAAATAATAAATAATAAATAATAAATAATAAATAATAAATAATAAATAATAAATAATAAATAATAAATAATAAATAATAAATAATAAATAATAAATAATAAATAATAAATAATAAATAATAAATAATAAATAATAAATAATAAATAATAAATAATAAATAATAAATAATAAATAATAAATAATAAATAATAAATAATAAATAATAAATAATAAATAATAAATAATAAATATTATTTCAACTGGTTAATTTTTAATTTTTCGTTTTTACCTTCTTATCTTTCATTTTTTATTTTTCATTTTTAATTTTTTATTTTTCATTTTTAATTTTTTATTTTTCATTTTTAATTTTTTATTTTTCATTTATTATTTTCCATTTTTTATTTTTAATTTGTTATTTTCCATTTATCATTTTTTATTTTTATTTTGCATTTTTTTATTTTTCATATTTCATTTTTCCTTTTTCATTTTACATTTTACATTTTTAATTTTTAATTTTTAATTTTTAGTTTTTAATTTTTAATTTTTAATTTTTAATTTTTAATTTTTAATTTTTAATTTTTAATTTTTAATTTTTAATTTTTAATTTTTAATTTTTAATTTTTAATTTTTAATTTTTAATTTTTAATTTTTAATTTTTAATTTTTAATTTTTAATTTTTAATTTTTAATTTTTAATTTTTAATTTTTAATTTTTAATTTTTAATTTTTAATTTTTAATTTTTAATTTTTAATTTTTAATTTTTAATTTTTAATTTTTAATTTTTAATTTTTAATTTTTAATTTTTAATTTTTAATTTTTAATTTTTAATTTTTAATTTTTAATTTTTAATTTTTAATTTTTAATTTTTAATTTTTAATTTTTAATTTTTAATTTTTAATTTTTAATTTTTAATTTTTAATTTTTAATTTTTAATTTTTAATTTTTAATTTTTAATTTTTAATTTTTAATTTTTAATTTTTAATTTTTAAGTTTTAATTTTTAATTTTTAATTTTTAATTTTTTATTTTTTATTTTTCATTTTTGATTTTTCAGTTTTCGTTTTTAATTTTTCATTTTCATTTTTCATTTCACATTTTCATTTTGCATTTTTAATTTTTATTTTTCATGTTTAATTTTTCAATTTTTTATTTTTCATTTTTCATTTTTCATTTTTAATTTTTTATTTTTCAAAACGGTTTTATTACGCTATTCGCTCCCTCATTTTATCTACAAACACTTCCTAATGAAATCGTGTCTTCATTTTATCTCCAAACACTTCCTAACCTTCTCACCAATACCGTAACTCACACCGCTTTTGCCTTACTCTGTTTTTGTGATTGAATTGTGAAATACATTTTTATCCCCTGAGTGCATAGATATTTACACGTCAAAAATATGCAGATATTTATAAAGGTGAAATTGGTTTAAAATCTCGTAATTTTAAACTCTAGTACCGGTTACATGTGTTTATTATTTCATTTATTTATTAAAAATTATATTAAATGCAGTGATAATTGTATTATTTATATGAAATAAATTATAACGTTAAGAATACTCTTAAATGATTGAGTAAATTAATTATAAATGTTTATAAAAAGTGAAGAAATATAATGCAGGAAACAGAGACAAAAAGGTTATTACATATCATAATTTTTTCACCAATACAATCATAAGGCACACCGATTTTGTCTTACGTCTTACATCTTACGCTGTTTTTGTGATTGTATTGTGAAATAGATTTTTACCCCCCTGCGCGTATAGATGTTTATACATCAGTAATATAAATGAGTTTTGATTTACAAATATTACGTACCAACATAAAAAACCCCCTCAAATTTTAACGTTTTATTATGAGCAATAAAGTACACTCGTCTTATATAATGGTGTCAAATTTGTATTTGGTTTCTTTGGATTAGTTATGAAACAAAACAAGTAAGAATGTTAAATTCGATTGTGTCAAATCTGTGGTACGCTCCACGTCAGTTTTACCTTTACAGTAACATTTGGAGTTATTGCACTATCTATAAGAAATTTAAAAAAAATATTTGAAAGAGCAACAATGTGATAAATTGGTAAACTTAATACTAAATTTTTATGACAAACACAGTAAAATAATGACAAACAATATAACTTTACCCAAGTAAATGGATTATTTTGTGAGAATGAGCGCGATATCAACAGACAGACGAACAGATGGACATCGCTATATCGTAAATGCGTTTTTGGATGCGTAACAAACGAATGACAAACAAATATATAGGTATACCCTCTGCACAGTGGAGGATATAAATACGGCCGTTTTTTGCACCATTTTATGCCTCTAAATATGAGATTAGGCAACTAATAAAAAAGTACAGGTCACTTATTTCTAATTTTCTATAATATAACTAAGTTTCAATGTGATCTAAGGGTGCCCTCAATGAGACCTTCCTTATTAGGAAACTTATACCAGTTTTATTATAAAAAATAATTACGATTTCTAAAGAAACGGATTTTAACTATGTGCCATCATTCTATTAATATTGTCTTCATCCTTATTCAATTCATTTTTTTATTTTATTTTTGAATATAAGTAAAGGCATATGTTTGAAGCGAGCCTATTTTATTGACCATAAATGTTTGTTTTTTTTTTAAATTGGTATTAAATTAGCTTAACAGCTATAAATCGTCTTTATGAATAAAAATCAAGATTAGAATTATACAGAAATATAAAAATTTTTTTTTTCAACATTCACTTTTGTGGCTTCAGATACGAATATCATGTGATGGCTTGTTTTTTAAAGTTGGAGGATATAATTTGAAGGCATAAAAAATAATCTTAAATTAAAACAAAAACAATTTATAATTACGAAAATCACATTTTTTCATGTGAAATAAATAATATTAGTTTTGTAGACATCATCCTCTTTGAACTTGATAAAATCTTAACAAACTTACCAAACAAAGAACTTTGGACCTCTAGCTTTAACAGTTCCTAAAACAGAACGAAAAAATTTAATTAAAAACTTACTGAAGTGGACTAGAATATTTGCTATTATAATCAAAACTTGTTAGCTTAAAATTCTAATCGGAGCCTCAAAATTTGCTTGGATTATTTGCCATAGGTCGACATAATATTGTCTGAAATTTGGCTTGATTATCGTAACACCGGTATTTTTAAGATCGCTGGCCACGTTCAAATGAACTCATCAATCAGTGCATATGTGTGACTGTTGTGTTCTTGAAGCTTTAAAGGCGACGTACAAATAAACACGTCAATCACCGTTTGTATTTTGACTTCGTAGAGTTCGCATCTAATCATATCGTCGTCGGATGATGATTTATTGTTATTTTAATTTGAAAAATTTTATTTAGTTGATTTTTTATGGTATTTTTAAGATGAAGTTTTAATTATCTATAAATTTTATAACTAAAAGTTTTATAATTTTCATCAATTTATTACTAACTACAATAATTATTTAATTAAAAATATAAAATAATTAAATTTATATGTTAATTTTTGAATAAATTTTACCACATTTCTAAACTTTATAATAAAAAATTTTGATAATTTCTCACTAATTCATTATTAATTATAATAATAATAATAATTTAATTATAAAATATTAAATTATTAAATTATAGAATATATATTTATATGTATGATCGTGTCGGTCTTGTTTGTCAATCAAGCTTCATTTGCTTTTGATTTTTCACGTTGAACACACATATATATATATAAATATATATATATATTAATTTTCATATAAAATTTAACTATAAGTATAGACTTTTATCAACAAATCAAAAAAAATTTATCCGCACACTTGTGTTCAACTCAAAAAATCCAAAGCAAATGAAGCTTGATTGTCAATCGAGACCGGCAACAATCAAATAATCAGCCCTCAAATAAAAACATCGAAATTTTTTGATTTTCATCAATCATTGCCGACAACGTGTACGTGCGGCCGAAAAAGAACGACTGCACGCACACAACCTTGTGACTGATGAGTTAATTTGAACGTGGCCAGGGCGCTTTAAAGCTTAAACAAGCAAAATCAGATACATTTTATAATATCCTGGTATAGGTTTTCAGACTGAATGCGACAAATAATGAGCAAATCTTTCAAAAATTATTAAAAAAATCTGTTGTCATCCACTTTTTTAAAGTACCCTTTTTAAAAAAAGAACCCTTTTTTAAAATACCCTATTTTCTAAAAAGTACTCTTTTTCTAAGAAGTACCCTTTTTAATAAAAATCCTTTTTAAGATACCCTTTCTCAAAAAACACCTCTCTTAAAAATTATCCTTTTAAAAATACCTCTTTTTAAAATGTATTTTTTTTTAGTGTATCTTATTTTAAAAAAATACCTTTTCCAAAAAAAGTAAATTTTTTAAAACAAGTAAATTTTTTTAAAGTACCCTTTTTTAAAATGTACTTTTCTTAAAATTTACGTTTTTAAGATAACATTTTTAAAGGAAGTTTTTTAAAGTACCTTATTTTAAAAAGTACCTTTTTTTTAACAAGTACCTTTTTTTGAAAGAATTGAAAGGAAATGTTTTAAAAAGTACCCTTTTTTAAAAAAGTGCAATGTTTAAAAAAAGTACACTTTTCTTAAAGAATTAAAAGGAAATGTTTTGAAAAAGTACCCTTTTTAAAAAAGTGCAATGTTTAAAAAAGTACACTTTTCTTAAAAAGGGAAATATTTAAAAAAAAGCTTTTTTTAACGTACTTTAAAGTACCATTTAAAAAAATACTCGTTTAAAATTTTCTTATAAAAACCCCTTTTAGACTAGTACACTTTTTTAAAAAATTAAATTTCTTTTTTTAAAAAGTGCAAGTACAACGTTTTCAAAATAGTACCCTTTTTTAAATTACTTTTTTAAAAAGTACCCTTTTAAAGTATCTCTTTTTTAAAATTACCTTTTCTTACAAAATTCCCTTTTTAATGAATAAATAGTCGAGCTCGGGGTCTTTATTTATTATTCTAAATCTTCTTGGTCTCCAATATTTCGACCAGCTTAGTTAATCATCCTCAGGGATACTAAAAAATTTTGATAAACTGATGTTAGCGATATTTCATTATCATCGTGATAATTGCACTGACTCAGTGCTCATTGATGATGAAATATCGCTAAAATCAGTTTATCAAAATATTTTAGTATCCCTAAGGATGATCAGCGAAGCTGGTCGAAATATTGGAGACCAAGAAGATTTAGAATAATAAATAAATTCTACAAAGACCTCGAGCTCGACTATTTATTCATTAAATGGTAATTTAGAAAGGTCGAAAAAATACAACATATTAGCAAAAAGTACGTTTTCTAAAAAAATCCCTTTTAAAAAAATACATCTTCTCGAAAAAGTACCTTTCTCAAGAAATTTTAATTTTTTTTAGTAAAATTTTTGTAAAAAGTAAATTTTTTTCCAACCATATAAATACTTTTATATGTGTAACAAATTTAGAAGGATAATTTGTCATGAATATCTTATATTTACTTTTTTAAAACATTTCTAATTTGGCATTTTTTACCCTCCACACAACAACGCATCGTAAAATTAATTTTCGACCCCCCCCAAAAAGTGTATATTTTCTTGATCCTCATAACAACTGGAGTCGATATAGCGATGTCCGTCTGAACTTCAGTATTAAGTTTATCAAATTTTTTACTTTTTTAAATATTTTGTTTACATTTGTTATAAATACTCAGGTGGGGGGCATTAAAGATTTGCCTCAGAAATTATCCTTCACTTTAAAATAGTGGGAAACTTCTCTCGTTTTTCAAAAAGTTTGTTTGAAACGATAAGTGAATAATTTTTTGTATTTGTGGTCCAACAAGACAACCTGGACTTTGCGTGTATGTATAAATATTTTAGTGCAAATTTTGGTTTTGGAATGACTGATTTCCAGTATCAATGGATATTAAAATTGATAAATTTGTATCTTCATTTATCAAGATATAACAGAAATCGAAAACCGTAATGTTTAAATCAAAAATTAAGGAAAAGATTTTAATTTTTTGCGGTGCGAAAAAACATTTTTCGATGGAACAAAATCCATTTCCAAAGGGATTTATGATTAATTCTTATGTTTTGAAGGTCGGTGATCATATAAAAATAGAAACTTTATTATTTAAGGAAATACGATGGGGTGCCGCTAAAGCGAACTCTGAATTGCAGTCTCATTTTGTGTAGAGTTTTTGGTTGATATATATTTGATAGAAATTACGATATAACGGAGTTTAGCTTTAGCGAAACTTTCGTACCAAAACTTACTTTTCTAAGCAAATATACTTTTGTAAAAAAGTTTATTTATAAAAAAAAAGTACTTTTTTAAGAAAAGGTTTTTTTAAGCAATGTTGCTTTTTTGATAAACGGAAGTTTTTTAATAAAATGTGCGTTTCTAAGAAAATTTACTACTTAAAAAGGGGAAATTTTCTAAAAAAAAAAAAAAAGGACTTTTCTAAGAAAATTTATTTTTTTAAGAAAATTTACTTTTGTTAAGAGTACTTTTAAGTACTTTTAAGAAAAAGGTACTATTTTTAGACAAGGAATTTTATCAAGAAAATTTACTTTTTTAAGAAGAAAATGTAATTTTGGAAGAAAAGGTAATTTTTAAAGAAAATGTAATTTTTGAAGAAAAGGTGCTTTTTGAAGAAAAGGTTTTTTTTAACAAAATTTACTTTTTTTTTAAATTTAATCCTCTAAGAAAAGTACCTTTCTAAAAAAAAAAATATTTTTCCAGAAAATATACTTTTTTAAAAAAAGTACTTTTTTAAGAAAATGTACTTTTAAGAAATTGTGCTTAGAACGGGTTCTATTCGCACATCGTATAATTTCCTGCTGCAAAGAACCGATACCAGGAACTATACAAACTCAAGAGATATTAAAGTCATCACAACATCAAAACTTCATTGTTTTTCAGAAGAAGTATAACTAAACTAATTTTAATCAATTAATGTTTACTAGCAGATTCCAGCTCTCGAAATTCGAGTGCAATTTCTATACTTTATTTTTCAACTTAGCCAATTCACAAAGCAACACTTTTTTGGCTTTTTTATTATTGTGAATGAAGATAAAAAAATCATTAACAAACACATAAACAAATTTAATAAACACACACATAGCATATGTATAATTTTATGTATGTGTTAGTAGCAACTTTAAATGGAATTTACTCAAAATAAAGGAAAAAATTTAAAATTCTGTAAATCTGGTGAACAGCTAAAAAGAAATACCTTTCAAATAATATACGCTTGGTCAATATCGGGAAAAACAGTAGAGCAAAACATCGGTAACAAAAAATCGCCTAGCCTATTATCTTATCTTATCTTATTTTTGTTAACTAGAAAGACATATTTTATATCATTTTATATTTTTTATGTTTCTTTTGCAAGGTTTTTATGTTTTAAAATTATAATCCATAAAAAAACTAAGATTTTTCGAAAACATTTTATCAAATTGCTTCAAAATAATTATCACAGTTTATAATAGAAGGTATATCTAATAGACTAATCATTTCTAAATTATAATTATTCGATTATAACTCCTTTCGTGACTTCACATGCCGCAGAGATGAAATAAGTGGATCGGAAGATGCTGCCAACATGTTAAAGTGGTCCTCATTTTGCCTCACTTGATGCTTGATGCTTCCGAGCATCTATATTTTTTATAAAATTTTTTAAAGGACTTCTGAGCTCCTTGGGAAAGCTCTCCAATTGGCAGACTGATATTCAATTATATCTTTGCCATGCGCCAATATTTTATGGAATGTCGTGATCAATTTCTTCAGTGGATACATATCCGCCAAAGGTGATGCAGTTTTGGTAGAAATAACCTTTTGCTTGCAGTTTAAAACATTCAAGATCCTTTCCAATCTTTTAATGATTTGATTGTTAATTCCAATGATTCGAGTTACTGCCTCGTCCTTTTCAAAAAACTCCGCGAAGTGTTACCGTATTCGCACCTGGAATAGTCTACTTTTAGTCCAACTTCTTTGAAAAACACATCTTGTATTCGGATCTTCTGATCGTTTGCTTATCCTTATGTATTTGAAGGGTATGCGTCAATTTTAGCAAAAACTCCATACACATTATCCTTGCCTGCAATGGGGAGGTTCCATATTCACAATTTGGGTCAAATTACGCAATGTTGATATTATAAGAAGTGATGACCATAAGTCAATATTGTAACAATATTATTGTTCCGTGATAGGATGGTTGACTACATTTCTATTTTAAGTGCATACCTGCTAAACTTAAAGACTAGTTTATTAGTTCATCCTATATCCGTACCCCATACAATTTCTTGAACGTTGTCCTTTTTAACTGTTTTACCTCTAGCAGTCGAAGGAGCAGCTGCGAGCAACTGGACTTTGTTGAATTTTGTAAAGGAATAATTAAAGAGCATATTTTGACAATATGTCAAATATAAAAAATTATAATTTTTTTTTATTTTCCATTAAAGTTGAAAAATAGACAGTTGGTAAATAGCGATTTACCTGGACAAACGCAAAGCAAACAGTAAAATTGTGTTTCTATAATCAATTCAATTAAATATTCTTCCTTCATTTACATATTTTAACAAATTTTGGTATTTACATATGAGATCTTATCTTTACATATAGATATTGCAACAAATAATACATAGGATCTAAAGATATTAAATAGTTTTTATATTATTTTTAATGATTTTTAAAGGAAAATGGGAGGAAAAAAACCTTTATATGATTTAATAAATTCAAATACTATCTGAAAAATATTTATGTGCTTATAGGAGGTTTATTTGAAATAATAGACCTCTATAAGCATACAATTTTCAATTTGGTGATTTCTTTTTAATTTTACGTTATTTCTCTACATTCTCTTATCAGTGGGTAAGATGAATTTTCAATTTTGGCAAATTAATTGTTATTAATACTTGTTATGAAATCGATAATTTTTTCATAACCTGTTTCTTCATGAAGAAGATTTGTAGGATACCTCCAGGGCTTTTTATTTATAATTGGAAGACATTTGTTTTTCATAATTTGTAAGCGTTTTAGGTGGCAGTTGGCAGCGTCACTCCAAATAGGACACGCGTATGTTAATATCGGCCTTATAACACTTTTGAAGAGTAGATTTTTGTTTTTGGGGTTTAGAAATGACCTTCTATTAAGTAGTGGCCATAATGCTTTAAATGATTTTATAGCTTTTTGACACGTAGCCATAATATGTTGTTTAAATGTAAGCTTTTTGTCCAAGACAACTCCGAGATATTTGACATGATTAAGTACATTTATGGTATTATTTCCCATATGAAGATGACGTCTTGGCAGTCTTTTGGGAGATTTGTTGAACGTAAAAATAATTGCTTGGGTCTTGTTTGGATTAATTTTGATTTTCCATTTGTGAAAATATTTACTGCAATTAACAAGTCCCTTTTCCATTTTCTTCAGGAGTGTACTTGTAAGTTTGTTTGAAGAAATTAACGCAGTATCATCTGCGTAGTAAGCAACTTTCATATATTTCGGAACTTTGAAATCGGATGTATATATCGAGTAAAGCAATGGCGACAAGACTGATCCTTGAGGTAACCCTGTGGTAATGGTTTTTGGAGATGATGTTTCAATATTAATCGCAACTTTAAAGTTTCTGCCGTGAATGAAATCTGAAATAAGTTTGCATAAATATTTTGGTATATTTGCATCAAGAAGTTTAAATAGTAGGCCATTATGCCAAACGGTGTCAAACGCTTTTTCGATATCCAACAATATTAGACCCGTTGAACGTTTATTGTTTTTATTTGTGTTTATTTGATTTTTAATTCTGTTTATTTGGTGCGTAGTGCTATGCCCTTTTTTAAATCCAAATTGTTCTTTGGCAACAATAGAATTTGTCGTTACAAATTCACTAAGACGAGAATGTAGTATTTTTTCAAATATTTTACCTAAGTTACTTAATAGACTAATAGGTCTATAGCTATTTGGGTTATTTTTTGGCTTACTAGGTTTGTTTCTGGCTATAACCTTAGCATTTTTGAAATGATTTGGGAAATAGTTGAGTTTGATGCAGTTGTTAAATATTATAACCAGTAATTTAAGAGCTTTGAGTGGTAGTTTCTTTAAGAGCAGGTTCGGAACAGTGTCAAAACCAGGGGATTTTGAGGGTTTTATTGATGAGACAATATTCATTACTTCTTCAAGAGATGTATAAATAGCTGATTCAGAACTAGGATTTTCCTTTTTAAAATTATTTACTGTTGTATTTATTAATGTATCCACTGAGTGGTTGTAGTTCGAAGTGAGGTTATTTGCTTGGGCAAATGTATTTGCCAGGACTTCAGCCTTGTCCTTATCAGATGTTATTTTTGTATTTCCAACTTTAAAGTGAGCGATTTGATTTTTTCCTTTTCCTCGCAAGTTCCTGCTTATTTTCCAAAATGATTTATCACCTGGTTTTAAATTGGATAATAATTGACACCATTTCTTATTGCGCTCCGAATTAATACTTTTATCAATCATGTTACTTAGAAACTTAGTACATTGATTATAAAAAGTTTGCTCGGCTATATTTGAAGATCGTTGGCTTTTTCTTTTAAAGCTTCTTCTTAGTTTAATATATTTCACAGTACTTTCTGGCAATGTGTAATTATTTTGTTGAGTTATTTTAGGTGTGGACACATCCCTTGCTTCGAAAACTACATTTATAAATTTTTGGATTTCCTGATCAATAACTACCTTGGTATTGTTATATCCGAATATAACGTGATTTTATTGTCTAAAAAATTCATAAAAATGTTCCAGTTGGTTGCACTATAATCATAATAATTAAGGTCAACCTGCAAGGCCATTGATCTTTTAAGTGTACATATAATGGGGCGATGGTCTGATGGTATTTCGTAATCCATTGTTTTTACGCCTATATCTAAAGCGGAATTGCTTAAAATAATATCGACTGTGGATGCTTCGCGATTGTGTTGATGGGGGAATAGGGTTGGACTATTAGGAAAATGAATGAAAAAATTGCTTGATTGCTGTAGGTTGTTGAGTGCAATTCCTGCAGTATTATTTGAACGGCAATTCCAAGAACAATGTTTGGCATTTATGTCACCAAAAACTATGTATTCTTTGGTGGAAGGTGTTAGGTGCAAGATATCAGCACAGAAGTTACGGGTATATCTTTTTGAATATAACGAAGATACAACAATAGGTCTACTATGTATAATAACTTCAATTGAGATGTTTTCGATTGATGATGTGTTTGATATAAAGAGGTTTTTATGAGCGACAGATTTATGAATTAACAGAGCTACTCCTCCTCCTCTTGCATCTGTTCTGTCACTTCTATATAAATAATAATTTTTAAAATAGGGTCTATGATTTTCTGAAAAAAAGTGTTTCAGAATAAATACATCAAATCAATAGAGACAAAATAATAGGATTAGTTACCTATTTTTATACCCTATACCACTATGTGGTTTGGGTATAATGACTTTGTGCTGCTGTTTGTAACAACCAAAAATATTTGACCTAGACCCATCTTTAATTATACCGATCGAATCAGAATCACTTTCTGAGTTGATTTAACAATGTCCGTCCGTCCGTCCGTCCGTCCGTCTGTGTGTCCATGTAAAGCTTGTAATCAAACTGCAGGTCGCAAATATGAATATATTTTGATGAAATTTGGTATATAAGCTTTTATCGGCCATGGGATGAACGCTATTGAAATTGGTGAGAATCGGTCCATGTTCAGACCTAGCCCCCATACAAATTACCCATATGAAATCGACATAAATTGCCATAAGATCCAAATTGTCATATAGATCTTACTCAAATTGGGTTTGTATGCGTTCATTACATCCACTAATGAGTAGTCCAAAAATGATCCCTTTGACCCCATATAGAGCTGCTTCCCGATCTTCACTTAAATCTATTAAAAAACAAAAATATTGCACTGATTCTTCTCAAATTTTGTTTGTACATATTTTTGCAAACTACAAGAGACTTTACCAAACATGATCAGGATCGGTCCATATTTGGACCTAGTCCCTTTATAGATATAGCATCCGATATGAACTTTTTCATATCTGCAGCCAAAAAAATTAATAAAAATCCCACTCAAATTTGGTTTTTGCTTATTTTCAATGTCCAGTTAGTTGGGCCTAAGAGATAGGGTTTCTAAACGCATGGTATAGGGTATCGTATAGTCGGTGTAGACCGACTATAATTTTCTTACTTGTTTTATATATATTCTACTTCAAACTGGACCAAATTGCCAAAAAATTCTGTTGTTTTTTTTTTTTAAACTGAAAATCAGTGAACTTTGAAGGGTTATTTCTTCTAAACTAAAAATCTGATTTTATTGAAGGTAGCAAATTTGCAATCTTTGAACAACTTCCTATAAGATAAGTTTATTTAAAATATCGTAAACGCACATGAAATTTTTTATTTTTACAACCTCGTTTGTTCTAAGGGCGCCACTGTGCGATGGCTCAAGAAATGTTACAAAAAATGTTGCCAAAGTTGAAAAATTGTGAAAAAAAAAATATTAAATAATCTAACCCATAAAAATAAAATTTTTATTAAAACTCTTTTTTTCCTTATGCACATGAGTTTTGAATCTCACCGTGACTGTGCGTGACTTTGCGTGACTATTTTAAAATTAATCTTTGATCAAAAAGTCTATGGACCAAGTTCCAGATTGATTGAATAAGGGGAAATGGGGTTTTAATCACTCCGTGAATGTGCGTGACTATCCGTGACTATCTTAAAATTAATCTTTGGCCACAAAAAGTCTATCGACCAAGTCTCAGATCGATCGGATAAGGGGAAATGGGTCTTAAATCACTCCGTGACTGTGCGTGACTACGCGTGACTGTGTGTGACTATGTCAAAGTTAATCTTTTTTACAGCAAGTGTATGGACAATGTTTCAGATCGATCGGATGAGGGAAAATTACATTGAGATCACTCCGTGACTGTGCGTGACCACGCGTGACTGTGCGTGACCACCCCAAAACTAATCTGTAATCACAACAAGACCATGGGCCAAGTTTCATATCGATCGGATAAGGGGAAATGGGTTTTAAATCACTCCGTGACAGTGCGTGACTATGCGTGACTGTACGTGACTATGTCGAAGTTAATCCTTCTTTACAGCAAGTATATCGACTAAGATGCAGAATGATTGGATGAGGGGAAATCCGTTTTAAATCTCCCCGTGACTGTGCGTGACCATGCGTGTCTGTGCGTGACTAAGTCAAAGTTAATCTTTTTTTCACAGCAAGTGTATAAACCAAGTTTCAGATCGATCGGATTAGGGGAAATGACATTTAGATCACTCCGTGACTGTGCGTGACTACCCCAAAATTAAACTGTAGTCACAACAAGACTATGGGCCAAGTTTCAGATCAATTGGATAAGAGGGAATGGGGTTGACGCACGACAGACAGACAGACAGAGAGTACAAGTATATAAAAACTATATAAAACTATTCATATGTTTGAAATTATTTAATTAATCCTCTTTTTAAAAGCATTGAAATATTAAAAATTGGTTAAAATTGACCGAGTTAGAAATTCTGACAATAACATCAAAGTTGTTATAAATTTTTAGCACGGTTTTTTAATCTATTAACTAGACCTTCAACCGCCACTAAGTAATTACCAAAATACAAAATCACTGTAGCACGTTATAGTTTATATGATTATATAACTAATACTAGCTGTTTTTACCCGGTCTTGCCCGGGATAAAAAGGCCTTTGACTTGAAAAATGGTTCACTATGCTTACCAGGCGCTGAGTACTTAGTCCGCAATGAACAAATTCTCCAATAAAATGAACTTTCTCCCCAAAAATTTGTATGGGCAGTAAATTAATTTTTTATTTCAATTTAAAATTTTTTGATTTTTAAAATTAGAAGTTTTTTTAAAAATGCTACAGCAAAAATACTTCAAAAATAAGCTGCGAAACCGCTCGAAGTTTTTTTTTTAGGTTTATTTATTTTGTAAACATCAAGTATAATGGAATCGTTTGCAAATTAAAGGAATCAGAAGTTTTAAAAATTGAATTACTTCATTCAATAAATGATCACCGTTGAGCAGAGAAGTCAAATTCAAAGAAGTTTCAAAAATGAAAAACTAATGTGACGTTTAAAATTGTGCCGCAAGGTTGCTTTAAGCAACTGCTTATATTATATGTGTGGCCTATTTTGACCAACAGATAATTATTTCACATACGTAGAAAAAAATTATCGTAAGACTTTTCACTGAGCTGTGTTCCGCGAGCGAGTCGCGTCAGCTTCCATGCTGCCGCGCAGTTGTTGTCAACTTATTTTAATCGCCTAAATATATTTTTCAGATCATTCCGATATTTTAGCTGAGCTGTGTTCCGCATCCGTCAAATTTTCACTAAAATAAATATTTAACAAAATTCATTAAATAAAAATACGTAAAAATTTAAGAATGTATTTGGGGAGTAAGTTAATTTTTTATTTCGTTTTAAAAAAAAATGGGGAATTTATTCATTTCTTTTGGGGACCTTTTTTTTTAATTTAGGGAATTTGTTCACCGTGAAGTTATTCCCGTGTAAACCAAATTTCAGAGAAATCCGTTGAAAAATACAAATTTGTATAGGGAAGAAATATACCACACAACAAAAAATTAATTTTATATGAAAAGTGGGCGTAAAAGTAGGCGTGGTCGGTAAAAGCCGTTGAAAGATAAAAATTACTATAACGAACAAATATACCAAAAAACAAAAAATGAATTTTATAAAAATGTGGGCGTATAGGTAAGCGTAGCAAGAAAGGTTATAATGCGACCTTCGCTGGAGTAGAGAGATCACGTTTTCCATATTTCAGAGAAAGCCATTGAAAAATAACAGTTTGTATAGCAATAAAACAAAGAAACAAATAAAAGGAAAAAAATAAATTTTATATACATAGAAGTGGGCGCAAAGTAGGCGTGGCCTGTAAGAAGCATATGGCGACCTTTCGTGGAGTACGCAGATCGTGTGTACCAAATTTCAGAGCAATCCGTTGAAAAATAAAAATTTGTATAGCGAACAAATATACCAAAAAACAGAAAACGATTTGTATAAAAAAAGTGGTCGTAAAAGTGGCGTGGCCAGTGCGAAGCATATGACGACCTTTTCTGGAGTACGTAGATCGTGCGTACCAAATTTCAGAGAAATCCGTTGAAAAATAAAAATTTGTATAGCGAACAATTATACCAAAAAACAGAAAATGAATTGTATACAAAAAGTGGGCGTAAAAGTAGGCGTGGCCGGTAAAAATCATATGGCGACCTTTCTTGGAGTACAGAGATCGTGTGTACCAAATTTCAGAGAAAACCGTTGAAAAATAAAAATTCGTATAGCGGTCAAACAAACAAACAAACAGAAAATAAATTTTATATACATATATAGATTTCAGTAATTCAGCCGCGAATCTCAGTTCCTTTGCAATTTTTGGCGGCACATTATCCACTCTTTAAAATTAATTCAATAATCTCTCTATCCTAGTCTCTCTATCCTATAAAAAAAAAAAAAGATGACACCTCACTTTGTGTTACTTCTGGACTAATCTCGCTTTAAAGCGAAAAGAAAAAAGTACTTTTAATAAAAACTAAAAAACAAATGCTGAAAATGATTCAATATCGAAATACTGCCATATGTCTTATTTTTTAAATTTTAACTTTTTGAATTTTATAATTTTTTACATATTTTTATAACAAATTTTAACTCAATAAAATGTACCAGATTAAAAAATAAACATAATACACACAATTCAAAAAATATTATTTATATTATTTAAAGTCCAATTTATTTAGCACTATTATTAATTAAATTCCAAAGTTACGTTTTTGATTATTAAATATTTTTTTTTTTATTTTTAATTTCAGTTAATTTAAAATCAAAATTTAGTTCATTACAAACTTATGTTAATTACAAACTTTTTAATAATTTGTTAGTAACACTTCACATTTTTGATATTTTCTAACAATATTGTGAAATCAGTACTTTTTTTTAAATAATGTCTCCTTACGGCACCATTAACTTGAATGAGAAAACAATACTTTAATTCCAGGAAATAGATAAATTTATAACATATTTTTATATCTTTATTTTATAATAAAGAACTTTGTTCTATTTCCAATGCATTAAATATTATTAATACATTTGTAATTAAATTAGTTTATGCTTATAAAAACTACACTTGTTATTTGTTTTTATAATTTTCTATTTTTTTTTTTTTTTAAATGCAGCACGAGTATAATGATAATAATGTAAAAAGAAATATACATAAAGACTGTGTTGAAGAGGAACATACGAGTACAACAACAAAACTGATACAAAAATATAAACTAGTGAACACACAACAAAAACAGAAATCCAGTTTCACTTTCCGTCTATGGTTTTTTTGTTATTTAATTTTTTTTTTGTGCAATTCAACATTACACTAGTTTGGTATTTAAAATATGTACAAGTGTATCAAAACCCCTGACTTACATTTGAGATTAAAGGTATTATTATTTTTTCAATTTAACAGTTCTATTTTTAATTAGTTTTTACACAATTTTATCTTTATTTTGTTTTATGTTTTATAATTATCTTTTTTTTTAGATTTAGTTTAGGTTTAATTTTAAGGTTTTATATTTGTTTTTTTTTTATATTTTTATACCCCACGTTAAATATTCATCTCCGTTTATTTTTTCCGCTTACAACAATTGTTGTCACCGATCGCCGTTTTGAGACTGAGCTTAAAGTTAGCAAAGAGTTTGTAAAAATAACACAAAACACACGCGCACACACACACACATTTACAAACTCAGAATTCAACTAAAAATCGATTCAACGATCAAACTAGCAAAACAAAGACATTGATTTAAGTCTGTGCTTAAACATGTTTTAATATAAGCATTATAAATGTATAGCAACATGTTGGTAAACATAGTTAACACTAGATTTACCATACCAGTCAAAATGACTGGTTTTACCTTTTATTTCATAAATATTTACTATGTATATTTATTTTTTTTCGAAACTATTATATGACTTTTATAACAACAATTAAATACAAATAATTTGATAAGTTAATTTGATTTTGTGTTCATAACAAAAATTTTTTTTTTTGTTTTTGGTACTTATACCGAAACCAGTCATTTTGACCTGGTACACGTTTTTGTAGTTCTATGTGCAAATGCTTTATATTCTTCACTTTTAGGAAATTCCCTTGTTTGGAAAATGGCGTGCAAAGAAAAATGTTTGCACAACCCTGGTAAAATAGTATTGTATAACAGCATATTTTTCAAATTTCATATTTTTCGGGGATCTCCCTATTTATTTTTTTTATCAAGAATTTCGTAGGAAACTGTTATAAACCATTTATTCATTGAGTTCTGTTCTGTTCAGTAAGAAATAATTTTCATTGAGTTCTGTTCTGTTCAGTAAGAAATAATTTTATTACTTTTGCTACATACAAATTGCTCATAATGGAAAAACGAAAAATTTTGAAATTGGAAGAAATACAAGATATACTTTTGGATCTATCAGACGTTGATGGTGGTGATAGCGAATATGAGTTTTTGGGATGCGACAGTGATACGGATGATGATGGTAATCAAAGTGTTCATATTGAAAGCAGTGATAACGAGGAATTTGATGAAAATGTTGGAGGCGAATCGAGTGACGAAGAAGACAACATAAGACAACAGCATAATACGCAAAAACGAAGATGTATGCGGCTTTCCTCGAGTTCTGAAGAGGAAAATACACAAAATATGCAAATTGAAGTTTCTGCTGATGGAACAATTTGGAAAAAAATACAAGAAGGGGGTGCCGTTGGAAGGTTACCAAGTCATTGCATTTTCAAAGATTTACCTGGGCCTACAGCACATGCTAGAAGAAATATTATGGAAGAAGAGATAAGCAGTGCCTTCTTACTATTGATTGATCATCATATATTAGAACATATTAGAAATTGCACTGAAATAGAAGCCTCTCGAGTTTTAGGTAAGAAGTGGACCCTTTCGCAGGAAAAACTGAAGGCTTTTATTGGAATATTGTATGGCCGTGGTGCATACGAAGCAAAAGGTTTGAAATTATCATATTTATGGAACAAAAAGTGGGGTCCTGATTTTTTTTCCGAAAATATGAGCAGGAATGACTTTACGGAAATTTTACGTTTTATTCGCTTTGATAAAAGAAATGAGAGGAGTCAGCGCTTGCAAACGGATAAATTTGCGCTGGTATCAACTGTTTGGGATAAATTTATCGAGAATAGTCAAAACGCTTTCAAACCAGGAGCATTTATCACAGTAGATGAGCAACTGTTTCCAACGAAGGCTAGATGTCGATTTACCCAGTATATGCCAAACAAACCCGACAAATTTGGGATAAAATTCTGGCTGGCTTCTGATGTTGAAACGAAGTATGTTATAAATGGCTTTCCCTATTTAGGAAAAGACGAAAAACGAAATTCGTCAACTCCTCTCAGTGAATTTGTTGTAACAAGACTACTAGAACCTTATATCATGAAAGGAAGGTGTGTGACAACCGACAATTTTTTTACCAGCCTCCCCCTGGCTTCAAAATTATTAGCTAAAAATACTGCATTGGTTGGTACAGTACGTTGCAACAAACGGGAGCTTCCAAAAATTTGCAAAGAAAAAAAAGATGGTATGGAACGTTTTTCAACGCATCTATATGAAACAAATGAATGCACACTTACTGTTTATAAGAGTAAGCCTAACAAAAAGGTTGTTTTATTGAGTACTAAACACAAAGGCGTCACAATTGATACCAGTTCCAAGAAACTACCTGAGACTATATCTTTTTACAATAAAACCAAATTCGGTGTTGATGTAACTGATCAAATGGCAAGAAAGTATAGTGTGAAATCAGGATCCAGAAGGTGGCCACTTCAAGTATTTTTCAATATTTTAGATTTGGCCGGCATCAATTCCTGGATTTTGTATAGAAGTATAACAGGAAAAAATATTTCTAGGAAAGACTTTTTGTTTCGATTAGCTGAAGAGCTCACATCTGAATATAAGTCATCAAGACAAGGGAGGGCAAGTGAAATTCTCCGTCCAGCAACCCAGAATCCCCGGCCAGTACGTAAATGGTGCCAAATAGGACTTTGTAATAACAACAAGACAACTACAAATTGTGACATCTGTAAGAAATATGTGTGCGGAAAATGCGTGGAAAAAAAGTTAGTATTTGTAAAGCATGTAAACATGATCATTCTGAATAAAACTGGAATATAATTGATGAGTTTTTATATTTTTATTTTTTATGGGGGTACGAACTTATGCCTCAAACTGAAACGGAAGTTATGCCCCAATTTTTTTTTGACATTACTTATTTGCCCTGTGACATAAATTGATTTTTGGGATATAATTTCATATTTTTTTGGGCATATTTCATAAATAACCGAGATATTAAACCCCTAAATTTTTAATTTCAATGTTATCAATGCGGGGGGCCTTGCCCCTCACACCCCCCGCTTATTGGAAAAACAACCCTTGCTTCGCCTTAGAACCAATTTTTATATATCTCATCAATTCTCTCAAACGATAAAGCATTATAATATAAATGAATAGAACTTGTCATATACAGTCAAATTGACTGGTTGTGGTATAAATAGGTATGTAAATTTGTTGGTATATCTAGTGTTAAATAACAAAAGCATTAGTTCTCTCATTTATGAACTGAAAAAATTACCAATATTATAATTTTAATTTTTAGTATATATGTATGCATATTATGATTATAACTTTTAAACATATTTTGCAAAAATCACAATTTTTCGAGTATAAACAAAATTCAAATTCAAATTATTTGGAAAACGATATTTATTTCTAAAATATTGATTTTAGACCAAACTTATTTGTTTTATGTATTATAGAGTGTACGTAGGGCTTTTTTGGTCAATTTTATTAAATGTAAAATAAAAATTCTTTATTTCATTATTTCCCGACGTTTCGTTGAGTTTTTGTAAACATCTTCAGGGGCATTTTATTTTGAATATGAATTTTTAACTTATAACATTAATAAAAAATTATTGGTGTATTTTGACATCACAAATTGATTGATTTTAAAACACAGTATATATAAATAAACAAATAAGTAAACTATTGAAAAACTAAAACATTTATATCACAGAATTTAACTCTAGTATCACAGTGCAAACGAATATATATCATATGTATTTCTTACGGTGCGAATATTAATTTAAATTTCTATTTTAAAAAAATTTTTGTTTGATTCAAAATCCAATTTTGGAGAGAGCAATTATTTTATGATTAATTCTTATGCTTCAGGGGTCGATATCATATAAAATACAAACATTCTAATTATAAGGAAATACGATGGTATGCCACTAATGCGAACTCTCCATAGCAGAGTTTTTTATTGTTATATTCGAATCATACAGCAGAGTTTGGATCTAGCGAAACATTAATACGAAAAGTTACGTTTTTAAGCAAATGTAAATTTTTGAGAAAATGTGCTTTTTAATAACGGGTACTTTTTTTAAGGAAAATAACTTTTTTAAGAAAATTTTCTGAAGAAAAATTACTTTTTTAAGAAAAATTACTTTCTTAAGAAAGAAAAGCTACTTTTTTTAAAAAATGAATTTCTTAAAAAATTTACTTTTTAAGAAAAGGGTTCTTAAGAAAAGGTACTTTTTTTATTAAAAGGTAATTTTCTAAGAAAACGTACTTTTTAAGAAAAGGTACTATTTTAGGAAAATTCACTTTTTTAAGAAAATATACTTTTTTAAGAAAAAATATTATTTTAGGAAAAGATAGTTTTTTAAGAAAAAATATTATTTTAAGAAATGATACTTTTTTAAGAAAATGTATTTCTTCGAAAAATTTACTTTTTAAGAACAGGGTTTTTTAAGAAAAGGCACTTTTTTATTAAATGGTAATTTTTTAAGAAACGGTACTTTTTAGGAAACGTAATCTTTTAGGAAAAGATATTTTTCTAGGAAAAGGTACTTTTTTTAAATGCAGTTTTTTAAGAAAAGGTACTTTTTTACGAAAAGGTACTTTTTTAAGGAAATTTACTTTTACGAAAAGGTACTTTTTTAAGAAAAGATACTTTTTAAAGAAAATTTATTTTCAAGAAAATATAATTTTTAGCAAAGGGTACTTTTTTTTGGGAAAAGCTACTTTTTAGGAAAATGTTTTTTTTTAGGAAAAGATACTTTTAAGGAAAAGTACTTTTAAGGCAAAGTGCTTTTAAGAAAATGTACTTTCTTAAGAAAATGTAATTCATTGTTATGTATTGTTGATCTGTATTAGAATAATTAGTTATTTATTGTTCGGTTTGAGATCATGTATCCATCTAGCGCTGTCTTCAAGTTTTTCCAATATTTCTCTTACATTACAAAAATTATTATCTGTTCTTTCATTAGAAAATGTATACATGATCTCAAACCGAACAATAAATAACTAATTATGAAAATGTAATTTTTTAAGAAAATTTACCTTTTTGATAGATTCTTTTTTTAAAAAATACACTTTTTAACGAAAGGTACTTTTTAAGAAAGTTACGTTTAAAACAAGGTAATTTTTAAGAAAATTAATTTTTTAAAAAAAGCTGCTTTTTAAGAAAAGGTACTTTTTTAAAAAGAGGTAATTTTTACGAAAATGTAACTTTAAGAAAGCGTACTTTTTAAGAAAAGGTACTGTTTACGAAAGGGTACTTTTTAAGAAAAGGTACTGTTTAAAATAATGAAATGTATTTTTTCAAAAATTTTCATTTTTTAGAAAAAGTACTTTTTAAGAAAACTTAAGTTTTAAGAAAATTTACTTTTTAGGAAAGGTTCTCTTTTAAGTAAAGGAAGTTTGTAAAAGCAGTACTTTTTTAGAAGAAGTAATATTTTTAAGAAAAGATACTTTTGGAAAAAATGTACTTCAAAAATGACCTTCTTCAGAAAATGTATTTATTTCAAAAAAGGGGTTTTTAAGAAAAGACACACAAAAGGTATTTTTTAGGAAATGGTACTTTTTATTAATAGATATTTTTTAAGAGAAGGTGATTTTTGTAGAAAACGCACTATTTTAAGATAAAGTAGTTTTAAGAAAATTTACTTTTAAGAAGAGGTAATTTTTTAGGAAAAGATACTTTTTAAGATGAGGTACTTTGCTAGGAAAAGGTACTTTTTTTAGAAAAAATACTTTTAAGAAAAGATAATCTTTTAAGAAAGTATCCTTTTTTGGAAGTGTGTATTTTTTTAGGAAATGCACTTTCTTAATAAAATTTACTTTTAAAGAAAAGGCACTATTCGAACAAAAAGTACTTTTTTAAGAAAAAATAATTTTCAGGAAAAAATACTTTTTCCAGAAAATTTCTTCTTAAGTACAGGTCTTTTTTAAAAAAATTACCTTTATAAGAAAAGGTACTTTCTCAATATTTGATATTTATTACAATTCAAATTATAATTAATCTTAAAGTTAAAGCACTAGCAATTTAGGCTATCGGCTTTGTATTTTTTTAAAAAAGGGTGCTTCTTTTAAAAAAGTACTTTTTTAAGCAAACGTGCTTTTTAAGAAAATCTACTTTTTTGAGAACATTAACTTTGTTGAGAAAAGGTACTTTTTTAAGAAAATAATTTTCCAGGAAAAAATACCTTTTTCAGAAAATTTCTTCTTAAGTACAGGTCTTTTTTTAAAAAATTACTTTTTTAAGAAAAGGTACTTTTTCAATATTTGATATTTATTACAATTCAAATTATAATTAATCTTAAAGTTAAAGCACTAGCAACTTAGGTTATCGGCTTTGTATTTATTTTAAAAAAGGGTGCTTCTTTTAAAAAAGTACTTTTTTAAGAAAACGTACCTTTTACGAAAACCTACTTTTTTGAGAACATTAACTTTGTTGAGAAAGGGTAATTTTCCAGGAAAAGCTACTTTTTTTAGAAACAAAAGGTAATTTTTTAAGAAATTATAATTTTTAGGAAATTATAATTTTTTAGGAAAAGGTACATTTTTACGGAAAGGTACTATTTTAGAAAAAGGTACTTTTATGAAAAGGTACTTTTTTTAAGAAAATATTGTTTTCAAGAAAAGGTACTTTTCTAAGAAAAAGTATTTTTTTCAGAAAATTTACTTTTTCAGGAAAAGATACTTTTTCAAAAAAATTTACTTCTTAAGTACAGGTCCTTTTTTAAGAAAATGCACTTTTTTATTAAAAGGTAATTTTTTAAGAAAATGTACTTTTTAGGAAACGTTGTCTTTTAGGAAAAGATATTTTTCTAGGAAATGGTACTTTTTTTTAAATGTAGTTTTTTAAGAAAAGGTACTTTTTTACGAAAAGGTACTTTTTACGAAAATTTACTTTTACGAAAAGGTACTTTTTTAAGAAAAGATACTTTTTAAAGAAAATTTATTTTCAAGAAAATGTAATTTTTAGGAATATGTATTTTTTGGGAAAAGCTACTTTTTAGGAAAGTGTTTTTTTTTTAGGAAAAGGTCCTTTTAAGGTAGTTTTTTGGGAAAAGCTACTTTTTAGGAATATGTTTTTTTTTAGGAAAAGGTAGTTTTTAGGAAAAGTACTTTTAAGAAAATGTACTTTCTTAAGAAAATGTAATTTATTGTTATGTATTGTTGATCTATATTGGAATAATTGATATTTATTGTTCGGTTTGAGATCATGGATCCATCTAGCGCTGTCTTCAATTTTTTCCAATATTTCTCTTACATTACAAAAATTGTTATCTTTTCTTTCATTAGAAAATGTATACATGATCTCAAACCGAACAATAAATAACTAATTATGAAAATGTAATTTTTTGATAAAGATTCTTTTTTTAAAAAAGACACTTTTTAACGAAAGGTACTTTTTAAGAAAGGTACGTCTAAAAAAAAGTAATTTTTAAGAAAATTTATTTTTTAAGAAAAGCTGCTTTTTAAGAAAATGTACTCTTTAAAATAAGGTAATTTTTACGAAAATGTACTTTTTAAGAAAGGGTACTTTTTAAGAAAAGGTACTGTTTATGAAAGGGTACTTTTTAAGAAAAGGTACTGTTTAAAATAATGAAATGTATTTTTTCAAAAATTTTCATTTTTAGAAAAGATACTTTTTTAGAAAAGTTAATTTGTAAGAAAATTTACTTTTTAGGAAAAGTTCTCTTTTAAGTAAAGGTAGTTTTTAAAAGCAGTACTTTTTTAAAAGAAGTACTATTTTTAAGAAAAGATACTTTTGGAAATGTACTTCAAAAATGCTCTTCTTCAGAAAATGTATTTATTTAAAAAAAAAGGGTTTTTAAGAAAAGACACACAAAAAGTATTTTTTAGGAAAAGGTACTTTTTATTAATAGATATTTTTTAAGAGAATGTGGTGATTTTTGTAGAAAATGTACTATTTTAAGATAGAGTAGATTTTTAAGAAAATTTACTTTTAAGAAAAGGTAATTTTTTAGGGAAAGATACTTTTTAAGACTAGGTACTTTTCTAGGAAAAGGTACTTTTTTAGAAAAAAATACTTTTAGGAACAGATAATCTTTTAAGAAAGGATACTTTTTTGGAAGTGTGTATTTTTGTAGGAAATGCACTTCCTTAATAAAATTTACTTTTAAAGAAAAGGCACTATTCGAAGAAAAAGTACTTTTTTACGAAAAAATAATTTTCAGGAAAAAATACTTTTTCCAGAAAATTTCTCCTTAAGAAAAGGTACTTTTTCAATATTTGTTATTAATTACAATTCAAATTATAATTAATCTTAAAATTGAAGCACTAGCAACTTAGGCTATCGGCTTTGTATTTTTTTAAAAAAGTGTGCTTCTTTTAAAAAAGTACTTTTTTAAGAAAACGTACTTTTTAAGAAAACCTACTTTTTTGAGAAAATTAACTTTGTTGAGAAAGGGTACTTTTTTTAAGAAAATAATTTTACTTTTTGTACTTTTTTAAGAAAATATTCTTTTTTAAAAAAGGTACTTTTCTAAGAAAAAGTATTTTTTTAAGAAAATTTACTTTTTCAGGAAAAGATATTTTATCAAGAAAATTTACTTCTATACTTAATAGATCCTTTTTTAAGAAAAAGTACTTTTTTAAGAAAAGGAACTCTTTAAGAAAATGTACTTTTTCAAGTAAAGGTACCTTTTTAAAAAAGGTGCTTTGTTTAAAGAAATAACTTTTTTAAGAAAACGTGCTTTTTAAGAAAACTTACTTTTGTGAGAAAATTAACTTTTTTAAGAAAAGGTACATTTTTAAGAAAATTCACATTTTAAAAAAAAAGGCAATTTTCTCAGAAGAGCTCTTTTTTAAGAAAATATACTTTATTAAGAAAAATTTACTTTCTTAAGAAAAAGTAATTTATGTTTATGAGATTGTTCGAATCTACTTACAAAATTTCATATTCCTAAATTCATTTCTTTTAAAATCTAGATATGGATTTGAGGTAAATTAAAAAGATTTCGCTATGTTAACGTCAAAAGTTTTAAAAAGCACACATATTTTTAGGATTTATTGTGTAACGCGAACAAATATTTTGATTAACACATTAGCGAGAATTCTACGTCAGCTTTTCGAAAAGTCAAACCGCATTTTTTCAAAATAAAAACTGTATTTTTTATATTTCCAAAAGCACACTGCATTTGAGCATGAATTTCAGGAAAAGCAATATTTTTTGAAATGTAATTCTTTCAAGCTGTGGTTCGACGTTTGTCTTTTTGTAAGTGACATTTTAGAGCCACCCATTTATCTAAATATTATATCTATAATATTAATAAGCTATAATCTATAATCTATATCTTGTGACCGAGTTTTTGTTCTACCGTTTTATCCCGATTTTGACCAAACGTATATTATTTGAAAGGTATTTCTTTTTAGCTGTTCACCAGATTTACAGCTTTTTATATTTTTCCTTTTTTTTCATTAAATTGCATTTAAAGTTGCTGCTAACATATACATAAAATTATACATATGCTATGTGTGTGTTTATTAAATTTGTTGAAGTGTTTGTTAATGACTTTGTTATCTTCATTCACAATAATAATAAACCAAAAAAGTGTTGTTTTGTAAATTGGCTAAGTTGATGAAGTTGCATAGAAATTGCACTCGAATTTCGAGCGCTGGAATCTGCTAGTATATATTGATACTTTTAATTCAAATAATTTTTGCTTCCTCAGGAAAAAAATATATGTAAAACGAAACGTTTGAAATTTCTATATATATTATAAATGTGTCATGAAATATTAAAATTACTCTAAAAAAAAACGTGCATCACATTGTTTCCGCTTAGTATCTCATGTAATAAGATTATAAAAAATATGATCTGGATTATATTTCCATTACGAAGACCATTAACAAAGTTCAGCTTTAATAAGTGCAATTAAAAATTAAAAAAATGAATCAAAAATCACATAAATATGTCAATTACCTCCACTGTGGTATGGGTATAAATAAAAAAAAGTATGTCACTTTAGCTTTTTAGAAATTCAGTATTAAAAGGGCGGAATTTTTACACCCAACACTGACTTCGTTTATTTCTTCAGCCTCAATTACATATTTATCAAGTCGATCCTTCCGTTAATTTAAAGAGATTGTAAAATTGACTTATGTGACTGCGCAAGATATTATTTATTATTTATCCGGGTCTTTTAAATATAAAATCGTTCAAATGATTTAGAAAAGTTAGACATTCTTATGACAGTCAAGGCGATTCATTAAAATACTTAGTTTAAAACCGATAAAGTACTAACAATAATTTCTTGTTAAACAGGTATGGAAATCAAACGTTGAAAGTTTCATTAAATCTATGTCTTTTTATATCTTATATATAAAAATGGATGTATGTTTGTATGTAAGCTTGGTTGTGCTTTATAGGAGACTGCACCACTGGACTGATCGTCTTGAAATTTTTACAGTAGGTAACTACCTAACCATAGTTTTTATATTTATTTATTTTATTTTTAAAAAAATTATTATTTCAAGCTCGAGGTCTGTATTTTAATATATAAAATTATATTTATTTATTTTATTTTCAATATGTCGCCAACCTCCGGTTGGCATCTTCAGGAAAATGGAATGTGTGTTTGTTTATTTGTTTATTTGTTTATTTGTTTGTTTGTTTGTACCTTATAGGAGACCAAACCTCTGGACCGATTTTCCTGAAATTTTCACAGCATTTAACTGGGACTCTGGCATGATTAATAGGGTACGTTTTTCGCCCACGCCCACTTTTACGCCCACTTTTTTAAAATGATGTAATTGCTCCCATATAGATTTTAACAGATTTACTTCAAATTGTATACACATTATACTCCAGGCGAGGTAGAAATAAACATTTCTTACGCCACGCCCCCATTCACGCCCCTTTTCATGCCAAATTTTGTTTGAAAGTTTTAAACTTTTTGTTCTCTGTACAAATTTGTTCCTTCCAACGGATTTTTTTTTATTTGGTAGTATATTGCTCTTAATACTGTTAACGTCGCCATATAACTATGAACCACGCCCACTTCACCGCCCCCTTTTTTTTTAATTCAGATACTTACTTATACCACTAACAATGTTTGCTATACAAAATACTTTTTTTATATGTATTTACCTAAAGTTTTATACACTTTTTATATACAGGTAAGGTAGCCATACATTTTGTTATTACTAAATCCCCATTTTTCGCCCCATTTTACCTTAAGTTATAATTAATCTGCTTTCAATCTATCTACATATATATATAAAACTGAATGTGTGTGTTTGTGCTTTATAGAAGGACAAGCCCCTGAACCGATCTTCCTGAAATATTCAGAGCGTGTTACTGTGACTCTGGAAGGAATAATAGGCTATATAAATTTTTGATTGGACAAGCCCACGCCACGCCCATATAACCCAAAATTTGAAATTGTCATATCTCGGAAATTTTTTGACCTACAGCGGTCATATTTGGTACATATGGTATCGGCATGAATAGAAATACATACCAGAAGAAAAGTGGGCGGGCCACGCCCCTTTTTAGAAAAATAAAAAATCGTAATATCCTCTAAACTATTGGAAGGATCTTCATGAAATTTTCACAAAAGGATATTTTTGCGAAATAATAAGTCCTTAACTATATAAAGTTGTTAGTGCAATAATTAATTCTAAATTAAATATATAACATTTTGTTACTGTATAAATATTTTTTTTTTATTTTATTTTATTTTATTTTATAACGATGGGGGGTAGCGAAGCACACCGGGTTCAGCTAGTAAGATATAAACACAAATAATAAACATTAACTTTACACACAATTCATAACAAAAATTAACTTACAAAAAGCGAGTGACAATAGTCAAAATACCAATGCGTATGGACGAATTAACATTTTATATTGCACTAAATAATCTTATTTTATTTTACTAATTACACTGTCCAACAAATTAAGACTTTTTGAATGGAACAGAATAGCGACCCCATAATTCTGAAAGGGTATGTTGAGTAGATCATTTTTGTAGAACAAACTTATGGTCCAGCACGTCTTAATTTTTTTTTTACAGTGGGTCAAAGTTTTCATTTTTTGGTCGAAGGGAGCATTATACTTTATGAAAAAAATGCTGTAAGTTAATGTCTGAGAGAATTCTTATGGTCAGAGTTGTATTGTGGAATTGTATGAGGATTATTTTTGTGGAAGATCTTAACCCTCTAACTGGTCTCTTTATGGGTCAATTTGACCCTTTTTTCGAGAAAATCAAAAAATATCCTTTAAAAAAGGACATTTAAGGATTAAAATATTCTACGAAAATGTTTGCCGAAAAATTTCAGTGGGGGTCGCCAAAGACACCATTGTTGTAAATAAAGCTCTTTACGATTAATTGGCAAAATTACACGCTTAACGTGAGCTCCTGCATTAAAGCCTTATCTCACGGTGATTAAACACTAGACAGATACTATGTGTCTGCCCAACTCTCCGTCATAAGACGGTTCACAAACTAGGAGAGACATGTTTGGCATAACTCCATCCTTTGCCGAAGGATCGGGCCGAGTTAAACCCCTGTTGCTCTATGGGTCGCAACACCTGTTGACGCAACTCCACGACGAGCTGTGCTCTTACCGCAATTCTGGGCCTCCACGAAGCTCCCCGAGGGGCCAATCCCAAAAAAGCCATTTAAGGGTTCAACACTCCTTTGTCGAACTTCAGCAGTACTTGCAAGAACACACACATCACCTGATACTTCTTAACACCACAACATTCTTGTCTCCAATTACTCCTCAATGCTTTCCTGCCGCCGGCTCAAACACACTCTTGGACTTCCTTTTCAACTCGTGATCTCAACAATCTTGAATTCCACTCATATTTTTACTAAAAAGAATGAAAAGTTTCCAATAAAATTCACTTCATTTCAAAATATTTATTATATTACATATTTATTAAAAAAGAAAACAAAAAAAATACCAAACTTCGCTGAACAAAATTCTTGACACAGTTAGCCACATTCTGAAAATTTTATCGATCTAGTAACTTTTTTCTGAGAAATCACCATTATTTCTACTTCTTAATTGAATCGTATTCACATGTCAAAGATCAAATGACAGTGTGCCTTGCTATTTGAAAATTGATTTTTATCAAAAATGATTAACAAACAGAAGGAAGCCACCAAATCTCAGCTAAAAATTATTCTATATTTGCACAACCAAGACAAATCTTATGCTGAGATAGGAGAAATGATGGATAGAAGTCGCAACACCATTCGGAGCATCGCATATTCTACCACATCCGCCACAATCGCCAGATCTTAATACGATAGGCTGTGGATAGACGAGTAGAAAAGGAACACAAATTTTATAATTTTCGCAAATAACCAATAATTTTGTTCAACGAAATTGGGTATTTTTATACCCTATACCACTATGTGGGCAGGGTATCATGACTTTCCGCTGATGTTTGTAACTACCAAAAATATTTGACCTAGACCATTATTTTATTAATCCGATAGACTCAGAATCACTTTCTGAGTCGATTTAGCGATATCCGTCCGTCCGTCTGACCGTCTGTCCTTCCGTCCGTCCGTTGTTGTCCATGTAAACCTTGTAATCAAACTACAGGTCGCAAATATGAATATATCTTGATAAGGCTTCTATCGGCAATAGGATGAACGCTATTAAAGTTGGTGAAAATCGGTTCATATTCAGACCTAGTCCCCATACAAATTACCCCTATGAGATCCACTTAAATTTCCATAACATCCAAATTATCATATAGATTTCGGTCAAATCGGCTTTGTGTTTGTTTACTACATCAATCTAAAGGTAGTCCAAAAATAAACCCAAAGCTGATTCCCGCTTCACTCGAATCTATCAAAAAACAAAAATATCCAACAGATTTTTCTCAAATTTGGTTTGAATATGTTTTTGCAAAAAATAAGTGACCTTTCCAAATATGCTCAGGATCGGTACATTTTTGGATCTAGTCCCCATATAATTACAGCATCCAATAAGAACCTTTTCACATCTGAAATTAATAACGATGTCACTCAAATTTGATTTATGCTTATTTTCTATATCTAATTAGTTGGACCTATAAGATAGGGTCTCTAAACGCATGGTATCGTATAGTCGATCTAGACCGACTATAATTTCCTTTTTCTTTTTTTTTGTTTTTTTTTTTTTATTAATAACATAATAAATATTCTTAAATGAAACAGAATTAATCTTGTTGGCAACTTAGCATTATATTAAGTAAAAACTGTTGTTGATTAAAAATCGCTTTAATTAGGCTATTAAGTCAATCATGAAGTGGAAAGTGCGAGTAATTAAGTTCGTCACTGTATTGGCATTAAGAACACTTCCAGCTATTTCTGGGACGCTCCATTTCTCAGATGTAGAAAAACGAATAAATTTTAGCACTCTATAACGCAACGTGCATCCGTGTTGTAAGAAACAAAGATGTTGTACGGGGATTTCCCTATTTTTCAAAAGTTATAACATTTGCCTTGAATCGTTTAGCTTACATACTTTTTAATTTACTTTACACGATTTTTAATTTACGTGTACTCTAAAAAATTTTTGTTGAAGTCTACTCTAATTAATGGAGGTAACTTGTTGCCTACTATAAAATGGGCAAAAACAGGCACAATGCTTAAAATTAAAATACTCGTATATACACAATACGTTTATAAATTATAGACACAATGTGTTTTAAAGTGTTTAATTGTATCAAAAAAGTTTAGCAACATATGAGTTTTATTTAAATTTTAATTCTATGTGTCTTTAAAACTTGTTGGTATATATTTTGATAGAAGATCCCCTAATCTATCGAAATATGCAAAAAAAAATTGATTTGAAAAAAAATTGAGTTAGGGCCTTTCCCTATTAAGGTAGCGAAGTGTAAATGCGTATTCTGCGGAAGTTTGACAGTGTGAACCCACATTTTTATTATTATCCAGCATTCAGGGTATATCCCCTGTATATGAGTATAAGGTTGTTAGCATAAAAAATCCTTTCATTTTTTTTTCGATAAGAAAAAAGTTGGTCTTGAAAGTGCTCAATAAGACCGATTGAAAGAAAAAAAGAAAGCAAATCATTGCAGCGGTTTTCGAGTAACGGCCATTTTTTTTTCTTTGTTAGTAACATATATGTATGTTCATTTTTAATTGTTTTTTGTATTTATTTTTTTAATTGCTCATTTTATATTTAAAATAATAATAAATAAAAATAATAAGTAAATTATAAATTTAATTACATTAAATATGTAGCGAATTGTATTCACATACAGCTGTTTTCAATATTTTCGCACAACGAGAATCACCAGGTTTTTTTTTTTAATCTGATACATGTTTTTTTTTTAATTATTGACCAACACTCAGGAGATGCCTCTACAGATGCAGTGCATTGCGTTGAAAATAGGTTATGGGAAGGACGAAATAGGGAGTAGTGTTTGTGGATATTTGCTTAAATTTTATTAGATTGTAACTGTCAGGAAAGACTTGTGCGGAGAGTTTATTTAATGGTTCGAATGATAAATGCATTTTCTCTGAAATGCCTTGTACGGTCACCTATATAATAGATTAGAAACGGATGTGATCTACTACAGAAGCGGGTAGAGCGAACTGAAACTCGAGCACTTGCAATGAGTTCGCTAATCTCAGAAGATAAGTTGCCATAGTAGTATCATAGAACAGTGTTACACAATCCACATTTCGTCGATGTTCAAACGAGTCAATAGAACTGGCTACCCTACTGTCATTATTGAGCATCAACGCCCTCCTTTGTATATGGTTCAGTAGCTCCAAAAAAGACCTGTCCATATATGGGAGTTGTATTCCATTTGCGGTCGGATGTAAGAGGTATAGATTGTAAGGAGATCAGAAGGAGTGAAGTAATTTTGCACCGTTTTAGACACTGGAATGGTTCTTTCGACATTTGAAATACATGTTCGTTCCAACGAACATCACATTGAATTCTCATGCCCAGAACCTCAAGAGTTTCAGATTCATCAAGACCTATACTACCAGTATATTTATACAGATGACATTGTTAAATCCAAGGCCCTATGGGTCAACAAACAACATTGAGTCTTCTGCACATTAAAATCAACTCTATTCGTTTTACCCCACTTACAGATTGCTAACAGGTCTTGATTGAGTGTGTCATTCATTGTCCGCTTTTCGCCTCCAATCTCCAAAAGGTTGGCCTACAATTGAAGGAAAATGTCAACTATTGCTGTCATCTGCGAAAGAGTAGATAGGATTGAAGGTTTGACTAACAAGGTCATTCAAAAGGAAAAGGAAAAGAGAAGGAGAAAGAAAAGAATCTTGGGGTACTCCTGAATTAAGCTGAAACTCATTGGATGAGAATCCATTAATAACAACATGTATTTTGCGGGGTCTGAGAAAACTCGATAGAAATCGAGAGAAGTCAATGCCGACCCCAAATGCAATAAGCTTTGATATCAATGCACCGTACCACACGCGATCGAACGCTTTCTAATATCTAGAGCAGCCAGTTTACTTTCATCAAAATTGTGAATGGATCGACTCCAGCGCTAAGAAAGTTGAGAGACAGTTCTCCCGTAGAACGCTTTTTACGGAAGCCATACTGTCACTCATGAAGAAGTGAGTTGGCCTCCTGATAGTTGACAAGCTGGTAATTGATCATGCTCTCCATCACCTTTGCAATTGGACGGTAATTTTCGGGGTTATTAGCCTCAAAAAAATTTTTAGGGATTGGTTGGACATTTGCAACCTTCCAGCAGGAGGGAAAGACTTCCGTACGGTACGGATAGGTGAAAAGGTTGACCAATGCACTAGCTAGCGCCAGTGCATGTATACCATCTGCTCCCGGAGACATTGTAAAAGCACAGTTTTATACGGGGATTACCTATATACCTATACTTAAAATTATTTCATATAAAATTTATAATACATTATATATTTATATATATATATATATGGGGGCTTTCATGTCAAGTGCACCAACTTCTGAAACCGATGTCTTCCGATCGGGATGAAATTTGCATCAAGGTTAGTCCTATTGGATAGTAGTTTAGACACAATTTTTCAACAAGATCGGTCCAGATCTGTCTGAGTTAGAAGGGATCAAAATTTGACATTTTGGCCAAACAGGTGTTTTTTCTCATCCATGTAACTTATTACCTATTGTTCTTAGAAAATTTTCTCCCAAAGAGTTTAGATAGCTATTCCTTCAATATTTCGGAAAAAAATACTTTAAAAAAAAAAATTTGTAGGGCATTTTTTTTTTTTTTTTTTTTTTCATAAGAAAGCTTAGGATTTTTCCTTTAAGAGTTTTGGTCGCTTAGTGGGATGGGAGTGGGATATCTATCAAAATAAATGTTTTGTAACTCAAGACAACGGTTTTTCAATTTTTCACAAATGCACTATTTTGAATTTTTTCTTATTTATGTCTAAAACCTTACAAATAAAACTTATACTGAGAAACTAGACAAACTAAACTTTCCGAAGGTACCTAACTAAAATTTTATACCCTCGATACTGTAATACCCAGAATATGTCGAAAGACATCGGTTTCAAAAGTTGGTGCACTTGACATGAAATCTCCATATATATAATGTGATGTTAAAAATTTACATTTTCTAACAAATCTTTCGCTTTCCGCAGCAAGTAAAATTTAAGATAATGCAACAGTTATACCATTTTACATCTTTTTGCCACTGAGCCTTTCAAAAAATATAGAGAAATTTTATATTTATATTTATTTTAGCTAGTAAGGCCTAAAGTTCTTTATGTAATTAAAAATGCATTTAATCCATATTTTCCCAACGTTTCGTGAATGTTATGTTCACTTTATCAAGGGATTCGTCTATTTAAATTAAAAGACAAATATATTTCACAACATTGCAAAAACTTTTACCACAAACAATTATGACTTACAGTAAGAAAAAATGTTTTTATTACATTGAACAATAATTTGTTGTAGACAAACATAAAACAGTAAACATGAAAATTATATCAAACACAAACTTAAAAATTACATATATCACAGTTTAATTATAATATTGCAACACAGTAACTGGCATTAATGTTTTGTGTGTCTTCTTTTAAGTTCATCGTCTTTTTTATTTTCTGTTGTATCCTTAACGTCTCTATTGTGAATCTTTTCTGCCGTATGATTTGTATTTTTTATATGTTGGGCTAATGCAGTACTTTCTTTTGATTTGTTTATGTCCATTTTATGTTCTGTTATTCTTGTTTCTAATGTTCTTTTTGTAGTACCAATGTAAACCAAATCGCAGCTTTGATCGTTTATTCCTTTACATGATATTTCATAAACAAAGTTGCTTTGTTGTTGTTTGTTTATTGGTGTTTTTATGTTTGTAAATATAGAGCTTAAAGTTTTATTAGGCTTGTAAGCAAAGCATATATTTTTCTCCTCTATTGTTTCTTTGATGTTCTGTTTGTCAGTGAGGCCCGGGATGTATTTTACACTGTAAAATTGTTTTTTCTCCTTGTCGGTATTAGGGTGGCCAGATGTTTTGTTTTCTATTTTCTTCACTGCATTTGTTATTAAAGTTTTTATAAGATTTTTTGGAAAGCTATTGTTTGTTAAAATTTTGGTTATCGTTTCTATGTTTTTAGAGTGATATTGTCTGTCACTAATATTGAGTACTCTGTCAATAAAATTTCTGGCAGTATTAATTATTTGGCTCCGTGGTTGTGTTGCATTAAAATTCATGATCCTTCCTCATGAAGTTTCTTTTGCATACCAGTCGAAATCTATTTTATTTCCACTAATACGTAGTTTCGTATCAAGGCATGCAATTCCCATGTTAGTTTGTATTTCGATTGTAAACTGGATTTTACTATATTTGTTTAGAGTCTTCAGGATTTCATCTTTATCGTCAGATTTTATTATGGCTAAAATATCATCTACATATTTTGCTATTTATTTTATGTGAATGTTTTTAGTTTCCAATTCCTTGATTGCTTCGTCAAGTAGAGTATCTAGGACTATATCAGCGATGGATGGTGAAAGGGGGTTACCCATCGCCATACCGAATATTTGTTAAAAATTTTTTTTATCGTCTATAAAATAGTTATTGTCTGTAAGACAGAATTTGAGTATATTTAAAAACTTAGAACTGGGAATTCTGGTGAAATCTTTTAAAACGTTCCATTTTGCCATTATGTTCTTTATCGCGGTATGAACTGGGATGTTTGTAAACAGTGATATGACATCGAAAGATACCCGGGCAGATGTTTACGCTTTTTAACTGTGATTTTAATTGTGATGAATTTTTTATATTGTAGTTAATCGAAATTAAGTTTTTTAAAATTTTTCCCAAGTATTTGGAAAGTTGGTAGCATGGTACTTGCATCGAGGAAACAATTGGTCTCAGAGGGATTCCAGTTTTGTGGATTTTCGGTAATCCGTAGATTCTTGGGGCTGTTGCCGCTGAACAAAAAAGACGACGTTTTTGCCATGAATCTATATATTCATTTTTGTGCAGGTCCGTTATGATATTATTGTTGTCCCTTTGTAGTTTTGATGTTGGGTCGATTCTTAATACGCGATATGTGTTATTGTCATCTAATAATATTTTCATCTTATTTTCGTAATCATTTTTATTTTTAACCCAGCCTAATGGGGAAGATGCAATGATGCAGTCGTCCGTGCATTTACTCAGCAAAAAATTTCAAAAAGGTAATCATGTAAGAGAATCGTATAGATTTGCGGAGGAATATCTTGCTTACTCGAGTGGCTTCTCGATTACTGTTCGAAGGCGTGAGATTTTATCATCGATTCTTTGAAAGAAATTATAATTAAATTATTATTTTTATCTAGTAACAAGAACACGAAGAAAAATCAAATATTAGTTTTTGATAAATAGAATCAAGTAGTGGTTAAAGAGGTACTTTGTTTTGGTATTATGGCAGCTACTTTGGGAATCGGAATGGTGATTCGAGGGTGTTCTTTTTTAAAGGTTCACAAATTTGAGTTGGTAACACTGCTTTATTTTCCAACTGATTGAAGAGCTGATAGTTGCTACTTGTTTAGTTTGGTTTGCCATTTTATCATGGATAGACTTACACCAGAGTCAAACTTGTGAATTGTTGAATTTTTCTATCAAATTATTGGTTCGTCAAACTTATTGTATACTTCATCCCTTGTATATGTGGTTACAATCGTCCATCAGAGCGACTAATTCCAATACCTATATATCATTTTCGCACCACGTTTACTCTTAATGATAATGTACATCCCGTAAGATGCCGAACAATGCTTACCGAACACGCTCTAGCCGCTGTGCAGCAAAGCATTGAAAAAGACCCACATCAATCAATTGGGCGCCTCTCTCAGCAAATGGGGATGTGTTCATCCACTTTATGAAAGATTTTACGAAAGGAGCTTGGCTTATGAGCTTTTAAGATTCAACTTGTGCCAGAATTAAAGCCAAACGATCAATGAGCTGCAGCACAAATTGATACTTATTATTTTTGATTTTCCACACAAAATTTTGTTCACCGTTTATCGCTCATTTTTCGTAGAATGGGTACGCAAATAAGCTAAATTGTCGCATTTGGAGTGAAGATAAGCTTTTCTCAAAACACTATGGTGAACAGTGTAGAGAAATAATTACAAGTTTTTTTGTACCTCAATTAGCTGCTATTAATTTTTCAACAGAACCGAGTAACATGCCACACATCGCACGCTACAATTAATTTACTCAAAGAAGCTTTTGATGAACGCATAATTTCACGTAATGGTGCTGTTAATTGTCCACCAAGATCATGTGATTTAAACCCAATGGGTTATCTTCTTTGGGTTTATGTAAAGTCATTTGTCCAAGCTGTTAAACCAGAACACCTGGAAATCAACATTCGACGAGTTATTGGCGTAATACGGCCGTAAATACTGCGAAAAGTGTGTAAACATCAGGATTCCAGATTGCGCCATGTATGCGCCACCCGAGACGACTCAAACCATATTTAAACAATAATGGCATACAATTATCTCTCCAACAAAGCCAGCTTACTTGATATTAACAATATTATTCATTCATTTATTTTAATTTTAAGTTTTGTAACTCTAAATAAACACCCGTTATATGGCAACATCTTCTTTAGATAATGATACATTTTTTTCTAAGTATTGGTAGTATAACAACCCACCCTGGGGGCAATAGATTGAAAAAGATTACTTTAGTGAAAAGTGGCAACCTTATAAAACATACATAAGTTTTACGTTTCAAGGCGCCACACAGTGGGTTGAAAAGCATGAATATTCATTAATGCATAAAAAAACACCATTTAAAAAAAAAGTGGAAAAAAATATTTGTTTTAACCCGTTAGGAGCTTTTTTGTGTTTTGGAAAAAATGATCTTTTCTTACAATTTTCGCTGTAACTTTGGAATAAAAAGCGATAAATTAGTAAATGAAATTGCAAGCTAGAACTTAGTTAATGTGCTTTTAGAAAAAATAAATTTTTTTTAAAATAAGAAAGGAATAAATATTTAATATGTATTTATATTATAAAAATTGATTTTTAAAATCCGATTTTATTTTCCAAATTCCACAATTCCACAAATTTAACTCAAAAAATTCACATTATAAAATAATATTATGTTTTTATTGATGAATAATTATAAGCAAAAAACAAACAATCATTTCAGAAAAATTAAAAAAAAATTTTAAAAAAATTAATTCAATTAATATTGAATATATTGCTACATTTATAATTGAAAATTTTATATGCATTTATTGTTATTTGACTTCTCCCGACTGCATTTACGAGAATAAGATTTTTTCTGTTGTGTTTTCAAGCATTTTTTTTTTTTAATTTTATACTGGGGACTTTTAATAAAAACTTGAATATTACATTCGTTGGCAAGTACTGGCAAAATGTTTTTTTTGGAATACACAAGTAGAAATCTCATATTTTACTACAATGTAAATAATTTTGCCCGATCTCATCTAAAATTACGTTGAAACTCAATCTCTTTTTATACCCTATACCACTACGTGGTTTGGGTATAATGACTTTGTGCTGCTGTTTGTAACAACCAAAAATATTTGACCTAGACCCATCTTTAATTATACCGATGGAATCAGAATCACTTTCTGAGTTGACTTAACAATGTCCGTCCGTCCGTCCGTCCGTCCGTCCGTCTGTGTGTCCATGTAAACCTTGTAATCAACCTGCAGGTCGCAAATATTAATATATTTTGATGAAATTTGGTATCTGAGCTTTTATCGGCCATGGGATGAACGCTATTGAAACTGGTGAGAATCGGTCCATGTTCAGACCTAGCCCCCATACAAATTACCCCTATGAAATCGACATAAACTGTCATAAGATCCAAATTGTCATATAGATCTTACTCAAATTGGGTTTATATGCGTTCATTACATCCATTAATGAGTAGTCCAAAAATGATCCCTGTGGCCCCATATAGAGCTGCTTCCCGATCTTGACTTAAATCTATTAAAAAACAAAAATATTGCACTGATTCTTCTCAAATTTTGTTTGTATATATTTTTGCAAAATACAAGAGACTTTACCAAACATGATCAGGATCGGTCCATTTTTGGACCTAGTCCCTATATAGATATAGTATCCGATATGAACTTTTTCATATCTGCAGCCAAAAAAATTAATAAAAATCCGACTCAAAGTTGGTTTTTGCTTATTTTCTATGTCCAGTTAGTTGGGCCTAAGAGATAGGGTTTCTAAACGCATGGTATAGGGTATCGTATAGTCGGTCTAGACCGACTATAATTTTCTTACTTGTTAAAAAATACCCTCTTTTTAGGACAATTTTCAAAAAATTATTAAAAATATTTCTAAAACATTTATCTAAAATTTTTTTTTTTAATAATACAGTCAAATACCTGAAGTTGATGCATCCATTTGAAAAAAGTTAGAATTTAAAAAAAAAATGAAAAAAAAATTAAACTTGAAATATCTCGTTTTTCACTTTTTACCACTTCGAGCAAAATTAAAAAAAATTGTTGAACTTTGAGAGAGTATAGCAAGAAAAGTAACCAACTTAGAAAATAATTTTGACAGTTAGTGATGACCCATTTTATACTCTGTTACCCGGTATAAAAATTTATTACAAAATAATCATTTCAATTTTTGAATTAATCCTCACTTTTGACCCTTTTCAAGCCAATGTGCGCCAGTTCAGTGGAACGTCTTGGGCGTTGATGAACGGCATGTGGACGATTTCCCACTGTCCCTTTCTCAACAAAATTCGAAACTAAACGACGAATAGTGATGTCAGGCCGTGCTTCTTGGACACGATATAACACAACTGTACGACTATTTTTAATGTACAGTATCATTATTTCGGCGCGATAGATGGTAAACTGGTTTTAGATACCGTACTTTTGGGATACAAAACAAGTATTTAAAATTTTAATAAATGATTAAAAAATTAAAGATTCTATTTAATGGGGAATTACCAGACAATAAAAAAACAAGTAAAACGTTTTAAGAATATTGTTTAAATCAATTTATTAACTACAGTCAAAACTCTTTCTTAAGAATTAATCGAAAACGCAAAATAATTTTTGAATTTTTACATACTAGTTTTTCCATACTAAGTATTTGAAGAAAACTTCTTATTATTCTGGAAAATGTTGTAGGAAATATAGAAAAGTTCTAGTCTATAGACAGTTTCATTTGTATTTAATAATTTATGTTAAGTTTTAATTTAAATACACATTTAACTAAGAATAAATCAAATGAGAAATAGAAGAGAATTTCTGTTAAAAACCTCTTTCGTTTAAAACTTGTTTTTACATTCTGTTTAGAGAAAATTTTAAAATATACCCATCATTAAACAAATCATGAATTGTTTAATTACACTTTAACAAAAAAGTTTACATACAAAATCAAATAAAAAATTGTTTTCAATACGTGCTTAGCATATGAAATAAGATCGTTAGGTGATTTGACCAAAGATGTTTTCTAAGTATTTATCTCACATCCCAGTCAGCATTTCGAAGACTGTTTTAACAAAAATCACCTTACTGGGTCTTCTTTGAGATGATTAACAAGTAAGAGTGTTAAATTCGGCTATGCCGAATCTTTGATACCCTCCACCTGGGTTTTACCTCTGCATTATTATCTTGACTTATTGCACTATTTATAAGAAATGTAACCAAAATATTTTTATAGGAAACAATTTGATAAACTTAATACTAAATTATTATAACAAACACACTGAAAGCATTTTTCAGAGGTGTCTCCATATTTCAGGCCTTTACCCCAATTTAAATATCTAATTGCTCGAAATAGTGGCAAACATTATTATTGTAATTTTATCCAGGTAAATGGTTTATTTTGTGAATGAGCGTGAATTCAACAGATAGATGGACAAACGGACAGAAGGATAGAAGGACGGAAAGACAAACGGAAAAACGAGCAGACGAATATTGCTATATGGATTAGAGATGTTATAAGGATCAATAATATATATACTCTATGGGGACGCAAATTAATTTTTCGATGCGTAACTCCCTCTGAACAGTGGCATGGAGGGTATAAAAACTAATTAATTTCATGCCGGATTAAAAAAGACACAAAAATAATTCACGCTTATGCCCATTCAGTGATTTATTGAAAAAAGAGTAACGAAATTTGCAGCAATCGTAAATAGATCCTGCACGCATTTGTAAACGTTTTGTTTGCTATTTTGGAAGAATATTTCGTGCAGCTGGAAGATGAAATGTTATGAGGGCGGTCCACTGACAACCCGACCAGACCTATATGGAGATGGCGGCAGTAGTTTGAAAAAAATTACTTTGGTGAAAAGTGGCAACCTTCTCAAACATATGTTTTAAGTTTCAAGGCACCAGCTTGTTTAGTATTTTTTTGGAGCCATTAAAAATAAACGATCTCAGTGAATTTGTAAACATGAAAAAAATTGGTCACCGTTATCTATTTTAATACCTTCATTTGAAAGGTCTTAGTACAACCAATCGTAAGCCGAGCTAGATTCTGTTCTTGGAGAGTCTGCTCTTTCGTTTATGACTATAAAATAGTGGGTGGCAGAGTTTAAACGAGGCCGTACAAGCTGTCAAGACGAACACCGTAGTAGTCGATCAATTGAGGTGGTCGATCGATCGGTTAAAAAAAATCCATAAAATGGTATTGGAGGATCACCGGCTGAAGGTGCGTGAGCTAGTTGAAATGATAGGCATTTCAAAAGTGCTATACATCGCATATTCACCGAAAATTTTTAGATGCTAAAGCTGTCCGCAAGATGGGCGCCGCGTTAGCTCACAATAGAACAAAAACAGCGTCGTGAAGATGTTTCAATAGTGTTTAGCGATGTTTCACCGAGTTTTTTCATAGATGCGTAACCATTAGGGCTGGTCGATTTACAGGGAGGCAAAAAAAATCGCTCAAGTGACAAGGAAAATCATATTCTAAGGATCAAAATAAGAAACTTTGCCCAAGGAACCATACCTCTAAAACGAATTCTGATGTCCCGATTTTTGACCTGTCTGTCTGTCTGTCTGCCATGGGGCAACCCTATTCCCCCTCATGCAATTGATCTGAAACTTGGCCCATAGTCTTGCTGTGACTACAGATTAATTTTGGGATTGTCACGCAGAGTCACGCATAGTCACGGAGTGATCATCCGATCGATCTGAAACTTGGTCCATAAACTTGCTGTGAACAAAGATTAACTTTGACATAGTCACGCACAGTTACGCATAATCACGCACAGTCACGGATTGATCTAAAAGTTATTTACCCTCATCCGATCGATCTGAAACTTGGTTCATACACTTGCTGTGAAAAAAAAGATTAACTTTGACATAGTTACGCACAGTCACGGAGAGATGAAGAACAAATTTCCCTGAAGAACATGTTGATTATACAGGTAGTTATTTATATATTTTTAAAAATATCGTTGGAAAGTTTTTCCATAATATTATTGTTGCAACAGTCAAATTTTTTAACATAAAAATTATGTTATTTGGTATAGTAACCAAATGCGGTTTAATGTACATCATAGTGATTGAATAACTAACTAATGAAATAGTTCACTTATATACAAGACATTTCAGAATTATGACCACTTTTAAAAAGTCAAATGAATCAGGTATATTTTATACAATTGATTTTTCTTTCTTAAAATTTGTTTGGGATTTCCCCCTTCAGAATGAATAACAATTTTTCACTAATTTTATTGCTGCATCAGACAAATTAAAAAAAAAATCAATACCTGCTTAATAAGCAGTGCTTATTCAATTACGGATTTTAAAGTAACATAATTTCGTTTTTTACTTTTCTTTGTCATTGTTATTTTTCAAGTGATTGTTATTTTTTAACGATGAAAATATATCATGGGATGCATTAATTGGCATATGCACTGACGGCGAGCCAACAAGTACTGGCCCACATGGTGGAATTGTACGACGATTCGAATTGCTGTTAAAAAGACCATTGCATTGGTTCGTTTGCCTTCTACACTTCTACGAACTTCCGTTTCGGCATTTGTTTGAAGCTTTGGATAAATCAACCAGCACTGGACCAATATCGGCAACCGGAAAACTGAGCCGTCAAATCGAAACTTGTGAAACTCTTCTGGTAAGTTATTGCTATCACCTATTTAATATAATTGTCAATCGTTTTTAATTATTTTATTATTATATATTTTCAGGTGGTGGACGGCTTTCAGAAAATTGAGTTGAAAAATATGCCCCCTGCTCCAGAAAAAATTTAATTTTTCACCGATTCGAAGTACTTATACGACATGGCCCATGCAATTTCTAGCGGCGTGGTTTCGGTGGATCTGGCTAACATCAAACCAGGGAAAATTGTACATTCTCGGTGGCTCACCAAGGCCGCTAGATTATTACGATTATCAGCCCTGTTCTTGAAACGTTGTTATTTGAATAAGAATGAATATGAAATAACATGAAATTGAAATTTTGGGTTTCTTGAAAACACAAATTTTATATTTTCGAAGTATTTTGCGAAATCATATTTTTTATTATCAAATGACATGAAACATATGGTTTAGCTTCAGAACCATATGTTATCTAGAAACCGAGGTGCCATATGGTTCTTTAGTCACTTCCACAAAAAAACTTTAAGTAATTTTTGCACGTTTTTCCTTAAGATTATAAAGAAAGTAAAAAAAAAAATTTTTCTTTTAAAATAACAAATTACTTGTTCAATTAATTGTTTTTATTCTTCAATTTCATTCAATTAAGAATGACTTCTCTTTTTGAAATAAGTTAGGCATCACCGAAGAAAATTCGAAATTCAAATAAATTGGATTTGAGGCATTACTTCTGTTTCGAACATAAACAAAGTTGTGGCAGTCATATGCAAAAAAAAATAAAAATATGTGATTTGAGTGAAATATTATTTTAAATTCCTTTATTCGTAATAATTAGTACATAAAGAATCTATGTTATAATTGAAAAAATTATAAAGGAAAATAAATTATGCAAATAAAAAGTTTTTATGTTACTTCTTTTGGGCTATGATGGTCAGCTTATAAGTTTTAAATAAAATAAATTAAAACAAAATTTATTTCATCTCCACTCTACGTTTCGTTGACGGTTTTTCAACTTCATCAGGAGTGTATAAAAATTTTTTTATTATTAATTTCTGGCGACAAAAAATTAAAAATAAAACAATATATCAACATAATGTTATATTAGTCACAATAGTTTAACTTATGATTAATCCAAACTTACATTGTCAGGTTATTATTATTTAATAAATTTAAAGATAAAAAACTGGACATCACGACACAATTTTAATAAAATTAAATAAATTAATAAAAATAAATAATCAAAATAAATATAAAAAAAAATCACAGTTTTAAACTTAACGACTAATATCACAGAACTAAGATTTAAGTAATTGCAATTGAATATTGCAGCTTAGTGTTATCTTTGTCTTCTTTGTTGTTTAATGTTTTGTGTATTTTTTGTTGTATTCTTAAACTTTCCAATGTGTATCTTTTGTTTTCATTTCTCTCTTTATCTAAAATCTTAACTCCTTTTAAATCGACGTTATGTCCGCTCTCTTTTGCATGTTGAGATAATGCTGTCGATTCCTTGTGTTTTTTTATGTCTGCTTGATGTTCCGCAATTCTTACTCCTAACATTCTTTTTGTTGTTCCTATGTAGACTTTATTACACACCTCCCTTTCATTACCATCGCATTTTATCTCGTAAACTACGTTGTCAATTTTTAATACATCTGGTTTTGTTTTTTTGTGTGTAAAAAGGGATCTAAGTGTTTCATTTGATCTGTGTGCTATTGTTACACTTTGGTATGTATCGTACACTGTAAAAATTAGTTTCTATTGGTTTTTGTTTCTTATTTTGCTGCTTTTTGTTGAATATATTATTGAAAAGATTTTTAATAATGTATATTGGATAATTATTTTTTTAATAAAATTTCCTTTATTTTATTGATATTGTTACCTTTATATCGTTGATCGCTAATTTGTATTACTTTTTGGATTAAATTGTTTGCTGTATTAAGTTTTATTTTCCATGGTTGTGTAGAGTGGTAATTTATCATTCGTCCTGATGCTGTCGTCTTCGTGTACCAATTAGTAATTAGCTTTTCATTGTCCTTAATTATTTTTATATCCAAGTAAGGAATTTCATTGTTGTGTTCTCGTTCTATTGTAAATTTGAGTTTATTATGATATGAGTTCAATGTATTCATTATCGTTGCTTCGTCCTTCTTATTGATTACAGCGAAAAGATCATCGACATATTTAGATATGAACTTAATTTTTAAATTTTTTGTTTTTAATTCAGATATAACTTCGTCCAAGAGATTGTCTAGTATTATATCTGCAATAGTAGGGGATAAAGGGTTACCCATTGGCATACCATATGTTTGATGGAAAAACTTTTTGTCGTAAGTAAAATAGTTGTTATCGACTAAGCAAAACTGAAGTATTTTTAAAAATTGTTGTTTTGATATTGTGGTAACGTCTTTTAGTGTTTCCCACTTATGAAGAATATTTTTTATGGCTAGATGTGTCGATATGTTGGTAAATAGTGATACTACATCAAATGATACAATAATGTCGTCTTTATCCAGGATAAGGTCTTTTATTCTATCTTTTAATTCCATAGAATTTTTTATATTGTATGTCGGAGATATCAAATGCTTTAGTATCGAGCCAACGTATTTTGCTAATTCATAGCAAGGAACTTTATAAGATGATGAGATTGGTCTAAGGGGTATATTCTCTTTATGAATTTTAGGAAGACCATATAATTCTGGTGCTGCTGCTGCATGGGTTGTCATTTTTATTTTCTGGAACTTTGTGATATGGTTGTTTTTAAACAGATCCATAATTATGTTATTATTTGTTCTTTGTAACTTGGTCGTTGGGTCTTCTCGAATACTCTTGTACGTAGTTTTGTCATCTAACAATTTATACATTTTTGTTTTGTATTCATCTTTGTAAATAACTACTGTCTTATTTCCTTTATCAGCCGATGTTATCAATATTTTATCCTCATTCTCTTTAATAAAGCGTTTTGTGTCCTCATATATGCTTAAAATGTATTTTTCCATTTTGTTATTCGTCATTTTTCGTTTGTAGTTTGATATTCGGTTCGCGATTTGAGATCTCAATATTTCCTTATCCGTTTCATTTTTAATTGTCTGGACCCATTGTTCCATGTCCGCTATTAATGGAATTGGTAAGAAGTTTTTGTTACTTACTGGTAGTGCAAACTTGTTTCCTAAAGACAGAAGCCATTTGCTCTCAATTTCAAAATCTATCGCAGTGTAGTTCACAAACCAGTCATCATTAAATCGGAAATTAAAATTTTTAAACTTTTGTATTCTTAATTTTTTCAGTTTGGAATTATGTATGTGCTGTACTTTATTCTTGATATTATTAAATCTATTCCACTGATCTGTCTTAAATCTTGAAAGTTCCAGTTCGTTCAGTGTATTGTTGATTTTTCTTTCTATGTGTCTGATCTCATTGTGTATTAATTTTGTTGTAATGTGTGTTTCCCTAATTTCAACATTTAGAATTTTTGTATGTAAATTGATTTCTATTCTCTTTATTTCATTTATTGCTGTTGTTGTTTTGAATAGATGTTTCAGTTTTTATTATAGTTATAGAACAACATCATCTCCAAAAGTGTGTTTTATTAACATTGACTACTGATTACGAGTTTTTTTTTTTATATCAGCGCAAAATGTAGACGTTTTTTAAAATCGTTTTTTTTTTTCATAAAATTAATGTCTAATTTTTTAAAATAATGACAAGGTTCAATAAAAAACATGTTAGAGTTTAAATATCAATTAGTTTTTTTTTATCTCTTAAGACCTGCTTAGTAGAAAAAAGGGCATTTGTTTTGATTTCACAAAGCCTTTTCTATGTGAATTAAAACGAGAAAAAATATTCTTATTGAAATTAGAGAACAGCAAAAAACTCGTAGATTTAAGAACTTTTTCATTTACGAGTTTTTTTTTGTGATAGTGGTTTCAAGAACAGGGGTGTATATCTGACAACGGAAAATCTAGATGAGAATTTATAATTAAATGTTATGTGCCAATGTACTTCAATATCAAGTATTACAGCTCTGTCGTATACGGTAGTGCAGTATTTTTCAAGTTCATTAGTTGGTCACGATTTCTAGAATCTCGCTGAATTGTCAATCAAGTAATTACAGATAATTCATATTATGCGCATTCGGAAAATATCTTGTTATCAATGTTGTTTGATAATAGCAAAGAAAAGCGGGACTGTGCTATAAAGAAAATTCTGCACTATCGAACCGATGTTGACGACCCAACGGAACTTAAGAGTTTATAAAAAACCAGATAAAAACTTTAATGGCACAAGTTACACGGAATGATCAATTTGAACCACCATTCACGCGAAGCATTCCGTACGATACATTGAAAGAATATTTAAATCAAGATGATCCACCGTTTAATGATCCAAAAATTCCATCACATATACAATTGCTAGCTAGGGTTTCCAAACGAGTTATACCGGAAAATTTAGAGGCTGCTATGACGACGACATTAGAGAGCCGTGCGAAATTGCCCAGACTTGAAAGCAAAAAAGACTTTATTTAGTTTCTTTTCTATTACTAAGTTAAATTAATTTTTTCATTTACATATGTTCTAACTAAATAAATTTCTAAAGAGAAAAATAAACTCCAAAAAGAAAAAAACATGCCCATTTCGCTGATTTTTTCATGTAAAGTGCCAAAACTGGTGATTTTTTGAAATGTTTGTATGGGGAACCCACAGGGGATGTGCCACTGGCATGGGGGGGTCAACCCTCAAGTCAGTGGGGGTTGATCATACATTTAGGCTCTAAATGGGTCAAAGTGAGACAGACAGACAGGTCAAAAGTCGGGACATCAAAATTCGTTTTAGAGGTATGGTTCCTCGGGCAAAGTTTCTTATTTTGATCCCTAGAATACGATTTTCCTTGTCACTTGGGCGATTTTTAAATCGACCCGCCCTAGTAACCATGCATAAGACATGGGTCCACCTATTCACACCTGCGACAAGGGAACAGACAAACAGTGGACTGAAATGGGAGAATCCTGTCCAGAAAAGGCGAAGACTGCTACAAGATTAGGGAGTCTGTTTTTGGGATTCATGCTAACCTATTGCATTTGGCGAAAAAGAAAGTGTCGTTTAATCAAAACAATACACCAGCTCATATATCCACTATTGCGATGGCAAAAATCCATGGATTGAAGTTCGAATTACTTCATCACGCATCATATTTACAAGATTTGGCTCCCTCGGATTATTTTCTATTTCCAAACTGTAAAAAAATGGCTCTGTGGTAAAAGATTTGCCAACAATGGAGAGGTGGAGTCTGCGGCTGATGGCTATTTTACGGAACTAGACAGTTCTTACTACAAACAGAGTATCGAAGCTATTTAATATCACTGGGAAAGTGTATCGAATTAAAAGAAGATTTTGTTGAGAAACAAAGAAAATTGGTTCCGAATTTCATGTGTTTTCTTTGTTAGGTCGGGTTGTTCTGCGACTAGCAAGTGTTCAGTATTTGGATATTGTGAATTTCTGCTCATTAATCTTAGTTAATTCTTGGTGTGATGATCAGATATTTGAATTATAATAATTTATATACTTACTTAAGTGAATAAATTTAAAAGCAAAATGAATAAATTTTAAAGTGACAAGTAAATAAATTTAAATAAAACAAGTAAGAAAGCTATAGTCAGTCTAGACCGACTATACGATAAACTATACCATGCATTTCGAGAGAGGGTCTTGGATCTTACTTTTCTCTGGCAATAACTGGATATAAAATATAAGTAGAAACCAAATTTTAGTGTATAAATTTTAAATTCATCAATTTTAATACCTACATTACGTATAATTCTACGACATAGTGGTAGCATCCCTTTAATCAATTTTTTTAAAGTTTCTGGAGTGATCTGATTCCATGCTTCCTACAATTTATACCACAGGTCTTTCTTAGCTGCAGGGCAGGTAGCTCGAACCTTCCTCTCCAATTCATACCACAGTAACTCTATAGAATTGAGGTCAGGTGACTGTGGCGGCCATTCCATAACTTTGCAATTTCCAGCTGCTTCCTGGGTTTCTAAATACAACTTAAAAATTTTTGGGTCATTATCTTGCTAAAATATGAATTTTCATCACACAATTCTTAGTCCAGTGACCATGGCATGATCTTTCAGCATAGATTTGTACTGGATTTTATCGAGTATTCCTTCGATTCTGCATAAGTCGCCAACATTTTCTCAAATCATTACGGAACCTCCGCCGTGTTTAACTGTTGGCACTAGGAATGCATCATACGCACGTTCTCCAGCTGAGCGCCTCACAAAAACTTGCTTCTTGGAGCCGAGTACTTCAATTTTCTATTCATCGGACCAAAGGACCTTGTATCAATCGTTCAAAGACCAGTTTTCTTATTTATTACCCGAATCTAATATTTTTCGAAGATGATGATCCGATTGTGATCGTTTGTAATGTTAATTTGGAAGAATATTTCACGCAGCAGGACGATGAAAAACTACTTCCTATGCTGTTGTTTGTGTTTTTAACGAGGCAACATTTTACTAATTTTGAATCAAGTATCCAATATTTGAATATTGTGAATTTCTGTTCATTAATAGCAGTTAAACCGTGGTCTAAAGTTCAGCGATTTAAATTATAATTTATTTATACAAGTCAATAAATTTAAAAGTTGAAAGTGAATAAATTTAAAAGTGAAAAATTAATAAATTTAAAAGTGACAAGTAAATAAATTTAAATAAAAAAGCAAGAAAATAATAGTCGGCCTAGACCGACTATACCATAACCTACGCCATGCATTTCGAGAGAGGTCTTGGATCATACTTTTCGGGATGTAGAAAATATGCACAAACCAAATTTTAGTACTATTGTTATTAGTTTGTGGCCTGCATATATGAAAATGTTTATATCTGATATTATTTTTATATGGGGCCTAGGTCAAGAAATGGAACGATCATGACAATATCTAGTAAAGTTACTTATTTTGCTCAGAAACATACACCGTGGACTATATGTGAAAAAATTCAATGAGGATAGCATAATTGCGAATAAAAAATCGAAGCGGTAGGCCCAGAGGATCATGTAATAATATGAGGATAATGTAATAGTATCGGCAAGTAAACGAAATCGTCGAGAAGCGCTGCAAAAATAACGTTCCACATTAACAGCAGCCGAACGAATGCAGTAAGTGAGTCTACAGTAAAATGACGCCTTTTAGGCACTGACTTAAACGACAGAATCGCCATGAAAAAACTTCATCTTCGTCCACAAAATAAAATAAAAAGATTAGAGTGGAGTAAAAAATATTAACACTGGGCTTTGAACGATTGGTGCATGAACCTTTGCTCCGATAACCCGAATTTTGAAGTGTTCGGCTCCAAGAGTGTTCGCTCAGCCAACAGTCAAACACGGGGGAGGTTCCATAATGATTTGGTGTTGCTTTGCTGGAGAAAATGGTGGCGAATCGGAGGAATACACAATAAAACTTAGTACAAAACTATCCTGAAAGATCGTGCCATGGTCACTGGATTATGAGTTGTGGGACGGAAGTTCATATTTCAGCAATATAATGACCAAAAACATACAGCAAAAATTTATAAGCAGTATTTAGAGACCCAGGAAGTTCTGGAATGGCCCCATAATCACCTAACCTCAATTCTACAGAGTTACTGTGCTATTAATTTGACGGGAAGGTTCGAACTACCTGGCCTACATCTAAGGAAGACCTGTGGAATAAACTGCAGGAAGCATGGAACCAAATCTGTCCCGAAACTATAAATAAAAACTATAATAGAAAAGAAATAGATTCAAAGGATGCCAAATCTATATCGTGAAATTATACAAAATGGAGGTTGGTATATATAAAATTTAGGAATAGAGTGCAGTTTCAAACAAATATTTATGCAAAAAGTAAAAGTAAACAACAGAGAGTGTATCTTTTAAACTTGAATAGTTTTCATTGAAAAATAAAGAAGATATGGATATTTTAAATTTAAGGAGGAGGTGTCGCAAATAATTTTAGACGGCAGTTTATAAACCAAATTGTGGAAAAATCTTTGCAATATTTTGGTTTTTATACCCTATACCACTATGTGGTTTGGGTATAATGACTTTATGCTGATGTTTGTAATTACCAAAAATATTTGACCTAGAACCATCTTTTATTATACCGATCGACTCAGAATCCCTTTTTGAGTCGATTTAGTGATGTCCGTCCGTCTGTTCGTCTGTGTGTCCATGTAAACTTTGTACTGAATATATTTTGATGAAATTTAGTATATAAGCTTTTATCGGCCATAGAATGAACGCTGTTGAAATTGGTGAAATTCGGTCAATGTTCAGACCTAGTCCCCATACAAATGGCCCCTATGAAATCGACATAAATTGCCATAATATACAAATTATCATATAGATCTCAGTCAAATTGGGTTTGTATGTGTTTATTATATCCATTAATTAGTAGTCCAAAAATAATCCCTATAGGACAATTCTTAGTCATAGGCCCCATATAGAGCTGCTTCTCGATCTTCACTTAAATCTATCAACAAACAAAAGCATTGCACAGATTTTTCTCAAATTTGGTTTGTGTATATTTTTTCAAAATATAAGTGACTTTACCAAATATGCTCAGGATAGGACCATTTTTCGACCTAGTCCCCATATAAATATAACACTAGATATGAACTTTTTCATATCTGCAGCCAAAAAAAATAATAATGCCACTCAAATTTGGTTTATGCTTATTTTGTCTAGACCGACGGTCTAGACCAACTATAATTTTTTGTTTAATAGATTTCAGTGAAAATCGGGAATCAGATTTATATGACTAAAAATGGTCCTACATGATTTATTCTTGGAGTACTGTTTAGAGGCTATAATTACTCATACATACTCGTACACCAAATTTTATCGATATATATAATAATCTGGTATTTACGACAATTTTAGTCGGTCTGATTTGTGAGCTAGGTCTAAACATGCACCGAACTTCACTAATTTCAATAGCATCCGCATTCGTTCTTTTATACTAAATTTAATCAATAAATATAGGTACATAGTTGCGCCCTGTAGTTCGATTACAAGATTTACATGGACCCACAGAAGAAAAACGGTCGGACGGATATCGGTAAATCGAGTCAGAAAGATAATCTTAGTCGATCGGTATAACAAAAGGTCGGTTAGGTCAAATATTTTTGGCATTTAGAAACATCAGCACAAACTCACTCATGTGGTATAGAGTCAACCAAAAAATTAAAAAAGATTGAATTAAAGAGGAAGCGGAAAAACTAATATCCCCAAAAAAATTTAAAAAATAATACTCTGGTAAATGTCAGTTTCTATTTAACTGCCGTCCAGTCAAGTCGATAGCGTAGTTTAGTTTTCTTATAATAAGAATTAGCAACAAAACCAGTGTTGTAATCTTTTTTTTTCTGTTTTTTTTTATCTTCATAAATAAAAACAATAAATAACGGGCACCATCAATTACAAGAGGTCTTCTGCATTTATGCAGAATGTCTAACTTAAGTGAATTGAGGTGCTGAAACTGGAGAGAGTGAAGTTGACTGGCAAGAGTGTTGCTCACGATCTAATAAGCATAGAAATTCAATTCTATCTCCGATTGGAAATATCTCAATAAAAAAGGAAGAGATATAATTAACAATTCACAAAGTTATAACAACACTAATAACATCAATAATAATAATCGTTTTGATATATTGAATGATGCTAATGAAGAAGGCGAAATTAAAGGTGATTATAATGATGTTAATATTAAAAAAAATAATCTTCAAGAAAATATTTTAACAGCAAAACCACCACCACTGTTTATACCAAATGTAACAAATGCTACGGGAATGATCACAGCTTTTGCTGCTGTAACTAAAGCCAATGAATTTTCCTATAAAGCACTTAGAGGAAGTCAAATTAAAATTATGCCTAAATCCATTGAATCGTACAGAGCAGTAGTGGCTTTATAAAAAAAAGCAACTTGTACATACCAAATCAAAACAGAAAGATCTTATAGAGTTCTGTTCAAAAATCTACATTTCGCTGCATCCATACATGAAATATAAGTTGAAGTTAAAGGTCATAAAGTAAGACAAAAAACACTAGCCAACAAGGTTTTTAACTGGAGCAACCAAATATCTTTCCTAGGGTAATTTGGTGGGTTGAATTCGAATCTGTAATTGGTTTTTCTCTATCACGTCACGTTTTCGAGATACAAAAAAAATGTTTTTATTCGTTTTTTACATAAAAAAATCATTAGTTTATTTAAAAATCAATGAATTTTCAAAATGGGTGGCGTCATTTGAACGTCGTTTGTATTTTTTTGGTTTGGTTTCACGTATTAGAGTCAAGCAATAGTCTCCCAGCATGCTTTTGTCCCAAAATCCTTGATAATTTCTTTAAATTTTCATTAAATCTTGGTGACCACACTCCCTTTGTTTGTCGCTCACCGCACCTAGGTTTTGTATACAGTATATTCTAAGATACCTAGATAGATTAAGCCATCATACAGATGTTCTTGCAATATGCTTACTTGATGAAACAAATGAAAGTAGAAGACTCAAAATGTTGCACGTCCTAGGTCTTCCGTATAGAAATTGACAATTTTTACTAACGCATACATATGTACATACTCGTAAAAGTAAGTTAAATTGTTATTGTGCTTTATTTAATGTAATGAATCACACGTATTGTAGTGATTTTTGATGTAAAATTTATCAAATTTGCTTAATATCTTTATTATTTAGATAGATTGTAAATAAAATGTTTGAAAAAAAATGTCCAGAAGGTGAAACCAAGCCAACAAAACAATGAAAGTAAATTCCATGATGACAATTTAAGTGACAGAACGGATATCACCGTTCTTCTGTAAATAAATTCTGTGGTTATATAGATTAGGATTATGATTCTTTAATTTTTTTTTTTCGCATATCAAATTTTACATGTCCTAGCCAAAAAGACTATAAAAATTTATTAAGAAATGCAATCTCACTTTTTTGCTGCTGTCAAAAAAGTTTTCACACCAAGCGGGTTGAAATTTGGTCTATATTTTTTCGGTTGATTTAAAATATTTCTCTGAAATAAAATTTAAAACAATACTTTTAACTTATTACTTGTTAATATTTGTTTGCATCACACACATTCAATTTAATGTCAGACAAAAAAGACAGGAAATCATCGTTGGCAGCCTTACCAAATCTATCTATATACATATATAAAATGGAATGTGTGTTTGTTTATTTGTTTATTTGTTTGTTGGTTTGTACCTTATAGGAGACCAAACCTCTGGATCTAAATGTCATACCATTTAACTGGGACTCTGGCATGATTAATTGGGTACTTTTTTTACCACGCCCACTTTTACGCCCACTTTTTTAAAATTATGTAATTGCTCCCATATAGTTTTTGACAGATTTACTTCAAATTGTATACACATTATACTCCAGGCGAGGTAGAAATAAACATTTCTTACGCCACACCCCCTTTCACGCCCCTTTTCACGCCAATTTTTTTTTGAAAGTTTTAAACTTTTTGTTCTTTGTACAAATTTGTTCCTTCCAACGGATTTTCTTTATTTGGTAGTATATTGCTCCTAATACTGTTAACGTCGCCATATAACTATGAACCACGCCCACTTCACCGCCCCCTTTTTTTTAATTCATACTTACTTATACCACTAACAATGTTTGCTATACAAAATACTTTTTTTGTAATCTGTATTTACCTAAAGTTTTTAAGGTAGCCATACATTTTTTTATTACCAAGTCCCCCTTTTTCGCCCCATTTTACCTTAAATTATAATTAATCTGCTTTCAATCTATCTATATCTATCTATATATATAAAAAATGAATGTGTGTTTGTTTGTGCTTTATAGGAGGCCAAACCCCTGAACCGATTTTCCTGAAATTTTCACAGCGTGATAAATTTTTGATTGGACACACCCACGCCACGCCCATATAACCCAAAATTTGAATTTTGTCATATCTCGGAAATTTTTGACCTACAGCGGTCATATTTGGTACATATGGTATTGGCATGAATAGAAATACATACCAGAAGAAAAGTGGGCGGGAACACGCCCCTTTTAGAAAAATAAAAAATCGTAATATCTTCTAAACTACTGGAAGGATCGTCATGAAATTTTCACAAAAGGATATTTTTGTGAAATAGTAAGTCCTTAACTATATAAACTTGTTAGTGGGCAAAGGGGCGTGGTCCCGCCCATACAACCCAAAATTAAAAATCTTCATATCTCGGCCATTTTTTAACTACGGCGATGATATTGGGTATATATCGTATTGAAATTAATAGAAATAGTACTACAAGAAAACTTGGCGGGACCACGCCCTTTTTAGAAAAATTAAAATCCATAATAACTTCTATTAAGCCCTTGACTATATAAAGTTGTTAGTGCAATAATTAATTCTAAATTAAATAAATAATATTTTGTTAATGTATAAATATTTTTTTTTTATATTATTTTATTTTATAACGATGGGGGGTAGCGAAGCACACCGGGTTCAGCTAGTATAGATATAAAATCATTTAAAAGGAATTACTCAATTTGTGGAATAAGCTCAAAGTTCTGAAGTAGCGATAACATCTATAGAACGGAAAGTAAAACATATAATTCAAAGTTATCAAATGTTTTTAAAAATATCTAAAACTTACAGTTTCAACTGAAATTTTTATATAACCAATGAAAATATAGTCCGATTCATTCCAGTTCCATTTCATTCCAGTTCCAATATCCGATTACAATCAAGATGACAGCTTTAACATAGACGATAATTTCGATATATTCATTTTAAATAAACTTATTTGAATAATATACATCAACCAAATGTTTTACTTTTTGTAATGCAAACGAGTGGGAATGCGGCAAACAAGAAATTACTTGAAGAGTCTCGCAGACGATAAGAAATACCACTGAAAAATTGCTCCAAAAATTACTAGCAAATGATTACATATATGACTTAAAAATTAATCGAAGCTGATTATAAGAATCTTGAAGAAGAAAAGCGGTTATGATACTATTTTCACCCGACAAACCAATCTTTTATGATCAGAGAATGACTGTTTTAATCGAGCAGAGGAGTCGAAAAAAGACTCGAATATGATCATTAATTTCATAGAATGCTGACTGGGATGTATCCCAATTTCTGTGCTTCTAAAAGAATTTATTGATTTGAATGAGAGAAAGGTGTTCTCTCACAGTTAATAATAAAAATTAATACTTACTGCTGTTTAATGAAAGCCATTTCACAATGGATTCGAGCTGTTTGGAGAAAAAATTTTGAAGAAGTAGGAGTAGTAGGTAGTAAAAGTTTAATTTTTTACATTTAAAGCAAATGCGGCGATTTGTATAATGCAAATAAATGTGCATTTTGGGGTCTCATAAAATAAACTTTGATATTTTGAATGACGAAATATATAAACATATGCTTATTTTAAGTATGTGAGGTTTTTTTTTAAGGCTCAGGCAACGTTATGTAAGACATTTTCAAGCATGTCCGAGTTATTGAGTTGGGAACTCTATATTTAAAATCATCATGGATATGAAACCATTTGTTTTGTCAATTACATTACCAATATACCTAATATATTATGTAATTTCTTTAATTTGAGAGATGCTGACATACAAAATATTGCAAAACATCCAGTTGTTCCCGTATTAAAATTTTTTATACTCTCCAAACCAATGTTTGTCGTTCCATTTGTAATGCAGCGAAAACTATACGCGGCTCCATAAAGTATATACAGTGGCTAATAATATATTGGAAACTTTTGCAAAATTCAGAATTGGCCAATTTTGTTTTTTAATAATTTCGCATTAAGTCCTAAATTTATATACAATATTTTTTTTTTTTTTTGCAAGATCACTCTATCGAAACATAACAAATTTGTTTTTTATTTATGCCAAAACATTGGAAACTTTTAAACTTCTGTACTAAAGTTGATTAAAACAATAATAACCTAACCCAAAAAAACAAAGTTTTTATTAAAACTCTTTCTTTCCTTATGCATATGAGTTTTGAATCTCTCCGTGACTGTGCGTAACTTTGCGTGACTATTTTAAAATAAAGCTTTGGTCACAACAAGTCTATGGACCAAGTTTCAGATTGATTGGATGAGGGGAAATGGGGTTTAAATCAATCCGTGACGTTGCGTGAGTATGCGTGACAGTGTCTGAGCATCTTAAAATTAATCTTTGGCCACAACAAATCTATGGACAAAATTTCAGATTGTTCGGATGAGGGAATGTGAGGTTGTAATCTCTCCGTGACTGTGCGTGACTAAGTCAAAGTTAATCTTTTTTCACAGCAAGTGTATAGACCAAGTTTCAGATCGATCGGATGAGGGGAAATGACATTTAGATCACTCCGTGACTGTGCGTGACTATGCGTGACTGTGCATGACTACCCCAAAATTAATCTGTAGTCACAAAAAGACTATGGACCAAGTTTCAGATTAATTAGATAAGGGGGAATGGGGTTGAACCACGACTGACAGACAGACAGACAGAGAGTATGAGTTAAAAGAAAGAGTTTAAAAATAGAAGATGTTATGAAAAAAAATTTATAAAATAATTCACCGTTATTTAAATTTTTATAGTTTCTGATATTTTCTTTCAACTGTTTTTTAAACACAATTGTATTTTTCAATGTTTTAATCTTATAACTAAGTATTATAAAATAATGGAAAGAATGCAGTTTTCTGAAGAGTTAGGCCGATGCCACGCAATGAGCGGCAAGCGGTGAGCGGCAGAGCGGCAGAGCGGCGAGTTTGAGCGGCAAGTGGCTTATTACTGAGCGTCATTTCTGAGCGGTTAGTTGTCAAAATACCATTGTCAATGTTATTATTTATTATTTATATAAAAAGTTTTTATAATAAAAGCAAAATATTTTCACTATTTTATGTATGACTACAACGTTTTTAACTTTTTATCGATTGAAAAACAACACAAAAATGGTTGTCGTTAAGATAACAACAACAACTGACTTTAACAATAGCTAATATCGTTTAAAAATTTTACTGAATACCAAAATCGATAATTTTGTTTTCTTTTTCTAACGATTCGATTATCGTTAAAAAGTAACTGAATCGCGCTACAGATTGACAAAACAAAGAAAAGCCATTTCTCTTTTTGCAATTTTTATTCTTTGCTGCTCAGAAAACAACTAAAAATTAGAACAAGTTCTATTCCTGAGCGGCACCGCTTAGACGCTCAGAAATGCCACTCACATGCCGCTCATTGTGTGGCCACTTCAGTAGTATTTCATATGTTTTAATTTTTTTCCGCACATCGCTCTGCCTCTCGCCGCTTTGCGGCTCATTGCGTGGCCTCGGCCTTACAAACAAGAATAATAGATGATTTTACTGCTAGTATTAAGCAAAAGAAAATTTGTGAATAATATTGTATGAATAAATTCATAATTTCAAAAATTATTAAGAAATATCAAGAAAGAGCTACGCCGACGGCTCAACATTTAGGTGGTATATCCCATAAAATGATTCAAAGAGAGGATAATATTAATAGCAAGAGAGCTACAATGTTAAACAATGCTAAAAAAAGAGTTCATTAATAATCTGAAACTAAAACAAGTAAGAAAATTATAGTTGGTCTACGCTACACCAAGCGTTTAGGTCCAACTAATTAGATATAGAAAATAAACATAAACTAAATCTGAGTGGAATTTTTATTTTTTCCCCGCAGATCTGAAAAAGTTAATTTCGGGGTCTAGTTCGAAAAATGGACCTATTCTGACTATATTTGGTAAGGTCACTTATTTTTTGCAAAAATATATACAAATCAAATTTCAGAAAAATCTGTGCAATATTTTTTTTTTTTTTCGACAAATATATGACTAAGAATTGTCCAATAGGACTTATTTTTGAACTACTGATAATTGGATATAATAAACATACACAAACCCAATTTGACCGATATCTATATGATTTGGATATTATGGCAATTTAAGTCGTTCTCATAATGGTATAGTCTATAAATATGTGCTCGAACTGTTTTCCGCCGAGCAATTTAGTCTGATCTTGGTTGTTACTTACCTGTGAAGAATCCCCTGATATCAGAGCAAAATCATCTGGCTCGCACAAATTTTACTAAAGAACATATTTTTTTTTTTATTACCCAACACTATTAACCCTACAAATGCAGTGCATTGTGTTGATTTCAGGAAAATAGGTTGTGGGAAGGAGAAAAGAGGGAGTAGTGTTTGTGGATATTTGACTTAAATTTTATTAGATTATAACTGTCAGGAAAGACCTCTGCGGGGAGTTTATTCCACATACGGCTAGTTCGACTGATAAACGAATTTTCTCTGTAATGCGTTGTGCGGTCAACTGGACAATAGACTACAAACGGATGTGATCTACTAGAGAAGCGGGTAGAGCGAACCGAAACTCGGGTACTTGGAATAAGTTCGCTAATCTCAGAAGAACATTTCCCATGGTAATATCTATAGAACAGTGCTGCACAACCCACATTCCGACGGTGTTCCAATGAATCAATAGAGTTGGATACCCTACTGTCATTGACGAGCGCCAACGCCCTCCTTTGTACACGGTCCAGTAGCTCCAAAATAGACTTTGGAGCTGTATTCCATTTTCGGTCGGATGTAAGTGGTATAGATTTTAAGGAGATCAGAAGGAGTGAAGTAATTTTTACACCGTTTTAGAAAACCAAGACACTTGAATGTTTCTTTCGACACTTGAAAAAATTCTCGTTCCAACGAACATCACATTGAATTCTCATGCCTAGAACATCAAGAGTATCCGATTCCTCAATACCTATACCACCCATATATACAGATTAGATTGTTGATTCCATTGCATACAGCATTGAGTCTTCAGCGCATTAAAATCAACCCAATTCGCTTTACCCCACTCGGAGATTGTTAACAGGTCTTGATTGAGTGTATCATTCATTGTCTGCCTTCTGCCCCCAACCTCCAAGAGGCTTGGCCTACAATTAAAGGAAAATGAATGACAAATGCTGCTGTCATCTGCGAAAGAGTAAATTGAATTAAAAGTTTGACCAAGAAGGTCGTTCAGAAAGATAAGGAAAAGGGAAGGAGAAAGAACGGAACCTTGGGGTACCCCTGAATTAAGCTGAAACTCATTAGATGAGACCCCATCAAAAACAACACGCATTGTTCGGTCTCTGAGAAAACTCGATATAAATCGAGAGAAGTCATTACCGACCCCAAATGCAATAAGCTTTGATATCAATGCACCGTGCCCCACACATGAACGAATGTCTTGGAAATATCCAGAGCAACCACTTTACTTTCGCCAAAATTTCGAATTGGACAAGACGTAATCGGATTACTGTTCTCTTTTCAGATGAGTCCAAATTTAATGGCCTCTTTAACATAATGGAAGAACGTTTGTACGAAAAACACTAGACCCAAAATATACAAATGAAACTAAGTTCGGCGGTGGCTATTTTATGGAAGTTTGAACATGACAATGAGACCTCCAAAGTTTTACCCGAATGGCTACAATGGAATGTCCAGCCCAATCAGCAGATCTCAATCCCATAGAAAATCTTCGGAAAATTATAGATCAAAGAATATGGACACGTAAGTACACAAACAAGATAGATCTCATAGAGGCAGATAATTCTGGCAAAAAAATTTCAATTAATTCACTCCATGCCTCGGCGTAGTGAAACAATACAAAAAAATAATGAATACCCAACAAAATATTGAAATCACAAAATTAGCCCTTTATCTGGGTAAAATTTCCACGATATTATTTTTCATTATTTCAAGCAGGTTGGTATGGAAATTAGAGTCACTAGGCCCCAAAGCTGAAACGTTCGAAAATGTAAAGATACTCCGATAAAATTTCATATAAAAGACTAAAAATATTGAAAAATGTTTATACGTAATAGATACATAAACATTTTTGTTTGCTTGTTGGTTTTTGTTTTTTTTTTTTTTTGTACATGTGAACGATGAGAATAAGATAATAACCAAGATGGTTACAATCTTACTCTCTTTAAACAAACAAAAATGTAATTGTATAATTTACATTTAGGCTGAATGCATATAGAATTCTTTCAATTAAAAAAAATTACGAAAATGCGTAAAATTTGTGTGAATTACCTTATTAATTTTAAAAATCATTGTAAAAAATCTAGCCATTATAATATGAAATCTAGCCTTTATTGTCTCTTATGCTTGACAACCTTGGTTATAATATTATGTTTAGAACACGGGTGGATATCACAAATTCGGCACAGTTGAATATAACACTCTTACCTGTTTATATATGTGCTATGTTCAAATTTACAGATTATCAGATTTTACATCTTTTAATCAGTTTTCAAACATCACACACATGTCAAATGGTGGCAGCTCTATGTCATGTGTGAATATCAAATCCCATACTATTATACAATTAAGTCAAGCTCCTGAATTTAATCTAATTATATTGACGTGTGTTGGCTTGAGAAAGATAAATTCAAATAGACGTAACTCCAGTTTATTTTTTAGATTAATACCAGTAACCTTTGCAAATGAAAATAAATATTAAAATAACTTTTTTCTGATAGCGTGTCATTATTTTTTTATTTATTTATACTCTTTTAAATATTAGTACACACAGTTTCGTCTGTCCAGCGCTATCTTTCAGATATTTATAGCATATATAGAATCCGGTTTCTGTAAGTATATTTAAGTATATACAAAGAGTGACATTTTTATAAATTTTTATTGGAAAGGCTTATTTTTAAATATGTATGTATCCATACATTTGTTATACATACCTCCACACCGCTGTCCGTTTGTAACGCATCGAAAAATAAAGTTGCAACTCCACAGAGTATATATATTATTGATACTTATAACAACTCAAGTCGATCTGACGATGACCGTCTGTCCGTCTGTCTGTTGAAATCACGCTTATTCGAAAACTAAACCGTTTATCAGAGTAAAATTAAAATAGTATTGTTTATCAGTATTTCGAGCTGCTTGGTATTTAAAATGGTATCAATTCGGCACCATTGTGCGTAATTATAGCCTAAAATACAGAAACACCTCTAAAACCTGGAAACATCTCTAATTCGATATGTTTGTTGCAATAATTTATACTAGCAGAGCCCTGCCCTCGAAATTCGAGTGCAAATTCTAGGAAATTTTATTTTAGGTATGCTAATCAATTCAGAATTCAACACTTTTTAAATATTATTATTTTATAATTCAACATCAACAAATTTAATAAACACACACATAGCATTGTATAATTTTATGTATGTATTAGTAGCAACTTTAAATGCATTTTACTCAAAAAAAACTTAAAAATATAAAAATCTGTCAATCTAGTGGATAGCTAAAAAGAAATACCTTTCAAATGAGGTATGTTTGGTCAAAGTCGGGGTAAAACCGACAAAGTTACATCGGTCACAAGAAATTGCCTTGCCTATTAATATTAGAGATTATAATTAAGTTTATCAAATTGTTTTCTTTTTCATATTTTTTGTTTACATTTGTTATAATTAGTGCAATTAGTCCAGATATTAATGTAAACGTTCATCTTGTATATAATTCAGGCTTCAAAGAAACCCTAAAATATAGTCGAAGAGTTAAATCTTTAGGGACTTGTAAAGTAAAGTCTTAACTCGTTTAGGGAGTTTAGTAGAAAGTAGAGTTCTAAATCTTAAATTTTATGAATTCAGAAACTCATTCAGCCTGATTCTGAATATTCCCGCGAATTTTTCTCCCGGGGGATTTTATTTTCTCGAGTAAAGATACTTCTTTTAGAATGCAAGCAGAAGAACAGGACCAGGAGCAGGAGAAGCAACAGCAATCGCTTGCAAGGAGGCAGTTACGCGATACGACGAATCTACGTGAGCTGTCGCAAATTTTGTAAGTGCAATAAATAACTATTATATATGTTTATTTTATTAATGAATTTTTTCCTTTTCAAAGATTTCAAAAATATTATAGAGCAAATAAGCCTGCCTGAAAATAATTGTTCAACGTGTTGACTTCGGACAAAAAAGGCGTTCACATTTTTCGCACTTATGAATCTGACTTCAACCCTTTGCTTCTTTGACGAAAATGGCCACCAGACGGGGATGACGTGGCTCTGGCCAATGTAGTCTCAGCAAAATGTTGACTGAAGTGATAGATATTTTTGAGGAAAATCTATGCTCAAGATGGATAACTTTTTGCTGAACACCAGGAGAAAAAATAAACATTACGTTAGCATTGTATTTGAAGCATAGTATTCCTAGTGTTATAAGGATGCGTTGATGGGACGCTTGATCGTATTATTGCTCCCTCTAGCGAGAAGTACCTACATATATTACAACAGGAAGGGGTAACTACAGCTTAAATGTTATGCTAGTAACTGCTTTCATTGATGTTTTATCCTTGTAATTAAAAAAAAATAAAAACAACTATTTACAGGTAAGTGATCATGAGCAAAGGATTAAATATGATTCCAGTGGTTGTCATGATTCCTTTATTTGGAATGCCAGCGAGTTATGAACTCACCTTGAACATCAATATTTGCGAGGCATTAACAATTATTGGCTATTTCCTGAAATTTCATTTATTAACCATACATAAATGTCTTTTTTTAGGGGATGCAGGATATGCCTTGGAGCTGTGACTTATGGAATGAAATTCAATGAATTTAAAACATGTAATGAATTTCATATGGAGTAAATTCGAAAACATTTGAAATCAAGATTGAAAAATTTCATTATTTTAAGACGATAATGTATTAGAAAATAATAATACTTTGGATTCAATGGTCAGGAAATTCATTGGAATGAAGGAACAAATTGCTGAGGCCGAGTTTTTGGGATGCCAGTTAAACACAGTTTAGTTAAACTCACATTTTTAAATATTAATAACTTGCAAAATATTTAACAGACATCCCAGTACCCTTTTCCTAAAAGTACGTTTTCTTTGAAAAAGTACCTTTTTTGAAAAAGCACCATTTTTGAAAAAGTACCCTTTTTTGAAAAAATACCCTTTTTTGAAAAAGTACCCTTTTTTGAAAAAATACCCTTTTTAAAAAAGTAAGTAAGTACCCTTTTTTTAAAAGTACCCTTTTAAAAAAGTTTCCTTTGCTTACAAATGCCCTCTTTTAAAAAATATTACCTTTTTCAAAAACTCACTCTTTTTTCAAAAAAGTACTCTTTTTTCAAAAAAGTACTATTTTTTCAGAAAAAGGATACATTTTTAAGAGTGCACATTTTTAGAAAAGTAGCTTCTTTTTTATTAAAATTCTTTTTTATGTACTTTTTTAAAAAAGTACCCTCTTCTAAAAAGTACCTTTCTTCTAAAAGTACCTTTTTCTAAAAGTACCTTTTTCTAAAAGTACGTTTTTTCTAAAAGTACCTTTTTTCTAAAAGTACCTTTTTTCTAAAAGTACCTTTTCTTCTAAAAGGTACCTTTTGAAGAAGTACCCTTTTTTTTAAAAAGGCAGTCTTTTTTTAAATAAGTACTCTTTATCTAAAAAGTACCCTTTTATTTTAAAAGTTCCCTTCGTTTAAAAGTACCCTTTTTCACAAAATCACCATCAAAAAGTTCTTGTTTTTAAAGTACCATGTTTTAAAAAAAAAAGTAGACTTTTGTTTAAATTGCTTTTTTTTTTTAAAGTTGCAACTGTTTAAAAGTACCTTTTTAAAATAAAAATTCGTTTTTTTTAAAGTACCTCTTTTTGTAAAGTTCCCTTTAATAAAGAAATAGAAATTTTGTTAAAAGTTCCCTTTTTTAAAAAATACCTTTTTCTAAAAGTAACTTTACTTTTTAAAAGTACCTTTTTTTAAAGTGCCCTTTTCCAAAAAAGCACTTTTAAAAAACGTAGTTTTTAAAAAAATGCCCTTCTTTTAAAGTAACTATTTTTTAAAAAAGTACCCTATTACAAAAAAATACCGATCGACTCAGAATGTGATTCTGCCCGTCCGTCTGTCCGTCCGTCTGTATGTATGTCCATGTAAACCTTGTAATCAAACTACAGGTCGCAAATATGAATATATTTTGATGAAATTTGGTATATAAGCTTTTACAGCTAATGCAATTGGTGAAATTCGGTCCATGTTCAGACCTAGTCCCCAAGATCCAAATTATCATGTAGATCTCAGTCAAATTGGGTTTGTATGTGTTTATTATATCCATTAATCAGTAGTCCAAAAATAATCCCTATAGGACAATTCTTAGTCATGGGCCCCATATAGAGCTGCTACCCGATTTTCACTTAAATCTATTAAAAAGCAAAAATATTGCACAGATTTTACTCAAATTTGGTTTGTATATATTTTTTCAAAATATAAGTGACTTTACCAAATATGGTCAGGATCGGTCCATATTTCGACCTAGTCGCCATATAAATATAGCATCCGATATGAACTTTTTCATATCTGCAGCCAAAAAAAATGAATAACAATGCCACTCAAAATTGGTTTATGCTTATTTTCTGTATCGAATTAGTTGGACCGAAGAGATAGGGTCTCTAAACCATGATATAGGGTATCGTATAGTCGACCTAGATGGTTTACCATTTTTATACCCTATACCACTATGTGGTTTGGGTGCAATGACTTTGTGCTGCTGTTTGTAACTACCAAAAATATTTGACCTAGACCCATCTTTTATTATACCGATCGAATCAGAATCACTATCTGATTCGATTTAACGATGTCCGTCCGTCCGTCCGTCCGTCCGTCTGTGTGTCCATGTAAACCTTGTAATCAAAGTGCAGGTCGCAAATATGAATGTAGTTTAATGAAGTTTGGTATATAAGCTTCTATCGGCCATAGGCTGAACGCTATTGAAATTGATGAGAATCAGTCCATGTTCAAACCTAGCCCCCATACAAATGACCCCTATGAAATCGACATAAATTGCCATAAGATCCAAATTGTCATATAGATCTCAGTCAAATTGGGTTTATATGCGTTTATTACATCCATTAATGAGTTGTCCAAACAAAAATAATACCTATGGGACAACTCTTAGTCATAGGCGCCATATAGAGCTGCTTCCCGATCTTCACTTAAATCTATCAAAAAACAAAAATATTGCACTGATTCTTCTCAAATTTTGTTTGTATATATTTTTGCAAAATACAAGAGACTATACCAAACATGGCCAGGATCGATCCATTTTTGGGCCTAGTCCCCATATAGATATAGCATCCGATATGAAGTTTTTCATATCTGCAGCCAAAAAAATTAATAACAAGTAAGAAAATTATAGTCGGTCTAGACCGACTATACGATACCCTATACCATGCGTTTAGAAACCCTATCTCTTAGGCCCAACTAACTGGACATTGAAAATAAGCAAAAACCAAATTTGAGTGGGATTTTTATTAATTTTTTTGGCTGCAGATATGAAAAAGTTCATATCGGATGCTATATCTATAAAGGGACTAGGTCCAAAAATGGACCGATCCTGATCATGTTTGGTAAAGTCTCTTGTATTTTGCAAAAATATATACAAACAAAATTTGAGAAGAATCAGTGGCAATATTTTTGATTTTAATAGATTTAAGTGAAGATCGGGAAGCAGCTCTATATGGGGTCAAAGGGAGCATTTTTGGACTACTCATTAGTGGATGTAATGAAGGCATACAAACCCAATTTGAGTAAGATCTATATGACAACTTGGATCTTATGGCAATTTATGTCGATTTCATATGGGTAATTTGTATGGGGGCTAGGTCTGAACATGGACCGATTCTCACCAATTTCAATAGCGTTCATCCCATGGCAGATAAAAGCTTATATACCAAATTTCATCAAAATATATTCATATTTGCGACCTGCAGTTTGATTACAAGCTTTACATGGACACACAGACGGACGGACGGACGGACGGACGGACGGACATTGTTAAATCAACTCAGAAAGTGATTCTGATTCGATCGGTATAATTAAAGATGGGTCTAGGTCAAATATTTTTGGTTGTTACAAACAACAGCACAAAGTTATTATACCCAAACCACATAGTGGTATAGGGTATAAAAATCCCACTCAAATTTGGTTTATGCTTATTTTCTATATCCAGTTAGTTGGGTCTAAGAAATAGGGTCTCTAAACGCATGGTATAGGGTATCGTATAGTCAGTCTAGACTGACTATAATTTTCTCACTTGTTTAACTTGTTTTAAGTCTGTATAGGATGGTTTTAATTTATTACCCGTTTTTTTTTTTATTAAATGTATCCTTAAATTAATTCAGTTAAATTTGCTTTTTTTATTTTAATATTAATATCTGGGCATTTTTAGCGGAGAGTCATTTGACATTTGTTAGAATTATCGTATGATTTCTAAGGTCTCAAAACATTCTTATAGGGATCAAACTTTTGGTTTATAATGCCGGCTGCGTTAAATAATAAATTTCATTGGTGTTCTATGAAGAACTTTGGGTACTACTCTAGTAAGAGGAAAATAATTAAATATTTCAGATAGTAATTAATTGTTTCTACAGAAGATATGATCAATGTTTTTATAACAAGAAATTATAAAAGAAGCTGGCCAAAAACTTTCAGTAACTATCGGCCGGAGTTTTATAGTCATAGCCATACCCAACATTGGTTCTAATACTGAGTTTAAGACGCAGGTGGAGGGTATCAAAGATTCGGCACAGCCGAATTTAACACTCTTACTTGTTTAAGTTCGGTTTGCGAAGATGAGTGTTTTTATTGACTATCCTTTACACTCCTTCGTATTCTTGTCATTTTCTTATTTTACTGCAATTCAAAATAAAAAAATATGTGAACAAAGAATTAGGCCAAAGTTTGAGAACGTCAGTTAAACTTAGTTAAGTTAAAATCGAATTTTCAAAAACTTCAGTTTAATGAAACAAAATTAAAATTTGCATATTAATACAGTATTAAATGCAATATGTATGAAAAATGACGTCAAATCTAATAAACAATTAAAAAATTTCGCTTCAGAGAATCGTCTCAAATATGTATAAAAAGAGCAATATGTAGAATGTACAAACCATACATCACATATGGCAACTCTTACGAAACTGAGAATAGTGGAAGTTAGAAGTATAAATGCAAAAATATTTAAAAAATTTCAAAAATAATGACTGTTTGTTTGGACAGAGTTGTATCTTTTGAAATTAATACGAAGTAAAAGCTGTATGGTATGAAAACTGATTCTTAACCACACTGCTCGTAGGCCTGACTTTAGGTGAGTGTATGTGACATAGACGGAGGTTCACTCCTCACGGCCGCCCTAAGTAGAAAAATTTCATATAGGAACAATCTATTCAATTATAACATAACAATTATCACAATATTCAATAAATCGCTGATGAAGGCTGAAATGCCAGAAACCCGTCCGATTAAGAGTAGTTATGAATTTTTCTTCTTCTCTACCACGCACCATTGAAACTAACTTTAGTTGACATCACAAAAAATCGCTCTTAATAAAACTTTGGCTTATTAAATACATTAAGCATAAAAATCTTTATAATCTTGGATCCTGTTTATTTAGCTGTCGCGCATAAATTGAATTGATGCGGGCAAAGAAATTTTATATTTAAATTGTTGTGGCGAAATAGCCGTATTTAATTTTGGCAATATAGCTGAATTCGACCTTAAATTAGCATTTTATAACAAAAAGTAATTAGTATGTGTATTGTACATTGAACTTTTATTTTAATTACTTTTAAATATTAAAAAATGTATGGAACAATAAAAGTATAGATGGTCAGTCATTGAAAGAAAAAGGGCTCTTAATGTAGTAAAACATAAATTTCACACTTGGTTGACGAACACAAAATAAACAGCAAAACATAATAATTAAAAAAAAATTCTACATGTACAATAGAGCGAAAGTAATTATTTTTAAAGTATATGAAAAAATAAATTGACAAAATAATTATCAGTGTTTATTTCTATCTACATTTATTTTGCAAATTCTTAGTTATTAATTATTCTTTTTTTTTTTGTAAAACAAATATAATATATTTTATGTATATATTATATACATAAAATAAAATTATCCACTTTAGACAATGTTTGAAAAAAAAAAGAACTACTAAACTAAATAAGTAACAAATTAATGAATCTGACCAAACAAAGTTACAGAACTTAATGGATTTATTTTTTCGCCATTTACAAAAAACTATATTGTCAAATTCTAACTTAAAACACAATCGGCTTCTATTGCTTGAGCATTTTCCATGTATATTTGTTATACATGGGACTAATTCATTGAGATTACTAATTAATTGATGATTTTGTTGGCATTAAATTGATGTCAATGCTAACGAAAGTATTTAACATTGCCACTATTCCAATGAATGGTAATTAATGCTTTGAAATTAAACAATTTTGTAACTAATTGTTTTAAGCTTCGTTAATATTAATAAAGAAACAATAGGAAAACTAAGATTTTAAATTTTGACTGATAAGTTACTAATGACTTAACAATTCAGAAAATACCTGATTTTATGTCTATAAAATTCTGCTATATTCTACTAGTTAGTTGTAACGCGCCTAAGGCGCCTGTTGAGGAATGAATAACACTTAAATTTAATATTTGTAAAAAATTAATTTATTTTTATATTTCTTTTAATCGCATTTCCGTACATTTTTTACACTTTGGTTTTTTATGCCTAACTTTAACGTGTAAAATCAACACCTAGTTTTTTTTACCCAATTCTAATACGTATTATGTAATATTTTTTAATTACCAATTTATTGGTTTTTTATTGAAGAATTTGTAAGCAATTAAAGAAACGGAATGAAGAAAACATTTTTTAATCCATAATAATTATTACCGTAAAATAGTTAAATCCAATTAAAACAAGTAAGAAAACTATAGTCGGTCTAGACCGACTGTACGATACCCTACACCATGCGTTTAAAGAAAGGGTCTTAGATCCAATTAATTGGATATAGAAAATAAGTATAAATCAAATTTGAGTAGCATTGTTATTCATTTTTTTGCCTTCGGATATGAAAAATTTCATATCTTCTGCTATATTTATATGGGGACTAGGTCGAAAAATGGAACGATCCGGACCATATTTGGTAAAGTCACTTATTTTTTTGCAAAAGCATACACAAAACAACTTTGACAAAATTATGTGTAATATTTTTGGTTTTTTAATAGATTTGGACTACTGATTAATAGGTGTACTAAACACCCAATTTGGGTCTTATGGCAATTTAAATCGATTTCGTACCGATTTGTTCAATTTCAATGGTGTTCGTTCTATGGCTGATAAAAGCTTATATAATAAACTGGGGTCTTGTGAAACCAGGTTTGCAGAGCACAAAAAAGTGTACGAAAAAAGGGATGAACTACCTTACAGAAACCATAATAAAAGCCCTAGTAGAAGGGTTTCCGCAGAAGGTCCATTACTTCATGAGTGGTGATGGCAACTATAAAAATTATTTTTTTTTTAAGGTCTAATATAATTTCAACTAAATAAGAAACAAGTAAGAGTGTTAAATTCGGCTGTGCCGAATTTTTTTATACCCTCCACCTGCGTCTTAAACTTAATATTACACCCAATGTTGAGTACGGCTGCCACTTAAAAACTGTTGTCGATTCTGAAACAGTAACTCCGAATACCAATTAAATTTAAAGTTAATTGGTTTTCTTTGGTCAGTTTCTATTATAATTTCTTTTTATAACAAAAAATGATCATGTCTTCTATAGAAAGATTTAATTACTACTAGCAGATTCCAGCACTCGAAATTCGACTGCAATTTCTAGGCAGCTTTATTTTTCAGCTTAGCCAATTCACAAGCCAACACTTTTATGGTTTATTATTATTGTGAATGAAGATAACAAACTCATAAACAAACACATTAACAAATTTAATAAAACACACATATTTATAATTTTATGTATGTGTTAGTAGCAACTTTAAATGCAATTTACTCTAAATAAAAGACAAAATTTTAAAATCTGTAAGTCTGCAAAACGGCTTAAAAGAAATACCTTTCAAATAATATACGTTTGGTCAAAATAGAGATAAAACCGCAGAAGCTACATCGGTCACAAGAAATCGCCTAGCCTATTAATACTATAGATTTGATTACTAGAGTAGAAATCCTATAAGTTCCCTAGGTCCTCCATAGAGCACTAACGAAATTCATTATTTAACGCAGCCGGCGTTTTAATACTCAAAGTTTGATCCCTCGTAGAATATCTTGAGACCTTAGAAGTTGTACGATAATTTAAAAAAAAAAAAATTCAAATGATTCTTGGCTAAAAATTATTAATATCAAAAATAAGCTAATTTTTAAATATTTTTATTTAAATTAGCTAGTAATATGTTAATTTAAGGATGCATTTAATACAAAAAAAAAGTTATAATAAAAAAAACAGGTAAGAAAATAAAGATAGAAATTTTTTTGTGGCTTTTTTTTTTGAACTGTTAATGTTATTGTACAACGTTTATGGTCAACCACTAAAATATTACAACAAACACACTCGGTTTATTGTTTTTTTTAGAGGTGTCTACAAATTTTTGCTCATATCTCATCAAAATGATGTACGATTTACCCCATTATTCCCAACAACCTTTAGGGAATAATGAAAAATGATACTATCGTAACCTTACCCAGGTAAAAGATTTATTTTGTGAATGAGCGTGATTTCAATAGACAGACGGACAGACGAACATTGCTATATCGACTCGAACTGTGATAAGGATCAAGAATATAAATTCTTTATGGGGTCGGAAATTAGTTTTTCGATGCGTTACAAACGGAATAACAAACCTATATATACCCTCTGCCACTGTGGTGTGGAGGGTACAAAAATCGAAACTGTGGGTTCAATGGTCTCCTCACTTACATTTTATGTATGTTAAGATTTTTTCGATCTTACTTCTTATGTTCCCAAAAAAATACCAGACTTATCGGATTTTATTATTTACGGAGGCATTGCTAATAATTGTTTAGATATCTTAGAAACAAATAAACTAAGTTCCTACCATTCAGCTGTAATAGTAAATTATAATGAGAAGTATTTAACCGTTAACGAAATGTATAAAGTTATTACAAACAAAACTGATTTAAATTCTTCTAAATCTACTCGTATACTAATATAATAAAAAAGTAATGTGTGTTTGTTTGTTTGTAGGAGGTAATCTCCGTAACTACTCATCTGATATTCCTGAAATTTTCACAGTCTTACTGCGGATATGGGAAGTGCTATAGGCTATAATTTTTGAAATATTTTTTGTGGGCGTGGCACCTCCATACAAAGTAAATTTTAAATATGAAATACATATACTGAGTAGTATGACAGAGACAGCATTGCAAATTTGTCTTAGGTTATTTATTATTAACGTGAGTCCGAAAAAAATGGTCGTGATCGGACAAAGGGGCTTAGTAACCCACACAAAGTAAATAATAAATGTCATATATCTGGAGTACTGCAGAGGAGGGGGGTAGCGAAGCCCACCGGCTTACATCTAGTACTGAATATAAAGAAACATTAACCTTAATATACGAATTAAAGATGGGGATGGCTAGTGGTCGAAATAAAGTAATATTATCGGCTGAACAGATTTCTTAAGAATTAACATAAATTTAAGAAGGACATGGAAGCAAACCAGAAATCCAGCAGATAAAATTAATTTCAATCGGGCCACAAAAGAATTAAAACAACGTTTAACCCAAGCAAAAAATTAACAATTTAGCTGCTATTAACAAAACCTGATTCCATTAAAAAACAATGAATACAAATTAAGGAATACTCCAAAATTTTTTAAAAGACCAACGAAAAGAAATGTAGCTGTGAAAGCTTCAATTGGAATCTGGTGTAAATCTGATTTAAGCAAAGCTGATAATTTTCCCAATACTTGAAATCTACATTCCAACCATTGGCTTTCAACGATTCGTCTAGTGACGTTTCTTAAAAGTCCTTGCCAAATGGGCTTACCAATTAAACATATATCACCCTATGAAGTAGCTCTAGAAATACCCAAATTAAATAAAAAAAAATTACCGGGATACGATAAATTATGTGCCGATTTTTAATTCAATTTCGACATCATTTTGAATAATTTTCCTGCTCAGTGCAGAGATAATGCTGGTCTTATAGGCCGATAAGTCTATTTATTTCTGCATAGACTTCAGCCAATTTTGGATGTAAATAATATCATACCTGAACATCAATTTGGATTTCACCATAACTACTGTACACCAGAACAATGGCAACGTATAGTAAATGAATTAAGAAATGCCTTGGAAAATAAGGAATACTGCTCTGCTGTGTTTTTGGATACAAAACAAGCTTTCGATAGAGTCTGTCATTAAAGCAACTTCGTCCTGCACCTTTTTATTTCGTTCTTAAGTTGTATCAAAAAGATCGCAATTTTTATGTGAAAGTATACGATGAAATATCCAACATTTGTGATATCAAAGCTGGTATACCTGTTAGTGTTTTAGGACCTGTTCTTTACATTATTTTTACATCAGATATACCTGTGGATGAAGATATCACTGTCGCTAGATATGACACTGCTTTAATAGCACGAAACAGCTGTAAAGTCAAAGCCTCCGAACTGATCCAAAGCAACTTTAACAATATTTCAAATTGGTTGAAAACATGGAATATTTGTATTAATGCTGTAGAATCATCGCCTATTATATTTTTCTAAATGCTGCAGAAATTCCTAAACCGGATTGTGCTAAGTATCTTGGAATACATATATTTAGAAGACTCACGTGGAGAAAACATATTGAAGCTAAAAGGGACCAATTTAATATTAAAACTAAAAGAATGTAGTGGTTGTTAGGTCAAAAATCAAAATTAAGTCTCGAAAATAGTCATGTTGTATTAAGTTATTCTTAAACCCATATGGACATATGGCATACAAATTTGGGGGACCGCGAGCAACTCTAACATTGAAATTCTTTAAGATATCAGTTAAAAACCCTTCGGATGATCGCCTTGGTTTATGACAATATCCATAAGGACTTATCAATAACTAAAGTCAAATATTAAACCATTAGACAGAGTTCAGAAAAAAAAACACACACTGGATAAAAAACTCGTACATATATGTAAACAAACATAACTTAGGCCAACAAACACATATTTTTATTTTCATATCAATTATTTTTGTTTTTAAATTTTCTTCGGTGCCCAACACAATCATGACTGTGTTCGTTTTAATATTTCGTTATTTACACGAACATTTTTGTATCACGTATTTTTTGTTTCAATCACACATAAACCACACATATAAGAGTGTTGCTTTATTTGAAGATCATGTTCTGGTACGTGTACTGAAAAAAAAAACAGAACATGTACAATAAACAGGTTCGAGTTCAGTTATATGTATTTTAAATCGTGTTCTGGCTCGTGTATTAAGAAAAAACAGAACATGTACAATAAACAGGTTCGAGTTCAGTTATATTTTAAGTCGTGTTCTGGCTCGTGTACTAAGAAAAAACAGAACATGTACAATAAACAAGTTCGAGTTCAGTTATATTTAAAGTCGTGTTCTGGCTCGTGTACTAGGAAAAAATAGAACATGTACAAAAAACAGGTTCGAGTTCAGTTATAATTTAAATTCGTGTTCTGGCTCGTGTACTGCGAAAAATTTAAGTATCAATTCGCGATCTGATACACCCCGATAAAAACGACAACAATTATTTCACCAAATTTATTAAAATTTTATTGACCCTTTTTTATAAAATTTATCATTTTTTAACACTTATCTTTAATTCAATTTTGACATCATTTTGAATCATTTTCCTGCTCAATGGAAATGTGCAGAGATAATGATGGTCTTATAGGCCGATAAGTCTATTTCTGCATAGACTTCAGCCAATTTTGGATGTAAATAATATCATACCTGAACATCAATTTGGATTTCGCCATAACTACGGTACACCAGAACAATGGCATCGTATAGTAAATGAATTAAGAAATGCCTTGGAAAATAAGGAATACTGCTCTGCTGTGTTTTTGGATACAAAACAAGCTTTCGATAGAGTCTGTCATTAAAGCAACTTTTCCTGCACCTATTTAGTTCGTTCTTAAGTTGTATCAAAAATATCGCAATCTTTATGTAAAAGTACACGATGAAATATCCAACATTTCTAATATCAAAGTTGGTATCCCTCAAGGAAGTGTTTTAGGACCTGTACTTTACATTATTTTTACATCAGATATGCCTGTGGATGAAGATATCACTGTCGCTAGATATGACACTGCTTTAATAGCACGAAACAGCTGTAAAGTCAAAGCTTCCGAACTATCCAAAGCAACTTTAACAATATTTCAAATTGGTTGAAAACATGGAATATTGGTATTAATGCTGTAGAATCATCGCCTATTATATTTTTCTAAATGCTGCAGAAATTCCTAAACCGGATTGTGCTAAGTATCTTGGAATACATATATTTAGAAGACTCACGTGGAGAAAACATATTGAAGCTAAAAGGGACCAATTTAATATTAAAACTAAAAGAATGTAGTGGTTGCTAGGTCAAAAATGTAAAATTAAGTCTCGAAAATAGTCATGTTGTATTAAGTTATTCTTAAACCCATATGGACATATGGCATACAAATTTGGGGGACCGCGAGCAACTCTAACATTGAAATTCTTTAACGATATCAGTTAAAAACCCTTCGGATGATCGCCTTGCTTTATGACAATATCCATAAGGACTTATCAATAACTAAAGTCAAATATTAAACCATTAGACAGAGTTCAGAAAAAAAAAAACACACACTGAATAAAAAACTCGTACATATATGTAAACAAACATAACTTAGGCCAACACACACATATTTTTATTTTCATATCAATTATGTTTGTTTTTAAATTTTCTTCGGTGCCCAACACAATCATGACTGTGTTCGTTTTAATATTTCGTTATTTACACGAACATTTTTGTATCACGTATTTTTTGTTTCAATCACACATAAACCACACATATAAGAGTGTTGCTTTATTTGAAATTCGTGTTCTGGTACGTGTACTGAAAAAAAAAACAGAACATGTACAATAAACAGGTTCGAGTTCAGTTATATTTTAATCGTGTTCTGGCTCGTGTATTAAGACAATACAGAACATGTACAAAAAACAGGTTCGAGTTCAGTTATATTTTAAGTCGTGTTCTGGCTCGTGTACTAAGAAAAAACAGAACATGTGCAATAAACAGGTTCGAGTTCAGTTATATTTTAAGTCGTGTTCTGGCTCGTGTACTGCGAAAAATTGAAATATCAATTCGCGATCGGATACACCCCGATAAAAACAACAACAATTGTTTCAACCAAATTTATTAAAATTTTATTGACCCTTTTTTATGACTTACGTTGCAAATTGTTTACAATTGTAAAATATTTTAAAATTTTATTGGCCATTTTTTCGTGATTTACGTTGAAATTATTTACAATTGTTTTTATTGACTGGTTTTTAATAAAAGATGGTAATAAAATACTTAAGACACAAAAACTATTTAGCATCATAAATGTTGCACCTGTTCGTTGTTAGATTTTTTTACATTACCCACCCCTATTTTCGCAACCAATTAGTGTCATAGACGAAAAACCCAGGATCTTTTGCAAACATTTTTTTTTGGTAACAAATAATTTTAGACACAAACAATTTTTGCATCATAAAAAACACAATCACCCACCCTTAATTTGCGAACCAATTAGTGTCAATGCACAATCCTTTTCTCAATGATTTTTTGTGATGTTTTGCGTAAAAACTCAATGAGTGTCAATAAAAAAAAACCCAAAAAAATATTTTCATATTTTATTGTCCCTTTTTTATGACTTACGTTACAATTGCTTGCAAGTGTTACAATTTCACGCAATTGATTTTGCAATAAATAGCGAGTGCGTGTGTCATTTATTCATTAAAAGTGGTACAGTTTTCATTAGATCGTGATCTGTAAGTGTACTGTGTTATTGTGTAAATTGCAAATATTTTGTGAAAATTAAAAAAATTGGAAAGCAATAACAGAAATAAGTTTTGCTATAAAAAATACGCAACTTTTAATAGCGAAACGAAAAAATTTACATGTCTGATTGAAACCTGCAAGAAAGATTTAAGTGCAGAATGCAGTTTTTGTGTCTTAAGTATTTTATTACCATCTTTTATTAAAATAAAAACCAGTCAATAAAAACAATTGTAAATAATTTCAACGTAAATCACAAAAAAATGGCCAATAAAATTTTAAATTATTTGACAATTGTAAACAATTTGCAACGTAAGTCATAAAAAAGGGTCAATAAAATTTTAATAAATTTGGTTGAAACAATTGTCGTCGTTTTTATCGGGGTGTATCAGATCGCGAATTGATGTTTCAATTTTTCGCAGTACACGAGCCAGAACACGAATTTAAAATATAACTGAACTCGAACCTGTTTATTTTACATGTTCTATTTTTTCTTAGTACACGAGCCAGACCATGACTTAAAATATAACTGAACTCGAACCTGTTTATTGTACATGTTCTATTTTTTCTTAGTAACCGAGCCAGAACATGACTTAAAATATAATTGAACTCAAACCTGTTTATTGTACATGTTCTATTTTTTCTTAGTACACGAGCCAGAACACGACTTAAAATATAACTGAACTCGAACCTGTTTATTGTACATGTTCTGTATTGTCTTAATACACGAGCCAGAACACGACTTAAAATATAACTGAACTCGAACCTGTTTATTGTACATGTTCTGTTTTTTTTTTCAGTACACGTACCAGAACACGAACTTCAAATAAAGCAATACTCTTATATGTGTGGTTTATGTGTGATCGAAACAAAAAATACGTGATAAATAACGAAATATTAAAACGAACACAGTCATGATTGTGTTGGGCACCGTAGAAAATTTAGAAACGCACAGAATTGATATGAAAATAAAGATATGTGTTGGCTGCTTTAGAACACAACATTGTGTGTTTCGTGTGTGTATTTTCTGAACCTTGCCATTAGATTTAGCACCAAATACTTAGAAAGACTTAGCAATCATTCTAACGCACTTGCAATTAGTTTAAAGGTTACTTAAAAGACTCCATGCCCTTGAACTACCATTTTTAAAATAAAAACTGTATATATGTAAATAAAACTTTTATTATTAGAGTGGGTCAAATTGTAGGGGGCCGAAAAATCCACACAATTTTAGTTGGGCTACCCACATACGACATAAATCGATTTTTCATTGAAATTTTGGAGGGTTCGAAAATGATTTTGGAGGTAGGTTCCTTGGTCGAATGTTATGACCCATAGTACCAGAATCTTAATGAGCTCATGGAGTAAAAATAATTGACCCACCCTAACAAATATACATAAATATTTAAATATATAACAATATACCCGTAACATAATGAATATACATAAGTAGTTAAGTTATTTATATGTAGTGTACATTTTTAGTATGTATACATATATATGAATGTTTTAACCTCATAGAGATTAAAACTCATGTGAAAATTTAATTGCTGTAATTTGTTTATTCTTGTTAAATAGAAAATAAATAAATAAAATAAGAAAAATATATTTAATAAATTTCATCAAAATATATTCATATTTGCGACCTGTAGTTTATTTATTTATTTATAAATTTATTAGCTTATAATTACAAATTATAAGTCAATAAGTTATTGTTAGAGAAGAGAAATAACTGATATGGCCTTAGATAAGAGAAATAGCTGCTATGGCCTTCAGCTCATATAATTTTTAAATATTAATTATATTACATTTCTTATATAAATATACTTATATGTATTTGTTTCTTTAAGAAAATTTATTATTTTTATGATGTTAAAATATTTCTGTCTTTGATTAGTAAATTTTGGACAAAGTAAAAGAAGATGTAAAATTGGTGTTGGTGTTGTTGATATTAAACAAGTAAGAAAACAAGTAAGAAACTTATAATCGGTCTAGACCGACCATATGATACCCTATACCATGGTTTAGAGACCCTATCTTTCGGTCCAACTAATTCGATATAGAAAATAAGCATAAACCAAATTGAGTGGCCTTGTTATTAATTTTTTTTGCTGCAAATATGAAAAACTTCATATCGGTTGTTATATTTATATGGGGACTAGGTCGAAAAATGGACCGATCTTGACCATATTTGGCAAGGTCACTTATATTTTGACGGACATAGTTCAATCGACTCAGAAAGTGATTCTGAGTCGATCGGTATAATAAAACGTGGGTCTAGGTAAAATATTTTTGGTAGTTACAAACAGCAGCACAAAGTCATTATACCCAAACCACATAGTGGTATAGGGTATAATTATAGTCGGTCTATACCATGCGTTTAGAGACCCTATATCTCAGGCCCAACCAACTGGATACAGAAAATAAGCATAACCCAAATTGGAGTGGGATTTTTATTAATTTTTTTGGCTGCAGATATGAAAAAGGTCATATCGAATGCTATATCTATATGGGGACTAGGCCCAAAAATGGACCGATCCTGACCATGTTTGGTAAAGTCTCTTGTATTTTGCAAAAATATATACAAACAAAATTTGAAAAGAATCCGTGCAATATTTTTGTGTTTTGATAGATTTAAGTGAAGATCGGGAAGCAGCTCTATATGGGGCCTATGACTAAGAGTTGTCCCATAGGGATAATTTTTGGACTACTGATTAATGGATATAGTAAACACATACAAACCCAATTTGACTAAGATTTATATGATAATTTGGATCTTATGGCAATTTATGCTGATTTCATAGGGGTCATTTGTATGGGGGCTAGATCTGAACATGGACCGATTCTATTATACCTTTTATTATACCGATCAGTAGCGTACATCCTATGGCCGATAAAAGCTTATATACCAAATTTCATCAAAATATATTCATATTTGCTACCTGCAGTTTGATTACAAGCTTAACATGGACACACAGACGGACGGACGGACATCGTTAAATCGAATCAAATAGTGATTCTGATTCGATCGGTATAATAAAAGATGGGTCTAGGTCAAATATTTTTGGTAGTTACAAACAGCAGCACAAAGTCATTATACCCAAACCACATAGTGGTATAGGGTATAAAAATTGCAAATTTATGGTGAGGATATGTTTATAAGGTGTCCATGAGTAAGCTTTGTATGTCCGATTCTCAGTCTTTCAAAGTTAATAATATCTTTCCTAGTACATCCAGTAATACTATTACTGGACAAGAAGTTAAAATCTATCATTTTCTGGTTTAATCTTTTGTACCAAATCGAGGAGCTGTTAATTAAATAAATTTTGTTGTCCTTATCGAAATATTTAATAATAAATTTGTTCCAATCACTGCAATGAGATTGGCAAATTCGTTACCCCGACAACCAGAGAACCCAAATTAATTTAGTGTTTGGTTGTTTATATATAAGTATATTTTTTATTTGACAAATGTGGAAATTTGTATTATTAGTGTTTAAAAGTGTTCGAACTGACTTTGATCCATCATACAGTATTGTTTAGGACTACACGTTGACTTTATTAAGTGGTGAAGATACATAAGTATTAATGGTATGATCATTTAGTAGCCAAAGAGGAATTATGTTGTACTTGTATTTAATTGTTTCCAAAGGAAGGCACTATTTCTTGCCATTTTGTATTGCATGTTAATTGCTGAAGATAAATATTTTTGGGATTCTTTTGGTATTTTGGCATTTCTATAAGAGCTGATATCGTCTGCGGAAAATTTCCCGAAAACAATTTCCCAAATATAATTGCCCGAAACCAATTGCCCGAAAAAACAATTCCCCGAAAAAACAATTCCCCGAAAACAATTTCCCGAAATTACAATTTCCCGAAAACAATTTCCCGAAAACAATTTCCCGAAATTATAATTTCCCGAAGTTACGATTTCCCGAAATTACAATTTCCCTATTTTTAGTTTACAACTTCCCATATATTCTTGATTTCCCCCATAAAAAAACTTGCTGCATACGATTTCTTGAAAAAACAATTTCCCGAGTATACGACTTCTCGAAAAAACAATTCCCCCACCCCGCACCGCGCCCTTCCTCTTCCACCCTCCCTCGTCATTCGAACATATTTATTGGAGTGTCATTCGCTTATTTTTTCATTGCGACTTTGAACACTTCGGTATTCAGACTTCCCGACGGATAACGCTCACTCCATCACATCCTGCCCATGCAGTAGCTGCTACGGAAACGTTACCATCTTGCATAGCGAAGTTTTTTAGTTATTTGGGTTGTAATACTCAGTTACTATGACACTCGAATTCCTGGATAGCGAAAAAGGTAAACCGAGGTTGCTTTTGAATGGTTTCTTGTATCATGACGACGGTCAGTCCGCTGATAGCGTTTATTGGCGTTGTATCCTTTATCGAGGAAAACATTGTACCGGTAGGGTCATAACAACGATACTATAAAAAAAGAGGCTCTTCACAATCACAGTGCCGAAGCGGCTTTCGTTGCTAAAGAAAAAATCGTTTATGAGCTGAAAGATCTTGCCCGGCCCACTACATCAAAAGGTCATGAGCTGATTGCTCGCGCTTCGGCCGGAATTTCTGATGGTATTGTTTCGGAAATGCCATCAACAAGCTCTTTGAAGAAATAGTAATTTCGGGAAATTGTTGTTTCGGGAAATTGTGTTCGGGAAATTGTATTTCGGGAAATTGTAATTTAGGGAAATTGTAATTTCGGGAAATTGTGTTCGGGAAATTGTAATTTCGGGAAATTGTCATTTCGGGAAATCGTGTTCGTGAAATTGTAATTTCGGGAAATTGTTTTCGGGAAATTTTCCGCAAATCAGCTGATATATGGGGGTGTTGTGGCTAAAGATTAGAGTTTTCAAAAGTTTCGTTGTCGATATAGCGGTTTGCGTTTCTATTGGTGATATGTTTGATTCAAAAAGCATATTGTATATAGGCGTTGAACGAAATGCTCCTAAACCTAGTCTTACTGCGGTATTAATTATGGTTCTAAGTTTACGTAATTGAAAATTAGGTGCATGTCCAAAAATTTCTAAATCGTAGTTAATTTTTGATACGAGAACTGATTTTATAACGTATATGATGGTATGTATATGTATTGTTGTTCAATTTGGAATTAGATAGACATTTAATCATCTTGAGTCTGCTTGCTAAAGAAGAGGCTATGTAATCTTTGTGACTTTTCCTTCTGTATTTTGTACTTATATGAAGGCCAAGTATCCTCAAGCATTCAACTTGAGTTAAAGTTGTGGAAGCTGAACCAATGGTACATTTCATTTTGTTTTCCGCAAATATGAATTGATTTACATTTAGCATTAGAAAGTACAGATATTTAGGTTAATTGTCGGATTCCTTTTCCTGTCTGATTTTAGAATTAAATTAAAATCATCAGCGTAAGCAATAAAATCAATGTCTCTGTACAATGAGATTATGGAACATAGTTTGTTATAGGCGATTGGGAAGAGAATTACTGACAGGGGTGATCCCTGTGTTATGTCATTCTGCAGTGGTTTTGGGGATGAATATTGATTTTCTATACGTGTTATTATTTTTCTATTGTTCATGAAGTTTTCAGTAGAATTTATAATAAATGGCCCTAATTTCCATGAATTAAGTTGATCGATGTTGGCGTTAATACCAATTCTATCGAAAGCTCTTTCAAAATCGAGTGCAATTATTGAAATATGTTTGTGTGTCGATAAGCTGTTGGTGAATTAGAAGTCAACATAGAGCAATGGATCAATTGTAGATTTTCCCCTTCGGAAGCCGAATTGTCGACTGTCTAAGAGTTTATGTGATTGTACATACCACCATAGCCTATTGGTTACAATTTTATCAAGACCTTTTGAAATGTAAGAGTTAAGAGAAATGGGTCTGTATGATCTTAATAAAGTCTTGTCTGATCCAGTTTTATATATAGGTATTACTATACTGTTTTCATATTGTTGTGGGATATATGATGTAAAAATTTTGTTATAGAAATTTAGAAGCCTATGTTTTAGAGTGTTCGGTAAATTTTTGATTTTTGGTAAGAAATTCTGTCAAGACCAGGGGTTTTACCTTTTAATTCAGCTAATACTGAGGTAAGTTCTAACATATTAAGAAGCGTTTCAATTGCTGAGGTGGTGTATAATAATGGCTCTCTGTTGTGAAAAGTTTATATCCAAAGAGTTCTGACCAAAATTGGGCGAATTCCTGAGCTATATCTGAACTGCCTGTTACCATAACGTTTGAGTTATTTTATTTTGGATATACAGTGTATAGAATTTGAACCCTTAAACCCCGTGAATCTTCTAATTCCTGACCATATTTTAGAGATTTATGTTTATTGCAGTACCAAATCTACTAAGAGATTTGGCCTTTGCCAGCTTAATTTCTCTTTTAAATCTAGCTCGAGTTTCTCTAAAATTGATAAGGTTAATACTGTTTGTATTTATTTTGTAATTAATATAGGATGAAGTTTTTTCATTTTTTAACTTTTCAAGGTACTGATTCCACCAGAGTACATATGTTTTGTTTGCGTTATGGAGATATTTGCCGATTGCAGTATAATTTTTGAAATATTAGCTGCTTCTTTGTTTATATTGTCACTAGTTTGACGGGTTCCATTAAAATTAACACATTGTATTTGATACTCCTCCCAATTAGCCGAGTCGGTTCTAAATTTTGGTATATAATTTGCTCTGAATGTAGCAACGTTTGTAGACTGAAACAGTGATATTATGATCGAATGTGGTCACCTCCATAAAAGCTATTAAGAAGACATTCTGTGTGAGGCGCAATGGAAGGACTGCAGAAGGTTAAATCTATATGTGACAAAATCCCATGTGTTCTTAAGTTAGTAGTTCTGAATTATTGATATAGTTAGCTAATATTATTCCTTTACTATTATTTTTGGCGAGCCCCAGCCGGTGCACAGTGGACCATTTGACGAGAAGGCGGTCAAAAATCTATAACTTTTGATTGGATTGGAATTTTGATATGCGGTTTTTTTTTTTTGTTTGGTAGGTGAAACTTTAGCCTTTAAGTTTTGTAAAACGTAATTCTCAACCGAAAATAAAAAAGTTACGGAGGGTTTAAAATACATTTTCATTTGTAGTTGAATTTTAGTACAAAAGTGAAGTGTTAAAAGGTAAAAAAAGGTTTTTTTTTTTTAATATAATGTCTTATTTTTTCAGTTAATTATACAACTAATACTTTTTAACAATTTTTTAAGTTAATTTTTTCAGAAAATGCCAAACTTTGGACCCCGTAAACTTTTTAGTCCTAATGTGCACAAGGGCCATAGGTTGTTTTTTCTTTTCTTTTTAAAGAACCCGAGTTAAAATATAATTTATTAAGCAGCGAACGTAAAAGTTACCTTATATTGGTTCAAGATAGAGAAGTTTTAATGAAAAACTCGTATGTTTTTGCTTTAGTTAATTTTTTTTTTTATTGTCTTTTTAAATATTTCTATATCAATTTTTATGGTAAATTTATGAAATATAACAATTTTTATTGTAAATTTACAAAATATATAAATTTTTAAATCAAGAAAATTTTTTAACTATATAAAAAAAGTGTAACTTATTGTTAGTGTAATGAAAAAGTACTTTAAATCAACCAATTTTAGTAAAAATTTCTTCTAAATAGCCTTGATTTTCATCTTCTAAAAGTTGTTTAGCTTCTTCCTCTAATTCAATAGAGATATTTTCCATTTTTGACGAATGTTGGACATATATGGATCTGAAGTGCACAACAAATAGTGATAAGGTCTTCATTAGTACAACATCTGGACATTTTCCTTGTGTTGTGCTCGCGAAAGAATTTGTAGTCTTTGTTCCTTTTTTCTTGCGCTTCTTCAGATAGATCTCCTATTGGTAGCATATTGTCTTGAATTATTTGTTCCCCATGGTACAAAATTTTATGAACTGTGGATGGCATATATCTCAAAGAGTATTTTTCTGCTGCATGCTAGAACTTGTAATATGATTTTGAATCGTCTTATTAATTCATGATCTACACCTATGATAGATGCTGCAGTTTCCGGATCGGAAAAGAATCTCCTTGCAGTATTTCCATCATTTGTGTTTCCTTCCCCTGTAGATATTTTTGTTGAATTTGTTTTTTTTTTTACTTCTTTTTTCTTCATTTTCTTTGTTTTTTCTCACTGTTTCGCCTAACGGACCAAATTCCAAATCATAACCCAATTTAAGAATATGCTCCATGAAACGTATTCTAGCATGAAGAGGGGACATTCCAAATTCGTAGGCTTCCTTAAAACTATCGTCTTCTGATGGGGGGTTGGCTTAATTGATTTGATGTTTTTTGGCATATAATACAGCTTGACGTTGACTTTGTTCCAGTTAAAGCTTGTGCAACTTTTCCATCAATCATTGTGAGACACATTTTAAAATGTACTTCAATGTCTTGGTCATCAAATTTAAATATTACTGGTTGAAGTTCCTTAATTTGATCTTTTATTTTTTGAACTTCTTCAGTTATGACATCTTTGGTTTCCTTTTTGAATGCAAATTTTATTGGTCTGCAATACTTTGTTGAAGAAGGAATTTCATTTGTCCATATATCAATTTCTGTTGCTCTACTAGTTGACGGCTCTAAGACGCTATACCTTTTTGTTAAGCGCAATGGAACGAAAGATACCATAAATAAATTAGCATCTGATGAATTTTCGGCATTAAATTGCTTGTATTGTTTCTGACCAGAGGATCCATCACATCCCCATTTAGAAATTAAAGTAATGCTGCTGCCATTACCAATTTTAAATGATCAGTATCAAGCGTATTTAGCAGTCGTTCTGCAGTATGTTCAAGGAGATCTTGCAATTTTATTTCTGCTGATGTTGAAGTGACACTAATAGCAGATTGTGAAGGTAAGCATTCTTTTTTGGCAGAAACTAAATCTCGATACTCTGGAAAAATCCCACAATTCTTTTCATTGGTTCGCTTCCGCAATTCCTTATATTGATTTTTGGTCAATTTTAAGTCCAAAAATAGGGCGAACGCTTCTTCCGGCGTAAATTTCTTATCTTCAATTGGTGTAGGAATGCTCTTCAAAATCCTCTTTGTGCGCCTTGGGCTCGCTTCTACTATTTTTTCAATTATTTCAATTTTATTTTTTTTTATTTTGGGTTGGTTGAATTTGGTGCAAAAATGAATCCTTAATAATTCTTTGAGAAATTTCTTCATTGATATTCTCCAGCTTGCGCCTTCGAGATCTTTCACTACATCCGTCAATTGGTTTTGCTGGTCGACCCTTTTTTCCACTTTCGTTGGCAGTTGTACATGCACTCGTCTACATCATTTCGTTGAAAATAAATATCTGCCAGATCTCTGTAACAGTACTTAGCCATTGCACAAATTGTAATGAATAATAATTATGGAAACATTATTATAAATACTCTTTCTTGCAATTATGTAAAATAAAAATTTTTATCTTTTATTACCATTTTTAGAAGCATAAAAAACCCACACCCTAACCCCTTTTAAAAGGTGAAGCATACCTGCTCATATCTTAAGGGGCTATGTCGCAATAGTTTTTTTTACCATTTACCTTTTATTTAAGTTGTTTCCCATTTTGTCAAGTATTTAAACTATATAACTCTATTAATGTTTTTGAAAGATACCTATGTAAATGTACCTGTAATAATTAAGCGCATTATATCTCAACCCTTTTTTATAAGAATATAACAACTCCTGACAACTCTACCGACACGCAAAAAAATGCACCGCGGTGCACCGCGGTGCACCGGTACTACCAACTTTTGTATTCATAACACTCAGACGGACGGACGGACATCGTTTAATCGACTCAGAAAGTGTTTTTGAGTCGATCCGTATAATAAAAGATGGATAAAGGTCAAATATTTTTGGCAGATACAAACATCACCTCAAACTTAATATATCCTAACCACATAGTGGACAACTTTTGTATTCAAAAATTTTGCCGAAAATATCTAACCTTGTGTCAGAAAAATTGTTCTGGTGCACACGGGCGGAAACTGGCGGGTGTATAATGGGGTAGAGGAGTATAGGGGAGGGTTCGGACTATAGAAGAGTGCAAGATTTTTTCTGACTGCTTTTGACTGGCAGGAGTTATGCTCTATTAAGAGTAGGAGATTTTCGGAAAATTTTGACCTTTTTTAAAAAAATTTTTTTTTCATTTCGGAATGACTCAGTGATTTTACATTTTTACCATTAATAGTATGGAAGCCACAAAATTATACAAAATTTATTTCACTTCAAAATCTTTTAAATCAAAAAAGTTACAGTCATTCAAAAATAAAAATTTACAAAGAAATTTTTAATTTTAGCAAAATACTGAGAAAGCCCATTTTCGAAGACCGTGTTCGCTGTGATATAGTTGAGATAGAGTCGCAATTTTTTGGCTCCCGAGGTTTACTAGTACTTACTTTCAAATGAATAACATAACTTTAAAATCGGTAACCAAAAAAAATGATTTTTGGCCGCCTTCTCAAAATATGGTCCACTGTGCGGTGTGCCAGCCATTTAAGTCACCCGTAATTAACTAGGAGTGGTAGAATTTATAAAAGTATCTTCAAGATTCTTGATAGTAATAATCTTATAAAATTTAACTTTGGAGATTACCTCTATGCAAATGGTGTACATTTGATGTAGTTTGATTACAAGATTTACATGGACACACGGACGGACGGACAGACGGACAGACGGACGGACAGACATCGCTAAATTGATAATAAAATAATAAAAGATGGATCTCGGTCAAATATTTTTGGTAGTTACAAACATCATATTTTAAAATGTCCTAACACTTCACCTTTATACCAAAAATCAACCAAAAATTAAAATTTATTTTAAACCCTTCATAACTTTTTTTATCTGTCGTTTTTACGATTTATAGCAAATTAAAGGTCAAAGACCCACCTTCTAAACAATAAAAACAGCGCACCAAGATTTCAATCTAATGAAGTGTTATGGGTTTTTGAAATGGTCCACTTTGCGACGTGTAGTTTGATTAGAAGACAAACAGACGGACATCGCTAAATCGACTCATAAAATTACTTTGAGGCGATCAGTATAATAATAGGTTGGTCTTGGTCAGGTAGTTACAAAAATCAGTCCTAACTTATACCCCTACTACAAATACGTCATTACTAGATCCAATATAAATTTGGACATATTTTCATAGAAAATATACATGACAAAAAATTATTTTTTCCATAATTTATATTTCGATTTTTCATCATTGATGCAATTTCACTGCTAATAAAAAAGTCCCTCCTATGATATTTTTAAAATTTAATAGCAATAACTTCGCACTTATTTACACATAACACCGGTTAATAAAGTTTTAAATTTATTATTTATTTCCCTTTTTTTTAATAAAAAATATATAAAAATAAATTTGCTATTTCAACATGACTGGACAAATTACAAATAGCAACATGAGTGAAAAAATAGTAACGGTTGATTAAGTTGTTTAAATTATAGTATGACAAAGTATTTTAAATTTGTTTTTAACTTCCGATAGAACTTTTGTTTTTCACTCGATTACAAAAATTTATATAAACACGCATAATTTAAAGTTTAATTGGCACATATAACCGTAAAATATTATTGAAAAACATTTCCGGCGTTGTCTTAAGAGAGATTGGAATGATAATTAGGAGGGAGTTTAATTAGGGGTTTGTTACAAAATTTATAAAAGGTTGTTTGTTGAAACAATTGCCTTAGATTAGATTAAATATAATCTAAAACAAATAACAAAATTATAGTCGGTCTAAACCAACTATACGATATCCTATAAACCAACTTTGAGTGGCATTGTTACTAATTTTTTTGCCTTCGGATATGAAAAAGTTCATTTCGGATGCTATATTTACATATATGGGGACTAGGTCGAAAATTTGACTTTTTAAAAAAACATATGGGCAACTTCAAAAATTTACGGCACCTAGACAATTTTTTTTAAAGTTTTTTTTTTTGTCTGACATCAATGTCCATTTGCGTGTGTATAAACCGATATTTGAGTATGTGAAATCCGTTCGCGTAATCATTTTTATTAACGGCGCAAAATTTACGGCGGTTTAAAGTTAAAAATTTAAAAAAAATATTAAAATTAAAAATTTTGTTAAAATTGAAAAAGGATAACGCGTGTGGATAAAACCCCTTAAGGGCTTTTTTAGCACACTAAAATATTTGTAAAAGCATCAATACTTTTTAAAATACACTGAAAAAAAAATAAAAAAAATTTTTTTTTTGATCGTGTATGTATATAAAAATTTATTTAAACTTGTTAAACATTTTACAAAATTACGGCTAGTATAAGACATAATTTGCAATATTTTGGGAAAAAACTATTTGCCTATCGCTAATGGTTTAAGAGGTATAACCATTTACACTTTACCACTCATGATTTTTTTACCAAATTATATATTAAGATCAGTAATACCTTTAAAATGCTTAGTTTTTCTGAGTTTAGTATAGTATTGACATGCTTTAAATAAAAAGGTGTTTGGGTATTTAATAGAACAACTGACTCGTTAATATTGCATTTTATGGCTTCTTTGGACGCGACTTTTACGTGGTATGTTAAGCCTTTAGCACCCTTTCGGTCAATTGTTTTCTGATACCACTTATTGGAAAAAATCTTTTCTAAACCATTTTCAGCCTCCGGAATTTCTTTTTTATTGCAAACTTTGCATTCTCTATACATACACGATTTCGAATCTAAGTTACATGCTACCATTGAAATAAAGTTATGTGAGATAGATGAAGATAAACCTTTAATCGGTACAACTTTTGCAGCATTAAATCAAAGTTAATGTGTGTTTTACACAAACATGTATTTCGAGCAGACATTTTACTTTTAATTATCCAAAATTTCTTGTATTTAGCAAAAGTATTAAACTATATTTTGAGTTTAGTTTCTTTGCAAAACTTTTGGTGCAGATTAGTAAGAGTATCTTGAAGAAATCGTTTTTCCTTATAATATCCCTTTTTCCTGGACATATACTAGAGATTTGATCTTTTTGTAAAAACTGTTTAATTAAATGTTTTATTGTGTTCTCCTTACAACCTCTATTTTATTTTGTTGATAACGATTAACTATGTGATATAAAATTTTACGGCTGTTATATTTCTTTAACACTTTTCCAGAAACGATTTTGAAGTACATAGAATTTTCTTTATGAGTTACTATATTTTGTTTATTTTTAACCAATTGTTTTCTAAAACCTCACAAAACATTAGTTTGTTTACAAGGTTTACATGGACACACAGACGGACGGACAGACGAACGGATGGAGATCGCTAAATCGAATCAGAAAGTGATTCTAAATCAGTAAGTAGTGCGTCGATTGGTATAATAAAAGATGTCAAATATTTCTGGAAGTTATAAACATCAGAACAAAGTCATTGTATATAGGGTATAATTATTTTCAAACCAAGGAATTGAATAAATAACAATACTGTTATTGAATGAAAAAAATAAATTATTGGAACAAATTATCGCTTTTTATACGATGTTGGGTCCCCGATAGTACGGTTTCAAGTAGTAGACTTTTATAATAATACCCCTCAAATGATGCTTATCGAGCTGAATATGGTGAAATTAAAAAAAGGATTTTCTGTTCAGTTCAGTTCAGTTCGTAGTGTGTATTGTCAAAAAAAAAAAAGGAATATCGAGTGGCATGGGCTCAAAAGTTTCGTAATCTATAACTTGTTAAAGGAAATATATTTATAAAAATTCGTGCATTAGAAGTTTTGAATAAATAAATATTTCAAATCAATTCTTATACCCTCTGTACCACAAAATAACCCATTTACTTGGGTAAACTTAGGATAATATTATTTATCATTATTTCTAGCAGGTTGGTATATAAAATGGGGTAAATCGGGCAACATTATGCCAAGATATGACCTAAAATATGGAGACACCTATTAAAAATTTTAAAAATTCAATGTGTTTGTTATAATAATTTAGTATTTGTTATAAATAGTGCAAAAAGTTCAGATATTAATGTATAAGATTACCTATTTTTGTTCAACTCAGAAATTAAAACTCGTTTTAATTATGACTCAAAAATTAATATTTATTTTAGAATAACCACTCTTGTTGACTGCTCCACATATTCTAAATCCCCAGCAATCATTAGCATTACTTTATGTATCGAACGCCAGCCTAATTCAATGAGAATGCAATGTCAGATAATATTATACAAAAGAATGGTAATAATTAGTACACATAAAAAGGAGAAGTGATTAGTAATAGGGTTCTTCATATAAGATATAATTGTTGAAGTGGGGATGTTTACAAATGTAAACGTAAAACCTTGTTGGAAGCTATCAAAGTTTTGGTATTGCCGAACTTAAAGCTCTTACGAAAGTGTCGAAAATTCACTGTAGATCGGAGATTAAAAGTGCGCGAGATTGATGATGTCATAGGCATATCATATGGCTCTTCGATTTCGATTTTATATGATTAATTGGATTTTAGAAATCAAGCCGCAAGATCAGTGTTGCCATAATTTGAAATTGTAAAGATGCTAAATTGCAAAAAAAAAAGATGCTAAAATGTACTGGAGTCAAAAAAAAAGATGCTAAATTATTTTTCAAATTCCATTACCTTTATATTGAAAAATTAAATACTTATTAGTAAATTCTTTGGTTTTTAAATCGAAAAATTAATATAAAACATAAGTTTCGATTTATATTTTTTAAATTTTAATTAAAATTTTTTGGATTTCATCTGTAATTTTTTTTAACATCAAATTGAGTTTTTTTTTTATTTTAAATTTAATATTTTGAGTTTTGGAGGGATTATTTTAATTTCAAATATAACAGAATTTACATTATCAAAAGATACGATTATATTACAATAATTAGTTTATGGAATCTAATATTTCTGTGATGTCTTCATCTTCAAGTTCTTCTTGGCTCTGTTATTTTTTGACGATCGACTTTTATCAACGACATCGCTCGGTATATTGTAAGTGTAAACGCACCCATTTTTCAATTTCAAACCTTTTATACGTATTACAGAACATAACAACTCGGATTTTATTCTGTTCAAAGTTTGCTTTTAACTAACGCCATTAAACTAAACAAAGTTCAACTTCGGCTTTTGAGAAAGACAAAACAAATAAAGTCAATAAAAATATTGATAGCTCTTTAAATGGATTTTCACCAATAGAATTTTTGTTAACTTTAATCCATAAAGAGGTTGTATTCAGTGTTGTATCCCAATATTGTTCTGTGATGTAACTCCATTGGATTTGAATTTTTTCTGTTTCAGATGATCAAAATTTAAACTCTTCTAATATATTGGTTATCGGTTCTTTTACCCGGTTTAATGTGCTTTGTATTCAAAATTTTTGGCATTTTTTAATCCAATCATATTTTTTGGCAATCGACTTTTGAATTCATTAAAATCTGTTGTTGGTGTTTACATTCTTCTATTTCAAAATGTTTTGTTATATATGTTGCAAGTAACGAGCAGAGTGGTAAAAAGAGTAGTACACAAAATTCTCGTATTACACTTTGAGAAATTAAAACATATCAATATCATTAAAATTAAAATCGCATATATAAAAGTAATGAAAAAAAATCAAAAAAAAGATGCTAAAAGCAACTTTTTATTAATAAAAGATGCTAAGTTAGCATCTAGCATCTTTTCATAAATTTTGGATGCTAAACGACAAAAAAAGTTGCTAAATCTAGCAACTAAAATGCTAAAAGATGGGTTTCGTGTTTCCTCACAATTGACCATAAACGCAACTTCAAAGAAGTTCTTGAAGTTCTTAAACCGCAAACTTATCCGTTTTGTAGCGGTGGATTCATTACAAAATACCTGAGACCAAACATCGGTGATTTTAATAGGTTTCTCCGGGCGAACTGGCGCCACAACAAGGTCATGGCAACAATTCTTTGTAATGTAAGCGGTAATTTAAAAGAGATAATTTAAAAGAGAAAATCCATGAGTGGTGACTATTATGCCAACTTATTAGAACGATTAAATGAAAAAAAAAACAACTATGTGGTCAGGGTATAATGACTTTGTGATGATGTGTGCAACTAACAAAAATATTTTACCCAAACCCATCTTTTATTACACTGATCGACTTAGAATGTAAATCTTGTAATCAAGCTTCTATCGGTCATACGAAATTGGTGAAAATCGGTGCATGTTTAGACCTAGTCCCATACAAATGACCCCTATGACTTACATTGCATTACATTACTAAAATATGCAAAGCCATTGAAGGATGTTGGTTACCGTGCCGTTTATCCAGTTCATGGTAGAGTTTTCGTGAAGAGAAGCGAGTTGTCAAAGCCTAGAGTAATTAGATGCGAAGCAGAAGTCGATGAATTATTATTGGAAGCAACCACAAGAAAGTTAACAATGCGGAGATCTTAAAATGCAGCAGCTGAGGATGATGATTTGTATTTATCACCGTAATTAAAGTAATGTATTTTTTATTAAATCATTTTGTTATGTATACTTATTTTTTACCCCTTATGAATAATAATAATTATTTTGTTGATTTTAATTCTTTTGAAAACTATATAAATAACTCAAATCCATTATTTAATATAATTTCTCTAAACGTCAGAAGCATTGCATCAATTAACAAATTTAATAGATTTAAAACTTTTGTAAATATGTTACCACGTCTACCCAATATTATTGCCGTACAAGAGACATGGTTTGAAAGCAAGTTAATTCAATTATATAACATAGAAGGTTTTAATACCGTGCATTGTTGTCGAGCCGATGGTTATGGTGGTACCTCCGTTTTTATTAGGAAAGATATGGAGTATAATATCAAGTTATGTTCAAGCAATGATTTCGTTGAAATGATAATTTTAACATTTGAAAATACTAAATTGAATGGTAAATCCATGGTTTTTGGTTCATTTTACGGATCACAAAAGTGTGTTTCAAACAATTTTTTATCAATTTTGAATAATATACTTCGTCGTAGTCCTTGTATTTTAATTGGTGACACCAATATTGATAGCTTAGATATGCTTGCTTCGGAGGAGCTCATGAATTTGCTAGCTAATTATGATTTTAAAAGTAGTCATACCTTAATAACAAGTCCGGTTAGTGGAACTTCAATTGATCATGTCTATTGCAATTTGAATAGTGATTTATTTATTGACAGTGTCGTATGTAAGTTATCGGATCATAATTTTGTATCAGTAAGAATTGGAATTGAGACTCGAACCCAAGTTTATGAAGAAGAGATTCATTGGCATTGTAACTATGACGGTGTTAAAAATTACGTTTATGAACATTTACAAAGAATAGATCTAACTGGTGATCCATCAACTGATACGTCTTCATTAGTCTTGTGTGTTGAAAAGGCTATAGAACACTCCACTGTGGGAAAAAAGGTGAAAAAAAATCTCAAAAATGAAGTTTCTTAATGAAAGTCTTGGAAGAACTTTAAATAACTCTATAAAGCTTAAGAATGAAAATGGTGATGCCATTGTGGAAGATTCTGAGAAAGCAGAAGCTTTAAATAAATATTTTATTGAATCTGTGCAAGATTTAAAATCAGGGATTGAACATTACCCTGCGGATACGTGTAACTTATTAAGAACGTTGATTCAGCACAATGACAGTTTTCAGTTTGAGTTCGTTACTTCGGAGGAAATAAACAATGTTATTTGGAGTTTAAAACCAGGAAAGAGTCCTGGCCATGATAACGTGTCGCCAAAAGTATTATTGACTTGTAACAGTGTAATAACGCCGTTTTTTGGTAGATATATTCAACAGCATGTTGGTACGAGGCACTTATCCTGATATTTTAAAAATACACAAAGTTGTACCAATCCCTAAAGAAAAAAATGTCACTGTTGTAAATATGTTTAGACCTATAGCTATACTGTCCATTGTTGATAATGTCTTCGAGAGAATTTTACATACTCAAATTTCTAACTATATGCAAAGTCAAAATTTACTAAATGAGTTCCAGTATGGTTTTAGAAAGGGATGTGGAACCGAAGAGGCAACTGTTAATGTTGTAAACTTTATTTGCAAAAGCTTGGATGAGGGTACAAAGGCGTGGCGGGCATTTTTTATGATTTTACAAAAGCTTTTGATCTTATTGATCATAAAATTCTTATGCAAAAGCTTAGATATTACGGTATTTGTGGCAGAGAGCTGTCCCTAATAAGAAGCTATTTGACAAATCGTAAACAATTTGTACAAATAAACTCACATAAAAGTGCTTTTCGTGACGTTGAATATGGAGTGCCACGGGGTAGCGTGCTCGGCCCTTTATTATTTACGATTTATCTCAACGATTTAAAAAATCTGTGTCTTTCTGGTAAACTTTTAATGTATGCTGATATCATCTGTTTGTTTTATCCATATAGGCATGAAACAGCTGTAAAAGCGTATTTGGAACGGGATGCATCTCTAATATGTGAGTTCGCCAGAATAAATAAGCTTGTGTTAAATGCTAAAAAAAACAAAATTATTAAGATTTAGACCCCTTAGTTAGCAAAATCAAGGCTTTAGTGTATTTGTGGATGGAAATGTTGTTACGGAACAAAATTCAATAACTTATTTAGGAGTCATTTTGCAGAGTAACCTTAATTGGAGTCTACATATTCAACATACTAAAGGAAAAATATCACAAGCTATTGGATTTTTATATAAATTTAAAAATAAATTTAGCAAAGATACTAAATTTCTTATGTATAACGCATTAATACAAAGTCATTTAAATTATTTAGCTATATTGTACGGTTATAAAAATTCAAATGAGCTGAAATCGCTTCAACGATCGCAAAATAAAGCTCTTAAAATGGTAGCAAATCTTCCTATTTTACATTCTACTTTTTCGTTATATCGTGATATTTTTCCATCTGTTTTACCAATTCATGGACTTCACAAGTTACAGCTTCTTTTGTATGTGTTTAAATGTTTGCACAATAGTGGATACCATACAGTGCAGTTTTCAAGAAATCAACAAGTTTTCAACACCAGAAATAATAGCAACTTAGCGGTAGCCAGATGCAGGTTAGAAACAACCAGACAACGAGTAGAGCATGTGGGTAATCGTGAATTCAACAATTTACCACCAAGTTTGAAATGTATATTGAGAATTTCTTCTTTTAAGAAGTCAGTAAAAAGTTATCTATTTGGAAATTTGGAAAAGCTTCTGACTTAATATATTTTTTATGCAATGTACTTAAATATTAGAATTATTATTATTTTTTTTTTTTGTTATTTATTTTTTAGTATTTGTAAATAATAATGTTTGCCAACTCGCCTCATTAATGCCTTTATGGCGCTTAGGCTTTGAATTTGTTATGAAATATTTTTGGAATAAATAAAAAAAAAAAAAAAAAAGAAAACCATTCAGTATACAGATTTGATTTTTTACTCCCTTTATATTAACTCGTAGTGTCTGCTTGCCGAAAAAACTTTGTATCGATTTTTAACCCTTTTTCCGTGCTCGAATCCAGGTGAAACTTTGCAAGCAGATTTTTGACATACATAGATATTGTTAATCCCATGATGGTAAACTTCATTTACAAAGAAAGCGAGTATAATAAAAACTTGGTTTTTATGGGTTAGTTTTTTATAGTTCTAATCACTACTTATGAATTTATAGAGCTTTCTTGGAAAGCCTTACATAAGGGGTTTTATAGTAGTTTCTGTCACTTTTTTGGAACAGGTACTCCACCTCCATTTAAAATATTCCATCAAAATACTATGCCAACAAATTTTCAATTTCCACAAAAAATAAATTGAAAACCATTAAAGATCCATATCAGATCCAGATGTTATAAATAAAAAATTTTTTTATATACCCATGTCTCAAACGGACCATAATTATTATATTAACTATCATGCTACCAATCTTCCACATAACCTATTTAAGTATAAGTCCGTTAAATGTATTCAAAAGCTGTCAATCCATATAATCAAACGCTACAGGCATTGATGGTATCCAGCCCGCTTTTATAAAAATTATTCTCCCGTCACTACTACCAATTATTAAAAATATATTCAATAAAATAATTATGACAAGATGGAAGCAGGCTAAAATTCTTCCAATACCAAAATCACCCACTGAGTATCGGCCCATAGCCATATTGCCATATCAGTCAAAAGCATTTTACATTTACAGATAACTAATTCTGTGGTTTTCTGGAATAACCGCGTATGTACATTTTTGTCAGTTTTGAGTTAACGATGCCAAATATATAAATTTTTAACGCTCTTTACATGTGTTAAATTTTTTTTTTAAATATTGACCTTTTTGAGTTTTTTCTTTAAATAACGACGTAACTTAAATGTTTATTAAATTAATTTGCAGCACTATCGACGTATGTCAACCTACGTTTGATCGTTGACAAATTATTTTCTCAGAAAACGACACATAGCGACATACGTTGTTATTAATGAAAAAAATTCAAAATTATTTTGGATTATTTTTCAGTTTATAACCACTTATAAAAACTTGTGTGTTTATTTCTGTTATTTTTTGTCACTATTATTCTTGATACGTTGTTATATTCTCATCCCAAGTCCCGTTAACTTTTTGTTGACGAACAAAAAAAATCCATTTTCCAAGCAACAACAACTTATCTCTACATGGGTGGTTGCATTGGTAGTTTTCTTTTTCAAAGAAAACGACGTTTGTCGACATAAGTTGTTTTATGTGCACATACTTTAAGTGTTATTTACATATTGTTTTTTCGTCCTTCTCTAGGATCTATTCCTCTGAAGATTTTTGACTCAAAATTTTATATAAAGTATTTATTGCCCATATCTACAGGACTGTTAAATAAAAAGCTCTAAAAACTTTATATCGAGCCCATAATTTCAAATATAACGTTTTTTGGATCCCCTGAACATTTTGATTTTATGACATACGCGGTTATTCTAGAAAACCACAGAATTACATTATCATCATAATTTGTTAACAACCTCAACCTTTTTTCCCGTTATCAGGGGTGTGCCACAGGGCTCCATTCTCGGTTCTCTCCTCTTTTCCATCTATGCAAATAGACTTCCTGAACAGTTGCTCCACTGCAACATTAGAATGTATGCTGATGACGTCTAATTGTATATAAGCAATAAACAAGGAAACATTGAACAATGTATTGCCAAATTAAATGATGACTTGCAGCGTGTTTCTCTCTGGGCGGATGCGAATGGTTTAAGTTTAAATCCTGAAAAATCCAAATGTATCGTTATACATAAAAGGAAAAAGAAAATTATTGAAAGTCTCAGTGTTTGTATCAACAACCAACCAATTGAAATCGTTAATAAAGCAAAAAATCTTGATATCATATTTTATAACACTCTCACCTGGTCAGATCACGTAATAGCTGCCTGTGGCAAAACATACGCGATGCTCAGAACTCTTTGGCCTACGCAACTTTACACACCTATACAAATATGGTTACTGCTTGCTAAAACGTATTTGATACCGACACTAATCAACGGATGCGAGATTTTTGCAAGTTGTGATGACACTAGCAGATCAAAATTAAACGTGTTACTTACAACAACATTGCGAGATACGTTTATGGTCTCAGTAATTATAGAACTAATGGAGATTACCTCAATATAACTCCTTACTCTAAGAGAATATTTGGTGTGTTGTTCGAAGACCTGCTAAAAATAAGAACTTTAAAATTATAATAACCCCCCATTTTTTTATACCCTATACCACTAAGTGGTTTGGGTATAATGACTTTGTGCTGCTGTTTGTAACTACCAAAAATATTTGACCTAAACCCATCTTTTATTATACCGATCGACCCAGAATCACTTTCTGAGTCGATTAAGCGATGACCGTCCGTCCGTCTGTCCGTCTGTGTGTCCATGTAAACCTTGTAATCAAACTACAGGTCACAGATATGACTATATTTTGATGAAATTTGGCATATAAACTTTTATCGGCCATGGGATGAAATTGGCGAAATTCGGTTCATGTTCAGACCTAGTCCCCATACAAATGTCCCATAGGAAATCGACATAAATTGCCATAAGACCCAAATTATCATATAGATCTCAGTCAAATCGGGTTTATATGTGTTTATTATATCCATTAATCAGTAGTCCAAAAATAATCCCTATAGGACAATTCTTAGTCATATGCCCCATATAGAGCTGCTTCCCGATCTTCACTTAAATTTATCAAAAAACAAAAATATTGCACAGATTTTTCTCAAATTTGGTTTGTATATATTTTTTCAAAATATAAGTGAATTTACCAAATATGGTCAGGATCGGGTTATTTTTCGACCTAGTCCCCATATAGATATAGGTATAGGGTATTGTATAGTCGGTCTAGACCGACTATAATTTTCTTACTTGTTGTTATTGCTGTTGTAAATATGTAACCTAGTATATCAAAAACTTACTAGCAGATTCCAGCCCTCGAAATTCGAGCGCAAATTCTAGGAAATTTTATTTTTTTTTTTCAATAAATAAAGACCCTAAAAGTATGCTAATCAATTATAGCCAATTCACAAATCAACACAAAAAATAAACTCATTTTTATTACAAACACATTAACAAATTTAATAAACACACACATAGCATTGTATAATTTTATGTATGTGCTAGTAGCACTTTAAATGCAATTTACTCTAAATAAAGGAAAAATTAAAAAATCTGTAAATCTGCAAATCGGCTTAAAATAAATACCTCTCAAATAATATACGTTTGGTCAAAATCGGGATAAAACGGTAGAACAAAACATCAGTCACAAGAAATCGCCTAGCCTATTAATATTATAGATTTTAATGATCGTGTATATTAGAGTGGGAGGAAAAGTGAAAAAGTACAATTAAAAGATATATTGTAGAAAACTCTTTAAATTGCAATAAAAGTTTCCGGTTTACGAAAAATTCATCGCCTAAATACAAATGCATTTTATTTAATCAAAATAACTATTTTTACTTTATTCTACAAATTGAAGAAAACAGGAAATCACAATATTTCATTTTCAGTCCACTCTAACGTAAAATCTCAAATAGATATGATAAAAAAATACTGTAAAAGTCCTACTCAATGATGTCCTACTACTGATCGTTGACCAACCGACGTCAGACAACACTGTCAGACGTTTTTTTTTTTTCAGAATGCCGTTGCTTCTTCACAAATTACAAAAGTGGGTAAAGAATTAATAGAACAAATGCATGTGATACTTATTGTTGTATCCTGAGGACATGAGATTCAAGTTGAAAAGTTTGCAATCTATACACACAATATGGCCAGACATTAGGTTAAACTCTAATCGTGGTTTTATATGCCTCCCACATAACATAAATTCTTTATTCGCGGACCAGAAATAGTATCACATGCATTATTGCCAACTGGCCAACTATCTGAGGAAGCTCGAAACAAAGATTTTAAAAATTATAGAGAACATTATGCGAGTAAATGCAGTCGGGAGAAGTCGAATGAAGACATATTTAATAGGTTTCTACTTAGTTCAGATCCTTTAGTTAATACTAAAAGTAAAAGTTAGGACAAAAATATTCATCATATACCACCGATGGCATTAGATTTAATTATTTTGCCAAACACAACACATTAGGTGAAGAAGAGGTTACGTATACTGAATATGAAGATGATTACTATGAAAGTGATGATGATTATAATTAGTGTGAAATATGATGTAGATGATTACAATAATAAAAATAATGTTGATATGGAGTGTAATTAATAGCAGATTCCAGCCCTCGAAATTCGAGCGCAAATTCTAGGAAATTTTATTTTTTTTTTTCAATAAATAAAGACCCTAAAAGTATGCTAATCAATTATAGCCAATTCACAAATCAACACAAAAAATAAACTCATTTTTATTACAAACACATTAACAAATTTAATAAACACACACATAGCATTGTATAATTTTATGTATGTGCTAGTAGCACTTTAAATGCAATTTACTCTAAATAAAGGAAAAATTAAAAAATCTGTAAATCTGCAAATCGGCTTAAAATAAATACCTCTCAAATAATATACGTTTGGTCAAAATCGGGATAAAACGGTAGAACAAAACATCAGTCACAAGAAATCGCCTAGCCTATTAATATTATAGATTTTAATGATCGTGTATATTAGAGTGGGAGGAAAAGTGAAAAAGTACAATTAAAAGATATATTGTAGAAAACTCTTTAAATTGCAATAAAAGTTTCCGGTTTACGAAAAATTCATCGCCTAAATACAAATGCATTTTATTTAATCAAAATAACTATTTTTACTTTATTCTACAAATTGAAGAAAACAGGAAATCACAATATTTCATTTTCAGTCCACTCTAACGTAAAATCTCAAATAGATATGATAAAAAAATACTGTAAAAGTCCTACTCAATGATGTCCTACTACTGATCGTTGACCAACCGACGTCAGACAACACTGTCAGACGTTTTTTTTTTTTCAGAATGCCGTTGCTTCTTCACAAATTACAAAAGTGGGTAAAGAATTAATAGAACAAATGCATGTGATACTTATTGTTGTATCCTGAGGACATGAGATTCAAGTTGAAAAGTTTGCAATCTATACACACAATATGGCCAGACATTAGGTTAAACTCTAATCGTGGTTTTATATGCCTCCCACATAACATAAATTCTTTATTCGCGGACCAGAAATAGTATCACATGCATTATTGCCAACTGGCCAACTATCTGAGGAAGCTCGAAACAAAGATTTTAAAAATTATAGAGAACATTATGCGAGTAAATGCAGTCGGGAGAAGTCGAATGAAGACATATTTAATAGGTTTCTACTTAGTTCAGATCCTTTAGTTAATACTAAAAGTAAAAGTTAGGACAAAAATATTCATCATATACCACCGATGGCATTAGATTTAATTATTTTGCCAAACACAACACATTAGGTGAAGAAGAGGTTACGTATACTGAATATGAAGATGATTACTATGAAAGTGATGATGATTATAATTAGTGTGAAATATGATGTAGATGATTACAATAATAAAAATAATGTTGATATGGAGTGTAATTAATGGAGCATAATTTATTATAATATAAAAACATAATTATTTGCTTATATGTTTTTTTAATAGAGCATTAAGTACACTATAGTTTGCAACTTTATTCATTAATGTATCTCTTTAGAATCCATATATCAAAAATCGTGAACCAAGGTAATATTTCCGAAAAACAAAAATTTTTTTTTAATTATTTTTTTTCCCCCAAATGATAGTTTTTAATGTATTAGATAATAATAACTTGAAAAAAAATATTTTTTTTTAAATACGGCTTCCCTGAATTAATCCTCATTGTGACTATCATTCAACCCACTATGCGACACTTGGTTTTCGATTTTATGTACAGCCTCAAACTTAATATGTAGACGAATGATTGATAATTAATCATACGTACAGCATTACACGTTCATCGAATCAGTTTGCGAATTAGATAACATGGCTAATGAAATTTTTAAAGGGGAGAGTAGAAAATTTGAGTGGAATTCTCAGATGCAGTAGGAGTTGTTCTTTAGCGCGTCTTTTCGCGTGAATTGGTGATGGAATATTAGTTTCACAACTGGGCAGGAGAAGCACAAAAACAGGATTATTGAATTGTGGTGATTACAATTAATGAAAAAAAAATCAAATTTTTAAATTCATCCGTGTATCATAATAAAAATATATATTTATTTATTAAAAATTGACTGCAATAAAACAAAGAATAAAAGAACACACAAAATTCAACAATTTTAAAATAAAGCAATTTTAAAAAACTTAATATATGTATTTTAAAAATATATATATATAAGTCTATAAAAATGTTTATCTAAAATTATATATGTATATATATAAGTGGTTTTGAGTTAACAAGATCACTGTTCAAGTAAACGTTTATATTCGGCGAGTATTTGTTCCTCTTGTAGCAACGGTAAGTCCAAATAATCCTGTTCATTACCGCTGATTTCTTCAGTGAATCTATTGTAAGCCTTCAAGGATTCCATTTCTTTTTGCACTTTATCCAAAGCTTTAGTAACTATGGTATTGGCACCAAAGGATGTAGAGGGTCCTTCAAAGTCAACGCTGGATGTTGCTGCATCAGCAGCAGCAGCAGCAGCAGTAGTTATGCGATCCATGACAGCCATTAATTCGGTTTCATTGCCATGCAGCTTTATAAGAAATTCGATGGCATTATCTAAACTATTTTGTGTGGATTCCAAAGCCAAAGTAGACAATTCTTTAGTGAAACCTAATTGTTCTAGTTGAGTCAAAATATCGTTGTCTGCTGGTAGAGCGGGTGGAAGATTGTGACGAATTTCATCGGAACTGGTTTGTAAAATATCCAACTAAAATTTGAGAAAAGAGAACACAAATATTAAATTAAAAACAAAGCTAACATTGCTAAACCTCTTACAGCCTTGGGCACATCATTTTTGGTACGTTTTAATGCCTCCACTACTACAGCCCGATCAAAACCCATTTCAAGCAGTGTACAAACACTACGAGGATTCACCCAATCTTTATCTTTATTATTGGATTTTAAATTGGCATTCACTTCTCGTTCTTGCTCCGATTGCTTACGAGCCTGTTTTAGTTTCTCTTTTCGTTGGTGTATAAAGTTAAGAGACTGTTCCAAATCACCACTACAAGCTCGCAACGCCAAACGAGCTTCGAACGGTTCATATCCCATTTCCACGAGGGACGCAACTAATGTATCATCTACCTTTAGGCCACCCAATTCACTTTCAGCTGTTACAAATTTTTCATATGCTTCGTTGCGGCGATTTTGATGGAACAGCACTACACCTTGTAGCAAATGTAAACGCATTATTAAGGCTTTCTCTGGACAGGCATTGCCTTTCAGTGTTATCAGACGTTCTAAATTATCACCATACGAACGTCGAAAGCTTGCATCACATAACTCTAAACGTCGTTGCGCATCAGGTAACTGCGTAACATTCTGAAATTTATATTATAGAAATACATATATTTAATTTTGTGGGAGAGAAATCATATTTTTATATTCGCAATACACCTAGCTCTGTGTTTACGCGATAGATAGGTTCCGTAAAAAGTCGCGTAAAGGAGAGGATTGATTCAACATTTTTAATATCAGATGTAATAAGTTAAAATAAATAAAGTGTTATATTACACAATATTTATTTAAACAAAAAATACCAAAAATAACAGAAAATAATTCATTTAATAATTATTTTTACAAAATTCTAAATTTCATATGTAGTAATTAATTGAAAAATAAATAAAAACAAGTAAAAGTGTTAAATTCGGCTGTGCCGAATTTTTGATACCCTCCATCCAAAATTGGGTACGGCTACCACTTTGAAACTGTTGCCGATCCTGAAACATTAAATCCGAATACGAATTAAATTTGAAGTCAATTGGTTTTCTTAATGGCCGATTTATATTATAAAAAACAATGATCATTATAAAGAATTAATTACTATTTGAAAAATTTTATTATTTTTCTTTTACTAGAGTGGAAAACCCCTAAGTACTTCATATAACAGCAATGAAATTCATTATTTAACGCAGCCAGCATCATAATAATACCCAAAGTTTCATCCCCATAATCCTGTTTTGAGACCCAAAAAGTCATACTATAATTTAAAAAAAAAATGGAATGATTCTTGGCTACAAAAGGAAAAAAGGAAATTTTAAAATAATTTTATTTAATACAAAATAATCTAACCCATAAAAAAAAGTTTTTATTAAAACTCTTTCTTTCCTTATGCATATGAGTTTTGAATCTCTCCGTGACTGTGCGTGACTATGCGTGACTGTGCGTGACTATGTCAAAGTTAATCTTTTATTCAAGCAAGTGCTTGGACAAAGTTTCAGATCGATCAGATAATGGGAAGATGAGGTTTTAAATCACTCCGTGACAGTGCGTGACTGTGCGTGACTATGTCATATTTATTTGTGTATGTATTGACAAAGTTTGACAAAGTGTATTGACAAAGTTTTAGATCGATCGGATGAGGGGAAATGACATTTAGATCACTCCGTGACTGTGCGTGACTACCCCAAAATTAATATATAGTCACAACAAGACTATGGGCCAAGTTTGAGATCAATTGGATAACGGGAAATAAGGTTGACCCACGACAGACAGACAGACAGAATGAGTTAAAAGAAAGAGTTTAAAAACAAAAATAATAAAAACAGGCAAGAAACTAAAGAATGAAACAAGAATTTTTAATTTTTAATTTTTAATTTTTAATTTTTAATTTTTAATTTTTAATTTTTAATTTTTAATTTTTAATTTTTAATTTTTAATTTTTAATTTTTAATTTTTAATTTTTAATTTTTAATTTTTAATTTTTAATTTTTAATTTTTAATTTTTAATTTTTAATTTTTAATTTTTAATTTTTAATTTTTCATTTTTCATTTTTAATTTTAAATTTTAAATTTTTAATTTTTAATTTTTAACTTATAATTTTTTATTTTTAATATTTAATTTTTAATTTTTAATTTTTAATTTTTAATTTTTAATTTTTAATTTTTAATTTTTAATTTTTAATTTTTAATTTTTAATTTTTAATTTTTAATTTTTAATTTTTAATTTTTAATTTTTAATTTTTAATTTTTAATTTTTAATTTTTAATTTTTAATTTTTAATTTTAAATTTTAAATTTTTAGTTTTTAATTTTTAATTTTAAATTTAAAATTTTTAATTTTTAATTTTAAATTTTTAATTTTTAATTTTAAATTTTAAATTTTTAGTTTTTAATTTTAAATTTTTAATTTTTAATTTTTAATTTTCAATTCTTAATTTTTAATTTTTTATTTTTAATTCTTAATTTTAAATTTTAAATTTTTAATTCTTAATTTTTAATTTTTAATTTTTAATTTTTAATTTTTATTTTTTATTTTTTAATTTTTAATTTTTAATTTTTAATTTTTAATTTTTAATTTTTAATTTTTAATTTTTAATTTTTAATTTTTAATTTTTAATTTTTAATTTTTAATTTTTAATTTTTAATTTTTAATTTTTAATTTTTAATTTTTAATTTTTAATTTTTAATTTTTAATTTTTAATTTTTAATTTTTAATTTTTAATTTTTAATTTTTAATTTTTAATTTTTAATTTTTAATTTTTAATTTTTAATTTTTAATTTTTAATTTTTAATTTTTAATTTTTAATTTTTAATTTTTAATTTTTAATTTTTAATTTTTAATTTTTAATTTTTAATTTTTAATTTTTAATTTTTAATTTTTAATTTTTAATTTTTAATTTTTAATTTTTAATTTTTAATTTTTAATATTTAATTTTTAATTTTTAATTTTTAATTTTTAATTTTTAATTTTAAATTTTAAATTTTTAGTTTTTAATTTTTAATTTTTAATTTTAAATTTTAAATTTTAAATTTTAAATTTTAAATTTTTAATTTTTAATTTTTAATTTTTAATTTTAAATTTTTAATTTTAAATTTTAAATTTTTAGTTTTTAATTTTAAATTTTTAATTTTTAATTTTTAATTTTCAATTCTTAATTTTTAATTTTTTATTTTTAATTCTTAATTTTAAATTTTAAATTTTTAAATTTTTAATTCTTAATTTTTAATTTTTATTTTTTAATTTTTAATTTTTAATTTTTAATTTTTAATTTTTAATTTTTAATTTTTAATTTTTAATTTTTAATTTTTAATTTTTAATTTTTAATTTTTAATTTTTAATTTTTAATTTTTAATTTTTAATTTTTAATTTTTAATTTTTAATTTTTAATTTTTAATTTTTAATTTTTAATTTTTAATTTTTAATTTTTAATTTTTAATTTTTAATTTTTAATTTTTAATTTTTAATTTTTAATTTTTAATTTTTAATTTTTAATTTTTAATTTTTAATTTTTAATTTTTAATTTTTAATTTTTAATTTTTAATTTTTAATTTTTAATTTTTAATTTTTAATTTTTAATTTTTAATTTTTAATTTTTAATTTTTAATTTTTAATTTTTAGTTTTTAATTTTTAATTTTAAATTTTAAATTTTAAATTTTAAATTTTAAATTTTATATTTTAAATTTTAAATTTTAAATTTTAAATTTTAAATTTTAAATTTTAAATTTTAAATTTCAAATTTTAAATTTTAAATTTTAAATTTTAAATTTTAAAGTTTAAATTTTAAATTTAAAATTTTAAATTTTAAATTTTAAATTTTAAATTTTAAATTTTAAATTTTAAATTTTAAATTTCTAATTCTTAATTTTAAATTTTAAATTTTAAATAAAATTTTAAATTTTAAATTTTAAATTTTAATTTTTAATTTTTAATTTTTAATTTTTAATTTTTAATTTTTAATTTTTAATTTTTAATTTTTAATTTTTAATTTTTAATTTTTAATTTTTAATTTTTAATTTTTAATTTTCAATTTTTAATTTTTAATTTTTAATTTTTAATTTTCAATTTTTAATTTTTAATTTTTAATTTTTAATTTTTGATTTTTAATTTTAAATTTTTAATTTTTAATTTTAAATTTTATATTTTATATTTTATATTTTATATTTTAAATTTTAGATTTTAAATTTTAAATTTTAAATTTTAAATTTTAAATTTTAAATTTTAAATTTTAAATTTTAAATTTTAAATTTTAAATTTTAAATTTTAAATTTTAAATTTTAAATTTTAAATTTCTAATTCTTAATTTTAAATTTTAAATATAAAATTTTAAATTTTGAATTTAAAATTTTAAATATTAAATTTTAAATTTTAAATTTTAAATTTTAAATTTTAATTTTTAATTTTTAAGTTTTAATTTTTAATTTTTAATTTTTAATTTTTAATTTTTAATTTTTAATTTTTAATTTTTAACTTTTAATTTTTAAATTTTAAATTTTAAATTTTAAAATAAATGTGTGAAAAAAATTTGCGTAAAAACAGAATTAAGTGTATTTGTATAATCAGCCGTGTCACAAATTACGTTCAAATTCATTCCAATCGGAATTGTTGTTGCTTCGTTCATTAATAAATAAAAGTTTAAAAAATAAGATTACTTTAAAACTCTATTAAAAATTTCGAGAAAAAAAAATATCAGCTGTACAAATAAGTTTCCGGCGATTGACAAAAGATCGCAGCCACATCAGTAAGTTATGTTAATATTTTCAGAAATAAAAGGTCATTCTCGTCAGGTTGGACATCTGTCAACAAAATAATCTTGAAATATTAGCGAATTTGTTGCCAGGATCTAAGGGGCTCATTCTATAAAACGAAACGTTAAGAAACGATTAGAATTTCTTTGAAAAATTTTAAAACTTTTTACAAAATTTTCAAAGTTTTTGATAAAAATTTCAAATGTGTCTTTACATTTCGTTTTATAAATGAATACTTTCATAGCGCTTAAAGAAAAATTAAAAAAAAAAACAATTGCCAAAATTTTCGATTTGCATTTCCGGAACAAACAAAATATGGATTCAATTCCACTTTCTAGTGGAATTTAACATACCTTCAGGCACAAATAACACCAAACAATATCCAAATTAACTAAAGCATAATTATCGACAGATTGCAAAAACTTTGAATTACATGTAACAAATTTGTCATCAGCTTCCAATAACAAAACTAGCGCTTCATCATACTGTTCACGTTTCATGGCGGCCCGAGCCTTTTCATAATAACCTAAAGCCATTAACAGAGCACGATTTTCTGCAGGCGGCAGGAAAACAGGATTGCCATCCTGATCTTCCATCTGAAATTGAGAGAATAACGAATTATTCACAATATAAAAAATTCAATTATTCTTTGAAAAATTAACCTCAAACAATTGACGACTTGAATCCACAATAGACTCTACATCCATTTTAATTTTACGTATACGATCATACATGGCATCTTCTTGATTCTGTTCGGTGGCTTTATCGATTTCACTGATAATGACCATTAATTGTTGATTGTTCTTAAGGTCTTGTATAACTAAAGTCTGCTCGGGATCAATAATTTTTCCCGCTGATATGCATTTTATACGACTGGGATCTACAATATCTAAGGATTTAGCTACAACAGCTTGAAGTTCACTACCCAAGGCATTTAAGGAACATTTTATCTCAATAATATTTTGTGTACCCTGTTGATTATTAATGCGCCTTACACTAAAAGTGGCCAAACCTAAATGAGAAAAAAATATTTAGATTAAAAAAGAAACTCGATGTCTTTTCAGGGGAAGACGTCTCTTGGTATTAAAATTTAATTTTTGTTAGCAGCTTCCTTAAAATCCTTAATTGTAAATATATTTTAAAAATTAGAAAAAACTCAGCTTGTTCAAAAGAAAACAATTCTCATGTTCAGAAGGATGTTAACGATGAACAATACGTGTTGTTTGAAAGTAGCCACACACACCATCCAGCGCTGTCTTCAATTTTTCCATATTTCTCTTACATTACAAAATTGTGTTTTCTATTACATATTAGAAAATAGGTATGTATATGCATGATCTCAAACCGAACATAACAAAGACTAATATATTTCTCTTTTTAATAAATTTTAATCACTGCACCTTCGCAATCTTCCCCTGGGTATATATTCCTTCAATATTAGTCAATTAACAAACCTGTCTCTTCATACTCTTTACGAGCTTTTAATTTTCTTAGTGCTCCTTCTTGCAGTTCCGTTAAGGCCAATTTACAATTGGATTTAGACATGCTCAGATTCTGACTAAAGCTATCTGCCAATTTCTGTATTAAAAAAAAAATCAAATTATTATTTCAGAATATCCAGCAATTCGGTGTTTACCTCAATTTCTTCTTCCACACAACCAACTTCTTCATAGTAATACGGTTCCAGCCATAGTTTAATACCCATTGATTGTAAACGTGCCCGCACTTGGATGATAATATTATCAATTTGTGACATCTTGATTAGTATTTTCCAATTTGATGCTCTTTTTTTCTATAACCAAAGAATTATCTTATACACTCCAAGCATGACATGCAAATGTTTAATTTCACAATATTTTACAAGTCTTTTTTACTCTTGTTCAATGTTTTGTATTGTTTTTTGACCTTTGTTTATGTTTGTTTTAGTCGTTTATTTTGAACACAGTTCTTTAACGTTGCACTTCTTTTTTTCTTAGAATGTTCGATACCACGTACCTAATGTTGTTATTGTGTTTATATTCAACAGCTGTGTACAGACATGAGATTGTAGATTTGACAACCAATTTATTTCACTCTGAATCTGTGAATTGAAACAGTTGCAGCTTGAAACAAATGGCTATCAAAATAACAATCATTTATTCATGAATATGAAAAATTCAATAATTTCACAAAAAAAAAAAACAATTCAAAACCGAATTTATTCATACGAATAAAACAAACTGATGTAAAAATATTTATGCCTACATATATCTATAATATTAATAGTTTGCAGATTTACAGATTATTAAATTTTTTCCTTTATTTTGAGTAAATTGCATTTAAAGTTGCTACTAACATATACATTAAATTATGCATATGATATGTGTGTTTTATTAAATTTGTTAATGTGTTTCTTAATGAGTTTGTTATCTTCATTCACTAAGTTAAAAAATAAAGCTGCCTAGAAATTGCACTCGAATTTCGAGCGCTGGAATCTGCTGGTATTTATTAACAACTAAGATTTATTATCAAAATGTTCGAAACCGAAATTAAGTTCAACTGTGATACTAACATTAAGAAAAAATTTAATCTGTGATATTTTATTTTATATTTATTTATTTTTAAAGTATGACCTCTCTTTAAAAAAAAACGATTTTTTAATTTTTTTTTCATAAATGTTTTCTAAAATCCTTCAGAAATAATGCCCTTAAAGGATTTTTTAAAATTCGAATTATTTTTGGAGTTACAGAGTTAAGGCCTAGTTAGCCACCCGTAACCGTAACCAGCTGTTGTTTAAGCTGTTTTTTTTCTGTTACATCAAAAGCATTTACAGCAGTTACAGAACTCAACTGTCACGTAACCGGAACGTTCCAATCGGTTGAAAATAGATTTTTGCTACGTTTGTGCGTAACATTTGTGAACAGCTGATAAAGTTTGGTTAATTTTACACAGCAACATGCTGGTTCGTTTTTACGTTCTATAATTGCACTAAATGCCAACGTTACATTTACGGTACAGATACATTTTAACAACGTGTGGCTAAGTAGGCCTTAATATATGTACATAATACATATTTGTATGATAATATGTATATAAAATTCTTGCAATAAACTTTAAATGCGTTTTTCTCGAAATCAGAGAACAGAGAGAATCTCGAGAACCAGAAGTCATGTCGAAATTCGGCGGACGTCGTTTTGCAGGTAATCACGTCAGGCAGGTCCTGAACTAGGATAATTGGGCTAACTTTACTCCCAGAGGAGGGGTGGGGAAAAACTCCCCAAAAACAGCTAATTTTTTGAATTTTTTTTTTTTTTTTAATTTGTCAATTTTTGATATTTTGGAAATATCCTAGTTCAGGACCTGCCGGACGAGATTACTAACAAAATTCCGTCCGCCGAATTACGATACGACATCTGGTTCTCAAGAAAAACGACACCCCTTTGCCTTCTCATTTTTACGTACCCCTTTTCATCGTTCTGGGAGGGGAGGATAAAAAAACAGAAACATAAACAAGTACGGAAAAAGTTAGAAAATTACGTCGAATTTTACGTAAAAAAACCCAAAGTCGATAAATTGAAAAACGACTGAGCTACAGCACTTTTAAAAAACGTTATTTTGTGGTATTGAAAGGTAGGACATACCTTAATAATTGTGTGTTTACCACATACTTAAAAGTTTTTAAATGTAAAACTGAGAAAAAAATATTATATATTCAATAAAACAAAATCCCTGAAAAAAAAAAATAAAATCTTGTTTTTTCTGAAGCTATTAATGGCTCAAACAACCAAAGTTAATTCTTTGTATTTAAAATAACATCATTGTTTTTATAAGTAAAACTAAGTACAAGAAATCTATAATATTAATAGGCTAGGCGATTTCTTGTGACCGATGTTTTGTTCTACCGTTTTATCCCGATTTTGACAAAACGTATATTATTTGAAAGGTACTTCTTTTTAGCCGTTTTACAGATTTACGGATTTTTAAATTTTTTCCTTTATTTTGAGTAAATTGCAACTGTAGCAAATTTATGCTACATACATAGCATTGTATAATGCGATGTGTGTGTTTATTAAATTTGTTAATGTGTTTGTATTAATATTGAGTTTGTTTTTTTGTGTTGATTTGTGAATTGGCTATAATTGATTAGCATACTTTTAGGGTCTTTATTTAATGAAAAAAATAAAATTTCCTAGAATTTGCACTCGAATTTCGAGGGCTGGAATCTGCTAGTTACAATAAATACTGTAATTTTGCGCCAGCTGATTGACCGTGTATGGACCTTTTAATCTTAATAATTAATATTGTATAATATAAATATATCAATATGTAAAAAATAAAACCAAAATTTTTTTAAGGTCATTATCCGTATCGATGTATTCAACACGATATTTGCAAAGAAATGATGATTGTAAAAGCATGCTGGCGTGGTATGTGCTTCGATCTATTGTACAATCACTTGTTTGTGCCAGCATGCTGGTGTCATGTATGTGTCCTATAATCGGTAAAATGTATTAATATACGGCGGCCTTTGGTCGATTGTATATTGTATTGTATATGTATATATGATTCAGTTAAAATAAAGTTCTTGTGTGGAGGTTTTGTATCTCGGTTAATTGACTTTCAAATTGTAAAGGAGACAATATACACCTAAAATGATGTATGCTGTCTTGTCAGCTATGTATAAACTTTCTATTTGTTCGTGCTGATGTTTCTCAAAAAAAAACAAGTAAGAAAATTATAGTCGGTCTAGACCGACTATACGATACCCTATACCATGCGTTTAGAAACCCTATCTCTTAGGCCCAACTAACTGGACATTGAAAATAAGCAAAAAACAAATTTGAGTGGGATTTTTATTAATTTTTTTTTGGCTGCAGATATGAAAAAGTTCATATCGGATGCTATATCTATAAAGGGACTAGGTCCAAAAATGGACCGATCCTGATCATGTTTGGTAAAGTCTCTTGTATTTTGTAAAAATGTGTACAAACAAAATTTGAGAAGAATCAGTGCAATATTTTTGTTTTTTAATAGATTTAAGTGAATATCGGGAAGCAGCTCTATATGGGGTCAAAGGGATCATTTTTGGACTACTCATTAGTGGCTGTAATGAACGCATACAAACCCAATTTGAGTAAGATCTATATGACAATTTGGATCTAATGGCAATTTATGTCGATTTCATATGGGTAATTTGTATGGGGGCTAGGTCTGAACACGGACCGATTCTCACCAATTTCAATAGCGTTCATCCCATGGCCGATAAAAGCTTATATACCAAATTTCGTCAAAATATATTCATATTTGCGACCTGCAGTTTGATTACAAGCTTTACATGGACACACAGACGGACGGACGGACGGACGGACATTGTTAAATCAACTCAGAAAGTGATTCTGATTCGATCGGTATAATTAAAGATGGGTCTAGGTCAAATATTTTTGGTTGTTACAAACAGCAGCACAAAGTCATTATACCCAAACCACATAGTGGTATAGGGTATAAAAATAATTAACCAAAATCAACATTTTTAATTAAACAAATCGAAACTTTATGTTAAGATGTTATGTTTATCCACATAAACCTTTTCCGTTAATTACGTGCCACGGTCACGATTGCTACCGTTTTTATGAGATCAAGCTTTACATCATGGAAATTTTATTTGTAAACTTGGCATAACTTTTTCGGCTTTGTAGCAAAATTGTATATTGAATTTTTTGTTTTTAAATTAATTTAAAAAAAATCTTAAACAACCTAATTGTACAATGTTCTCTCGAGCCTCTTCTCATATAACACCATATGTAGCCGAAGGTTCGCGCGCAGCTGTTATTATGGCCTGTGGGGACATGTTGGCGCAGACTACTATCGAGAGGAAAAAATTTAAAGACATTGATTACGTTCGCACAATGAAATATGGCTCTTTGGGATTATTGTTCATTGGACCGGTTTTAAAATGTTGGTACGGTTTCCTGGATAGAACCATAACGGTGAAACAAAATCAATTTCAGCGAGCCGCAAAGAAAATGATTTGCGATCAATCTCTAATGGCGCCTACAATTAATTTAGTCATCATCGGTTTAGTAGGTATTATAAAAAATGAAAGTAAAGACACAATAAAGGAACGCGTGAAGGTTCAATATCCCGAAATATTGAAAACTAATTACATGTTGTGGCCGGCAGTACAAATGATAAATTTTAGTATAGTTCCATTACAATATCAAGTAGTCTTCGTACAATTGGTGTCCGTGGCTTGGAATTGTTTCCTATCACAATTCTTAAATAATAATAAAAATATGGCAAACGAGTAAATTTACTATTACCAAAAAATAATTGCCTGTTATCAATATTTGGTAATTATATTATATTTGTTTACATTTTTTTTTAAGAAAGTTATTTTTACATAAACTTTTTTGTAAATTAAAAGCAATATATTATTTTTACAATTGAATTGAGGGTTTTCAATTCATTTATTTTATGTAATTTCTATAAACTACAAAATGCTCTTATTTAAAACATTGTTATCAGTGATGCTAATTTTTAAGAAGTATTGATGTAAATGTAGCAATTAAATAGTTTATACTGTTATTACTTGTTTTAGTTTTGTCTTTTGAATATTTTTATAAATAACAAAACAACATGAAGTTTTGTTGGTCATTATAATTTTCACTTGAATAAATAGCTTTAAACTATCAAATATAAAGTGGTTAGGATTCAAGATGGGAAAATTTCACGGAACTGTGAATTGAAGTTCATAGAAATTCCAGATAATTTTAAAGTCAATGGTTCCTTTTAAAATAATTGATGGGACATATAAGAAACCGGTTATCCAGATTCTCATTATATCCGTTTTATACAGAACGTTCAAGCTTGGGATAAATCAGATATAAAGGAGCTACGAATTATTATTTCATCTGTGGATAAGTTAATTATAAAATATTTCATGTGTTGCAAAGAATCTTTCGAAATGTGGAATAAATTGTTCGCAATTCATGACATTCAGTCTGAAGTATGTGTTCATTTATTATAACAATAATTTTATTAAATTCAGAAGAACTCTGAGGATTCAATTGAAATGCATACTGCAAATTTAAGAACTTGTTGAAAGATTAAGAAACCTGGGCGAACTTTTATCGGAAAAAATGGTTATCAGAAAGATTCTTATGACATTGATGGCAACATATCATTTTTTATTTCTTGGGGGTCCTTTGACGAAAATAAAAGAAATTTAACGAATTGATTAGTCTTGAAAAAAAAAACCGATTGAATCGGGATATGCAATCAAAACTTTTTGGAACTAAGAAAAATTATTCTAAATGATGCAAGAAATAAGGTAAATGCTTTAAATATAATCAAGAGGTTCACTGGAAAAAGGGTTCCTCACTATGGAAGAAAAGATTTAATAAAAAAAATCAACGATTTTAATAAAATACATTTATAAGTAATAGTAATGTTATTAATTCAGATGAAAAATGGTGAATCGAACACATGACTCACATTGGGAATGATTTATAACTTTTAAACGTTTTCAAGAACCTTCAAAATGTATAATTAGCAATGGATCTTCTAGATTGGATGCAAAAGTTTACGGATATATAGATGTATTACTGAAAACTGATGAAGGATGGAAAAAGAAATTTTTGCAAAATATATAATTTGTTCCTTAAATTAAATTTGTTTTCGTCAACAAATGAAATAACTTATATAATCTAAGAAAATCATGATTTCGAAAAGATACTGAGAAATGTAGTCAAACATTACTTTAACTATGGCGGTCATATCTTATAATAAAAAAAATTAATATTATTGGCTCCTAAATGAAACGAATGACATTGGAATTTCATTAAAATTGTTAATTCTTCCATATGCAGAAGACGTATAGCCAGGATATTATAACTTTATGCAGAAGTTTTTTAACTACAGTTTGTAAATATTGAAATTATTTGATCACCTCAACCTTTTATTATGCCGATCAAAATCTTTGATGAGTCCATTCTGCTGACATATCGATTAAATTAAGAAAAGTTTAAATCTGCTCTGCTTCCATTTAAATGTCCCCTTTGAGATAATCATATATCTACAGATATCTTGCTCGAATTAGGTTTTTATATACGTATGTAATATAACCCATGAGTAATTCGAATATTGTCTCATCAATAAAACCCTCAAAATCCACTGGTTTTGACAACGTTCCGAACCTGCTCTTAAAGAAACTACCACTCAAAGCTGGTTATAATATTTAACAGCTGCATCAAACTCAACTATTTCCCAAACCATTTCAAAAATGCTAAGGTTATAGCCATAAACAAACCTAGTAAGCCAAAAAATAACCCAAACAGCTATTAGTCTATTAAGTAACTTAGGTAAAATATTTGAAAAAATACTACATTCTCGTCTAATATTGTTAGATATTGAAAAAGCGTTTGACACCGTTTGGCATAATGGCCTAATATTTAAACTTCTTGATGCAAATATACCAAAATATTTATGCAAACTTATTTCAGATTTCATTCACGGCAGAAACTTTAAAGTTGCGATTAATAATGAAACATCATTGCCAAAAACCATTACCACAGGGTTACCTCAAGGATCTGTCTTGTCGCCATTGCTTTACTCGATATATACATCCGATTTTAAAGTCCCGAAATATATGAAAATTGCTTATTACGCAGATGATACTGCGTTAATTTCTTCTTACAAGCGCACTCCTGAAGAAAATGGAAAAGGGACTTGTTAATTGCAGTAAATATTTTCACAAATGGAAAATCAAAATTAATCCAAATAAGACCCAAGCAATTATTTTTCCGTTCAACAAATCTCCCAAAAGACTGCCAAGACGTCATCTTCATATTGGAAATAATACCATAAATGTACTTAATCATGTCAAATATCTCGGAGTTGTCTTGGACAAAAAGCTTACTTTTAAACAACATATTATGGCTACGTGTCAAAAAGCTATAAAATCATTTAAAGCATTATGGCCACTACTAAATAGAAGGTCATTTCTAAACCCCAAAAACAAAAATCTACTCTTCAAAACTGTTATAAGGCCGATATTAACATACGCGTGTCCTATTTGGAATGACGCTGCCAACTGCCACCTAAAACGCTTACAAATTATACAAAACAAATGTCTTAAAATGATAAATAAAAAGCCCTGGAGGTATCCTACAAATCTTCTTCATGAAGAAACAGGTTATGAAAAAATTATCGATTTCATAACAAGGATTAATAACAATTTGCCAAAATTGAAAATTCCTCTTACCCACTGATATAGAGGTCTATTATTTCAAATAAACCTTCTATAAGCACAAAAATATTTTTCAGATAGTATTTGAATTTATTAAATCATATAAAGTTTTTTTTTCCTCCCATTTTCCTTTAAAAATCATTAAAAAATAATATAAAAACTATTTAATATCTTTAGATCTATATGTAAAGATAAGATCTCATATGTAAATATCAAAATTTGTTAAGATATGTAAATAAAGGAAGAATATTTAATTGAAAAAAAATGAGTAATTCGAAAAATAAACTTTGCTGAACCATGTCTAATCATAGTAATAATAGCTTTATAAAGCAGCCTCCAGTTAATCAATTATATCTCTTAATGACTGCACTCAATTTTGTTGGGATTTGAACATTTTTCGACCCGCGTCATGGATAGGGTATTTTTTCAAAATGCAAATGTTAACGTCAACGATTAGTGGCCTGTTTGTACGAAGTACAAAAACAAAATACAAATTTTCTTTCATCTGCGACGAAACGTGTTATGGAAACAGACTACGTAATCGGTATAAAATTGATTGGATTATATTTCTTCAATTCACAATACCATCGAAAATGTTAAGATTGAAAAAATTTTCGATTATTTTAATTTGTTGTCTAAAGTAAATCAAAAACGCTTAGGCTATTAAAAAAACACAACATTGCCATCATTTTCTGTTTGTTTACAATTTATGAGAATAAACTGGGCAGCACTTTAAGATAACATGCCGACATAGTAGAAAGAGTTCTCCTTTGTTAATAAAAAAGGACATTGAAATTTCTTGCCAGAAAATGTCAAATACTCGTGAAATATTGACTTTACAGTTTGGTAATTATGCAAATTACATAGGTGCCCACTGGTGGAATATACAGGTTCGAATTTTTTGATCTATTTATAACAAAATCAAACAGATATTAATGTCATTCTTTAGGAATCTGGATTCGCGTATAATGACGCAGCTGAACCTTCCGAAATTTGTAATGATGTTTTATATAGACAAGGGATAAATCATAATGTTAGTTAAATTTTCAAATACCATTGCGTACAAATATATAAACTTATCTATTTGCCATAGAGACAAACCACCTACACACCACGCATGTTGTTGGTTGATTTAGAGGGCTCCCTTAAACATTTGCCCCGTGAAGGTGAACTTTATGGCAATACTTTAAAGAGAGGTGGCCAGGATGATCTATTCAAATCAGAAAATCCTACCGAACATCACTCAGTTAAAAAGCTAAAAGAAGACTTAGCCTGGCAACCTTCCAACTTTGAAGTTGTTGCTCAGCCTGAAACTTCCAAACATCAATTTCAAACAGATTTAGATATGCCGGAAATGAGTATATACGATAAAGACTATAATTTGGCCGAAAATGTTGATACATGGGCTGATTTTCTATATGCCCGTTATCATCCACGTACAGTTAATATATTGAAACAATTCAGTCACGATACGGAAAAGCAAACATTTGATACGTATTCCTGTGGTGTTCAAATGTGGAAATCTGAAGATTTCGAGGAAGATTTTTGTGATCGTATACGTCTGTATGTAGAGGAATGTGATTTTTTGCAAGGATTTCAAACGTTATTTGATGCATTCAATGGATTTTCTGGTCTGGCTACACAGTGTATGGAATACTTAAATGATGAGTACGGAAAAGCTAACATGGCTGTACCTGTCTATTCGCCTAAAAATGTGTTATATAGAAATGCAGGTTAGTTCTTTTTGACTAACTGTAATCTATAATCTTTATAGAATTTTTAAATTCCGATATTAATTTCAACAATTTCTCATTTCTATAGATGAACCCATGTCCGATTCTATACGTGTAGTTAACAGTGCTTTAACTTTTAATAAACTCATTGAGCAGGCCTCTCTCTTTATTCCACTGAGCACTCAGGATCGTGTTTGGCGTCAATTGGGCTCAGCTCGAGAATTTCCCTCTGTACAATATAAAAATGATAATCTATATCAGACTTCCGCTATATTGGCCTCTTATCTGGATACTATTTCGCTACGGTATCGTTTTAAAAATTCTTCTAACTCTAATACATTGGCTGGCTTTTGTGGAGATCTCAACAATTATGGACGTAAATTGGCTGCGGCAGCATTTTCTTTACCATTCGGCATGGAACACAAAATGGATCTTATAGATTGTTTGGATCAATTAAAAGGTCCCCTATTGACCCAGCTAACACCAAATTGTAAAATAGGTTCGGATTATGTTGTACAATCTTTGTGTGTACGCGGTATACCCACAGATCGTTTAAAGAGACAACGAGACCAGGCTAACAAGGAACAAATGCGTATGCCTGCCTATCGTTGTGAATCAGTCTCGGAAATGTTTCAATTGTATTTGCAATGTTCTTACCACAATAGTATGGCTCATGTCACCTCGTCAGCAGCAGCCATGCCAACACGTTTACCCTATCCTGGTGAAATGTTTGCAGATAATTTAACTTCCACTGGTTTCACTAATCCCTATGAAAAACGGTCGCAAGACGATAAAGTCAATTCGGTGCCTTGTATAGCAGCCATACAATCGTCTAGTGAATTGGGTGATACATTGGAAACTTTACATCGCGAGTCAAAACGAGTTAAGATAGCGAAATTGTATCGTTATAAGGCTGGCGGTTTAGAAGAAGATGACTATTCTGAAGCTTTAGAAAATATCCTACTCTTTAAAGATAACTATGAAGATAATTACGAATTATAGTATAGAAAGAAATCCGCGAATGCATTTAAAAAATTAAAATTAAGTGTAAACTATTGATAATTTGTGGATAATAACAAAAGTCATTCTAAATGAACATTCTCAGACGAAAGACTTTTTTATAAACAAAATAGAGTTTCAGCTCTCAAAATTAAAAAAAATAAAAATAGTGTAGATAAATCCATTTGTCATATTAAAGGCGATTTTACTACCTTCGAAACAACACCTCAAATGATATTTTAGGTAAACTACTTTTAAAGCTAATTGTTAGAATATAGACCCCTTGTAATTTAATGATTTTTTTCCGTTTTTGGGCCGCCATGAAAGTCTTGGTTCAATTTTTTAATATTTCTTATTTGAGTGAGGTATGACATTTGTACTAATCTGTAATGAATTCTGAGGGGGTGCGGCCGATCCGTTTGTTGCTTGTAAATATAATATATTATACGGCTCATTTCTATTTTCTATAGTCATTAATAATCTCAGTCTTGGTTGGTTGGGAACTGACCGTCTAAAGACTTCAAACCCTATCCCAATCTGTGTAATTTTCACCTTCGAATGAAAACAGCGGATATGAGTATAATTTCCAAAATTGAGGATCCACTTGAAAAAATGCTGTACTGTAACAGATGACAATTTCAACAATATACCTACAAAAATGTTTACGGAAGCCCAATGTTTTAGATGTATGAGGCCGAAATTTTTTAATATATGTATGTATGTATGGCTTTATAATTTTTCTTTATACATAGGTATTAAGAAATTTTTTTTATCACTTTTTGCGCAAATGGTCTGATCAACCGGCGCCTTATTAACTTATATATGTATGTATGTATGTATATGTATGTAGTTTGTAAATTTTTTGTAAAATATAATGGAAATAAAGAACGTACGAACCGTTATTTAACTGTAGTTTCAGAGTGGCGTGACTGGAAGCACCGATGTTCACCATATTTTAATATAAAATTATATGTATTTTCTGATCGATAGAGAACTGATTTTAAGTGATTTTTTCTTTTTTTTTATTATAAATTTCCAATTTAAACTTAAAGCTAAGCTCATATTTTATTTTCAATAACTGCAACATAAACAAATTTTAACTTGAAACAGTTTGTTCCACTGACATTTTATTTATTTACATTTTGCCTTTGGTATAAAATGATATTTTGACACACACACATGCACATAACCAAAAAAACACAAACAAAAATTAGCGCTTTTTTTACTTTGAACGCCTCATTAAACAGAGACTTTTTCTTTTTTAGAAAAACTTTAATTTTGATAGATTTATTAAAATTTGTTAATGAACTTTATTTTATATAACTTTTTTACTCACTTCGTACTTTAATTATTTAATTTCCCGTAATTATACCGATATATTTTTTAATATTTTCTTTAATTTACGCAGACGTAAAGTACGACACGCACGTATCAACCGGCCATAGAAAACTAAAATTTGTGACATGCAAATTAGAGCATTGTGGTAACCGATACTTGAGTAACGGAAACGGATATCTATAAATATTTGCATATAGAAAATTGTTGATTGAATCAATTTCTTTGTTAATGTGAAACGAAAAATATTTTAAATTATTTAATAAGCAAAACAATATATTGAGATTTTTTGTGAATTGTTTTGATATTTTTCTAAAAGAAAAATCCAGAAAAATTGTACCTCCCCGATCGATATATTGAGGGGTTATATTCAAAAAGTGCTATCCGCTTTAACAAATTTTTGAGAAGAGCTAGGAGTACCAATTTATTTATTCGATGTAAGAGTATTCATCGATCGTTTTAGTACAATATGTATTAAGAATTAATTCTACTATTGATGTTGAAAATTAAAATCATTATTATTGTAGTGTATTAAATGAAAAAGGAATTAAGTAAGTTATCCTCCTGTATCCTCCCACTGTCAACAAAAATCACATTATAGATAATAGTTATCTTAGAGAATAATTATAAATCCTCGATATATTTCGAGCTGATACATTAAAATTTTGTTAAAAAATGAGATAAGTCTAAAGTTTGCCAAATAACAGTCGGTTACTAAGAGAATGTAAGTTTGTTTACATTTTACTTTAATCAAATATATTTGGTGAAGATCTAACAATTGCGAATGCCAAAACCAAAGTAAAAAGAAAATGATAATTGTTCTAAATGAAGATAATATCACATTAAAAAAATAAATTATTGAAACTTTTATTAAAGACGTTTAAAAATTTTAAAAAATAAGGGATAACAAAAGATTTCACTGCAAGATTAGATCTCTTGGATGATCAGAGAGGTGTACTAGAAATACAATAAAAAGGCAACCATCCATTGGAACTTAGGGTTGGCAACGAAAAAATAGTACAACCACAGATTCTCGGAATTGAATTATTGGCCAAAAAGAACCCTTTATATTGTCGAAAGCTGCTTTTGAGAAAAAAAAAATGATAAATTTCCTGGTAGTCACGTGAAAGGTTCCATTGTCAAATAGAAAGAGCAAGAACGATTTGCCTTTAATTTTCTACTTTAGGAACAGTTCCATAAGAGTTTAAAAATATATGGAGCGATAAGACAAAAAAAAAATTTATTTGGTTACGACTGTAGATACAATGACTAAAAGGAAAAGAGCCTAGTGATTGGGTCTTTACAACAAATCACAGAAATCATGAGTATTTTGAAAGCTATTATGGTCTCGTGTGCAAAGAACCATCTGTAGTCGGAATAACAGTACCAACATCAATCATTGACCGATCTCAACCCGATTGAGAATCCGAAACATTACAAGTTAATTTAGATAACGGTGGTGGCTTCTCTGGATATAAATATCTATAAATGTTAATATTCTACAACAAAGAAAATTTTTTCAGTATTTTTCTAGAAAAAAAAAACAAATAAAAAAATTTCTTAATACCTCACTTAATAACTGTTTTAGAACTGCTACTGGTTTACTCCGACCTACTCCTATTCATTTACTGCGATCGGAAGCTATATTTAAGGTTGATAACAGCTTCAGAGTACTCAACAAAAGATACCAATCCTGGCGCAAAAAATTGTTTCTTTTTCTCCAAACTCAATTCTCTATGCTGGTGGTTCATTCCATAATGGTGTTACATCTTTTGCAATTGTCAAACAGCAAATTCTCAATTTGATATCATTACTGAAGATATCAGACAACTCAGGAATTTGTTATGCAACTGAACATGGAGGAAGAACATTAATTTGCACGGATAGTCTTAGTGCCACTAAAGCTTTAACGAAGAACCAAGGCGGAGCTTATGATGACATGACTTATTTTTATAGTACTAGCTTATGAGTAATGCATCCATGACCGGTCTATTTCTTTTAACCCGGGAATTCAGTACTAGATTTTTGACCGGAGCTGGCACCGGGACTGAAGGGAAATTTAAAATTGAAAAATATTAAGAGAAAAACGATTGTTTCCACAAATTTCTTATAATAAATCAAAACAAAAAATAAAAATTAAATACAAAAATTAATAGAATTCAGTAAAAATAGAAATTAATAAATAAATTTAGTTGCTGGCAAGTTTAAAATATGATCGAAGAAAGCACAATATATCAAAGCTTTCATCATTAAATGATGATCGAATTTAAGTTGCAACTATGGAACATCCAGAAAAAACTCGTTCCGATACAGAATTCAAGCAGTAGTAAGTTTTTTCGAGTAGATGTGAGCGAGAGCCTTCTGCCTCGAAAACTGCCAGCTCTTTTTTGACAATAGCTGTTTTTGTCGTTTTTGGTACAATTTTGGAATTAATTTCTCGACCAATTGCTCTTTCCTCTATTTCTTGTAGAGACATCAAAAATTCTACATCTCAAGTTATTTTGATTTCGTTGTCTGATTCGTAGGAATGCTGTCCAAAGTGTTGAATCATGGCGGTATAATGCTTCAACGGCTAATTTAACTGGTTCTAGTGTTGCCAGCAAATTATTGATATCAATCAATGATTTTAGTACAGCATTTAAAAAAAAAAAAAGAAAAACGTTCTAGCATAACATAAAGACTGCTCCAGCGAGTTCTTATGTCAATTAGCAACGATTTTTCTTTACCAAACTCTGCTTTGATATATTTTTGAAGAATATTATTAGCTCATATATTTCTGGTTCACTTTCTGTAAAAATCCGCTATCGTGGTAATCTCATCATTGGCTTCCATTTCAACTGTTTTCTGCTCTGCTATCTGTACAGACAATGATTTCATTCAAGCTCAAACCGGTATTCTCGGGATCCTGAGATTTGATGCTCTACTTACAAGGCATGTTTCGCTTGCATTAATATAGGCCATATTAGGTTTATTTTAAAACAAGAAAAGCCAAAAGATTGATCAAATAACTACATGATATTGAACTGTTTAGTTTTAGTAAAATATAAATAATATTGAAGTTAATTTTCTTTATTTAAAAACAAGTATTTTTATTTAAAATTAAAAATATATATTTAAAAAAAAATTCAATTAGCGGATAGCGTTTTCAAGATATATTAAAAAAAAAAACAAATAAACACAAAAGGGCCTTTATTAGTACATCATTGTATAATATTCGAACGTATTTTTTCGTGACTAAAGGAGTTTTTGAAAAAAAAAATCTATTTTACAGGGACTGTTGTAAGATATTTCTCAATGTCCCAAAATAACGTATGATATTTCATATAATTAGCTATTTGGCTAAACATCTCTCAGTCACTGTTCCAAATTCAATAGAGGCCTCATACAATTAAATTTGTAAATAATGGAAACTTTTCGTTGTCATTTACTCAATGTTTTTTCAATATAAATTTTTTTGAATTTTAAAATTTCGGTTTTTAAAAATAAAATCTAAATGAAAATTTGAGTAATTAGATAATTTCGAGCTTAAACCCAATTAAAATTTTATCTCAGTTATGAAAAATGAGAATTATTCTAATAGCCAGATTATTTCTTTACTTGCAACGTAAATGCATTGATTAAGTTCTTGTTATGTGTTTTTATTGCTGGGATATTCATTCATAGGGTCCAAGAATAGCCCACCGTAGCGGCTTCGATATTTACTTAAAAGGTGTAATATTTATTTTCATTGATTTATTTTTTCATTTATCCATTTATTTATTTTTTTCATTTATTCATTTATCAACTTACAATTACAAGTTAATATAAGGAGTAGTGCGTGCAATATCTACTTGACCTTCAGCACAAATGGTGTAATATATATTTTTTTAATATAAGCTAGTGTTATATCAATACTAGTGAATATATTGAAGATATATTGTATTGTAGGCTTGCCAATATTGGCCCAAAGGGCTTATGACATTTTTTTTAACAAATAAATAAAAAGTAAACATTTGCTTTGATAAATCTCATTATATAAAACGAAATTTAACGACATGGAAAAAATTTGTATGAAAAATTCAAAACTTTAAAATATATATATATGTATGTATATCAAAATTTTTATTTTTAAACGTTTCGTTACTTGTCGTTTTATACAATGAGTCCCTAAATATTAAACAAAATAATAAAGCAGTAATTTTGTTATATAGATACTTATTCATATATTTAAATAATTTTTCAAATCATGTAGGATTTTGATTTCATTTCACCAGAATCACAAATTCATTTCTTAATTAACTGACACTCAAAATGTTACATTTTCCAAATAAAAATCATCAAAAATTGGTTTAACTTAGTATGTGTATGTGTATTCTTAACTTTCACTTAAACTTTCCACGTCTTCATCCAGCACTTTAGTGGTGGTGAAACGTTTACTAGAACGCGCTGAAGGAGACGTATTCGCATAGCTCGTTTCACCTGTTGCAAGAGCTGGCACTAAAAAGAATTCATTGCATAACATATCACAATCCATGGATTGAGTTTTATCATGAAAGTTACGAGAAATACGTTTAGGTGGTTCAATGAATTTTTCCTTTACAATTAAAGCACCAGGCCGAGGACTTAATGGACCGTCCGACGGCTGCATTGTTGAGTAAGTTTGTGTTGCTGGACGATATACTGGAACTGTTTTATGCTGTGGTGAACTACAGGCCGATGAGTTGTTGGATGCAGTGGCTGCTCCTGAAGTTATAAGATTTATACAAGATTGTGTTAAATTTCCATCAATAAAATCTTCCACGTTATTTGGCACCCTTTTCAGAGTGTTGCTTTCGAAGGGAAAATTCGAATTGGATGTAGATTGTGTTAAGTTTTCAAATTTTCTCAAACGAGCGTCTTGTCTTAATTGCAAACTATTTGGTTGTGGTATATTTATTGAGGCATGTATGGCCGAATATTCCTTTTGTCGTTCCAATTCTCCACTTTCAAAGAGACTAATCTGTTTTTGTATTCTAGGTGATATTGGATCGGAAGCCTTACGTATGCTGAGCAAAGGAGGTTCTGGATTAAGAAGACCAGCACTTAGAGGCGCTGCTTCATGACAAAAACATTGTGGCTTTCGTTCATTAGCGGCTAAACGTTTATTTCGCATTATATTGAAAAGATCGCTGGATTTTTGTGTATCATCTGGTGGTTGTCCCTGCATAGAGTGGGCCTCACAACAATAACACAATTCCAAATGAGGTTCATCTATTGGCAATGACGGTGTTGTGGCTGCAGACGGTGTAGCATCATCGTCATCTTCAAAACCCTTAAATAAAGAAAAGAAAATAAAACTAAATCAATATTTGATAACATTTAAAATATAAAACATTTTAACTTACATCCATCGACAAAGTCAATGATCCCTTATTGGCCACAATACTTAGATCCATATTGAAACTTACTGGTGTTAAACAGGCACTTTTTGCATCAAATCCTCCTGTTGCTCCAGCACCACCAACACTTAGTTCTCCTTCGTTGCCTTCCAAACTGTCGAGATTCATGGGTGCATAGACACTGACTGAATTCAAATCATTATCTAGACGTGGAAAGAATTTCGCCAATCTTTGTGTTGTAGTCGGTGGCATATTATAACCGTCAGTGCTGGTTAAACTAATAGACATTTCGCAGCTTGCTGTCTCTTGCGAACATGTATCCGATATGGCCGGCGAGGAGGGTTCTGTTATACTGCTGGCTATACTCGATTGTTTGCTCCATACTTAAGGGAATTGATATTTAAATAAACAAATATATTTAAAGTTTGTTTTCCGTAGGGAAAACACAACAGTTACCATTAAATTATATGTTTTTTTATAAAATGTTTTTCACTACGTGGGTGTAACGAGCAGCAGTGTTTGTATATTAAACATGATTTTCTTTTGCATAACTGATTATGAAAACATGCAATCAATCATCCATTAATTTTGAGAGAAAATCAACAAAAAAAAAATAATAAAAAAATGAATAAAATAAAGTTGTACATAGTTGGCCTATGCCTATACATACCACCCTTTATAAAAAAATACCCATAATAACACTGTGCAACAAATTTTGGGTCATCGAAAGTTTCCCGAATGGGACCAACGGGAAATGAGAGCAGACTATCAGTAGAGAAAAACCCCCAAAGGGTTTTAAAAAGTTAGCTCCTATTACTTTTTTTATAGCGGCTTGAAGTTGGGCTATTTTGAGGCAAATTTTTCGATCTTTTTTTTTATATTTCATCCAATAGAGTAGTGAATCAATGTATAAACTAAACAATTGGAATTGAACATTTTAGTCCTAAATATTTAAATTTATTAATTTTTATTCTCAATGAGGTTTTAATTCCACTTTTAACACATGTTTTGATACATTTTCTATGCAAAATTGGTGTATTTTGTTTTACCCTGCATCATATGTGATGTGATCACAGCGCAAAAACGCAATACCCATTGCCCGATTTCACAAAGATGGTTTGGTATATTCCTATACAGGTCGAGTTTGAATTTTAGCCAAATCGGTTGAAGAGTTCAAAAGTTATGAGTGAGTGAACCTACCACTAAATTTTACATATAAAATGGTACTTTTTAATTTATTTTAATTGTTTTTGCTTGTCTTCATTGATATTTTTAAACCAACTGGTGTTTTGTTTTAAGTTACCGTTACCTTCCATTACGTAATGTTAGGTAGAGTTACGCCACGTTCCGTAATGTTACGTCACGTTAATTGTAATTATTTTTGTTTCAAATATTATTTTCAGGTAACGTTACGTAACTTTACGAAACGTTTCGTTATATTACGTTACATAATTTATATCGAGTTCATTTGAGTTTCGTATCACGTTACGTCGTTGTTTCAACTTCATACTCGATTTATTCACAGATAAAAAAGTTGATTTTCTGAAGGTTCTAATTTAAGAAAAATAGGTGTCGCTGAAAATTCATTATTTACACCATCACCTAGACTACTTCGGTCAGCAGCTGGCCACTGAATCAGATGAACAAGGAGAACGTTACCACCAAGTTGCTATACCGTTTGAAATGAGGTAAAGTTTTTTTTAATGTTTTTTTCTTCTTGAAAACACGTTTTAATAAAAAAAAATTTCAGATACCGAGGAAAAAATCTCCCGATGCTGTTCTCGTGGAAGTTTGTTGGTGGAGCAAGAACTTGCATGAAGATGACGAAAGCGAAGAAGAGTCAGATAAAGAACCTGAATTTCTGTATTCTTCAGAGTCGGATTCTTATTGCGACGATGTCTATGGTTCCCTACAGCATCCAGCTGAGAAAAAACCTCGAACTATAAACGTAATTTTTTCTGATATGAACAACAAATTTGAGACTTGCAGGGCTTGTTCTAGAAAAATGTGACAATTTATTTTACTATGAAATTTGACGGGTGTCATCTCAAATATATATTTTTTTAATATTTAATATGGAACTCTAGTTTTTTTATAGCAAGAACATTTTTTAAAATTTCACCGTACAATATTGACTTTTTTTCTGTACAAAAAAAAACTAATTAAGAAATTTAAAATTTTAAAAATTAAAATGGAATCGGTATTGGAAAAATACACACCCCATATTATGTTATAGATTTTATAGTTTTTTTTATACTATTTTTAAGTATTTTCAATAATCTTTATTTAATTTTAATTGTTTTGTAAAATTAGCATATGTTACACAAAATTTAAAAAAAAAAAATTCTGAAAAAAAAAATTAAAAATAAAATTCTAAATTATAAATTTTGACCCCATGTGTCTGCCCCCTTTCACAAAAAGAAAAATATTTTTTCGTTTTAACATAAAATTTAATAGGAGAATACGAAAATACAACTTTTGTACAGGTAAAATGGTCTTTTAATTAAATTAATTAATTTAAACCCTAAAATATAGTCGAAAAAAGCCAACTTCAACAGGCTATAAAAACCAAATACGAGCTAACATTTTAAAACCCCTTGGGGGTTTTGATAAATGTATTGTCTACTTTTCCCGTTGGTCCCATTCATGAAACTTTTGCTTGTCGCACAGTGTAATCAGACGACTCTTTATTAGAGAAAAAAAAAATAAACAGATTATAAAATGCTTAATTATTTATTTCATTTTACATTTTATTCGTGATAATGAAAAACTTACTGAATTTGAAATATTATAAGCATATATTCCTATAGAAAATTACATATTCTGAGATTCTGGGAACCTTTTCGCAGAAAAGCACAATTCCTGATGCAATTTCTTTTCCTTAGAAGTATTCTTTCTAATTCTGTGGGCTTTGTTATGTCTAAGTACTTTTTTATACCCTCCATACAAATACCACTGTGCAGAAGGTATATATAAATTCATCTTTACGTTTGTAATAAGAAATAAGAACCAAATCTGAATTCTATAAAATATATATTTATATTCTGGATCCTTATAACAAGCAAAGTATATTTAGGGATGACCGTCTGTCTGTCTCTGTAAGCTAGGCTGCATGTTTTTAACAAAAGTGATTTATTGACATTATCACCAGGTAGGTATTAAAAATCATCAAAATCAGTCCAGATTATCAAAAGATTTCGTTGAAATTGAAAAAAAAAAATTTGAAAAAATATTAATTTTCTATCAGGTGTACATAAAAGTTTTAAATCGAATCGGAAAATATTGCAACCGACTTCATTTTGAAGCCTCGTCATTAGGCTTTCATTTTCAGTATGTGTCATTTTTCTGAAGTGTAAACAATATAGTTTTTCTGTGCTCCGAACATGTCTTTTGTGCCAACAAAACACAATTTGCGGGAAGGATTACTTCTTTGGTTTCATTTGAAGAAATATGCAGCTGAAAATCGTCGTGTGCTGCAGGAAGCCTATGGAGATAATGTTCCATCGAATTCTACTTGTGAGTACTGGTTTCGACGTTTTAGAAATGGTGATGACAAGCAGCGCGAAGGACGACAGAAAAGTTTTAGGATGCCGAATTGGAGGCTCTATTGGATGAAGACTCGTGCCAAACGCAAGAATAACTCGCAGAAGCATTGGGAGTGACTCAACATATCTGTTCGCTTAAAAGCCATGGGAATGATACAGAAGGTAGGATATTAAGTGGCGTATGAATTGAAGCCGAGAGACGTCGACGTTTTTTCACTTGTGAACAGCTGCTCCAATGGCAAAAGGAATGGGTTTATTACGATAACCTCAGCTCAAAAAATCATACGGACGGCCCGGCCATACGCCAAAATCGACGCCAAAGCCAAATATTCAAGGTGGCAATGTCATGCTCTGTATTTGGTGGAATCAATTGGGCGTGGTGTACTATGAGCTGTTAGAACCAGGTGAAACCATCACAGGGCAACTCTACCGACTACAATTGATGCGTTTGAGCCGAGCATTGAAACAAAAACGGGCGCAATACGAGCAAAGATACGATAAAGTTATTCTTCAGCATGACAATGCTCGACCTCATGTTGCAAGGCCAGTCAAAACATACCTTGAAACGCTTAAATGGGAAGTCCTACCCCACCCTCCGTATAGCCCGGACATTGCCCCTTCCGACTACTATTGTTTTCGTCGATGACGTATGCCCTTGAGGAACACCACTTCCGCTCTTTTGAAGAACTTCAAAATTGGATAGACTCGCAGATAGCCTCAAAAGATAAGTCGTTCTTCCGACGCGGATTCCGTATGTTACCAGAAAGATGGGAAGGAGTAGTAGTTAGCGATAGACAATACTGTGAAAAATGAATTTAACACAATAAAGCGTCAAACTGAAAATGTTGTTGTTGTAGCCGTTGCTGTTGTGTTTGTTTACGTTCTATTAAAATATAGTGATGGTGAAGTAATTAACACTAGATTGCCCAAGGAAGTCATTTTGGCTGCTTTTCAATTAGATAAAAAAATCTATACTAATATAACAAACTAGCTGAGTCCGGTCCGCGTTGCTGGCCCGAAGAAAACATCTGGATTTTATATTGCATCTAAATTTTAATACCGAGTGTCGGGCAAAAGTAAAGCACGAACTCCCTCGAAAATCCTTAAATACATTGCATTTAATAATATTATGAATATGACTGAAAAAAAATATACGTTTTCTTGAATATTTTAACACCAGCGCCACCTACAGGTGAAAAACTTTGTCAGCAACTTTAGTTTTATGTACATAATATATGTTGCGAATTTGAGCTAAATTGGACCGTAAATAAATTTTTTGGGAAAATCTCGACCCCAGCGCCACCTATCGGGTACAAAAAAAAGTTATGCAAATCGGAGAACCAAAGGAACATATGGTATGAATACGAAGTCGCTAGCATTAGTGGTTCAACAGTTATTAGAGTACCAACATACGCACCAACGTTTTTATATATTAAGATAGGTAATGTGATTGTTTGTTTGTAGAAGGTAATCTCCGTAACTACTCATCTGATTTTAAAAATGATGCGTCCAATATTTAGAATGGTCCTTAACTTTTAATATCATATATATTGAGTACTATGACAGAGAGAGCTTTGCAAATTTGTGTGATGTCACCTATTACACAAGGGAACAAAATTGAACTTTTTTTGTGTTGATTTGAAATTTATAGCAAATTTTTACTAATTTGAGGTCGCTGATTTCAAATCTGCACTTGGTTTTTTTCTATCAGCTCGACTTTTCGAGATATACCGTTATGTTCAAAATTAAGGCACTTCCGCTACATATATTGGAATAACTTGAAAACGGTTCACCATATTAAATTAAAAAAAAAAATCCGAAACTCGCAAACAATATTCTCTTAAAGCCGTGCTTACTTTGTTTTTAAATTTTCCAAGTAGTTTTAGAGATATCGTTCAAGTTTTGAAAAAAAAATTTAAATTTTTTAAAAAAAAACATTTTTTTTGTTCTTTAAAAATTCCTAAAAAATAAAAATGGGACAAAAATCACAGTTTTGGTCTACAAACAGTTAGTTAAATATATTTCGAATAAAATGAGCTTTATTTCATTGCAATCGGTGCACAACTTTTGATTTTGTTCACGATTTACTGAATTGATATAAATCGCGATTTCCATACAAAAATAACATTTTCTAATGTGTAAGTGTTTGTATGTAATAAGTTAGTTTTTTATGATTCTAAGAATTAAAAAAATTAAGTAATAAAAAAAGATTATTTCATTTTTATGGTCAGCTATACTTTTTAATTTAACACAAAAAGAGAATTTTAAAGAAAAATAAAAAATTTTAATACACAAATAGTACAATGTAATTACAACTCATCGAAAAATTTTCTTTTATAAGATTTTCTTAAATAACCTTGTTTAGAGGGATTTGTTTTAATGCTCCAGCAATAGTCCGCCATCATATGCTTATCCCAGTGACCCTGGTACCGCTCCTCTATAGTGCGGATATCTTGATGGAAACGTTCACCTTGTTCTTCACTGAAGTCTCCAAGATTTTGTGTAGGTAGTGCACCTTAATGCTCATATTACAACCAAGCTGCTTGAAATGTGACAACATGTTATCCACGTGGTCCGAATAGTGCTCACCCTTTTTGTTTCCCAGGAAATTGCGCACTATCCAAACAAATTCATTCCAAGCATTTCTTTCAATATCTGTCATGGAATTACTAAAATTTTCATCATTGATTAATTTTTTGATTTGAGGGCCATCAAAAATGCCAGCTTTCAGTTTCTCCGAACTCAAATTGTTGAACTTTTTACTGATATATCTAAAACAATCACCGACCTTGTTGAGAGCTTTGACAAATTGTTTCATAAGTCCTAGCTTGATATGGAGAGGTGGCAGTATTATGCGATCCCTGGGCACAAGTGGTTGATTAACTATATTGTGGTTTCCTGGAACCATAGCTTCCCTCGAAGGCCAGTCTTTCTTACTCCAGTGTTCAGATCTGGCTCTGCTATCCCATAAACAACTGAAACACGGATATTTTGTGTAGCCACCTTGTTGGCCTAGAAGAAAATTCACCATTTTTAGATCCACACAAATTAGCCAGCGGTGTTCGTTGTACTTTATTTTATTTATAACTGAGGCAATTGTAGAATATTCTTCTTTAGCTTTAGTTGAGTGTGCAATGGGCAACGAACCCAATTTATTACCGTTATGCAGAAGTACACATTTTAGGCTGCGTTTAGAAGAATCTATAAATAGTCGCCAGTCATTTGGATCATACTCCTCTAATCCCATCGCTGTTACTAAACCAGGAACATCTGAACAATAAACAAATTCATCGTCTTCGGAAAAGAATGGAAGTAAGTTCTTTTCTCTGTTACGGTAGTATGAAATTGATGTTCCTTGGGTTAACAGATTTTTTTGCTTTAATCGAGAAGCAAGAATTTCAGATGCTTTTTTAGAAAGTCCAAGGTCTCTCACTAAATCACTAAGCTCCTCCTGATTAAATTGCTCGCGTTCAGAAGAAATATCTAAATGCAAGTCATCTGATCCAAATTCAGAAATTGGTGAAGGAACATTTTGTCGTAAGTCGTGGAAATTGTGTGTAGATGTAGATGGTTGTGGTTCTGAATCCTCACTAGAGTACAGGACTGGTTGGGTAATAGACAACACGTTAGGATAAATCCATTTAGACCGGTTTGTTTTATTAATGCCTGTTATGTTGACAGCGCAAAAATAACAATCATCATAATGATTCGAAGGTTCCCGCCAGATCATTGGTGTTTTATACTTGAAGTGGGTCCGTTGCTTGTTTGCCCATAACCTTAAATACTCTACACAGTTTTTACATACAGTATTAGGAATCCAGTACTTGTCACGGGTTTCCATGGTAAATCCGAAGTAGTCAAAATAAATTTTTTTAATCAAATCTGACACACTTTTTCTATTTTTTATAAACGTGTATTCGCCACATATGTTACAAAAATAGTTGGGATTGATTTTACAGGTGTTTCTTGACGTAGCCATTGCACAATTTTGAAGTATATATCAAAGTAACACAATTTTCAATAAATAACACACGGGAACAAAATTGAACTTTTTTGTGTTGACTGATTAAATGTTCAATGTAAAATGATTTATATTTTTTGTCGTTATACTTTTCGCTTTCGTAAACACTTGTTGAATGAGAAAAATTGGTTGAATGAACCCATATAAATACTTAGTAGTTTTTTACTGAAGTACCAAAAAAAATTATATCCACAATTTTATTGACAGTCACTTATGAATGAACACATGTGTTCAGGGGAATTCCTTTAAAAAACCATCCGTTACCAACGGTAAACCACACATCAATAAAAACAAGTGGACTTTTCTTTTTTCTCTTTAATTGACTGTGAACTGACTAGGTGTCATAAAGGGACAATAAAATTTATAGGCGTTATGAGTTTGCTACCGCAACCATAAAAATGAAATAATCTTTTTTTATTACTTAATTTTTTTAATTCTTAGAATCATAAAAAACTAACTTATTACATACAAACACTTACACATTAGAAAATGTTATTTTTGTATGGAAATCGCGATTTATATCAATTCAGTAAATCGTGAACAAAATCAAAAGTTGTGCACCGATTGAAATGAAATAAAGCTCATTTTAGTCGAAATATATTTAACTAACTGTTTGTAGACCAAAACTGTGATTTTTGTCCCATTTTTATTTTTTAGGAATTTTTAAAGAACAAAAAAAATGTTTTTTTTTAAAAAATTTTAATTTTTTTTTTTCAAAACTTGAACGATATCTCTAAAACTACTTGGAAAATTTAAAAACAAAGTAAGCACGGCTTTAAGAGAATATTGTTTGCGAGTTTCGGATTTTTTTTTTAATTTAATATGGTGAACCGTTTTCAAGTTATTCCAATATATGTAGCGGAAGTGCCTTAATTTTGAACATAACGGTATATCTCGAAAAGTCGAGCTGATAGAAAAAAACCAAGGGCAGATTTGGATTCAGCATCCCAAATAACCTTAAAAACAATATTCAGTTCTTAATCAACAGAACCATTGTTCCCTTGTGTTATTTATGTTAGTAGCCATGCCGTAGATGGGCGGAACCGGATAAATGGGCGTGGCACCTCCTATCCAAAGTAATAATTCAATATTATATATATCGAGTACTGTGACAGAGCCAGCTTTACAAATTTGTCTGAGGTCATCCATTATTATTGTTAGTCGGACAAAAAATGGGAGGTATCGGACTAATGGGAGTGGCACCTCCCTTACAAAGGAAATATAAAATGCAATATAACTGGTGTACTATAAAAGGGAAAGCCTTGACACGAGTCCATCAGGTATTAATGTGAATAGTCCAATAAAAATTGGGCAGGATGGCATAAGTGGGCGCGGCACCTCCTACACAAAAAATATGAAGTACTACGATAGCGACAGTCTATACTTTTGACAAGTACATTAATTATTAACGTGAGTAGTCGTGGAAAATATGGGCGGATTAACAAATTCAAAAATCGCGACAACTAAAAATAGCCAAAACAAAAATCTTCAAAAAATCGCTAAAATGAAAAATTGCCAAATGATATTCTAAATTTAAGATCAATAGTTAAGTGTTGGCAAATTTAATTTGGAAAATCCCTTTTCTTCTGATGGGCAGCTATATGTACCTTGCTCCAGAGTGGGAACGCCGAAAATTTGGTAATTGTTGCACCAAATGAAAAAAAAAAATATTGTATATCAGCAAGCGTTGAAATACAATTGCTATCTTCTAAACAATCGAATCTAGGAATATGATATATAGTATGTGGATTCCACTAGAGATAGAAACACCAGATGCGAGGAAAGCTTTTGGAAATTCGGATTTTATGACGGGTAAAAACGGCCAGAAAAGGGGAATGGTACATTTTTGCATCTTCTTAACATAATCAGTAAACATAAATTTTGTCATACAGACTCCACCGAGAACGTGGGGTTGAGTAATGTCTAGGGGAGAAAAAAAAACGGCCAAAATGGGGAAAAAGCGTACATTTGGTATCTTCTAAACAAACTAATATAATATAGTTTGTGGATTCCCCTAGAGATCGAAACATCAAATGAAACGAAATCTTTGGATATTCGAATGTTAAAGGGGGGTAGAAATGGCCCGTAAATTTAAGAGTGTATCTTTTTGTATCTTCTTTACAAAGTAATTTAGGAATATGAGATTTGATATTTAGATTCCACCACAGATACAAACTTCGGAGAAGAATAATTTTTTTTTTAATTCGAGCCTCTAGGGGGTAAAAACGGGAAAACTGATACTCTTCAACTGGTAAATTTTCATTTGAAAGTACATTTTCTTACGACAAGTAAGAAAATTATAGTCAGTCTAGACCGATACCCTGCACCATGCGTTTAGAGAATTGGTCTTAGGTCCAACTAATTGGATTTAGAAAAAAAGGATAAACCAAATCTACGTCGAAAATTGGACCGATTCTGACCATATTTGGTTAAGTCAGTAATTTTTTGCAACAACATATACAAGCCGAATTTGAGAAAAAGCTGTGCAGAGTTTATTTTTGGTCTACGGATTAATGGATGCAATAAACACACTCAAACCCAATGCGACTGAGATCTATTTCATAATTTGGATCTTATGACAAGTTAAGTTGATATTATAGGGGTCATTTGAATGGGAACTGGGTCTAAACATTTTCACCAATTTCAATCGTGTTTGTCCTATGGCTTGAGTTACTTTCTTTCCAAATTAAGCCATCGATATTATAAATAATATTATTTTTGATCTTTATAATTTGAATAATTTTCGAACCTATTATGAATAAAAATGTGATACTTAAATAGATTTGGTGGCAATACATTGAAAATTTTTACAAAATTCTAAATTTGCCAATTTTGTTTTTTTTAATAAAATTATGTACTTTTTATGAAATCACTATTTGGTGTGTTCTATATTGGAAGATAACACATTTGCTACAAAAAATGCAATAAAAAAAATAGATAAACGAAAGAGAAATATTTTGTTAGTGATGCCAAAACAGTGGAAACGTTTAAACTTCTTTATCAGAGTTGATAAAACAATATAATTAAAAGAACGAGTGAAAGAATGCGAAAAAAAATCTTAACCGTTATTTAAATGCTTACAGATTCTGACGTTTTCTTTTAATTTTTATAAAATAATGACCAGAATAAAGTTTTATGAAGATTTAAAAACCAGAATAATAGATGATTTCAGTGATGGTCGTAAGCAAAAGAATAATTGTGAGAAATGTTCTATGAATAAACCCATAAAATCGTCTAGCTAGCATTAATATTGCTAAAGAAGGCATGAACTGGAATTAGAATACTGTTAACGAATAGTGTTGACGAAAAACTTAAATATCTAAATGGCCATAAAACGGCCAAACGCTTCGGGAGTTTTACTAAAAAAAAAATTAATACAATCGTTTGGTATAAGAATCATCCACCCCCCGACCATGACCATCATTTTTCAAAAGTGTTATTGTATAGTAAAGGTTTCCACTGTTTTGTCAACAGCATAAAAATGAATACTTTAAAATTTTGTTAATTTTTTCTGAAGTTATATTAATATTTCTTCTTTGTAAAATAAATAAAACATACAAATGTTTAAATTAATAAAAGAGTTTTTAATTTTATGGTAAAATTTTTTGTTATTGACCGTCCATGTCATCAAAAATATATTTTGTTAAAAGTTTTCATCGTAGTGTCACTCACACTATATTTCTTATTGTTTTTAAATATTATTATGGCTTAAATAATTAATAAAATAAATACGCTAACAACGTAGCGGGCATACTGCTAGTGTACATATGTATATAATGACACAATTTCTTAGAATTTTGAGACTTTTTATACAACATATAAATGTGTTTATTAATAATTGTAGTTACCTAGCCCCTTCTTCATTTCCGGTATATATACTTGTGGACATACAATTAAGTTAGTCATGCAATATATTTTTCTGAACTAACAAATAACGGTACATGGAGTCGGAACATGACATAAAAATATTTGCAAGGACCGTAAGAAAGGCGTCTGCTCAAAGTCCCGATTTAAACCGCATAGAAAATCTATGGGGGATCGTAGAACGGCCAGAAATCCTACAAATAACAATGCACTGTAGAAGGTTATTCAGGCAGAATGGAATAATATTACTTCCCAGCAGTGTTCCAATATAACTAAAAAAATGCTAAATACATGTGCCAAAGTAATCCCTAAAAAAGGGTACACAACAAAATACTAAAGGTTAAAAATAGTTTGAATTAAAAATAGGACAATTTATACAAATTTTAACAATTTCTTTTCAGGCAACCTAATTATATGTCCAAACTAAATTTAAGACTGACATCTGCTTTGTACAAAAAAAGTATTTGCTATGAATTATTTTTTAAGTTCTTGTAATTAATTAACTTTTAGGTATTTAAACTAAATAAATACAAGTTATTTTTGTTTAAATATTTATTAAAACTGCATTGCTGCATAAATGACTTAATTGTATGTCAACAATTGTATATGTCTCTTCTTAAAAATTACCTCTTTCTTAGAAATGAAGCAATTTCTTAAAAAAGTATCTATTCTTAAAAAAATTTTACTTTTCTCCAAAATTAATTTTGTTCAAAAGTACCCTTTCTTAAAAAGTACCTTTTCTTAGAACGTACCTATACATAAAAAATACATTTTTCAAAAAAGAATTTCTTAAAAAGTAAATTTTTTATAAAATTACCTTTTTGAAAAAATACTTTTTCTTGATAATCTTAAAAAAAAAAATGCATTTTCTTAAGTATCTTTTCTTAAAATATAACTTATCTTAAAAAGTAACTTTAATTTTTTTGAAAAGTATTTTTTCTTAAAAAATTAAATTTTTTAAAAGTATTTTTTCTTAAAAAGTTAAAAATCAATATCTTAACAAATAAATTTTTTTTACAAAAGTAAATTTATTAGGAAAGTTCCTTCTCTTAGAAATTTACCTTTTTTGAAGAACCATATAAAGGCAAAAAGAAATCATTTAGACATAAAAACTAAACGTTTGTATTGGTTGCTTGGCCAAAACTCGGAGTTAAGCCTTGAAAACAAGGTATTGCTATATAAAACTATATTGAAACCTGTATGGACATATGGAATCCAACTGTGGGGTACTGCAAGCAATTCAAACATTGAAATTCTCCAACGTTATCAATCCAAAACTTTAAGGATGATGTTAAACGCACCCTGGTTTATAACAAACAATAACAGACCTTTCAATACCAAAAGTTAAAGAAGAAATCTGTATTATTAGTCAAGATATCTTCAAAGATGAAGTAATCACTCAAATTTACTTGCAATTAGTTTACTGGATGATAGTGAAGAGGTAAATAGACTGAAAAGGTACCATGTGCTAGATCTTCCTTTTAGGAAAAAATAGTTATAAATATGTAAAGTAAATGTGAATACTATATATAAAATAAAATAGACCTAAGTCTTATGTAAGTTATATGAGTATGTAATTGTATACGATTGTAGATATGTTTTAATCGCAGTGGAGGTTGAAACTAATGTTATTGTTTATCTTTAACCCATTTGCTTATTATTGTTAAATAGATTGCAAATAAAAACTTATATAAAAAAAAAAAAAAATAAGTAAATTTCCTTAAAAAGTATCTTTTCTTACAAAAGTGTATTTTTTCAAATGCACTCTTTCTTAAAAAAGTAAATTTTGTTAAAAAAAATATTTTAATAAAAAAAGAAAATTTTTTTACAAAAGCAACTTTTTTTAAGAAAATACCTTTTGAAAAATTTAACTTTTCTAAAAAAGTACTTTTTCTTCAACATGTGAAATTTCTGAAAAAACTACCTTTTTAAAAAAACCTACCTTTTCTTAAAAAAGTAATTCTTTCTTAGAAATGAAGCTATTTCTTAAAAAAACATAACTTTTCTTAAAAATTCTTAAAAAGTACCTTTTCTTAGAACGTACCTATACATAAAAAATACATTTTTTCAAAAAAGAATTTCTTACAAAGCAAATTTTTTATAAAATAACCTTTTGGAAAATATACTTTTTCTTAATAATCCTTTCAAAAAATGCATTGTCTTAAGTACCTTTTCTTAAAAAATAACTCATCTTCAAAAATAAGTTTTCTTAAAAAAATAAATTTTTTTGAGAAGTACTTTTTCTTAAAAAAAATAAATTTATTAAAAGTATTTTTTCTTAAAAAAGTTTCTACAAAGTTAAAAATCAATTTTTAATAAATAAATTTTCTTACAAAAGTAACTTTTTTAAGAAAGTACCTTCTCTCAAAAATGTATCTTTTTTGAAAAAGTACTTATTCTTAAACTAGTGAATTTTCTAAAAAGCTACCTTTTAAATAACCTACCTTTTTAAATAACCTACCTTATCTGAAAAAGTACCTATTCTCAGAAATTAAGCTATTGCTTAAAAAAGTATCTAATTCTTAAAAACTTTAACTTTTCTTAAATAGTATTTTTTCAAAAGTACCCATCCTTAACAATACCTATTCGTAGGGTGCGCATATTATTAAAGAGTACATTTTCCTACAAAACTACCTTTTTGAAAAAATACGTTTTTCTTAATACAGTAGCTTTTTTAATAAAAATGAAATTTTCTTAAAAAGTACCTTTTCTTAAAAAGTACCTTTTCTTATATAGTACCTTTTCTTAAGAACCTACCTTTTCTTAAAAAAATACCTATTTCTTAGAAATGAAGCTATATCTTAAAAAAGTATTTATTTCTTAAAAAATTTTAATTTTCTCAAAAACTGCCCTTTTCAAAAAGAACCTATACGCAAAGAGTACTTTTTTTTAAAAAATATTTTCTGAAAATAGTAAATTTATTATAAAATTACCTTTCTTAAAAAATACTTTTTCTTAATAAAGAATGTTTTTTAAAACAAGTAAATTTTCTTAAAAAGTACGTTTTCTTACAAAAGCATATTTTTTTAAATGTACTTTTTCTTAAAAAAATAAATTTTGTTATAAAAAATATTTTCATAAAAAAGTAATCTTTATACAAAAGTAACTTTTGTTTAAGATAGCACACTTTGAAAAATTTTACTTTTCTAAAAAAGTACTTTTTTTTCAACAAGTGAATTTTCTGAAAAAAATACCTTTTTTAAAAAAACCTTTTCTTAAAAAAGTAATTCTTTCGTAGAAATGAAGCTATTTCTTAAAAAACGTTACTTTTCTTAAAAAGTACCCTGTCGTAATAAAGTATTAAATTTTGTTAAAAATCAATTTTTTTTAAAATAAATTTTCTTACAAAAGTAACGTGTTTTTAAGAAAGTACCTTCACTTAGAAATTTCTAATAAAGTACTTTTGTTTAAATTAGTGAATTTTTTAATAAACTACATTTTCTTAAAAAAGTACCTATTTCTTAAAAGTAAAAAGTACATTTTCTTACAGAAATGTATTTTCTTAAAAAAGTAAATTTTGTTATAAAAAATATTTTCATAAAAAAAGTAAATTTTTTACACAAATAACTTTTTTTAAGAAAGTACCTTTGAAAAATTTAACTGTTCTAAAAAAGTACTTTCTCTTCAACAAGTGAATTTTCTGAAAAAACTAAATTTAAAAAAAAAAAACCATTTCTTAAAAAAGTAATTATTTCTTAGAAATAAAGCTATTTCTTAAAAACGTAACTTTTCTTAAAAAGTACCCTTTCTTAAAAAGTACCTTTTCTTAGAACGTACCTATACATAAAAAATACATTTTTTCAAAAGAATTTCTTAAAAAGCAAATTTTTTATAAAATTACATTTTGGAAAATATACTTTTTCTTAACAATCCTTTTAAAAAATGCATTGCCATAAGTACCTTTTCTTAAAAAATAACTCATCTTCAAAAATAAGTTTTCTTAAAAAATAAATTTTTTTGAGAAGTACTTTTTCTTAAAAAAATAAATTTTTTAAAGTATTTTTTCTTAAAAAAGTTTCTACACAGTTAAAAATCAATTTTTAATAAATAAATTGTCTTACAAAAGTAACTTTTTTAACTTTTTTTTCTCTTAAAAGGTATCTTTTTTGAAAAAGTACTTATTCTCAAACTAGTTAATTTTCTAAAAAAAAACCTACCTTTTTAAATAATCTACCTTTTCTGAAAAAGTACCTATTTCTCAGAAATTAAGCTATTTCTTAAAAAAGTATCTAATTCTTAAAAACTTTAACTTTTTTTAAATAGTACTTTTTTTCAAAAGTACCCATTCTTAACAATACCTATTCGTAGAGTGTACATATTATTAAAGAGTATATTTTCCTAAAAAAACTACATTTTTGAAAAAATACGTTTTTCTTAATAAAGAATCTTTTTTAATATAAATGAAATTTTCTTAAAAAGTATCTTTTCTTAAAAAGTACCTTTTCTTAAATAGTACCTTTTCTTAAGAACCTATCTTTTCTTTAAAAAATACCTATTTCTTAGAAATGAAGCTATATCTTAAAAAATTATTTATTTCTTAAAAAATTTTAATTTTCTCAAAAACTGCCCTTTTTAAAAAGAACTCTTTCCAAAAAAGTACATTTTCTTAGAACGTGCCTATACGCAAAGAGTAGCTTTTTTTAAAAATATTTTCTGAAAATAGTAAATTTATTATAAAATTACCTAAAAAATACTTTTTCTTAATAATGTTTTTAAAAAAAAGTAAATTTTCTTAAAAAGTACGTTTTCTTACAAAAGTATATTTTTTCAAACGTACTTTTTCTTAAAAAAGTAAAGTTTGTTATAAAAAATATTTTTCATAAAAAAAGTAATCTATATACAAAAGTAACTTTTGTTTAAGAAAGTACCCTTTGAAAAATTTAACTTTTCTAAAAAAGTACTTTTTCTTCAACAAGTGAATTTTCTGAAAAAAATACCTCTTTTAAAAAAACCTTTTCTTAAAAAAGTAATTCTTTCTTAAAAATGAAGCTATTTCTTAAAAAACGTAACTTTTCTTAAAAAGTACCTTTTCTAAAAAAATACATTTTTTAAAAGTATTTTTTCTTAAAAAAGTAAATTTTGTTAAATATCAATTTCTGAAAAAAGTAAATTTTCTTACAAAAGAATTTTTTCTTAAGAAAATACTTTCTCTTAGCAATTTACCTCTTCTAACAAAGTACTTTTGCTTATATTTATGAATTTTTTAAAAAAGAAAATCTTAAAAAAGTACCTATTTCTTAGAGATGAAGCTATTACCTAAAACGATTAACTTTTCTTAAAAAGTACCTTTTTTGAGAGTGTACCTATACAAAAAAATAATTTTTTTTATATAAATTCTTAAAAAGGTATATTTTCTTACAAATGTTCATTAAAAAAAAAGTATTTTAAGTACCTTTTCTTAAAAAAATACATATTTCGTAGAAATAAAGTACCTTTTTTAAAAAGTACCCTTTCTTGGAATGTACCTATACATAAAAAGTGCACTTTAAAAAATATTTTCTTAAAAAAGAACTTATAAAAGCACATTTAAAAAAGAACAATTTCTTACGAAAAGTTCCTTTTTGAAGAAAGTACCATTTTGTGAAAATTTCTTAATAAAGTATTTAAAAAATCATTTTCTTAAAAAGTACATTTTCTTAATAAGTTCCTTTTCTTAAAAAAGTACATTTTCTTAATAAGTTCCTTTTCTTAAAAAAGTACATTTTCTTAAAAAGAACCTTTCTAAAAAGATACAAAGTAATTGTTCTTAAGTATTTTTTTTTTTTTTTTTTGTTCAAAAAAGTACCTTTTTTAAAAAAAAGTATTGATTGTAATATTGAGTTTAAGGCACAGGTGGAGGTTATTAAAGAACCACTCTTACTTGTTTATTTTTAAAACTCTCACGAATAGCTAGACCAACCATATATTTTGAAGACTGATGCCGCCATAAATTTTTATTCCAATTCTTAGATTTTATAGAAAAATCAATCAGTTGAGGCCTACAGTATTATTTTTATTCATATTTCTCCTCTCCTTTTCTCTACAAATCTATATTTATGACAAAATCTCGGGTATTCATTCTTTGGATTCTGGTTTTTGATCAAAACCAAACCTTTACAAATTGATAACCTGCTTCCAACAGGAAAACTTTCAGATTATGAAACAATTATCTTAATCAAACCTAATTTATAATTAATTTAATTAATATTCCTGCATTTCTTTCAATTATTTCACAACACATAAAAAATAAATTAAAATCGCTTGCAAATCATATTTGTGCAAAATATATTCAACTACTAGTAAATATTAATAAATAAAAATTGGATTACATAAGTTGTTTTTTTATTAAAAATAATGTGTCTTTAATAGAGGCATACAATAATTTGATTATAGTTTAAACGAAAAATTTATCAATAATAATCAATAAAACAAAAATTATATTACGTTACTTTACACCAATTATATATTAAAAAAAAAAAGAATATGCTTTTAATTTTTACGCTTATTTGATAAATTAATTTACAAAATAAAATTGTAAATGTTCACTTACTAAGTACTGGTCCTGTCGAATCTGTCATATGATTTGACTTTAAACTTTCGTTAACTGCGGCTGTTTCTGAATTTGAGACGGCATCCGCTAAACAGAGCCGTATTGGATGACCACACATTATACATCTCCGAGGATTCTTTTCATTAATGATACTATTGTCGCTGCAACGACAAACTTGATTTGTTGGTGTACTAGCAAAGCCGGCATCTTCTTCCAGAGTAACTGAAGTAATCATAGACAATGGTGTTGAAGGATTTTTTGGTGGTGTACAAGTGGGTGTCTTGAAGAGTGGCGCCGAGGTCATTCTCTCTAAGAAATGATCGAGCTGTTTGAGCGATAAAGCATTGTGTAATGTTTCCAATGGCCGAATGGGCGGAACTCCACCAAAACCATCCAGAACTGTTAACGAGAAGACTTTTTGAATGAATAAGAGTTTTTTTTAACAAACATTGAAAAGGGATTGCGTGCAAAAATAACAGAAAAATATACATAAAAATTGGGTTAAAATTTTCTATTGGGAATTAGTCTTTTTATACAATTTTTAAATCTTGATCAGTTTTAAAATGCGGGCGGGAAAATTTGTCTAAAGATTTTTAAAATTATTCAAATAATTTAAATAATTATAAATTATTCAATAATCTACATAAAAAATGGGTTAACACTTTCTTTTTATACAATTTTTAAATCTTTATCAATTTTAAAATGTGGGGGAAAAAATTGGTCTAAAGATTTTTTTTAATTATTCAAATAATTGTTAAACTTTGAATGTCATGAATACCACTTTTGGACTACGAACATAACCTATACGTTTTATTTCCAGCTTGACATTAAAATCCGTGCACTGTGTCACAATAATGAGATTAAACTTATTGTCATACCCTCCACACCGCTGTGCAGAGGGTAAATACATATCAGTTTGTCAATCCGTTTGTAACGTATCGAAAAAAGCATTTGCGACCCCATAAACTATATATATATATTCTCGATGCTTATAACAACTCGAGTCGATATAACGATATCCGTCTGTCCGTCTGTCTGTTGAAATCACGCTCATTCACTTAGGATAAACTTAGGATAATATTGTTTGTCATTGTTTCGAGCAGGTTAGGGTTGGGGTAAATCGGACATCATTGTGCCAAGATATGTCCAAAAATATGAAGACACCTCTAAAAAATTTTAAAAATTCAATGTGTTGTAATAATTTGGCATTTAGTTCATCAAATTGTTTACTTTTTAAATTATTTTGTTTACATTTATTATAAATAGTGCTATAGATCCGGCTATTAATGTAAACGTTAAACCCATGTGGAGGGTATCAAAGATTCGGAACAGCCGAATTTAACACTCTTACTTGTTTTATATTAGGTTCATTCCTCTATTTTTCGAATAAAGTTTAGTAAAATGAGAGAAACCAAAAAATACTCTCATAAAAAAAAAAAACAAAACTGCATAAAGTACAGGAACGCGAAAATAAAAAATTTATCACTTTTTGTAAAAAACAGTGTTGTCAGAAAACTTCCTTTCAAATATTCTGTGTTCGAACAAAATAACGACGCGTCAATTATTTTTATATAATTTGACAAGCAGCACTTTGTGGAATAGAGTTGGTTTTATTTTGCCCATTTTGAAATTTTCTTTTCTCAAATTGCGTACGATTTTTCTTTTTTAAACTCTTTCTTTTAACTCATACTCTCTGTCTGTCTGTCTGTCGTGGGGCAACCCCATTCCCCTTATCTAATTGATCTGAAACTTGGCCCATAAACTTGTTGTGACTAAAGATTAATTTTGGGGTAGTCACGCACAGTCACGAATAGTCACGCACAGTCACGAATAGTCACGCACAGTCACGGAGTGATCTGAATGTCATTTCCACTCATCCGATCGATCTGAAACTTGGTCCATACACTTGCTCTGAAAAAAAAGATTAACTTTGACTTAGTCACGCGCAGTCACGCATGGTCACGCACAGTCACGGAGTGATTTAAACCCCATTTCACCTTATCCAATCGATCTGAAACTTGGTCGATAGACTTGCTATGAAAAAAGATTAACTTTGACGTAGTCACGCATAGTCATAACGAAAGAAAGAGTTTTAATAAAAACTTTGTTTTTGTGGGTTTGATTATTAGATTCCGACTATTATTTTTAGTAGATAAGGTTTGCGCACAAAAAAACTATAACATGAGTTTTCACTTGTAAAAGTTTACTTAATTAAAATTATTAAATTCTTTTAATCATGTTAGCCTTACAAACTATTATGAAATATTTTTTCCATATAAATATTATAAATATTTAAAAATTATTTTAACTTAAAATAGATTGCGAAGGAAAAGTGAGTGAAAAAATATTGTTCGGCAAACGGTTTGCCGGATTATTTAAAATTATAATCCAGAGAAGTGGCAGAAAACGAGAGATATCTTTGGCCCAAACATAGTTAGAAAAATATTGGTACTTTTTAAGAAAAATCCGAATATTTCGGGGAAAAAGCAGCTCTGAAAATCAATTGCTTAGAGTCTTTCGTAAGAAAAGTGAAAATCATTTAAGGTTCCGGATCGAAAATCCAAAAAGAATATCGAGGCAAAAAAGAATTTGCTAACAAAACAGCTTAAACGTTATTTCACCAATAAGTGGAAACAAATGCTGCATTGTGGATGATGAAATATTCGTTCTTGGCAACTTCTCATAGCTACCAGGAGTAGCCGATACGACAAAAACCTAAATCGTAGTTACCAAAGGAATTTTTAGTTTGCCAGGCTATTTGTAGTTGAGGGAAAAGAAGTAGTTCGTATATGAGAACGAGTACCATTAATACCAATTTGTATATTTAAAATGGGTTGGGTATATAATCCCGAAACCGAAAATCCCGAATCCAAAATCCCGAATTCAAAATTCCGAATTCCAAAATCTCAAATTCTAAAATCCCGAATTCTAAAATCCCGAATTTGAAAATCCCGAATTGTTGTGCAGGTTTTGATGTTGAAAATCGCCGCGATTTTCAAATTCGGATTTTTTAACAGTAAAAACCTGAGAACAAAAATGTTGTTCTACCTTAATTAATACTTGCTAAAATTTCTAAAAAAATCTCTTAGTGAGCATTGAAAAATTTTAATTGTAGAAGTAGAAAGTGGGCGAAAAACTTTCATTCTCTGTTTTAAAACAATGTAGTACGGTTGAAAATATTTTATAATAATAAAAAATGAGTCTCAAAATAATTGTTTCAATTAAAGGAAAGCCAAAACTATTTTTAAATGGTTATTGTTATCATTTGGTAAAGAAAACAGAAAACAGAGTGTGTTAAAGCGCTGACCAAAAAGTGCAAGTACGAGTGTATGTGAAGGTTCATGGTTCAAAACCTCACGGCCGCCCTAAGTAGAAAAAATTTTCATATAGAAACAATCTATTCAATTAAAAACATAACAATTATCACAATGTTCAATAAATCGCTGATGAAGGCTGAAATGCCAGAAACCGGTCCGATTAAGAATACAGTGCAGTTATGAATTTTTGGAATATATGCTTTCTTCTTCTTTACCACGCACCATTTAAACAAAATTAAAATTTGCAGTAATTGCAATATATCTGAAAAATGACTAAATCTAACAAACAAACAAAACAGAAAAAGTTTACTACTGGTGCTGTGCCAATCGGAAAGAAAAACATTGCAAAAGCCGATTACATACAATAATGGAGAAGAACGAACATGTCATAAAAAAGGAACAATTTGAGCATAGTCATCCTCCTATTGGACATTCTAAGCATGTGGCTCTTTCTAATAATGCTTTAAAGAATAAAGCAAAACTTAACATTGGAGTACCCCCTTCTCAAATTATAAGGGATACCGTGGTTGAAACGGATCAGCATTGTCGTGTTTACCTGCCAACCAAGGGAGCACAAAAACAAAAACTTTCCCGCGTCAGTTCGGATATTTAGAGGATATTGATATTCCTTACAAGAACAAATACCTCGAAGGGGAGCTTTTCGTTTTGGGAAAACGAATTCGCAGGTCAAAAAAACATTCTTTTGGGCACGCAATCAAGTTTGAAGATGTTAGCACCTTTTATGTGGCTCCATCAATCATGACGCAACTTTTCAGCATCCACGCGTACGTTCAAGGCCAGATAGTGCCCCTCGTGTTCTGTTTGATGAATACGCCCAGGCGTATTCAGAAGTGTTTTTTAGTATCACCAAATTAGCTTGCGATTGGAATATCGACCTAAAACCATTAAAGATAATTTCGGACTTCGAGAAAGCAATAATTAATGCCACAAAGCAATTTTTTCCATATGCTGAATGCAAGGGATGCCAATTCCACTTTGGTCAAATTATTTGGCGTAAGATCCAGCAAAATGGGCTGACTACAAAGTATGGCAATTCTGAAGAATTCAGCTTGGAAATCCGAATGATAAGGGCACTTGCTTTTGTGCCAGCTGATGAAATACCGGAGTATTACGACGCCTTATATAAAAATCTTCAAGACAAAGAATCGAAAAAAATAGCGTGTTGGCTGAAAAAGAACTACGTTGATGGACCATATGAAAGAGGATTTTGGTCGAACTGCGATATGCTGAAAGAAAACTACCCGAGAACACAAAATTCTGTCGAATCGTGGCACAGGCGACTTAAGGTAGTTGTAGGTAAGAAGAATTGTGGATTGTATGATTTGATCGGGAACTTGGGCAAGGAACTCCTTGTTGCTAAAACGGCAATAGAAAAAGTCAAATCTGGAGAGAGATTACCAAGAAAAAAAAAAAAAAAAAAAATTGAAAAAGAATAAGAATTTAAAAGAAATATTAAAAAATAAAGATAAAATGCTTAAAACTGATTTTTTAAAAGCAATTGCAATAAATATTGCACTGTAAATAATACTTTTTACATTTAATATCTTATTAATATTATTCATAAATGTATTCTAATAAAGCATCAGAAAAATGAAAATATAATAATTTATTAATATTTAAAAATTAAGTCTTAAAACACGTATTTTATTAAAAAAAAAAATTAAAAATCTCGAATTCGGTATTATTTATTATCGAAACATATATTCAGGATTTTGAAATTGGAAATTTTGGAATTCGGGATTATAAAAAAATCGGGATTTTGAGATTTCGGGATTTTGAAAGTCGAAATTTTGAGACTATTCCATTTAAAATAAATGCAAAAGAGAGTCTACTTCTATTCCTGATCATTACAATAGATCGGCTCCTGAACAGTACAAAAATAAGTAATGTCAATTTCGTATCAAGAAATGCGAATCCACCCAACTGGGTAGAACTAATGCCAACAGAAAAACATTGAACTCTTGCAAAAAGAGTGATGAAGAGCAAAATGGAAGTCGCCAACAATAGCACAGTTTTTGCTTGAAATGGTCTGTGTCCAGCAAGAGGATCACTGAAAATACTATAAAAGCGGTTATGGGAGATATTCTTGAAAAACTTAAAATTTTGCAACGAGAGTTTTACCTTTAACAACTGTTTTCCTGATAACTTGTTTCCGCACGTAAGTCCCCCTTTTCATAGACCAGGTAACATCTACAGTGTGTGAATTTGAACAACTTTTCCATCTATTAGTTGTAATCTATAATATTAATAGGCCAGGCGATTTCTTGTGACCGATGTAAGTTTCACAGTTTTACCCCGATTTTAACAAAAAATTCATCATTTGAAAGGTATTTCCATTTAGCTGTTACCCAGATTTTACAATTTTCATCGTCTGAAATATTTTTTTGGAGTTACGATCGTTTAAAGTTGCTACTAACACATACATAAAATTATACAATGCTATATGTGTGTTTATTAATTTTGTTAATGTGTTTGTGTTAATGAGTTAAGTTTGTTTCCTTCATTTAAAATGAGTTGAATTGTGAAGCATACCTTAGGGTCTTTATTAAATGAAACAAATTAAATTTCCTAGAATTTGCACTCGAATTTCGAGCGCTGGAATCTGCTAGTTTTTATTAAAATCGGTTATGATGTTTAAAAGTTTATGGGATTTATTTATATTACAATTTTTATGTGCGCATTCCTTAACACTCCTCTATCAATAATATAAATAATAGCTTAAAAATTATGATTCTTACAAAATTATATTGTTCATAATTATGTCTTTCTCGAAATTAATTCACTGGTTTATCTTAATCTTATACAAAGATTTTTCAATAATACAAAAATATTCGCAAAAAGTTGAGAGTAAAGGGAGTTTTTTTTAGACTCCAAATGATTGTAGGAACGTTTTAGTTACAGATACCATGAAAATTAAAAATAATATTATTTCAAAAATTAAATAATTTATAAAATCTAGGATTGGGAAAGGTACTCATAACTTAAAAGCATACATTAATATTAATGAACTTACCCGATGATGAAACTGGAATCATGTCTCTCAAGTTGGGAGCTGAGGAACTTCCTGTTATTACCGCTGTACTAAACAGACTATTGGTGCTAGTGGTCATCTTTTTACTAAAACCACCAAATCCCAACATTTTCATATAAGACATCTGGCCGGCAATACTGTGTCTTTGACGTCTAGACGATACCGATGACGACGACGATGTCGAAGTGACATTATTATCTGTAGTGGTATCAGCAATAGGTTGGATCATGGAGGATGTGTTTGGATCAGAGGACAATTTGGATACATTAGAGGTTAGTGGCGGTGATGTTGGGATAATACAGGGATCATTAGTTATGGGAGGAGTAACGGTTGTGTTGGATATGATGGGGGAACAGGCGAAATTCGTATTAAATTCATCATTAGATTGCAAAGGTTTATTAGATAAATTATGAGCGGATGTAGAGGTATTAAAAGTAACAACAACATTTGGTATATGATGGTTAGAAGTTAAAAGAGGTGTCGATGGGGAATGGATATGAGAGTTATTCGAGGAATAATGATGAGGTTGATGGTAATGTGGAGTAGGAGCATGATGATGATGTGTAAGATAATGATGTATAGGATAGGGATCATGGGTATGATGAGGATGATGATAGGCATTAAAATGTTGTTGTTGCGTTGGCGGTGTATTGGAAATAGGAGTCGTATTATTAGTGTCCAGGATAGCGATTGTGGGTGTAATCATGATCGTGGTTGTGGGGGGAGCAGAAAAGGTTGTATTAGTTGCAGCATTTTCAGCAATTGGAGCAAATTGTTTAAAACTATATAAAGCAGGAAACTTAAAAGGATTGACAAGTTCTACAATAACCGGTGCCGATTGGGCTGAAGGCAAAAACTGTTTTATGGGTTTTAAATATCTACTTGAAGCAGCATGCTTGTTACGTGATATCGAAGAGGACAGAGAAATATCAGTGGAAGGAGGTTCCTCTAAAGCCTGACATAATAGTAGAGTAGAAGCCGTAGGAGAATTAGAAGCAGACGAAGGTTTTAATACATTTTTCGAGTTAGTATAATTCATATTAAATTCTCCAGTCAATAGAGCAGCTGGTGCCGAAGAAGATATTTGAAATTCTTCTTCAAAAGAACTTCTATGTGATGACATAGTTATGGGTGGACTAGAGATTTTCATGGGATATGGCAGTAAATCTGTAACATCAGCCTCACTTTTAGAATGAGCATGAGGATAGACTATATCATCACGCTGCTTGGACACATGACCCGTACAATTACAAGACATTGGTCTTTCATTAGTGGCCATTGGTGACATTCTACGAAAATCTCGTAGTTTTTGTACAAAATCTGGTTCATCACCACTTTCCATGCGACGCATGGTTAATAATTGGGCTTGTCGCTTTTGTAAAAGGCCACATGGCGATGTAACATCCTTCTGATGGGCACTGCAAACTATATGGGCCTCGGGCGTGCCAGGATTAATGGAAAAATCTATATCGGACAGTGGCAGTTCATTAGTGGAAGAATCAATTTTGAAAAATGTTAAATTATCGGTAACACGAATTTGAAAAGCAGAACTATTTGCAGAGTTAGTCACTCGAGAGGTTAAAATTTCTTGAAAGTCTTTGCTACCACAAGGAAGATCTGGTTCAACTTCTTTTGTTTTTAAGCAGATTTAAAGTTAATAAAGCCATCACAAAAGCATTTTTGTTTGTCATTCGTGAAATTCGTTGGGATTGAATGTTTATTGTTGTTGTGTGTATCGATTTAAGGAAAATAAATAAAAAATTAAATTATTTTTGTTTTATTAAAAAATTTAACAAACAAAAAAAATATATATATACCTATATAGGATTAAAAAAAAATATTTAAATCTTAAATATATGAAACACATATGAAAATAGTAGGTAAGTTATTTAAACATTTGAACACGCACACACACATACACACAAATACATACAATATATATTGAGAACAACATAACTGCACAAAATTTAAAAGTTTCAGGCAGCAAGCTTTTGTTATTGAGGTGTTGTTGGTAGGGCTTAAAAGGCTCTTTGAAGGAATTAATTCAAATACGCTATGATTTATTCAAAACATAGTCAATGAAGGTAATTAAAGCCAGCAGCAGCAAAAGTAAAATCTACGCTTATTTTTAATTGTAATTTAAAGAAATAAAAAAAATAAAGCCGGTCCTGGCCGACTTTACAATATTCTATAGCAGGATTTTACAAAAAGGCTATTTGTTGAAAAAGGTGTAATCGGAAAAAGACTTGTGGAGTTTTTAAAGGACACAGAAAATGTCAGTCAGATTGTTGCTTGACTATATGTTTTAGTTTATATCAAATGCGATTATTTTTGGAGACTAGAACCATAAAAGACATATACACGCCAAATTTAGGGTGACAATACATTGGAAACTATTACAAAATTCTCAATTTTCCATTTTCGTTTTTTAATATATAAGGGTGATTTTTTAGCTATTATCTTTTTGGCAACACTGGTTTAAACAGCTGACGCACGTTTCGTTTGGTCTATAATTTAACCATGAATCGTCTTACAAACGAACAACGCTTGCAAGTTATTGAATTTTATTATCAAAATGCGTGCTCTGTTAAGAAAGTTCATCTTCCATTTTATGGTCAGTTTAATCGACCCACTGAAGCGGCTATTCGGGCTATTGTGACTAAATTTCGCACCAAATTTACATTGTTGGACATTAAACCACCAACACGCTTACGTAGAGTGCGAACTGAAGAAAATATCGCAGCTGTATCGGCCAGTGTTAATAATGACCATCAATTATCGATTCGTCGCCGTTCACAGCAATTGGGCCTCTGTTACTCAACAACGTGGAAAATTTTGCGGAAGGATTTAGGTGTGAAGCCTTTCAAAATACAGCTGGTGCAAGAATTGAAGCCGAACGACGTTGAATTTTTGGTGAATGGGCTCTTGGAAAGTTGGCCGAAGATCCACTTTTTTACCGAAAAATTGTGTTCAGCGACGAAGCTCATTTTTGGCTCAATGTTCGGTGAACATTTTATTTCACGTTCGGGACCGGTCAATTGGCCGCCTAGATCGTGCGATTTACCGCCTTTAGACTATTTTTTGTGGGGCTATGTTAAAGCTCATGTCTATAGAGACAATCCTGCTTCAATTGACGCATTGGAAGACAACATTGAAGCATTTATTCGTGAGATACCGGCCGAAATATTGGAAAGAGTATGCCAAAGTTGGACTAAGCGGATGGACCATTTGAGGCGCAGTCACGGTCAACATTTGCATGAAATAATCTTCAAACATTAAATTATATGGACCGTACTATCGATTCAAATAAAGATTTCATGCATTTTTCTGAATTTTATGTTTTTTTTTTTTGGAAAACTTTCCTATAGCTCTTAAAAAATCACCCTTTATATCAAGGTTCAGAAAATACATATATTTTTATTTTCATATCAATTATGTGTGTTTCTAAATTTTGTACGGTGCCAAACACAATAATGACTGTGTTTCGTTTTAATATTTCGTTATCTACACGTACATTTTTCTATCACGTACACAGATTCGAGTGTAGCTTTATTTTAAGTTCGTTTTCTTGCACGTGTTCCGCTAAAAAATAGAACATGTCCTTCAAGGCGTACATACATCTAAAAATTAAAACATTATCCACTCGCGATCAGAAAAAAAAACTAAATTAAGACATATAAAATTTCTCTGTTTTCTATTTTATTTTTTTTTTTTATTTTTTAGATTTTTTAATAAATTTGATTGAAACAATTCTTGTCATCATTAACTATAGGGGTGTTTCAGATTTTTCCGATCGCGAGTGGATAATGTTTTAATCTTTAGATGTACGGTTGAAGACCATGTTCTGTTTTTTTTTAGCAAGAAAACGAAGTTAAAATAAAGCTACACTCGAATCTGTGTGGCTTATGTGTGTTCGAAACAAAAAAATATGTGATAGAAAAATGTTCGTGTAGATAACGATATATTAAAACGAAACACAGTCATGACTGTGTTTGGCACCGCACAAAATTTAGAAACACACATAATTAATATGAAAATAAAAATATGTGTTTGTTGGTCTGAGCTATGTTTCTTTACATACCTATATGTACGAGTCCTTTTATTCAGTGTGTGTGTTTTTTTTTTTTCTGAACTCTGATATTTTGTATTTTTTTTTTTTGCGAAATCAGTGTTCTCTATCGAAAGCTAACAAATTTGTTACAAAAAATACAATTAAAAAAATAGATAAAAGAAAAAAAGTATTTTTTAGTGATGACAAAACAATGGAAACTTTTTGACTTATGCCAGATAGAAGATGATATGAAAGAAAATGTATAAAATCTTCGCCGTATTTAAATCTTTATAGTTTCTGACGTTTTTTTTTCAACTCTTTTTTAAACACAATTGTATGTTTCAGTGTTTTTATCTTACAATTCATTATTATAAATAGTGGCAAGAATTAAGTTTTGTGAAGAGTTAAAAACCAAAGTAATAGATGATTTTACTGCTGGTATTAAGCAAAAGAAAATATTTGAGAAATATTCTGTGAATAAATCCGTAAAAATTATCAAGAAATATCCTGGAAGAGGTACAGTGACGACTCAATATTTAGGCGGCAGACACCGTAGAACAAGTCGCAGACAGGATATTAAAATAGCAAGAGAGTTTTAAAAATAACGCAAAATCCTACCTAAAGAGGTCATTAATAATCTGAAGCTAAAAAATGTGCTCGAATTGGTTACCGACGATCTACGGGAAATTGTAGATCGAAAAATACGGACACGAAATTACATAAACCAAACAGACCTCAAAGAGGCGGTTAAAAAATTTCAAGATATATCATGAACAATTTAATTGATTCCATGCATCGGCGTTGTGAAGCAGCACTAAGAAGTAATGTATACCCAACCTATTGAAACCAAAAATAGAGGGAATGTTTTCAATTATTGTATAGTAAAGGTTTCAAATGTTTTGCCAATAGCATAAAAATTAGTACTTTTAAGTTTTGTTATTTTCTTCGGAAGTTAAGCTATTTTGTGTTAATATTGTTTTTCTTTTAAATAAATAAAACATACAAATTTTTAACTTAAAAACATTTTATGATAGAATTTTTTGGTATTGACCGTTAAAGTCGTCAAAAATATATTTTTTTAAAAGTTTCCATTGCATTGCCACTCGATGTATGTTATATATCGACTGACTAAAGTTGTCCTAAATAATTTTTTATTTATTTATTTATTTTTAATTTCGATTGGAACTTTTTTGAATTATCTATCTATCTACATATATGTATATAAAAATGTATGTATGTGTGTATGTATGTATGTATGTTTCGTATGTACTCCAAAATGGCTGGACCGATATTTGTCTGACTTTTCATTTTTGGTCTGTGGGCGGAGGGGCGTGGCAAAATCAAATTTTAATAATGTACCACTAATGGCATTTATGGATGTAAAAATGGATGAACCAATTTTAATGAAATTTTCAGGGAATCTTCTTGATTTTTGGTCTGTGGGCGGAGGGGCGTGGCAAAATCAAATTTTATTATTGTACATAGATATCTGCTAAAACTTTCGAAGGAGCTCCTGCATTACTTTTGTCCGACACTGTGTATTAAAATTAGATGCAATATAAAAACCAGATGTTTTCTATGGGCCAGCAACGCGGACCATGCCCAGCGTGTTATATATATGTTTTTAATTTCAATTAACGTCATTGAACTATTTTTAATAATAGGTCTGATTTTGACAAAAGTTATTTTTAAATTCAATATTTCTATATACTTTGAATATCATCTTCAGGGATTGTGTACAAATTTAAATTATTAGAACAATAAAATGTATAAGTATTTATAACATCATTAAATATTAAAAGATATAAAACAACATATATAAAAACAAAAATTTTTACACAATCTGTTTACATTAACATACAAACTTACTTTAAATCATAAACAACAAACTTAAATCTATTGTTCCACCTTCGTCATATAATTTTGCACTGAATTTAAAAATATAATTATTGCACTCTTATCTTTGTTTTGTTCACCAAATGTCTATAACATTGAGCGCATTTCTCAGTGTCTGCTTTAAAATTCATTCTCTTATTAGATGGTATGTTTATAATATTAAACATCTCTAATATGTAACGGCATTTATAATTTTGCTCACTTTGAAGCACTCTTATATTGTCAAAGTCTGGAGTGTGTTTTTCTTTAACACAGTGGGTTGTCCATGCTGTTTTTGGTGTAAAATTACTGAGTTTGAATTTTTGATCAGATTTGTTTCCTGACAGTCTTGTTTTTAACTTGTTTTTTGTTGTTCCAATATAAACCTTCTCACATTTATCATCTTTGTTACCTGTACAGGGGATCCTGTAAATAACATTTGATTTATCCATATTCTCTATTTTATCTTTTGTTTTACTATATATTTTTGAGAGGTTATTTTCAGTTTTGTGTGTCATTCTTATGTTTTCACTCCTATATACTCTCGATTTTTCAAATGTATCAGATATATCAGGTACGTAAATCAATGATTTGAAAATTTTTGGTTCTTCATTTATTGTGGTGCCCTTATTGTTGTCCTTTTTATAATCTCGGATAAGTATATTAGTGAGTTTATGTGGGAAATTATTGTGAAGTAGAATATTTTTGATTTTAATTTTTTTATTTTTATGGAATTCCAAGTCACTGATGTTCATTGTTATTGGCCGTATTGATTATAATCCTCTTTGGATGCTTTGAGAAGAAATTAATTATTCTGCCTGACGACGATGGTTTTTGATACCAATCCATTTTTAATATGTTATTTTCTCTAATTACCAGAGTGTCCAAGTATGGTAATTTTTGATCCAACTCTTTCTCTATTGTGAACTTAATACTAGGGTGAAAATCATTTAATTTAGTCATTATCTCCTCAATTGCACTCTCCCGTACTACACTAAAGATGTCATCAACATATTTCGTCAATACTTTGGGTTTTTTTGAAAGCTTACCCATCCCTGTGTCCAATAGTTTCTCCATTACAATGTCTGCAACTATCGGTGATGCTGGGGACCCCATTGGTAAGCCCTTCTTCTGCGTATAAATTTTGCCATCATATGTGAAGTATCGATTATCCTTAATGCAAAATTTCATAATTCGTAGAAACAAGTCCTTTTTTATATTAGTATACGTAGCAATTTCGTCCCATCTATCTTCTATAATCACTAAAGCTAAATTAACAGGGATACTTGGAAACAACGACACAACATCAAACGAAATCAATCTTTCATCGTCATCTATAGTCAGGTCCTTGATCTTACTCCTAAATTGCACCGAGTCCTTAACATTATATTTTGAATTTTCATTAATTCTTCTTAATATACTAGTCATATATTTGCATAGTTGGCTTGTTGGGGCATTAATACATGAGCAAATCAGTCGTAAAGGGTAATTATCCTTGTGAATTTTTGGTAGACTATAAATTCTACGAGCATTAGCAACATCTGTTCTAAGTCTTTTTTTGTCGTATTCTGATATTATATTGTTTGTAAACAATTCCTCAACTAACTCATTATTTGTCCTTTGTAACCCATTTGTGGGATCTTTAATCAGTCTTCGGTATGTCATCATATCTCCAATTATATTCTGCATCCTCTCATCATACTCTTCTTTCTCCATAGCCACCGTCACATTACCTTTATCTGCGTTTAGAATTAACGTTCTTAAGAAACTTTTTGGTCTTATCTACAACGTTAAGGGTATATTTATCCCTATTATTAATCTTCATTTCATTTTATTGTTCTAATAATTTAAATTTGTAGACAATCCCTGAAGATGATATTCAAAGAATATAGAAATATTGGATTTAATAAATAACTTTTGTCAAAATCAGACCTCAAGCTCAAATATTAAATTCTTATTTACAATTGGAAAGGTCGAATAAAAACATCTTTAAATAATTTTTAATAAATACTAAAATTTTTAATTTAAAATGAATATTTTGGAATTTAAACTTTTATTTTGGAGTTTGCGATAGAAATTTTAAGATTTCAATATATTTCTTTAGATTTAAGTTCTTTCAAAAAAGTGTAAAAATAATTTACGCCCTCTCTATTGGGAATAAATTTGGATAAGTAGAAATGCAGTACTCAGTATGGTCAAAAGATTTAATTCACAATTACATATCCGCTAGCTCATATCTATCAAAGAGTTTCGAACAGATCAAATCGCATCGAGACACGGAGCTAATGTTAATAGTAAAGAACCAAGTGCTGTGGATTGCAAACATTATTCATGATATGTAATTCCATGAAAGCAGACATTTGCCGAAAAGTTTTCATTTACTCTAGTTAGTTGTTAAGCGCCTAAGTCGCCCGTTGAAGGATGTCGACCGGTTTTTAAGGAAAGATACATTTTTAGAAAAGGTTTTATACTTTTTAAAGAAAGGGTACTTTGTTAACAAAATGTAATTTGTTAAGAAAATTTAATTATTTACAGAAAATGTACTTTTTCACGAAAATGTATTTCTTAAGAAAGGGTACTTTTTTAAGAAAATTTATTTTTTGGGAAAATCAACTTTTTAAAGAAAAGGTACTATTTTAAAAAAAGGTACTTTTTAAGATAAGATACTTTTTAAGAAAAGGTACTTATTAAGAAAGAGTTTTTTAAGAAAAAGTGTTTTCTTAAGAAAAAGTACTTTTGTAAGAACATTTAATTTTTTAAGAAGTCTCTTTTTTAAGAAAATATACTTTCTGAAGAAAAGCACATTTTCCACAAAAGCAATTTTTAAGAAAAGGTAGTTTTAAAATACTATCAAATTAGACGTGTGAGTGATGCAATTAAATATTAATCATACAGCGTTACATATCAGTGAGTCAGTCAGTTATAAGAGTAACGAGTGAGTTCGATAAAATCTTAACACACGTTTTTTCGCAAGCCTATTCAATTTTTTTTTTTTTGATCTATGTAGTTATCTTTAAAAAATATGTCAGTTATTATGCTGAATGACAACCCTGATCATTTGCTATTAGTTTGACCAAAAATTCTCGATGAAATAGTAGAATAAAAGGTCTGCTGTCAAACTGTTTTCAATGTTATTAGAAAGTATCAGAAGAATTAGAGCATTAATAGGAAACGTAGTTCGGAAAGAAAGGAAAGACCACATGATGATTGTAAGGCCAAGAAAAGAGGAAACATATTGAAAAAAAGCTCCCAAGCAGCCCGGTTAGCTCAGAGCTTGGACTATTTGAGAAAAGTTGAAGCCGATGCAGGTTTGACAACATACAAAGTCCAACACGTTCCAGACAAAATGTTACAGAGGCTAAAAACAGAGCACGAAAATTGAAATCATGTTTCAAAAAAAAAATAACTAATCCTGCTGCATAATGGACAGCGAAACGTATGAAGTGGTAGATTTTTTCTTATTTCCGGGTCAAAATATTTATGTGCTAATGCTCGAGGAAATATCGAAAATAAGTTAAGGACCCAAAGCAGACGATGTTTCCAAAAAAAAGGTATTGGTTTGGCAAGCAATATGCAGTTGGGGCAAAAGAAGCAAGTTAAATCAAATAAAAATAGAACTCTAAGTTCAATGGTTTCCTTAGTCCGAGTTCACACAAGGCAACTTTTGTTGCCCAATTCTTGAGTTTGTAGGAGCGAGGGGAAAGAAGAGTGGTATTTCGTACGGAGTTGCTTGTACTCGGCAACTCGTTTTGTTGTGCAATTCGTAATTATAAACACGAAGTTAGCTGCAGCTTATTATTTGACATTTCTTTTTATTCTTTGCTTCGCTGTGAAAAATTATTATTATTTCATTTATTTTATTATTTTTTTTATTATTTAATGTTTTCTTTGACTTCCATTTTTTCACACAAATGAGTTTTCACATTGGACCAATAATAAATTCTTTTTACACAAGCTAATAAAGTGAACTGTCAAAAATGTAAGAAGGTGAAAGCAAAAGAAAACGAAAAGTTGTGGCAATAAATTTCTCTGTGTGAACATTAAGGCAAATTTAAAAGAGAATTGAAAAAAAGTTGCGCAACAAAAATTGCCTTGTGTGAACGCAGACTTATTATTACATTTTATGTATGTTAAAACTTTTCGATCTCACTCCTTATATAAATATAATAGTTTTTCCACTGTTTATTCGATAAATCTTACTATCGTCAATTTTATAATATCGTTCCGGTTTGTTTAACGAAAACCTGTCAAATCATTCTGAATATAATTCAGTCAAGGTAAGAAAATATAACTTAAGGAACAGCGAATTGAGGGCAAGGCTAGGAAATGGCTTTACAATATAAATTAAACAATATAAATATTTTTAATAAAAATATTATGGACACATTTTTCTTCTTAAGCAATAATAATTCTTTGAATTATTAAAGTTTTAGTTAAAGCTTTATTCCTTCAAAGCTTTTGGCCATGAGCCAGAGATTAAAGGAGAACACATATTAGAAAAATAACACGTTACAAGCATGCACAAACACAGTTAGAAGTAAATTTGTAGTAATCCGTTGTTCAGTGTTGAAGAATAGTTTTATACTTTTTGAAAAAAAAAAATAACACTTAGAAATCGTATAAAAGAAAATATTGGAAAATATCGTTGAACATAAAAGGTTTGGAAATTCCTGCAGAAGAAGAAAATCACCGAGTTATCGAATAAAAGGTCTTTATTTTGGAATGTTTCTCTCATATCTTTTGGACGAGAGTAAAGAGCTAAAATGATTATCTTTCATGCTAAGTAAATTAAATATTTCGGGACCTACGGATCAGATCTTAATAAAGTATATACCGTTAGAAAGCTTATATATAAAATAATTATTCTTAGTCTTATCTGATCACACAAACTTAAATTTAAAGTTTATTCTTGCTACAGTTCCGATAAATTGAAATTAAATCTTACATAAATTATTAAAAAACATTAATTCAATGTAATTTTTTTTTTTAATAAATACATATCTTATTTTCAGATTTTTTTTTTGTTAATCCAATTAAAAACTCTGTGATCTATATAAGCTGATTTTAAAAGCTTTCTAATAATATATAACAACATTTATAGGAATCATAAAACTTGTATGAGTTTTACTGGCTCAGTTTTTTTCACGATTCTCAAATTCTCATGTTTAAAGAAAATTTTTTAAAATCGAACATTTACCACAAAAAAGACCAATTATAAACTCTGTGTATAGAATACCTAAACATACAATAATTAGTTAATTTAACTACTGACAATATTACTTTTCTTAAAAATATAAAAGTTTTGGAAAAACTTTTTTACGTTCTTTTTTTGCATTAGAAAATTTCTTATCAAAAGAATTTTTCTAACTCTAGTCTATACGAAAAAGAACTTAATATTCTCAGTAGGTAATTTAACGTCAGAGAAAGAGAAGTATTAATAGCAAAAACTAACGACAACGAACTTCAGCCAAATACACGGAATTTCCCGGCCAGATGCTTATACAAAATCATATTTATGATTAAGAATACATTTGTTCAAGAGAAATGTTGCAGGTTTTATATTATTTTTTTGATTTGCAGAATTTGGTTTATGACACAAAACAAATAGAAGTTAATAAAAAGTCGATTAGAAAATAAATAAAACAATAAATAGTTTATAAAAAAAATACATAGAAAAGGATTTTTAAAAGATTAAGCCAATTTACAGCAAGCAGTAAAATGAAAATAAGTTCACAAATTTGGAAATTTAAACTAAATTTTTAGAATATTTAAAAAACGAAAAAATATTTTTTTACAAAAAATAAATAAATTTAATGAGATGCTGTGAGGTAATTTGTGAATTTATTTTCTGTTTGCGATTTTCAATAATTTAAAACATAAGATAATGTTTTTTAATTATAAATCATAAAAAATTTCATGCAAATTAAACATAAAAATAGTGTTTTTTTTTAAGAGAAAAATTAAAGAAATTATAAAACAAAGCTAAAAAAAAACTTGGCCATAATGTTAAATTACAATGAAAATTTTAACAAACATACCTTTAGTATTTTTGGGTCTTTGTTCAAAGCTACGTGACCGCGGCTCACCATCAGGACTTATAGGCCTGGCTGCTTCTAAAGATCCAGTCTGTTTGGATTGTTGCTGTTGTTGTTGTTGTTGTGCGGCTAGTTCTTCATTGAGACGTTTGGCCAAGGCCATAGCTTCATGCCCCGATACAGTATGATGGGCACCAATTGGTATTGGTTTCGATTTTGAAGGCCGTATTTCACAATCTAAACTATCTGGTGAAAGCTGAAAAAAAAATTATATACAATCATTTTTGAGAAACGTGTGATGTTGGCTTTATTTTATTTGAATTTAAAAAAAATAAAGTTAATGTTTTTTAGAGGAAACTTACCAAATGTGGTTTAGCAGGACTTTCTTCTGTATCATTTTCCTCATCTATGCGTGATGGATTTGTAGGGATTTCATCATGATTCTAAAATTGTACAAACAAATTAAAAGCGCGTTTACTTTATGATATTTTATAGGGTAAAATAAATGTAGGAAGTGCCTATTTTTTGTAACATAAAAAAGTATTGTCTAATATTTCATCACTTTATCGCAACGAAGAATCACACAAAAATACATTTAGAGCGGGTTTTTGCATATCAGTTAACGCTGATTTAACTATGGATTTTTTTGGATGTGGTTTTGTCCGAGTTCTTTAGCCGAACAACATTGAGGAATTTAAATTTCAGACATACTATTTTTTTTTTAATAAATAATTTTTATTTAATTTCCAAAAGAAAATAAGTAAGAAAATTATTGTCGGTTTAGACCGAATTAACTTTGCTTTGGTCATAATTGGATATAGAAAATAAGATTAAACCAAGTTTGAGTGGCATTGTTAGTAATTTACGCTCTCAAGATATGAGATATGGCGACCATATTTAGATGTCACTAATTTTACTCAAAAACATATACTAACAAATTTTGAGAAAGATCTATGTAATATTTTTGTTTTTTAATAGATGCAAGTGAATGGGGAAGCAGTTTTGACTAAAATAGTCCTACAGAGTTTATTTTTGCACTACTTATTTATGTATGTGTTATAGGGGGGCTGTCTAAGAAATAATTGCTGGGGAAACATTTTATTTGGCAAAATTCAACTTAATCAAACGCAAATACATTATCTTCATGAATGTACGTATATTTCAGCTGACTCATATAAACAGCCATCAACATTAGATATCGTCGGTATCCTGCAAAAACATCTCAAGTACACTTTTTTGTGAAATGGACTTAATGATGCAAAAGTGTCGCAAAAGTCATAGTCTATGCCCTATAAAAAAAGCCAATGTCTATTTAAAGTAGTTTTGTAGTTATTGTATCAAAACCATTTATTCTAAGTCCAAAACACCCCAATGTGTGGAACAAAAAAGACCCAAGTGGACTTGGGTCTTTTTTACACAAATCGTTTTTCTATTTTTTTGCTGCAAAAAAAGCTCAAGTCCTCAAATTCATAGAAAATACACACAACAAAAAAAAAATATTTCATAGCCTACCTAAAATTTATTATAATGGAATTTTACAACATATTTGCTATGATTCGCTTTGAATTTACATTTAGGGAAATTATCATTATTGAAAAATTTTAATGAGAAAAGGTTAAGTTTTAAACAAGTAAGAAAATTATAGTCGGTCTAGACCGACTATACGATACCCTATACCATGCCCTATCCCTTAGGCCCAACTAGCTGGACATAGAAAATAAGCAAAAACCAAATTTGAGTCTGATTTTTATTAATTTTTTTGGCTGAAGATATGAAAAAGTTCATATCGGATGCTATATCTATATGGGGACTAGGTCCAAAAATGGACCGATCCTGATTATGTTTACTAAAGTCTCTTGTATTTTGCAAAAATATATACAAACAAAATCTGAGAAGAATCAGTGCAATATTTTTGTATTTTAATAGATTTAAGTGAAGATCGGGAAGCAGCTCTATATGGGGCCAAAGGGATCATTTTTGGACTACTCATTAATGGACGTAATGAACGCATACAAAACCCAATTTGAGTAAGATCTATATGACAATTTGGATCTTATGGCAATTTATGTCGATTTCATATGGGTAATTTGTATGGGGGCTAGGTCTGAACATGGACCGATTCTCACCAATTTCAATAGTGTTCATCCCATGGCAGATAAAAGCTTATATACCAAATTTCATCAAAATATATTCATATTTGCGACCTGCAGTTTGATTACAAGCTTTACATGGACACACAGACGGACGGACGGACGGACGGACGGACATTGTTAAATCAACTCAGAAAGTGATTCTGATTCGATCGGTATAATTAAAGATGGGTCTAGGTCAAATATTTTTGGTTGTTACAAACAGCAGCACAAAGTCATTATACCCAAACCACATAGTGGTATAGGGTATAAAAAAATGAATTCTAATAAAAATTGTGATATAAATTTGTTAAATCCCAATACTTCAATAACTTCAAAAGCAAATTCAACGGAATCAAATGGTACTTCTTGACTTATACAAATCATTTTATGATTTACATCTTAAATTTTAGTTTGTATTTTATGTTTAGATATTCAAGAATCAATTGCTGGATGCAGTAAACAAAACATTGAAACAGAATGGGGTGAATCAAGCCTTGACCAAGAATTTTCAAGCGATGACGATGACCTGGAATATTTTCCTGAAAACAACAAAGAGTCAAGCGATAATAATGATGGAGAAGTGGCCATGGTTTTGGAAGCACCACAACGATCTACCGCAGAAACACTCACACCAGTCACTGAAAAGAAAAATATAAGGTGGAGAAAAGCGTATCCAGAACTATGGAAAAGAAATATAAAGCATGCCGATATTATACGAGGTAAGAATCCCAAGCACTCAAATTGTGAAAAATGTCGTTTCAAATGCAAGGACAAATTTACTGAAGAACAGCGATTGAAAATGTGCAAGGACTTTTGGAAGTTGTCATATCAACGCCAAAAAGGTTTTGTTTTAAAGTCGGTCATCGATACAAAAATACAAAGGTCCCGAGTAAGATCTTCAATCAAAAAAGTCAACCGTAACGTATCGAGGTCATACTTTTTAGAAAATGAGAACTCAAATGTACGGGTCTGTCGCGACTTTTTTTGTGGAACGCTAAGTATTTCATATAGCACAGTTAAAACTGCATTTAAACATAAAGGACAAACTGGAGTTTTTTCTAAAGACGACGAAAGGGGCAGATCAAAAGCTGCAAATAAAACATCGGATGAAAATATAACACGCATTAAGGACCATATCGAAAGCTTCCCAACTGTAGAGTCTCACTACTGCCGCAAAACTTCAAAGAGGATGTACTTAGATGCCAATCTGAGTGTATCAAAAATGTATTCCTTATTTTTAGACAAATACAAGAGTGACACGTCAACAAAGCTACCTTCATTGACCACCTACAGGAAAGTTTTCGGTGAGTACTACAATTTATCGTTCTTCCATCCAAAAAAAGACCAGTGTCAAGCATGCGAAAAAGGTACAGAAACCCAAAATGAAGATTATCTGGCCCATTTAAAAAGAAAAGACGAATGTTCAGCTGCAAAATCCTTGGACAAAGAAAGGGCCATCAAAGAACCTAATTTCATGGCATGCACATTTGACTTACAATCTGTATTACAAATTCCATCAAGTGATGTAAGCGCAATGTACTACAGCCGAAAATTATGTGCATACAATTTAACCATATACAACGCTGCTGCACCAAACGATGCTTTCTGCTATTTTTGGACAGAAACTGATGGCAAAAGAGGAAGTAATGAAATTGGTTCGTGCTTGTATAAGTATTTGCATCAACTTTCACTGGATATAAAAGAAGTATCTTTTTTTTCTGATACTTGCGGTGGCCAAAATAGAAACAAAAATATTTCCATATTATTTCTCCATTTGATTCAATGTTTAAATTTGGATGTAATTGAACACAAATTTCTTGAAAGTGGACACAGTTACATGGAAGTTGATAGCATGCACAGTGCTATCGAAAAGCAAAAGAAGAATGTTCCAGTATATACGATTCAAGACTGGCTAACTATCTTCAGACTCGCACGGTCCAAGAGACTTAAAAGCAAAGGAAATCCTTATAATATAACCCGAATGCGGTATACTGATTTTCTGGATTTATCAAACTTATCGGTGATTATAAAAAACAAAAATTTTGACGAAAACGGGGATAAAGTGAACTGGTTGAAAGTAAAATCTTTTAGGTACCAAAAAATTAAACCTGGTGTGATGAAGTACAAGTATGACCACAATGAAACCTATAAAGAAATACGTGTTTTTGGCAAAGGTCGGCCCATAGATTTGAAAGAAGTAAACATCAAAAAGGTGTATAAAAGCAGTATTCCTATAAGTATCGAAAAGAAAAAAGATTTACTTAATCTTTGCAAGTCAGGAGCAATCCCGGACGAGTTTCATCACTGGTATAAAAGCATAAAAACAAGCAAAACTACCAGAAATAAGGCCCCAGAACCCGATATAAATGATGATTCAGAATCAGATCAAGATTAATAAATTTAAAATGAAAATCAAAATCAAAAATATTTTTTAATGCAAAAAAGGCCTATGTCCAAGATTCATTTTGTTTTTGTATAAAAAAAAGTTGAATAAATTAAATTGAATAACATTTTTTGGCTTCATCTTATTTATAAATGTTTTTACTATCAGATTTGTATATCGATTTTCAAATTAAAACTACTTAATGATTTTTTCAGCAGCCATAAACTTTAAATATTCAATAACTCAGAAACACAATTATGTGACTTGAGATGTTTTTGCAGGATACCGACGATATATTCCTTACAAATATGTCTGCTGTTACGGTAATAAATTACCTTATTTCGGATCATATATGTTATGTTATATTTACATATACAAAACCAATGTCTTAAAATGTTAAAAAAGCCCTTGAGGTATCCTACAAATCTTCTTCATGAAGAAACAGGTTACGAAAAAATTATCGATTTCATATCAATGATTAATACCAATTACTTTGCCAAAATTTAAAATTCCTCTTACCAACTGATAAGAGAATGTAGAGAAATAACGTAAAATTAAAAAGAAATCACCAAGTTGAAAATTATGTGCTTATAGAAGTCTATTATTTCTAATAAACCTCCCATAAGCACATAAATATTTTCAGATAGTATTTGAATCTATTAAATCATATAAAGGTTTTTTCCTCCCATTTTCCTTTAAAAACATTAAAATATAAAATAAAAACTATTTAATATCTTAAGATCCTATATATTATTTGTTGCAATATCAACATATATGTTAGGATAAGATCTCAAATGTAAACATCAAATTTGTTAAAATATGTAAATAAAGGAAGAATATATAATTGAAAATTGTTATATTTACAGTAAGGCAAATTGGGGACATTTTGCCAGTTATTAACATACACCTCACAAATGTGGATGATCTCAGCGAAATAAGTAGCTGTACCCAAATCGACAATATGATTACAGAATTCAACAACAACATAAAAATGGCTATAGAGGAAAGTGTATCCAAAGGTATCATTGCCCCCACCTCAAAGCCCCAATAATATTAAAATAATAATACAACTTATCGTCGATATTGGAAACGTTGCAGAGACGACAAATGTTCCAGTTAAATAAAAACATTTCTAAAGAAATAAATCAATTTAGAAACCAGTCTTAGAATAATATGCTGTCTACGCTAGGCAAATCCTCTTCACCATTTTGGAAAGCTTCAAAGTTTTACAGAAGAAATCAAAAGACATTTCAATTCTAAAACATAATAATAATGTATACTACATCCAACAAGAAAAAAGTTAAATCTTAGATCAAAATTTCAACTTAGTGATGCAAATACTGTTCCTGGACTAGACGGAGTAAACAACAAATGCTTCTCTCAAGTTGTGCTATTTTCCCATGTCATGAAAAATGTCCAAAACAATTGCAATTCCTAAAACCAATGTGTCGCCCGACTGCCCAAAGTCGTGACCGAAAAATCTGCTGTCTTCAGTCAGTAAAATACTAGAGAAGGTGATCAAGGAGAAACTCATTAATTTTATAGATGACTAGCGGATGTGCCCACTTGTCCGATCCCGCCCATCGTTTTTTCCAACTAACACATGAACTCAGACAAAGTTTTAAGGCTTTAACTCTTACGCCAAGCACGCCCACTGGTCCAGTACCGCTCATTTTTTATGAGACTTCTCGCATTAATAACTCATAAACTCAAAGTTCCAAGGCTTTCACTATTACAGTACTCTAGACACATGACATAAAATATTACTTTGTATGGTGGCTGCCACGCCCATTTGCCCGATCCCGCCCATTTTTCGCAACTCTTCAAATTAGTTTAATATGTGCATGTTCATAGTTTCAGAACCTTGCTGTCATAGTACTCCAGATTTTATATGTTAAAACTTTGTATGATATCTGCCACGCCCACTTGTCCATTTTCACTTCGACTGCTAAAATTAATAATTATGAACTCCTATAAAGTTTGAAGGCTCTAACTATTATACAACTCTAGCTATTTGATAGTAAATATTTATTTTGTATGAGAGCTGCCACGCCCACTTGTCCGATCCCGCCCATTTTAGTCCTGATTACTCACATTAGTTACATATATAATATTTCAATGTTTCAATACTCTTGCTACCACAATAGTTAAGATATATGATGTTATTCAATTTATGTGGGAGGGGCCACGCCCACTTGAAATACCGTAAACCTAATCTGGACAATTACCTCTCAAATGAAACCGGTTTGGGTCACATCGGTTGGGTAGTATCAGAGTCTATAAAGGACAAATATACAAATATTGTTTTTTATGTACATACTAGCTGAACCCGGTGTGCTTCGCTACCCCTCATCGCTATAAAATAAAATAAAATAAAATAAAAAAAAAATATTTATATTAACAAAATATTATTTATTTAATTTAGAATTAATTATTGCACTAACAACTTTATATAGTCAAGAGCTTAATAGAAGTTATTATGGATTTTAATTTTTCTAAAAAGGGCGTGGTCCCGCCTAGTTTTCTTGTAGTACTATTTCTATTAATTTCAATACGATATATACCAAATATCATCGCCGTAGGTTAAAAATGGCCGTGATATGACGATTTTAAATTTTGGGTTATATGGGTGGGACCACGCCCCTTTGCCCACTAACAACTTTATATAGTTAAGGACTTATTATTTCGCAAAAATATCCTTTTGTGAAAATTTCATGACGATCCTTCCAGTAGTTTAGAAGATATTACGATTTTTTATTTTTCTAAAAAGGGGCGTGGTCCCGCCCATTTTTCTTCTGGTATATATTTCTATTCATGCCAATACCATATGTACCAAATATGACCGCTGTAGGTCAAAAAATTTCCAAGATATGACGATTTCAAATTTTGGGTTATATGGGCTTGGCACCGCCCCTTTGTCCAATCAAAAATTTATATAGCCCTATTATTCCTTCCAGAGTCACAGTAATACGCTGTGAAAATTTCAGGAGGATCGGTTCAGGGGTTTGGCCTCCTATAAAGCACAAACAAACACACATTCATTTTTATATATATAGATTGAAAGCAGATTAATTATAATTTAAGGTAAAATGGGTTTAAAAAGGGGGATTTGGTAATAAAAAAATGTATGGCTACCTTACCTGTAGATAAAAAGTGTATAAAACTTTAAGTAAATACATATTACAAAAAAAGTATTTTGTATAGCAAACATTGTTAGTGGTATAAATAAGTATCTGAATTAAAAAAGGGGGCGGTGAAGTGGGCGTGTTTCATAGTTATATGGCGACGTTAACAGTATTAAGAGCAATATACACCAAATAAAAAAAAATCCGTTGGAAGGAACAAATTTGTACAGAGAACAAAAAGTTTAAAACTTTCAAACAAAATTTGGCGTGAAAAGGGGCGTTACTCGCCTGGAGTATAATGTGTATACAATTTGAAGTAAATCTGTTAAAAACTATATGGGAGCAATAACATAATTTTAAAAAAGTGGGCGTAAAAGTGGGCGTGGTCGAAAAAAGTACCCTATTAATCATGCCTGAGTCCCAGTTAAATGCTGTGAAAATTTCAGGAAGATCGGTCCAGAGGTTTGGTCTCATATAAGGTACAAACAAACAAACAAATAAACAATAGACAACATTCTCCAACAGCAAAAATATGGTTTTAGAAGGCAGCATAAATAACACCGCAACCGCTACTTAAACTATTTCCAAAATTGCAAATGGCCCTAGTAGACATAAAATTTTCCTTGGATTCCGTATGGAATAACGGCCTTGTATTCAAACTAAACGGTTTAATTTCCCGATTGAGATTATTAAAATAATTTAAAGTTTCCTTTGTAACAGATCGTTCAACGTTTTGATCGGATCTACCTGTTCCCAATAAATAAATATTACGACGGGTTGTCCACAAGGATCATATTTGTTACCTTCTTGTAAAACGTTTTCGTCGCTGATATTCCATCGCTTACAAACCGCAAATCACAAAATGATTTATAGATTGCCGTGACACTATTCTACACAACGCCTCCACACAAATTCCGGTTTCGAACCAGTTCATGTAAAAACCAACAGACTAACACAAAACTTTAATATGAGATGCCAAAACTCCCAATACACCCACATTGAGTTGATTTCATCGTAATTTTAACTTTTTTTTTTTATCTTATACCCACTTTTCAAAAAGATTTTTCTAAACATTTCTTCCTCCCATTCTTATGTTAAAAAAATCAAATTGGATTTGGAAAATTCATGCTTCCTTCGCTCATAGTCAATTATATGCAGCGTGATCCAAAGTTGATAAGCCAAACAATTTGTTTGTATACACCGAAAATCGGAAAACACAAAATATTTTATTTTTATAATTACACTAGGCAGAATTACATTTGCTGGGTATGGTAGTATACTATATATATATACATATATATATATATATATATATATTATATTATATATATAAATATAAGTGCTTGGACAGTTCGACAAAGGAATCATCGTGGCCACTTCAAATTGAATGGCAATCAGAGACTTTCAAGCTTTCCCCAAAGAAGAATGTTGGTCAATTATTTACGGTAATTTTAAGAAGACGAGTGTACTGAAATATATAGATGAGTTACGTGATAAGTGCAATTTTGCCGGAAGAAAATTGGATGAAGATCTCGTGGGACAAGTTCGAAAAAACTTCATTTTATGTGTTACCAGTAAACTTCAAAATAAAATGTTTGTATATTTAGGGTATAAGCAGAACAAGACCACTGCTGCGGGAATTTTTTCCGGTGTAAAAAAAACACTCAAAACAACAACGGACAACGCCGAAGGAAAAATTCAAAATTTTTTTGTATACATCATTTTGTGCATATTTTTTCATAAAGTTTTGAACAATATTTCACATTTAATTGTTAAAAAAGTAGAACTATATACTTCTTGCATTAATATCTATTTGGTGTAAGCGAATTAGAATAAGGGGCTGCTCATTCTATAAAAGGAAACGTAACGAAACTATAAAAACTTCGATGAAAAATTCAAGACTGAAATATTATTAAAATTTTTTCATATAAAATATAAACATTTCTTTACGTTTTGTAGAATGAGCCTATAAAATTTAATTTTTATAGAATGACCCTATAAATATTACATATTTTATTTTCGAAATAATTTGTTTTTCAATAATTTCCACAAACATCAAAAACATGTATTTGTATTCACCACAGCAACATTAAAGAGAGAATGAGAGTTAAAAAATTAGAATATTAGAAACTTAGCAATGAAAATAAAATAAATATAATTTTGAGTGCGGGACGTTCAGCAATTTTTTGTATCAGTTTTATATGAAAAGCACCGCAATAGTCCGATTGTGTTTATTCACTTACACGTATAACTATAGATAGATACAGCCATGCACATAGAAATAGGACACTTCTTGCACTAATATATTTCTTTAATTATTTCACTACAGTAAAAAGATATTTCAACTTGTTCTTTTTAATTATAGTTAATCAATTATTATATTACTATTATTTCCGGGTAAAAGATAACACGATGTGGTGTTTATTTTTTGATCCTCATGGTTCCTGCTCAGCATATGGTCAGGTTATATACCTAAGAGCATGCTTTCTTTTTATTTTACTCTTTGCCAGTTTTAAGGATTGAAATCAAATAGCTCTCCCTAACCTCATTTGCGAAAGCATAGGTTGTGTAGGAATCTATACGCCGCACAGTGGCGCCATTTGAGTTTTTTCGTTGCAAAAATCATATCTTTTGAACCGAATAACATAATTGAACAGCATATGATAGATAACTGTTCAGCCTTGGAAAGGGTGCTACGCTTTGTAGGGGCCTACTTATGGATATTAAAAGTTAAAATTTGTAGAAAAATCAATTTTATGGTAACTTAAAAAAAATTATACACCTGAAATCGCAACAAATTGACTAAAAATTGTGTGTTTTTTTGAAAACCGAAAGTCGGTCAACGGTTATATCTTCTAAACTAAAAATGTGATATTATTAAGAGTAGCATGTTTGAAATCGTTGAAAAGTTTTCTATAACATGGGTTTATTCAAAACTTCGTCGGCGCACATGAAAATTTTGATTTTTGCAACCTCGTTTGCTCTACGGGCGCCACTGTGCGCCGTAATAACCTGGCATTATGTCTAGCTGGAGCTAGCGTCATTAAATTTATATTTAAAAAAAATAATAATAATCAAAACATGGATTGTGAAAGACTTGCAGTCACGAAAAAAGGAAATTTATGAACAGAAAATGTAAGATCATGTATGAAAATGTAAGAAAATGTAAGATCAAAATGAATGCAGCAAACTTATTTGGACGTATTAGAAAAAGAATCAGCTCCTTTCAAAAATGAATATTAAACAGCGACTTGACTTTGCAAAAATCCACAAGGAAAAAGATTTGTCTTATTGGAAAAAAATTGTATGGAGCCATGAAACAAAGGTAAATCGCATTGGACACGATGATAGAACAATTGTACATAAAGCGCAAAATGTAAAAATTTCAGTATTTAGGCATCCATTAAAATTATACGGAACCCGTTGCATTTGAAAATAATCCAGTAAACTGGACTTTAATACAAGATAATGACCCCAAACATTCACCAAAAATTGTTAAGAAGTGATTTTTAAAGGAAAATATTAAGGTTTTGGATTGGCTAGCGCAAAGCCCTTCCATAACGAAATTGCGCAACTAAATTTTAAGATTGTCAAAGAACTTTGAATGAAAAACCAAGAAAAAAATAGCTATTATTTATATATAGTTATATTAATACTGAAAGTAAATTTTTAGTTCCCTTTTTAAGCAATATGCGGGCACGGAGGAGTGTGAAAATTGGCATAGTTATAGTTCATATGGAGGAGATGCTGAGAATGATAAAATTTATGTTTAATCTGTCTTAAAAATATATTAAATTAAATATAATAAAATATTTATAATAATTCGTTACACCCTGTTAATGCGAATGATTTAAATTATATATCAGACGCTCTGTGTTGAATTGTGAATTGCTAAAATTGATTAACATACCTTAAGGCTCATTTAAATATTCATAAATTTTATATATATATATATATATGATTAAAAAAACATTGGAAGACAAAAATTGAACGAAAAAATAATATTTCCTAGAATTTACACTCGAATTTCGAGTGCTGGGCTATACTAGTTAGATTTATAATTTCTTCCTAGCCTTTGATGTTGCTTCCACAGTTTTTTGTTTGTTTTATCTTTAAATAAATATTGAATTATGAACTTCGGATATAACATGTCCGATGTATGAAATACAAATTTGACTCTTGTATTATTTTGAAAAATATGGATCATTTTACTTTAGTATTAGTACAAACATATACCTTATTTACATGCCCACAGCTGTGTGCTCCTAATTCTAAATATATATGCTTATAAGTGAAGTATTCCAGCAACACGGAGTTGACCTTAAAGGCTTATTGTATTGCAAATAAATAAATTATACAGTAATAATAAAAAAAATGTTCACTTGAAACTACAAAAAGTTTTAAATTCTTCGCAAGCCAATTCCACCTACTCGTTAACCTAATATAAAAGGATATTTCTATATAGATAAAAGTTATATGATGAATAACTATATGTGGTTTCCTTCTTATCTAGAAAATTCAAAATACAATATTTTAACTTATCGGAAACCCTGCTGAAATTTGTTTCTCAAATAATTCTACAAAAACTTTTTGTCTACTTACCACAACAGTCCTCAATTGGCCGGAATCATTACGAGAGTGTGGTCTGAAACCAGGACCTGGTGGTAAATTCTTTTGCACACAACAATTTACACCCGGACTAAAGTGCAATTCAACATGAAATCTTTCCTCAGATGTGGGATCTTTTGTAGGATCTTCATAAAGCATAATAACAATTTGTGACATATAATTAAGCTCGGAGACCATAGAAATATAATCCATAGCACGACGCCATTGTTCATCGGTTAGAACATTCAGTAGGCCACCATAACGCAGGACCGTTAATAGTGAATGCACATGACTTTCACTAGTGAAGTACAAGCGAGTGCGTACATGTCTACCAGGGCTAGCAACACCATGACTATATTGAGGATTCAAACGATTTACCGATTCATCCTCAACTTCTTCGATGTTACGTTGCAAATCGGATTTTATCTTCTTTAATAATGGCGTACATATGCCCTGGCCAATTGTTAGTTTCTCCTGCATGGTTAAACCATACTCTTGAGGTATCACAATATCAGCCAAGTACTTTGCATAAATATACAACTCCTCTGCCTGATCATATTGTAGTGTATGTTGATTGTGTTGTAAATCATATTTTATACAATCGTATATATCGGGTATTTTGGAAATATCAAATAATTTTGACTTTGTACTGAAATCTTTTTCTATCTTTTCCCAACGACAACGCATTAGATCCCATGTCTCACCATGATAGAGTATGGCATCCTTTGTTTTGGGATCATCCTTTTTAATACTGATAATTATTAAAAGCTCCTTGATTAAACTGTGTACATGATTACAGCAGTCGACAGGATTCTTAACAAAATCTAAGGCTTGATTTATAGAAATACTGTTGTTGGGATTTATAGCAGTGCGATCATCTGCAGTAAATTCTCGATCAACTTGCATCAGATCATGTAAACGATTTTTAGCCCTTTTTGAAAAAAAAAAAAATGGAAAAAAGAGGTAGTCACAGATTTATTTATTGACTAATCAGTTCTAAAGACTACTTACATATTTTGATATTTACTGGAATCACAATCATTATCTAATAGACCATTTGTATTCGCACTCTTAACCATTTGTACTAAAATCGGTGTCAGTTCACCCTCCAAAGCCAATAGCCCTTTAGCAAAAGCGGCTGCGGTCATTTGTACTCTACCCTCATCAGAGGCATAGATTTTTAGATCATGACGAAAGGTTGAATGTAGTCTAAAAAAAATTAAATTTTAGTATTTATGTAAATCATTTAGAAAAATTCTTTAATAATCTTTACCTTAATAAACCTAAACCTTGAGTGCCCGAATAATCTTGTCGTCCTTGACCTCCAGGGTACATACATCTAAATATCCGTCCCAACTCTTCGGCTTGTATGCGTCCAGCAGGTGTCAATTCTCCACCCCATTTCAATATAAGCACAAGTGATGGTTCAATAGGTGCGTCTACTTTAGGGGGTAAAAGAAATAATGGCTTTATACTTTTATATTAAAAAAAATATATATATATAATATATATTTTTATACTTATATATATTTAGAATGATATTTATAAATCATTGTAGTGTAATTTGTTTTTCAAAGTTGTGACAGTTTTAAGAGAAAGAAAATTCCTCTGTTTCTGACAAAACAATTCCTGATTACTTGAACTTTTTCCTTAAGAAATACTTATACTCAAAAATTAACTAATTTTTCCTAGAGAAAAATCTTCAGATTCTGTTTTTTTTAAGAATGATATTCTACAGAAGAAATTGTTTTTAGAATGTAATTGTTTTTTTTTTTTAGAATTTCCTATTCATAGAATCTGAAAGTTTGCAGAAGTGCGAAGTTTCCTTAACGAAAAACAGTCTAAAAGGGCATAGAACATGAGTTTCTTTAACGAAAAATATATCAGCATAAAGAGATTTTGTAAGATTTTCGATTATGTTGAATTTAAGTATGACAATCGTACTGGCAAATTTTTCGCAGCTTCTGCGTCAGTTTAGGACCCACAAACAGGCGAAATTTCCAAAAAAGTTCCTGGTATAACAAGCAGTATGTATTTGCGGCAAAAGAAGCAAGTCATTTGCCACAACGGGCTCTATAAATACCGAAATTTATATCAAAAATTACCACATCCTTTCATAAGCCAACACAATGTGTTCAAATATTTTTTTGGCCCGATTTGGCCTCACTGTCACCACGGTAAGAAAGCTTTTGAGTGATACAAGATCATCAACTTGGTTTTTGTACCAAGGGAGGCAACTCCTTCAAACTGTCCGGAGCTTAGGCCTGTGGAGAGACATTGGATATTGGATAAAGGAAGATTTTAAACGCAGATGGACTACCTATTCCAAAAATGTGACAGAAACCATTATACAATTCCTAATGGAAGGGTTTCCAGAAAAGGTCCATAACGTCATAAGTAGTAATTAAAACTATAAAAGTAATGTTTTTTTATAAGCTCTAAGTCCAATTAAATAAAGAAAAATCAAAAATCTTGGTTCAATGGTTTCCTTATTGTTACATTTTATGTATGTTAAGATTTTTTCCATCTCTCTCATGAAAAACGATCACTTTAATATTTGTTATGAACGGATTTACTTCACAAAATATACAAACTGTTTTACCACGCTCTTATTGATAGAGTGACATTTTGAAAACTAAGTATTTGTAACAATATGGTGTTATATTATATTTTTACAAAAAAAAAAAAAAACTTTTACAAAATTCTGTATTTTTGGCCATACTAAAATGATGTTGAAATCTTAAAAGTTCATAGAATATAAGAAGATTGTTTTAAGAAAAAGACGTCAGAAATTAATTTGTGTAAATTAATAAATAAAGTTTAGTATTGTAATGTTGTTATAGGCAAAAATAAAAAGAAAATTAAAACATAAATACATACAATTCTTAGCATTATTACCGTCATCCGAACTTGAACCTCGAGGACGACCCTTAGGCTGATATTTCATTTGTACTTTACGATTAATGCCAGAAAAGTGGCCATACCTGAGAATACACCAAAACAAAACAAAAAAATGTGTTACAATCCAACAAAATGTTAGCTAATTGTTCAAAACGTACATTTCTAAAACACTTTTTAATTGTTCCAATTTACTCTTTTTCTCCTCAATTTCAGCATTATCCTTAGTCTCAATTTCAGCCAAAAGGAAACGGGCAATATCTAAAATTTCTTGCAATTGTTTGGGACGTTTCAATTTGACATGACCATGTTTGAAGCCATCATATTTTTCGAAAATTTCAAAGAATCTTTAAAGGAAAATACAAAAATAGTAAAAAGCTTTGAGGGTAAAGTATTAAATTCGTTGAACTTACTTGGGATGTCTAACTTCTACTTTCATTTTTTGTTTGGGCGTACGATCACCATGTCTTATAACAGCCACCACACAGCGTAGCTCCATCATTTTACCAAAAGTAGTGGGCACTATAGGTGGATCATCTAATTGAAAGGGCACCGACCAGGGTATATGTAAGGTGGGTGTTAATTCTCTTAAAATCATATTACCCAATATTTTAGCACAATCATCATAATATTTGTTAGAGTTTTTGACAAAACTAAAACCATTTACATCACAAACAAACGATTTACCATTTGCTCTGTTAAAACAAAGAAGAAAAGAAATGAAATGATCACTTTCAAATGACAAAGAGAATTTTAAATAGAAATAAAATATCTTACCTTAATAAATCGAAGCCACATACGGTCTGTTTGAAGGCCAAACAAACTTTACGTGATATTAGTTTTTCTGCATGGTTCAATATGACTGGATATCGGATTTCTTTGCCCTCGCTATCACGTTCAACTTTGCCATCCAATGCGGGACTTTTACGTGCTTCAGCGTGAGCATAGTCAGGGCCCACTGTGTAGACTTTGACATCGGTACCTGGAAAATATACTACGTTTTAAAAGTAATACTGGGTTGTTATACAAATCTCATTTATTTTAGATAATAAGATTTTTTGTATTTTTAATTTTTTTTTTCTATTTAAGGTGAAATTTTGATAGTTCTCGTTATTTATTTTTATTATTTTTTTTAATACTTAATTTTGAAATACAAAAAATGGTTTTTGGAAATTTGAATACTTTATGGAACAACAATTAAAAACACACAACGTGTACAAACTGTTATCGAAACACGGATTCAAAAACAATTAAGGCAGGATACGCAATATGACTGTGAATGATTTTGTTTTTTTTTTTTTTTTTTTTTTGTTTTTTGAATTTCAGCTGCTACTATGAGAAGAAATAAGCATTTTTATTCAATATATAATAAAAAATAATTTTCAATTAAAAAAGATATTAAAACTTTAAAGAGAAAATTGTAATTTATCATTCGTATTCAAAAAGTACTCATATTATTACAACATTTTCAAACAGAAATTGGTTTTAATTAGTTTGTAAACATTAATTGTATTATGAATATAATATGTATGTATATTGAACAGTTCTGATTTAGTTTAAAACATGATTAATAAAACAATTGTTAAAGAGTGATGATATTTTTTGAAACATGAATCGATTTTATGACAAGAATGATTAAAATAAAACAATTTAGCAAACATTGAAAAATTTCAAGCATGCATTTAACAAAATCTATAAAAAAATATTTGTAGTCAAAAATCAGAGCTATTATACTTAACACCAGGGCTGCAGAGCTGGAATAATATTCTTAGCTTCAGCTCCGACCCGGAGCTAATTTTCCAAATGAAAGTTATGATTCCGGCTCCTATATTTGAACCAAGTTATACCACTATGTGGTCAGGCTAAAATGACTTCGATGATGTTTGTAACTACCAAAAATATTTGACTTAGACTCATCTTTTATTATACCGATCGATTCAGAATCACTTTCTGAGTCAATGTAGCGATGTCCGTCCGTCCTTTTGTACGTTCGTCTGTGTGTCCATGGAAACCTTGTAATCAAACTACAGGTCGCACCACGTATCAATATATTCTGACGAAATGTAAGCTTTTATCGACCATAGGACAAACGCTATTTAAATTAATAAACATAATTTATTTATTTATTGTGCTTTACTGTACAACAATAAAAATATTCTTATGATTACAGTACAGTATTATTTATTTTATTTATTTATTTATTTATTTTCCATTTCCTGTACAACAAGATTTAATCTTATATTTAAAGTACAGGAATTCAATATCCAAGAATTACATTAAGTCAAACATATAGTAGAACAATTAAAAAAAAAAAAAACATATATATAGTAAATTACATTTAAGCTTGTTCAAAAAATTTAAATAAAAACTGCTTAAAACTATTTGCGTTGCTATTAAGTTGTTGGGTATGTGGAAGAATATTCCAAAGACGTGAACCATACAAGTAAAACTGCCATTCAGATGCAAGGCAACGGTGAAATGGAATAATAATGTTTTTTCCTCTTTGCGATCTGGCAAACCGAATTTTTTCGAAAAGGTATAGTGGGGTTTGTGTATAGATAATTTTGTGTAGATAACGAAGTACACGAATCTCAAGAAGGCTATAGAACGAGACGCCATAAAGATTTGTTGATATGTGGGAGACTTGAGAGTGCTTTCTTAATCCATACACATATCTAATAATATTGTTAAATATAACGTTAAGTCTTCTTTTGCTGGTAGAATCGCAGCTTGCAAAAAGCTCACATCCATAAATTAAACTTGGAATTAGATACATATGTCTTAGCGAGTAGAATTCTTATTCGTAAAGGGGTGAAATATTGTGATGACCAAAGCGTCCTTAACTTATTGTAAGTTTGTCCGACTAGTAGGTTTACATGATTTGTCCATGTTAAATTGTTGTTAAAAATCAACCCAAGGTTCTTGGCAGAATTTACAATTGAAATTCGTTCCCCATTTATTAAAATATCATCACTTATGGTAGAATCGATTGTTCTTTTATGAATTATCAAGCACTTTGACTTATTTGGATTAAGACAAAGTCCATTTGCTGTTGCCCAGAGAAAAATCCTTTGTAAATCATCGTTTAGCCTAGCTATATTAGCGGCAACAGATTGCATTGGACTACTTAGATATAATTGAACATCATCTGCATACATGTTAACTTTGCAATGTGAAAGCTGTTTTGGTAGATCATTTGCATAAATTGAAAAAAGTAAGGGTCCTAGGATTGACCCTTGAGGCACTCCTCTGACGAGTCTTAAAGGATTAGACCATGTGTTATTCACATTAACAGATTGCCAACGATTTGTTAGGTAAGAAGAAAGAAGCCTCGTTGAGGCATCAGAAAACTTAAAAAAGTGCATAAGTTTCATGCAAAGTGTTCTATGGTCAACCGTATCAAAGGCCTTCGAATGGTCAAGAAGCACCAAAAAATTTAAATTACCGTTATCTAGTTCACTGCGTATGTTTTCGGAGACATCCAACAAAGCAGATACGCAACTATGATTTGAACGAAATCCTGATTGTGCATCAGTTAACAAATTGTTTTCTTTGCAGGTGCAAAAGTTTTTCTGGCACTTTTGATAGATAACATAAAATAGCTATGGGCCTGAACTCCGTATTTGCTTTCGGTAGTGGAACTATTCTTGCATGTTTCCATTTAGATGGAAAAGTACTGGACATAATGATAGTGTTAAATAAGTACGTCACATAAGGTAAGACTAATGGCAGTAATATTTTTATAAACTTAGGATGCATATTATCTCAGCCCACAGCGTTAGATTTCATAGACGAAAAACTTGAAAAGACATCAGATTGGCTAACGCAAGAGAATACAAAATTATTAACATTGTTTGAGGTATAACTTGTATTCAAGCATGAAAAGTTGTAAAAGCTTTTATTGATTGGTATCACAGGTATATCAGTAAATGAGTTATTTAGTGCATCAGCATCGACTTGGCAGCTATTTGTCTTGTCTACACTAACAATTCCAATTTCACGAATTTGTTTCCAAGTCTTTCTACAGTCAACTGCGGCACTAAAATGACTCGAAAAATATTCAGTTTTTGCACTTCTTATGTTGGCATTAACAATCCTTCTAGCGGCTATATATTCTGATTTCAATTCAGGTGTTCTAAAGCGCTTCCACCTTGAATAAGCCAAGTCCCTGCTGTGGATAAGTTGTTTTAAGGCATTAGAAAACCATGATTTTGATTTTGTTGTTAGAATCTTTGATCTTAATGGAACAGTATCATCGTAAAGACGTTGAATATTTCCTTCAAAAAATAAAACTTGCTCATCAACAGAAGCAATGAAATACATATCATTCCAATTAATACGATAAAAGTTTTCTTGTAGCAAATTATAATCTATTTTTTTAAAATCACGATAGTTAATTGTTTGTTGTGCTCGTTTAATCTTAAAATTATAAGTTAAAAATATCAAATCATGTTTTGAGAAACATGGGGTAGATACCTGATCATACAATATAACATTTGATATATTACCCACAAAAAAGTATCGAGCAATGTTCTACTTATAATTAATTATAGGGGTACAATGTGCTGATATAAATAAAATTAATTACATATGTATATTAGTTATTTACTAGTATAGCCCAGCACTCGAAATTCGAGTGAAAATTCTAGAAAATATTATTTTTTCATTCAATTTAAAAATTTATGAATATTTAAATGAGCCTAAAGGTATGCTAATCAATTTCAGCAATTCACAATTCAACAAAGGGCATGTCATATACAATTTAAAGCATTCTCATTAACAGGGTGTAACGAATTATTAGAAATATTTTTTTTTATTTTATTTAATATATTTTTAAGACAGATTACATATAAATTTTATAATTCTCAGCTTCTTCTCCATAAGAACAATAACTATGCCAATTTTCACACTCCTCCGCGCCCGCATATTGCTTAAAAAGGGAATTAAAAATTTACCTTCACGTATTAATATATAAATGAAATAATATAACAAAAGATAACAAAATACAAAAATTTCAAAGATTTTACCATTGAAAATAATCAAACTTTAGTTTTTTAATAAGTCTTGCGTTGCTTGTTAGTTGATAAGTTTGTGGAAGTGAGACAAGACAAGACAAGTGTCCTATGAATAGGAATTATGAGCTTTCTTCCAGATCTCACAAATTGCAAATTTTCGAATAGATAGTTAGGTTTTTTGTCTAAATAATTTTGTGCATAACAAGTAGAACTCTAATTTTTAAAAGATTATCAAAATACACAACAAATAGTCTTACAGAGAAGGGTGTAAGATGAGAATATCTTCTTAGACCAAAAACATAACGAATAATATTATTATATGCAACATTGAGTCGACGTTTGCTCGAGGAGTCGCAAGTGGCAAAAATTTCACAGCCGTACAAAAGTCCAGGAACAATATACGTTTTAGCTATAAACGGGTTTTCAATAAGAGCGCTACAAAAGTTTTTTTAAATAAAACAAAAACGGTTTTGGAAATCAATGAAATTCTTTATTCCTGTGAAAGTACGTTCGATGCCATTATGTATGGAAATCGATCTCTTTTGCATGGCCACCACGGGCACGCTTGCAGAAGTCCAGACGCTGAACCCAATTTTCGACGGTTTTCAAGCATAAATCGGCCGATACTGCTGCAATTTCACGTTCAATATTCGTACGAAGTTCATCAATCGTCGCTGGCTTGTTGGCATAGACCATAGACTTGACGTAGCCCCAAAGGAAATAGTCCAACGGCGTCAAATCGCACGACCGAGGCGGCCAATCGACTGGACCATTTCGTGAGATAACACGTTCTCCAAACTTGGTTTCCAATAAATTGATTGTGACATTCGCTGTGTGGCTTGTGGCGCCGTCCTGTTGGAACCACACGTCCTCCAAGTTCATATCATCCAATTGGGGCCAAAAATATTCGGTTATCATTGAACGGTAGCGATTCCCATTCGCAGTAACGTGCCGGTCTTGATCATCACGGAAGAAGTATGGCCCAGTGACGCCGCCGGCCCATAAACCGCACCAAACCGTAATTTTTTCGGGATGCAATGATGACTCATGGAGTACGTGTGGATTGCTGTCTGACCAATAACGCATATTTTGTTTATTGACGAAGCCATTCAGCCAGAAATGAGCCTCATCGCTGAAGATGAAAATCCGAATCATTTTCAAGTTGTTGCTCAGCCCAATTCACGAACATACGACGCTTCTGGTGGTCAAGCGGCTTCAGTTCTTGCGTCAATTTGATCTTGTAAGGATGTAGGCCAAGATCTTTTCGCAAAATTCGCCACAACGACGTCACAGAGATGCCCAACGCTTGAGAACGACGTGTGAGAGACACATTTGGGCTTTCTTCAACTGAAGCCTCAGCGGCAGCAATATTCTCGACACTACGGGCACTTCTTTGTCTCACTAGCACGGGAACATTTAGTACTGTGCCTGTGGATTCAAATTTTTCCACTAGACGCTCAATTGTTGATCTGCTAGGACGATTATGACGACCATAAATTGGACGTAGCGCTCTTAACGTTGAGGCCACTGACTCCGAATTTCGGTAGTAAATTTTAATAATTTCGGCTCGTTGTTGGCTCGTATATCTTTCCATCATGAAATGGCAAACCTTACTGAAGACAAATGTCAAAAGAGCGGCAAGAAATATGGCGTCGTTTGCTGTCCCTGTCTTTCTACTTTTGTAGCGTCCCTGTTGAAAACCCTTTAGAATTCTTACTTTCAAAGGTGTTAAATATTGTGTTGACCAAAGAGATCTCAGTTTAACGTAAGTTTGCCCAACTACATTATTTATATGATTTGACCACGATAGAGAATTGTTAAAAACAATACCTAGATTTTTGGTACATGAGACAAAAGGAATCATTTGACCGTTGATTAGAATACCAGGAATCATGGGTGGTTGTTTAGATCGGTTACTTATCATCATTTAGACATTTAGATTTTAATGGGTTTAAAAAGAGCTGGTTGGCCGTAGCTTAACGATGGATATTATTTCGGTCCTCATCGAGTTTCCTTATATTGTGATTAATTGAAGCAGTCAGACTGCTTAAATATAACTGCACGTCATCGGTGTACATAAAAATTTTGCAATGGAGAAGTTGTGAAGGCAGATCATTAGCATAGAGAGAAAAGAATCATGTGAGTCCGATCACAGGGGAGATGTGTAAACATCTGGTAATAAATAAAATGCAGAAAACAGCGACAAAAAGGTTATTGCATATCATAATTTTTTTACCAAACAATCATGTCACACCGATTTGTCTTAATGCTTATATGTTACGCGTAAGATCTTACGCTCACATATTACGCTGTTTTTTTTATTGTATTGTAAATTAGAAATTTACCCCCCCTGCGCGTATAGATGTTTACACATCAAAAAGCAAATGCCCTAGCATGGATCCCTGGGGCACTCCTCTCGTAATATTCAACATTGTAAAGATTTTATTTTTCAAGTAAACAGATTGGGTACGATCAGATAGGTAAGATCGAAGCAGATTTACAGATGATGAAGAGAAATTAAAAATATGTTTCAGGTTATTACATAGCATTAAGTGGTTCGACAGTATCGAAGGCCTTTGAATGGTCAATTAGGACCAAAAAATTAACTTTATTATCATCCAGTTCCTGCTTTATGTTTTCAGTTACTTCAGTCAAAGCAGTAACACAACTATGATTAGATCGAAACTCTAATTGTATATTCGACAACAAACCAATCTCATTTATGTAAGTGGTCATTTGTTTGTGAAGGAGCTTTTCAAGTACTATTGAAAAGTAACACAGGATTGCTATGGGGCGGTTTATTTATTTTTTTTATTTATTTATTTATTCAAGTATTGTAATATAAAGCCATCCAGGCCAAGTAAATCTATATTACATAGCAATAATCCCGAGATCAAGAGACTTACAAATATCTTAACATATTAACAAAAACAAAAACGTATATCAGTAATTCAACATATCGACTCCCCAGCCGTAACGTAAGATAAAGAGAAAACAAAGTAAAAGTCAATATTATAGTACAAATGTCCCAATTAGCGATAGCCATAAAACAAGCAGTTACGTAATGAATTAGAAAATTCAAGAAAAGAATAACAAGCAAAAGAAGAAGCACAATCTGCTAAGATGTATGTCATAGCTAAAAATATTAAACAAAACTAGCAAAGTGCTGAAGCAGTTTTAAACGAAAGACATTGTTCGACTGCGAGAAAATGCATAGCTCATAAGGCAGTCGGTTCCAACATCGAGCCACCCTGACCACAAAAGACCTTTCAAACAAAGACCTCACAATCCTAGGAATAAATACTTGAGGGTTTCTAGTAGATCGTGAAAAAATAAATACATTACATAATTTAATAGGTCTGCCAGTTTTTATGAACATCCAAGGAAGCATTGAACATAGGTCGATATATGAACCCGTCTTCCCACACCATAAATAAATCGCACAATTGTATTGGGTAAAAACATATGAAATCAACCGAAAATATTAACATTTGTGACCTCATCACCTCCAAATTTGATAAGATTTTGTACACATGATCTATGGATCGGCACAATAATATTTGCCAACTTTCAGACATATAGCCTTCGAACTTTTAGAATCATGGCCATTCCAAGTTGGCAAAAATCAATAAAAATGCACTCAGATTCCTTAACACAATTTTTAATATCTCGAAAAGTATTCATTGCACGTTAATAATCAAGGGCTCATTTTACAGACTAAAACATGCGCCATTCCAAAAAAATTTTTTTTTTCAAATTTTCGATTAAGGATAATGTAAATAAAAAAGGACTAAAATTTCCAAAGGATATTTCTCGAAAATCAATATTTTTAAAAATTTCAAAAAATATATGTTAATTCTTATTATGTTTTGTATAAGTCTGTCAAATTTCAATGTGGAGTCTTTATTACAACATGAGTTATTAAGAAAAAAGCAGGCGAAGGTTTATGTATTTCATGAAATGTACCAAAATACAAAAAGGTGACAAATTACAAAAAGAAGGACAAATCAAATGTAACGGAACTTTTTCGACTTTTCTTTGCTTAAACTCTTTTTCTCCATTGCTAAACCTTTAATAAAAAGTACAACATAATGTATTATCATTATTAAACACTTTATTACAGCATATTTATTTATTTCTGAAGGATTTCAATTAAAAAATCTGCATCTGCCGCGTATCGCTTGACTTTAATTTTTTTTTTATCTACAGGTTCAATAGAATGCAGCTTTTGAGTTCCAGGAATAGTACGCAAATCTTTAAAACGAATTTGAAGGAACCGTGCTTCTTCTTCGTGGTCTTCTAGAGTTAAAAACTCGAAATTACAGTTCAAAAGATTTTGCAGGCACCATTCATATAATTGTTTTGGAGTAGTTATTTGTCCTTGTAATGGACGCTGTAAACTAGCTCGACGTGCCTCTCTCTTTACGGTACCTCCAAGACCGTCACTTGGGCCTTTTCCATGGCTTGTTGCAAAAAAATGCCACTCAGCATTACATCCAAAATCTTCCATATGATAACATAAATTGATAAAGTTCTTTTTATTTTTAAACTGGGCAGCACTACCGTCTGAAAAATACGTGATTTTCTTCGGGGTTGTTTTAAACTTTTTTCTCAAAAATACATTCAGGTGGCGATGGAACAGGTGAACAGCTACAGAATCGTGTACAAGACAATCAGATATTATTATGAAGTTTGTATGTTGTGTTTTTCCATCTGATTTAAAATAAATAGCAATTGGGTATAAAGTGGCCTGAGAGTTGTTCCAGTGAAATCCCTGGACTGCATCCTGAATAGTAAAAGAAGCATTTTCTGAAAAATCGCAAACTGCTATATACTCATTTTCTTCCAAATTTGATTTTCTTTCGCTCAGATATGCTGCCTGCTGTTTTGCAATAAATGGATGAGGTAATAGAATTTCAAGTTTTTCACATAGGGAATCCACAAAAACGTCGGCTTGGCCAATCATGGTCTCCAAATTATCCCTATCTACACTTACCCATTGTTTATATGTTATTTCATCAATATCATTTTGCTCTAGTAATTGATTTAGTTTTGCTTTTAAATTTTCAATTCCTGGACACTTGTTACATTTACGTAGGTGACACTTTGAAGAAGATGGAATGCATGTCATTTGTTTCAAACAATCTTTGTAACATTCAAGCTGATAATTCGGAACACCAGCAGTTAATTTTTTTAAATTTATGGCATCAATCATCAGCTTCACATTTTGATGCTTTGTACAAACACACACGTTATGAGATCCACTCGCATTTGCTAGAATTATATTCCTCGGACGAAGTTGGCAAAACTTGGAAATACCTATTTTTATTCCATCATGTCGTTCCTTGAATAAGGCGTACATTTCTCTTAAGTTTCCAAGCAAAAGTCTTTTATTTTTCCTGACTTTTGTACCATTTTCAAAAAAAGACACGAAATCTTTCTGTCCGGGCATACACCTGCTGACGTCATCGGATTCATAAAAGGATTTTACTAAATTGCTTGTCACTGGTGAAATTAGACTTCCCAGTTTTGGGTTAGGCGTACTCATCACACCCTTTGTTTCAACCAAATGCTTAACTTTTCGCGCGATATAGTTTGTAACCAGGAATTCTTCCTCAATTTTATGTATTGCCCAGCTTTTTGGTAAAATTGTGAGCAGTTGGATTTTCTCGCTATTTTTTGTTAATGTTTTAAACTTTTCTTTTAATTGTTCTATTATTTCGGATTGTGGGCACATATGCGAAGTTGAATGTGCTGAACCGTGGAAAATTTTGTCTTGAATCGAATCACTTATTTTCCTGAATTTTCCATCTCTGTACCGTTTTTGATGTAACTTCTTCTTTTTTATCGGAGATTGTTCCAGATACGGTAAAGATTGGTTTAATTTTGAAATAGCAACTTCTTCCGTGCCTGACGCAATGTCATCTTCTTCCGTGCCTGACGCAATGTCATCGAAAGTATCGACATTTTCGTTTATGTCTGAACTTTCTTCCAAATTAGATTTATTAGATTTCTTCAGATGCGAAAATTTTATTCTACATGTCCCACAAATTTTATTTGAGATCGTAATGTTTTTATCCTTAGTATACTGTAGCATCCATTCTTGGACTTGTCTTAAACTTTTATTGCACCCAGTGTGACCGGATTTTTTAAGAGGATTACAGCAAAATGTTGAATGGAATGGCATATTTTTTTTTTTAAATACCACAACCGAATGAATTGTGCACGACTTTTTTGTATTGACAATAATTATAATTTATTTAAATACTAGATGTAACCCGGTGTGCTTCGCTACACCCTCCCCCTCCCCCCTTCCGAATCATTATGAAACGGCTCACTCAAAGTCCCAAGGCACTCACTAATACAGTAATTCAGATATATCACATTTCATATTAAGTTTGTATGGGGGTACCACGGGCATTTTTTGTCTGACTGCTCACGTTAATAATAGATTAGTTACTTGAGACAAATTGGCAAAGCTTTCTCTATCCTAGTACTTAATATATGATATGATATTAAAAATTTACTTAGTATGGGAGGTGCCACGACCACTAAAAATATTTAAAAAAAATTAAAGCTTGTAGCACTCCCATATCCGCAGTAAGACTATGTGAAAATTTCAGGAAGATCAGATGAGTAGCTACGGAGATTATCCCCCACAAACAAACAAACAAACAAATATTACCTCTTTATTATGTTAGTATAGAATATTAGTATAGATTTTTTTATTTCAATGCTTGCTGATGCTGATATACAATGTTTTTTGTTTTTTCATTCGGTACAACAATTATCAGATTTTTCGGCGTTCCTACCCTGGAGCAAGGTACATGTAGCTGCCCATGAGAAGAATATGGATTATCCATATTAGATCTGGCAACACTTAATTATTGGCCTTGAACTTAGAATATCATTTGGCAATTTTTTTTTTTGGCTATTTTTGATTTTGTCCATTTTTGATTTTGAAGATTTTTGTTTTTTTGGGCGATTTTTATTTTTGGGTTTGGCGATTTTTGATTTTGGCGATATATTTTCCACGACAAATCACATTGATAACTAATGAACTTGTCAAAAGACTGTCTCTTTCATAGTGCTTCATATTTTTATATAGGAGGTGCCACGCCCACTAATCCCATCCCGCCCATTTTTATTGGACTGCTCACATTAAAATCTGATGGACTCATGCAAAATGTCGAGTCTTTCCCTTTTATAGTACACCAGTTATATGATATTAGATATCTACTTTGCATGGGCGGTGCTACGCCCACTGTTTCGATCACGCCCATTTTTTTGTTCGACTAATCACACAAAGAACCTATGGGCTCACGCAAAGCCACAAAGCTCTCTCTTTTACAGTACTCCAGAAATATGACATTAAATTTTTACTTTGCATGGGGAGTGCCACGCACATTGGTGTGAACCCGCCAGTTTTTTGTTCGACTACTCATACTAAGATCTGATAGGCTCGTGCAAAGTGTCAAAGCTTCCTTTTTTAGCACGCCAGTTATATGATATCATATATTTACTTTGTATGGGTGGTGCCGCGCCCACTGCTTCGATCACGCCCATTTTTTGTCTAACTAATCAACTGAATAACTTATGGGGTAACACAAACTCCCAAGACTCTCACTATTACAGTACTCCAGGTATATGGCATTTTATATTTACTTTGTATGGCAGGTGCCACGCCTATTGGTCCGATACTGCCCATTTTGCATCCGACTACTCACATTAATAATAGGTGACATCAGAAAAATTTGAAAAGCTCTATCTATCACAGCACTCGATATATACAATATTGAACTATTACTTGTATCGGAGGCACCACGCCCACTTATCCGATCGCGCCCATTTCCGGCGTAGGTACTAATATTAACAATAGGTGACCTCACACAAATTTGCAAAGCTCTCTCTATCATAGTACTCAATATATGTATATGATATTAAAAATTTACTTTATGTAGGAGGTGCCACGCCCACTAAAAAATATTAAAAAATTATAGCCTATAGCACTTCCCATATCCGCAGCAAGACTCTGTGAAAATTTCAAGAAGATCAGATGAGTAGTTACGGAGATTACCTCCTATAAACAAACAAACAAACAAACACACATTACCTCTTTATAATATTAGTATAGATTTAGTCTCTTTTTTTTGTTTTTTCAAACGATCAAGTCACTTTAACACTATAACACTTTGACGTTTAGCACTTATGAAATCTAGTATTCAACTGAAGTTTGACTTACAGTCTCTGAACGATTTATACTGTTTTTTTTGGTACAAAAAATAGATTACAGGTAAAAAAATACACGCCTTGCTTTTCTTGAATTGGAAAATTTGCGTGAACTACGGGTCATAAAATGTTTTTTAAATAGGGACTGAATTTGCTACTGCCAATAAGCCGACCACAGGTCATAAAATATTTGTAAATTTTTTGTGTGAACAGGCAATAAATATTTCGTCTAGGTTGTAAAGTCGAAAAAGTTCCGTTACATTTGATATGTCCTTCTTTTTGTAATTTGTCACCTTTTTGTATTTTGGTACATTTCTTGAAATACATAAACCTTCGCCTGCTTTTTTCTTAATAACTCATGTTGTAATAAAGACTCCACATTGAAATTTGACAGACTTGTACAAAACATAATAAGAATTAACATATATTTTTTTGAAATTTTTAAAAATATTGATTTTCGAGAAATATCCTTTGGAAATTTTAGTCCTTTTTTATTTACATTATCCTTGATCGAAAATTTGAAAAAAAAATTTTTTTTGGAATGGCGCATGTTTTAGTCTGTAAAATGAGCCCTTGATTATTAACGTACAATGAATACTTTTCGAGATATTAAAAATTGTGTTAAGGTATCTGAGTGCATTTTTATTGATTTTTGCCAACTTGGAATGGCCATAATTCTAATAATACGAGAGCTACGACACTGAAAGTTGGCAAACGCTATTATTATGTTTAACTTTCCCTTCGTACCAAAATTCATCCAATTCGAAATCGGTGCGGTCAACTCATTGGTTGATTTCATATGTTTTTACCCTATTGACTATACATTTCAGTTTTTTAAAATGTATGTCAATTGTACCTGATATCACCTCAAGTCCATATAACACCTGCGACATCAAGAGGGAATGACCTAATCTTAACTTGATTCGAAAGGGTAGGAAAATATTAATGGAATAAATCCTACGCAATGAGCCCCAGATTCTACCAGATAAAGCATCAATAAGGGGGTTGAAAGATAGCTTATTATCAAGCACAACCCCTAAATACCTTAGTTGGCTACAAAATTCAAGCACAGATTCACCTAAGAAAATATTAAAGTCAATTAAGAAAATATTAAAGTCAATTAAGAATCGATTAGTAGGGCCAAACATAATAGCCTTAGTTTTAGAAGAATTTATGGATAATGAGTTTGTCAAAGCCCACTGTGAGACACACTCCAGACAATGGTTTATGTCATGTTCTAAGACACCAGAAAAAAAGCGGCTACCTTTAAATAGCAAAAAAAAACATCATCAGCAAATATGAACGTATCACAGGTCCTTGAGTCAGTAGTCACATGGAAATTATTTATATACAAAATGAACAATAGAGGACCTAAAACGAACCCTTGAGGTACACCAGAGTAAAGAGAAAGTAAGCCAGATCTAAGACCATTTAGTACCACAAACTGTGATCTACCACTCAAATAGGATATTATTAGTTTACAAGCCGAATTTGAAAACCCAAATTCATATTTAAGCTTATATAACATTCTCATATGGTTAATAGAGTGTAAGGCTTTAGAGAGATCAAGTGAAATCAAAACACTCAATCTATCACTATTCACATTTTCTCTATAGCATCAGTGAGTTTAAGAAGTAAAAGGGTCGTAGTGTAACCCTGACGAAAAGCATACTGAGATTCATAAATATGACTAGATGTAAACTGAAGTATCTGATATTTAAGGAGATGCTCGACAGCTTTAGACAGTGCAGGAAGTATAAAAATGGGTCTTAGATCATCAGGACTATTTACTACTCTCGATTTAGGAATGGGAACAAGACGAGCAATGGCTTCACTTCACTTTATTAAGGGCTTCTAGTAGTTCCATCTCACTCACACAACGAAAGGAAAAAGACTCAGCAACATCATCCAAATCATCAAGGTCAACATGATCTTGATTACCCAGATCCATACCACCTGCAAAAAAGTTATTAAGAACCTCAACATCACCATCCCAAACCACATCATCATCCCCTATACACCCAGAACGCCTCAGTACTCTCCACAAACCAGTAGAATCTAAACCCCAAAAAAGTTTAGAAAAATGCCTCCTTTTCTCTCTCCGAATTACATTTTTAGCCCTTTTACTAAGCCTACAATAATTTGACCAATTCTGATTTGAACGCTCAGACCGAAAAGCAGCATACGCTAAATCCCTCAATGATCTTGCTAAGACAATATCTCTTGACTCCATCCAAACATTTCTTACATTATGTAGTCTTTTCCTCACAACAGGCACACAAGCAAAAAGACTATCAAAAAGAGAACAAAGTAAAGAGCATTTATTATCCACATCACCAGTATTAAAAAACTCAAAAGGATTCAAAATCATTCAACAAGGAAAATAAGCCATCCCAATTTATGTTACTAAAATCGCGGTATTCAAAAAACTCCGAAATAGCTGTCATATTAAAGCCAAAAGAAGCAAAAATTAATGCATGATCGCATATCGATGGGCACTGTATCTGATCCGAAAAGGAGATTAAGGAAATATTGCTTACTAAGAAGAGTCTAGCAGTGAGGTGGAATTGTTGGCCATATCAAAATGAGTAGGTTTAGAATTGTGGGAAATGAATAGGTCAAATCTCCTACATAGGGATCGAAACAAGTTACCCTTAGTACATTAAATAGGTTACAATTGAAGTCACCAACCTTTATAATGTTGGAATATTTCGAAAAAAGCTCACTAAGTCTATTTTCAAAAGTGACCAGATTACCACCTGGTAGATAAACTACCCCAAACAAAATTTTTATACAACCAAAAAATATTTCTATGAAAAGCGACTCACAATCACCCGCATCAGATACTTTGAAGATTGGCTTAAACTTAATTTTACTGGAGATATATATTCCAACACCCCCTCCTCTAGATAAAAATTCAGATCAACGATCATTACGACAAAACTTATAACCCGATTTGAGACTTTATCCTTCAACCAAGTCTCCGAGACAGCAAACACATCGAACACATTATCTATCAGAAGAAATTTGAGCTCATCTATCTTTACAGAGTTGGAAGACGGCCTAATGCTCCGGAAGTTTAAGTGGGCCACTTTAAAATGACTTAAGTGAGTTTGTAATACCGAATTCAAATATGAACTATCACAAATTACAGGACCCATATTATTGTCAAAATTAGCAAAAAAAAAAAAACGTTACTATGGGGAGCCAATATAAGCAAAAAGAATTAAAAAAAATTAACATATTACACAGTAAATAACAATTCATAAAACTGAATTATATTCAAAAATAAACCAACTGGTTAAAATATATGAGAAAAAAAAAACAAATCAAAAAAGAGAAAAAAGAGAAAAAAAATTAAGAACTATAAATAAACTGGTAATGATTTCGAAAAACTACTCAGCAACAACAACAGCACCTCCCGTCAACAACGCAGCACATCTCAAGGCATCACATTCAAGTATCTCGCCATTAATCATTGTCAATTTAGCTTTAGGCTTATCTGAATTTATTACCTTATATTTGCTTATAATTTTGTTCTTAAGCAGCTTACGACATTGGGAATTTAATTTGCCAACAGCAGGAGAGTAATGATCATTTAAAAACACTCTCCGATCAAGATCCAACTTAGAAACATTCGGATCAAAGACAATATCAGAACCTTTCAGAGGACGGGCCCTCATGTTATGGAAATAAGCTCTCATAATCTTATCCCGCAGCAATACACTGTTAAATTTAACCAATATCGCTTTTTTAGAGTTAATGTAGCAAACGTGATTAATATCCTGAAGTGTTATTGGTATGTCGTAAAACGACCCTATCTTAACAATAGGCTCAGTAATGGATTTTAGACCATCTGGTAAGCCACCAATCACCACGTCAGCACGGTTTAATTTCTTATAAATCATATTGTTTTCCACCTCCAATGACAAAATTCTGATATCCGTGGAGGATTCCACTTGCCGTATCAGCTTATTGCAGTCGAGCACATCAGATTTAATAGAACTTACGCTAATCGAAATTTCACTTTTAAGATCGGCAATCACATCAGTAAACGCTTGTTTAATGGAGGTACGCTCACGATCCATTTTTATATTCAAGGTATCAACTTTGGAATTTAAGTCATCAAATTTAGAATTTATGCCATCAAATTTAGAATTTATGCCATCAAGTTTAGAATTTATGTCATCACGCAGTGACCGGTGGCCGCCTGAGCAAAGACTAAGCTTACAAGAGCTACATATATAAGACAGTACTTTTACATCCTTCAATGCATCAAGGTCATCTTCAGGAATATTAGCGCACACAGCATGTACCCACGACGAGCACCCATCACATTGAATGCAGCCTGAATTCCCAAAATTAGCATTGCAATCACCACATTTATAATTCTTTTTCACCGGAGCCATTGTATTAATGTATAGGAATAATTTTTAACTATAATTAATTTCGCTTGACTTAAAAGACTTGTTTAGTTTAGCAACTTAAAAAAAGAACAATTTAAATGGCGGCAGTTGGAATTCAGCAATTAGGCAAATACAATAGCAGCAGCGTGTTACACAGCAAGTAGCGTAGAAGAAATATCTCGTCGAAAAAACACCAAATTCAATTTACTCCATAAAGTAAATAATATTTGCAATTTAAATATAGCAATAAAACACTTTTTGTAGCTTTTTAGACTTGTTTAAATAGTTTTAGCAATTAAAAAATAACCAGTTGACAATAAACGTGTCTACTCAGGCATAGAGTTGCCAAATTTTTTGTAGATTTAGGAACAGGAAATATTTTGACATGCCTTCATTTGTAAGGGAAAGTGTTTGTGGTTATAATTGAGTTAAAGAAATGTGTTAAAATGGCAAGAAAAAGGGCAGCAAAATCCTCACGAATACTGGATGAATATTATCATGTCCGATTGCATTAGACTTAGCACCAATAATACTAAGATAACATCTTCATGAGTTACACACGAAAATTCAAAACAATTAATGGACTCATTATCATTGTTAAAATTGTAAACTGAGGAGTTATTGTTGTGTACTGCTGGTAAATTGCTGAAGACTGAGTTTGGCTCATTGACATCAATACTGCTATCAACGCTTTTAATGCCTTTCCCCATGCCAATATCACGAACGTGTTTCCAGGTTTGTCGGACTCAAAACGCTTTGAATAATAGACCGATTTAGCTTTTCTAATGCTGTCATTAACTTTTTTCCTTGCAGTATGGTAAACTTTTTTGAGGACAGAAGTTTTAAATCGATTTGAATAAACTTATAATGTTAGTGTCAAGAAAATAAAGTTGATCATTTACGGAGGGCATATAATAAAGATTCTCCCCAATCTCTAAAGTATTCATATAGTACAATATAATAAGTTCTAAAGTCTCTGTATGAGTACAAACAATTTGTTTCTCCATGGATATGATAATCATAGGCAAGAAAAATTAAATAATGTTTGGAAAAACATGAAGCTGAAATTTGGTCATAAAGCAACACATTAGAAATATTGCTTACAAAAAATAGGTCCAACAAAGTATTGTTGCTGGTAGAGAAATGAGTAGGAATCGAGCGGTTTGTAAGTTCAAGAGCATATTTTCTAAGAGAGCTGATTCCAATAAGATGTTTGAATTAAAGTTGCCTGAAATTGCAACATCATTGTATGACACGGTTAGAGATGCCAATATGGAGATGAAGGTGGGCATGTTAATATTTTGCCTAGGTCTATATACACAACATAAGATCCAAATTATCATATAGATCTCAGTCACATTGGGTTTGTGATTTGTTTATCACATCTATTACATCAGAAATCCCAAAATAAACCCCGTAGGACAATTCTTAGTCATAGCTCTCATATAAAGCTGCTTCACGATCTTGACTTAAATCTATAAAAAAAAACCAAGATTATTGCACAGATTTTTCATATTTGGTTTGTATATATTTATGCAAAAATAAGTGACTTTACCAAATATGGTCAGGATGGCTCCATTTTTTGACCAAGTCCCCATATAAATATAGCATACGATATGTACTTATTCAAATCTGCATTCAAAAAAATTGATAACAATGCCACTCAAATTTTGTTTATGCTTATTTTCTATATAAACGCATGGTATAGGGTAGGATTTGCGGAAAATTTCCCGAAAACAATTTCCCGAAAAGAATTTACCGAAAACAATTTCCCGAAATTACAATTTCCCGAACACAATTTCCCAAAATTACAATTTCCCGAACACAATTTCCCGAAATTACAATTTCCCGAAATACAATTTCCCGAACACAATTTCCCGAAACTACAATTTCCCGAAATTACTATTTCTTCAAATAGCTTGTTGATGGCATTTCCGAAGCGATATCATCAGAAATTCCGGACGAAGCGCGAGCAATCAGTTCATGACCACTTGATGTAGTGGTCCGGGCAAGATCTTTCAGCTCATTAACGATTTTTTCTTTAGCAACGAAAGCCGCTTCGGCACTGTGATTGTTATGACCCTACCGGTACAATGTTTTCCTCGATAAAGGATACAACGCCAATAAACGCTATTAACGGACTGACCGTCGTCATGATACAAGAAACCATTCAAAAGCAATCTCGGTTTAACTTTTTCGCTATCCAGGAATTCGAGTGTCATAGTAACTGAGTATTACAACCCAAATAACTAAAAAACTTCGCTATGCAAGATGGTAACGATTCCGTACCAGCTACTGCATGGGCATGATGTGATGGAGTGAGCGTTATCCGTCGGGATGTCTGAATACCGAAGTGTTCAAAGTCACAATGAAAAAATAAGCGTATGACACTCCAATTAATAGGTCCAGATGACGAGGGAGGGTGGAAGAGGAAGGGCGCGGTGCGGGGTGGGGGAATTATTTTTTCGAGAAGTCGTATACTCGGGAAATTGTTTTTTCAAGAAATCGTATGAATCGTATGGGAAGTTGTAAACTAAAATTAGGGAAATTGTAATTTCGGGAAATTTTTTTCGGGAAATCGTAATTTCGGGAAATTGTAATTTCGAGAAATTGTAATTTCGGGAAATTGTTTTCGGGAAATTGTAATTTCGGGAAATTGTTTTCGGGGAATTGTTTTTTCGGGAAATTGTTTTTTCGGGCAATTGTTTTCGGGAAATTGTTTTCGGGAAATTTTCCGCAGACGATAGGGTAGACCGACTATAATTTTCTTACTTGTACTCTCCAAGGGTACTCTCTACCCTTGGTCAATTTCCTTATAAGAATATTTGTTCTGTTCTCCAAATTAAGAAAAATAATAGAAAGTGTCTTAAGGGCTATATGGTAAATTGCTAGAGACGAAGTCAATATCTTTTCTGGGTCCGGCTATAGCTCCGACTCCGGGCTGTCAAAAATGACCAAATCCGTAGCTCCGCAGTCCTACTTAGCACACCTGATTCAAGAATAATACAAATGTGTCCATGGCTTCTACTAATACTCCTTCGTAAATACCGCACCAAAACCAAAACGAATAAAAATAGTTGCATTTTTATTTACAAAGTAAACAAAAAGAGTATTTATTTATTTATTCCAAAAGAGAGATTGTAGTTTCTTTGTACAGGTGTGGTGCATTAATAATATTTTTTTCATATAATACTGTGCCCAAATTAAATGGTTTTTCAATTTAAACTTCGCATGGAACATATGACTCGTCATCCAACACTGAGAAGAAGCGCAAAAGTAATTTTGGGAAGTTAACCCAACCTATATTTGATCACATTTTTATGACTCTCAGTGGTAGCTAGAACAATTTTTTTTTTTTTGTTATATCACCTTATGGTTTCTAGATATTTTATAATCGTGGTTTTGTGGCATTTGAATCTTCTTCCCAACTCACGGTAAGATTTCAAATATGGCCGATGTTCACAGCTTCTAGTCTTGTAACCGATATTTCCCGCCCAAATCAGGTTTCATTACAATCTCCACCAATTAAACTGGCTTATAAACGAAAGATAATAATGAGCAATTTAATATTTTGTTCTGAACAGATTTTCTTCATAAAAAATTTGTATTTTTATTTACAAAATAAAAAAGGGATTATTTATTTATGCTCCGCATTAAATTACACAAGGGAACAATGGTTCTGTTGATTAAGAACTGAATATTGTTTTTAAGGTTATTTGGGACGCTGAATCCAAATCTGCCCTTGGTTTTTTTCTATCAGCTCGACTTTTCGAGATATACCGTTATGTTCAAAATTAAGGCACTTCCGCTACATATATTGGAATAACTTGAAAACGGTTCACCATATTAAATAAAAAAAAAAATCCGAAACTCGCAAACAATATTCTCTTAAAGCCGTGCTTACTTTGTTTTTAAATTTTCCAAGTAGTTTTAGAGATATCGTTCAAGTTTTGAAAAAAAAATTAAAATTTTTTTAAAAAAAACATTTTTTTTGTTCTTTAAAAATTCCTAAAAAATAAAAATGGGACAAAAATCACAGTTTTGGTCTACAATCAGTTAGTTAAATATATTTCGAATAAAATGAGCTTTATTTCATTGCAATCGGTGCACAACTTTTGATTTTGTTCACGATTTACTGAATTGATATAAATCGCGATTTCCATACAAAAATAACATTTTCTAATGTGTAAGTGTTTGTATGTAATAAGTTAGTTTTTTATGATTCTAAGAATTAAAAAAATTAAGTAATAAAAAAAGATTATTTCATTTTTATGGTTGCGGTAGCAAACTCATAACGCCTATAAATTTTATTGTCCCTTTATGACACCTAGTCAGTTCACAGTCAATTAAAGAGAAAAAAGAAAAGTCCACTTGTTTTTATTGATGTGTGGTTTACCATTGGTAACGGATGATTTTTTAAAGGAATTCCCCTGAACACATGTGTTCATTCATAAGTGACTGTCAATAAAATTGTGGATATAATTTTTTTTTGGTACTTCAGTAAAAAACTACTAAGTATTTATATGGGTTCATTCAACCAATTTTTCTCATTCAACAAGTGTTTACGAAAGCGAAAAGTATAACGACAAAAAATATAAATCATTTTACATTGAACATTTAATCAGTCAACACAAAAAAGTTCAATTTTGTTCCCGTGTGTTATTTATTGAAAATTGTGTTACTTTGATATATACTTCAAAATTGTGCAATGGCTACGTCAAGAAACACCTGTAAAATCAATCCCAACTATTTTTGTAACATATGTGGCGAATACACGTTTATAAAAAATAGAAAAAGTGTGTCAGATTTTATTAAAAAAATTTATTTTGACTACTTCGGATTTACCATGGAAACCCGTGACAAGTACTGGATTCCTAATACTGTATGTAAAAACTGTGTAGAGTATTTAAGGTTATGGGCAAACAAGCAACGGACCCACTTCAAGTATAAAACACCAATGATCTGGCGGGAACCTTCGAATCATTATGATGATTGTTATTTTTGCGCTGTCAACATAACAGGCATTAATAAAACAAACCGGTCTAAATGGATTTATCCTAACGTGTTGTCTATTACCCAACCAGTCCTGTACTCTAGTGAGGATTCAGAACCACAACCATCTACATCTACACACAATTTCCACGACTTACGACAAAATGTTCCTTCACCAATTTCTGAATTTGGATGAGATGACTTGCATTTAGATATTTCTTCTGAACGCGAGCAATTTAATCAGGAGGAGCTTAGTGATTTAGTGAGAGACCTTGGACTTTCTAAAAAAGCATCTGAAATTCTTGCTTCTCGATTAAAGCAAAAAAATCTGTTAACCCAAGGAACAACAATTTCATACTACCGTAACAGAGAAAAAAACTTACTTCCATTCTTTTCCGAAGACGATGAATTTGTTTATTGTTCAGATGTTCCTGGTTTAGTAACAGCGATGGGATTAGAGGAGTATGATCCAAATGACTGGCGACTATTTATAGATTCTTCTAAACGCAGCCTAAAATGTGTACTTCTGCATAACGGTAATAAATTGGGTTCGTTGCCCATTGCACATTCAACTAAAGCTAAAGAAGAATATTCTACAATTGCCTCAGTTATAAATAAAATAAAGTACAACGAACACCGCTGGCTAATTTGTGTGGATCTAAAAATGGTGAATTTTCTTCTAGGCCAACAAGGTGGCTACACAAAATATCCGTGTTTCATTTGTTTATGGGATAGCAGAGCCAGATCTGAACACTGGAGTAAGAAAGACTGGCCTTCGAGGGAAGCTATGGTTACAGGAAACCACAATATAGTTAATCAACCACTTGTGCCCAGGGATCGCATAATACTGCCACCTCTCCATATCAAGCTAGGACTTATGAAACAATTTGTCAAAGCTCTCAACAAGGACGGTGATTGTTTTAGATATATCAGTAAAAAGTTCAACAATTTGAGTTCGGAGAAACTGAAAGCTGGCATTTTTGATGGCCCTCAAATCAAAAAATTAATCAATGATGAAAATTTTAGTAATTCCATGACAGATATTGAAAGAAATGCTTGGAATGAATTTGTTTGGATAGTGCGCAATTTCCTGGGAAACAAAAAGGGTGAGCACTATTCGGACCACGTGGATAACATGTTGTCACATTTCAAGCAGCTTGGTTGTAATATGAGCATTAAGGTGCACTACCTAGACAGTCATTTGGATTGTTTCCCTGAAAATCTTGGAGACTTCAGTGAAGAACAAGGTGAACGTTTCCATCAAGATATCCGCACTATAGAGGAGCGGTACCAGGGTCACTGGGATAAGCATATGATGGCGGACTATTGCTGGAGCATTAAAACAAATCCCTCTAAACAAGGTTATTTAAGAAAATCTTATAAAAGAAAATTTTTCGATGAGTTGTAATTACATTGTAATATTTGTGTATTAAAATTTTTTATTTTTCTTTAAAATTCTCTTTTTGTGTTAAATTAAAAAGTATAGCTGACCATAAAAATGAAATAATCTTTTTTTATTACTTAATTTTTTTAATTCTTAGAATCATAAAAAACTAACTTATTACATACAAACACTTACACATTAGAAAATGTTATTTTTGTATGGAAATCGCGATTTATATCAATTCAGTAAATCGTGAACAAAATCAAAAGTTGTGCACCGATTGCAATGAAATAAAGCTCATTTTATTCGAAATATATTTAACTAACTGTTTGTAGACCAAAACTGTGATTTTTGTCCCATTTTTATTTTTTAGGAATTTTTAAAGAACAAAAAAAATGTTTTTTTTAAAAAAAATTTAATTTTTTTTTCAAAACTTGAACGATATCTCTAAAACTACTTGGAAAATTTAAAAACAAAGTAAGCACGGCTTTAAGAGAATATTGTTTGCGAGTTTCTGATTTTTTTTTTAATTTAATATGGTGAACCGTTTTCAAGTTATTCCAATATATGTAGCGGAAGTGCCTTAATTTTGAACATAACGGTATATCTCGAAAAGTCGAGCTGATAAAAAAAAACCAAGTGCAGATTTGAAATCAGCGACCTCAAATTAGTAAAAATTTGCTATAAATTTCAAATCAACACAAAAAAAGTTCAATTTTGTTCCCTTGTGTTATTAATATTATTAAATTATTACTAACAGAGCCCATGCCTCGAAATTCAAGTGCAAATTCTAGGAAATTTTATTTTTCATTTAATAAATAACACAAGGAAAGAAGGTTTTTGTTGATTAAGAACTGAATATTGTTTCTACCAGCTCGATTTTTCGCGATATACCGTTATGTCCAAAATTAAGGCACATCCACTACATATTTTGGAATAACTTAAAAACTGTTCACCATATTCAGTTTAAAAAAATCCAAAACTCATTAACAATATTATCTTTAATCCGTGTTTACGTTGGTTTCAAATTTGCCCAGTAGTTTCAGAGATACCGTTGAAGTTTTGAAAAAAAGAATAATTTTTTTAAAAAGTCATAAATACGATTAGTACCTGTAAGTTAAAAATGCGAGCTGATGGAGAAAAATGGAGATTAGATTTGAAATCAGCGACCTCAAACTAGAAAAAAAATTGCAATAAAGTTCCAGCCAACACCAAAAGGTTCAATTTTGTTCCCTTTTTAAATAATAAATATTTCTTGAACACATAGAAGATATATAAATGGGTTTGTTAATAAATAATTTTATAAAAGCAGAAAGGTAGCTAATCCATTTTAGGCAATTCGCAATTAAGCACAGGGCTTTTGATATTTATAAAAAACACACACACACAGCATGTGTTTTATGTATGTGTTAGTAGCAACTTTAAATGAGCATTACTCATAAAAAAAGTTCCAGACGGTGCAAATCTGTATATCTGGTGGACAGCTAAAAAGAAATGCCTTTCAAATGGTATATTTTTGTCAAATCGGTTGGTAACTGAAAATTTTTTATCGGCCACAAGAAATCGTCTTGCGTATTTATATTATACTAGTGTAGCCCAGCACTCGAAATTCGAGTGAAAATTCTAGAAAATATTATTTTTTCATTCAATTTAAAAATGTATGAATATTTAAATGAGCCTAAAGATATGCTATTCAATTAATCAATCAACGAATTATTAGAAATATTTTATTTTATTTAATTTAATATATTTTTAAGACAGATTAAACATAAATTTTATCAATGTCAGCTTCTCCTATATATGAACTATAACTATGCCAATTTTCACACTCCTACGTGCTAGCATATTGCTTAAAAAGGGAACTAAAAATTTACCTTACGTATTAATATATATTATATTATATATTATATATTCTGAAATATAAGTTTCTTGATTGATTTGTGGGTTGTTTGAAGCATAGGTAATATTTTTTTATCGATTTGTTTTTTTTATCATTTGGGTAGTACGATTTTTTTTTGGCAATTTTTATCTTCATTGATTTATAGTGTGATTCGTTTTCGTAAACAGATAAAACTGAAATTGGCGATTTTAACCATATCTGATTTTTTTGAGCTAAGAAGTTCCATTAAATTTTGTTTGCGGAAGACCCGGCTATATCGAAAAGGAAAATGTTTACAAGTAGTACAAACAGTTCCAAGAAGACAGAGAAATCGTTGAAGCTAAAAAAGGACCACGGACGAGAAAAAAAACATCTCCTGAACAACAATACGTTAAGGAAATCAAAGATTTGCTGCTGAAAAATAATCGATTTATAATAGAATCAGTCAACATCATGTTAAAAGAAATGTCAGGCCAAAAATGTGTAAAATCCCGATTGGTTCAAAAAACACAAAATGATTTTAAAAAAGAGCGTCGCAAAAATATTTGTGATAATATGCTTTCTGCTTTTATAAAAACGTAATGAATCGCATCATTACAGGTGATGAGGCTTGGATTTATGCCTTTTACCCCGAAACAACCGATCAATTACGGGAATATCATGCAAAAGGTGAAGCATGACCGGGAATAACACGCTGACATTGTAAAAAATATCAAAAATCAAGTTTTCTTCGATTATCGTAGTGTGGTGCCTTATGAATTCCCGCCGCCGGGACAAACTGTTAACAAGGAATATTATTTAAGAGTTATAAGTCGTGGGCAGACAAACTGTTGGTTTTTTCACTACGATAATATACCGTCCGACAGTACATTGGTTATTCGAGACAATTTCGAATAAGAATTTCGCCTCATATCGTCTGATAATCATCGTCTTTGCCTGATTTAGCACCGTGTGACTTCTGGCTATTCAATAAATTCAAAAGACCACTCTAGAAACACCGTTTTGAATCGGTTGAAGAGATAAAAGCCAAATCGGACATTCCATAAACCGACTTTAACAACTGTTTCAAGGATTGAAAAAAATACGTTGCCATAAATGTACCACATGGAGTGAAAACTCCGTGGCCTAATATAGAGATGGCGTGACAAGTGCTTATTCATTAGGGCCAAATGTTAGAAAAATTGTATAAAAATTTCATGACATTTCCTTAATTAGAAAAAAGTTACCGTTGTAAAAATTATGTTGCTTTTAAAGTTTGAGCAAAGAAGGATTGCAAAGAGTTTCGTGTTTTGATTAAGCATTGTTTTTTGGTTTGAAAAATACTGTCCAAGCTAAAGAATGGATTGATGAACATTGTGGTGAATTTTCGCCGCCATATTCAATGGTTAAAAGGAGGTATTTCGAATTTAAACGTGGTCGTACGAGCACAAATGAGGCAGTTACCGAAGAAACCGAAAGAAAAGTGAATCAGGTTGTATTGGATGATCGAAAGATTAAACTGAGTGAGATTGCTGGCATCACAAAGATATCAACAGAGCGAGTTTGGCATATATTACATGATCATTTAAATATGAAAAAGCTTTCTGATCGATGGGAGCCGCGATTTTTAACAGCTGAACGAAAACTGAAACGTGTTCATGATTCAAAATTTGCTTTGGGGATGTTTGAAGTAAATTTAGCTTAATTTTTACATCTATTTATAACAATGGCTGAGACGTGAATTAATTATTATACACCCGAGTCCAATAGACAGTCTAGGGAGTGGAGAAATGAAAAACTATAACAGTCAAGTACTTTGTTGAGTTATTGGACAGATTGGATGAAGAAATTAAGAAAAAACGACCCCACTTAAAAAAAAAAAAAAAAATCATGCGAGTCTGATCACAGGGGAGATGTGTAAAAATCTAGTAATTAAAGATCTTTTTATAGCACTTTCTTAAAATCAAACAGAAAGCGTATCACTTATAGCAATCAACTACAGGGGCTCTGTTATTTATTATTATTTATTAGTTTAACCGGTTAGTTTTTAATTTTTCGTTTTTTATTTTTAATTTTTAATTTTTTATTTTGCATTTTTAATTTTTTCTTCATTTTTTATTTTCCAATTTTTATTTTTCTTTTTTAATTTTTCATTTTTTATTTTTCATTTTTTATTTTTCAATTTTAATTTTGCATTTTTAATTTTTTCAAATTTTTATTTTTCTTTTTTAATTTTTCATTTTTTATTTTTGAATTTTCATTTTTATTTTTCATTTTTTATTTTTCATTTTTTATTTTTAATTTTTTATATTTAATTTTTTATTTTCCATTTTTTATTTTTCATTACTGATATTTAATTTTAGTTTTTCATTTTTCATTTCTTATTTTTCATGTTTAATTTTTTATTTTTTAGTTTTAATTTTTTATTTATTTTTTATTTTTCATTTTTCCTTTTTATTTTTTTTAATTTTTTATTTTTCATTTTTCATTTTTTATTTTTATTCTTAATTTTTTACTTTTCATTTTTCATTTTTTATTTTTCATTTTTATTCTTAATTTTTTACTTTTAATTTTTAATGTTTTTTTCATTTTTCGTTTTTCATTTTTTATTTTTCATTTTTCCTTTTTCATTTTTTATTTTTAATTTTTCATTTTTTATTTTTCATCTTAAATTTTTTATTTATTTTTTATTTTTTATTTTTCATTTTTCCTTTTTATTTTTTTTAATTTTTTATTTTTCATTTTTTATTTTTCATTTTTCATTTTTTATTTTTCATTTTTATTCTTAATTTTTTACTTTTCATTTTTCATTTTTTATTTTTAATTTTTATTCTTAATTTTTTACTTTTCATTTTTAATGTTTTTTTCATTTTTCGTTTTTCATTTTTATACCCTATACCACTATGTGGTTTGGGTATAATGACTTTGTGCTGCTGTTTGTAACAACCAAAAATATTTGACCTAGACCCATCTTTAATTATACCGATCGAATCAGAATCACTTTCTGAGTTGATTTAACAATGTCCGTCCGTCCGTCCGTCCGTCCGTCCGTCTGTGTGTCCATGTAAACCTTGTAATCAAACTGCAGGTCGCAAATATGAATATATTTTGATGAAATTTGGTATATAAGCTTTTATCGGCCATGGGATGAACGCTATTGAAATTGGTGAGAATCGGTCCATGTTCAGACCTAGCCCCCATACAAATTACCCCTATGAAATCGACATAAATTGTCATAAGATCTAAATTGTAACATAGATCGTACTCAAATTGGGTTTATATGCGTTCATTACATCCATTAATGATTAGTCCAAAAATGATCCCTTTGGCCCCATATAGAGCTGCTTCCCGATCTTCACTTAAATCTATTAAAAAATCTAATCTATTAAAAAATCTATTATCGTATAGTCGGTCTAGACCGACTATAATTTTCTTACTTGTTTTTTTCATTTTTTATTTTTCATTTTTTATTTTTAATTTTTTTATTTAATTTTTTATTTTACATTTTTTATTTTTCATTACTAATATTTAATTTTAGTTTTTCATTTTTCATTTCTTATTTTTCATGTTTCATTTTTTATTTTTTAGTTTTATTTTTTATTTATTTTTTATTTTTCATTTTTCCTTTTTATTTTTTTATTTTTCATTTTTTATTCCTAATTTTTTACTTTTCATTTTTCATTTTTTATTTTTCATTTTTATTCTTAATTTTTTACTTTTCATTTTTAATGTTTTTTTTTTCATTTTTTGTTTTTCATTTTTCATTTTTCATTTTCTATTTTGCATTTTTCCTTTTTCATTTTTTATTTTTCATTTTTCATTTTTTATTTTTCATTTTTCATCTTTAATTTTTTATTTTTCATTTTTTATTTTTCATTTTTTATTTTTCATTTTTTTATTTTTTATTTTTCATTTTTAATTTTTCGTTTTTCGTTTTTCTTTTTTCATTTTTTATTTTTTATTTTTTATTTTTCATTTTTCATTTTTCATTTTTAATTTTTCAATTTTCATTTTTAATTTTTCATTTTTTATTTTTCATTTTAATTTTTTATTTTTTATTTTTTATTTTTCATTTTTCATTTTTCATTTTTAATTTTTCGTTTTTCATTTTTAATTTTTCATTTTTTTTTTTCATTTTTCATCTTTCATTTTTATACCCTATACCACTATGTGGTTTGGGTATAATGACTTTGTGCTGCTGTTTGTAACAACCAAAAATATTTGACCTACACCCATCTTTAATTATATCGATCGAATCAAAATCACTATATGATTCGATTTAACGATGTCCGTCCGTCCGTCCGTCTGTGTGTCCATGTAAAGCTTGTAATCAAACTGCAGGTCGCAAATATGAATATATTTTGACGAAATTTGGTATGTGAGCTTTAATCGGCCATGGGATGAACGCTATTGAAATTGTTGAGAATCGGTCCATGTTCAGACCTAGCCCCCATACAAGTGACCCCTATGAAATCGACTTAAATTGCCATAAGATACAAATTATCGTATAAATCTTATTCAAATTGGGTTTGTATGTGTTTATTACATCCATTAATCAGTAGTCCAAAAATTATCTCTATGGGACAACTCTTAGTCATAGGCTCCATATAGAGCTGCTTCCCGATCTTCACTTAAATCTATCAAAAATCTAATATATTGCACTGATTCTTCTCAAATTTTGTTTGTATATATTTTTGCAAAATACAAGAGACCTTACCAAACATGGTCAGGATCGGTCCATTTTTGGGCCTAGTCCCCATATAGATTTAGCATCCGATATGAAATTTTTCATATCTGCAGCCAAAAAAATTAAGAAAAATCCCACTCAAATTTGGTTTATGCTTATTTTCTATATCCAGTTAGTTGGGTCTGAGAGATAGGGTCTCTAAACGCATGGTATAGGGTATCATATAGTCGGTCTAGACCGACTATAATTTTCTTACTTGTTTATTTTTAATTTTTTTTTCATTTTTTTATTTTTCATTTTTAATTTTCAAACAGGTTATCATAATATCATAATTTTTCACCAATACAATCACATTTTGTCTTGTACCATCACAACAATGCACCGGCGCATTCATCTGCTTTGGCTTCAGAAAAATTGAAGTCTTTACATTACGAATTGCTACTCCACCCCCCGTATTCTCCAGATCCGGCCCCACAGCGATAATTATTTGTTCCCAAACTTCGAAAAAGATGGCTCTAGCGAAAGAGATTTTCAACAAATGAAGAAGTCATATCAGAGACGGAACCCTATTTTGAAGAGTTTGACAAATTGTATATTTTCACAGATATCAAGATATTAGAGGATCGTTGGAAGAAGTGCATATCAGATTATTTTGAAGAATAAAATTGATTTCTAATCCAAAAAACCGGTTTTTCATATTTAGGCCACGGAGTTTTCACTCCATGTAGTATAGTATGAGATGAAATTGATTTGGAAGTATAAATAAAGATTTTTCACGTTATAACAAAAGCCAGCTGTTCATTTGAGAACAGTAGTATTTACTATTCCTCGAAATCAAGATTCTTGTCAGAAGAGCACTCGATAGTGTTTTAGCAATTCATAATTCATTTGCAAATATTATTTTTTCCGAGATATTTAGTTAAAACCCATCCATAAAAATTTAATAGTATAAGATTAATATTATAAAATTTTCCTTTAGGAGTATATTTTCCTTTTTAACCCTAATCATAGCAACAATAATGCAAATTTTTTGTCAAACAGCAAAAGGAACGTAGAAACAAATTTGTTTCGTTTTACCAAAAATATGACTTTGTTATCTTACGTCCAAAAACCGAATAGAGCAGTTCTTTAACTCTCTTCAATACGACGGACAAAATAAGAACAAATCGGAGGTAAATTTATATTACAATCAGACGAAATGAACAGTTGATACTTTGGAACCACTTGCACATAATTTTACTTGACAGAGAAAATCAAACAGCTGGCAACTTACATTCTTCTCAAACTTAATTGGAAAGCAACTAAAGGCAACAATAGCTCGAAAGCTCTTTTTACGAGAAGTTACCAAAAGACTCATTGCTCCAAAAATATGTCGAATGTTAAAAAATAAGTTACAAAGGCCTGTAATTCATTGCATTCAAAAAACTCTTCAAGAAAGAAATACACCAAATACAACCACTTGTATAAGGAACATACGCAAAAGATGCTGTTTGTGCGCTCCTAAGATATTGGAGTATTCTTACATTTCGTAAGTCAAAATTTTAAACCCAAGGATAACACTGTGTGACAGAAAAAAATACCTGGGATGCGATGCCTTTTTCTGATAGGTCTTGTAGAGTACAACAAGACCCAGTCCTTGAAATTTGCGAAATATCTCCAAAATCTTGAGTTACGGGGAAAAAAAAAAGGTTTTTCGGCCCTTTTGCAAATAACAGCCAGTAACTTTGTTGAATATCGGAAGGACAGGCTCTTGTTGTAATCGACAAGACCTATCAGAAAAAAAGTATCCCATTCCAGGTATTTCTGTTTCATTCCTTTTTGAATCACTGTGTTATGTTTTCAACAGACAGAGAGCCAAAAGGACATCGCCAGATCAACTTTTCCTTTTATAGGGATCAAGAATATAAATAGTTTATAGAGTCTGTGGAATTTATTACGATGAGTTACAAACGGATTGACAAAATCATTTTGCTATAATAGTATTAGTGTATGCCCTTTTTTTTTTTTACAAATTACCATCTAGTCAAAATTATAAAAATCATTATTATTTCAATTCAAATTTGGTCCAAAAGTGCTGTCAAAATTAAAAATTTTTCATTTGTGTAATGGGGGGAAGAACATATTAGACAGTGCAACATCCATTTTAAGGTGATGTTTGTTTGCTTAGTGTTTCAGCTATAACCCAAGAACCATTGGTGATTTCTCATTTCATTATTCAGCAAAAACGCTTCAGCAATTCAAGTTGGACTAATATTATCGCCTCACAAAAAAAGTGAAAAAAGTGCCCCCCCTTGGTTTGTTTTATAACAGTTCCCAAAATATGTTTGACCCCTTGCGAGCTGGACCGTTTTTAAAAAATGACTATTTTTTTAAGATATTTCCATTTTTTCCCGGTCAACATTGTACATTCAAAAAAAATGCAAAAAAAGGTTTTAAAACCTTATCCCTCCTTAACTCTATTTCAAACAAAACCCATCCAAAATAACATGTTTTATTGATTATCACAACGGTTAGAACATGCTTCGACATATCCATCTGTCAGTTGAAATGTAAATGTAAATTTAAATGTGGAGGGTAGCAAAGATTCGGCACAGCCGAATTTAATACTTGTTCTTACTAAATTTTTTATGTGTAAACATCTATACGCGCAGGGGGTAAATTTCTATTTCACAATACAATCAATCACAAAAACAGCGTAACATGGGAGCCGTAGACAAAATCGGTGTGACTTATGATTGTATTGGTGAAAAAATTATGATATGTAATAACTTGTTTGAAAATGAAAACTTAAAAATTAAAATGAAAAATTGAAAATAAAAAATTAAAAATATAATATGAAAAATGAAAAATTCAATTTCATTTATTTCCAATAATATTAATACTATTTACATATGACTTCTAGTAATAAAGAGTTTAGGAACAACGTTCCTTTTCTACTTAGTTGTATTGTATTTACATTTTTAAAATCTATGTACAAATATATCATATTAAGGGAGGGAAAAAATTTACAAAAACCTTTATGAAACAGGTATAAGATAAAAGAGAAAGTTAAAGATAAAAATTACGATGAAATCAATTCATTAATGTGTTGATATTGTGAGAATGTACATCTTCTGTTAAAATTTTGAGTTAATCTTTCAATTTTGTCATATATGAGTTCAAAACCAGCAAGAGTGTGAAGTCGTTGAGTGGAATAGTGCCAAGGTAGATTGAATATCATTTTAAGTAGCTTATTTTGTGATACTTGGAGTTTACTTAGATGGCATTTTGCCGACGTGAACCAGACTGGACAGCAGTAAAACATTAAGGGATGAAATATTGATTTTATGATTAGTTTTTTGTTGTAAATGTTCAGCTCCGACTTTCTGTTGATAAGTGGATACAATATTCGGATTATCTTGTTAATTTTGTCAACTATGTATGGAATATGATTGTTGAAATTGAGTTTAGTGTCCATGATTACTCCTAAATATTTAACGTTGTTTTCCCACGGAATATCATGGTTCATAAAGCGAAGTGAACTCTGAGGAGTGTAACATGTTTTGCGCCTTCGCGTAAAATAAATAGCCTGAGTTTTCTCAGGGTTTATTACAATTTTCCATTTTTGAAAATAGTTGTTCAAACCAATTAGAGCTGACTGCAGGTTTGAACTTATGCTAGCTGAATATATATCAGAACTGAGAATCGCCGTATCATCTGCAAATATAGATGTAATGCAGTTTGTGAATGCTGGAATATCGGCAGTAAAGATGTTGTATAGAATCGGTGACAGACACGAGCCTTGAGGACAGCCTGCAGTAATAATTATTTGTTGTGAACATGTTGTTCCTACGTAGACGTTGAATGACCTATTTTCTAGAAAATTTTTAATAATTTTTATAAGTTCGATAGGAAAATCAAATCTTTTTAATTTATATATAAGTCCGTTGTGCCAAACAGAGTCAAAAGCAGCTTTTATGTCCAGCAAAACCATTCCCGTTGATTTACCATCCTGAAAGTTATTTTTAACAAGTTTTCTAATTTTTAAAAGAGGTTGGGACGTATTATGCTCACTTCTAAACCCGAATTGTTGCGATGGGAGTACATTGTTTGCATCAATAAACTGTGTAAGCTTTTCCTTAATAATTCTTTCCAAAATTTTACTTATTGAAGAGAGTAAGCTTATTGGTCTATATGAAAGAGGGGATTCAACTGGCTTGTTTGGCTTAAGTATCGGAATAGTTTTTGATATTTTCCAAGCACCGGGGAAATAACATAATTTTAGGCAAGCATTAAAGATGTTCGTGATATAGCTTATACCTTTAATAGGCAAATTTTTTAAACACTTATTATTGATTTCGTCCAATCCTGGAGATTTTTTGTTTTTCAAGTTCTTTATAAGGACAGACACTTTGTCACGAGTAGTGTAGTAACTTGCTTGTGGATTTGGACTTGTATAATTAATTTGGTTTACGACATTATTTACCTCAGAAATTGTATTTGAGTCGCTAAGATTCACTGAAATATCGTGGTTCATTTTAAAAGAGTGTGCCAGAATTTCAGCCTTTTCTAGCTTGGTGTAACTTACTACGTTGTTGTGCTTGAGAATTGGAATATTGGTAGATTTCTTCCTTAATATTTTTGAAACCTTCCAAAAAGGGGAAGATGATTTCTCTAATGAGGATAGCATGTTGTTCCATGATTTGTTTCTAAACTGGTTTATTTCATATGCAATACTTTTATTTAGACGACTCATTGCTCGATGATCATTGACATCTCTATATCGCTTCCAATTTCTTCTGTATACATTTCTAAATTGTATCAGAATTAGAATGTTATTTGGTAGTGGTTTGATCGCTGGCGTTGATCTACATTTAGGCACACTTGCGTCGATTCCAGATTTAACTGTATTATTAAAATTAATAATCATGTTGTCAATTTGATTATTGTCAGTAATTTCGTTAAAATCGACTGGCATGGGAAGATTTCTGTTTATAAACTTGGCAAACAGATGCCAGTTGGCCTTACCATAGTTGTAGTGCAAATTTTCTACCGATTCATAACTAAAGTTGACAGTACATACAATTGGGAGGTGATCGGAACTCAAATCATTTACCACTTTAACCGCGGAGATATTTTGTGATACGTTAGTTAAAAAGAAATCTAGAGTTGAGGGTTGTTTATTTGGATCAGCCGGTATATAGGTATATTCATGAGGAAATGAAATCTGTGTATGATTTATTTGGAGTTTATCATATAAAATGTTACCCCAGCAATTGTTTCTTTGACATCCCCAATATCCGTGCCTGCAGTTAAAGTCTCCTCCTAAAATGTAGTTGTTGTTTGTGCTAGTTAGTTTACGAAGATCAGATATAAAGTTTTGTTTTCGAGTAGTGCCCCTTGCTGACGATCCACCAGGGTGATAACATGAATAAATGTCCACAAATTCGTTACCACATTTAACTCTTACACCTATATTTTCGATAATCTTTGTATTTTGTGGGGTTAGAAGTTGATGATCTATATTCTTCTTTATTAAGATGGCTACACCTCCCCCTCCTCCATGTTGTCGATCAAGCCTGTAGCAAAAGAAGTTTTGGTGTTTTATAGAAACTTTATTGTTAAGCCAGGTTTCACAAAGCAAGCATATGTCGATATCAGTTTTTAACAGAAAGTGAAATAATTCGTCTTTTTTAGTACGGATGCTTCGGGCATTCCATTGTAATAACTTTATGTTGTTAGCCATTAATATAAAAATTTATATGCGAGGTTTGTAACAACCTCAAATTGCTCTTCACGAGACTTACATTTTCTTAAATTTGAGATTAATTCGAATGTTAGATTTTTCAATTCTTCGAAAGAAAACAGATTATTGTTAGAATTATTGCTGAAGTTATGAGAATAGGGTAAATTATTGTCTTTTCTTGATAAATTTGGAATTTCACCCTGATTGAGAGTATTTGGGAAATTTGTATTGTAATTCGATTTGGTATTATAATGTTGACTTTTATGTACTATGCTCTTGGGTTGAGCACGTAGCCGGATTTGATTAAAAGTTTCCCTGCTAGGACAATCGGGAGACATTGCCTTGTGGGGTCCATTGCAATTTGCACATTTTACAGTAGTTGCCTCACATTCTGTAGTTTTATGGTTCCCGGCACAGCGGGCACAAAAAGTTTTGACCATACATCGACTGGAACCATGTCCAAACATCTGGCAATTGTAGCACTGAGTCAGTTTGGTTTTGTTGGGTTTTTGGTATTCCCATCTTACTTTTATGTAGTTCATAACTGAGTATTTTTGCCTAAGTTCCCTTAGCGTGATTGACTTTTTTTCAAAGTAAACAATAAATATAATTTGTTCGTTATTGCTATCTCTACCTCTAGTAACAATTTTAACATCCATAACTTTAAGGCCTATATCTAATAGGTGTGCTTTAATTACAGATGGGTCTTTTTTATCAAGGCCTAACAACACAGCTTTATATGGCTTTTCATTTTTAGCAGCATATGTAAAATATTCGAGTTCGAATTTTTTAGTGAGATTATCACAAACATTATTAAAATCTTGTTTATTAGAGCAAAAAAGCTTTAAACCAATTGATATTTTACGTATCGAGTAATCATTAATTTTTAGTATTCTGCATACTTCGTGTAATTGTTCTATTTTACATTTTAAAATAGTTATCGGTGGTATGTTGACTTTGACAGTAGGCTCGATAACAATTTCGTTGTTATCTTCATCATCTATTGTTTGAAGAGGTGCAAAAAAATTTTGATTATCAGCTCTCTGAGAGCTATTAGTCGCTTTTCTTTTATTCATGTTTTGCCTAAATGAGGCAGTAACATCATCCTCTCTTATGCGTTTAATTGTGTATAATTGAGATTGTTAGTTTTTTTTTTATTTTTTATTTTTATTTAATGTTGTAAAGAAAAAAAATAACAACAATAAGAAAATAACCGTAAACTTTTAAGTAGAAAAAGGCACAGTAAATTACAACTTTACACATCAGACGATAGTGCAAGACTGAAAAAAAAAAAAAAAAAAAAAAAAAAAAAAAAAAAAAATGAAAAATGAAAAATAAAAAATGAAAAATAAAAACGAAAAATAAAAATGAAAAATAAAAATGAAAAATAAAAAATTAAAAATGAAAAACGAGAAACGAAAAATGAAAAACGAAAGACGAAAACTTAAAAATGAAAAATATAAAATTAAAAATAAAAATAAAAAATGAAAAATGAAAAATGAAAAATAAAAAATAAAAAATTCAAAATAAAAATTATGAAAAATTAAAATGAAAAGGGAAATAAAAAATTAAAAAAGAAAAATAAAAAATGAAAAATAAGAAATGAAAAATTAAAAATAAAAAAAAAAATGAAATATAAAAATTATTAAAAATTAAAAGCGAAAAATGAAAAATAAAAAACGAAGAATTAAAAATCAACCGGTTGAAATAATAAATAATAATAAAAATTTTTATATTAGCAGAGCCCCTGCAGATGATTGCTATAAGTGATACATAGATAACGCTCTCTGTTTGATTTTAAAAAAGTGCCATAAAAAAAATCTTTAATTACTAGATGTATACACATCTCCCTGTGATTGGACTCACATGCTTTTTTTTTAATATCATAACATAGCGCGTATGATTAATATTTATTAGTGGAGTAGATTAGATGTATACGTATGACTGATATTTTTAATATTATTCTATTTTTTACATGGATATATTAATAAAAATTATTTAATTATTTATTTAAGCTTTTGCTACAATTTTGTTGAATAATGACAGGAGAAATATTTATGGTTCTCGAGTTATAGCTGAAAATCAAATGATGTTTTCTGAAACACCGCTAATATTAATTAATATGGAATAAGGACTTAATAAACGAATTTGTAGCCCCTTAAAAAAATCGTTGTTTGGTATGTTGTTTTTAAAATGTGATGAGCGTTTATATGAATATATACGAATGTATATGCACAATGGAGCACTCAATATGTCCAAAAATTTTATCTTTTAGCTCCCCGCAGATTTTCGGATAGATTGCGAATTTAAGCCGATTGATCCGCTAGAGAATATTTACTTAGAATGAAAGAGAAAAAAAGTTTTTACTAATCATACTTATGACCTCTACTCTATATGTTTCTTTTAGCAGTTAGGATTTCTTCGTTTTTTAAAGGCTGTCATTTACAATGATTTTCATCATTTAAAAGTGTTTAATGTAGTTCCATTATTCTTTTAGTTGTACATATCGTCCAATTGTCCATGTGTCTTCAGATTTTATAATTTCTAATGATTCGCGATTTTACTCCCTCGAAAACTTCACAAATCAAGTGTATCTTCTATTTTTCGAAGAATTCACGCTTCATTCGACCATACAGATAATTATTTATTATTAATTTATTTTGAGATACCATGCGAGTTTATAATATTTTGTACTAAAATTATTCTTTTTTTTTCATACCTACAACTTTCTATCGTTAACTTAACGATTTTTTTCGGCTGATAGCGAGTTTTTTAACTACAAAATTCGGTACAAAAAATAACTACCGAATTTTTACGTTAAAAAGTTAGAGACTTGCACTATTAAACAATTTTTTATATTTATGCTTAATTTTACAGCCTCGGGATTTGCTGGGCATTTGTTGACTGTTATGAATCTGTTTTCCATCGTCTCGCTATCGCATAAATGTGCTATTTTTAACAAATTTGTTAGAGCTCAGAGCCTGAATATTTGCTAAAATATTAATTATATTGGATGGGAAAATGTTAAAACTAGCATTTCATTTTTTTTTTTTTGACAGCTTAAGTTTTCGAGCTATAGAGGACTGTATTCATCCAGCCAAAAATTCCTTCCACAAAAAGTTAATAAATCTAGAACTTTTAATATTTTTCCTTAAGTATAATGGAGATATCACGTAAATTAGAGCCGGCAAGATATAACAAATAAAATTTTTGAAATCTGACATTTTGTTAAGTCGAAATCGTAATATCTAAAAAAGACCATAATGACAATTTTTTTACTATAAACCAACACTCAGGGTATGCCCCCTACAAATAAAATACATTTTTATGATCTCAGGAAAATAGGTTATGGTAAGAAGGTAAGAAGATAAGAAGACGTGGTGTTTGTATATGTATATTTGACTTAAATTTGATAACATTGTACATATTAGGAAAGACTTGTGCGAAGAGTTTATTCTATATGAATGATAAGCGAAGTTTCTCTGTAATGCGAAGTACATTCCACTGGAAAATAAACTATAAACGGATGTGATTTGCTGGAAAAGCGGGTACTACAAAATGAAATAAGTGTTATATTATCTGAGAAGGACATTTCCCACGGTAATATCTATAAAACAGTGTTACATAAACGACATTTCGGGTCCATAGAGTTGGATACCTTTCTGTCATTAAAGAACACCAAAACCCAGTAGCTCCAAAAATACCTTGAAGCTCCTGCCGGCAAGAGGTAACTTATTTTTGCACCACGACACTTATGTAAATGCTTCTTTCGACATTTTTAACCTCAAACCGCATGCTCAGAACATCAAGAGTATCCGATACTTCAATACCTAAACCATCCATGTATGTATACAGATGACATTATTGAATCAACGGCCCTATGGGGCAATAAGCAACATTAAAATAAGAGATTGATAAAAAGTCTTCATTGAGAGTGTCATTTAAAGTCTGCTCTTTGCCCCCAACCTCAAAAATTAAAGGAAAATTAATGACAAATGTTGCAGACATCTGCCAAAGAGTAGGTAGGATTGAAGGTTTGAAGAAAAGAAGGTCATTAAGAAAGATAAGAAGAGAGGGCGAAACTCCATTAATACGGACAGTATAGTGCGAAAACTCGATATAAATCGAGGGAAATCCATAACGACTCAAAAGCTATAAGCTTTGGAAACATATATAGCAACCACTATGCTTTCACCAAAATTGAGAATGAATCGACTCCAATGCTCAGAAAGAAGAGTAAACAGGTCTATCAGAGACATCTCGTAAAGATGACTCAGAAAAAGTAGTGAGATCAACACACCTGACATACCCAAAAAGAACTTCTAGTTTTTGGATGGAAGGACTCACAAAAACATTAATAATAGCCCTTCTTTGAAGTTTGTTTATGCTATACATATCTCGAAAAGTATAGCTGGCCGGTTAGTAGATTTGAAATCAGTTATCAATTATCTAAAGTCAGTTAACAGATCCCCGGAAAATCAATCAGTGTTGCCCTACGTTATTCAAATAAGAATTTATCAAATAACAATTTTCCATGATTAAAATTTGTAAAATTGTTTTACTAATGGAGAATTCTTCTATTAAATATAAATTTATTTTGACAATACGCACACGTCTTTTCTTTGTCTGACTCATAAATATTGAAATATAATATAAATATATATTTAATCTTTGTTTAAAATTTTCGAACTAGGCCAAATGAGTTTTTATTTTTAAGATCAAGATCCAATATTAACGAATTGAAACTTTCTTAAAATTTGAACATATTATTATTATTATTTTTTTTTTTTTCATTTTACAGTAAATATGAAATAATTTGTGGTGAATTTTTCAAAATTTGAAATTTTCTATACAAATATAAAACGTAATGAAACGAATGCTTGAAACGATAAATTTTTGTGTCTATTTATGTCAAATTTGAAAGTTTTGTTATTCTTAATATTGGGTCTTATAGTGATTGGAACATGCTTACTATTTTCTGTTATTTTCATCATGTGAGCTTTATTTTTGCGATCAGTGCTTCCTAAATGTCTAGTAGGATACAGAAAAGGACATCGCCTAATAGAATCTGAAAGTGATTTGGTTATTAACAAAATGTATATTTTAAAAGCCTGTTGAATAATTTAAAATTTTACTGTTATAAAAACATTTTAAAACGTTATGTCACATTTAGACTCGATCGCGTATTGTTTTGCTTCCAACCAGCATTTATTTTGAATCTATATAGGGTCGGAATTCATTTGAATTGCAGCAAACACGTACAATTCTCTCTTATCATGAACATTTTAATAAAAAAAAAATATATTAATTTTAACGACATTTGTATAAGGTAAATCGAAATGTATTGCTAACAATAATATCAAATTTGTATATTAAACAAAATAAATGTTTTAGTGACATTGAAAAAAACTTTTTTTAGTACGGTTTTAGTGAATAAATGTGCTTTTTTTTAATTAACTCAAACTATGGCCTGTATGTGTTAAAGCTAATTATAAAGAATTTAAAAAATTTATATAACAAATTAGCAAGCATTTGAGGATTCAAAAACACACTAAATAAAAGCCACAACGAAAAAATGTTTATAAAACTTTTGCGTAAAAATAAAAGGGAAAACTTACAAAAATTTGCCAAAAACCAAAAAATTTTATATTAAAAAGAGGGCTGTTACCAAAAATTAAAATATTTGTATTGTTTATAAAAATATTTGCTTTTTTTTGCAAACAAAGTGGGCTAAAAAAAAGTTGGTAAGAGAAACAAAAACACAAAAATTGTATAACAAAACAATTAAATTGTCTACATACCATCTGTGGGCATAAAGTCTTCATAAATGAATGAACCCGTTTTGCGGACACGAGATTCGGGTGAATAAACACTACTGCGGCTGCCGATCTGAAAAAGAAGCCAAAAAATCATTAGTATTTAAGAACAAATCCTGGTAAAGTGTAGACCGACTAAAACAAATCTGAGCATATGTCAGACAACAGTGGAAAAAGTTTTAAAACTTTTCTGAAGAATGTTTAAAATTTCTTAGATTTTTATCTTGATATTTATATTATCTATAGAGATTACCTTTCTAAATAATCGCTGACTGCCACCACCAGCAGATGTTGGATAGTATATATAAATATTGTGATCTTCGGCTGAGACCGGTTTTTCAACAAATGGTTTATTGAATATAATGCCATTAACCTCAACATGATCTTCAGACTCTATAAGTTCGTGTTCTACCAAACAAAACAAAAAAATAAATATTTCATTGACTAAACGATCTAATTAGTTACTCACGTTTTGGGTCTGGTGAATCACGATCTAATACAGCATAACGTGGTATTTCAATACCTTCCTTTTCTAAAATAGCATACACTCTACGCCGATCTTGTATATCATATTGCATATGAAGATTATTCAAAACGTATGGTTTTCGAAGAAGAGCATATTGTATGGCTTTTTCCAAGGGAAATCCCTTGGAGTGAAAGGATACTAAGCAATCACAGATAGGCCAATTCTCCACAGGTTCCTAAAAATAATTTTTATATAATTTATTATAAAGAGAAACTTGCTTTTAGCGAAGGAAAGTTGAATTACCTTTAATATAACGTCTTCTTCGAATATCATCATTTTTATAAATTCAAATTCCTGTAGGCGAGTTAGGATTTCCTTCATGGGTTTTGATTGTGTCTTTTTGGCCATGGCACAGATACCCACAAGTACTTGTTTGCCTGGATTTGATGAGTTACTAGCATCGGAATCCATGCCGTCATTACTTTCACAAAAATCTGTGTCTCCCTGGTAAGTATAGATGTAAAATATAACAGTAAATTAAATTTTGGTGTTAAGTTTTAGCAAACATTTATTAATATATTAAAATTCTTTATAGCAATACAAAAAATTTTGTTTAATATATTTAGGTAAAATAAAAAAATTTAAATGTCAAAAATCAATAACTTCAAGTGGAAGTACTCTCCAATACCCAAACCCTGTGAAACAAAACAATGTGATTCCTACAATATTTTTCAAGAAAGTTCGATTTAAAGCACATTGAAAACAATATAAAGTAATTTAAAAAAATATCATGCACACTCGAAAACTTATAATAAACGTGGTGTAAGTATTAAAATGTCGCTAAAAACTTAAAGCCCTGTGAAACCTGTTAACATTTTAACCTGTACTCCAGAGTCGGGTCAATCTCACATTGTGACCGTGTTCTTTAATAATAACACTAAGCACAATAATAAATAGTAGCCGAATTTTCGATATCGTTGAATCCATGGCAATATTGAACTATTCCCATATCCACCCGCGGACTTTGTTAAAAGGTCTTGATTTAGTGTCATTTAGAACCTATCGCTTGGCTCCAAGGTTTTTAAGGCAAACCGTTTTCGATGATTTAACTGCCACAACCAATCGCAAACATTTTGCTTTCTCTTAATCGGTAAATGGACCAATTTTAAAGCAGTACTCGTAGTTAAGAGTTGAGTGAGTTGGATAGGTTTTTTTAATATCGTTTATCCTTCTTATTTCTTTAAGTGCAGAAATTAAATAAGCACAATTAGGCCGTTACGATGTTTTCCAAATAAAATTAACATTAAGTGTTAAATTCGGTTGTGCCGAATCTTTGACACCCTCCATCTGCGTCGTAAACTGTTGCCGATACAGAAACTGGAATTCCAATTAAATTTTAAGTAATTACTTTTCTCTTTGGCCAGTTTCTATTATAATTTCTTCTAATAAAAAACGATTAACGTGTCTTCTATAGAAAGAATTAATTACTGAAAATTTTCAGATAAATGAAATTAAATTCATTATTTAACGCAGCCGGCGTTATAATACCAAGAGTTTGATCACTACTTTTTAAAAAAAAAGGGTACTTTCTAAAAAAGGGGTTTTTTTAAAGGGTACTTTTTGAAACAAATGGTACTTTTAGAAAAATTACTTTTCGAAATAAAAGGTACTTTAAAAAAATACTTTTTCAAATAAGGATACTTTTTTAAAAAAGGGTACTTTTTTAAAAAAGGATTTTTTTTTTAAAAGGGTACTTTTTGAAACAAATGGTACTTTTAAAAAAATTACTTTTCGAAATAAAAGATACTTTAAAAAAAATACTTTTTCAAATAAGGATACTTTTTTAAAACAAGGGTACTTTTTTAAAAAAGGGTACTTTTTTAAAGAAGATGGTAAAAAAGAGCGTACTTTTTTAAAAGAGGGTACTTGTTAAAAAAAGGGTACTTTTTTCAAAAAGAGGGTACTTTTTTCAAAAAGAGGGTTCTTATTAATATAAACCTACTTTTTTAAAAAATGTTTCTTTTAGAAAGATAGAATTTAGAAATTAAATTCATTATTTAACGCAGCCGGCGTTATAATACCCAAAGTTTGATTACTACTTTTTTAAAAAAGGGTACTTTCTAAAAAGGATTTTTTTTTTTAAAAGGGTACTTTTTGAAACAAATGGTACTTTTAAAAAAATTACTTTTCGAAATAAAAGGTACTTTAAAAAAAATACTTTTTCAAATAAGGATACTTTTTTAAAACAAGGGTACTTTTTTAAAGAAGAGGGTAAAAAAGAGTGTACTTTTTTAAAAGAGGGTACTTTTTAAAAAAAGGGTACTTTTTCAAAAAGAGAATTCTTATTAATATAAAGCTACTTTTTTAAAAAATGTTTCTTTTAGAAAGATAGGGAAACTTTTTTAAGGGGTACTTTTAAAATTAAGGATATTTTTAAAAAAGGGTATTTTTTAAATCTGCTTTTTGAACAAACGGGTACTTAAAATAAATTATTTTTTTAAAGGGATTTTTTAAGAAATGCTTTTAAGAAAAAGATATATTTTTACGGATTATATTTTTTTATATATTGGCTATTTTCTTTATTATATTATAGGCTAATGTGACACGTGCAGTATAACCATACACACGCCCACATGAAGCAAATGCCATAACTACAATGACTACAACAATATGAAGAATTTCATACACATATCTTAAGAAAAACAACAAACACATTGCACGTTTTCATTTTTTCAAGAGTTATTTCACATTTTCATTCATATCTCGTGACCCTTTGGACCGATTTTGATAATTTTATATAGCTACATAATAAATGGTTTTAAACAAAAACGAAGACTCTATATTAGTTATTGAGACGGACAGACGGTCATCGCTAAATCGACTTCCCATGTTATAATGATCAAGAAAATATATGGTTTTAGGGTCTCCGTAATTTATTTCGATGCGTTACAAATAGAATGACACACCTATTTATACCCTCTGCACAGTGGCTAAAAAGGGCTAAATTTTAAATTATAATTGCTAGATTTTTTATAATTATGTTTAGATTAATAAAATAATTAACAAAAATTTAGGGTATTTTCAAGATTTTTAAATTGAAAACAATTATTAAATGCAATGATTTTAATGTAAATATATACAATTACATTTTTGCTTTTTATATTTTTAGTATTTTATATGAAATTTTATCGGAGTATCTTTACATTTTCGTACGTCATTCCTCAGCTTATCGGCCTACCAATTCCAACATGCTCAAAATATTGATAAACAATATTATCCAAGTTTTTGTCCAGGTGAGTGGTTTATTTTGTGAATGAGTGTGATTTCAACAGACAGACAGACGGACGGACATGCTCAAAATATTGATAAACAATATTATCGAAAATTTTTCCCAGGTAAGTGGTTTATTTTGTGAATGAGCGTGATTTCAACAGACAGACAGACGGACATCGCTATATCGACTCGCGTTGTTATAAGGACTAAACTATGTAAACTTCCTAGGGTCACAAATAATTTTTTCGATGCGTTACAAACGGTTGGAGGGTATAAAAATAGCAGAAATTACCGCACTGTTATAAAATTTAATGATTCCAACTCTTGGACAGTGTTTTGCAAGAACGAGATTGTGATGGTACTAGTACAAATACAGGCAAACATAACGGAACTATTTGTACTTTGTAAAACAAATCTGAAAATATGTCAGACAACAGTGGAAAAAATTTTAAAACTTTTCTGAAGAACGTTTAAAATTTCTTAGATTTTTATCTTGATATTTATATTATCTAAAGAGATTACCTTTCTAAATAATCGCTGACTGCCACCACCAGCAGATGTTGGATAGTATATATAAATATTGTGATCTTCGGCTGAGACCGGTTTTTCAACAAATGGTTTATTGAATATAATGCCATTAACCTCAACATGATCTTCATTGACTAAACGAAGAGAAAGAGAACTTCAGCGACAGTTACAGTGGTTTGTATGCCTGTTTCATTTTAACGAACTGCCATTTGTCGATCTTTTAAAAAGCCTGTTGGGAAAAGCTACTGGCCCCCAAAACTGGCCGGGTAATATTGAAAACCTCTTAAGAGACTGCGAAAATATACCGGTAAGTAGCACTAGACCATTTTTGAGTTTGTATTTAATTTATTCCTGTATTTAAAATTTCGTTTACTCAAAGCCAATTTCTGATTTTGCACCGATATCTATGGGTGAAATGCCCGAAAATATTGACAGTTGGGACCTACGTGCAGACCAAAAATACTTGTTTGAAATGGTCAAAGCCGTACACAGTGGAAATTGTGATAGCCAGTATGAAGCCTGGATTACTGAATTTATCGCGTTGGTTGACGATAACATCAAGAACTTTAAGACTCTAGGTTATGAAAGATATGATAAATTGGAATAAATTGGAATGAAATTGGTCGCATTACTGAACCACCTTGTATACAATTTTATTCCCATCAGTATTTAAAAGATCTTTGTGATTCTGTAGAAATTATTGAAATACAAGGTAAAGTCACAATTTAAAAACTGTTTATAGAGATAAAATTAACTGCTTCTTTTACCGAAATCAATTTAGAATTCCCATGCCATTCGCAAAACACGGAACGATCTGTTAAGCCAATCATGTCTTTCTGTTATCGAAAGTTATCGACCAGGTCATATTGCAAACAAAATGGAATCGTGCAAACTTTATACAAAGATGAATCGCGAAAAGATTTTTTATAAATTTTATATTTCTTATTGTAATTGTATTTTTCACATTTCGATAAATTTTTTAATTTGTAGTTTAGTTAACTAATTTTATTTGGTCTGTTAGTAACTTTTTTTCTCATTTCATATAAAGGGTTTTTCAACAGGGACGCTACAAAAGTAGAAAGACAGGGACAGCAAACGACGCCATATTTCTTGCCGCTCTTTTGACATTTCTCTTCAGTAAGGTTTGCCATTTCATGATGGAAAGATATACGAGCCAACAACGAGTCGAAATTATTAAAATTTACTACCGAAATTCGGAGTCAGTGGCCTCAACGTTAAGAGCGCTACGTCTAATTTATGGTCGTCCTAATCGTCCTAGCAGATCAACAATTGAGCGTCTAGTGGAAAAATTTTAATCCACAAGCACAGTACAAAATGTTCCCGTGCAAGTGAGACAAAGAAGTGCCCGTAGTGTCGAGAATATTGCTGCCGCTGAGGCTTCAGTTGAAGAAAGCCCAAATGTGTCTCTCACACGTCGCTCTCAAGCGTTGGGCATCTCTGTGACGTCGTTGTGGCGAATTTTGCGAAAAGATCTTGGCCTACATCCTTACAAGATCAAATTAACGCAAGAACTGAAGCCGCTTGACCACCAGAAGCGTCGTATGTTCGTGAATTGGGCTGAGCAATAACTTGAAAATGATTCGGATTTTCATCGAAAAATCATCTTAAGCGATGAGGCTCATTTCTGGCTGAATGGCTTTGTCAATAAACAAAATATGCGTTATTGGTCAGACAGCAATCCACACGTACTCCATGAGTCATCATTGCATCCCGAAAAAATTACGGTTTGGTGCGGTTTATGGGCCGGCGGCGTCATTGGGCCGTACTTCTTCCGTGATGATCAAGACCGGCACATTATTGTGAATGGGAATCGCTACCGTTCAATGATAACCGAATATTTTTGGCCCCAATTGGATGATATGGACTTGGTGGACATGTGGTTCCAACAGGACGGCGCCACAAGCCACACAGCGAATGTCACAATCAATTTATTGGAAACCAAGTATGGAGAACGTGTTATCTCACGAAATGGTCCAGTCGATTGGCCGCCTCGGTCGTGCGATTTGACGCCGTTGGACTATTTCCTGTGGGGCTACGTCAAGTCTATGGTCTATGCTAACAAGCCAACGACGATTGATGAACTTCGTACGAATATCGAACGTGAAATTGCAGCAGTATCGGCCGACTTATGCTTTAACACCGTCGAAAATTGGGTTCAGCGTCTGGACTTCTGCAAGCGTGCCCGTAGGTGGCCATGCAAAAGAGATCGATTTCCATACATAATGGCATCGAACGTACTTTCACAGGAATAAAGAATTTCATTGAAATTCAAAACCGTTTTTGTTTTATTAAAAAAAACTTTTGTAGCGCTCTTATTGAAAAACCCTTTATGTATTCAACTAAAAAATTAATACTTGAAAACTTAAATAAATCTCACATTATCCTAGATTTGAAAACAGATCTTTTGCTTGTCACCGGATTATGATAATTGAAAAATGAAAAAATTTGATACCCATATGGCTTATATTAAAAAAGATAAAATATATCGCGATTTTCGCGTTTTATGTGAATAATTACAAAAAAAAAATAAATTAACATTATTTTAAAACAGATTCAATTTGAAAAGCAAAACATTATTTCCAAATACGTAGAATTTGTATGAAAACCCGAAATGAAAATATGTACATATTTAGTTAAATATCTCAACTAGTCGCAAGTGGTCAAGTTTTATATACCACAGGAGGATGCTGCTTCAAAAACTAATTTCGATGATACCAAATTTTATTTATGTCGTCTTGGAGCAAAGTACAAAAAATTCGAAAAACTGAAAAAAAGACCTTTTTTAAAAATGGTCCAGCTCACGGATGGTCAACGCTAGAACCAAAATATTTTGGGAATCATCATAAAACATATCAAGCTTTATTTTCAGAGGGGTAACAAAATCACTTTTTTCTCTTCCGTACAAGTTGAGTCGCTCTAATGTACATAGGTAATTTATGATAAAATTGTTTTTAAGTTTTACAAATGAGAATATTTTTTTTATTAACATTTGATGGATATTTATAATTTGAACAAGAGGCATTTTAAAAATTTACTGAATTCTGCTCATTATTTTATTTTTAAAGAAATTTATCCTTTCAATAGAATTTTTAAAATTGTGCTCTTTCTTTCAAATTTCTCCATTTATGTATCGTAATGTTTGTAAGACAAACTTTTATTTTTCTATTGATAGTTGCAGCATTAATAGCATATTTTTAATAAAATGATTTATCATTGTTATAATTATTAAAGATATTACCAACATTAAATAGCGATAAATTTTGTGTTATCTTAAAATGTTGTCGAACCAATTCTTTTATATCTGGCTGTCACTACATTAAATATATTCAATGACAAAAAAATTGCCTCAACTGACATCTCATCATTTTCTTTCGATTACGGTTTCATTACATCTTATGAATAGACGAGAACAAGTTGCCAAAATGATAGCAATTTCATTTTAGATGGGCAACTCTTATGTCTTTTAAATGCTATAACATTTCATTCCGTTTTCATTCAGCTGACAGCAATTGCCATTGAAAATGTCATTATTGAAAACCAGGCATTAGTTGTTATATTAATTTGGTTTTAAATTCTATTAAGCTATTATCATAACTAATATTAAGCTTTTATCATACCTAAGCTATTGTCATAACTAGAGAAAAAGTTTTAAGTCAGAAAAATATTTTTTTAATTTGGTCAAAAATTCGAAAAACTTGAAATAAACATCAAAATCAAAAAAAAATAGATATGGTAAAAATCACTGAATGCACTGAGAAAAATATTAAAAAAACACTGTAAATACACGCTTTTTTAAAACACGTAGTCACTAAAAAACAAGTAAGAAAAATATAGTCGGTCTAGACCGACCATACGATACCCTATACCATGGTTTAGAAACCCTATCTCTTCGGTCCAACTAACTGGATATAGAAAATAAGCAAAAACCAAATTTGAGTGGCATGGTTATTAATTTTTTGGCTGCAGATATGAAAAACTTCATATCGGGTGCTATATTTATATGTGGACTAGGTCTAAAAATGGACTGATTCTGACCATATTTGATAAAGTCACTTATGTTTTGAAAAAATATACACAAACCAAATTTGAGAAAAATCTGTGCAATATTTTTGGTTTTTTGATAGATTTAAGTAAAGATCGGGAAGCAGCTCTATATGGGGCCTATGAATAAGAAGTGTCCAATAAGGATTACTTTTGGACTACTGATTTATGGACACAATAAACACATACAAACCCAATTTTACTAAGATCTATATCATAATTTGGATCTTATGGCAATTTATGTCGATTTCATAGGGGTCATTTGTATGGGGACTAGGTCTGAACATGGACCGATTTTCACCAATAGCGTTCATCCCATGGCTGATAAAAGCTTATATACCAAATTTCATCGAAATATATTCATATTTGCGACCTGTAGTTTGATTACAAGGTTTACATGGACACACAGACGGACGGACGGATGGACGGACGGACGGACAGACATCGTTCAAACGACTCAGAAAGTGATTCTGAGCCGATCTGTATCATATAAGATGGGTATAGGTCAAATATTTTTGGTAGTTACAAACAGCAGCACAAAGTCATTATACCCAAACCACATAGTGGTATAGGGTATAAAAAGGTGAATACGGAGAGCTAAAAAGCATCAAAAAAGTGTGAAAACACCAAAATGACGATACTGACAAAATTTATTTTATTTTCATTGCGGAGTTTCTCATATTCTCATTTTTCAACTCTCGTTCTCTCTCTAATGTCGTATTTTTACAAAATTGTTATTGTGAATACCAATTTTGTAAACAAAACACATATTTTTTGTTGTTTATGTAAATTATTTAAATAATAAATTATTACGCAAATGAAAAAAAATTTTGAATTTAATGTTATTCAATTAATTTCACATACAGCAATTAGGTATTAAAAAAGGGGAAAAAAATTTATTTTTTAAATAATTAAAACAATTTGTGTAAACATTCAATATTTAATAATTAAAAAAAGTCCTGAGAAACTCGGAATAAGGAATAATTTGCACTTTATGTACGATATTACGAAAGGAACTTGGTTTAAGAGCTTTTAAGATTCAAATTGTGCAAAACGTAAAGCCGTATGCGCCGCCAATTGGGCCAATGGGCTGAATCACATATTGATATTGATTTTGATTTTCCATAAAAAATTTTCAAAATTTCAGCGATGAAGCTAATTTTTCGTATGTAAATAAGTAAAATTGTCGATTTAGAATGAAGATAATCGACAAACTTTTGTCTAAACACCATTACATTCATAGAAAATTAATGTTTGGTGCGCTTTATGGGTCGACGGAGTCATTGGTCTATATTTCTTCAAAAAAGGTGATGGGTGAACTGTATAGAGAAATAATTACTTTTTTCGTATTCAATAGGCTGGCATTAGTCTTGCTGACAAAGAAACTTGATGAACGAATAATTTTGATTTTGTGATTTTAACCCATTTGATTGCTTTCTTTGGGTAAAGCCACTCGTCTACGCCGATAAACCGCCGCAAATGCAGCGAAAAGTGTGTGAAAAATTGGAGTTCCAGATTTCGCCAACCTTGGCAGCCACATGGCCCAAATCATATTTAAACATTGGCATAAAAGTTGAATGTGAAGAAGTTTCACGGAATTGTTAAAAAAATATAATAAATAAACGGATAGACTGAATTTTTAGGTTTATAATTTACTGGACCATTTTCACTGTGCGATCATTTTTGCTATAGCTTTACTGAATATGCTAAATTAATGTTTTGTTGTCAGAATTTGTGAAAGACTTTTTTAAGTTAACTAATAAAAATTGAAATTTTTTGATTTTCCTGTTCTTTATAAAAAAAAAATTTATCAAGAACGGGCCCTTACTGTGAGTCACTGTATATGTGTCGTGAACAAAAAGTTGTATTGGAGAATGAATTCGTATGAAGGTTTTTGTCAAATTTGTATTATATGTGAAAATCTATCTTTTCGTTAGCATTTTTCAGCAAATGTGATTTTATTTTAAATCAATTTTCGATTAGTCGAGCAAAAATGCATTCGTTTTAATAAAAAGGACGGAAAGATGCGACGCGTCGCGACGCAAAGACAGGTAAACACGATATTTTGAAATAGTACATCGAATACATATTCAAAACTTTATGTAACAGAAAATTTAAAGCTTGCATTTAAAATCATAAAAATTTGTATTTTCGAGTTATGTTTAACACTCCAAACCACTGGTGCTGTAAATTTTGTTATCATAGGAACAAAAATAATAATTCCAAACACTTCATGCAAGTGTAATGAGGTGCCAAAATGATGGAAGAAATAACATTTATGGGTTGCTATTGTCAACCATGTTAACATTTTACCAGCCATATGACAATCACTAAGGAATTTCCTGAAAATAGGTTAATGTTCAGACCTTACGCAACGCAAATGGCCCCTAAGAGATCGATATAAATTGCCATAAAACCCAGATAATTATATATATCGTTATCAACTGTGGTTTGTTTGTCTATATTATAACCAAAAATCACCGAAATTACAGACTGTGAGTCAAAATTTAGTCATAAAAGCAGCCCTTCGATATTCATACCTATTTAAAGGCTATACTCAAATTTAGTATTAATATGTTTTTGGAACACATATACGTATAGAACTATTATTTTATCCTCATCCGCATATTTGAAATGAGTTGGAAAAAAATTATAACACGTTTTTCCTTTTAACTTTCGCAAGCATTACTTGAATTTTTTATATCCTCCTCACCACTGTAATAGACGAGATAGTTCGAAGAATCAATAAAAATTGTTATATGAACAAAATAAATGTAGTAAATCCAAAAAATATTCACTCGTAAATTAAATGTTCCAAAATTTAAAGCCCTAACAACAATTTTTTAATTTATATAACAAAAAAAATGGACCACAAAAAAAAAATTTGAATAAATTACACAAGGGAACAAAATTTAACTTTTTTTGTGTTGATTGAAAGTTTGTATAAATTTTTTACTAATTTGAGGTCGCTTATTTCAAATCTGCACTTGGTATTTCTCTATCAGCTCGACTTTTCGTGATATACCGTTATGTCCAAAATTAAGGCACTTCACCTACATATATTGGAATAACATGAAAACGATTCACCATATTCAGTTAAAAAAAAAATCAAAAATTCGCCAACAATATTATCTTTAAGGCGTGCTTACATGGGTTTTAAATTTTCCCGGTAGTTTCAGAGATATCGTTGAAGTTTAGAAAAAAAAAATAACGATTTTAAAAAAATTTTTTTTTGCTTTTTAAAAATTCATAAAAAATAAAACTGCGACAAAAATCACGGTTTTGGTCTAAAAACGTTTGGATAAAGATATTTCGAATGAAATGAGCTTTATTTCATTGTAATCGGTGCACAACTTTTGATTTTGTTCACAATTTACTGAGAAAACTGAATTGATAAAAATCGCAATTTCCATACAAAAATAACATTAATTTAATATGTGTGTCTTTGCTGCTGTTCTACAAGGTGGGGCAAAAGTCCCGCTACCCTTATGATTGCGCGTCATCTGGGTTCTGCAACGTTTAGCTCAGTTTCGCTTAACCATTGTGTTGTGTAGATGTCAAAATTTTATTATGGAGAAATATATACCACGAGAACACACACGCACAGATCGTTTATGTAATAACTTTGTGTTGATTAAGAACTGAATATTGTTTTTAAGATTATTTGGAACGCTTAATCCAAATCTGCTCTTGGTTTTTTTCTATACCGTTATGTCCAATATTATGGCACTTTCACTATGTATATTGAATATAAAACGATTTGTTTATTACTTAATTTTTTTTAATTCTGAGAAACATAAAAAAGTAATGAATGTTTTTGTTTTTCAAAGGTACTACGAGTACCTCTTTAAAAAAACCATTTTGAAAATCACCAAAAAATGGTGAACCGTTCTTAAGTATTTCCCAAATAACCTTAAAAACAACATTCAGTTCTTAACCAACAAAAACTTAGCACATAAATAGAACAGCAGCAAACACACACATATTAAATAAATGTTATTTTTGTATGGGAATCGCGATTTTTATCAATTCAGTTTTCTCAGTAAATTGTGAACAAAATCAAAAGTTGTGCACCGATTACAATGAAATAAAGCTCATTTCATTCGAAATATGTTTATCGAAATGTTTATAGCCCAAAACTCTGATTTTTGTCGCAGTTTTATTTTTTACGAATTTTTAAAAAACAAAAAAAAAAAAATTTTTTAAAAAATCGTTAATTTTCTTATTTGTTTTTATTTAAAAACCGGTCTATTGCGAAATGGCTACATAATACATTTAAGGGTTAATAACTGTTATGGAATGCTAAATGTGGCATCATCATTTCCTTCTACTAAAGGGTGATTTTTTAGCTATTATCTTTTTGGCAACACTGGTTTAAACAGCTGACGCACGTTTCGTGTTTTGTTTCATTGTCAAACATCTTCAGGTTGGTCTATAATTTAACCATGAATCGTCTTACAAACGAACAACGCTTGCAAGTTATTGAATTTTATTATCAAAATGCGTGCTCTGTTAAGAAAGTTCATCGCGCGCTTCTTCCATTTTATGGTCAGTTTAATCGATCCACTGAAGCGGCTATTCGGGAGTAGATCTTGGAGTGAATATCAGCCAGAAGCATTGGAAGAACTACCAATGCATCCAGAAAAAGTCACAGTTTGGTGCGGTTTATGGGCTGGTGGCATCATTGGACCGCACATCTTCAAAGATGATGCGAATCTAACTGTGAATGGTGAGCGCTACCGAGAGATGATATCCAACTTTTTTTTTCCCAAAATGCAAGAGCTTGACTTGCGTGACATGTGGATTCAACAAGACGGTGCCACATGCCACACAGCACGCGCAACACTGGACTTATTGAGAGGCGAGTTCGGTGAACATTTTATTTCACGTTCGGGACCGGTCAATTGGCCGCCTAGATCGTGCGATTTAACGCCTTTAGACTATTTTTTGTGGGGCTATGTTAAATTTCATGTCTATACAGACAATCCCGCTTCAATTGACGCATTGGAAGACAACATTGAAGCATTTATTTGTGAGATACCGGCCGAAATGTTGGAAAGAGTATGCCAAAATTGGACTAAGCGGATGGACCATTTGAGGCGCAGTCACGGTCAACATTTGCATGAAATAATCTTCAAACATTAAATTATATGGACCGTACATCGATTCAAATACAGATTTCATGCATTTTTCTGAATTTTATGTGTTTTTTTTTTTTTTGGAAAACTTTCCTATAGCTCTTAAAAAATCACCCTTTATTATAGTCCTTCTACTATAAGTCCCGGTTCACACAAGGCAATTTTTGTTGCGCAATTTTTGAGTTTGTAGGAAAGAAGAGCGGTATTTGGTACGGAGTTACTTGTACTCGGTAACTAGTTTTGTTGTGCATTCGTTATTGTAAACACAAAGTTAGCTGCAGGTTATTATTTGACATTTCTTTTCATTCTTTGCTTCGCTGTGAAAAATTATTATTATTATTTCATTTATTTTATTATTTCATTATTTCTTTTACTTACATTTTTTCACACAAATAGATTTTTCACTTTTAACCAGTAATAAATTCTTTTTACACAAACTAAATAGAATGAACTGTCAAAAATGTAAGAATTTGGAAGCAAAAGAACGAAAATTGCTTGAACAAATTTCTCTGTGTGAACATTAAGGCAACTTTGAAAGAGGATTGCAAAGAAGTTGAACAACAAAAATTGCCTTGTGTGAACCGTGACTGAAGGGCAATATACACTTGTCAAATGCTTGACATCAAGCTCGTGTACGTTTGCTTGACGTTAGAACATACCCAGTTGGCAAAATCGTCGTAGACGACATTGCCTTTAACGACTCCTTTAAGAGATTTTATAATTTGTCACGCACGACATTTGTCGATGAAGTTTTTAGTAACGACGATATAATGGATATTGTCGTTAACGTCCAGCTAGGAGACAAATTACTCAGATAGTCGTGTATCACATCCCGTTACCAACAAATTCAGCGACAAATATCTATATTGTCGTGTATCAAGGTCCGTTGATGACAATATGAGCGACAACGTCTTGTTAAGCGACAATGTCTATGAGTTGTTCGTGCAGATATTTAATAAAAAATTTAGTTAACGACAGCTGGGTGATAAATAACTTATACGGTCGTGTATCGAATTATATTGACGACAAATTACGTGACAAAATAAAGTTTTGCCATGTATAGGTCTGTTGACGTCAAGATGAGCGATATTGTGAGGAAATTGTCGTCAGTCGTACTCCGTTAGCGACATGATGAGCGACGTTGTCTTTAAGTTGGTCGCGTATAAGCTTTGCGTGTAAAAAAGTCAAATAACGGGACTTAATAACGGCTGCAAGACAAAACAAAACAATTACAAAAATCATTACGATGTGTAAAAAATCTTCGCTAACGACAGGATAAGCGACAAAGACCTAAAAGTTGTCATATGGTTTAATAGTTAATAGTTTTATATAACTATAATGGCAGCAAAGATAAAAGGTCATTTAAGAAATACGGAAATTTACTCAAGGCTTATATGGTAAATATTTTTCAAGACGTGAACAAATTACAGCGTTTTTTTAATGACATTATACTTAACAATAAAAAAATACCTTTAAAATATATTTTATATAGAATCTACAAAGGAGGGACATACACATGAAGACTTCATAAGAGAACTACGGGTGATCTTTCGTCGAATCAAAAATACATACAACAAAGAGAACTCAAGAAAACATGACAAGGAAAACCATTAAATAATAAAAAATACTATCTACTTATACTTTGACAGTACTGATATAATTTATTTTTGAAAATTTATAATTAATTAATAAAAATGTTTAAGTCTATGTTTTGGTATACATTTTTTAATATTATTACCAATACTATCATTGACGACAAAGTAGAAGACGATAGATGATGACAGAACGTTAACCATAGTCGTTAATACGAGCACTAATGACAATATTTACAGCATTGTCATTCATATAATCGTTGACGACAAAGTGAACGATATTGTTATCCATACAATCATTACCGACAAAGTTGTGGACATTGCCGCCTATGTAATCGTTAATGACAAAGTGAACGATATTGACGCCTAAATAGTCGTTTACGATAATATGGTGGAGTTAATCAAACACTTTTTTTCATCCAAAACACATTTTTTTTCATCCGACAATTTTAGAGTCTGTTTTGTTTGAAATCTCGTTTAAAGTGTGTACGTGAAATCTCGTCTAAAGTGTGTACAATACAGTACAATGTTTTGATTTTCCATCAAGCATCGTCGATGTCACACATACAAACAAATGTTAACTAAATTTGACAAGTGTATATTGCCCTTAAGTATAAACATAATCAGATCGGTGCGTTGTTTTTCATATAAAACTGAAAACTACATCAAACAGCGCTGAGTGCAAACTGACTTTAAAAATCGCTGAGTGTAACCGCTCAGAAATATTATTTATTTAAATTTTAATTGCGGAGTTTCTCATATTCTTATTTTTCAACTCTCATTCTCTTTCCAATTTTGGCATTTTTTTAAATAATTTTTATAAACGAAAAACATGTTTTTGATGTTTATGGAAATTAGTGAGAAAAAATATTATTTTGAAAATAATAAGATAATTTAAATTAAATTGTATGTACTCAAGTTATTCACTTATTTCAAACGGACGTTAAAGAAAAAAAGAATAAAACTTAAATTTGTAAACCATTAAAAGGAGAAAACTTGAAAAAAAAACTGAAAACAAAACACACACAATATGTTAACAATAAAGTTAACAATTTCTGCAATCGAAAGTGTCTGTTTTTGTTTTGTCTGATGTTGTTATCTAGAATTAAATTTAAAGCATTCCTAATAAGGTTTATATACTAAAAGTAATCGTTAGTTTTGTTTATATTTTGAAATGCAAACGAGTTATACGTATAATTTTATATTATGTATTACGATAGATTAGGTTATTGAAGCAGAACAACTAATGAATCTAGAAATTTATTTGGCTTTTAGAGAAATTTTCACCACTTCTCCTTTACTCAAAACATTAAATAGAGAGATTGATAAAAAGAATTTTAAAAAACGATTGTAGCCATATGAAAATATTTCCCAATAATTCTATGTTATAAAATTCGATTTCATCAACCAGTTTGAACATATTTTTTTTTACAAATTTTGTATTATTTTCAAAATAAACAAGTAACAAAATTATAGTCGGTCTAGACCGACTATACCATAACCTATGGCATGAAATAGAAAGGGTCATAGGTTCAACTAATTAAATGTAGAAAATAAACATAAACTAAATTAGAATTGCACTGTTATGAATTTGTTGTCCGCAGAAATGAAAAAGTTCATATCGGATGCTATTTTTTAATGGGTAAAAGGTCGACATAGGGACCTATCATGGCCTTATTTAGTAAAGTCACATCATTTTCTGAAAAACGTATATAAACCAAATTTGAGGAACACCTAAGCAACATTTTTGGTTTTTTGAGAGATTTAAATGTACATCGGAAAGCAGTTTTATATGGGGACTATGACTAAAAATGGTCTTACAGGAACTATTTTTCGACTACTGATTAATGTAAGAAACATATAATCACCAAATTCTGCCGAGATATATATGATAATCCGGATCTAAGGGCAAGGCTGGTGACAAACCCAGTAATAGTTTCGATAGGTTTGAGCAACTTGTAACACACGACTCCAAGCTGATCCCACCAAATACATAACAAGAGGTTTTCGTGAATATTTAATGCATGACCAGATGGTGCCCATGATTTCCTCCTATCTCAGTTATCATAGTGGATAGATTTTTCATCGCAAGTGACTTTTCTGTGCAGAAAACTGTTTCGTTTATACTTGGTAAGCGGCATTTCACTTGTGGAAAATCGGCGTTCAACGTTTCTCGGCGTCAGTTCACATCAAATAAAATTTCCTAGTTTTTTTTAAAATAAATTCCAATGATTTTAATCGATCTGAAATAGCTGTTGAGTCAATCCTAATGTAAATGTAAGTTCTTCTTCCATTTTCATCGAATTTTGATTCAATAATGCTTCAAATTCCGCATCATCGTACACATTCGGCCTTCCGTTACATTCTTTATCTTCGATTAAAATTCACCAATAACTTCTCTCGCTTCTCTCACCATATTCTAGTCTACAAGCAATGGATGCGCCTCAGCTACAGATTTCTTCAAATTGAAGTTCACGCATATTTGTTTATTTTGGAAGCATTGCTTATAGAAAAATGTTAATAGACATATCAGATATGCTAAAACCGAATATTATTCCAAACGGTTTAGCACTGCAATCAGTTCTCGACAGACTTGGAATACTATTCGCGAAATAGGAATTGGTAATGCGAACAACAACATTGCTTGCCAAGTAGATGCAAATATGCTTAACAGAACGTTTAGCAACGCACCTGTTATTAAAGCAAATTCCACTTTTTATAATTTTTCCTCAGACATAGAGATAGGTTAATCAGCGAACATTTTCAATTTTCTTGCGTAACTCAAAATGACGTTATTTCAATGTGCTCTTTAATAAAATCAAATGCAATGGGCAGTGATAACTTACACCCAAAATTTATAAGATTATTTCTACCCCTGATTTTGCCGTATGTTACTCATCTGTTTAATACTATTATCATGTCTTGTATGTACCCGCTAAACTGGAAACATGCAAAAATTGTGCCCTTACCTAAGTCAAATGGAGAATTCAGACCTATAGCCATATTGTGTTTTCTATCGAAAGTCTTGGAAAAACTGTTGTATAAACAAATGATTTCATATGTCAATACACATAATTTGCTTTGCGGTACGCAATCTGGTTTTCGTCAATGCCATAGCTGCGTTACGGCTCTTGTGGAAGTTAGTGAGAACATACGGCACGGATTGGAAAATGGAAAAATAAACTTTTTAGTGCTTCTAGACCATTCTAAGGCCTTCGATACGGTAGACCATGATATACTCCTTGGAAAACTGAAACACTTTTTTAGATTTACGGATACAGCAACCAAACTTATATCATCATATCTTTCGAACCGCACACAATCAGTATTTGTAAACGGTATATGGTCAGATAGATTATCCCTTACTAGGGGAGTGCCTCAGGGCTCTATTTTAGGTCCAATTTTATTTTTCTTGTTCGCAAATGATTTGCCAAAACAACTCTCCAATTGTAAGATACATCAGTTCAGAATATTGCTTCAGGCATAACCCTTCTAAATGACGACTTAAACAGAATCTACCTTTGGGCTAATGCTAACGGACTCTGTTTGAATCCACAGAAATCTAAATGCATTGTTATACGAAAAAAAAGTTTAAATCTACCATTTCTGAAGACATTGCTTTAAATGGCCAGAAAATTTAAATTGTTAATACGGCGAAAAATCTAGGGATAACTTTCAATAGCAATTTGACATGGACTGATCATATAAATTCACTGGTTGGTCAAACTTATGCAAAACTACGAGCTGTCTGGTCCACACAGTATTTCATCCCTTTAAGAATAAGGGCCTTACTTGCCAAGACGTATCTGATACCTTCCCTGTTGTATGGGTGTGAGCTATTTGGAAGCTGTGATGCAGTTAGTAATAGGAAACTAAATGTCTTGTTTAATAATGTTATAAGATATGTGTATGGATTGAGAAGATTTGATCATGTTTCCAGTAATCTTTACGGGGTCTCTCTTGATAATCTGTTGAAAATTCGCACTCTTATATTTTTGCATAAAATAATAAACAGACAAACACCCAAATATTTATTTGACAAAATCCGTTTTTTCCAATCGCCAAGAAACCGAAATATTGTAATTCCAAGGCATCAATGCCTAGTATCTGAATGGCAGTTTTATGTACATGCCGCTCGTCTTTGCAACAATCTTCCACTAAGTCAACAACAAAACAGCAATGCTAAAATTTTGATTTTATTTGACTTTTTTAAATAGTCTATTTTTTTATCAATATTGTTATATTATACTAAAAATGTTATGTTAATAATTAATTATATTGTAAAATTTTTTCTTTGTAACGCAATACGTTCCTGTACTTTAAATATAAGACTCTATCTTGTTGTACAGGAAATAGAATTAAATAAATAAATAAATAAATAAATATAGACTATAATAAAACAAGTAAGAAAATTATAGTCGGTCTAGACCGACTATACGATACCCTATACCATGCGTTTAGAGACACTATCTATTCGGCCCAACAAACTGGATATAGAAAATAAGCGTAAACCAAATTTGAGTGGGATTTTTATTAATTTTTTTGGCTGCAGATATGAAAAAGTTCATATCGGATGCTATATCTATATGGGGACTAGGTCCAAAAATGGACCAATCCTGATCATGTTTGGTAAAGTCTCTTGTATTTTGCAAAAATATATACAAACAAAATTTGCGAAGAATCAGTGCAATATTTTTGTTTTTAATAGATTTAAGTGAAGATCGGGAAGCAGTCTATATGAGGCCAAAGGGATCATTTTTGGATTACTCATTAATGGATGTAATGAACGCATACAAACCCAATTTAAGTAAGATCCATATGACAATTTGGATCTTATGGCAATTTATGTCGATTTCATAGGGGTAATTTGTATGGGGGCTAGATCTGAACATGGACCGATTCTCACCAATTTCAATAGCGTTCATCTCATGGCCGTAAAAGCTTATATACAAAATTTCATCAAAATATATTCATATTTGCGACCTGCAGTTTGATTACAAGGTTTACATGGACACACAGACGGACGGACGGACGGACATTGTTAAATCAACTCAAAAAGTGATTCTGATTCGATCGGTATAATTAAAGATGGGTCCAGGTCAAATATTTTTGGTTGTTACAAACAGCAGCACAAAGTCATTATACCCAAACCACATAGTGGTATAGGGTATAAATATAATAAATTAAAGATTATGTAAAAACAATATAATGTTTCATTTAATATTGATGAAATTAGTAGAAAAATCAGTCAAATTATAAAGTTTATTGAAATCACAACAAATTCTTCTAAAAGGATCATCATTGGCATAGTTTTGATCGTTGTGGAACATTGAATGATAAGTTGTTTATGAGAAAATCAGAGCAGACTTCACCATTAATCAAATTAATTAAAAACGGCATATAAAGCATAGTTCTTCGGCTTTCCAGAGTAGGAAGTTTAATTATAGCCGGCCTAGTTGCATACGATAGTAATTCCGTAATGTTGTCACGATAAAATTTCGTAGACAAGATTCAAGTTTATATGTCGCTTATTCGGCTCAGAGCTCGACATATTCCCAAGGAAAAATATATGTTGTTGACAGATGTCCAACCTGACAATAATGAAGCATTAATATATTTACAGTTATGATATATTTTACTGGATGCGGGATCTTTTGTCAAATGGCGAACTCTTATTTGTTCACCTGATATATTATTTTGAAAAATTAATATCTCCATAAGCGCTTTTATATAAGTTTCTGTGATCCCTTTTCAGGACACTGAAAAGGACACTGTACTATTGTTGGCAACTTGCTTTCTGCTCTTCATCACTCTTTTCAAGAGTCCATAGAGAGACTATGGCCTTCGTTCGCAATTGGCCGGATTCGCATCTCTTGGTACGAAATTAACATTGTACCATTTAACAGCCGGGACAAAAAAAAAAGAAGGTACCTCATGTTGCTTTAGGAATGGAAGTAGTCTCTTTTATAATCGTTATTTAATATACAAATAGGTATTAAACGTACCCATTGTCACATACGAACAGCTTTTTTTCATATAATAATCATAATAATTTATTTAGATTTATATATAAAAATATTCATTACAGTAGTAGTGCCTCAGCGTCCATTGGACATTATTGAGGCCAGTTGGCAAAAAAAAAAATTACAATTTACAATATTTGAAGCTCAAAATAATAATAATAATTATATAAAAAAAGATGAAAAGAAAAAAAAATATACTTAAAAACAACAGTTTGAAGAAAAAAAAAATCATAGAACAGTGAGATAATTTACAATAGAAGCATTTCTAGATTTTCCAATAAATAATCTTTAATATTTTTTTTAAAAATCGAAATTCTCTGAATGTTTCTTATAAAGGGTCCGCCAAATAACTTTTTTTTTTGAAAATGCTATAAAAAAAAAAAAACTACTGAATATTATCTCAAATTTCTTTTTTTAGTTGAAAGTACAATCCTTCCGGTTAATAATGGAAAATAATTTCAATCAAATGACTGCCTCGGCTGGCCATGTAGTAGCCTACACGATCGGTCCAATTTTTAAGCACATTATCGATTGTGTGCAGCTGTATTTCAACAATGGCTTCACGAATATTGTCCTTTAAAGCGTCAATTGTCTCTGGCTTGTGGGCGTAACACTTATCTTTGAGGGCACCCCACAAATAATAGTCCAACGGTGTCAAATCGCAGCTCCGAGGTGGCCAAACGACATCAGATCTGCGGCTGATAATGCGATCTTCAAAAACAGGGCGCAAAATATCGGGTGTAGCTTCGGCTGTGTGGCACGTAGCGCCGTCCTGTTGAAACCAAATGTTGCCAATATCCTCCTCTTCAATTTTTGTGAACAAAAATTCGTTCAACATGGCCCGATAACGATCGCCATTGACTGTAACGGCCACTCCTTGCTCATTTTCGGAGAAAAATGGCCCAATTATGCCTCTGGACCAAAATCCGCACCAAACAGTGACTCGTTTTGGGTGTATCGGCTTTTCAATGTATGCGTGCAGGTTTTCTGTGCCCCAAATGCGACAATTTTGCTTGTTTACATACCCGCCAAGATCAAAATGAGCTTCATCTGAAAAGATGATTTTTTTTTGGCAAAATCGGCATCTTCTGTAAGTCGATCGCAGGCCCACTTAGCGAAGCGAAAACGCATTGGATGGTCAGTTGGCTTCAACTCCTGAACCAATTGGACTTTGTATGGCGTCATACCAAGGTCTTTATGCAAAATTCGTCTCAATGATGCCTCCGAAATGTATAATTCTTGAGAACGACGGTGAATTGATGTTGATGGCGCTTCACGCACACTTTCTGCTACAGCAGCAATATTCTCGGGTGTACGCACTGTTTTTGGCTTTTCACGCTTTGGTTTATCGATGAGGATGCCAGTTTCTTTCACTTTTTTCACAAGATAACGAACATACGGAGCTGACGGTGCTTCTCTTCTTCCAAAATCCCTACGCAATTTACTACAAAGTAATGCCACATTTTCAAAGTAATGTCGCAATATTTCCCAGCGTTGTTCAAGCGTATACACAACCATATTCGTTCAGCGGAAGGATAAAACTAATTATCTGTCAAATCAGACATGAGCTAAGTGTTACCATTCACGAAATAAGCACTAGTTGAAAAAAAAACATTAGATGGCGGACCCTTTAGTTTCTGGGAGATTATTATATTCCAAACTTCCTACGTGGTCCACCCTCTGCTTCGATGTTTCCAAACGACTTCTCGCAATCCTTAAATTCATCGCATTTCTTGTATTAAATACAGTTTGAATCCTCCTGAATGAAATAGTATGATGACCAATTTTGTTAATAGATTTGGAAACATAAAGTAGAAGTTGCATTTTATATAATCCATACACAGGAAGAATTGTTGCGGATACATCTCTATATAGAGTTAATGTTGAAAAAGTTAGTGGAAGATTAAAAACAGTTTTCAGCGCTTTATTTTGAGATCTTTGAAGTGATTTCAATTCATTACTTTTCGTACAACCGTAAATAATAGCTAAATAATTTAAGTGACTCTGAATTAGAGATTGGTAAATTATTGGTTTTGTTTTTATGTTAAACTTATTTTTAAATTTATAAATCAAATTTTCAAATTTTGAATATGTATATCCCATGAGAGATTTCTTTGCAGGTATACTCCTAAATATTTTGTCGAATTAGATTCATGTACTTCCTTTCCGCCTACAAAAATACTAAAGTTTTGATTATGAACAAGATAAGGCCTAATCAATTTTCCAAAAAGCTTTAGATTTTTTATATCATTAAGATAAATACTAAAAAGCAATGGGCCCAAAACACTTCCTTGTGGCACTCCATAATCAACAGCACCCATGTGACTCTTATGATTATTCACTTCAACATATTGCTTTCTGTTTGCTAAGTAATTTTTTATCAAAGCTAATGCTCGTCTATCGACACCGTTATAAGAAAGTTTTTCAATAATAATATTATGATCTACAAGGTCAAACGCTTTCGAGAAATCGTAAAAAATTCCAGCCACGGCAGTAAATCCATTATCTAATCCTTGACATATGGTATTAACCACATTAACTACAGCTTCTTCCGTGCCACTACCTTTTTTGAACCCATATTGACATTCATATAATAAATTGTTTTCATCAAAGTATGTCGTTAATTGTTCGTGGAGGATTTTTCCAAAGATTTTGTCAATTATAGGAAGTAAAGCTATGGGTCTAAATTTCTGTACTTGCGTAGCATTATTTTCCTTAGGTATAGGTATAATTTTAGCTATTTTTAAATCATCAGGATACACAGAAGTACGAATGATATTATTAAAAATTCTTGAAAGATAAGGCGAAATAATATCTTTGCACTGAAATAACATTTTTGGTGAAATACCATCATAGCCACAGCTATTATTTAAATCAAGTTTCGAAATAATATTAATAATTTCAAAATTGTTTGTAGGGTAAAAGTTAAATACACTTTGACATCGGTTTAGAGTTCTTAGACTATTACATGAATCTCCAGGTAAGCATACAATTTGTAGCTTCAAAGTTTTTGGAATTTTAAGAAAATAGTTGTTAAACACATGACTCTTTTTATCATCAGCAATTATGTTTCCATTATCATCACAAATTTTTAATTGTTGAATATGATTTAAATTATTATAGTAGTAGTAATTCATACATTCTCTACAAGCTTTTCTAATAACACCACTAACTCTCTTCAGTCTTTCCCACAATCACAAATAGGCTGCCAAACTAAAAACTTTTTCGGGAAATATGTTTTAATTTTGTGTCATAAATTGTTAACGGGCATTCCCCCTAGTACAGGCTACTTAAAAATCCACTTCTGGCAGCAATCGCGAAACACTAATGTTGCATGGTCCATAATTTAGCATTCCTACTTGTTGATGAAATTACGTTTGAGTTTTTTTTCGATCTTTTGCCTTGATATTCTTCTTAGAGTTTCGATCCGGCACTTTATACGATTTGAGACCTGCCTCTTTTTCATTTTTCTTACGAAAGACTGTGAACAATTGATTTTTTGAGCTGCTTTTCTCCCCGAAATATTTAGATTTTTCTTAAAAAGTGACAATATTTTTCAAACCCTGTTAGGGTCAGTATAGCCATGTTTTCCAGCACTCCTGGGCTTCTCTTAGCAGTAAGACGTTCATTATAATTTTTAATAACCCGGTAAACCGTTTACCGAGAAACATTTGCCTCATAAGCTATTGTTTTAAAATCACGATTCGTATTTTTATTAAAAATTCTAATAACCTTTTCACTTGATTCACTTGCATTTCTTTCACCATGCGATTAGGGAAAGTGTCTTAGGTCAAACTAATTTGCTTATTATTTTTTGCCTACGGATATGAAAAAGTTCATATCGGAAGCTATATTTATATGGGGACTAGGTCGAAAAATGGACCGATCCCGACCATATTGGGTAAAGGCACTTATTTTTGCAAAAACATATACAAACCAAGTTTGAGAATAATATTTTTGTTTTTTTACATATTTAAGTGAAGATCGGGAAGCAGATATATATGGGGGATTTCATGTCAAGTGCACCAACTTTTGAAATCGATATTGGATAGTAGTTTAGACACAATTTTTCAACAAGATCGGTCAAGAGCTCTCTGAGTTAGATGGGGTCCAAAATTTGACATTTTGGCCAAACAGGTGTTTTTTTCTCATCCATGTAACTTATTACCTATTGTAACTTATTACCTATTGATAGCTATTTCTTCAATATTTCGGAAAAAATACTTTAAAAAAAAAAAATTTTGTTTAGACTTTTTTTTACTAAATTAAAGCATTTTTGCCTTTATTTTCAAAAATGGCATTTTTTTTTTTCATAAGAAAGCTTAGAATTTTTCCTTTAAGAGCTTTTTGGTCGCTTAGTGGGATGGGAGTGGGATATCTATCAAAATAAATGTTTTGTAACTCAAGGCAACGGTTTTTCAATTTTTCACAAATGCACTATTTAGAATTTTTTCCTATTTGTGTGAAAAACCTTACAAATAAAACTTATACTCAGAAACTAGACAAATTAACCTTTCCGAAGGTATGTAACATACCTTCATAACATAACAGAAGAGAATGGTTCTCTGTAACCTGAAAGAGTTATTTGCAACATTTCAATCTGAACACGAGGATGTTAAAATTGGCTTCACGAAATTTACCCAAATGAGGCCAAAACATTGCGTTGTGGCAGAAAGCAGCGGAACTCACACAGTATGCGTTTGCATTTACCATGAAAATGTTAAACTGATGTTGAAGGAAATCAAATTAAAGTATTTAACAGATGATTCAGCAGAAGATTTTCACGATTACCGCGATTGCCTTAAATTGACTATGTGTCCTAATGCAACAACTTCTTGCCACTTAGGTGAATGTACCAATTACCCGAAAACCACATTCATCAAAGAAAATTTAATCAACTCTTTAGATCGAGAATATATAGAGGAGATCAAATTTGATTCTTGGATTCCGACTGACAGATGCACATTGAAAACAATAATTTTAAATGTGGATGATTTTGTGGAAGAAATGTGTACAGGATTGCTAAACTTGAGAACCCATGACTTTTTAGTCAAAGAGCAATGGTCATTCTTCAAGGATTTTAAGATACATTTGAAGTCTGGTGAATTCGTTATTTCATATGATTTCGCAGAAAACTATAAATATGTTCTTCAGGATGCCATACAAGAATTCCACTGCAATAACGACCAAGCAACTATATTCACAGTAGTTATTTACTACATGAAAGATGAAAAACTGGAACACAAAAGTATATCATATCCGACGATTTAAAACATGATACCGTTGCAGTTAATGAGTACCAGAAGATAATACTAAAACATCTAAAATCTAAATTTACAGTAAAGAAGGTATACTACGTTTCGGACGGAGCTTGTCATCATTTTAAAAACAAAAGTAGCTTCGCAAATCTTATGGCTCATGAAAAAGATTTTGGAATGCCAGCTGAGTGGCATTTTCATCCTACTGCTCATGGTAAAGGAGCATGTGATGGTATTGGGGCAAACCTTAAAAGAAATGCAGCGAAGTATAGCCTCCAGTGCTCTCATCAAGATCGCATCTTAGATGCGATGCTTTATTCCATTGGACAAAGAATTATTGTAAAGAAACTAAAATAGTTTTTAGTAGCAAAGAGGATTATGAGGAAACATTGAAAACACTAAAGAGCAGATTCGATGCTGCGATAACAATCGATGGCACCTCTCAATACCATGCTTTTATACCGCTTGTCGATGGAAGACTCGAGATGAAAAAGTTTTCTGCCTCTACTCAATGCGATTTCTTTCAAAAGTCAAAAAAAAAAAAACACCAGCGAAATCAACAGCTGAACCTAGTAACGCCAAGAAAGGATTGGCTAAAAAAGCAGCAAATAAATTCGACAAATAAGCTGGATGAAAGATTGGATTTTTAAAAAGTGACAAAACTTAAATACTTCATCAGCTACAATAAATTAACTATAAAATAGTTATGATATGAATGGATCTAATGTTTTAAGATTAAATTTTATTAAATAATTTATCTATTTATTTTTATTATAATTATTATAAATATATTAATTTAATTATTATTACAAATAAATAAAAAAATAATTGTTCCACATTTCTATAGAAAAAAAGTGATTTTTTTCCTGAGGTCAACATATTGTGGGTATTACAGTATTGAGGGTATGAAATTTTAGTTAGGCATATTACATACCTTCGGAAAGGTTAATTTGTCTAGTTTCTCAGTATAAGTTTTATTTGTAAGGTTTTAGACACAAATCGGGAAAAATTCAAAATAGTGCATTTGTGAAAAATTTAAAAACCGTTGCCTTGAGTTACAAAACATTTATTTTGATAGATATCCCACTCCCATCCCACTAAGCGACCAAAAAGCTCTTAAAGGAAAAATCCTAAGCTTTCTTATGAAAAAAAAAAAAAAAAAATGCCCTTTTTGAAAATAAAGTCAAAAAATGCTTTAATTTAGTAAAAAAAAAAGTCTAAAAAAAAATTTTTTTTTAAAGTATTTTTTCCGAAATATTGAAGAAATAGCTATCTAAACTATTTGGGAGAAAATTTTCTAAGAACAATAGGTAATAAGTTACATGGATGAGAAAAAACACCTGTTTGGCCAAAATGTCAAATTTTGATCCCCTCTAACTCAGAGAGCTCTTGACCGATCTTGTTGAAAAATTGTGTCTAAACTACTATCCAATAGGACTAACCTTGGTGCAAATTTCATCCCGATCGGAAGACATCGGTTTCAAAAGTTGGTGCACTTGACATGGGAACTATGGCAAAGAATAATCCCTCAGGAACTATTTTTCAATGGCTGTAAGAAACACACAAACATACAACAAATTTTATCGAGATATATACAATAATCCAGATCTTAGGGTAATTTAAGTCGATCTCACAGGGTTCATGTACCAATTTTCACTAATTTCAATATCGATCGTCCTATGGCCAACAAAAGCTTATATATCAAATTCCATCAAAATATGTTTGCGACCTGTAGCAGCTTGATTACAAGGTGTATATGGATACACAGACAGACAGACTCAGAAAATGATTCCGAATGAATCGGAATCAGATATACACTTGTGCTCACATAATTAAGTCACTAGTATGCTACTCGACATTATTGTCAAAAATACGTAAACCCTTTTTTTTAATTCTAATATAATTTTTTTTAATTTTATTATTTTTTATAAAAATAAAAAATCTTATTTTCGATCTTTATCAATTTAATGATTGAGTTTGAAATTGTTCAGGCTCAAGATCAAATGTTTTTACTTTAAATAAAGTAAAAGCATTAGCACATTTGTTTCAAAAATTGATCTATGTATATTCTGCATGACAGGTTATACAGCTGTTTCGGGAAGAGTCACCAACCCTCATCAGTAACCAAAAGCAGTAGATAGTTTGTTTGGTAAAAAGTTAAATTCATATATATTTGCTGAAAACAACCAAATGAGAATTCAAGCAAAAGTTATACTATTTAAGCCTCTTCCAATATAACAAACTAAAAATAGAACAACTTTGAAACAAATATGATTGTATACGAGTACACATTGCATACTACAATATACATGTTTGTTTTTGTCTTGAAAAAACAAGAAAAACAATTTGTTTTTGCTAAACTTACATTTAGCGTTAACGGCGTGCCCTCCGTATTTTTAATTTTATTATTTTTTATAAAAATAAAAAATCTTATTTTCGATCTTTATCAATTTAATGATTGAGTTTGAAATTGTTCAGGCTCAAGATCAAATGTTTTTACTTTAAATAAAGTAAAAGCATTAGCACATTTGTTTCAAAAATTGATCTATGTATATTCTGCATGACAGGTTATACAGCTGTTTCGGGAAGAGTCACCAACCCTCATCAGTAACCAAAAGCAGTAGATAGTTTGTTTGGTAAAAAGTTAAATTCATATATATTTGCTGAAAACAACCAAATGAGAATTCAAGCAAAAGTTATACTATTTAAGCCTCTTCCAATATAACAAACTAAAAATAGAACAACTTTGAAACAAATATGATTGTATACGAGTACACATTGCATACTACAATATACATGTTTGTTTTTGTCTTGAAAAAACAAGAAAAACAATTTGTTTTTGCTAAACTTACATTTAGCGTTAACGGCGTGCCCTCCGTATTTTTAATTTTATTATTTTTTATAAAAATAAAAAATCTTATTTTCGATCTTTATCAATTTAATGATTGAGTTTGAAATTGTTCAGGCTCAAGATCAAATGTTTTTACTTTAAATAAAGTAAAAGCATTAGCACATTTGTTTCAAAAATTGATCTATGTATATTCTGCATGACAGGTTATACAGCTGTTTCGGGAAGAGTCACCAACCCTCATCAGTAACCAAAAGCAGTAGATAGTTTGTTTGGTAAAAAGTTAAATTCATATATATTTGCTGAAAACAACCAAATGAGAATTCAAGCAAAAGTTATACTATTTAAGCCTCTTCCAATATAACAAACTAAAAATAGAACAACTTTGAAACAAATATGATTGTATACGAGTACACATTGCATACTACAATATACATGTTTGTTTTTGTCTTGAAAAAACAAGAAAAACAATTTGTTTTTGCTAAACTTACATTTAGCGTTAACGGCGTGCCCTCCGTATTTTTAATTTTATTATTTTTTATAAAAATAAAAAATCTTATTTTCGATCTTTATCAATTTAATGATTGAGTTTGAAATTGTTCAGGCTCAAGATCAAATGTTTTTACTTTAAATAAAGTAAAAGCATTAGCACATTTGTTTCAAAAATTGATCTATGTATATTCTGCATGAACAAACTATCTACTGCTTTTGGTTACTGATGAGGGTTGGTGACTCTTCCCGAAACAGCTGTATAACCTGTCATGCAGAATATACATAGATCAATTTTTGAAACAAATGTGCTAATGCTTTTACTTTATTTAAAGTAAAAACATTTGATCTTGAGCCTGAACAATTTCAAACTCAATCATTAAATTGATAAAGATCGAAAATAAGATCTTTTATTTTTATAAAAAATAATAAAATTAAAAATACGGAGGGCACGCCGTTAACGCTAAATGTAAGTTTAGCAAAAACAAATTGTTTTTCTTGTTTTTTCAAGACAAAAACAAACATGTATATTGTAGTATGCAATGTGTACTCGTATACAATCATATTTGTTTCAAAGTTGTTCTATTTTTAGTTTGTTATATTGGAAGAGGCTTAAATAGTATAACTTTTGCTTGAATTCTCATTTGGTTGTTTTCAGCAAATATATATGAATTTAACTTTTTACCAAACAAACTATCTACTGCTTTTGGTTACTGATGAGGGTTGGTGACTCTTCCCGAAACAGCTGTATAACCTGTCATGCAGAATATACATAGATCAATTTTTGAAACAAATGTGCTAATGCTTTTACTTTATTTAAAGTAAAAACATTTGATCTTGAGCCTGAACAATTTCAAACTCAATCATTAAATTGATAAAGATCGAAAATAAGATTTTTTATTTTTATAAAAAATAATAAAATTAAAAATACGGAGGGCACGCCGTTAACGCTAAATGTAAGTTTAGCAAAAACAAATTGTTTTTCTTGTTTTTTCAAGACAAAAACAAACATGTATATTGTAGTATGCAATGTGTACTCGTATACAATCATATTTGTTTCAAAGTTGTTCTATTTTTAGTTTGTTATATTGGAAGAGGCTTAAATAGTATAACTTTTGCTTGAATTCTCATTTGGTTGTTTTCAGCAAATATATATGAATTTAACTTTTTACCAAACAAACTATCTACTGCTTTTGGTTACTGATGAGGGTTGGTGACTCTTCCCGAAACAGCTGTATAACCTGTCATGCAGAATATACATAGATCAATTTTTGAAACAAATGTGCTAATGCTTTTACTTTATTTAAAGTAAAAACATTTGATCTTGAGCCTGAACAATTTCAAACTCAATCATTAAATTGATAAAGATCGAAAATAAGATTTTTTATTTTTATAAAAAATAATAAAATTAAAAATACGGAGGGCACGCCGTTAACGCTAAATGTAAGTTTAGCAAAAACAAATTGTTTTTCTTGTTTTTTCAAGACAAAAACAAACATGTATATTGTAGTATGCAATGTGTACTCGTATACAATCATATTTGTTTCAAAGTTGTTCTATTTTTAGTTTGTTATATTGGAAGAGGCTTAAATAGTATAACTTTTGCTTGAATTCTCATTTGGTTGTTTTCAGCAAATATATATGAATTTAACTTTTTACCAAACAAACTATCTACTGCTTTTGGTTACTGATGAGGGTTGGTGACTCTTCCCGAAACAGCTGTATAACCTGTCATGCAGAATATACATAGATCAATTTTTGAAACAAATGTGCTAATGCTTTTACTTTATTTAAAGTAAAAACATTTGATCTTGAGCCTGAACAATTTCAAACTCAATCATTAATTTTTTTTATTATTCTTATATGGTACCAATCAATTTACAGTGAAATTAAAAATTACAAAATTTTGGTTCTATTCAAAAAAATTAAAAACTTGGAAATTAGCCAAAAAAAAAGCTGCCGACATAATTAAGTCATCTGAAAAAAAATGGTTGAAATTGTAGAAATAAGTAATAAATTTTGTCGAGAGTCCCATTTTTTCATTAGCTACGTCAATGTTGAGTAGGATAACCCTTTTGCTTCAATACTGTGGAGCATCGCTTTGGCATGCTGGCTACAAGAGAAGCGCACTGGCCTGGAGTGATTTTGTGCCACTCCTCTTGGATAATTTTCCATAACATATCCTTATTTGCCGGTTTTCATGCTGCAATGGCTCGTTTTATTATGCACCACAAGTTCTCGATAGGGTTTAAGTCCGGACTCTGCGGCGGCCATTCCAGAAGCTTGATGAACTGTGTTACCAACCACGACTTAACCAGCTTCGAACAATGCTTCGGGTCATTGTCGTGTTGGAAAATCCACGCAAGCGGCAAATTGTCAGCATATTCGGTGGCCAAATTTTCCTTTAGTATATTCTTATACAGTTCCCCATTCATTATACCGTCAATCTTGACTATAGGACCCACACCGAATGCGGTAAAGCAACTCCACACCATGACTGATGAGCCATCGTGTTTCACAGTTTTTTTGATGTATTTTGGATCCAGTTCCTTAAGTGGAGGACGTCGCACATATGGTCTATCATCATTTCCAAAAACATTAAACTTGGGTTCGTCGCTCCAAACAATTAAATTCCAAAAATTTAGGCCTTTAGCAAGATGGTCAGTCGCAAATCGGAGCCGCTTCGTAGTGTTCTTCAAGGAAACCAACGGTTTCTTCCTGGCCATTCGTCCATGCAAATTGTTTTCTTGCAAACGTCGTTTTATGGTTTGCGACGAAACATTTACGCCATAATCCGTTTCCATTTAACTCTGATTTGCGACGAAGTTAAAAAAGGATCAGTTTTACTCAGGTTTGCAATGCGTCTGTCATCATTTAAAATCGTTTTTCTCGGTTTTTGGCGTGGAATATTTTCAAAAGTTTCATATTTTTTGTAATGCGTAATGGCATTTGTAATTTTACCACGAGGAAAGTTTAAAATATCCACTACTTTTGCAATATTATTGTATCTTTGGAAACAATCCCATATTATTTTCCGTTCAGCCGAATTCGAATTTTTTTGTTTACCCATAGCGTTTCAGCTGATGTTATTTGTTCTTAATTTATTTGTTTTTAATTTATTTATTATTTAAACCGCAAAAAACCGCTGACGATACTCGGGGTGACTTAATTATGGGAGCACAGCGCATATGACCTTTTTGACGTTTTCCACATTTTTTGGGGAATTCCCAAATTTTTAATTTTGCTTCAATCAATGTAAACAACTGCTAGCAGAGCAGGGTTCCACAAAATAGTAAGGTTAGAATCGGAAGATATAGGTTTAAGAGAAAAACTACAAAAACATTTCATTGCATACCCATGACTTAATTATGTGAGCACAAGTGTATGTATATTCTTGATAGTTACAAACATTACCACAAACTCACTATAGCCTGATATACTCGTAGGGTATAAAAATGATTTATAACACTGTCCAGAATTTCTTATCACAAAGCAAATAAATTGCGAACAAATAATTGAATTCATTTTTTACCTAAAGGAAAACTAAATTTAAACATTATTATTATAATTGCTAAATGATAAACGCAAAATATTTAAATTTATGCTGTAACACTTGCATCTATATAGCTTGATACGAGTAATTTAAAATTCTGTTGGCGGTAAATATGTTTTTAATGATGTGTGATAAACTAAACGACAACAATTAAAATACCGCCACCAAAGTACGGAGGTTTCATTATAATATTGACAACGAAAAATGTCAATGTTAAGAATTGAAGAAAACAATTGCAAATTTTAATTAAAATATAATTAAAAAAAAAATAAATAATACAAAATTAAAAATATGATAATTACATTCAAACATTCATCACAATAACAAAAGTCATCGACTTCATCATCGTCATCGTCGTCGTCGTCATCATCATCGTCATCATCATCACTATTATTGTTATTTTTTTCCACTTTATTATCAATTTCGGAATTTTTAACGTCATCATTATTTTCATTTTTTTCACTTTCAATTGTATTAAGTCTTTTCAGTTTAAAACGCCTTCTGCGTCTGATTTGTTTTCGCCTTAATTCTTCATCATCACTTATGAATTTTTCGATATCTTCATCATCGAAATCACTACAACTTTGTTTTTTATTGACATTATTATAAGTGTGATGATGACTTGTTGATGACTGATCATCAACGACACTGTCACTATTTAAATGCGATAAATGTTTCAGTTTACGTCCACGGTGTTCAGAACGATATTTTTTTAAACGCCACCAATCTTTTAACCACGTCCACTCCATTGTTTTTAAATATTTTTTATAATCATAGAACAATAAAACAACAGCAGTTTCTTATTAAAAGAAAAAAAACTTTTTGTTTTAATAATTAAACGCTTTAAATTATGGGCCGCATCAAAGTTGTCTATATCACTTTCAAAATCCAACTGATACATTGTCTAAATGCTCTAGCTATACTCAGCCCTCTTTGTATAGGGCTGTGATCGTACAAATACATTTGTTAAATTTTATTTTATATTATTTTCATATAAAATAATTATTATTTACTCATTCATATTGTACAAAATACGAGTACAATAAAGAATTTGTTTATAGAGAGCGAATGCGCCAGACTGAACGGAAAAATATTGAGTAGAGAGTAAAGCATGATCTCTTTTTGTTTTTAATTTGTTACACAATTTTATTAATTAACACATTTTCTTTTCTTTTTGTTTCTGAAAAATATTAATGTTGAGTCGTGAGAGTTTTGTTAAGAGCTCCGTTATCATTTAGTAACTATTTATCTTATTTGAATTATCACACTTATTTTGTGTGTCGTACGTCATATTTGACAAAGAGACAGGATTGAAAACGAGGTTTTAAATAAATAAAAAACATTTTTGGGAATATAAAGAAAATTTAAAATTAAATTAAACTCAACTTTAACTATAATATTTTAGGACTTTTTCTAAACTAGAAAAACTTTCAGTTTCTGATGAATTTTTCACTAGAATAACCTTTAGATTTACAATTTTTTTTTACAAAAACGGTCGGATTTTGAGGACATTATAATCTATTGATGAACATAGATTAAACAAGGAACAGCCATTAATAAGTATTATTTTTTCATTCAATTATAAATATTTGTTGAACACATAGAAGATACATATATAACTGGGTTTGTTAATAAATAATTTTTTATAAGAGCCTAAAGGTATGCTAATCAATTTTAGCCAATTCACAATTCAACACAACCCAACAAACATTTTTGTTTGCTATCAACTTAAGGTGCAATTGAGATCATATACATTTCTCAAATCTCTAACATTAATTCTCAAATAAACCTCAATAGTCCGATTATAGTCTTCTCAACTTAAAAGGCACATTTTTTGTATGGTGATTTTCTTAGTTATCAAATTGAGAAATTTGTGATTCTCAACTTGATAGCAAAGAACTTTCTACAAAAATATTAATTCTCAACTTGATATCAAGTTGAAAGCAAACACGGAAGAAAATTGTACAACTCAAGTTGAGAATTACATTGGACATCAATTTGAGAACTTAACTTTTCTCCAACATTGGATAAATAATTTGTCTTTAATAAACACACACACACAATATTGTATAGTTTTAAATATGGTTCTATGTATGTATTAGTAGCAACTTTAAATTCATTTTACTCCAAAAAAAATGTTCCAGATGGTGCAAATCTGTAAATATGGTGGAGAGCTAAAAAGAATTACTTTTCAAATGGTATATTTTTTATCAAAATCGGTTAGTAATTAAAGTTGTAAGACCGGTCACAAGAAATCGCCTTGCATATTAATACTACTTTAATATGTTCCAGATCATGGAAAGAATAAAATTATGAATCTCAATTTGTTTCATTGCTTTCACGTTTCATTTAATTTTAAATTTCTAGAAATTCACCTCAAAACATTAAAGCGGGATATACACGGTCAAAATGATTGAACTGCATTTTGGTGGTATTAGTGAAAATGTGTTTGTATGTGTCACACCGACGATGATTGAAGCAAAATCAAAAATTTTAGATTTTCTGCTTGCATGACGTACGAATTTGATGTGTGTATATCGTTGATTGATCAAGCATGTTCTGATTTTTAATGTGACTTTGAAGCGAATGGATGTAAAAATGTCGGAAGAAAAGAAAAACGTTTTAGAATTGATAGAAGTTTACCGGTCGCTGCATGCACTTCGTTATGTGAAATGTGTAGAATAAATTCATTCCTTTTTTTAAGCCATTCTTTCATCCTGATACGTTTCTTTTTCTTTTTTTGATTTTCTTTTTCATTTAATCACACTGTCAAAACTGCCACAAGTGTATCGTCCGCTACCGACATGATGTTTACAGCACAAAATCAAAAACCAAATGAATGATTGAAGTGCTATGCAGTACCGTGTATGTTCAAAGCTTCATGCACACATACATGAATTTGACGTCAAGCATTTTGACCGTGTATATCCCGCTTAAGACTAAAAAATTTCATAATATTACCCCTTGCATAAGGCTTACCTTGATAGGGTTAGACACACGAGTATTGGTATAAGGTGATAAAAACCCGAGTTAGGCACACGAGTTTTGGTATAGGGTGATAAAATGCCGAGTTAGGCACCCAAGTCTACACCGTTGACTAAAAAAATACAGGAAGAGATTGAGAATTTATGCACAACCAGACCGAGGCGGAACGTTTTTGCGTAGCGAAAAAAACACCAAACAACAGCAAAAATTAGCAATTTCATTGTACATATTGTCCATATTTATTTTTTTTTTAAATGTCTACTATTAATTTTTGGTAAAGATAAAATTCTATTCTTTTTTGTTAATATCTATTTGATGCAAGTAAATTTATAATATTAGGCGATTTCTTGTGACCGATGTTTTGTTCTACTATTTTATCCCGATTTTGACTAAACGTATATTATTCGAAAGGTATTTCCTTTTTGCCGTTTTGCAGATTTACAGATTTTTTAGTTTTTTCCTTTATTTTGAGTAAATTGCACTTAAAATTGCTACTAACACATACATAAAATTATACATATGCTATGTGTGTTTTATTAAATTTGTAAATGTGTTTGTTAATGAGTTTGTTATCTTCATTCACAATAATAATAAACCATAAAAGTGTTGGTTTGTGAATTGGATAAGTTGAAAAATAAAGCTGCCTTGAAATTGCACTCGAATTTCGAGCACTGGAATCTGCTAGTTTAAATGAATAACATTAAATTTTAATATACTTCTTTATTTTCGAAATTATTTTTTTGCAATAATTTCCTTACACTTAATGTTTCTTGTTTACAAAATTGGTATTCACCACAGCAATTTTGTAAAAATATGAAAATATTTGAGATAGAGAATGAGAGTTAAAAAATGAGAATATGAGAAACTCCGTAATGAAAATAAATTGTATTTAAGTGAGGTACGCTCCCCACTCTAACTATTTAATATTCCTACACTCTCAGAAATAAATTCTTAAAATTTAATAGTGACAATCAAAATCTTTTTATTTTGCTGTGTTCATGATTTAAACTTATTTTTGGGTTGTTTGTTTGTTAATTAATTGTATGATAGTTAAAATTTTTTTAGATTGTTAATTTCAACAATTTGTAAAATATTTGTTCGAAAACAAATAAAAAAGAGTTATGTTTATGAAGTAGAATGGGTTAAAAATCATTATTGTCATTTTAAACAATTCGATTTTCAAATTTGAGTTTGAAAAACTAACAATCGCCCGTGTTGTTGCCAACAATAATTAAACCATTTCTGTGCGTTGAAGGTACATTCAGAAATATTATTGTTAATTTATAATTTGATTCAACAATTATTTTCTCGGAGTATAATTACATATAAATCTAGCTAATATGATCGAATATGAATTTGGCTGTGATGAGGATACGCACTAAGAATTTTATACATAAACATATATTTTGGCCGGTAAGAAATCCAGGCAGCACTTTATTCTCTACTCCCTTATATAAAAATTCAATTGACGTAGGTCAGTGTAAGAAGGAAAGTTCGCCGTTATTACTCAAGAATGGGTCTCCGGCCATAGGGACTGTTAAGGAAATGAGCAGGCATACCAATTAGTGAGGACAGGTTCTGATCTTGATGATTGTCAATCAGATCTGACGATTATACATGGAGTTAGGTGGTATCATTCTTTGTCTTAATTTTCAGGTTGAATATAGTAATTTAGAAATACAAGATAATCGGTAAGTATAATATAAGGAGGTAGATCAAGTCTTTTTGGTTGTTACAAACATCTTAACGAAAATAAAAATGAAAGAAAACGTAAAATAACTTCAGTTTGCAATTACGAATTAAAAAACACAAGAGAATTTCCGAGTACACGAAACCATGTACCCCATGACATTCTTCTCTCCTCTCTCACCTATAAACTCGGACTTTCAGAAAGAACAATTTCATTGTGTGAACCGGGACTTTCAAAATGTTTTTCTTAACAACACACAAAGTACGCTTTTCAAAACAAGTAAAAGGAAGCAAAAGCAAAGAAAAAACAAATATAAATCCGCTTTTAGAAGTAAATAATATTCGTGGCTACTCCTGATACCACTGTCACCATAACTACGGAGCATAAATTTATGTGCTCCAAAAATATATACAAACAAAATTTGACTAAAATTCATCCCACAGTATGTATTTTGTGAGTGACGATTTATGAATATAATAAACACAAACTAAATATTATGGCGATATACTTATATAATAATATAAATCGATGCAGCTATTTACATACCAAATTTCATAAAAATATATTCATATTTGCGACCTGATTACAGAAAAGCCCGATTATCCGGTATCCAATTAACCGGAACACTCAGTTAATCGAAATTTTAATTTTTGGCAAATTTTTTTTTCTCCACAAGAGAAATAATTTTTTAATTATTCGGGGACTCACAGAAAATAAAATTCAATGACCTGACGTATAAAAAAAAATAGTTTTTGGTCACAATTCGAAAATAAATAAACGAGAAACCTAAAAAATAATCAAATCAAGCGAAATTCTCGTAAAATTTCTAGAATGAAACATTCAATTATGTCACTATGTGCTAAGGGTATAATGAGTTTGTGCTGATGTTTGTATCTACAAGAAATATTTGACCTAGACCCACCTAAAGGAGTTTGAACAAATAAGAAAATTATAGTCGGTCTAGACCGACTACACGATACCCTATACCATGCGTTTAGAGGCCCTATCTCTCAGGCCCAACTAACTGGATATAGAAAATAAGCATAAACCAAATTTGAGAGGGATTTTTATTAATTTTTTTGGCTGCAGATATGTAAAAGTTCATATCGGATGCTATATCTATATGGGGACTAGGCCCCAAAATGGACCGATCCTGACCATGTTTGGTAAAGTCTCTTGTATTTTGCAAAAATATATACAAACAAAATTTGAGAAGAATCAGTGCAATATTTTTGTTTTTTGATAGATTTAAGTGAAGATCGGGAAGCAGCTCTATATGGGGCCTATGACTAAGAGCTGTCCAATAGGGATAATTTTTGGACTACTGATTAATGGATGTAATAAATACATACAAACCCAATTTGACTAAGATTTCTATGATAATTTGGATCTTATGGCAATTTATGTTGATTTCATAGGGGTTATTTGTATGGGGGCTAGGTCTGAACATGGACCGATTCTCACTAATTTGAATAGCGTTCATCCTATGGCCAAATTTCATATTTGGTATATAAATATAAATATATTCATATTTGCGACCTGCAGTTTGATTACAAGCTTTACATGGACACACAGACGGACGGACGGACGGACATCGTTAAATCGAATCAGCTAGTGATTCTGATTCGATCGGTATAATAAAAGATGGGTCTAGGTCAAATATTTTTGGTAGTTACAAACAGCAGCACAAAGTCATTATACCCAAACCACATAGTGGTAAGGGTATAAAAATACTTAACTGCATCAAATAAGTTGTGAGCGACTGCATCTGTCTGTGTTTCCGTGTAAACCTTGAAATCAAGCAACAGGTCGCAAAAATATATACATTTAGATGAAATTTGGTATGTAAGCTTTGAAACGCTATTGAAATTGGTGACTTTCGGTGCATGTTCAGACCTAGCTTACGTACTAAAATTGTCCCAAAATCCAGATTATCAAATACATATATATACGATAAAATTTGGTGAATATACATACATATACTCACTAATCAGTAGTCCAGTGGGGCCATTTTTAGTCATAGTTCCCATATAAAGTTGCTTCCCGATATTCGCTTAAATATACATATAAAAAAAAATATTGCAAAATGTTTTTCGAATTTTTTTCTCAATGGTTTGCATATGTTTTAGAGTAAAATAAGTGACTTTACTTAATATGGTAAAGATCGGTAAATTCTCTAACCTAGTCCCCATATAAAAATGACACAAATTAATAACAAAACAAATAAAATTTGCTTTATGCTTGTTGCATATTTTGTTGCCTAGCCAGTGTTGCCGTAATTTGAAATTGTAAAGATGGTAAATTGCAAAAAAAAAAGATGCTAAAACGTACTGGAGTCAAAAAAAGGTGATAAATTATTTTTCAAATTTCATTACCTTTATATTGAAAAATTAAATATTTATTAATAAATTTTTTGGTTTTTAAATCAATCTGTAATTTTTTTTAACATCAAATTGAGTTTTTTTAATTTTAAATTAAATATTTTGAATTTTAGAGGGATTTTTATACCCTATACCACTATGTGGTTTGGGTATAATGACTTTGTGCTGCTGTTTGTAACAACCAAAAATATTTGACCTACACCCATCTTCAATTATACCGATCGAATCAGAATCACTATCTGATTCGATTTAACGATGTCCGTCCGTCCGTCCGTCCATCCGTCCGTCGGTCCGTCTGTGTGTCCATGTAAAGCTTGTAATCAAACTGCAGGTTGCAATTATGAATATATTTTGATGAAATTTGGTATTTGATCTTCTATCGGCCATGGGATGAACGCTATTGAAATTGGTGAGAATCGGTCCATGTTCGGACCTAGCCCCCATACAAATGACCCCTATGAAATCAACATATATTGTCATAAGATCCAAATTATCATACAAATCTTAGTCATAGTCCCCATATAGAGCTGCTTCCCGATCTTCACTTAAATCTATCAAAAAAGAAAAATATTGCACTGATTCTTCTCAAATTTTGTTTGTATATATTTTTGCAAAATACAAGAGACCTTACCAGACATGGTCAGGATCGGTCCATTTTTGGGCCTAGTCCCCATATAGATATAGCATCCGATATGAAATTTTTCATATCTGCAGCCAAAAAAATTAAGAAAAATCCCACTCAAAATTGTTTTATGCTTATTTTCTATATCCAGTTAGTTGGGTCTGAGAGATAGGGTCTCTAAACGCATGTTATAGGGTATCATATAGTCGGCCTAGACCGACTATAATTTTCTTACTTGTTTTAATTTCAAATATAACAGAATTTATATTATCAAAAGATACGATTATATTACAATAATTGGTTTATGGAATCTAATGTCTTCATCTTCAAATTCTTCTTGGCTCTGATATTTTTTGACGATCGACTTTTATCAACGACATCGCTCGGTATATTGTAAGTGTAACAGCACCCATTTTTCAATTTCAAATCTTTTATACGTATTCAGAACATAACAACTCGGATTTTATTCTGTTCAAACGCCATTAAACTAATCAAATGTTCAACTTCGGCTTTTGAGAAAGACAAAACTAATAAAGACAATACAAATATTGATAGCTCTTTAAATGGATTTTCGCCAATAGAATTTTTATTAACTTCAATCCATAAAGAGGTTGTATTCAGTGTTGTATCCCAATATTGTTTTGTGATGTAACTCCACTGGATTTGAATTTTTTCTGTTTCAGATGATCTAAATTTAAACTCTTCTAATATATTTATTGGTTATCGGTTCTTTTACCCGGTTTAATGTGTTTTGTATTCAAACTTTTGGCATTTTTTTAATACAATAATATTTTTTGGCAATCGACTTTTTAAATCGTTAAAAACTGTTGTTGGTGTTTACATTCTTCTATTTCAAAATGTTTTGTTATGCTGCCTACACACCAGGCAACGGTTGCTTCAATGTGTTGTAGCAACGTGTTTTGTTTGTTGACTACACACGTGGCAACGAGTGCCGCTACCTCATTACTGTTTGTAGCTGTGGTATAGAAAAGACACAAGCGGAAGAAAAGTATAATTTAATTTTTTATTATATTCTATTTTTAATTGTTCGTATGCTTTTTTTTAGAGTTACGTCCCATAGCTCTCTCAAATTTTTATATTCGTTAATAAAGTTAACATAATTTTCATTATTCTCCACAGCCATTTTCTTGTTTTCATGCTTTCCGCTTAACATTACTTCGCACGAACCTTCCTATTCGCTTGTTGTCGACGAACTGAAGAAGTAAATGCAGTGAACAATGATACATACGTAGCAACGGTTGCTTCAACCAACCAAATATATCAAAACTTTTTGATATTTTTGGCAACGGTTGATACAACACGAAAATCAATGGGCAACAGAGCTACACACCAAGCAACGGTTGATTCAACATGGCTGTGTTGAAGCAACCGTTGCCTGGTGTGTAGGCAGCATTATATTTGTTGCAAGAAACGTGCAGAGTGGTAAAACTAGTACACAAAATTATCGTATTACACTTTGAGAAATTAAAACAATACTATTAAAAAAAATTGTATATTCAAAAATAATTTAAAAAAATCAAAAAAAAAAGATGCTAGAAGCAACTTTTTATTAATAAAAGATGTTAAGTTAGTATCTAGCATCTTTTCACAAATTCTGAATGCTAAACGACACAAAAAGTTGCTAAATCTAGCAACTAAAATGCTAAAATGGCAACACTGTGCCTAGCTTAAGTACTGAGACAAATTGATCTCGATTTTTCTAAAAAAAGGAAATACTTATACTTGTAAGCCAACAACATTGGCTTACATCAAATAAAATGTTTTTATCATCAATAGTATTTAAGACTATCAGTATAAATTTTCCAACACCACTTCTACAAATGTTTTTAAAAGTTTTTTTTTACTGAATACACGCAGTATATCCTTCCAAGGTACTACGCTACGATTGCATTGATTTTCGAAATTTGTTGGCTTCATTTCTGCGCTACAAAATTAATATTGTTTTAATACTTGAAAAGCCATCTCTGATGTAATTAAAGCAGACCAAGTCTGACCAGAATATAGAACAATATTATTATTTTTTGATTCATTGGCGTAACAGCTTTTTAAAATCACTCTTTTATATAAAAATTGCTGTTCCTTGTTCGATTTACAGTAGCTGCTTTAAAAACCATAATGCAGGCAGAAAAAGATTGTCATTCATGATTTTCTTAGGAATTCCAAAATTTTAAAATTTTTAAAATTATTTTTTAAATATTTTGGCTTGCAAACAGTGTGTTCCTCATTTTATTAAGCATTAATTCAAAGTTTCCAATTTACGGTGTAGTAACTGTCGTTTCTTAGTTTTCCTTTATTATTTTTTTTTTTATTCATTTATTGCATCCAAGCTGGATCCTTCTGGACTTTAAATACTTTTAAATTATTTGCTTCTTTTAACCTTTCAACGAGGAACTTTCAAATTTAAATTAAACAAAACGTACAGATGCTGAGGACTCTTTCCTATGAGGAATTTTCCACGTAGACAATTGACTATTCTGTGGAAAAACACAATGTATTGTATTAAAATAAACACTCACTTGGTAGAACATGTTTAATAATTTTCACACTATATTGGTTTTCAAGTTGTTCTAAATATTAGTAAGATTTTATTATGAAAAACACCTGTTGACACGACTACGTCTAGAACACAAATGAATGAATTTCAGGTCTATGAACTAGTTTAACATAAAAAAAAACTCTGTTTTTTGCTTTTGCAACTGATTAATCATTGAGATAAGTTTACAAGCAAGCAAAAGCCAATTAGATAAGCATCCATGAATGAACAAAAGCAAAAAATTAACAATATTATATCTCCGAGTACAGTAAAGAACAAAAAATGGAACAACATGCAAAAATAAGGGAAAGCAATGCATGTTACAAAAGGAATATTAAAGGAGTTTTGTATTATATATTCTGATTCTCAATTTTTTTTTATCTACTAAAGCCCCTAAAAAACTTATGGATTGTGTACACAAAAATTTTAACATAAATAATATACAATGAATTTTAAAGGATATAACCGATTGAAATAAAACTTACAACTAATTGATGGATATGTTACTAAAAAAAAATAAGAAGGCGGTCTCATAACAACCCAACCTGATAAAGACAACACAACAAATTTGGAAAAATGTTCTTTATTTCTCAATATAATTTTCTTTTAACTCAATACACTTTTCCCAGCGATATTCAATAGGTTTGATCGCCTGTTTACAGTAAGAACTGTCTAGCTCCTTAAAATAGCCCTCAACTGCAGACTCAACCCCTTCATTGTAGGCATATCTTTTACCACCGAGCCTAAATCTGGCAAATAAGGTGCGTGATGAAGTAATTCGAACATTAATTCATGGATTTTGGCCACCGCAATAGTGGATGTGTGATCTGGTACATTGCCTTGGTGAAACAACCTTTCTTGTTCGCCAAATGTGGCCTTTTTTCGAACAATTTCTTCAGTTTAATGGTGCAATAAGTTAGCATATTACTCGCCGTTGTTCGTTTTTTTCCTTTTGAAGATCAAAAATAAAAATTATCCCACGTGCATCCCAAAAACAAACGCCATAACCTTGACTTCAGATGGAACTGTCTTCGACTTTTTTGGACATGATTCTCCCATTTCAGTCCACTGTTTTGACTAATCCTTTGTCTCAAGTGTGAAGTGGTGCACCCATGTCTAATTGCGGTGAAACATCATCAAACACTCTATTGAAACATTTTAACGTCGCAGTTTTTGCGGACAGCTTTATCATCTCCACATTTTCGGTCAATAAGCGATATATAGCACTTATTGAAATGCCTATCATTTAAGCTAGCTCACGCATCTTCAGTCGCCGAACATCCAATAACATTTTATGGATTTTCTTACCCGTTTCTGACGTGGCCACCTCGTTTAAACTCTGCCACAAAATATTTTATAGTCGTAAACGAAGGAGCAGACTTCCCAGAGTATAATCTAGCTCGGCTTTAATATTGGTGGGACTGAGACCTTGCAAATGAAAGTATTGAATTACATGGTGACCAATTTTTTCCATGCTTACAAATTCACAGAGATCGTTTACTTTTGGCTCCAAAAAACTATTGAGAACGTGGCCCCATGAAACTTAAAATATATGTTTCATAAGGTTGGCACTTTTCACCAAAGTAATTGTTTTCGGATTGTTCTGGGACCGCCCTCGCAACATATTATATCAGGTGTACAAATAAGTTTCAATTTTTTTAAATTGGACTTTTATTGTGAATGAACGGAACCTTTTTTTATTGTCCATCGCTTACCACTACTTTTTCCCACCTTTCTGGCAGCATACGAATACCGAGTCACAAGAATGCTTCATCTTTTTAGGCTATGAATTTTTCACTATGAATTTTAAAGGAAATAACCGAAACAAGTTGAACTCAGAAGGAACAATGTCTGATGAATACGGCGGGTGGGGTAAAATTTCCAGATGAATGTTTCCAAATATTTTTTGAAGGGCACCGCAGCATGTGCACGCATATTATTATGCAGGAGAAAAATTTGTAGTGTCTCGAGAACTGTTGGGTGTTCGACTCGACCTTGTCAGTAGACAGGTAGACAACCCAACACCATTAATAGTTTCTTTCGGTTTGAGCAACTTATAACACACGACTCCAATCTGTTCCCACCAAATATACAACAAGAGGCTTTTTGCATGAATATTTGGAGCAAGGCGAGGTGGACCCTATGATTTACTCCTTTCTTAGTTATCATAGTGGATAGCCAGTGACTATACGGTGCAGAACACCCTTTCGTTTAGCTTGGCAAGCGGATTTTCACATGCGGAAAATCGGCGTCAGTTCATATGGCATCCAATTTGAATCCATTCCAATGATTTTAAACGATGTGAAATTGCTGTTGAGTCAATCCTAATGTAAGTGTAAGTTATTCTTGTGTTTAGCACGAATTTGGATTCAATAATGCTTCAAATTTCGCATCTTCGTACACTTTCAGCATTCCGCTACGTTCTTTGTCTTAGATGTCAAATTCTCCGACAACTTACCTCACTTTTCTTACCATATTCTAGTCTACAAGCAATAGATGTGCCTCAGCTGCATATTTCTTTAATTTGAAGAAGTAAATCGAGAGCTCCCGCATATTTATTTATTAATTTATTTCATAAGTCTATAGAAAAATTCCTTACAGAAAATAATAAAAATATATTGCAATAATTAAATTAAATATTATCTATAATACCAATAGGCTAGGCAATTTTTTGTTACCGAATTTTTGTTCTACCGTTTTATCCCGATTTTGACCAAACGTATATTATTTGAAAGGTATTTCTTTTTAGCTGTTCACCAAATTTACAGATTTTTAAATTTTTTCCTTTATTTTGAGTAAATTGTATTTAAAGTCGCTACTAACACATGCATAAAATTATACATATGCTATGTGTGTGTTTATTAAACTTTTTAATGTGCTTGTTATCTTCACTCACAATAATAATAAACCGAAAAAGTTTTGGTTTGTGAGTTGGCTAAGTTTAAATATAAAGTTGCCTAGAAATTGCACTCGAACTTCGAGCTGTGGAATCTGCTAGTTTATTTAAAAACAATATAATATTGCGTTTAATATTGATGAAATTACTAGAAAATCAATCAAATTATAAAGTTTATTGAAATCACAATAAATTTTTCTAAAAGGATCATTGGCATAGTTTTGACGAAAATATTTTAAGTGAAATAAAATAAAATTTCTGTTTGTCGTTGTGGAACATTAAATGAGGAAATGAGAGCAAGCTTCATCATTAATCAAATTAATTAAAAACGAAACATTGAGCATAGTTCTTCGGCTTTCCAGAATAGGAAGTTTAATTATAGCAAGCATAGTTGCATACGATGGTGGTAACATTGTTACGATAAAAATTTTGTAGACAAAATAATAGAAATTTTTGGACTGATTCCATTTTGTATGTCGGTTCTTCTTTTATAAAGGGTCCGCCATTACAGTCAATGGCGATCGGTATCGGGCCATGTTGAACGAATTTTTGTTCAGAAAAATTGAAGAGGAGGATATTGGCAACATTTGGTTTCAACAGGACGGCGCTACGTGCCAGACAACCGAAGCTACACTCGATGTTTTGCGCCCTGTTTTTGAAGATCGCATTATCAGCCGCAGAGCTGATGTCGTTTGGCCACCTCGGAGCTGCGATTTGACACCGTTAGACTATTATTTGTGGGGTGCCCTCAAAGATAAGTGTTACGCCAACAAGCCAGAGACAATTGACGCTTTAAAGGACAATATTCGTGAAGCCATTGGTGAAATACAGCTGCACACAATCGATAATGTGCTTAAAAATTGGACCGATCGTGTAGGCTACTGCATGGCCAGCCGAGGCAGCCATTTCAATGAAATTATTTTCCATTATTAACCGGAAGGATTGTACTTTCAAATAAAAAAAGAAACTTGAGATAATATTCAGTAGTTTTTTTTTATAGCATTTTCAAAAAAAAAGTTATTTGGCGGACACTTTATATATACATATATATATGATATATTATTTCGAAAAAATAATACCTCCACAAGCGCATTTATAGAACTCTCTGTGATCCCTTTTCAGGACACTGACCATTTCCGAGCAAGAAGTGTGCTATTGGCAACTTGCTTTGTGCTCTTCATCACTCTTTTTGCAAGAGCCCAATGCCTTTCTATGGTCTTCGTTCTGGGCAATTGGCCGGATTCGCATCTCTTGGTACGAAATGAACATTATTTGTTTGTACCATTTAACAGCCGAGTCAAAAAAATGAAGGTACCTCATGTTGCTTAAGGAATGCAAGTAGTCTCTTTTATAATCGTTATTTACCATTGTCACACACGAACAGCTTCTTTTCTGGTAACTGTGAGCAATCGCGAAGTACGAATATTTCATCGTCCATAATTTAACATTCTGCACTTTATACGATTTGAGACCAGCCTCTTTTTCATTTTTCTTACTGAAGACTCTAAACAATTAATTTTTTTAAGCCGCATTCTCTACAAAATATTTCGATTTTTCTTTAAAATTGCCAATATTTATCTAACCTTGTTTTTCTACCACTCTCGGGTTTCTCCTAATAGCAAAATGTTCGTTATTTTAAGCAACCGTTTACCAAGAAACTTTTGCCTCATAAGCGATTGTTTAAATATTGATAATAAGGAGTGAGATGGAAAATCTTAACATACATAAGATGTAATAAGGAAACCATTGAACCTAAGCTCCGGACAGTTTGGAGGATTTGCCTCCCTTGGTAAAAAAAACAAGATATTGTTCTTGTACTACTAAAGAGCTTTCATACCGTAGTGACAGGATGCCAAAAATATATCAACACATTGTTTTGGCTTAAAAAAAGGATTGAGTCTTTTTTGCAAACTCTCCTTTATATAAATTTCGGTATTTATAGAGCCAGTTGTAACGAACGACTTGCTTCTTTTGCCGTAACTGCACGTTGCTTGACATACCAGGAACTTATTTGTAAATTTTGTTTGTGTTCGGTCCTAAACTTATCTTCAAAATTTCCTCCAGCAATAGCAACATATATATTTTGACCCAGAAGCTGACAAAAATCTGCCACTGCACACGTTTCGTCATCCATTATGCAGCAGGACGAGTTAGCAAATCTTTTCAATATGCTTTGTTTTTCCTTGGCTTTAAAAACATCATATGGACCTTTCTTTTTTCTCGAACCAGGTTTCCTATCAATGATCAAATTCTGCTTATACTTTCTAATAACATTGGAAACAGTTTAACGTCAGACCTTTGATTTTTTGCCAACATTTTGTAGGACCAAGTTGGATTTTGTTGAAAATATTTAATAATTTTAGCACGTCCTTCTATTTGATCACTCATTTTAATCAAACTAACAAATAATCTGACATATTTTTCAAGTTACTCGTAAGTTGATCAAAAAAAACATTTAAATAAAAAGTTAAAAGGAAAAACGTGTATTATGATCTCACTCCTTATAAGAAAAAATATTTCATCATATCAAATAATAATCTATAAGGCCATTTCTTGTGGCCGAAGTAACTTTGTCAGTTTTACCCCGACTTTGACCAAAAAACCTCATTTAAAAGGTATTTCTTTTTAGTTGTCCATCAGATGAACAGATTTTTACATTTTTAAATCTTTTTAGAGTAAAATGCATTTAAAGTTGCTACTAACACGTACAGAAAATCATACAATGCTGTGTGTGTGTTTATTAAATTTCTTAATGTGTTCGCAAAAATTGTATATAAAGAGCCCTGTGTTGAAGTGAAAAATAATTTTAGATAAAACCAATAACGACAATAACGTAATCGATTTTCGAATTGCCTAAAATTAGCATCCCTTTAGGTGGCATAAAACATTTAAAGAAATGAATTGAATGAAAAAATAAAATTTCCTAGAATATGCACTCGAATTTCGAGGGTTGGGCTCTGCTAGTTTTAATTAAAATAGCTGTTGCAAGTTAAAATACATGTTATAGTTTTTTCGTGCGGAAACCTTAGTATTTCGATTAAGTCCTACAAGATTTAACTTTTATAGTTAAATATTTAAAAGACTAAACTTTACTCCGCACAGTGGCTGAAAATTGTTTTTCATTGGCCAAAACTTTTGAACCGATCAAAATATTTTAGTAATTCTTTTTCTAGTGGGTAGATATTTAGTGGGTAGAGTTTAGTTGAATCTGTTTTAATTTCATTAAAATTGATTGACTACTTTTTAAGAAATTCTATGTCAAAGTTGATCTTTTCATTTTTATACCCTATACCACTATGTGGTTTGGGTATAATGACTTTGTGCTGCTGTTTGTAACTACCAAAAATATTTGACCTAGACCCATCTTTAATTATACCGATCGAATCAGAATCACTATCTGATTTGATTTAACGATCTCCGTCCGTCTGTCCGTCCTTCCGTCCGTCCGTCTGTGTGTCCATGTAAACCTTGTAATCAAACTGCAGGTCGCAAATATGAACATATTTTGATGAAATTTGGTATGTTAGCTTCTATCGGCCATAGGATGAACGCTATTGAAATTGGTGAGAATCGGTCCATGTTCAGACCTAGCCCCCATACAAATGACCCCTATTAAATCGACACAAATTGCCATAAGATCCAAATTGTCACATAGATGTTAGTCAAATTGGGTTTATATGCGTTTATTACATCCATTAATGAGTAGTCCAAAAATGATCCCCATGGGACAACTCTTAGTCATAGATCCCATATAGAGCTGCTTCCCGATCTTCACTTAAATCTATCAAAAAACAAAAATATTGCACTGATTCTTCTCAAATTTTGTTTGTATATATTTTTGCAAAATACAAGAGACTTTACCAAACATGGCCAGGATCGGTCCATTTTTGGGCCTAGTCCCCATATACATAGATATAGCATCCGATATGAACTTTTTCATATCTGCAGCCAAAAAATTTAATAAAAATCCCTCTCAAATTTCGTTTATGCTTTTATTCTATATCCAGTTAGTTGGGTCTAAGAGATAGGGTCTCTAAACGCATGGTATAGGGTATCATATAGTCGGTCTAGACCGACTATAATTTTCTTGCTTGTTTTTTTTTACTTTTAGCGTGAAATATGGGTTTTTATTTTTTTTTATTATTAAAAAATATCATATTTGGATAATAATAATGGAATTTTTTTTCAAAAAAATTTTTACACTCAAAAAAAAAGTAAAATCAACTGGAAATTTTGCTATTACTAAATTACTATTAAAAAATTAAAAATTTTTTGCTGTCAAATTTGCAAATTTGTTAACACTCAAAGAACATTTCCACTTAAAAAAACGTTAGTAATATTATCTAATAGTCTTGCTATTACTACAGAAAAAACATTAGCGCAGTGATTCTGATTTTGATATGAAAATAAGGGTTTTTATTTTTTGAATCTCTTATTTATTAAAACATTTCATACATATGTGGGTAAAAAAAAAAACCTTTTAAAAACAAGTAAGAAAATTATAGTTGGTCTAGACCATGCGTTTAGAGACTTATCTCTTAGGTATAACTAATTGGATATATAAAATATGCATAAACCAAATTTAAGTGGCATTTTTATTAATTTTTTTTGCTGCAGAAAATTGAAAAAGTTCATATCGGATGCTATATTTATATGGGGACTGGTCGAAAAATGGACCGATCGTGACCGTGTTTAGTAAATTTGAGAAAAATCTGTGCAATATTTTTTGTTTTTTGATAGATTTAAGTGAAGATCGGGAAGCAGCTATATATCGGGCCTATGACTAAGAATTGTCCTATAGCGATTATTTTTGGACTACTGATTAATGGATGTAATAAACACATACAAACCCAATTTGACTGAGATCTATATGATAATTTCGATCTTACGGCAATTTATGTCGATTTCAGAGGGGTCATTTGCATGGGGACTAGGTCTGAACATGGACCGATTCTCACCAACTTCAATAGCGTTCATCCTATGGCCGATATATATGGCTTATATACCAAATTTCATCAAAATATATTCATATTTGCGACCTGTAGTTTGATTACAAGGTTTACATGGACACACAGACGGACGGACGGATTACTAAATCGACTCAAAAAGTGATTCTGAGTCGATCGGTATACTTGTATTGTATACTTATAGGGCTGTTTAAATTTCCGTAATTTGAAATTATTTTGAGTAATTTCATTAAAATGAAAAAAAGTGTTCTACCCGCGGATCGTCACGGGTGCAAAAGTATACATATGGTTAAAGAGGACACTTTCACTTTTCTCTGGGTGGTATACGTTTCTTGTTCCCTTTGTTCCCTAGAAGTTCTATTCCACTAAAGTTGAAATTTGACACAAATATAGTAGTTTAATAAATATTTCAGAACACCCCTAATATTAAACGGTAGGGTTGTGACCACTTACAACAACTAAAGACTGCAGTCCTACCAACCTTGTAAAGAAGACCGCAGGGCATTATCTACGATAACTTGATAAAAAAAAAAAAAAAAAATTACCGTTTTCTGAAATCAAAAAAACAGTTGAATTTGACAGCATTCCACGCCCACAATTAGCAAAAGTTGAACCTAATTTTTTGGCTACATTAATTTGGACTAGCAGATTCCAGCCCTCGAAATTCGAGTGCAAATGCTAGGAAATTTTATTTTTTTATTAAATAAAGGCCCTAAAGTTATGCTAAACAATTATAGCCAATTCACAAATCAACACAAAAACAAACTTATTTTTATTACAAACACATTAACAAATTTAATAAACATACACATAGCATTGTATAATTTTATGTATGTGTGAGGAGCAACTTTAAATGCAATTTACTCAAAATAAAGGAAAAAGTTTAAAAATCTGTAAATCTGCAAAACGGCTAAAAAGAAATACCTTTCAAATAATATACGTATGGTCAAAATCGGGATAAAACAGTAGAACAAAACATCGGTTACAAGAAATCGCCTAGCCTATTAATATTATAGATATAAAGGGTGATCCATTTCAAGGTTCCCTACTTTTTTAAAGAAAAAAACACAGAAAGTTCAAATTTAATGGGGAATGTTTATTATCATTTGAAAGAACATTCTTTGGCATTTATTTTTTGAAGATTATGTCTTATTAAATGTTGGCCGCGACTACGTCTCAGATGGACCATCCGTTGAGTCCAATTTTCGATGACTCGTTCGAGCATTTCGACTGGTAACTGGCGAATGACACGCGTGATGTTTTGCTCAAAGGCCTGAATCGGATCAGGATTGTCCGCACAAACTTTAGACTTTACATATCCCCACAGGAAAAAGTTTAACGGTGTGATATCCCACGATCATAGTTGCCAATCGACCGGCCCAAAACGTAAAATTATCTGCTCACCGAAGTGTTCTCTCATAAATCCATTGATTGATGTGCTGTGTGGGAAGTGGCGCCGTCTTGTTGAAACCAAATGTCGCCGAGATCACGAGCTTCAATTTCAGACATCAAATAGTCGGTTATCATGGCACGATAACGGTCGCCATTGACGGTTACGTTCTCACCGGCATCATTTTTGAAGAAATATGGACCGATGATTCCACCGTGGACGTGGTTTATTCGGTCGAATATTATCCAATAATGAATGCTGGGCCTCAAGATGGGTGATGGTGTTGCGAATAGTACGCTCAGTAGGCCGATTATGTTGACCATAAATTGAGCGAAGTGCACGAAACACATTCTTCACAGAACGTGAATTTTCGTAATAAAGTTGAACGATTTGTAAGCGTTGTTCAGGCGTAAGTCTTTTCATGATGAAATGCCAAACAATACTAAACAAAAATAACATGACAGCATGACACGACTAACACGTGATCTGTCAGAAAAGGCTATTGAAAAAAGTACCTATACTTGGATCACCCGTTATTAGCTACAAAATGGCGTTAAAATTTTAAAAATGAAATCAAAATTTCAGCCACACTGCTCCGGTCCATTTAAGACATAACGTTTTATTTACTAAATTTCCTATTTAGCGCAGTAGAGATAAAATTTTATACTAATAAGGCCGAGATTTTTGGACGAAAAATTAGTTTAACTATTTAAGTTAAAAACTTGAGATTAATCAAGCTAAGTTTACCGACATCCCAAAAACTCGATCCATATCAGATAAACGTTTGTCTCTGCTCATAGACTAGAGCCTAAACTTGGCTTGCATCCTTACGTTGTTTCCCTAAGATTTATGCCTAAATATATAAGCCTTTAAATAATTGATTAACATGTGTTTCTATTTTCTTCATAACTGTTTTTAAATTAACTCTGATTTGTGATAAGACCTTTAAACTTGTGTGCGTGTGTGCATATCAAGCGTACTTGTAGTTTAACGAAATTAATTAACAAATTAATTTAATAATAAGTAAACATAAACAAACAAACAAAAACAAAAAACTTTTATTAGTTTAATGCAAAAATATAAATAAACAAATATTTAATCGAACCGGAAAAAGCAAAAAATTAAGTACACAAATTCAATGATATTCAAATAAGATATAAAAAAAGAAAATATATTAAATAATATAATACACACCCACCCCATAAGAAAAAGATGAACAACGTAAATCCAATGGGGGCGTATAATATGAAGTCGATTCTAAAGTTTTTTAAAAGATATAGAAAGAAAAACAGAAAAAAAGATAGAAAAGAAAATGAAAATTAATATGAAAATACTTATTTGTATTACAGGCTTTGTACCCACCCCCTAAATTAGGTGAAGAACTAACGTGCAACAAAGTTGGTCCAACATCAGCTGTATAGAGATCATAATTACATGATTGACATTTTTGTTTATGCTGTTTACAAATTTGGCATTGCATGTGATTGTGATGACAATATCTGTGTGAATTACCCTTCTTGCGTTGGGCACTTGTACGATAGCGAGACCAGTTGTTGTTTCTGCCGTCAATAGTGCCAGCAGTCACAAACTTATCAAAACTATTTCCCATAATAACTACCGGGTTTGTTTAACCTTTTAGGAACTTTATTTTTTTTTCTTTTTGGTTTTATTTTTGGCAATTTATCAAAATGTTTCTTTTAAATAAAATGTGAATGACAAGACAAATACAATATTAAAAATAATTAAAATTTTAGCAATATAATTATTTCGATATGCGTTCATCATTGTGGATCGGTAGCTAGTCATCACATAAAATTTTTTTTTTAAACTTAATTTTTCAGTACAGTTAAAGTTCAGTATTAATTTAGTTTCAGTTGAACATGGTTTCAGAAAACAGAAAAATATAATAAGGAATGAGATCGAAAAAATCTTAACACACATAAAATGTAATAATAAGGAAACCAATGAACCTAGATCTTAGATTTATTTATTCAATTAATTCAATTTACTACGGATTTTATAGTGATTTCTGTCACTTTTTTGAAACAGGTAGTTTCATCTCCGATTAAAATCGTTCACATTTTTGGAGATCTTTTTCATGCTCTTCAACTCCCTTTTCACAAGAGCCCAATAACTCTCCACCGGTACAAAACTCAGGTTATTGTTGTTGTACCACTCCACAGCTTGCTTACCATAGTGACATGGCATCCTGCCAAAAATATGTGAACACATCGCCCTTATTCTATTTGGCGTTGTCAAATTATCTGTTTTAAATCGGTGTTCCCATTATCGTTATTGACACCTATCGATGACTGTCAACATGTTTTTTTGTTGTATTCTGTAAGAAAATTTGACAACGACGTTGCTTTGAGTTGACTCGGATTTTGTCCTCAGTATTTTTGATGTTGACTTGCATTTTTTGAGTGTTTTTTTTTCTCCTTTTACAAAATATAATAAAAGGGGAAAATCAGAAAACAAAAATAACCAACTCAAGCCAATTCGAAATATTGGAGAAAGAATTGGACAAAAATTCCCCACTTCCAGAGGATTTCGCAGGGGCACTGTACAAAGCAGTTTTAAGGAACAATGGGAAAGTGTTTTTAAAGTGCCAAATGCCCTTGACCCACCGAAATGATCTGATTATGGGTGGCAAAAGGTACAGTAAATTAATCGTGTTTTACAAAAATATGTTGTATGACAAAATTGTTCTTAAGTGGTTTGGCGGGACTTAAAATTTAACGTAAAAAAAATGGTTACCAACAAAGCCGAGCGTTAAGCTACTTAAGACAGAAGATTTAAGCAGCTGACATTCAGGCCCCTAGAGGAAGCTGTGGCGAATCTGCTCCAATTCCAAAAGCAAATGAACCCTGAGGGTGATGTGAAGGGAGTTCAATGTCAAGGCCAAAACACAGAATAAGAGCAAGAGAAACGGCTGACAGTGTTGATTTAGATATGCCCAATGAACTAAAATCACCTGAAAGTGTAAGTCAAAAATTTGAATCTGCAACCACTTCTAAGCGAAATGAAAACAGTACCCCTTTAAAAAAGCTAACTTCTATCCAAAAAAAACGACGCAAAAGCATAGTAATAAGGTAAAGCTATTGACGGATATAACGAATAGTATGCCGTCAGTAAATCGTATCCTGAGAGCTTTGAATAAGTTTCAAACAATTATTGGACATAGAAGCAAAGCACAAAAAATTATTTTAATATATGTATAGTCGCTTCAAAAACTGAGTGCTCACCACCAACTTTAATTTTCAAATATATTTTTGTACTACAATTTATTATTTTTTTTTTAAATATAAAACATGTCGGTCTAGACCGACTATACGATACCCTATACCATGGTTTAAGACCCTATCTCTTCGGTCCAACTAACTGGATAGAGAAAATAAGCATAAACCAAATTTGAGTGGCATTGTTATTAATTTTTTTGGCTGCAGATGTGAAAAAGTTCATATCGGATGCTAAATTTATATGGGGACTAGATCGAAAAATGGACCGATCCTGACCATATTTGGTAAGGTCACTTATATTTTGAAAAAAAAAATATACTAACCAAATTTGAAAAAATCTGTGCAATATTTTTGTTTTTTGATAGATTTAAGTGAAGATATACATATGTATATGGGGCATATGACTAAGAATTGTCCTATATGGATTATTTTCGGACTACTGATTAATAACTGATAATATAATAAACACATACAAACCCAATTTGACTGAGATCTATATGATTATTTGGATCTTATGGCAATTTATGTCGATTTCATAGGGGTGATTTGCATGGGGACTAGTTCTGAACATGGACCGATTCTCACCAACTTCAATAGCGTTCATCCTATGCCCGATAAAAGCTTATATACCAAATTTCATTAAAATATATTCATATTTACTACCTGTAGTTTGATTACAAGGTTTACATGGACACACAGACGGACAGACGGACGGACGGACGGACGGACGGACGTTAAATCGAATCATATAGTGATTCTGATTCGATCGTTATAATAAAAGATGGGTCTAGGTCAAATATTTTTGGTAGTTACAAACAGCAGCACAAAGTCATTATACCCAAACCACAAGGTGGTATAGGGTATAAATATGTTATATAACTGATTCCTAGTCCCCATTATAGCATCCGATATGAACTTTTTCATATCTGCAGCCAAAAAAATTAATAAAAATCCCACTCAAATTTGGTTTATGCTTATTTTATATATCCAGTTAGTTGGGCCTGAGAGATAGGGTCTCTAAACGCATGGTATAGGGTATCGTATAGTCGGTCTAGACCGACTATAATTTTCTTACTTGTTTTAGTTTCAGATTGTTAATGACCTCTTTAGATAGATTTTTAAAACATTTTTAAATTCTCTCTTGTTATATAAAATTTAATCTGTCTTGGACTCGTCACCGAATTTATGACTTTATTCATACTCATATTCATTCATTTCTCAAAAATTTTTTCTTATGTTTAAGACTAGCAGTAAAATCGTCTATTTTCACCACTAAACTGTATTCTTGCCATTGAAATAACATTGAAAAATCCGATTGTAATTAAAAAACAGTTTCAAAATCGCCAGAAAATAAAAATTCAAATACGGATGAATTTTCTTTCATACCATATTCTATTTTTATTGTTTTAATCAAGTCTGGTACAGAAGTTTAAAAGTTTCCATTGATTTGTCATCACTAAAAAAATATTTTTTTTTCCTTTTTCGCTTATCCATTTTTTAAATTTTTTTTGTAACAAATTTGTTATCTTTCGATAGAGAACACACCAAAGAGTGATTTTCTACAAGTCAATGGAATTGACCACATATCCATCTATGCAGACAACATATTTGTAATAGCCTCTGGATCACATAAAGAAATTACTTCAAATCTAAACACCTGTGACTCAATCGTAATCGAATGAACCAACGATGTAGGAGCGGTTATTCCAATAAACATACAAATGCAACTTGTCGCCCATACGTATACAACTATTTTCTATCCCAATAAGGCCGAGGCCACGCAATGAACGGCAAAGCGGCAAGCTGCAGAGCGATGAGCGGCAGAGCGGCGAGTTTGAGCGGCAAGTGGCTTATTACTGAGCGTCATTTCTGAGCGGTTAGTTGTCAAAATGCCATTGTCAATGTTATTTATTATTTATATAAAAAGTTTTTATAATAAAAGCAAAATATTTTCACAATTTTATGATTTTTATTTATGTATGACTACATTTCCACCTTTTTAACTTTTTTTCGATTGAAAAACAACACAAAAATGGTTGTCGTTAAGATAACAACTACAGCCGACCCTAACAATAGTGAATATCGTTTAAAAATTTGACTGAATACCAAAATAGATAATTTTGTTATCTTTTTTTAACGATTCAATTATCGTTAAAAGAAGTTACTGAATCGCGCTATAGATTGACAAAACAAAGAAAAGCCATTTTTTTGCCATTTTTATTCTTTGCCGCTCAGAAAACAACTAAAAATTAGAACAAGTTCTATTCCTGAGCGGCGCCGCTTAGACGCTCAGAAATGCCGCTCAATGCGTGGCCACTTCAGTAGTATTTCATATGTTTTAATTTTTTTCCGCTTACCGCTTTGCCGCTCGCCGCTATGCCGCTCATTGCGTGGTCTCGGCCTAAGAAAGTATTCTTGGAATCACATTTACAAAAAATATCCCCAATATGGAAACAGGTATTTCAATCTGACGTGTACTAGTAGAAGGATCAATCCAACACTGTAGAACAATGTATTGTTGGATAATACAAACAAACATCAAAATAATCTAACCCATAAAAACACTGTTTTTATTAAAACTCTTTCTTTCCTTATGCATATGAGTCCTGAATCTCTCCGTGACTGCGTGACTTTTCGTGACTATTTTAAAATTAATCTGTGGTCACAGCAAGTCTATGGACCAATTTTTAGATTGATTGGATGAGGGGAAATGGGGTTTAACTCACTCCGTGACTGTGCGTAACTATGTCAAAGTTAATCTTTTTTCACAGCAAGTCTATCGACCAAGTTTCAGATTGATCGGATAAGTGGAAATGTGTTTTAAATCACTGGGTGACTGTGCGTGACTATGCGTGACTACACCAAAATTAATCTTTTTTTACAGCAAGTGTATGGACCAAGTTTTAGATGGATTGGATGAGGGAAATGACCTTTAGATCACTCCGTGACTGTGCGTGACTATGCGTGACTGTGCGTGACTACCCCAAAATTAATCTATAGTCACAACAAGACTATGGACCAAGTTTCAGATCGATCGGATAAGGGGAAATGGGTTTTAGATTACTACGTGACTGCGCGTGACTATGCGTGACTGTGCGTGACTATGTTAAACTTAATATTTTTTCACAGCAAGTCTATCGACCAAGTTTCAGATTGATCGGATAAAGGGAAATGGGTTTTACATCACTACGTGGCTGCGCGTGACCATGAGTGACTGTGCGTGACTAAGTCAAAGTTAATCTTTTTTCACAGCAATTGTATGGACTAAGTTTCAGATCGATCGGATAAGGGGAAATGACATTTAGATCACTCCGTGACTGTGCGTGACTACCCCTAAAATAATCTTTAGCCACAACAAGACTATGGGCCAAGTTTCAGATCAATTGGATGAGGGGGAATGGGGTCCACCCACGACAAACAGACAGAGAGTATGAGTTAAAAGAAAGAGTTTAAAAAAACGCAGGCATAAACAGGTGTTTTCGCACGGCGACAGACATACTTCAGGCAACTCACATCGAGGCCCTAGCAATGGAAGCAAAAATAAATCAATTTGAGTTTTTATTAAACAAACAATCCATCAAAATACTCTCTAAGGAGTTGATCAATCCTGAGCATGTATTTCACAAACAACTCTGGCAATTAATGAATCAACCCGACTTACCCTTGTGGTCTCCAATATATAATAAAATACACCAAAGAAATTAAGATACCTCTGCCAATCCACAAGGACACAGCAACAACTAGTATCTCATCAGAAACAAACTTAATCATTAATACCTCACTGAACTTGGTAAAAAAAAGAAGGAACAAACCCAGATATTTTCCAACAAATTTTCTTACAAGAGAACACTACAATGAAAACCTTACAATATATACAGATGGGTCTTTCTCGAATGGAAACACGTCGTATGCTGCAGTTGAACAAGAAAATGGTAACTTCAACGTCATTCATCAATCCTTCATATGACAATCAGTCATATCATAACATCTTCAAAGAATGCTCAGTAACCTCAATAGATAAACCGCTAGAAGAAATTTTTAACTGCAACAATAAAGATTCATTGAAAAAAATTAAATACATTCCAAACTCTGCCAATGTATTAAATGAAATTTAAATTCAACATACATACATAGAGTAATGGCCCGTAGCCCACACTATTTGCCTATAAATATTTTATAAGTTGATCTTTGTAAAATATCTTTAAAATAAATAAATAAAACTTATTATTATTAACGCGAAATTATTAAAAACCAAAATAGTCAAATTTAGAATTTTGAAAGTTTCCAATGTATTGTCATCCACTGTATGTATAAAAAGTTTAAATGTTTTTCTTGATTAAACTGAAACAGAATGATTAAATTGTGTAGGTTAATGTTTATGGTTTTTGGAAAACGTCACTGGATGATTATCTGTCTTACTTTGTATTTATACAAGTATTTCAGATTCTGTCAAATTCAATCAAGGTCATCTCCTAAACTTGACATTTAGCTACACGAATTTGAGGTCGCAGCATAAGACAGCAAAAAAAAATATAGGTGAGAACGAACATACGGGTGTTTTACGGGATACATACAAAATTAACAAAAAGTTCTACTCAAGGCCAATTCAAAATAAAACATTGATTTTTCAATGTACCAAATGTTACGCATGCAAAACTGGGTTGAGTAGACTACCACAGAATAAATAATTATTCAAATAATTTAGATATAAATAAATGAGTTAATAATTAATAAAAGAATTTACATTGCCATCATGACCAACAAAAAATCCAGGTCGCTGATATGTTCTGTTGTCTCCGTTGTCACCACACGGTAGTGAGGCATGCGATTGTATCGAAGCGGCTGCCGCCTGTTGTGAAGATTGTTGACGTAAATCCTGATAGCCCGATTCCAATTCAGTATATGACATTATTGGACTTATGATTTATGCTTTTTTGTCTGGGAGTCCACTTAATGTATCAGGGCTTTCGTCTGCTGCTCTTGCAAATTGAGGTGTGACTGTAGACGATGTTTTTTGTGTTTGCTCTATCGATTTGGTAGTTTGTTGTATTTGAAGGTTAGTAGTATTTTTTGGTTTTAGTAAAGTTTTATTTGAGCAATTTTGTAATGAATGCATTTATGTTAACTATAAATTATGTACACTCAAACAGAACAAGCAAAAAAAAAAATTATAAATATTAAATGCTTAAGAATTTAAGACTTTTCTCTGTATTCCATTTTAGTTTGTAATGCGTATGGTTTTGAGTTACATCGATTTTTTCCAGAAACCTTTTTGAAACACAGAATAACCTTCAAATTATTTCAATTTAAAATATATTACTTTTAATTACTCTTTTATAAAATTTTACATTTTTTATTTGAAAATTATGTAATTTTGTTTGTTTTTTACTTAACACTGCGCATTAATTTTTATTTTGTACTGATTTATGGTAAAATTTCGATTTTTTCTTAAACGATTCCCGAAAATTTCTTTTCACACGTAACTCGTTTTTGTCAATCGCCATCAACATGACTGATTAAGCTGCAAAACGCCAAAATCTGCAAACATCATATGTTTTGCTTTGTCGTATAGCGCAAAATCAGTTTATGTTGCCATGATCAGCTGTTTCTTGTTGTGTTTTTACATTTCTCAAGAATATACATGCTGCCGGTTTGTATTTGTTGTTTTTTTTTTTTTTATAAACAATGCAGGAGTTCGCTGTTTATCAATGATCTGCATGCAATTTTATGTTTCAATTCTATAGTTCCTACAAAAACAATGAATTTCGTTTCGATGTCTACACTTACACAAAAACGTTTAACATCAGTTGTATGTTATATGTTAGATGTACCTAAGTTTGTTGTAAACTTTGCTTTAACTTAAGTGAAACTAAACTACAACAGCATTTACAGAGACTTCTTAATAGTTTTATTAAAGATATATAAATAAAAAAAAAGACATGGAGTGAATTTGGAAAACTAAGGGTTTGCAAAAAAGAGAAATGGATATAAATTTTAGCAGCAAATGGATAGACCTTGAGCTCGAAGAAAGGTCGAATTAAATATTACATTTTATTTGAAATATAAAATAAAAATTCAACATGAGCTGTGGTACCTTAAACAAAGCTTATTTCTTAAATGCAATACATTATTTATTTTTTTTTTTATATTGAATTTGTTATTTTTAATGTAGATTATACGTTGATTATTGACTAATCTTATTTTTTCTGTTTATTATTCCACAATTTGAAATACAAAATTTTGTATGAAAAGGTTAATTGCCTTAAAAACTAAATAAATCTTCGGCTTAAGTTGAGTTTACGGGCGACACCCTGATCCATTCCAAATTTTTGCCACTTATTATTCTAGAGAAATATTTTTTTCGGTCGAGCATATTTTCGCAGTTATGGACAGACAAAACTTTGACTTTGATTTGTATATAACTTTATTTAGTATCGCGATTCAGCAATATTTATATCATTAGAAAGCTTCCGTGAGTGCCTTTTATTTGATATCTCAAAATTCGGAATCCGTTAACAGTTTTTGTAACAGTTTTTGTATTTTTTAAAAGTTTTTTTGCTGGTATTTACAACAACTGAATGAAAGCTGGTTCAACTAGCTTCATTAATTCCGGTTTTTTTCGGCTACACGTACACGTTGTCGGGAATGATTGATGAAATCAAAAAATGTTGATATTTTTATTTGACAGCTGATTATTTGAACGTTGCCGGTCTTGATTGACAATCAATCTTCATTTGCTTTGGATTTTTCGTGTTGAACACATGTGCGGAAAATTTTTTTTTTATTTCTTGATAAAAGTCTATACTTATTGTTAAATTTTATATGTATATAATTTAATTAAATTATTATTATAATTAATAATGAATTAGTGAAAAGTTATCAAAATTACAAAAATTAACATATAAAATTAGTTATTTTATATTTTTAATTATATTGCCTACGCCAAGTGTGTGCAGGCTGACCTCTTCTTATACTGCCTTGTGGGTTCCATTCTATTGAGCTGCGGGTGACATTACCAGGTGGTCTACGTAGAGCATGGCCAATCCAACGGCATTTCCTTTTCAGTATTTCCGTTTGGATTCGGTTTTGATGAGTGCGTGCCCAGAGCTGTACATTTGATATCCTGTTGGGCCAGAAAATTCTCAACATTATTCTTAAGGTGCTATTACATTATGTGTTTTTTACATATGTACTGTCAAATTTTCCCACAACAAAAGTTGTACACATCGTGTGATACATATGAAACATTGTTTATGTACAATACATGAGCAAAGTCCATGTACATTTTTCAATTATAACAGGTTCTATTTTTGCATGACAAACATGTGAAAATACAACACTGCTTGTGGCGAAAGAAAAACAGAGTAAATTTTAAAGATTAATATTGAAAGAAAAATAAATTGTTTAGCATTAATTAACAATTAAAAAAAATATAACCTTTTTTTAACAATAAATTTTTGTAAATTCACAAATTAAATCAGCTGTTGTTTCATTTAGAGGTTATGTCATACGGAAATACATATGCACGTGTGATAGCAAAAATTATGGATCGTATGTAAAAGACAATTTTGACAGACATGAGGAATTTCATATGGATAAAAAAAAAGTGACAGTACATATGTAAAAAACATTTCGTGTAATAGCACCTTTAGGCATTTGTTGATGAAGACCTGTAATGCGTTCATATCCTTGGTGACCATATAAATAATTATTGTAGTTAATAATAAATTGATGAAAATTCCAATTTTTTTTTTGGTTATAAAATTTATAGATAATTAAACCTTCATCTTAAAAATACCATAAAAAATCAACTAAATCAAACTTTAAAAGTTAAAATAATTTGATGCGAACGCTCCAAATGGTGATTGACGTGTTTTTTGTACGTTGCCTTTACACGGTGTCTCGACTAGCTATAATCTCGACTAGCTATAATCCAGAGAAACAAAATGAGACAAAACGTGAAGTGGTCAAATTATGTTTAGACATTTCATTTCCAATATGTCTTTGAACCGTAAACAACAAAAATGCGTTCTTGTACTCAATGCTTTAAAAAGAGTTAAAAAAACTAAAAATACAAGTTGAAGAAGAAAAAAAATTAAAGAAAAAGCTCGAGATTTTGGATGAATCCCTTTTAGAATGAAATTAATAATTTCGCTTTTATTTAATTTAAGTTGCGCCATTTTAATGTACTTAAACGGCAAAATCGAATGAAACTTCAAATTTATGGCTAAGTTTTTGTCACACTTTCTGTCTTGGCAAAAAGTTGGTTTTTTTTAGTCATGACATGAACATTAGCGGTCTCCACTAGCCATTGACTTGAACATTGCCATGAATTATGATTAGTCGAGACACCATGTTATAGCTTCAATCACACGACACTTACACATATCCACTGATTGATAGGTTTATTTGAACGTTGCCAGCCGCCTTTAAGCACAATTAAACAAAATATGGCAACCATATTTACGACAAATTTTGAAAAATTTTCAATATTTTATTTTTTTGTTTTGAAACCATATATAAATTTTTCGTGCTTAAAATCAACAAAAAAAAATTAAGAACTATGAGTGTGGCTGCTGGTCCATGTTACTCTACTATTCGTACGATTTTCCATTATATTTTTGGTAGCTGTCGTACAGCTCTTTTTATGGGTGTCGGTGATGTATTAATACAATATCGTAATGGTGTACAGGAATTGAAGAAAGTCGATTGGCAACGTACAGCTAAATTTGCTTTAATTGGTTTTTGCTTTGTGGGTCCTGCTTTAACCTATTGGACCAGTATTGTTAAATCAGCTGAGTCTGTTGGGAAAAGTCTAGCTTCTTTGACTTTTAAACAATTTTTATGTGATCAAGTTTTCTTGGCTCCCTGTTTAAATCTAGGAATAGTTGCGCTATCGGGTGTTGTACATTTTGAATCTATGGTGGAAATTGAAAAACGTATTGGTGAATTTTTTCCTTATATTATTAAACGTCATTATATGCTGTGGCCTGCTGTACAGTTTTTTGGAATGATGTGTATACAACCTTCAATGCAACAATTCTTTGCCAATTCAATTGCCATAATATGGTTTGCGTATATTTCGGGAATATTACATAAAGATGAAGTCATGACGAAAATCGTGGAAACCGATGAAAAAATTTAAATTTTTTGAAAATAACGTAAAGGTAAGTTGATATTAATAAATTTTTTAGAACCATTATGTATTTTTTTAAAATTTTTTAGAACCATTATGTATTTATTGTATCATTGATTATATTTCAAAATTGTCATCAACCTCTTTAAATAATTCAAAATTTAAAATTTCATTTAATTTTTTCTATTGTTCCTCAAAATTTGTTCCGGATGTATTAATAAAAATTTCTTATTTTTTCGGCCCATTCCTGATTCCAAAATGTGTTCCAGAGTTTCATATATTTTACGCAGTTTTCAAACTGGAATCTTAATGGCTGCCGGAGATATCTTGACGCAAACTTATTTGGAAAAGACCGATTTGGAAAAACTTGATATTATACGAACTGCTAAATTTGCTACGATTGGTTTCATGTTTGCTGGTCCATTAACTGCCCATTGGAATGGTGTTATGCATAAAACTATTTTTCAAAGAACACCTCTTCTTGCTAAATCATTAAAGAAAACATTGAATACCCAATTATTTATGGCTCCACCATTAAATTTTGGTATTATAACCTTGGCTGGCATCCTTGATGGTATTACTCCTACAAGAAATAGCTTGGAAAATGAATTGAAGGGTGAATTTTTAACAATCATGGAAAAAAACTATATGGTGTGGTTACCTGCACAATTCACTGGGAATTTAATTCAAAGTTTTATTATAAAATGTTTAACAATTAACACAGTTTCGATCCTTTGGTTTTCATATTTATCATCGATATTAATGAAATCTAGTGATAATAACCAGTTTTGGAAATGAGAAAATTTAATAAAATTAAAAATATGTGACGAACAAAACGATCAAATCTAAATAAATCCTGCATAAAAAAATTCTCAAAAGTTAATATTGTATTTTTTTTTAACTAATAGTTACAAAAGAAAAACTTAGGTAACTTAGCATATTTTTAAGGTAGTTAGAATTGAATGAAAAAAATCATGTGAGTCTGATCACAGGGGAGATGTGTAAACAACTAGTAATTAAAGATTTTTTTATGTCACTTTTTTAAAATCAAACAAAGCGTCATCTATGTATCACTTATAGCAATCAACTGCAGGGCTCTGCTAATATAAAAATATTTATTATATACTAGCAGATTCCAGCACTCGAAATTCAAGTGCAAATTCTAGGATTTTTTTTTTTATTTAATAAAGACCCTAAAGGTATGCTTCACAATTCATCTCAGTTTAAGTGAAGAAAACAAACTCAACACATTAACAAATTTAATAAACACACACATAGCATTGTATAATTTTATGTATGAGTTAGTAGCAACTTTAAACGATCATAACAGCTAAAAAGAAATACCTTTCAAATGATAAATTTTTTGTCAAAATCGGGGTAAAACTTACATCGGTAACAAAAAATCGCCTAGCCTATTAATATTATAGATTATTTCAACCGGTTAATTTTTAATCTTTCGATTTTATTTTTCTTTTTTAATTTTTTATTTTTCAATTTTATTTTCAAATGTTTATTTTTAATTTTCAAACAAAAAACCAGGGGTCTAATCGTCGCATTCGTGATCGAGTAAGCTTTCGTATCGAATGAAATTTCGAAACGTATCGAATAGCCTAATCACGGCATACGATTAGAATCGAAACGAAATCTAATAAAAATTGTAAAAGATTTATTTTAAATGTAAATAAAGAAAAACACATGTTTAATGAAAATGAATTGAAATTTTAGAAATTGTGGTTTTAAAGACATTTAAAATAGGAATTTGAACTATGTAAATATACGCTTTTAAATTAAATAATATTAATAAAATAAAATGTTTCTAAAATAAAATATACTTCACGTATTGAATATGAATTTATAAGTTAAAATATCAATTTTGATAAAAAAAAATTGAGCTTGTATTACATCGACAGATAACCATTTTCCTCTAGCATTTCTAGTTCAAATGATTTTATTTCATAATCAATCTTTTTTATTGAAATATTAACAACATGTTCTTCTTCCTTTAATTTTAACGATCTTTCTTTTATATTCAATAACCGATCAAGATTACAGTTTATGCTTCGTTGGGAATCTTCATATTTTTCGATGTGACACCTTAGAAGGTCTAATTTAAATTCACGTTCAGTAACTTTTTTTGCTTTTATAATGGGTTCCTTCTCTACTGCCTCAGGTTCATTTATATTTTCGTCGTCTTCCTCATCTAACATATCATTAAATGCTTTTTCGATATCATCAGCACAAATTTGTTTCGTAGTTTTAGAACCAAAAGATTTGTTCGATGAAAGACCATCACCAGAAACTCTTATACCGGCAGCCTGAAGAATTTGTTCTTCTCTTTTTGGATGCCTTATTGAATGACAGCTTTTTTTGACATTGTGTTTTTGGTCGGCATAAACCCAGAAAAATGTATCTATGTACGTATAATTGGAACACTTAAAAAACACCTCAAAATAATTGTACCTTTCTCCACATTTTTCATCTTTAACTGGAGGGCCAAACTTATTTAGTTGCATTGTAAGCTGATCCCATAATCGCTTTGAAACAGCTTTTCCCTGTAATATGTCGAACATGTGCAATTCAATGAGCATCTTTAGCTACAACTGTAGACTCATCTACTTCTATAGTGAATTAGGTAAAATATTTTTGCCAAATTTGGGTGCTCAATCATAAATTCAGCCATGAGTTCCTTTTGTTTGCCATTTATTTTAAATATATTTGCCCTGAAAATTTTTAATTAGATTTTTGAAATTTTAATTTATCAAGTGATTAATATTACTTAAATTTTAAGACATTTTAGTTATTATTTTATATATCCCGCTTTTATTTTTTCGCTTGTTGTTCTCAAGAAGTTTAACACTTTTGTTTACGATTGGCTTTGACGTATCGAATGACATTTAGAAAGAAGACACTCGATCGATCGCTCGTTATCGTATGCCATCATCTCAAATTTCGATACTACTTAACGATAGCGAATGCCGTGATTTCAAAATGAAAAATTTCGATCAAATTCACTCGATCGCGTATGCGACGATTAGACCCAGCTCTCAAAATTGCATTTCACAAAATTAATGGAATAAACTATTCCAACTGCAATTTTGGAAAATTCAACAGCAAGTACCATCTATGTAGCACTTATAGCAAACAACTGCAGCAAAGACATATAATATAAAGATATTGCAAGATGCATAACGGTTTTAGTTCAAGAATACGACAATAGGTGGGGGTGAAATGAGTTGCATTTTCTGGAATATTTATTTTTTTAATTTTTAGTTTATTTTATAAAAACAAACAACCAGCTCTCAAAATTGAAGTTTCAATATTTACAATATATGTTATTTTTGACATTTGCACGTCAACACGAATATATTTCGCAAAAGTAATGGAATAACAAATTATTCCAATTTTGTAAAATTCAACAGCAAGTGCCATCTATGTATCAGTTATGGCAAACAACTACAGGGGCTCTGGTTATACTTGGGGGGTTGTTGAATTATGTAAATGTTATACGTTTATATTGTGAAATTTTTAACGTTTTACAGCAAAGGGTTGTTGAATTAGCTTAAACAATTTTTTATCATAATTTTTTCACCAATACAATCGTAAGTCACACCGATTTTGTCTTACGGCTCACATGTAACGCTGTGTTTTTGTGTTTGTATTGTGAAATAGAAATTTACACCCATGCGCGTACAGATGTTTACACATTAAAAATAAATTATAATTTTGAGTTTGCATTTTATTCAAGTTTTTTGATAAAACTTTTTTCGTTTGGAGAAGTTACAAATTACACTGTACAACAATCAGTAAATTGTTGTGCGGTGTAATGCATTTTTCAGATAGAAATTAATTCTTTCTACAAAAAACCCATCATTGTTTTTATAAAAACAAAGAATAAGAAATAATAACTACTGGTCAAAAAAAGCAATTAACTTTACAGTTAAATGGTGCGAGCATTGTTGTACATAATCATTATACCCTCGACACCAGGTGTATACATAAGTTTTTTTCCTTTTTTTACATACATATTTCGATTTTAAAAATTATGTAATATTAACTAATGTTTCGATTTTATAGTTGAAGGGGACCTCCAGGAAGAACCGCATAAGTATTTATAATATCCAAAATATTAGCTAACACATATTTATCAATTTGTTAACTTTGTTAGCTTTTATAAAGCAAGATGTGGTCCGGGAGGATGTAATCCCTCTCCAAGACAACATTAAGATCCCTGGGATGTATTATTGTCACCAGCGGTAATCGTCCAGAAATTTGAAGTGGACGAAGCCGTAACCGTCCAAAAAAACGCAATGGACGAAAAAGCGACCAACAGCACAAACAAATTTATTTTACGTAGGCACACCATGAAAAAGGGAAAAAAAAGGATAAGTGCGACGTGTTGGGGACCTCGTTGCCTCGAAATTGCAAACCATGACCGCTGAACAATATTCCAAGTTGCCTTGATTTGTGTTGTATCCAGAAACTATTTATAGAATATTCGGGTTTCTAAAAAGTACACAATAATAAATATTATTGCCAATAAAAATAATTTAGCTTACCTCAAATATTCCAATAACTGCTGAATTTCACTTCGGTCCATCTTTTATTTCTTACTTATTTTCACGCTTTAGTTTTGAGTTGGTTTTTCATTATTTTGATCCATTAATAATGATCACAAAATGAAAAATAAAAACATTAAACAATAGTTATGGCAGCGTAACGATCAGCTGTCTTGGAAATGTTTAGTCTTGTAAATGTAGTACATTTAATGTAGTACACCTTTTACCCTTGTAATTTAACCACAGCGTAGTAAATTTTAATTTCATGCATTTTAATTACAACATTTACAAGGGTTAAAAGGGTATTTTACTACCAAGAGTGAAAACCCTTAATATTTTCTCCAACTTATTTAACTCTTCACATTTACTCTGTACAAGCATGTATTGTTCAATTTTTTTTTTACATTCATTGCATGGCAAAATAAGGGTGGGTAATTGTTTTAATACATGCAAAACATCCCAACATGAACAACTGCTGCTAAAAATTCTAATAGGAAAATATTAAAAATTTTAATTTTTCAACAATTTTATCAATTTAAATTTATTTGCCAAATTTCATGATATCTTTTTTTAAATTTGTCAACCATGCTTCAATTAAAAATATGAAATTGAATAAAAATATAAAATACATTTATATATAAAAAGTTATAATTAAAAAAAAAATTAAATTATTTTGGAACAAATTCAGTTACATCAAAAAAAAAAAAAAAATGCAAATAAACAAGAAAATTATAGTCGGTCTAAACCGACTATACGACACCCTACACCATGTGTTTAGAGACCCTATCTCTTAGGCCCCACTAATTAGATATAGAAGATATGCATAAACCAAATTTGAGTGGCATTTTGCCTTCGGATATGTAAAAGTTCATATCGGATGCTATATTTATATGTGGACTAGGTCGAAAATTGGGCCGATCCTGGCCATATTTGGTAAGGTCACTTGTTTTTTACAAAAACATATACAAGCCAAATTTGAGAAAAATTTGTGCAATATTTTTGTTTTTTTTTTTTTTTTGATAGCTTTAAGTGAAGATCGGGAATCAGTTTCATGTGGGCGCTATGACTAAGAATTGTCCTATAGGGTTTATTTTTGGAATACTGATAAATGGATGTAATAAACATACACAAACCCAATTTGATCGATATCTATAATTTGGATATTATGGCAGTTTAAGTCGATCTCATAGGGGTCATTTGTATGGGGACTAGGTCTCAACATAAACCGATATTGACCAATTTCAACAGAGATCATCTTATGGCCGTTAGCTTATATTTCCATTAAAATTTATTTTTACTTGCATCGTGAATTTTGTTTACAAAGTTCACATGGACACACAGACGGACGGACATCGTTAAAATCGACTAAAGTGATTCTGAGTCGATGGGTCTTGGTCAAATATTTTTGGTAGTTACAAACTCCAGCACAGTCATTACACCCTGACCACGTAGTGGTATAGAGATAGAGGAAAAATTAACAATTTAAAAACTTAATTTGTTCAGTTGCCCCTCGAACATGATATCATAAATTTTTTTTTCAGCCAAAAACCTCTGTTGCGGGGTCATGGTGCGCAATTTCGAGGCAACAAGGACCCCGAACACGTCGGACTCATCCATTTGTTCACCTTTTTTTGTTGTGTGCCTACGTAAACTAAAATTTTTTGCGCTGTTATCCGCTTGTTCGTCCATTTCTGTAAATAATTTTTTATTGTTAATATCATATATATAAATAAATGTTATTAATACTTACTTTTTTCTTCCCTTATTTGAAACTGAGGATTATCCAAAACGTTACACTCATCCACTTTTTCACCTTTTTTCGTTCTGTACCTACGTAAACTAACATTTTTTGCGCTGTTGTCCGCTTTTTCGTCCACATCTGAAAATAATTTTTTATTTTTAAAATCATGTACTGTGAGATTCAAAAAACAGTAAACATCTAGTTACTCATATTAAAAGTTTTATTAAAACTAGCAGATTCCAGCACTCGAAATTCGAGCGCAAATTCTAGGTAACTTTATTTTTTCATTTAATAAAAACCTAAAGGTATGCTTCACAATTCAACGCATTTTAAATGAAGAAAACAAACTCAACACATTAACACAAACACATTAACAAATTTAATAAACACACACATCCCAGTATGCATTGAAAAGTTATTTCTCCAATGTTGGAGAAAAGTTAAGTTCTCAAATTGATATCTAATATAATTCCCAACTTGAGTTGAACAATTTTTCTCATTGTTTGCTTTCAACTTGATATCAAGTTGAGACTTAAATTTTTTTGCAATTTTTGAGAAATATTTTAACATCAATTGGATAATCAACACTTTTCTCCACTTGAGATGAAACTTTTTCTCAACTTGAGTACGATTTGTGTTGAGTTTGATATATTATTTACAACTTTTGTATTCTCGTATGGCAGCGCTGTTCATTTCTCACAGTAAAGGCCGAGGGGCCGTGGGGCTACGTAACCGTAACCTAACGTGTCAGCCTTTTTTTTTACATGAAAAACAGTTACCGAACTGAACTGTAACGTAACTGGAACGTCCCAACCTGCTGAATTTGATTTTCGCTACTTTTGTACGTGACATTTGTAAACAGCTTACAAAGTTTGGTTAATTTTACGTTCTATAATTGCACTAAATGCCAACGTTACATTTACGGTAAGGTTACCTTTTAAAAATGTGTGGTTAAAGGCCTAGTTAGCCACACGTTGTTAAAATGTATCTGTACCGTAAATGCAACGTTGGCATTTAGTGCAATTATAGAACGTAAAAAACGAACCAGCATGTTGCTGTGTAAAATTAACCAAACTTTATCAGCTGTTCACAATTGTCACGTACAAACGTAGCAAAAATCTATTTTCAACAGATTGGGACGTTCCGGTTACGTGACAGTTGAGTTCGATAACTGCTCTAAATGCTTTTCATGTAACAGAAAAAAACAGCTGACACGGTTGGTTACGGTTACGGGTGGCTAACTAGGCCTTAACTCGGCCTTAACGTTGCGAATCATATGTTCTAATTTCTAGAAAATAATAATTGTGAGTGTTTCCAGCTTTGTGGTAAATTTTAATTACCTTGATTTAAAAAGGAATTGTTGCAGAAAAGAAAAATTAAATAAATAAAAGGGAGGTAAAAGTATAATAAGTTTTATATAATTATTGATATATATCTATAATTAAATTTGTGATATACATTAAGAACAAAAAAGTGAAAAGTGTGTTGTCATCTTGCCAAAAGCACCATTTAAGCAGGCCTCTGAATTTGAAGAATTCGAGTCCAAAATACAATCATCGGAAAACAAGTTTAGCGACCTGGTAAGTTTCACAAAAATATGAGCAATATTCAAGGCTAATTACTAAATTTGTTATTAGGTTGCCGAACTTATGGCCATAATTTGGGGCAATTCTACAAAATTTCTAAAAATTGCATGGCGGAAATTGGTCACTGATGAAGTAGCCAACAAATACTGCTGGCAAGGAACAAATTCCAAAGAACCTGTACGCGCTCTCAGCGTAACGGCGGCGTTAAAACGTGATTATATTTTTATTTTTTGATTCCAATTGACATTAATTAAATATAATTAATCTTTCCAGACGCCTACAATCAAAAATTTTCTGCTGCTTCTTCGGACAGCGAGTTCGAAAGAACGATAATTTCATTTTTCCCGCATGCCAACAACCGCCTACAAAAAAAGGTGAAATATTTAAATGAAAAGGATGGAAACAAAATTAATTGATATATTTTTAACTATTTCTACTTTTTTTTAATATTTTAATATTAATTTAATTTAATATTAATTTAAATATTTTACATGCGATTCTTAGAAATTTTGTTTAATAGCCACAAATTTAGGCCATAAGTTCGGTAACCTAATAACAAGTTGAGTAATTAGCCTTGAATATTGCTTATATTTTTGTCAAACTTACCTGCTTAAATGGTGTTTTTGCCAATATTGGCTTACGTTTTAAGGTTGCCGTACCTTCCCCAAATTTTACCTCTTCTAATACTCTTTTCCAGCAACTTTAATAGTCAAAAAAAAGTACAAATAATGAATTCATTTACTTTTAATTCTATATTTAAACAATTTTAACATGTTATACTATTTAGTATGTCATAAATAATAAATTAAATTAAAAATTGCCGAAAAAAGTGGAAATAATTGATATATTTTTAATTATTTCTATTTTTTTCCTTTTTTAATTTAAATTCTTATTTATGTCCTATATATTAAAAAGTACAAATAATTAATTGATATATTTTTAATTCTATTTTTTTGTATTTTTTAATTTAAATTCTGACTTATGTCCTATATAATATTAATATTCAAAAAAGTACAAATAATTATTTAATTTATTTTTAATTCTAAATTAAAAAAAAACGTACATGATAATACATATTAAATATGTAATAAAATTAAATTGAAACATTCAGAAAAAAGTACAATGTTTCCATTTCTAAAATTAATACGATTTTTTTTAATATGGCAATTCCGTACCTCCCATTTGATACCAATTGGAGAAATTTCTTTGCTATCAAGTTGAGAATCACAAATTTCTCAATTTGATAACTAAGAAAATCACCATATAAAAAATGTGCCTTTTAAGTTGGGAAGACTATAATCCGACTATTAAGGTGCATTTGAGAATTAACGTTGGAGATTTGAGAAATGTATTTGATCTCAAATGCACCTCAAGTTGATAGCAAACTAAAATGTTTATTGGGATAGCATTGTATAATTTTATGAATGTGTTAGTAGCAACTTTAAACGGTCATAACTAAAAAAAATATTCCAAAAATATTCTGGGTAACAGCTAAAAAAAAAATATCTTTGAAATGACAAATTTTTTGTCAAAATCGAGGTAAAACTGTGAAACTTACACCGGTAACAAAAAATCGCCTAGCCTATTAATATTATAGATGAAGTAATTAACACAAAAACAAAAATAAATATAAGGAATTCAAGAATTATTTAATAATAGCTGAACTCAATAAACAAAACTAATACAAAACAATAATAAATGTACTTTATTTAGAAAATGACCAAATGATCAATACAAAAAGTAAACTTTTTAAATTTTTTTAATATTTGGTTTATTTTCATTTGGCCTTAAGTTTAAAGGGACTTGTAAAATGCAGTAAATATTTTGACAAATGGAAAATCAAAATTAATCCAAACAAGACCCAAGCAATAATTTTTCCATTCAACAAATCTCCCAAAAGACTGCCAAGACGTCATCTTCTTATTGGAAATAATACCATAAATGTACTTAATCATGTCAAATATCTCGGAGTTGTCTTGGACAAAAAGCTTACTTTTAAACATATTATGGCTACGTGCCAAAAAGCTATAAATTCATGTAAAGCATTATGGCCACTACTAAATAGAAGGTCATTTCTAAACCCCAAAAACAAAAATCTACTCTTCAAAAGTGTTATAAGGCCAATATTAACATACGCGTATCCTATTTGGAGTGACGCTGCCAACTGCCACCTAAAACGCTTACAAATTATACAAAACAAATGTCTTAAAATGATAAATAAAAAGCCCTGGGAGGTATTCTACAAATCTTATCGATTTCATAACAAGGATTAATAACAATTACTTTGCCAAAATTGAAAATTCCTCTTACCCACTGATAAGAGAATGTAGAGAAATAACGTAAAATTAAAAAAGAAATCACAAAATTGAAAATTATATGCTTATAGAGGTCTATTATTTCTAATAAACCTCCTATAAGTACATAAATATTTTTCAGATAGTATTCGAATTTATTAAATCATATAAAGGTTTTTTTTCCTCCCATTTTCCTTTAAAAATCATTAAAAAATAAAATAAAAACTATTTAATATCTTTAGATCCTATATATTATTTGTTGCAATATCTATATGTAAAGATAAGATCTCATATGTGAATATCAAATTTGTAAATAACGGAAGAATATATAATTGAAAAAAATTTGGCCTTAAGCTCCTCATATAGTCTTCTAGGCATCGACTCGACAAGTTTTTTGGTTATATCGGGGGAGATGGTGCTCCATTCTTCCTTTAGAGCCTTCTTTAAGTTTGCCTTGATTGAAATAGCCCTTCAACTTTTTCCCACAGATGATTACAAAAGATTACAAAAGTTACAAAATAAAGCAATGCGTACAATATTAAGATGCAACAAATATACACCAATACAACACATGCTAGATACATTAAAATGGCTCAACATTCGACAAAGACTGGAATTAAACACGATAAACTTTATACAAAAAATGAAATTGGAAAATGCATCGGAATATTTAATGGAGCAGTTAACATACGTTGGGGAAATACAGCCATATGGCCTTAGAAATACGGGTAATTTCAGACTGATGAGAGTAACAACAAGTGCGATGCAAAAATCCCTATTTTTTAAAGGACTTCAAATATATAATAGCCTACCAATTTATATTAAAAATGACAGGAATTTTAATGTTTTCAAAAGAAATATTGTTAGATATGTAAGAAATAATATGCAATAGATCCTTAGGATATTTATATTTATTTGTAAAACATCTTCTGAGAAATGAAAAGTATTTTAAATACTACTAATAAATTAAATAATAATAATAATAATAAAAAAGATGCTCGATCGTGTTAAGGTCCGGGGACTGCGGCGGATGATCAAGTGTCTTAGGAGTCTGGACAAGTGGCCACTCTTTCACAATTTTAGACGTATGCTTTAGATCGTTGTCCTATTGGAAGATCCAGTCATCCAGCCATGCCTTATTTCTCGCTAGCGCCAACATTGTCCTTCAAAATGGCTAAGTAATCCATTTTCTTCATAGTGGAGTAAATAAAAACAAGATTACTAACACCTGTTGCCGCCATATAGCCCCAAACCATAACTGAACCTTCACCGTATTTGACAGTGTTGGTAACACACTTTTCTTTGAAGGTTTCATTGTTAGCACGCCATATTTTTGGGGGCACTTTTGCTCCGAAAAGTTCGAATTTGCTCTCATCTGTATATATGTAATATGCTTTCCCAAAAAGATAGAGCCTCATTTTTGTACTTTTCGACGAAATTCATTAGCTTGCTCTGTTTCGCCTTGGATATGTATGGTTTCTTGCATGGTATCCTTCCATGTAGATCATTTTTGTGAAGCGATCTCCTTACTGTACTCGAACTTGCTGGTTTGCCTAATATCTGCATTATGTTGTCTGATAATTTAGCTGCACTTAAGGCTGGATATGTCTTTACTTCTTTTACTACAGCTCTAACTTCGGTACCATTAAGCCGCTTTGGGCATCCAGATCTTGGGAAATCTTCATCTTGATAGTGTTAATCAACTATTTTTTTTTTTTATTCTGCAGTGGTTCCTACCGAAACTTTTGCTAATTTCACGAGGGGAGATTTACTTTGTTTTTGATGTTTTCTTTCCCATAGTGACTTTAGTTTCTTTTACTTCTTTTTAGTTATTATTAATTAGTACAAATCAACTAAAATGATTTTTAGTAAAGTAAAACAGTACAAATTATTCACAAAAAGTTTAGTTTTTTCCCTGAAATATAAAAAAGGGTAAGTAAGTGTTACCACTGTTTACTTTTTTGACGCGTAAAATCTGGGGTCTAATCGTCGCATTTATTTTCCAGTTTCTCGTTGGGATAAAAGATAATCGGCTATTGAGAAAACGGGCATAAGAATAATTTAACTCTGTCATAGTTAATAAATTATGGCCCGTTAAGAGTAAAAGAGAAAAGAGGTCTAATGCTAGCTACCGTTGCCTGAAATATCAAAAAGTTTTGATATTTTTGGTTGGTTGAGGAAACCGTTGCTACGTGTGTATCATTGTTGCTACAATATATAGCTTCAACCGTTGCCTCGTGAGTAGCTAGCTAGCATAAAGTTTGTCAGTTTTCTTTAAATAATAAAGCAAAATATGGTATTTCGATTGATTTTACTCGATATCCAATGCGGCGTTTAGCCGCCTGATGCATTTTCACTTTCGAGAGATTCCCAAAGATTCAATCAAAATCAATCAAGATTCCCACTTGATTCGATTTCATGTTTTATAGTAGCCAATGTCCAACCAGGTGTCTCGATTAGCTATATATATATATATATGTATATATAAATCAATATTAATACGCTAGGCGATTTCTTGTGACTGATGTTTTGTTCTACCGTTTTATCCCGATTTTCACCAAACGTATATTATTTGAAAGGTATTTCTTTTTAGCCGATTTGCAGATTTACAGGATTTTAAATTTTGTCCTTTATTTTGAGTAAATTGCATTTAAAGTTGCTACTTACACATACATAAAACTATACAATGCTATGTGTGTGTTTATTAAATTTGAAAATGTGTTTATAATAAAAATGAGTTTGTTTTTGTGTTGATTTGTGAATTGGCTATTATTGATTAGCATACTTTTAGGGTCTTTATTTAATGAAAAAAATAAAATTTTCTAGAATTTGCGCTCGAATTTCGAGGGCTGGAATCTGCTAGTATTTGTTAATACTTACATTTTTCTTCCCTTATTTGAAACTGTAGATTATCCAGAACGTCGCACTCATCCATTTTTTCAGCTTTTTTCGTTCTGTGCCTACGTAAACTAACATTTTTAGCGCTGTTGTCTACTTTTTCGTCCACAACTGAAAATAATTTTTTTTTTGTTAAAATCATATACATACTTATATGTACATATATATACAAACATATAAATATTTGTTATAAATGCTTGCCTTTTTCTTCCCTCATTTGATTATCAAAAAATTGTAAAGCGTCAAAATAAAATAATGAAGACGAACGTTTTGGGTCAGCATCGCATTTCTTTTTCTCCCGGAAGTACGATTTTCTGTAGCCGAATACCTTAGCCCTAGCATCATTTTCTGTCGCGTCTTTTTGAATTTCGGCCAATTTTTGGGCTAATACTTTGTATGCCTCTTGTCTTTTCTTTTTTCTTCTATAATGCATGTGGGTGGAATTCCACACACATGGATTTTCTTTTAAAATTTCTAAAAATTCTAGTGCCCATTTTTGGTACGATGGAGAATTATATTTAGCTCTCATTTTTTTTATAACTATCGTCGATACAGATGTGACTTATTGAAAAAAACGTATCTCGAACCGAATGGTTTTGTTTACCTTTTTCTCCATTTTGTTTTGGTAAAGAAGTGCGAAAGAGATTAAAAAAGAAAATATACAAATATACAACACTGATTTTCCTTACTGTCTTAACTGTATGTACTGTCAAAATTTTACACAACAAAAGTTGTACACATCGTGTGATACATATGAAACATTGTTTGTGTACAATACATGAGGAAAGTCACATGTACATTTTTCAATTAGAACAGGTTCTATTTTTGCATGACAAACAAATGAAAATACAACACTGCTTGAGGCGAAAGAAAAACAGAATAAATTGTAAAGATTAATATTGAAAGAAAAATAAATTGTTTAATAGGTATTAATTAACAATTAAAAAATATATAACTTCTTTTTAACAATAAATTTTTGTAAATTCACAAATCAAATCAGCTGTTGTTAACATTTAGAGGTTATGTCATACGGAAATACATATCCACGTGTGATAGCAAAAATTATGAATCTTATGTAAAAAAACAATTTTGACAGACATGAGGAATTTCATAAGGATAAAAAAAAACTGACAGTACTTATGTAAAAACACATGGTGTAATAGAACCTTAAAGGTGTGTTTACACTACGTGTATTTTCCATATGTAAATTCAGTTTTACGATCCATACGTGTGTGTCAAATTTGGCGTTTTATATACGACTCATAATTTTTGCGTTCAAACGTACATATTATTTCCGTATGACATAACCTCTAAATGTAAACAACAGCTGATTTAATATGTGAATTTACAAAAATTTGTTGTTAAAAATAAGGTATATATTTTATAAACAATTTATAAACAATTTATATATCTTTCCATATTAATCTTTATAATATACTCCGTTTTTCTTTCGCCACAAGCAGTATTGTATTTTCCTATGTTTGTCTTGCCAAAATAGAACCTGCTCTAATTGAAAAATTTACATATGTATGTCTTGCAAAATGTGTTGTACATAAACAATGTTTGAAAGGGTTCACACTATGTGTATAAATTAGACGTGCTAAAAAAATAAGAAAAACACGTAGTGTAAACGCAGCTTTAGGCTGTGCTAGTAATCAAATTACAGGCGCAAATATGAATACATTTTATTTAAATTGGTACATAAAACAAATGTCAAACCTAAAACCAATGATACTTTTAAGGAATTATTGCTTAAGGTGTGTTTACATATGTGTATTTTCCATATGTGAATTCCGTTTTACGATCCATACGTAATTCCGTGAGTGTGTCAAAATTGGCGTTTTACACACGATTCATTATTTTTGTTTAATGGTATTTATATAATAGAAATACGGCAACACTTGTTTTTAAATTTGCTTAAAATTTATGGTGTTATCATTTTACAGTACATGAATATTTAGCTAAAAGGTGGCGAAAGCATGTGTTTGTAGAAGCGCATTTTATTTTCGGAAAAATGAAGTATTAGATTATGACGGCTGGGGCAAATCAAACATTTCCATGAAATGGAATTAGATGATCGTATATTAAAGGTAATGACAGCAAAGAACCGCATAGATCGCAAGATCGATAATATAACTTGATTATTTTCTAACAGGACATATCAAAATTAGGATGGATGGAACCCACTTTAATACAAGAAGCTGCCATACCATTGTTGTTAGAAGGCAAAGATGTTATTGTCAAAGTTAGAACTGGTTCTGGAAAGACGACCGCATTTGCTTTACCATTAATACAAAAATTACTTAATTCCAAAATGAATGCTGACGAACAATCGAACAATGCACCAGTAAGTTAATTTCAGAGTTTATGGTATATAATTTAAAATCCAAAAAGGGTATTTCATTTCTCTATAACATTTAATAATAAAATTTTTTATTTTATTATGAACCATCCACCAACCCAAATACCACCATCCATCCACCGCACTATGTACCACCATCCATCCAACAAGAAATAATTTTCGGTTTCCTCGTCTCTATGATGAATCGTGTCTTATGGGAAATCCATTTTCAAATGGATGATTTAAGTTGTTCGCCTTGTTCCCATATCGATTCTTAGAACAGTCTTTTTGTAGCTCTGGTGCTGTGACCGATTGTATAAAATAGAAATTAAAGTAGAGAGAAATAACCCAAAAACATGAGTACATTTTCATACAAAGAAAGCCATCAGAAACCAATGATTGTTTAATAGAATGCTTTCATTAGTATGTGAAGGAATCTTTAGAATATACCCAAAATTCTTTGATTTAGAAAATGATGAAATGTTATTGATTTTCAATGAATGTGCATCTGTCTGACATTGTTTTGCAGTTGGCATCTAAATAATCCTACGATACCTTGGTTTGCATATTTATCATCGATATTTATAAAGTCTTGTGAAAAATAACTAGTGAAAATACAGTTCGGCCAACAAGTGGCCCCTTATACATATATAACTTCTTAAATTATTTGACTCAAAAATAGCCTTATATGGAATCTGGGTTAATCGACAATTGTCAATATCCTGTATTACATACGTATCTATCCAATATCGTACTAATTTCATAATGGCCACGGTACTTTTCTGAAAACTTTTTATTTTTTTCAACAAATTAGGATTATATTTAACTACAACAAAATCCCCAACTAAATACTTTTTGGCTGGCATATTATAATCTCGATGATAGTTTTGATTATATTCCTGAGACCGGTCAATACATTCTAATGCTTTCAACCTTCTCTCATTTAAATTTCTCTTAATTATTTCTCTTTTTCTGTTATCTAAATATTCGGTAAATTCATCAATAATAATTCCACGTTGATTAACTCGAAGCAGAAGTTGACTGGGTGTTTCCTTTGTAGTACTGTGAACAGTGTTATTGATAGCGAATTTTAAAGACAGATAAAGCATGTTGCAAAGGTTCACTTTATTTGCTTTACATTGCTTTAATAATACGATTTACATATTCAACTTGACCATTTGCTTGAGGTGATTAAACCGCAACATTGACATGATCAATATTGGTTTTATTTCAAAAACTCTTTAAATTCATTTGACGTAAAACAAGAACCTCTATCTGATATAAGACGTATTGGTCTGCTATAGTAATTAAAATACTTCTCCATTGAAAAACAATTTTCTTTAGTACTGGTAGATTTGACAGGATAACGACGTACAATTTTTCTAAATCAGTCTACTACTAGTATATGTTTCCATTTTGAAAACATAGATAGTAAAGAATTTGATTTTCCTTTGCGAAATAGCAATCCATCAGATAACTCAAAGTAATCATCATTTCCATCCTCCAACTTAAGTATCAAATGGCTCATAGTTTCATCACGATTTTGCATTATTTAAATTTGTACATCTAATTCGTTAGATGGTTTATAAATTGTTAAAATGGGTGCTTCCATTAATCGACTCTGAAAAGTGGAATGATTTTTTCTGTGTCTTACGCAATAGATTTAATAACGGATTCGTTAATTTTGAAAAAGATTATACAAATCTTCTAAAATATGAAAACAAACCGATACATGTCTGTAATTTCTTGCGATTTTTGGACATTGGAAACATTTTAATTGCAGGTAAATGTCTGTCAGCACCATTCGAATTAACAGCATATCCCAAATATTCAATTTCATTATAACAAAATTTACATTTGTTAATTTAAACTCTAAACCTTTCTCGTAAGTCCCGGAAAATATAATAAACATATCTTTGAAAATTAGCAGGCGCATTTTTTAAGCCAAATGACATTCTAAGATATTCAAATAGACCGTGTGGTGTAAGAATGCTGTAAGGGGTACCGATTCATTATCCATTTCAATGTGATTAAATCCATTTTTTTAAATCAAGTAAACTAAAAATAGTTTTTCCTTTCATATATTCGATACAATCATCCATTAAAGGTAAAGGAAAGTTGTCACGCATGGTTTTTTTTTATTAAGACTTCGATAATGAACACACATTCGGGTATCTTCTGATTTTTCCTTAACTAAAACAATAACCGATGCATATGATGAATTATTAGGTTGTACAACTTTTCTATCTAACAAGTCATCAATAATTTTTTGTATTTCTCCTCGATCATGATAAGATAATCGGCGCGGAAAGCAATGAACAGGTACATCATCGGATAAACGTATCTTCATATTGTAATTATACGGCTTTTTCTTAAAATTGTTTGGATATATATAAGATTTTATAATTACATTTTTAGTCAAGTTTATTTCATTATTTTTAAGCAAAGGCGAAATATCTAAATTAGGTATCTATAATATTAATAGGTTAGGTGATTTCTTGTGACTGTTTTATCCTGATTTTGACCAAATGTATATTATTTCAAAGGTATTTCTTTTTAGCCGTTTTGCAGATTTACAGATTTTAAATTTTTTTTCCTATATTTTGAGTAAATTGCATTTAAAGTTGCTACTGACGCATACATAAAATTATACTATGTGTGTGTTTATTAAGTGTGTTAATTAATGTGTTTGTAATAAAAATGAGTTTGTTTTTTGTGTTGATTTGTGAATTAGCTATAATTGACTAGCGTACTTTTAGGGTCTTTATATAATGAAAAAAAATTTTTTTTCCTAGAATTTGCGCTCGAATTTCGAGGGCTGGAATCTGCTAGTTGGGATAATTACGATAATTAAAAAAAAAAAATCAACTGATTCTTGGCTAAAAATTTCCAGATATTAATATTAAAAAAGCAAATATTAAAATATTTTTATCTGAATTAGCTAGTAATTTTTAATTTTTTATAATTTTTTATTTTAAATTTTTAATCTAAAATTTTTCAATTTTCACTTTTTATCTTCATTATTCATTTTTCAGTTTTCATTTTCCATTTTTCAATTTTTATTTTTAATTTTTCACTTTTCATGTTTCGTTTTTAATTTTTCAATTTCCATTTTTCATTTTTCAGTTTTCATTTTCCGTTTTTCAATTTTCATGTTTTATTTTCCATTTTTCAGTTTTCATTTTCCATTTTTAATTTTTCAAATTTCATTTTCCATTTTTCATGTTTCGTATTTCATTTTTCATTTTTCAATTTCCATTTTTCAATTTTTATTTTCCATTTTTCATGTTTCGTATTTCATTTTTCAATTTCCGTTTTTCAATTTTCATTTTCCATTTTTCATTTTTCAATTTTCATTTCCCATTTTTCATTTTCAGTTTTCAGTTTTCATTTTTAATTTTTCATTTTGCATTTTAATTTTTCCTTTTTCATTAGGGATTTTTTTTCTTTCATATTGACTATTTTTTTTTTTATTATATCCTGATAACTATAAAAAAATATATATGGCAATACTACTAACATAGCTCATGGTAGTTGTGTTTGTTGGTATGATTTCATAATTTTTTTGTGGCATTTTTTTTAACTATGAATGTTGTTGTACAACTATTATGTTGTTTGGGTTTTATGTTTTTTTTAGAGGTATCTACATATTTTTGCTCGTATCTAAGCACAATGATGCCCATTTACCCCATTTTAAACACAAACCTGGTGGGAATAATGGCAAACGATATTATCGTAACTTTGCCCCGTTAAATGGTATTTTTTGTGAATGAGCGTGATTTCAACAGATAGGCGTGCATCGCTATATCGACTAGAGCTGTGATAAAGATCAAGAATACATATATATAACGGGTGATTTTTTAAGAGCTTGATAACTTTTTTTAAAAAAAAAACGCATAAAATTTGCAAAATCTCATCGGTTCTTTATTTGAAACGTTAGATTGGTCCATGACATTTACTTTTTGAAGATAATTTCATTTAAATGTTGACCGCGGCTGCGTCTTAGGTGGTCCATTCGGAAAGTCCAATTTTGGGCAACTTTTTCGAGCATTTCGGCCGGAATAGCCCGAATTTCTTCGGAAATGTTGTCTTCCAAAGCTGGAATAGTTGCTGGCTTATTTCTGTAGACTTTAGACTTGACGTAGCCCCACAAAAAATAGTCTAAAGGCGTCAAATCGCATGATCTTGGTGGCCAACTTACCGGTCCATTTCTTGAGATGAATTGTTCTCCGAAGTTTTCCCTCAAAATGGCCATAGAATCGCGAGCTGTGTGGCATGTAGCGCCATCTTGTTGAAACCACATGTCAACCAAGTTCAGTTCTTCCATTTTTGGCAACAAAAAGTTTGTTAGCATCGAACGATAGCGATCGCCATTCACCGTAACGTTGCGTCCAACAGCATCTTTGAAAAAATACGGTCCAATGATTCCACCAGCGTACAAACCACACCAAACAGTGCATTTTTCGGGATGCATGGGCAGTTCTTGAACGGCTTCTGGTTGCTCTTCACTCCAAATACGGCAATTTTGCTTATTTACGAAGCCATTCAACCAGAAATGAGCCTCATCGCTGAACAAAATTTGTCGATAAAAAAGCGGATTTTCTGCCAACTTTTCTAGGGCCCATTCACTGAAAATTAGACGTTGTGGCAGATCGTTCGGCTTCAGTTCTTGCACGAGCTGTATTTTATACGGTTTTACACCAAGATCTTTGCGTAAAATCTTCCATGTGGTCGAATAACACAAACCCAATTGCTGCGAACGGCGACGAATCGACATTTCACGGTCTTCAGTAACACTCTCAGAAACAGACGCAATATTCTCTTCTGTACGCACTGTACGCATTCGTGTGGTTGGTTTAATGTCCAATAAAGTAAACTGAGTGCGAAACTTGGTCACAATCGCATTAATTGTTTGCTCACTTGGTCGATTATGTAGACCAAAAATCGGACGTAAAGCGCGAAACACATTTCGAACCGAACACTGATTTTGGTAATAAAATTCAATGATTTGCAAGCGTTGCTCGTTAGTAAGTCTATTCATGATGAAATGTCAAAGCATACTGAGCATCTTTCTCTTTGACACCATGTCTGAAATCCCACGTGATCTGTCAAATACTAATGCATGAAAATCCTAACCTCAAAAAAATCACCCGTTACTTTATGGGGTCGGAAATTAGTTTTTCGATGCGTTACAAACGGAATGACAAACCTATATATACCCTCTGCCACTGAGGTGTGGAGGGTATATATATATATATATATATTATGTCCTGTGGTTCCTATAAGGAACAAAGGGCCACAACGAACTCCTTCCATTCGGTCCTATTTGATGCTAGGTGTTTGATTTCCCTCCAGCTTAGCCCACTTTGGATTACTTCAGCTTCGAGTTGACGCCTCCAGGAGTGCGACGGGCGTCCAACTCTACGTGTATTTCCATGGGGATTCCAGTCAATAGCAGTTTTAGTAGGGTCGCCTTGTGGTCTACGGAGTGCGTGACCAATCCAGCGCCATTTTCGCTTAAGGATCTCGATGTTGATTGGACTTTGATTTGTTTGTGACCATAGTTGAGTGTTTGATATGGTGTTTGGCCAGAATATCTTGAGGATCCTTCGTAGACAGCGGTTAACAAATACCTGTATGGCGTTTATTTCACGTGATGTTGTGTTCCGTGACTCACAACCGATAATGCTGATCTTAGTGTGCTTTGAGATAGCAGTAGATTTCCATACAGGGCGGAGCATACCGTATGCCTGGTTGGCCTTTGACATTCTATAGGCGACGTCATTGCTGCAGCCGCCAGTATGAGTTAGAATGCTACCAAGATAGCAAAACGACCTTACTTCCTCTAGTTCAACATCCTGTATTTTAAATCTGCTATTATTAACGGTGTTTCAGCGCATTACCTTACTCTTTTTAATATTTATTCAAGAGACTTAAGTTTAGCTGACATATGCCGATAGCTGTGAGACAGAAGACAAATATGATCTGCGTACTCCAGACTCTCTAGTTGTTGCGTGAGTCCCCATCGTATACCTCTGCTGTCCTGCGTAGCATTGCACACTATGACGTCTAGGACGATGTTAAAGAGAAGAGGGGATAGTATACATCCCTGGCGCACTCCGGTTGCAACGTTAAAACTGTTGCTTAGTGCGTTTTCATGGACAACACGACATCTAACATCCTTATACAGAGCTTGAGTAAGCATGACAATCTTTGGTGGAACACCTTTACACGCGAGAGCACTCCATATCGCATCGTGGCTCAGGGTGTCGAATGCTTTCTCAAAATCTATAAAGATCATGTACAGGCGGGACTGCCACTCGGCGGACTGCTCAATAATTATTCGCAAAGTATTTATATGGTCAACACAAGACTTGTGGACGAAAGCCAGCCTGCTCATCCATTACAGCATCTGATATTCTTTTGTTGATAATGTGCGCTAAAATCTTATTTACTGCACTAAGAATTGTGATACCTCCCCAGTTCCTGCAATCGGTAAGGTTGCCTTTCTTTGGTATGTTGACAATGATACCTTCTTTAAGTTTTGAGTCGAGTTCGAGTGTGAGCCAAAAGTTATCGATGAGGGGTAGCGGAATGTTCGCTGTTAGTTGGGGATCAGCTTTAAGCATTTCAGGGGCTATATTATCGGCACCGGGGGCCTTGTTTGCCTTCAAAGCAATAACAGCGTTTAAAACTTCTGAAATGTCAGGGCATTCAGTTGAGATGTCTTGCCTAACTGTGTGGGTTGCGCATGAGCAAATGTTCGAAAGGTTGGATGGAGCGTTGAAAGCATTGAGGAATAATGACGTCTCCATATTTCCAATTGTTCATTTTTGGATGTTGATAGTTCTCCCTCACTGTTCTTTAGTGGTTTTGTGTTAAGGAAATTTTTACCTGTGAGTTTTTTGGTGATTGCGTAAAGATCCTTGGACCTATGCTCTTCAGATGCTTTTTGGGCATTACGCGCAAGTTCCTCGAGCCATCTTCTCTTGTCATTTCTAGCACTCCGCTTCACTAGCAAATCGTGACGCCTGTAGGCTTCACCTACCGTTATCTTTTCACCGCGTGTTCTAGCTATATTTTGTTTTGCCTTTATTTCCTTTCTTTCCAAAATTAACTTCCAGGTATCATCAGACATCCACTGTGCTCTTTTGGGGGTCTTGTAACCGATATGTTCCCTGGCAGCATCGTTGAAGTTATTTATGTTTTGCCACTCTATCACCGGGTGTGCTCGCTGTATAACAAGGCCCCCTTTTAGTTCGTCCACGTACTTGTGACGGATTTGAACGTTTTTCAGTTTGCGTACGTCATATTTTCGTTCAGCGGATGGTGGTTTACGGATAGCAGCTACCTTTAGGCGAATATTTCCAATTACAAGATGATGGTCTGTTGAACAGTCTGCACCGCGTTTGGAACGTACGTCCAGAAGAGTCCTGCGCCATGATTTGCTTATAGCAATATGGTCGATTTGGTTTTCGGTCGCTCTGTCTGGCGATACCCACGTTACTTTGTGGCTAGTTTTGTGGGGAAATATGGTGCCTCCGATCACGAGATTGTTGTTGCTACATATTTCCGTAAAAAGCTCTCCGTTTTCCGTCATTCTACCGATGCCATGCTGCCCCATTATGGTTTCTCTTCCAGTGTTGTCTGCTCCAATCTGTGCGTTGAAATCACCCATGAGTATCACGATATCACCTCGCGGTATTAATGACAGCACTCTGTTCACGTGGCTGAAAAAATTTTCTTATCCGAAGATTCAGATGTTTTTGCACGCAGGTAAGGTTTCTAGCCCTAGTGCGGAATCTGGCTGTGATTATTCTGTCACCATATGGTTTCCAGTTGATCAGTGCACTACGGGCTTCCTTGATAAGAGTAATCCGACTCCGCTCGACCTTGGCTCGTTCGGTGGCTTACCGGAGTATAAAAAAGTAAGGTTTTCGGAGGTATTGAATTCTCCTGCTTCCGGCCATCTGGTTTCGCACAATCCTAAAAGTAGCAGGTTGTAGTTGGCAAATTCTCTGCATACTTGGGCCAGTTTAGATGTATCTAGGAGTGTGCGTACGTTCCATATTCCTATTCGTGTCACTTTTTTCATGCTAAAGGTCGTCATCTTGGGGATCCGTTGGTAATTATTTGTTGTGGTTTCAGTAATTGGGGTTTAGGATTGAGTGACTGATTAGGCCTCCCATCCGATCCTAGTGTTGGGGCTGCCAACAACCTCTAGGCAGGTAAAGGACAGTTGAGTTTCAGTGGATTGCACCTAATTACCTGAGACGCATCGGTTTTGGAATGCCATTCAGGTTACTCAACTGTGTGCCTTCTCACTCTAGCTGCCGCCAGACGGGTGTCTGAAAGGCATTACCAGGGGATACTTGGTATAAGACCGGAAGTAGTGAGCTGCTTGAGAATTTCAAACAGAGGAATCGCTTCTTGCCATCCCAGTTGATGACAGACAGATAGCTTTCCGCACATGTGCACCTCTGTGAAAAACCCCATCCCCCAAGGGTATAAAAAAATGTCAAAATTCAATTGTGATTTCTGTGGATAGGAATATAACCAAAATTGATCTTTAAAACGTCATATCAGAATGCATCATCAAGGACCATCGATAAAGTGTTCAGCATGTAATATTAATTTCTCGGATAGGAAAGAATATCTAAGACATGCACACTTAATAGAACATGTGAATAAAAAGGAGAAAGTGTACACTATAATGAGTGTAATGAAGATATACCAAAAAAAGGTATGGGGGATCCATGTGAACACCATCGATCACAAAAAAAATGCATTAAAATTGTGGATGAAGAGAATAACATTAAGTGGTTTGATGGTTATTTTAAAGATCGCGTATCAACTTTTCGGTTTGAAAATAATAATAAGGAAAATTTGATTCCCGAACAATTTTTAAATATGATAAAGGAAAAAATGATTTAAGTTTTCAATTCGTTTTTACAAAAACACACATCCCTCAAATTTAATTTTGAGTTGCATTGTAAATATATACTGATGAAAGACGACGAAGAAAATAAGATTAATACAATATCACATCAAACAAAAATGTAAATTTTAATTTCATCCAACAACAATATTGATATACTATATATCAGCATTACTCCAACAATTGTAATATACTTGCGCAAAGTGAATTTCAAAAGCGTGATAGTGTATGGGCTTTATTTGAAATCACTCGTCTTGATGTAAACATAAATAAATTAACTTGTAGAAAAGGTTTGTGATGAACAAAATAGTGATGAATATTGTTTTAAGTGGGCAATAATATCAGCAATGTATCCAGTCACTAGATGTTAGTCATATGTAAATATAAACATTGAAGATGAAATAATAATGTTGGAAAATAACATAACATTAGATATCTCAAATCTCAATTTCCCCCTTTCTGTCAACAAAAAAAAAATGTTTAAAAATAACAACCCGACGATAACTGTTTATGGTTTATGGTTTGGAAAATGATAATATTGTGGGTCCATATTATTTCTCCAAAAAGGAAAAACCTGTTCACATCAACTTCTATTTTATTTAGGCTGAAGACCGATTCCATTATGAGTGAATAAAAAATATAAAAATTGATGCAGGTCACACATTAATTGTGAAAAACATTCCATCGAACACGACGAACAAATCAGTTCGTCATTCATTCATAAGAAATAAACGTTTTTGCCATCATCGAGTTACTCACAGCGGGCACGAGTTTTGTCTTAATCTCGTATTCATTTTCATTCTTACATTTTGTACTTAATTGCTTTGGGTGTCAAATTTGTCACACAAACATTTCTTAAATCGCTGCTCTTCAATTATATTTACGTATTGCCTCATTCTCCTAATTCTGCAGCATAAACAATTCATAAGTCACTGCACTTGAGTATTTCTCATAATTTCCTAATTTACTGTTGTGTCATAAAGGCAATGCATTCGAGTGTTGTTTATGTCATACATATGGTTTTTACTTGCATTAACATTTCTTTAATGTGTTTTCATGTTGCTAAGTATTCAACTTTGGCTTTCTTTAGTTAGTTTGAAGAAAAGTAAGTTTATTTAAGAATTTGACTCAGACCTGGATAGTAGTGTTTATTAAAATCGATTCTAAGTATTAAGACTCATTCAACTTATTAAAATTGATTCTAAATATTAAGACTCATTAAACTTATTAAATTTGATTCTAAATATCAAAGCAAGATTTATTCAACTTATAAAAATAAAATTAAAAAATTTAATAAATTAATTTATATAAAGTTAAATTATACTAATTAAAAATGTTTCATTCATTCTTTTTTTATTTACAGATTATTAAGTAATCAACTCAACCAACATCAGCATATAATGTATATTTTCAGTACGTGTCTAATTCGTTTCCATACTGAGCATGAGATGGAATGTAACAAAATGGTAACTACAATGTTAAATGATGAAAATTGTATGCTTAATTTTAAGAATTTTAAAAAGCAAATGGATGTACCTTTTGTTGTTTATGCTGATTTCGAATTTATATTGGAATCAATTAATATTCAAAATTCAACAAATGTAATTTCGATACAAACGCTTATTCCATTTGCTTATAGTTATTATATTAAATGTTCATATAATTCTAGTCTAGATATATTTAAAATTTATAGCAGTGAAAATTCATCAAAACAATTAAAAGAAAATTTAGTTAAAGATATTTTAGAAATTTGTAATAAATATTTAAGTGAAGTAATACCAATGAATTCATTAACATCTGATCAGGGAAAATTTGAAGTTTGACGTTAAAGTAAAAAATATTAAATAAATATAATAACTATTGTGTTTTTGTTTAAAATTCAATTCATTATTTAAATGTTATACATATTTTGATTGAAATATAGCTAAATATTTAAATTTTTTCATAAAAATAATAAATAAATTGATTCAATTTCATTTGTGATGAGAAAAATTATACAAAATAACTTCATATGAATTTTGCTAGCATGAGAAAATTTCACAAGAATAGCGTAAGTTTTCAATATTTCATGAAATTATTATAGAAATATGTTTAAATTTTAGTAAATTAAATTAATTTTGTAGATAGTTTGTCCAAAAAATTTGAACAAAAATTCAAAATAAATATTGTGAACATTATGAGGATTGTGTTTGGTCAAATGAAAATACTACCTATGTACATGTGTTCGTGTATGGATAGAGAAAGGAAAGAAGAAGCAAAAAACTAATGTATTTCTATTATAATATATGTATCTAAACATAAAAATTGTAATTTCAAATAAAACTTAACTCAAATACCCAAAAAAATAAAATGTTTTTTTCATTTATTATATTTAATTCTATATATTAAGGCCGTTCACATTTACATTTATAAATGTAAAATTTGTAGTTATACTTGTAAAATTGTTTTGTTACACCTCTAACTCTTTAATAAAGTATCATCTATGTGTCACTTATAGCAAACAACAACAGATAAGGTTTGAGTTTGTGAACATTCTAAGGTAGCTAAAAAAAAACAATTTGCGCCACCTACTGTTCAATAATGAAAGCTCAATACAAAATGTACTGGAAAATTGACATGGGTTAGTGAATATGCTAAGGTAGCTAAAAATGCGCCGCCACCTAAAAGTGAGTTTTGGGTTTTTTTATAAGGAAAGACATATCTGTGGTCACAAACGATAACCGCCTAAGTCGACTTAAGAACGATTTGAGTTATGTATGCTATCATATTCTACTAAAAACGCTTTATATTTACGTGAAATCCCCATTTCTCTAACACTGTTTAATAAAATGTTATTAATGAAAACATACTGACCTAAGTCGTAATGACACCCCATTACATTTATATAAAAAGTAATTTTTCTCGAAAGCAACTTACTCCACGATTTGGGTTATCTCTATCATGTTCTACTAAAAACGCTTTATACCTACTTGAAATCTCCATTTCGCTAACACTGTTTAATAAAAAGTTATTAATGACCTAAGTCGTAATGAAGCCCCATTACATATATATAAAAAGTTATTTTTCTCAAAAGCATGTTTTTCGACCTAGGCGGTTAATGCTTGTGACCACAGATATAATATAAAGATATTGCAATATGCATAACGGTTTTAGTTCAAGAATACGACAATAGATGAGGGTAAAACGAGCTGCAATTTATGGAGTATTTTTTTAATATTGGAAATATTCTCTGGAATATTTATAAATATTCTAAATTACTCTCTTAAAAAATCATGGCCATTAATCAAACAAATTCGAAAAAAATCTGACATTTAACAATAATTTTGAAACCATAATTTATATACAGTGCCTCCAACTAACAATCGGACAAATATTTTTTCTTCAAAATAAATTATATAATCAACAATTTGATTTATTTTCCAATTATCATTTTTGGTTATTATTATCTATATCGATGTATATGTTTAGAGAAAAGGTGGAAAATAAAAGCACAGATGGACAAAATAATATTAAGTGAGCGAATTAATATAATAATATATTAAATTTAAGTTAAGGCTTAACACTGTTACCGTTGAAAACTAACGTTTCCAATACCTGAAAAGAAATATTTAAAATTATGTTTTCTTTGAAGTGAAAGCAAAGTGAACATTTAAAATAAACGTTAAATAAAAATAATAAACTAACCATTTATCATTACGAAAAATAAAAAATACTATTTTAGATCATTTGCTATCATCAAAAAGAGCAATTTAGAATGTATTTAAAGAGGTAAATATAGTAAGCTTTCTCACTCTTGGTATAAAACATTCCTAGTCGGTAAATACTAACAACCCTGTAAGACACGAAAATTTAACTAATTTTTATGCTTTGTAGAAGATTTTTCTTTTCTGCATCTGACAAAATCCTTAACTACCCACCCTCTAGTGTCCAATTGAAATTATTTTCCAACAACATGTTTCTCTAAGGTCTAGCTCTTGTAGCTAGATCAGTAATAAATGCTAGATCAGTAGAAATGCTACAGTAAGTAGCTTTCCCCAACTGGAGTTCCTCCGGTGTCGATGGTTGAAGGGCATTCTTATTTGCCTCGATATGTTTATTAGATTTGTGTATACCAAATTTAACTATTCGCTGGCCAAAAAAATCTACAGACAGTGTGGCAAAGGCGCTCGACCTAATCCAACGGACACCAATTATACATTTCTTTTTTCAGGGTTGAAATCAAGTTATCAAACGTCTCTGAATATACGAGAATATCGTCAAAGAAGCCCATTACATTCGGTATATCTCTTAACCTAGCCTCCATAAGCCTTTGCAACAACGCGGTAGTTTTTGTAGAACCTTAGACCGTTTTTGTAGAACCTTGAACGAATTAAGCTAAGCGTAGGGGTATTTAAAGTTAAAATGTGTGCGAAATCCTCGTCGACAAAATATTGTAACGTGTTTCATCTTATTAAGCAAATCATGAATTTATAGAATTGGATGTTCTTCAATAATAATTGTTAGATTGACTGTGGGTTTATAATTACCCGTTTTCTATGTGACAATATGTTTCGAAGACGTCCATTCGGAATAATCTACTTTCGGGTAGAGACCCGAGGCAATATTGGAATCAATTACCTTAATGTATGCATCTCCCTTTATGATATTGGGATTTCTCTAGCTTTAACAAAAATGACAGATATGCTAGGTATTACTGAATACTAGCAGATTCCAGCGTTCGAAATTCGAGTGCAATTTTTAGGCAGCTTTATTTTTCAACTTAGCCAATTCACAAACCAACACTTTTATGGTTTATTATTATTGTGAATGAAGATAACAAACACATTAACAAATTTAATAAAACACACATCCCAATAAACACTTTTGTTTGCTATCAACTTGAGGTGCATTTGAGATCATATACATTTCTCAAATCTCTAACGATAATTCTCAAACACACCTTAATAGTCCGATTATAGTCTTCTCAACTTAAAAGGCACATTTTTTGTATGGTGATTTTCTTAGTTATCAAATTGGGAAATTTGTGATTCTCAACTTGATAGCAAAGAATTTTCTACAAAAATATTAATTCTCAACTTGATATCAAGTTGAAAGCAAACACAGAGAAAAATTGTTCAACTCAAGTTGAGAATTACATTGTACATCAATTTGAGAACTTAACTTTTATGCAACATTGGAGAAATAATTTTTCAATGCATATTGCATATGTATAATTTTGTGTATGTGCTAGTAGCAACTTTAAATGCAATTTACTCAAAATAAAGGAAAAAAATTAAAAATCGGTAAATCTACAAAATCGCTAAAAATAAATACCTTTCAAATAATATATGCTTGGTCAAAATCGGAATAAAACGGTAGAACGAAACACAGTCACAAGAAATCGCCTAGCCTATTAATATTATAGATATTATTAAATTGTTTGAGAACTTGCTGAAGTTATTGCAACTTTCGGCGACTCATTTCTGGTGGCGCCGTTGTAATATTGTTTATCTGATTTGTTTTGGAAAAAGAGGTTAGTAAACTTATTTTTGCTAACAAATAACCGTGTCTAAGTCACCATCCACAACGTAGAAGAAAAGATTGCAAGATGTTTTCCCAATTGTAGCATTGAAACTTAAGCGGCCCTAACATTTTATTTTATGTCCGAATAGCTAGAAAATTGTTTGTCGTGTACAATTTAATGTTTCCCTTAATCGAGCGCAAAGTTTGCATGCGGATTATCGAGCAGCACCAGTGTCCAATTCCAAGTTGAGCAAAGTACCATCGAAAGCCACGGATACTAGCTTTTTTGAATTTGTTTTGATTGTATTAATTGAAATTGCCTGATTTAAGAGTTGAATATGGTCAGTCGGCTCTTCTTCTGATATCTGTGATGATTTACTTTTGTATACCTTAGCAATATGTCCCATTTTATTACACAGAAACCAATTAGATTGTTTAAATTTGCATTGGCTACCCATATGTTGACCGCCGCATCAAAAACAGGAGGATGGAGTTCCGTCAATATGTTCCTAAATTATGTAATTCGTACTCTGTTGGTAACAGACCGTCCTTTTTTATATCTCTTGTGTGGCGGTTCAACTCTATTGTTAATCTCATACGCAGTTGCAAAATTATCTGGTTTCCTAGAAATTATTTAATTTCTCGACTTTAAGCCATATAGTAGTTATTCAGTCAACATTCGATCCTAAAAATCTTATTCGCAATAGGTGGCTGTTGTTAAGAATTTTATTTCATTTTCTTTGCATATTGGTTCTTCCTTGCAACATAAATGGCGTAGCAACGTGTTGTTTGAGATCCTCAAATGACGATTCCAAGCTTTTAAGCGAGATCAGGATTTTCAAAGAATTGTTTAAATCAGCTGCCATATACAGTTTCGCGTAAGTCGCAAATTTTTAGTTTATTTTTATTTATTTAATAGTAGTATTTAAAATACTTTTAATTTCTCTAAAGATGTTTTACAAATAAATATAAATAACGACATTTCTTTTAAAAACATTAAAAATTCTTTAATTTTTAATAAAAATTGATAGTGTCTTCTTTATTTGTAGTCTTTTGAAAAATTGTGATTTTTGCATCGAACTTGTTAACCTCATCCGTCTGAAAATATTAAATGATCACATGTAATATGAAAAACGAGTTTTCTTGTAACCCACATACATCCACTGACAATAAGAAAAAAGATTTTTAAGTCCAATAAATGAAAAAATACGCTAGACAATCTAAAATCCAAAAACATCGAAATAAAATATATTACCAAATATGTAGATGACTTTTTTGCCATTATAAAACAGAAAGATAAACAAATAATATTACAAGAATTTAACTATTACCATAACAAATTAAAGTTCACGATAGAAGAGGAAACAAACCATAGCCTCAACTTTTTAGACATTACCATACATAAAACTAATAACAAACTCATAACAAACTGGTTTACTAAAGAAATTTCATCTGAATTATCAATTATTTTTCAAACCACGACCCTATACAGAAGAAAAACACAGCAAAAAATCTTATAAAAACAGCAATAAACATTAGTGATAACATTTTCCTAAAAGATAACATAAAGAAACTAAGAACAATTTTGACTAAAAATAATTATCCTATTAAATATATTAACAAATTAATTTCCACAGTAATAAATGAAACCCAAAATAATAACACACAAAATAACAACGCAATATCTAACTCAGTTAACGGACAAAAAACGACCTTTGCCACTATACCATATTTACCAACAATAACGAATAGGAAAAACATAACAAATCTGATCAACACTGAAACTATTAAAATAGCTTCGAAGCCAAATCAAACATTGAATAAGCTTTTTAACACCCAAAAAACGAAAACAGACTTACACAAACAAAATGTAGTATACCAAATAAAATGCAATGGTAATGTCCACCAACAATGTAACAGAATATATATAGGACAAACGAAAAGACAATTAGAGATTAGGTTGAAAGAACATAAACGAACAGTTGAGAAAGGAATAACAACAACAGCGCTCTCTCAACATGCATTTGACAATAAACACAACTTTGATTTTGACAACATCAAAGTCTTGGAAAGAGAGACAAAAACAAATAAAAGAATAACACTTGAAAGTTTGCATATTAAGAAACATATTGACAAAACAGTAAACATTAAAGAAGACAGTGATCACATTAAGGCCAGTTTACACTATCACACTTTGTAATACGATCTGTCAGAAATTCGAGTATTATGAAAAAGTCGTATAATGTAAAAAGCTTTTGTTATGAAATTGACAGTCTGTAGGATTTCATTTTCGAAGTCCGATGGTTTTTGAAACATTTCTAAAAACTTGCCATTTTCATCGGACCAGAGTTGTTTTTTTTTGGTAATATTAAAAAAATGGTAAACAAAAACAAAGAAAGTGAAAATAAAATATAAATTTCAAAATAAATTTGCTTATTATTCTAAACAGCTGTTTTCATAAGACTTGAGTGTTATGGTGTAAATGGCCTAAGTATGCAGAAATAATGTCGGTACGACTTTATGACAGTCCGATGAATTTCATCGGATTTTTATTTCGAAAAATCATACGACTGAGTGGTATCATGTAAATGGGCCTTTAGTAACACGTACAATTTAGTACTTAATAAATAAAATTAAAATGTAAAATTTAGATTAAGTGTGTAATAATACTATTAAGGTAACAATTATTTTATAAAATAAAAAAAAATTCACATAAATTTGTTAAAGTGATAATAAATGTATATTCTTAATTATTATTAAATAAAATTAGACGCCTGATGAGGACACCAACCATAGTGTCGAAACGTCGCAGACAGAAAACAAAATTACAGCATATTTGTTTTAATTATTCCTGCTTAGGACGACCATAGGAAGCTTAATATCACAACAAGTAATTACAATCACTGGTCATTAGGAACATATCAAAATACGCATATCTTTATGTATCAAATACATTGTTCATGTATGTAATCGATTTAGACCCACACCATCAGTTGAGTTGGTGGTTTATTTCTTTTGGTAGGTAAAAAATATTCATCTTACTCGGTTCAGACGGCGTAAACCAAGCAAAGAACTTAATAAAAAAAAAATTACAAAAATTAAATCAAGATGCAATACCGTGTCGCCCAAAAAAATTATTTTTTTTTTGTTTCTATTATTCTATAGAAACTATTATTTCTTGTATTATTTAATAAAGAATAGCTTTTTTTATCAGAAATATATTATAAAAATCTAAACTTTAAGTGAGATTTGTATTGTACTGTTAAAAAAACTGTATAAGGATGTCCGATTATTTGTTTGAGGCACTGTAATTGTCTCTATTTTTATTTTTGTTTATTTTTATTAAAAATTTATTTATAATGAATGAAAATGTGATAACTTTAAATAGGAAAATGGGTTGCAGGTTTTGGGGTTGTTCATTTTGTAGTTTTTTTTTTTAGCTTCGTTCACTTTATTTCTGTGGGACTATGTATTTTTCCTGATCCATCCCTTCAACAACATTCCTCTTACAAAAGAAATTAAAAAATTTTGCATGGCCTTTGAGAAATTTTCTTCGTTTAATGTCGCAAATATTTCGTAGTTATATTCAATAAAAACCTCACTTAATTTATCTAATGTTTAGTTTATTCTTTAGTTTATTAAAAAAACAAACAAATTTTTTCAAAATTGAAATTTCAATGTAAACAATTTATTTTATTCTGACATTTTCACGTCAACACAAAATTGTTTAGATTTCTTTTCGAATATTGCTCAGAAAATGACTGGAATAATAAACTATTCCATTGCAATTTTGTAAATTTCGTCCGCAAGTGCCATCTATGTATCACTTATAGCAATCAACTGCAGGGGCTCTGTTATAAGGTGTGTGCTTGTTATATATTTGTGTAAATACCAGGAAAAACATTAAAGGCAGAAAAAACAATTTATAACATGTTTTTCGTTGTATTTTAAATTTGGTGAAGGCGAACCTCCTCCAATTGTTTCTTTTAATTTTTTTATTTTAGTTTATACAATATACTTATCATAAGTTATATGTTGCTTGATGGGTATTGAAAGTATGAAATATTGTTACAAATTACATATGTTAGTCATCAAGCCGTTGCTATTTCTGTGCCTCTGTCGGATTTTAGAATTTTGAAATTACCGTATTTAAGTATAAACTCTTCAACTAGTGTCTTTGCGCGGGTCGTTGCGTCCTTCGACGAAATTGGATATGCTACTACAAATTTTGTGAGTTCGAACTGCATGGTGAGAATGTATATTTTATCGTTTGAAATTCTTAGTGGTCCGACAGTATCTATTGATACTACTTCAAAAACATTACACAGAGTATCAGTTGTTGTTAACGGTTCCTTTGATAGTTTTGTTTGTTTATTTCTTGCGCATTTGTCACTTTTGGCTCATTTTCCTCCAAATGTATCTCTGTTTAAGTTTACTGATGGTTTTTCTGACCCCCTAAGTGTCCTCCATGTTTTGAGTTGTGAAATTCGTCAATAAGTTTATATTTAATTATTATATCATCTATATGTTTTGGATCGTTATATATAATAATTTTTAATTTCGGTTCTTTACCATTTACTTCTGTGCTTTAATATGTTCTTTTATCGAAATACCGGAATATTTCGTCATTACTTGTAATTGTGAGCCCATTAATATTTTCTTTATACATTCGTGATGCAAATTTCTTCAAATTCGACTCTAGTGTCGATGAATTATCATTAGATTCTTTTTCATTATAATTATTATTTTCACTTGTTGTTTGCTTCCTCAAATTCGAATCTTGATTCGTTGATTTATCGCAACACTGTACATGTACATTATTATTTCCAATATTTATCTTTGTATTTCAAACATTTTTACCTATATTTATTTATTTACATACTTTAATTACAAATTATAAAATAAAAACTATTATGAGCAATAGCAACGTAGGCCTTCAGCTCAATATACTTTATATTATATTATTGAGGCCCTATGCTCCTTATAGGATCGAAGGGAATATATATATTTAGGTAGAGTTATAATTACAGTTTTAAAGTTGGTTTTATTTATATATATTATAGATTTGATTTTTTGAGAAATTTTGTTAATAGTTTTATTTTTCGATGGAAGGAGGGGGCAGTGTATATATAGGATCTGAATTTTGAAAAATACACGATCGGGAGGTACTGTTTTCTGGGCAATCACAGAGAAAGTGGGAAGGGTTTGTTGGCTATGAAATATCACAATTGCAAAATGGAGTACTATTGGGATTGAATACTGATTCATGTGTTGCAATAGTGTGACCTGGACGAAGTCGTTCAAATTTAGTGCAATCTAATATTTTAACGGTCGTTTGCCTATCATTCATAAAGTCAACCTCTTTTATGTTCCCCATTAATTCTCCTGTACCATGAAGAAGTTGAGTTTATCTATATGCTTCCTCATATTCTTAAATTATCAATTGTTTCTTCTTGATTTTCAATTTCATTTTCTTGTATACGAACGTTTTGGGTTAGCAGCACTTTTTTTCTCGGAAGTACGATTTTCTGTAGCCGACTATCGTTGCCTTGGCATCATCTTCTGTCGCGCCTTTTTGAAATTCGGCCAATTTTTGTGCCAACACTTTGTACACCACTTGCCTTTTGTTTTTTTTTGTATAATCCATGTGCGCGGAATTCCACAAACATGGATTTTCTTTTAAAGTTTCCAAAATTTCTAATGCCCATTTTTGGTACGATGGAGAACTATAATGATATACATAAAACAAATTTCAAACCTAAAACCGAAGATACTTTAAAGGAATTTTTGCTTAATAGCATTTACAAAACAAGAAATACGGCAGCACATATTTTTAAATTTGCTTTATGTTTATGGTGTTATCATTTTACAGTACATGAATATTAAGCTAAAAGGGTGCAATAACATGTGTTTGTAGAAACGCATTTTATTTTCGGAAAAATTAAGAAAAAAAATTGGATTCATTATGATGGCTAAAAGGCAAATCAAACAATTCCATGAAATGGAATTAGATGATCGTATTTTAAAGGTAATGACAGCAAAGAAAAGCATAACATCGATAATACAACTTGATTATTTTCCAACAGGCCATATCAAAATTAGGATGGATGGAACCCACATTAATACAAGAAGCTGCCATACCATTGTTGTTAGAAGGCAAAGATGTTATAGTCAAAGCCAGAACTGGTTCTGGAAAGACGGCCGCATTTGCTTTACCATTAATACAAAAAATACTTAATTCCAAAATGAATGCTGACGAACAATGCACCAGTGCTTTAGTGTTGGCACCCAGCAAAGAACTTTGTCAACAGACTCGCAGCGCCATGGAACAAATGAGTGAAAAATGCGGCAAAGTTTTGCGAATTGTAGATCTGTCCTCGAGTGATGTGGTGGCCCAAAAACATTTACTATCAGAAAGACCGGATGTTATTATAACCACGCCAGCTAAAGTATTGTCGCATTTATTATCGGGCGCCATGGATTTAAAACATTTGGAAACTTTGGTAGTAGATGAGGCTGATTTGGTATTTTCATTTGGTTTTGAAAAAGATTTCAAAAAGCTGGTAGAATATTTACCGCCCATTTATCAAGCGATTTTGGTGTCGGCCACCCTTACCGATGATGTTATGAATATGAAAAGTATCATTCTGAACAATCCGGTAATATTAAAGCTGGAAGAACCAGAATTGGTACCTGAAAGTCAGTTGTCCCATCAGAGAATATTGGCCGAAGAAAATGATAAACCAGCGATTTTATATGCTCTACTGAAGTTACGTTTAATTCGCGGCAAAAATGTAATTTTTGTCAATACTGTTGATCGTTGTTATAAGTAAGTTAATTTCAGAGTTTATGGTATATAATAATTTAAAATCCAAAAAGTCAGGGTATTTCATTTCTCTATAACATTAAAGTTTAGAGAAATAACCCAAAAACCTGAGTATATTTTCATACAAAGAAAGCTATCAGAATCCAATGATTGTTTAATAGAAAGCTATTATTAGTATGTTAATAAATTTAGAATATACACGAAATTCTTTGATATATAAAATGATGAAAAGTTGTTATCGATTGTTAATGAATATGCATCTGTCTGACATTGTTTTGCAGTTGGCATCTGAATGATTTACATATCTAATCTTCTCTCTGATCACTATATTGCCAAATAATGTTCTTATGTTTCTTTTAAGTTATATGTAGCAAATTGATAATTTTTTTTTTCGTTTATTTATATTTCAGATTAAAATTGTTCTTAGAACAATTTAGCATAAAGTCATGTGTCCTCAACTCCGAGCTACCAGCTAAAATTCGTATACACACCATAAATCAATTCAATCAAGGTATATATGATTTTATTATAGCCTCCGATGAACACATGCTGGAAAATCCCGGACGTAATAAATCAGATCGTGAATCGGGTGCTTCAAGAGGCATAGATTTTCAGTGTGTATCGAATGTTATCAACTTTGATTTTCCACAAGATGTGAGTTCGTATATTCATCGGGCTGGTCGTACAGCCAGAGGTAACAGCAAAGGTACAGTCTTATCATTCGTAAGCCTTAAGGATACCAAAATTAATGATGCCGTAGAAGATCGGTTGAAAGAAGGTTACATGAGTGAAGAACAAGTTATTAAGTAAGCAAAACATAATTAAAATGTTGATTATTATTAATACTTCTGAGTTTTTCTAGAAACTATCAATTTAAACTGGACGAAGTGGAGCCCTTTCGTTATCGTGCCAAAGATGCTTGGCGTGCCATTACCCGTATAGCTGTACATGAAGCTCGTGTCAAGGAAATTAAAATGGAAATTTTCAATAGCGAAAAATTGAAAGGTTTCTTTAATGAAAATACTCGTGACTTGCAGGTTTTACGTCATGATAAACCTTTGAAGACGGTCAAAGTGCAGCCCCATTTGGCTCAAGTTCCCGAATACATAGTTCCGAAAGCCTTAAAACGTATAGCTACTTCGACCACGACTTTCAGTTCATCTAAAACACCACGCTATTTTCAATCTACTGCAAAAGCTGCCTATGAAAATAAAGCCAGTAATCCATTATTATGCAGTGAAATTGATTTTGGCAAAAAATCATCAGGTAGAGGTAGCAAACGTCGTAAGTAGACGTTGCTTTAAACAATTTAATTTTAACAATTTAACATTTTTTTTTAAGTAGTCTTTGTTTGTAAATTTATATAAATAAATAATAAATAATGTAAGTTTATATATAATAAATTCTTTAAAGAAAAATAAGTTCATTTATTTAAATTAGTACTAAGCAAATTAGAGCTAAGGACTGATCTAGACAGAGCAAAAAGGATTTTCATTTGAGATCACCCATATTTTAGACCATCTTTAACGATGAAATGCGTCAGACGTAGAAATTTTTCTCTCCATATCTCGATTATAAGTGTTCAGCTTGCTGTTTGATTCTTATATTTGCAAAGATTTGCGTGTGAACTGTAAAAACTTTAAAACGGAAAAATAATGTTCTAAAGTTTTGGTTTTGTAATATTGGCTGTGGTCTACTTTGAAATTCACAAACTTCATTATAGTTCATATACTGAGAAATATATAGCACAGGCAACATATACAAGTTAATCTCTCTGAAAGTTGGCATCAATATTTGTAGAAAAATTAAAATCATGAAATTTCGTCTTATATATATACATGAACGTGCCCTGTCAGAAAGAATTTGTAGTAATACGATGCATATTGACGAGTATAGCGTTTGTAGTATATTTTGTCAAAAAAAATCTATTTTTTTATGTGGAAGTTGGGCTCACAAGTTTCATAATGTAGAGCTTATTGTGCGAAAAATATTTAAAAAATTTTTTTTTCACGTAGTTTTAGTCCACTACATCTTGAAGATTTGAACCATCATATGTTTTCATTGAAATCTGACAATGAATCTGTTACGCGTCGTTTTCGCTTCGTTTAGAAATACAAAAAAAAAGTCAAAATGGCATGGTAAGCTCCGACTAGCTTCTCAGGTTGTTGGTGATCCTATGACCCCGTATTTCCAACGCGTAAACACATAACTAAACTCCCATGCCTAACAATCCCGAGTTTAGTAAAATACAAAAAAAAACTATTTTGTGAATGTTTATACAAATTCCTTACCACGAGATGTTTCCTGTTATGACCATTCTCCCCACCCACCATTACCTACCTTTCATCCCTACATTCCTCTTGATTAATTTACTTTAATGCTTCATTTTTTTTTCTTCTTTTTAATTACTACAAAAATATTTATTGGTAAATTTTGGTTTTTGTATTTTATTCTTATAATTACTTAATATATATATCATATTGATTGTACAAAGGATTATTTATGTCAAGAAAAAAAAATTTTTTAATTATATGTGTATGGTAAGTATAAGGGTTCTAGTTGACATTGGGGTCTTACGTTTAAACTTTACAAAAAAGTTTATTTTAATTTTCTTTTTTTTTTCTTATTTCATTAAATAATAAACAATAGATATAAATTTTAATTATTAAAATTCATGTTTAAGAAGATATTTTAAGTTAAATTAGTTATATAAAGCAAGGAAAATTTATTTAGACTTAATTGTTTTTATTTTACTTATCTAATTGTTGCTGTCGCTGCTTGTCGTTGTCGCGTGTCGCATGTTGCCGACGTTGTGGTTCTATGGTGATTGCTGTACTGCTATAGATATAACTGGAACTTTGGTGATGGTTTGTCGCTGACTGATGCATTGTTTATTTTTATTTTCAGGTTCTAATATTTTTTTTCAAATCTTTACAAAATTTAGTTTTTCAAACTTTTAGAAACTTTTAGTTATTCTTTCAAAATTTTACATAAAAAAATTAGTTTTACACGTTTTCTTCGATTTTCAGTTTTCTTAAGATTTACATATTTTCTTTTCAGTTTCTACAAATTTTTCTTTTCTGTTTCTTTTAGGTTACTTTGTCATATTACACATTTTCTTTTGATTTTCAGTTTTAAAATTTACATCTTCTTTTCCAGATTATACAATTTTTTTCACACTTTTCTTAAATTTTTCAATTATAAAAAAAATTCATTTTCCTTTTCAGATTATACAATTCTTTTCACACTTTCTTCAATTTTTCAATTATTAAAAATTTCATTTTCTTTTTCAGATTATACAATAAGTTTTCTTTTTTGGTTAATTTGTCAAATCGCACATTTCCTTTTGGTTTTCAGTTTTTACAAAATTTATGACAACTTTTAACTTGTACGTTTTTTTCTTTTCAGGTCGTTAATTAAAATTGTTATTTCTTTCTTTTCAGATTCATCTTCCTTTCAAAATTTAAGTTTCAATTTTATAAAAAAAAAATATGTACGCGTTTTAAAAAAAAATATTTTAACACCTTCCTTTTTTTCTCACTTAGGATAATTATAATTTTACCGATCTTCAAAAACATGTATACTTCACAAAATAATTCCACGCTTTGTAATAAAGTCTATAACAAACACGACTGCGTACAGCATCAAACGCTAACTCTCTCTAACTTCTCACTGCTAACTCCCACTGCTAACTAACTGACCTGACGCAATGTTGCCCTGTTTAACCTCTCAACTTATCTCACGTTTCTTTTGCCTTTCTTCGTCAATTTTAAGGTGTCATATTTTGATTGGTCGATTTCTATAACGGTACTATCATGTCATTGTATACATAAAAAAACTGACGCGATGACTGATTAAGACAAAACTCGATAGCATGGTTGCATTCTTATCCGGTAATCGAGCTGCCAGATCCATGGTTGTATAAAAGGGACATAAAAAAAAAATCCTTAACAAAACTGCTTCGTATCGAGATCTCGCATTGACGAAACGAACAGGGTAGGATTTTAACTCTGGAGGAGCTTAAAAAAAAAGAAAGATAATGTACGTGTGGCACGACCCACGAAGCCGGGCAATAAGTTAAAAAAAATTCGAATAGCTGTGTCTCAAAACGTTGACATTTTAAGCGCGTATATCTGAAGCGTGGTATTTTCCGATAAAATTTCCTTGAAGATCTTCTATTTCATACAGTGCTGTACCAATTTTCTTCCTGATCCTACACTTAACGAATTTGGGGTTAAATTTTGCATTTATGCCTTTCTTGAAGTCGCTCTGCGAATGGTTTTTCCTAAATACTTCCTGACCTACTATGAAAGTGACTGGTTTCGATCTGGTGTTGTAAACCCTACTTGCCTTCTCATGAGCGATGTCGAGGTTCCTACAAATTCTTTCCCGCACATTTTGCAGTCTGTCAGAGTGTTTTACAACTGTGTCGTCGGACAGGATGTTTAGGTTGTCTAGAATGGAATAAGAGGATCCATGTAAGATCATATTTTGACCAAATGCAGCAAAATACGGTGAGCACTGTATGGCGGAATGGTAATCGCTACGCAGAATGGACAGTATCTTAGATATATTTCGATCCCAATTTGTGTGATCTGGGTCATTCTTAAGAAAATATCTAATTTTTGAAATGATTTCCCTATTCGCTCTTTCTGAGGCATTTGCCTGTGGCGAGTAAAACCCGGTTGTTATATGGGTAATACCATAAACGGAGAAGAAATCTTTTATCTCCTTAGATGTGAATTGTTTTGCGTTATCGCTATGCACATACTGTGGGACGCCATATGTACAGAAGATCTCATGTTGAAAAAACTCAATAACATTATTAGATGTAGCTGCTTTTAAAGGTTTTAGAAATAAAAATTTGGTAAGGTGGTCTATGACAATAAACAACTGACAATTTTTCGTTTTGCTGCAAGGGTATGGCCCTAAAAAGTCGCAATAAAATCTTTGAAATGGGCGAATTGTTATGAATTGATTCCCCATAGGCGGGCGCAAAATTTGATTGGTGGGTTTGATAGTCTTACAATCCTCACAACGTTTTATAAAGGCTTTTACATCACGCGCCATCCGCGGCCAGAAATATTTTTGTCTAATTCTAAAAAGGGTTTTATGGTCACCACCATGGCACCCTATATCATGGGCAGATTTGATAATACCCTCGGTTAAGGTTTTAGGTACCCATAGCTTCCAAAGATTTTCCTCATCGTCTACCCCATCTCGAAATTTAACCCGTTTGTACACGAAGTTGTCGGACAGACATAAATCTGGTAAGGCGTTGCCGTTACGCAATATTTCATCTTTCAATTTATTATATTCATCGCAATTAAATTCGGAGGAACTAATATCAACTTCGGTTGGATTGTAATCTAATTCGAGTTCGTCAACGTCAAATCTGGAGAGTGTGTCTGGTACTACGTTCAAGGATCCCTTCCTATGTTCCATAACGAAATCGAAATTCTGTAGTTTCAAGCTCCACCGAGCCAGCCTACCGCTTAGATCTTTTTGACTCATGAGCCATCGAAGACTCGAATGGTCTGTCACGATTTTGAAAGGAAGCCCCTCTACATATTGTCTAAACCGTTTTACACAAGTTATGGCTGCCAAACACTCTATTTCTGTGACCGTGTAGTTTCGTTGTGCCTTATTTAGTTTCTGAGACACAAACGCGATGGGACGCTCTCTGCCTTGATCATCTAATTGGTATAATACTCCACCAATTCCTATACGAGACGCATCGCATTGGATAACGAACTCTTTACTAAAATCTGGCTGTGCCAAAACAGGTGCTTCCGAGAGAGCTGATTTTAACTTGGTGAACGAATCTATTGCTTCTTGAGAAAGTCGAAAAGGTTTATTAGATTTCCGCAAGCAGTCTGTGAGCGGACCGGCAAGATCTGAAAAATTGTTTATGAATGTTCTATACCAGTTGGCCATGCCAACAAAACGTCTAACTTGACGTGGCGATTTTGGTGTTGGGAATTTGGCAATTGCCTCAACCTTGTCAGGGTCAACTTTTAGGGTGCCTCCACCAATGCGGTATCCAAGATATTTTATTTCTTTTTGGCAAAATTTGCTTTTCCGAACATTAATTGTGAGACCCGCAGACTTTAGACATTGTGCTACTTGAGAGAGTAATTGAATATGTGTATCGAAATCTTGGCTACATACCAGAAGGTCATCCAGATAGATAAAAACATTATCTCTCAGCCTTGAAGGAATGGTTTTATCCATGAGACGACTCATGGTCTGAGGACCATTGCATAAGCCAAATGGCATTACCCTATATTGGTATAAGGGCCTACCAGGAACGGCAAAAGCAGTCTTTTCCTTTGATGTCTCTGACAATTTAATTTGGAAAAATGCGTCCTTCAGATCAATTCCGCTTATATAATGGGTATCTTTCAGGCGACTTAGCAACCCATTTATGTGTGGGAGAGGGTATGAATCTTTTCTAGTCAAAGGATTAATTTTTCTGCAGTCAAGGCAAAGTCTAATTTTCCCTGGCTTACGAACTGTTACGATTGGGCTACACCACGGGGAATTCGACTCCTCTATCACTCCAAGAGCCAATAATCTATCTAACTCTTCGTAAACTTCTGCTTGCCTAGGGGGCGAAAGCGGGTAGTGTTTTGACTTTACGGGGGTGGCATCACCTGTATCGATGTGGTGTTCAAGAAAGTGTGTACATCCTAAACCTAACTTTTCGTATGACGGAAATTTTAAAATAACGCTATCAAGCTTTAATTTCTGATCGGGATTGAGATCGTGGAAAATTGAGTCAGACTTCTTCTCAAGATCCATACAGGCGATTTCGGGAATAATTTGGGGTGCAAGAGCAAAAACTCTCCAAAAGTCCACACCAAGGTATCCTTCTTGAACCAAATCTGGCACTATATAGAAAACAATAGATTTTGTTACTCCCTTAAACGTAACAGGCAGTGAGCAGAATCCTAACACTTGAGTTTTCGATCCGTTCGCAGTTAGAATATTAGATTTAAAATTTTCCATCTGAACGTTATATTTTGTTATGAAATCTAAACTTCCCTTCCCCAATACCGATACATTAGCTCCAGAATCTAAGAGGCCCAACAACTCATGGTCGAAAATTTTAATTTTAGCAAATGGTCTACCCTCGTCCGAACTTGACAGGCAACTAGCTTCGATAGCTTTTCTATAATTTTTCCTTGTTTCATGGCGCAGTCTACATTTAAGGATTTGCCGTGAGGGCTTAATTTGAAAAGATCTAAGCTTCATGTGATAACGTTTTTGTTTAAGTTCGTGCAAGGAAATGTTTTGAACGTCCGGTTTTTTGTTTAAAAGACGGAGAGGCAAAGTCCCCTGTGGGGGTTTACACTCGGTGTCATGTGTGAACTCGGGATTTATTTTAAGGAACGAGCATCCCCGGTCGCCCACTCGCTCCGACGCCTGTTTCCCTCGTGTGGTCCACTACAATTGGGAGTGGTTACACCCCTTTTCCCACACTTGAAACAGAACAGATGTCGGCCTTCGTCCGGACAATAAATGTAACTATGCCCCATCTGAAGGCAATTCCAACACTTTATTCCTGAGTAGTCATTTTTCTTAAACGGTTTGGTCATATTTAAAGCTTCTACTTGTGGGTCAGATTCTTGGTCTAATTTATCTGACGTTATATCGACAGAAATCTCGTTTACTTGCCGTGGTCGAAAAGCGCTAACATTTTTGTTCTCTAAAATAACCTTTTCAGCTTTTCTAGCCAAGAGACGAAGTTCCCCTAAATCTTTTGGGTCAGATATAAACAACATTACTTTGAGCTCAGGGTTTACGTTTTTCTTTATAATTTCAATCAAGGAAATGTCGGACATCGGATTTCTTAACCTCAAATTTAAACGCACTATTGAAGTATGAAAGTCATCATAACTTTCCTTCTGCAGTTGCCTGCGTGTTGAAATTTTCAACAAAATTTCGTGGTCGGTTTCTAATGCCCCGAATTCCTTAGAAAGAGCTTCTTTCAGTGCAGTATAAGTAGTGTTCGGGTTTTGCTTAACATAGTCCCAATACCAGGTTTCCGCTTTATTTGTGAGGAATATATGAAAATTTGATAATATGTAATCTTGTGGACACTGAGAGCGATGACTAAGGGTGTCTAATTTGAAAAGAAAATCGGTGACACTCCCCTCCCCACTAAAAGAAACTTTCCAGTCTTTTAGTTTGACCGAAATATATGCCGATGGAGTATTTGAAAACGAATTATTGTGTGAGCTAACAGCTGGTCCACTATTACCAGGAGGAACTGAAACAGGTCTATCATTTCGAGGAAGGCCTATGGTGTCTTTTAATGCGCTAAATTCCCTTCTGAATTCTTCCTGCGTGTTTCTTAACGCTTCTTGGAAATGTTGCATCAACGCATCTAGTGTGCTAGCATTCGGGTTTTGTGGTGTTTCTCCCAAATTTTCCTCCCTTGAGGCCATTTCTAAATTTCTGCTAAAATCCTGTTGGTTATCAATGAAATTAATTTCTTGTATTGAGCTGTCTAAAGACCCAGAATTGGAACTTGCTATCCTAGCTGTGCTATTTCCTTTCCTATTTAAAGTTTTTGAGCCTATTCCTCTCCCTGTCGTCAAAGAAGTAACTGTTTTACTTGATGTCGTGGATGGTGTGCCTCTACCTCTAGTGAAAAGGGACTTTCGATTTGGACTTAACGGTGACCCAATTTTCGAATTCTGCGACGCTTTAGAAGTGCTTGCAGTGGATCTCGAAGAATTTGCGCTTTGTCGCGTATTGGGTCTGTGCATAATATAAATAAAACTATGGTCACGTTCGTTACCCCTTCTCCGATTGTCACGATGGAGATTTTGAAATATGCAAAGTTTTTAAAGATTTAAAATATTTAAAAAAAATATTTTTTTTTAATTTATGAAGCGACTAAGAAAATTTGCGCGTAAAATTTGTGAAATTTCTGAGTTGTTTGGTCGGAAAAACGTTAAAAAAAAATTTAACATCAATTTATCACCGAATTGAAAAAAAAACTTGTAAATTATTTGGCCATGAAGTAAAACAACACAAAAGAACTGAGCAATAATAAAAAAAAACAAGCTGAATAGAATTGTATTAGCTGAGGAAAAATCCTGTATATATATATACATATATAAACATCAAAATCAAAAGTGTTTTCTTTTATATAATTTTAATATAGAATAATTGTCATAATTTTAAAGTTTCCAAATAAATATGACCACAAGAGCAAAAAAAATATAGTATATGTATTAAAATCTCAAATTCAAAATCTTTTAAAATAATATGCCCAAGAGGAATGTCAGGATACTGCAGGCAATGGTGTAGAAAAAAAAATGGTCATAAACTTTTATATGAGAATGCATAGGTACTCAATACTCTGTCTCTTCTCATGTTTGCTTGGCCTATCAATTCCCTTTTCTCTAATATTCAGAAAATTGATGCCTCAAGCAAAAAAAATTAAATCAGAACACCATGATTTTAATGTGAAGACATACCATTTCGCGGCTTGCTGACCCACAAAACAACCAAAAATCAAACAAGGACTTAAACAGTATGTATTCAGGGAAAAAAAATTTTGTTTCTATTAAATTGAGGCCTTATCGCAACTGGCGACTGACGCACTCTGTGTTGTCAGCCCGGACTTATAAATTCCCAGAGAAATAAAAACAAAATTTTTGGTGTTAGCTAAAAGTGTTCTAACTACTATTTTTTTTTTTTTTTTTTTTTTTTTTTTTTTAATTTATGTTATTTGGTTTTGCATGGCGATTGACATCAGAATTTCACTTCCAATAAATCAAGACTCATGACTAACTGTAAGACAAAAAAAATAAAACTGTACACCTCGTGGCATTAAAAAAAAAGCGAAATCTGCTAAACACTCGAGCTCATAGAGCCTTTACGTTGGGCGCCATATATGTTACGGCGAACAACGTTGCATATAATTTTTCAAATAATTTTTTTTTTTTTTTTTTTTTAATTCGTTTGCTACCTGTGGTAGCCTTTACGTTGGGCGCCATATATGTTACGCGTCGTTTTCGCTTCGTTTAGAAATACAAAAAAAAAGTCAAAATGGCATGGTAAGCTCCGACTAGCTTCTCAGGTTGTTGGTGATCCTATGACCCCGTATTTCCAACGCGTAAACACATAACTAAACTCCCATGCCTAACAATCCCGAGTTTAGTAAAATACAAAAAAAAACTATTTTGTGAATGTTTATACAAATTCCTTACCACGAGATGTTTCCTGTTATGACCATTCTCCCCACCCACCATTACCTACCTTTCATCCCTACATTCCTCTTGATTAATTTACTTTAATGCTTCATTTTTTTTTCTTCTTTTTAATTACTACAAAAATATTTATTGGTAAATTTTGGTTTTTGTATTTTATTCTTATAATTACTTAATATATATATCATATTGATTGTACAAAAGATTATTTATGTCAAGAAAAAAAAATTTTTTAATTATATGTGTATGGTAAGTATAAGGGTTCTAGTTGACATTGGGGTCTTACGTTTAAACTTTACAAAAAAGTTTATTTTAATTTTCTTTTTTTTTTCTTATTTCATTAAATAATAAACAATAGATATAAATTTTAATTATTAAAATTCATGTTTAAGAAGATATTTTAAGTTAAATTAGTTATATAAAGCAAGGAAAATTTATTTAGACTTAATTGTTTTTATTTTACTTATCTAATTGTTGCTGTCGCTGCTTGTCGTTGTCGCGTGTCGCATGTTGCCGACGTTGTGGTTCTATGGTGATTGCTGTACTGCTATAGATATAACTGGAACTTTGGTGATGGTTTGTCGCTGACTGATGCATTGTTTATTTTTATTTTCAGGTTCTAATATTTTTTTTCAAATCTTTACAAAATTTAGTTTTTCAAACTTTTAGAAACTTTTAGTTATTCTTTCAAAATTTTACATAAAAAAATTAGTTTTACACGTTTTCTTCGATTTTCAGTTTTCTTAAGATTTACATATTTTCTTTTCAGTTTCTACAAATTTTTCTTTTCTGTTTCTTTTAGGTTACTTTGTCATATTACACATTTTCTTTTGATTTTCAGTTTTAAAATTTACATCTTCTTTTCCAGATTATACAATTTTTTTCACACTTTTCTTCAATTTTTCAATTATAAAAAAAATTCATTTTCCTTTTCAGATTATACAATTCTTTTCACACTTTCTTCAATTTTTCAATTATTAAAAATTTCATTTTCTTTTTCAGATTATACAATAAGTTTTCTTTTTTGGTTAATTTGTCAAATCGCACATTTCCTTTTGGTTTTCAGTTTTTACAAAATTTATGACAACTTTTAACTTGTACGTTTTTTTCTTTTCAGGTCGTTAATTAAAATTGTTATTTCTTTCTTTTCAGATTCATCTTCCTTTCAAAATTTAAGTTTCAATTTTATAAAAAAAAAATATGTACGCGTTTTAAAAAAAAATATTTTAACACCTTCCTTTTTTTCTCACTTAGGATAATTATAATTTTACCGATCTTCAAAAACATGTATACTTCACAAAATAATTCCACGCTTTGTAATAAAGTCTATAACAAACACGACTGCGTACAGCATCAAACGCTAACTCTCTCTAACTTCTCACTGCTAACTCCCACTGCTAACTAACTGACCTGACGCAATGTTGCCCTGTTTAACCTCTCAACTTATCTCACGTTTCTTTTGCCTTTCTTCGTCAATTTTAAGGTGTCATATTTTGATTGGTCGATTTCTATAACGGTACTATCATGTCATTGTATACATAAAAAAACTGACGCGATGACTGATTAAGACAAAACTCGATAGCATGGTTGCATTCTTATCCGGTAATCGAGCTGCCAGATCCATGGTTGTATAAAAGGGACATAAAAAAAAATCCTTAACAAATCACAACCTGTTCATGATGTCAATGAATCATTTTAACTAAAAAAGAGAAACCCAGCTCACCTATTAAAGAACTGATCGTGATTTCCGTTTCCTGACGAACAGTTGAGGCTGGTCGTCCTGTGACGAAACCGCTGATTTCAGAGAAAAATCGTCTGTCTGGCTCGCATAAATTTTGCTAAAGAACACATGAACTGCTCAAATCGGATTTGGAATACTGTTCTCTTTTCAAATGAATACAAGTTTTATTCAAGAGGCCATGGGGGAAGAACGTTTGTACGCAGACCAAAGGGAAACAAGTAAGAAAATTATAGTCGGTCTAGACCGACTATACGATACCCTATACCATGCGTTTAGAGACCCTATCTCTCAGGCCCAACTAACTGGATATAGAAAATAAGCATAATTCAAATTTGAGTGGGATTTTTATTAATTTTTTCGGCTGCAGATATGAAACAGTTCATGTCGGATGTTATATCTATATGGGGACTAGGCCCAAAAATGGACCGATCCTGACCATGTTTGGTAAAGTCTCTTGTATTTTGCAAAAATATATACAAACAAAATTTGAGAAGAATCAGTGCAATATTTTTGTTTTTTGATAGATTTAAGTGAAGATCGGGAAGCAGATCTATATGGGGCCTATGACTAAGAGTTGTCCAATAGGGATCATTTTTGGACTACTGATTAACGGATGTAATATATACATACAAACCCAATTTGACTAAGATTTGTATGATAATTTGGATCTTATGGCAATATATGTTGATTTCATAGGGGTCATTTGTATGGGGGCTAGGTCTGAACATGGACCGATTCTCACCAATTTCAATAGCGTTCATCTCATGGCCGGTAGAAGATTAAATACCAAATTTCGTCAAAATATGTTCATATTTGCGGCCTGCAGTTTGATTACAAACTTTACATGCACACACAGACGGACGGACGGACGGTCATCGTTAAATCGAATCAGATAGTGATTCTGATTCGATCGGTATAATTAAAGATGGGTGTAGGTCAAATATTTTTGGTTGTTACAAACAGCAGCACAAAGTCATTATACCCAAACCACATAGTGGTATAGGGTATAAAAAGCTAGACCCAAAATATACAAATAAAACTGGTAAATTTGGGGATGGCAATATTACCGTATAAGTTGAATAAATTCAATTTGTGTAGTAAAATATACTCGAACGGAAGTTCCAACATGACAATAACCAAAACACATTTCCAAAGTTGTAAACGAATGGCTACAATAAAATGCAGTTAGTGTTTTGGAATGGCCAGCCTAATCACCAGATCTCAATCACATAGAAAATCTATGGGGAATTGTAGATTGAAAAATACTGACACGAAATTACACAAACAGGACAGGGGGTTATTATGTAATTCGATTCGTCGAAAGGAATTTCCTTTCGAACATTGAAATGGAAATAATACATAGTACGAATGCGTACTACAAAGTACAATTTGTACGAATTCGTAAATTTTTTCATTCGAATCGAATCACATAATAACCCCCCAGATCTTATAGAGGCAATTAATTCAGAGTGGAAAAAAATTTCAATAGATGTAATCAACAATTTAAATGAACATCCAACAAAATATTCAAACCAAAAATGGAGGGCCATTTTTCAGTTATTGTATAGTAAAGGTTTCTATATTTTTGTAAATAGCAAAAAATCAATACTTTTAAGTTTTGATAATTTTTTTTTCTGAAGTTAAGCTATTTTATGTTAATATTATTTCTTTTTTAAATAAATAAAACCAAAAATGTTTAAATTAATAAAAAGAGTTTTTAATTTTATGATTAAATTTTTTTGGGATTGACCGTTCAAGACGTCAAAAATATAATTTTTTTATAACATTTAAATATTTTTTATCTTTCAGTTAAATTTAAAACACCTCCACATCTGGCAGCACCAAGTATATGGCAACATTTTAATAAAACAGTTTCTAGCGATCTGGCATTTAGTAGCATTCTAACGGTTCACTTAAATCACGCCATACAAATTGGCAAACGTAATAAAATAATAAGAAGAAAGTCGTATAGCTTGAAAAATCCAGTGAAAATGTTAAAAAAGTGTTGATATCTATGGCAGCTGAATAAATGTTAAAAAAAATATATATTTAAAATCTTTAGTGTTAATTTACTTGGAAATGAATAAGTTTAGTGGAGAGCAGCCATTTGCTACGGCCAGCATTTTATGAAAATTTATACAAAAACGGAATCATCAGTTGCCATATATGATATTTAGGGATATCAAATAAAAATTAGTTTTGCTAGTTATTACGTCGTGTTTTCTTCGGTACAAGTTACGCGAAATGTGTCTCGGTAAATTGAAGTGTCGTGTTAAAAGTTTTTCGGGAATTTCTAAAAGTGTCGTGTTATAAACAAATCGGAAAATTTATGAAAATTTTATTGACTTTAGAAAACTAATCGCGAGTGTTTTAACATCCGGATATAATGTTTTCGGGTTTTTAAATCGTAAAGTGTTTCGTTACGATTTCTTAGGAACATTCATCAAAATCATATTGACTTTAGAAAACTAATCGTGATCGCGAGTGCTTCAAAATCCATTGGACGTTTTCATTGAAAACCAACGTCAGCCAAATCGATTGCAATGGTAAGTTGTTTTGATTTCTTTCCTAAATTCAATTCACGTTTCAGAAATGGTTTATTAAAATTTAAAGAGTTAAATTCATGCCATCATCACAATAGTTAAATTAACACTCATTTTGGCAGTTTAAATGAAGCAAAATGTTTTAAATATTAAATGTAGATAGTGTTTATTTAATTTTTATTATTATTATTAGGAGTATTTACAATACTTTTAAATTTATCTGATAATGGTATGTATATTTTACCAATTATATATAGAACTCTAGCTATAGAATTCATTGCATAGTTGTTGTTGTAGTACTGGGAAGTCTGAAGTCATCTGCATTTCTCAAGTTGTATGGTTGTATTTCTCTCACATAATTAAGCTGATCTATTAGGTATTCTGGTGTATTTCCAATTTTCATTTTCTGAACAAAGTTGATTGTGTTTACTTCCAACCTTTGTTGAATGTTAAGCCATTTTAACGTGTCGAGCATTGTTTGTATTGGAGTGTATCGATTACATTTCAATATTGAACGCATAGCTTTATTCTGCAATTTTTGTAGTCTATCTATTTGATTTGTTGTACAGCATGTATATAAAATTGTAGAGCCAAATTCAAAATGTGGTTTTATCATTACGTTATATATGTTTATTGCAGTTATTAACGATATTTTATTTCTAACCCGTTAAAAAAATCCGATTTTTTTTCCCGATTTTCTTACATATATAATCAACGTGTTGTCTGAATTTTAAGTCCTTATCGATTATAAAACCGAGGTATTTTATTTCATTTACCTTTTCTATTGGTTCATATTTATTTGTAGCATTTTTGTTTTATTTTCATTTAGTTTTAGTCTGTTCATTTTTAGCCAATTATTTATTTTATTTATGTCATTCATTAGTTTATTCGTGCATTGTTCTTCCGTGTCTACTTCCGCATAAATTAATGTGTCATGTACATATAAGATAATTTCGCAATTGCTTAAGATGTTTGGTAAGTCGTTAATGTATATTATAAATAGTAGTGCTCCTAGAATGGAATCTTGGGGTACACCATACTCGTTGTAAATCTCATCTGATTTGACGCCATTAATCTTTGTTATTTGCTTTCTATTTGTCAAATATGATTTAAACCACCTTAATTCGTTTTCGTTTTAATAGCTGTTTAGATTATTGTTACATGTTAAAAAAACTATTCTTCCCGCTTTCATTCCCGTATTATATATTGTATTAGGTTGTGTGTATAATTGGAATTGTGCTATAAAATTCAGCTTATGATAATTATTTAAAGAACATTTACCATTTCGAAGAATAGGAAAGTGAAACACATTTTTTCAGAGCATAAATCATATTAGAACCTAAACCTATGACATTGGCAGTAGAGATATTCATAAGCTTTTGGATCCATCATCTGAAGTACTTTAAAATGCATATGAAAACAAAATGTTGCATTGGAGCACAAGGGTTGACCCAGTAGACACCATTCTTCACTAGAAAAACGTAAACCAAACAGGCATTGCGTGTTGGGTAATATGCCCATTTCTCTGCTGAATTCAATATATACATCCTCACAATTTCCATTCTATACAATTTACTTTTTCTTGAATTACTACAAATAGTATCGGAATCAATGGCTATACGCAATCTTTCCATGCTATCAGTATAGCAATGGGAGCTTTGTGACATTGTGTATAGTATTGCTGAAAGCATCATATTCGTGGTCTGGTTCATGTTCTAAATCTATATCATATCCATTGCTATCATCCATTGTTGTCATGATTGTGTGTTGTACCCGAATCATTTGAGGATTTATTCATTTTGTCAGCTGTGCTATTAATGTTTTATATATTTATAAGCACTATCGCACTTTCGAGGATATCTTTCATATGTACACAAATCACACTCCAAAAATGTATATTCAGCGTCGATATTTTTTGCTAAACTTTTCTTTTTGTGCAATACATACATACATACTTTCGCTTGCAATAACCAAGCCCAGCATGATTTGCAATTGACAATTTTTTAGTATTATAATTATTTAATTTTACTAACTATATAGTAAATACAGTGTTCCTTCTAAAGTTCACTTTTTTAAATTAAATTTGTTTTAATTGCTGCCTTAAAAATCACAAATATCTTATGGTGTTTTCTTTGCTGACATAAACAGATTCACTTTTTTAGACGTTTTGAAAAAAGTGTAAAAATTCATAAAAGTAAATAAAATGCAACATGTTAGAAAGTCAAACGTTATTAATTATATTCATAATTCATGAGTAACCACTGCCATCAGAGAAAAATCGTCTGGTTCGCATAAATTTTGGAAAAAAAACATGGACTCTGGTCAAGACGGAATACTGTTCTTTTTTCAGAAGAGGACAAGTTTAATTAAAGTGACCACGATGGAAGATCGTTTGTACTATGACCAAAGGGAAAAAGACAAGACCAAAACTATACAAATAAAACTTTGGCAGTGGCATTATTATATTATGAGGCTGCTTTTCGCGGCAAGGAATGGGTCCAATTCATGAAATAAAAGATACTTTCACTGGAATTGGATTGAGGCAAATTCTAAATGAGATAATGTATCCATACGTGGATGAAAATATGTCCCTGGCCTAGAAGTTCCAACATGAGAATAAGCCAAAACACACCTCTAAAGTCATAAACAAATGGCTAAAATGTAATGCAGTTAGTGTTTTTGAATGGCCAGCCCAATCACCAGATCTCCATCCTATAGGAATTTTGTGAGAAATTGTTGATCGAAAAATATGGACACGAAATTACACAAAGACAGATCCCATAGAGGCAGTTAATTCAGAGTGGCAAAAAATTTCAATGCATATCAATTGAATTGGTATTGACGGTTCAAGTCGTTAAAATATATTTTGTTAAAAGTTTCTATTGTATTGTTACTCACTGTATATTCTATAACTCTCATGTTATTGTTAGTAACACATTTGATGGATAACTTTTAAATAAATTGATTTTTGTTACACCCTCCACACCATAAAGTATTTATATTCTTGTATTCTTGGGTCCTTATAACAACTCGAGTCGATATAGCGATGTCCGTCTGTCTGTTGAAATCACGCTAATTCACAAAATAAACCATTTTTCTGGGTAAAGTTATGATAATATTGTTTGTCATTATTTTGTGCATTTGCTATTGAAAATGTGGTAAATCGGGCATCATTGTGCTAAGATATGTTCTAAAATATTTACACACCTCTAAGAAATACTAAAAATTCAATGCGTTTCTCGGAATAATTCAGTTTTAATTTTATCAAATTGTTAACTTTTTCAAATATTTTATTTACATTTGTTATGAATAGTGCAATAAGTCGAGATATAGGGTATCGAAGATTCGGCACAGCCGAATTTAACACTCATTTTTTAAAATTTCAAATAACATGTCGACTGATGATATTTTTTGTGTAACATCAGCTGTTTTTAGCTGTCAGTTAACGTAGTACAGAAAATTTGGTTTTCCCGAAAAGGAACGTTACCAGAAAAACTAACGCCACACAAATTTTCCATTAACAAATCAGCTGATTCGCTATGGAACAGAACGTAAAAACTAATTCTGCCTTAAGCCAAATGACTTAAATAAATTTTCAACGCATGACCTGCAAAATGGAAATTAAAATTCCAACGCAGTTTTTTTCTTTTTGCAGTATCATTAATTAAAGTTTTTATTTTTCAATTTATTTCATAAATATATTATTTGTTATATATCACTTAAATAAACATATGTATGTATGTATATATGTTTTATAGTTTTAAGGTATTTTTTTGTTAAAAAAAAAAGAAAATATATAGTATTAACGATTTTTTGTACGATAGGGGTTTTTTTATAAAAACAAAAAGAGAAATCCAAAAATATTCGAAAGAAATACTAATAGACTGCTAAATACTTGCGACAAAGATATATTACAGTACAAAAAATATAGATAAGAATTTAATATTTGGAAAGATTTATTTAGAGATTAACATTTACCTTAAAAAAAGAAAGAAGCTAAAGTCGATTTTAAAGACATTAAACATATAGAACAAGGAAATAAAATTCAAAATATCTATTACTAATATATGTATATGTACATTAGGATGGAGCGACATGGCAATTTCACTTCGGCTCTAAGCTGGAACTATGCAAATAGATATAAAAACTACTAAACATTTAGAAACAGCATAAAATTTAATTTACTCTATTCTACTTGATCATAATTGTACAGATATAAAATATTTTTTGTTCGGATATTGCTAATACAATTTCATCTGAAGACGTATAGGACCCATGTATAATATCAAATTAAATTTTTTCTTTAACATTAATTGAGTTAAGTTATAGTCCAGGGATTGTAAAAAAGAAACAAATTAAAAAATCCGAAATTTTTTTATGGTTTTCTGTACATTTTTGGTACATATACTTAAGATTCAAAAATTTGTTTTTTTTTTAAATTTTGTCGATTTTTTTCATCCAAGAACTATATTTTATCAGTTAATATAATACCAAAAAAAAAATTTTCATATTTTCCAATTTTCTTTGGCAAAATTTGCATTCATTCCAAATTTTGTATTATACAAAGAATCATTATCGTCATCCGGTTAAATTAGGTTAGAGCTGTCCCATCAAATAAATATTTTATATTTCTATAACTATTGTATAAAATTTTAAATTTTGACAACTTTTGTTAATTTTTACTTTTTTTTCAAAATGTTCAGTAGTTGCAATAAACTCCGATCAGCTTAAAAATTAACATACATATAGTATTTTTACCTATATTTTGAGCTTAAAGCCGAAGTTAAATTCGAAAGAAAAAAAATCACATACAACGTCACTCCATCCTAATGTGTATAAATGTATTTAAAAATATAAATATATATTCGTAAGGGAGTTTCACCAAAAACATTTTTTCAAAAACATTTTTTTTTATTTTCTCAACTCTTAAATTATCAAAAGATATTTGATAATTTTTTCAGATTTTTTTGAGGTCATGACGGGGTCGCTAAAGTCGATTTTTATTCAAAAATGAAGTTATATATCAAACATAAACTTTTATATTTCCTTCAGACTATTGCGAAATTATACATTTAATTTGAACACCATCACGAAATTTGCATATTTTGTTACAAATCCCTGATTGAAAGGGAAAGCCATATGGTAAAGAAATGATTTTGTTTTAAGTTTTTTATTCTTTAAAAAAAAAAAAAAAAAAAAAAATAGTTTTCTCTAAATTAAACATTAAAACAAAAGAAAATTTTGATTTCAAAAGATTATTTAACAAAATCATTTAAATTGCATTAAATAAAAAAAAAAAAAAATATATTCTCTATTATTTTTTACTTTTTAAATAAAAAGATTATACTGGAATATTTGATCGATTAATCGAATAATTTTGAAAACCTATGGCTTGTTCGATCAATAAAAATATTTTTGAATTTTTAATCCACAAACATAGATTTGCGAAAATAAAGTACGAGCAAAAAAATTTTGTTTCATAATCTAATTTTTTGTATAAGATCGATTTCAGCAATCCCGTAACAAACTGCAAAAATCTGAAAAAATTCTCAAAAATCTTTTGGGCTATAATGCCCTGGGGGCTAATCGCCGCATTCGAGTAAAATCAATCAAAATTCCAAATTTTGGTTTATTATTTTAAGTAGACGGACAAACGTTAGACCTCGTTTCACTTTTATTCTTAACTAGGGGCCATAATTCGTTAACTGTGACAGAGTTAAATTATTCTTAGAAATTTATTTCATAAAATAAAAAAATAATTTCGATCGAACGATTTCACTATGTTTCACTGGTTTTCACTATGTGATATACTCTGACAACCATCAATTGCATTATCTCGCAATTTACGTTTGCATTACGTCTTATAAACAAAAAAAAAATCCGGCTATCAAACAAAAACAAATTACCAACATGTTAGCAATTTAATTTTAGATACCAAATGTTGCCAGTGGTTGCAAATGACAACTTATTACAATCAGTTTTCATACAATTGACAATACTTAACAATAATTGACATTGAAAATGACATAGTGAAGACCAGGCATGACGAGCTACCAAAAAAAAAAAACGTTTTTGGTGAAAAGACCTATATTTATATCCAAATTGTAATTAAAAAAATATCAATCAATATTAAAAAATATATATATATATTACAAAGTCTTATTACAATCAAATGAGCATGAAATTTAAATTAATAAAATACTATTTTTTACATTTAAAATAAATTGATATATTCGTCTATGAATTCATATCAAAATATAACGCTTGCACCCAAACAATAAATGTGATTATTACGTTTAATTCTATTATTGATATAAATTGATATTTTTTGAATTACAATTCAAAAAATGGTGTAGAAAAATAAAAAAAGGGTATAAAGGAATGATTGCTAAGATAATGGAGGGGATGACTTATTTTCTGCTTTTTTTTACTTAACCCAATTTTAATTTTCTAAGTTCTGTAGTGTGATTCTGTGTTTGTGGTCTCATAATGGGCACTGGCGCTATAGAAACATTTACAGGTAACTTTTGTAAAAAGGCGGGACTTAATAAGGCTTCATGCTTATAATGCCGTTGTCGTCGTGACTCATCCTCATCGTCTGAGATCAATGAAATACTTAAATCACTGGACAATTTCAGAGATATAGGTGCCTGAGGCGGTGAAACAACCGGTGGTTTTTGCATAGCACCTTTACGTCTGTGTGGTGATATTTTCTGGTGACCATCGGCGAATTCCGGTATGCCACACGAAGCCAAACCTTCGCGTAGTTTTGTTAAAGATAATTCATAAATACGGTTGGCTATAACCGTATGCACTGTTGTTTCATCTGGTAGCATGGGAAATGTGGCATTTTTTATGGCGGCTGTATTTGTGGACGATGCCGATCTACTGGCACAAGTGGTAGCTGTTAGAGAACGGGGCACCAATGATATTGTAACCTCTTCATCAACTTGCATAGTATTTTGTTGTGGTGGTAGGCAGGGTATTTGATGAGAGGTAGGATATGTTACCGAAATTTCCGGTTCATCATCGCTCAAGACTATTGACTCATTATTGAGTAGTATTGGGGGATGCGACCGAGGCGGTGCTAGACAAGCTGTTGGCAATGAATGTCGTTTTTGTGGCCTTGACTTACGTTTGCGAGGCTGTGATTGCTGCTGCTGCTTATGATGTTCTTGTTGTTGTTGATATTGTGGCTGTATCGTAATCTGTGATGGTATTGGAATCTGTTGTATTTTAATATTGTTATACAAGGGTACTAATGGGGGCGGCTCTTTTGATCTTTCTACTGGCATTAAGCCCAATATAGCCGCACGTTCTAAACACATACGTTCTGGATAAACAATCACAGATTGTTTTAAGTTATTCTCCGTTGGGCAATGGCGACTTTTCTCCTCATCATCGGACAGTAGATCGATGGTAACATCGGCATGTAACAAACTTAACTTTTGTCTACGGGCCGCCTCAGTCTTAAGTAATTGTGTAGTTGTTGGTCTGACCAAAATCATCTTTTGTAAATATTCCGCATATTTGGAAC